>OY728148.1:486977320-489477320 GCA_963277665.1 Viscum album | reverse complement strand
TTAGAAGATATATTTTTTTAGTGATTTTTAAATATTCATTGATATAATTTGATTAAGTGTTATAGAAAAGAGATATAACCATCATCGCATTTTTAAGAGATGAAATAGTGTGTTACCCTACCAACCCTAAGGTTAAGATCAATTAGGTTTGTGAGAGTTTAAGGAATAAATGATTTGACATGAATAATTTAATTACCAAATTCACCCTGACTCTTAGGGTTTTTCTCACTACAAAATATTTGTGTGTAACAATTTGTATCAGATCATGGGTATCATTTGTTGGATTTTTTTCCTGATTTGATATATTTGAGTTTTGGAGTTAATTTTTATTCCTCCCTTATAAACTTTTGGTCTGGTGGAAAAGGGAATAAATATTAAGGTGATGAAAAATCCCAAGGGAAATATATATATATATATATATATATATATTTAGTTTTAAAAGTTTTTTTAGATAAAATTTTCCTGTAACTTTTGAAATAAATGTATACACGGATTTTATTACATCCTTGAACCCACACTCCTAGATCCGGTGTTGAAATCGCAAACATTACATTTTTACCTTTGATACAAATAATGGTGACCCGAATTTTGCATACCAAAATTTAAAAAATCCAATGGAAAATATTGGACCGCTTACATTCTCAATGAACTTTTATGTATATATTTTTAATGAATGTGTAAAAATTGTTAGTATCATGGATTAAAAAACAACTGGTTCATAACGAATAACATCATCTCCCATTATATGTAGCTTTTAATATTCCACATTAGGTCATCATTATATTCCATATGAAACCCCTGTATACATAATTAATTCAACCTAAATATTTATAACCTAGGGAAAATAATGGATAAAAAGGGTAAGATTAAATGATAAATAAAGGTAAATGTAATCATTAGCAATTTAATTTCATTAGGGAGAATAATAAGAGAATAATGTTATGATTAAATAATAAAAGTGCATAAGTACAACATAAGAATATTTATAACCATCAATACTTGGATCCTCAAATAAGAAAACATGTAATAAGGCCTTAACAAAGGAATGGTTCATCAGAATCAATAATCTTGAGCCATGTAATATCGATCTTGATCATAGAAAATATTATAAATCAATAAAAATCATAAATAAAATGTATTGGTTTCTAGGAAAATTGTCTTCACATCACTTCCTACACATATAATAACTAATATGGTCAACTTATATCTCTAGAGTACTAAATTCATTGGGGGGTTATCACAGAACCAACCATCTATGGTTTATCATAGAACCAACCATCCTTGGTTAATAACATAACCACCTATTAATAATTTATTACAGAACCACCCATCCATGTTTTATAATGGAACCTACCATAATTATAAATAATAAACAAGAATCTTATCATGAATAAATTTTGTATATAATTCATTTCATCATAAAATCATTAAAAAAAACTATTCTTCTTTTCATAACATAATAAACCCATGGGAATGAAATAGGTACAATGATAATATATATATAACATGATTTTCATGTGGAAAATAAATGAGTTCCAAAACAATATATATGAAACATAATTAACCATAAAAAAATGTGTTCTATAAAAATATCTTTGAAATATTATTAACCCATGGAAAATATATGGGTTCCTTAACAATCTATTAAAACATAATTAACCCATTGAAAAGAAGACGTTTCAATGTTAATCACTTTGAAACAATATTAATCCATCTAGGGAAATAATGAGGATGGAATCATTACAAAATATCACCATTGGGAAGTAAAAACAAGGGTTGTGGACATTGATTATTGGATATATCATTAAAACACCATTAAATATTTTTTAGGAAAATAACCTTTTCATTTTGAAAATTAATTATGAAAACAAATAACTCATAAAATATTTTAAAAAACCTTATCTTTGAAAATAAAAATTTGATAATTATAAAAGAAACATCGAAGAAAATAATGGTGATTAAAGATATAAAATCCATTCATGTTTTACACATTAAAGAAAATATTTCATTTACATTTTCAGTACAAGAAAAAAGGAAATTGTTTAGAAAATGATAGGAAGATTACTTTATATTTTTTTTTAAATCCAATTGTGAATAAAAAAGAATTTAAAAAACCATAGAAATATTTTTGAATTTGTTTTTATAAAACAAGGATTTTGAAATAAAAAGGATTTTCATGTGAATAAAGAAATGATGTTAGATTTTGTTAAAAATATTTTCTTTTAATATTTTATTATTATCTAATAAAATACAACAAAACCAAAGAAATTGGCTCATAGCGCCCCAAACGATAATCCTATGGAGGCCAAAAGTATTGAAGTCCAAGGGAATCCCCTCGAACCAAGTTGACCCCCTATTTCCATGTATTATTTTTTTTCCAAATAATGCTTTACTTTTGAAAATTGTATAAAATGGAACATTTAGCGAGGTTTTTTTAAAGGAATATCCTTTACCAATTTGGAAACATTTAAATAGTAAGCCCCATGAATGATTAATAATAATAAAGACCTTAAATGACGTGATAATAGAGAAATTCATCATATTATATGTCAAAAATGCAGTATATACATCTCATAAAAGAATATAGGTGAATAACAACAAAATATACTATAATAAAAGGAAATCAAGATGAAGTTACTTATAATGATAATAACATTGATGTTATAATTAATCAATGATATTTTATGTGTAGAGAATTTAATTCTCCATACAAAAAGTGGAAATAAAAAATTTTATATTCAAAATTAATTCTACACATATTATTATAATATCAAAGGTAAAGAAGAAGTAATATAACCCAATGAAATGAAATTGAGTGACAAATTTTTTTACCACTTGGTAACCTTCAATTCAAATCCCATTAGATTAAATAATTCAAACTTAAATATAAAATATAATTATTTATGATGTATTCATGATATTACATGGAATAGGTTAATTATATACCCAACATAATAAAAATAAGTAACAAATATGGCATATGTCTCACAGAAATAAAAAGTAAGATGGGAAAAACCTTTTAATCAAGACCATATTTTCCTTATATGTACATTAAATCCTCTATAATAATATTGAAGAAATATTATTATTTATTAAGAAATATTTATAGTTTTAACACATTATACATTAGTAATTTATTTTCTTTCTTTATAATGACATATTTGAATACTTAATCTGTTAAATCAATATTGTGTGTTTTGGGGATGTTCGGTTCATTGTTTCAAAATGGATTTGGTTTATTGACCATGGTAAAAGTGGTCATTATTTAAACCAAACCAGAATAATAATAATGAAATAATTTTCATATTTTTTTATTAATTATAAATTTAAATTAAATCATGAAAAATGGTTTTGAAAAATGAACTATGTTGTGATCATGGAGGTGGTAGGTTGTGTGTCTGCATGAGTAGCATTTACATGTTTCAATGATCACTATGGAATGAAGTTAGGTATTATTTTATACTTATATAATTATAATAATATAATTTATACCATATTATTTCTCTAAATATAATTTTAAATATCATTCTTATGATGTGGTGATGAAAAAATAATCACATCGCTTCATGAAGGTGGTTGTCCACACATAAACGAAAGACATTAATCATTTTTCAGTGTGAGAATGAAAATGATATATTATATTTTTATAACTTTAAATATTTCATAAATATAATTATTATGTAATTTATATACCATATATTCACTAAAATTATCCTTATTACCATCCATTTAATACATTAGAAAAAAATCACATCGTTTTGCGAGGCCGTAGTCCACTAAAAAAAAGCAACACTATCGTATCCCCCTTTCAATGGAAATTAAAAATGTATATGTAATTTCATAAATCCATAAGAATGAATATATTATAAATACAAAATATTTACTTGAAATCTATCATTATGTAAATCCATGAGAGGTGATGATGAAAAACGAATGTTATTGGTTCGTGAGGTGGTAATCCTCCTTACACATGAAGGATGATTTCATATCCAATATTATGGAAGTGGAGATTGATTTATTTTATTAAATTGGTATAATAAAAAATAATTATAAATGGGGTAGTGGTTTTATCATATAAGAATATTTTACTAATATTTAAAGGAGGTGTATGAATAAAAAAATCATAATAAGAAATTTTACCTCTTCTCGGACGACCTCTTTAGGATTATACCTAAAGTATTACTAGAATAGGCTTATAACCAAAAAGTTTTTATATAATGAGGGTATGATAGTAGGGTAGTTATTTTGTTAGGTAATTTTAGATAAAAATGGTTTGAAATCCAGAAAAATAGATGAGAGTAGTGACCTTTTATAAGTGAGGTGAGTGGCACACTTGTAATTTCTGATAAGAAAAAGGAAAACCATTTTTTTAAAATTATAAAAGGATCAAAAATAAATAATTATGGATAAAAAGAAATAATAATTTTGATATATACATAAAATTGGTTTTATTCAAGATTTTAGGTCATTTTTGCCCTTACATTTTTAGTTTAACCACTAGTAAACCACTTTTCACCTTAACCGTGATAATTTATTTTTACTGTTTTTACTGTTCATTATGGTCAAAAACTAACTTTAAATTATTATATAATATGAATTTTTCTGATTCTAAATATGGAATATATTTTAATTAATTTAATTCAAATAAGTTGAAAAACTTAATTTAATATTAAACCTATAGATGCGCTGAAAAAGTGGATTTTCAAGAAGTGTATTTTTCAAGGAAAAGATGATTTTATATTAACTCTATGACTAATAATAATTACTGTATGAATAGAATTTAATATTTATAGATACATAATATATAAATTTCACTTAAATTATTCCTCATTAGTGGTTGTTTTAATTAATTAAAATGGGAGAATTATTTACTTTAAAATTGTTTTTTAGAAAAATCTTTTTTCTAATCCCAATGAAAAACATATACTAAAATAAAATATAAAGTTAATTAAAAAGAAATTGAGTGGAATAAATATAACTAAATAATACTTATGTTAATTTAAATCATATTCAAAACACAATTAAACCTTTAAATTGTTTAATTTATTGAAAATAAATGAAAATTCAAGAAAAATCAGTATTTTTCACTATTCCTTGAAAAAATCAATATTTTTTTGAAAAATCCCAAAATTTACCCCAATATAAATTTTTATATTCCAATTTAAAAAATTAATTTAAAAATTTAAGATATATTTTCTCAAATTTCCAAATAATAATTATAATATTTTTCATTAAAATCATTAAAAGTCATTTTTTAATAAAACATATTTTTGAAAAATAAAATTACTTTACTAAAAATTGATTAATTATTTACTAAAAATTTATCAATAATTTATATTGAGTAGGATATATATATATATATTATAAATCATTTAAGACTATTTATACCTGCCAATTTAATAACTAGGTTATAATGGTTATATACATCGCTGGTCGTTTAAGATCAATGTTGCATGTTGAATACACTATCAAACATAGTTTTATTTTCTACATCTTAGGGTTTTATAGTTTTATTATAAATATATTTGTTATTTAATTTTTAAAACATAATAATTTGAGGAGTCTATTATTCTAGGTTATATTAGATATATTGGTGATGACGAGATGTTATGAATTCCAAATGTTGAAACTATCCACTTATTAGGGGAGTTAGATCAGAGGTTGTATGAATAAGATATGATGTTGAAAGTGGAAAAAAGTCTAAATATATCCATGTTATTATACTAAATATTGAGGATGAAAAATTAAAAAAACCAATCAAGAGACTATTTTAAGTGGCTATTAATATAAATGAAAATAATCATTTCCATACTGTTTAATTAGATGAGATTTATTCAAAAGTGCAGTAGATCAAAGTTGGGTCATGGATAAGGGCCTTGACACAAAAGAAGTTAAAAACATAATTTCTAAGAAGGTTGGGCTTGCTATAAACTTTTTTTTACAATGAGACTCAAGGGTGATGAATGAAATTGAAATCATTAAAGCTTACATTACTAAAATGAACACAAAGATAAAATAAAAAGTCATATTTTGGATAAAATTTCCCATCAATTCAAGGATAAAGTATCCTTTAAATATAATAATTTATTTTTGAAATGATAAATAACTCCTCATACTACTGAAACTAATATATATCATGTAAAATAGGCATCCTAATTTTTGGTTCTTACTGATAAATTTATTAAATGATGTAGGGATAAATAGGGGATGGAAAAGGCACATAAATTAGAAGTACAAAAGGTGATTTACAAAGAGATTATCATTGTTAAGTGTACCCAAGGAAGAAGTGGTTATGTTTTTGGAAATGAATAAAAAGTCAAGACCAATTAAAATAGAGAGATATTTGGTTCTATGAAAATCATTTTAGATTTCTTGATATATTCTAAATATAAGGACAATGGAAAATTAACGGTCCATAATGAATCACTATCTTCCTTAACTTAATGAAATTCGGAGTATCCCCACTCTCCATTTATTCAAATTCTATAACTATTTTTCGAAGTGTTATAGGTTTTGTTTGAGATAAGATCTATGGAGAGATTTCATCTAAAGATGAAAATGATATTGTGACATGATTTCAAGTTCCAATTTATGATTGGATTAGTGCATGTAATATCTCATTTAATATGTAATTTCTAGAACAAAAATTAAACAAGAAGCATCAGAGATGTAATTATTTGCTTCTCAAGTGGTATCATGGTCCAATAAATGTGTTGGTGTTAGAAGAACATCATTATCCATTGAAATCAGATGATGAATATGTAAGAATAAAATATCATAAAGAAGAAACAATATAAACAACATTTAGGATTTATTTATGTGATGTCCCAACCTGAGTGGCACACACCGATTCCCCAAGATAGTTTTCCATAAAACCTCACGTGTACCTATCATATGCCATAGGATGCTGATTAGCCTCGAGGGTCTAATATAGATACAATTGGGAGAATATACCCTTGTTATCAATGAAGAACATTAGTAGAAGTAATAAAAAAAATATAATAATTATCACCAGAAAAAAGATAGTATCATATGATGAATAAAACAAGAGCACAATATCCAAAACTAAAGGATTAGACATTTTGTGCCAAAATATTTTTCAAGTGTTAAATGGAAAACAAAAATAAAGAAATAATGACACTCCTAAGTGGGTCCCAAAATCATGTGACGTTCCCTCATCCATGATCTATCCCTACTCATCCATCTAACATATGGATCTTTCCCTTATGTTGTCCAGTAAACATAAAGTGTATTCAAGTACTGTTTAGATAGCATAAGTAAGGTGTGCGTAAAACTCAGTATACCACCACCAACAATGCCTAAAATAATATCCATTCAATAACAGTGTATGAAATTTTATTAAGAATAAATTTCAATCAATAAAGTAAAAAATTTAAATGTTCCATTATTCTTTATTTAACCACTTATTTCCTTGGGTTCATGATGAAACCCAAACCTACAATACCTACTTAGGACCATGTCAGAGTTTGAACCATCCCCAAGGGATATATCATAGAGAAATCAAAATTATTTATTTCCTGGTATTTCATTATCCACTTCATCTCAATTTTTTATTATGGATACTTAGAACCATAGTCAAATGATAACATTAGGGATCAAAACTCAATTTATAGATTCCTATGGCTATTTGAAGCATCATTCCCTATCCCACATCCCATTTATCAATAAATTAAAAGTGGTATTTCGAAGCATTAGTCTGTGTCCCACACATGTTATCACTTGCATGAATTTGTTCCTAAAATTCCATGGATAGGACTCCATGGGCTCTTGAAGCATTAGTATGTGTCACATACCCCATTTATCCCATATATCAAAATATCACCTATATCAAAATATCCAATATATCACATGTATCTAATTTTAAAATATTAATCATAATTATCCCTTTTATCAACATTTCACATAATGGAGTATAATTTCAATTTTCAATTAAATCATAATTATTCACATTAATCATATGGAATAATATGAACAATTAATCATTGAACCATTTATCAACATTTAGTCAAATAACCCAATAACCCTTTCATAGTGAATAAAACCATCCCTTTGATTTACATTATCACTCAAATCCATATCCCATTAATTAACCAATTACAAAATCACATTAATTGGCCAATTTCATAATCCCTTTAATTGACCAACTTCATAATCACATAATTACATGTATTAATTAATCAAATAATTAATCCAATTAAATTTGTTATTTCCAATAATGTAAATTACAATTTCACTATTCCATACACACGATTATATTCAAGACTACGGGACTTGGAACTTAAACAACCTACATGAAGATTTTGATGATAATTATACAAATGGAAAACTCCAATTTGATGTATAATGACCAATTATACAATGAAAGAAGAGATTTAGAACCAAAACCTAGGTCCAAGATAAAATAGATCAACATCCATGAAAACTTATATCTAAATGACCAAAAATGGAGGAAAACTATCCCCTCTTCATTGGGAAAGAGAAATGGGAGAAAGAAGAAACAAGACATGATTATATTCTTACCAAGATAGGGGTATATCATTTAAACATATCTTTAATTCACTAGGAACAATGTTCCAAAGACCTTAGAATCCACTATATAGCTTCAAAAAATGTATTAATGAGTTTAGACCATATAATCGGAGATTATGGATTAATAATGGGGGGTTTGTGATTTTTTTACAATTTTTCTAGGGATTAAAATCACATATGCATGGTTTCCTAGGACATGGTGCATGGTTTGTCAAACCATGCACCCTAACAGTGAACCTCACTTATGGGTCACACTGTTACTACTAAGAATACATATGTTTTTACAAACTATGTGCCAACTATGAAATCCCCCTATATCTGGGGTTACATGATTTATTGGGGGTAGGTGCATGGTTTGGGAAAACCATGCACTAAACATGCACAACCATTTTTTATCCAAAATTCACAAATCTCAGTTGAAACAACCTGAAAAAAAAATACACCCAAGATACACCAAAAAGGGGTAAAAGAGTACCGGTAAATAAACATGGTTCATATCCAGATAAGGTTATGATCTTATAATATCCCCATATTATAAAAACTTTTCCTCGATCTACACTCCCAAGCATCCCTCATATCCCCAGTTAAAAGGGTTGGGCCCCTGAGCCCACATATCCACTTCTCCCTCCCTTGATTCACCCTAAACATCACCATGTTTCCACAATACTTGAACTACCAGCCGAATCATTCCTCTAAAAACATTCTCACTATGATCCAACAAATATAAAAGATGATCCTCAAAGGATGCATCAATTATAAGCTCAACATCATCCACATTTATCAGATGATAATGTATGAGGTGATAACTCTAAATACGTGACACATGAAAAACATCCTGCATAACATTATACCACCATTGAAGAGCCAATTAGTATGTCATTTTCCCAATTCAATCCCCATACACAAATGGTCCAACAAACCTACGTTTCATCTTTCCCTACCTATGAATTCTAAAGTGAACCAATCTAGGTGATACGTGAATAAAAACTCAATCAAACATTGTGAAATCAAGGGGTTGTTTATGTCTACTACCAAAATAATTAATCCTACACTAAGCCGTAGAAATACACTTTCGAATCAGCTGAACCCACTCTGGTGTCTCTTCAATGAGACTTGTCCCTAATATCTCCGACTCT
Source organism: Viscum album (assembly GCA_963277665.1). Classification (NCBI taxonomy): domain Eukaryota; kingdom Viridiplantae; phylum Streptophyta; class Magnoliopsida; order Santalales; family Viscaceae; genus Viscum; species Viscum album. Next base: position 489,467,634 of record OY728148.1, on the reverse strand, counting down.
CCTACCACATCTTGCATAGAGGTGATCTACGTGGCCTACCATAATGTGTCTCATACGGTTTCATCCGAATAGTTTCTAGAAACTTGTTGTTATAGTAGAAATGAATGAGTGCTAAATGATTCTCCCAAGAACCACTAAAGTCAAGAACACATGTTCATATCATATGCTTCCATACCTGAATAGTACACTCCTAATTCCAATCTTTATGTGAGTAGAAATACGTACTCCAAAAACCTATATACCAAGTACCCTCTGCAAGAATTACCATAGGCATGAGGTAAAAAATTAGTCAGGGCCTGAATCAATAATTTTTGGCACCCCATTCTGATAGAATATCACTTGAACATATAAGTCTCCCAACTAATCCTCTTATAATGTCTCCCATATTGGCAATAAATGTGATTCTTTTGTCAATTGGTCCACAACCACCCAAAAACCATCATTATTTCAAGGAATCCATGGGATACACACCATAATTTCAATAGTAACATCATCCCACTTAAATTATGGAATGGGAAATGGCTATTATAAACCACCAGTCCATTGTTTCTTGACCATCACCTGTTGATAGGTGTAACATTTAGTCATGGACTATGAAATATCCTTTTCTTGACCAACCACCAATATTATCGATATAGGTCATGGTATATTTTGGTCCAACCTAGATGAACAACCCACTAATATGCATGAAATTCATGCATTAGATTCTCTAAAATACTTATAGAAACAATTACAAGGCCCCAAACATAGATTATCTCATCCTCATCTATGCTCCAACAAGAAGGTGACTCCCTACCTTCAAGGATTTACCTTAAGTATAGATACTCAGGATCATAATACTTTCTATCCCTGATTTGTCTCAAGAGTGTATAATCCACTAATAAAGATATGTAATTCATATTTTTCTGGCCCTCCTAAACCCCAACATGAAATTTAGCATGTAAATTCATCATCATTCACTCAAAACTGGATTCATGAACTACTTGATTATGTATCTTCTTGCTGAAAGAATCAGGCACACTATTTCCATTACTGGGAATATATCCAAGCTCAAAATTAAATGAATTCATATAATCAACCCACCTCCACTATTGTATATTCAAGTCTCATTGTGAAAATATTTACTATTAGATCTTGTGATCAGTATACATATTAAACATTTCACCCTACAAATAATTCCACCAAAAATTCAAAGAATAGACAACCAAAACTAACTTTAGGTCATGCATAGGTTAATTCCATTCATGTTTACTCACCTTCCATGACCCATACTCCAAAACTATATATCCCTACATGAACACTATTCCTAGTCCTACCCCAGATGTATCACAAAACATTGTGTACTCCTCACCTGGATTGGGTGGGATCAAGATTGGAGTGGTAGTCAAGAACTTATTCAAGTCCTAAAAATCATTCCCACATTATCAAGACCATTGAAACATAACCCCATTATTTGTAGAGCCCAAAATTGGTGCTTATAAGAGGGAATAATCATGGATGAATCTCTGATAATAACCTATTAATCCCAAAAAACTGCAGATATTGAGAACATCATTGGGAAGCTCCCAATAAACCAATACCTATACCTCCTCTATGTCCATTAACATACCTTCCTCTGAGATTATGTGACCTAGGAAATATACTTCATCATTATAGAATTGGCAATTAGTTAACTTGGAATACAACCCATGCGCTCTCAGTGTACTCATGATGATGTCAAGATGTTGGGAATGATCGCCATGAGTATTAGTGTACACCAAGATGTCATCCACAAACACTACCTCAAACTTCTATAGTTATATGTGTAATATTCTATTCATAATGTCCATATATATAATAGGAGTTTTTTCAAATAAAAAATATCACCACGAAGAACTCAAAAAGTCCATACCTGCTTCTAAAAGAAGCATGAGTTATTTCAGTAGGTAAAACTCTAAACTAATGATACCCCGATCAAAATTCAATCTTTAAAAATACAAAATATCCACTAAACTAGTAAAATATATCTTTGATATGTGGAAGAGGATACCAATTCTTCATTTTCATCCAGTTCTACTTTTGGTAGTCAACACATAAACACAATTTCTCATCGGCCTTCTTTGGAAACGAAGCCGGAGAACCCAAAGGTTACATACTCAGATGGATAGAACCCTTATCCATCAAATATTCTAGTTCAGTCTTGATATATTGAATCTCTATTGGTGTCATTCCATATGTTAGAGTATAAACTGGCATTACCTTGATAGTATCTCAATTGTAAATTCCACATATCTCTCAGGTGGAAGCCCCGAGAAGTCTTTAAGAAACACATCCTATTAATGGTACACTATGGGTGGAAATATATCATGATTCTCATGCCCATAATCTAACAATAGAATTCAAACCTTGGTAGTAATCTCCCCCAATTATTATTGAACTTTCCCAGCAAGACCTGCCATGATATCCCACTCTCCACAATGAATTTAATTGTCACCCTCAAGAAACATAAGGGCCACTATCCTATGATAACAATCAACATGGGATTATTATGATACAAAATTTTCCATATAAAAAAAATAAGTCAGATACTAAAATATCAAGGTTATAATGATCCCATAGAAAAAATACTCTCGACCTTGAGATAATAGACCATTCATAAATAGATTTCCTTCGACCATATGCCCAATAGTGTATCGATTATCATAACCCTTCTCAAAAAATCCACTGTTAGACTCAAACCATTCGAAATTTGTGCAGATATAATGGAATGAGAGGCACCGATATCAAATAAGGAACTAGAAATATTAAAAAATAGAAGAATAATACCTCTTACAATCTATGGTCTAGCCTATCTATCCACAATTGTAGGCTAAACTACATGAAACTATCCTACCCCTCTTCCCTATGATGTATTATGAGTCCCCTGAGCTACACCACTCTGCTGATACATGCACTCTTTCCTAGAAGTACCTAATCTATAGCCTCAACCACAATGACCAGTAGAACTCCAACTCCCAGACTGATGTGGGGTTGAAAATCCCTATCCAACACTCTAATTCTATCTAGATCCTTCATAATTACCAATATATAATGAGTTTTGGAAAACCCCTATATATATCTCATCGTGCCGCATGATTGGAACTCTACTGATGGTTGGGGACAATGTCTATGAAGGTGACTCAGCCGACCACATTGGTGTCAGGGTACTGGGTAAGATCCTGAGTAACTTACCCTTCCCCATGGCCAATCTTCTTTCCACTACCCTGGTCAACATTTTCAGAGAGGTACTTCCCAATCTCAGAAGTCAAATCACCTAATCATCTAGTATAATCCATGTATTCAACACTAGAAGCCTCATTCAGGTTCCCCATAGATATGAGAGCTTAATCCACCACCTTAGAAAAATTATTCAACTAGAAGATGTTAACATGGGACATAATCTCATATTTAATACCATATTGAAAATGTCTTTCTATAGATGTATCATCTTCCATCATGGTCAAACAAAATTACTGCAAGTCTGTAAAGAAACCAACATAGTCCATCATAGACATAGTCCCTTAGGTTAGCCTCATAAACTCTAATTAACTCTCTCATCTTAGTTTCTATGGATAAAAGTTCTTCTAGAACTTCTCTTGGAAGTCATTGTATACCATGTTTTCAATATACTCACTCCATGTCTGAATATCCCTCCATCACTTAACTGATCCTCATAACATATAAGCTTCTAATTTAACTCTTTTTTAGTAGGAATCGATATGTGGTCAAGAATCATCAGTATAGACTCAATCCAAAACTCAGCTACCTCATTTCCATCCTCTATAGTAAAGGATATAGGGTACTGAAACTAAAAATTTGATATCAAGACATACAAAATTTTTACAATCCACCCTAGGTCTCTTTCCATACACTGCATAAAGAGAGAAATGTTTTCTCAAAACTGCTCTCCAACTTCTCCACCCGAAACTATTGGTTCTATAGGCTCCACTTTTGGAGGATCATTTCCAACCATATCCTATTTTCTTCTACTAAAAAATGTATCTTTATAGATACATATCTATAAATAACAAACACACATCTCATGAGTCATAACACATAATTATAATATTTAAAGGGAGTCACATAAATTCAAAAAAAGTCATCCCAAAACCCCACCACATGGTCAAAACTAATGAACTATCGCTACCCTTTACCAACCCTTATTTAGTACATGGATAACAAAGGGTAAACACAATATCATTATCCGAATTTCTCATTAGACTCCCATTTTTTCATTTTTTTTTTCTTTTACAATTTTTCAATTTCATATTATGAACCTTTCTCTTTTTAATTTCATAAGAAAAGAAAAACATCTCAATTTCAAAAATTCACCCAAAACCTTCTTTTCCAAGTATTCCATAAAATTATGCATGTTTCATAATAATCCTGAGTGCTATAATGATGCATTCATACTCAATTGTAATGCCATATGGGTCCATGAGTAAAATATCTACAAATATCAGAAATAATAATCACATCACACAACAAGTGTATCACTCGAGGTGAAATAACATATAATTGTAACAGCACACATCAATAAAAACAACCCTACCATGGGTACTTGAATTTTACCCCTGTACATGGTTTAACTACTCCCATGCATGAGAAGTTAAATAAGGACTAATTCATCATAATATCCTATCCACTATTCTTAAAATATATAGAAAAATAAGATAAAATAAAAACCCTATGATACACCTTTATGATGTCCCAAACCGTGTGCCACACACCGATGCCCTGAGCCAGTTGGCCATATAACGTCAAACATTCTTCCCCACATGCCAAAGGCTACAGAAAAATAGTGAGGGTAGAATACAAATATAGTAGATAGATTATACCCTCTTTATCAAAGTAGAACAATAATTGAAGTAATAAATAAACAATAAAATAATAAAACAACAATAACCTGAATAATACCAGTATAACATGATGACCAAAACAAGAGTAGAATATCCAAAACTAAAGAAGTAGATATTTCATGATAAAATATGTGTAATATTTCAAATGAAAACCCAAATTAGAGACACATTGATACTCCCAAGTGGCTCCCAACATCACATCCAGCTCCCTCATCCATGCTCCATCTCGACTCAGCCATCTAACATAAGGATCTTTACCTTATCCTATCCTACATATATGAACTCTATTTAGGTACTAATCAAGAAACCCAAGTAGGGTGTGAGTAAAACTTTTTATGACACCACCTACAACGCCTGAAATAATATCAATTTAATAAAAATATCTAGATTTTTATAAAGAATAATGTACAATCCATAAAGTAAACAATATACATATTACATTATTATTTATTTAACCACATATTTCCTTCTATTCATGAAGACACCCAAACCAACAATACATTCTTCTTCCCATGTTGGAGTCTAAAAAGTCCCCATGGGATATCACATAAATTAATCATTCTTAAATATTCCATGGGTTTTAATTATCTATTTCCTCTCAATTTTATATCAAGACTAATTATAACCATCATCCAATTCCATAACATTGGGACTAAATCTCTATAAATAGAACCTTGTGGGTATACAGAGCATCAATACCTATCCCAAACACTATTTATAAATCAATCACAAGTGGAATTTTGAAGCATCATCTTGTATCCCATACTCATTATCAGATGCATGAATTTGGTCCTAGAACACCATAGTTTGGACCCCATGGGAGTTTTGAAGCATCTGTTCGGGTTCCACACCCCATTTATCACATATATCACAATATAACATATATCACATATATCACGTTTAATAAAATTAATCATCATTAACCCTCTTTTGAATATTTTACATCTTGGTATCCAATTTCAATTGTCAATTTAATCATAATTCTTCACTTAAATCACATGAAATAAAATGAACAATTCATCATTAAACTATTTATCAACGTTTAATAAAATAAAACATTAACCATTCAAGGTTAATGAAACTATACCTTTTATTTCCATGATCAATCAAATACAAATCCCATCAATTAAAAAATTACGCAATCCCCTTAATTGACCAATTTCATAATCTCATTAATTAAAGAGTTTCATAATTACATAATTATATTAATTAATAAATAAAAATCATGATGAGATTTCCAAACATGGTAATTTATATTTTATAATTCAGTACACACAATTATAATAAATTCTATATGATTTTAAATTTATACCACTTACCTTACGATCATTAATGATCATTCACCAAATAGAAATCCCCAATTCGATGCGGAACAACCAATTTCACAATGAAGAGAGGTGTTTAGAACAAAAAAATAGGTCCAAGATAGAATAGATCAAAATATAAGAAAAACTGTATCTAAACAATTTCCAATATAGGAAAAATACCCCATATTTATCGGGAAAAAGGGATGGGTGAAAGTGGGAATCACATAGGAAGATATTTCTTATTGAGAGAGGTGTGGATCCTTTAAAAAAAATCGATTCACCAAGGATGGAGTTTATAAGACCAAGGAATCCTCTACAGAGCTTCAATAAACATAGTAAATAGTTTAGGATCAAGAGTAGGTGATTATGGATTAATACTAGGGGTTTGATATTTTTTTATAATTTTTCAAGGAATTAAAATCTAACATGCACAGTTTCATGGGCAGGGCCCCACAATTTTCCAAACCATGAACTATGTGTCTCACATAGGGGTTGAAAAATTAATAATAAGGGGGAAAACAGTTTTTTGATCCTTTTATTAACTATGAAATCCCCCTCTATCCAAGAATTAACTGTTTACTAGGGGTATTCGCAGGGTTTGGGAAAATTGTGCACCAACTGTGCACTGCTCCTTTTTCTTCTAAAATTCCCCAATTTATCTTGAAACAACCTAAAATAAAAACCCTAGAAATATAAACCAAAATGGGTAAAATATTACCGATAAATGATCACAATACATCTCCATAAAACATCAGGATCTTACAATTTTTTATACTAATATGTGATATCAAATAATTTTTTAGGATATCAAAGGATATTATAGATTGATGACTCTCATGATAGATATAAAATATCCATTTAGTGATTAATATAAGTGATTAAAATGGAGTTTTGATATGAATATCCAATGTTTGGTATACCCACCAACCAATGACATACACATAGTGGATGGAAGAAGAAGTTTGTTTTAATAAATGATATAAAATTGGATACTAGAGTTGATTTTTAGAGAATATATCTAGAATGACCCATGAATTATGTAATTCATAGTTTATTCACTAATGTTTTTTAATGTGTGTGTAAGAGCACAATAGGAGTACCTTAGTAGAATAATGATGTTGTAACAACTTATAATTAATTGAATTAGGTGAATGTAATGGGAAATAATTATTTTATTATCTTAATATATTGATTCCTACATTGTGTTCCAATTCTATTGTCTTATAGGTTTTCTTAATAGATTATTTATAATGGGTATTTTTACATAATTGAAATAATTGATTTTATATATATATATCCAAATTTGAAGGATTTTCTTGATTATGAATGCTAAATATGGAATTGTGTTGACTATGTGAGGAAATTGTTTGAAATTATTGAAGGTATGAGGTGTGATACAAAATGGGAGCATGGTATATCTAAATGTCATGTAAGGAATATGTTGAAAAGTTTGGATAAAATCTATTGATTATGTATATATGATCATTAAAAATAATTAGGAATAAATCCATGGAAAAAGTACTATTAAAGAGAAAAAGTGTAGTGTCTTTTATAATGATAACAAGTAGAACATTTATTTCTTATAATAATGTTACAATAGGTATCAATTAAAGTGGATATTTTGGTGTTCTATATCACGAATACATGGGGAGAGTGATAATAGAGTTGAATGTGACACCCTTTTCTCCTATGGTAAATACTTCTTTCAATATTCTATATTTTCATTGATGTAGATGTTTTTCATTGTATTTTATATCAAATTGGGAGTAAAAAGCATTAAAAATCCATGAATATATATAGTGAACATAGCCTTTTACATATATTATTACCTGATTTTAAGCATACTTAAACATAAAATTAATAGCTAAGTATTATAAATTCTTGTGTCTTCGAGATTATGTATATAATTAAACATCATGATTCCAAAATAATAACATCTTTTATTCAATATTCATAAAGATATCCCAAATTCCTTTGATCCCTTGAGTCTATATAAGATAACCTGGGGGAATAAATGAAAAAAGGGATTATCTAAAAACCCTAGTTATGAAATAAACATTAAAATAAATCTTAGCACAAGGGTTAGAAAGAATAACATAAAGATATAAAAAGGCACAAAACATGATTAAACATATGGAATCATAAAATATTGAACATGTAAAAATATAATCATTAAATAATAATGTGTTTGTAATATAAAACACCACTTTATCATGATTCAAGCATCATTGTACATAGAGGATCACGAGTTAAGGCTAACCACCAAGAATGTTGCACAAGGAGTATGATTCAAGGCTTACCTCCAAGACTATTGCATATGACGTCTCATTAGACTAAACATTACCCAATTAATTGGAGAACTATTTAGGTTAACCCATCATAAAATTTTAATGAATATTTTTTCCACATAAAGAATCATACATATGGAATCAAATAAAAACATAAGGGTTACCCAGGGAATGAATTGGGTATCAAAATCACATCAAAAGTCATATCAAAAGGGAATTTCAAAATGGTGTCTAAGAAATGTTGTATTTAAAAATTAAATGGACAATAATAAGGGAATATAGTCATATATCATCATAAGTTATGTATAAGGACCCAAACTCAAACATTACATAATCTTGACTTAAGTTAATAATTAACATTGAGGATCTTTTAGGTTTAGAGTTTTGGAGAATTAGGCCATAACTGTTACATTACATCTCAAAAATTACAAAGTAGACACTTCTACTCAGTATCCATTTTTTTAATAAATTAAAAATTCTTAAAAGAAAACAATAATTTTTTTTCTTGATATAAATCTTCTTGAGTTATTCCTTTCTCTTACCCTTCCTTATACCCTGTGAAAAACATTTCAAAAACTTGTGATGAGCATAAAAATAGTAGTAAGGGTTATAAAATAAAGAAATAAAACATTAGTTCATCAATACATACCAAACACAAGATCTTTAACATACCTCATGAAATCATAAGATTTATGAATATCATATAGAAATCAAAAATCATAAATGTAACTTGTGGCATCCATATCAAACATAAATTGTAGCTTTCACAGATACATAGGGAGTTACATTTGGAATACTTATCATAGCATATACCCTAAATCTCTTATGAGAAACTTTAATGTTTACCTTCATCATGTTACCCAATGCATTGGAGAGCTATCTCGAGCTCACCCGCCCTAGGTTTATCATGGAACCACTAGTATACATGAAAAATTCCCAATAACCATAACATATTCATAACACCTATAACAAGAATAAATAAAATAAAACATTTACACATTGAAATCACAATATATCATTTCAAGATATTCACATAATCAATGCTTTTATCAAACCATTTAAAACATTTAATAAATTGATTTTTAAATCAAAGTGTCCCATACCACTTTGAAGGATTTGAAATAAATTTTAATTTCAAAAACACTTAATTCAATATTAATAAATCCTTAAAATCAGTTTTAAAACATGGAAATTAATGATAAATATTTAGAATAATAAATCTTCAAAACATTTAAAACGTTATTTGAGTTAAAGAGTTCTTAACCAAATGAGAGATGCTTGAATACAAATATTTTAGGAATAACATTAATCAATGATTATAATATCATGATAATAATAAGATTTATGATATAATATGGCAAATGGAAGTATATACACCATATAAAAGTGAATTGGTGTATGAAAACGAATAAGTCTCAATGGAATGTAAATTGAGAAAAAAGTACCTTGCTAAGATCATATCGTTAGATTAAGGACAAATCAATGACATAATTATGTGTGAAAAATAATAATACACCCAATATAATTGGAAATTATGTGTAAAACAATCAAAGGTCATTTGCATATATTCACAGAAAAACATAATCAAGAAGTAAAATCTTAACCCAAAGAACTGAAATTGGGTTAAGAAGTTCTTTTAGAGAAATTCGAATGCCTAATGGCGTCGCTTTAAAATTAAAAAAATGAGTTGATGAGAGAGAAAATGGTCTCTAATCACATGGACATAAAATCTATAGCAATAAAGAAATATAATAACATATTCCAACATAATAAAAAGGAAATGAAAAGACATGACATAAATGAAGTCTTTGACTAAAAGAGTACGTTGAAAGGTTCCCTTACCAATTTGGTAACTTAAGAAACATACACCCCATGAAGGAATGATCATAAAATGAAGATGTAAATACCCATAAATTAAAGTATATTACACAAATAATTAAATCATGGATAGTACATGCACCGTAAAAAAGTAAATTCGGGAAAATATATCATTAATCTCACGGGAATAAAATGTGAGATGAAAACCCCTTACCACATTGTAATCAATCAAGTTGTATTACCAAAAGTTAATAACCACCAAATGAATCACATAATACCATGAATATAAAGATAATCATGACAACATATATCAAATTTTAGCACAAAACACACCACATGCAATAAATAAGTGGCAAACAATGGAAATCTCATGGAATTAAAAGTGAGATAAGAAACCCCTTACCTCAAGTCTCACTTGTCTTGTATGTTCCGTGTTATTCTTGAATAATAAAATTAAGATAATTTATACATAAATAAGAAAAATTTTGAAGTTTATTATTTCTTTTATATCACTGATTACCTTGCTATAACAGTTAGTTAATCAATTAAGTTCATATCGGACATTTTATCGATGTTTGGAACTATAGTTAAAAATGAACATGTTATAATTAAAAATTTTCCATGTGGTCAAAAATACATTATCTATAGAATTATATTAATTATTTAGATATCATTTATATCATATATATCAATTTTATATGTATTTATAATATCCCATACCATTTGGAGTTAATAAATGAAATTCACCGTTCATGTAGACGGTAAGTCGTACGTACACATGAACGTTACTTTCATTTTTATTTTATATTTAAAGGAATTAAAACTAAATAATAAACAGGAATATTATAATTCTAGTATAATATCTATGTTATGTGATTTAATTAACTACATCCTTTATACATTCCACGTATGGCATGAACGAGTCATATCACTTTGAGGGGGCGGTAGTCTGCACTTCATCAAATGAAATTGTCGTATTTACCCATTATGGAAACCATAAAGGTATGATATAAATGGAAAATACATAAGTATAGAGACAATTTAAATATAATATAAATCACATGTAAATAAATTTCCATCATAATTTACATCATAATAGGCTGTTGGAGAATATTGAATAATCATCGTTTCGTGAGGCAGTAGTTCGTCGTCCATAGAAACAATATGTTCTTTACACATTAGATGGAGGTGTGTGTAAGTGTAGTTAGAATCCTTCTCATATTAACAACCTGGTATATTAATGATACCAATTTTTTTATAAAACAATGTAATAAAAAGAGTTTAGGGGGTTGGATAAGTAAAATAAAAGAAAATAACTTAAGAGAATACATTACCTTTAAATTAGGTAACTCCCTTTGGTTTGAACCAAAAGGTTTTCTTAAAGTGACTTCTACCTAAGTTAAGAGAGGGATCATGAAATATTATTTGGGAAGTGGTTGGATGAGCCAAGGGGCTTGAGAGGTGTGAGTAATGGGTTAGAGGTGAGGGCTTTTTATATGGGGGAGGAGGGACTCTTTAGAAAAGTTTGAAAATATTATTTTATTATATAATGATTTTCGGTTTTTAAAGGTCTAAAACTTACTAAAGTCAAATATAAGATGAATTTTGTTTAAAATAAAATCATAAAAAAATAATTGGACATGTTTTGGATGTTTTTTTCATTTTTATAATATCATTTATTTAAATCATCCATTAATGAGGTAAACAATGCATCAATATTATGTCATAAATAATTTTATTTATTTGATATCTTAAAATTATAAAAAAAAATACCATGATTTAGGAAATATTTTTATATATTAAATTAATATTTATAGTATAAGAGATAACTTAGATAACCCCATGTAATAATTGATTTACTAAAAGATATATGTTTATGTCATTTTTGTCATTACAGTAAACTAATTAATATAAAGTGTCATTATCACTCTTAAGTGGGTCCATGGGGTCCCAAAATTGACCCAAAGATGCCCATGGTCATAAATATATCAATAAATTGTATTAGTACACATGTTAGTGTAATTTAATATTATTATAATATTATTTTTACCTTGAATTTCCCTATTTTCCATTAACCACAGTAAATTAATATCAAAAGTTACTATTCACTAAAAAAAATTCATCTTATTGAACCAAATTTAACTTACTAATAACCGCCATGTATATCATATTTTTGAAATTCATTCCCCAGAAGCTATAAAATTTCATTTAAATGAAAAAGTTAGTTTTTTAACTACTACTCAGTGTTTTCACTATTCATCAAAAATTGAAGTTTTTCATAAAAATACCAAAAATTCAGACTAAGCTATATTTGGTTTTCAGAATTCAAAAATGATGTCTATTTTAACAAATTAAAAAGGTAAAAGTTGCATTAATTAATTTAAAATTAATTTCATTCGTCAAAAAATCTTGTTTTTTAAGAAATAATAATTATCAAAAGACTAACACTTGTTTATGTTCAATTTCAAAGTGAAATTAATTTCAATGATCAGAATTGGATTAAATGGTAAAAATATAATCTAATTACACTTTAAAATCAATTAAAAAGATTATCTAACCATATAAATAAATTAGATAAAAACACCGTTTTTAATTAAGATAAAATATTTTTAACTATTCATTCAAAAATGAATTTTGTCATAAAAATAAAAACATTTTCCCAAAGTAAATTTTGATGTCCCGATTCTAAAGAAAAATTTTATTTTGTAAAATAGAGCATATAAAATTGACCAAAACTAGATTTAAAGAGGGTTCACCATCAAAAGGTTGTAAATCAACCTTTAATATAATATTAGAGTATTTATGATTAAAATTAGATTCATTCACATTATATGCCTCTAACTATTATTGTATAAGTGTAAAAACATTTAAGAAAAATGTTTAATCATAATATGGTTAGTTCTGTTCATTCCCACCAATACAATGGTTAGAAGTTAACTACCATTTAAAATAATATTATATTATTATTTTTCAGTATGACCCAATATAACACTCCAACCACAGTTACCCAGAGCCGGTGCATTATTTTAACACGTTCGCATGATTATAAGGAATCAAGTTTGGAAGGACCGATCAGTTTAGCAGTCTTGGAAAACAGAGTACATAAATTAACTTTACAGTGCAATTTCAAACATAAAACACATCATAGATAGTTCTTTGAGAATTCCATTATTCCCTTTAGCTTAACCATACATATCAATCATAATACACTTCTTGGAATCCTGGGAAAATAAAACATAAGAAAGGGGTGAGCTCAGATGCCCAGTAAGGGTAAATAATTTAGAAGAATCTATAAACTTTTAAGGAAAAATGTGTAATAAAAACAATATCCATTTAAATATAAACATGAACAGAATATAGCAAAATAAATCAAACATTACCATATAAACGTGCACATGAATATTCTACTAGTCGAATAATCACATGTAATAACTAATTTCATAATGAGGGAATGTATAATTCCAAAGTTTAATTTTTGTGTCCTAGCCTCGTGCCCGGACATGGGGGCTAACTGTAACCAAACCCCAACACGGAGAGCCTCTGTAACCGGACTCCATCCCAGAGAGCCTCTGTAACCAGACTCCAACCCTGAGAGCCTCTATAACCAGACTCCAACCCGGATATCCTCTGTAACCGGACTCCAACCCGAAGGGTCTACTGTAACCATACCCCAACACAGAGGGCTTACTTTTACCGGTCCCCAACCCAAAACATACTAGTCCAACACATTCATCTTTAGAAGAGGTTGAAATATAACATAAACATTCATATTAAAACTAGCATACGAAATGTCAATACTTTAACCATAAACCATGAATGGTATAAAAATAGAATATCCATAGTCAAAAATATCACAAAAACATAAATATAGTATGGAATATTTGTATCATAATAAATAAACTTCAAACAAGTGTAAAATTTATCAAAGTATGTTGACATAGATGAAATCAAAACAATTTGAGAGAAATATCTATTTCTATTTTGAAATAATTTAAAGTCACATAATTATAAAATAAAACATTGATTTTGAAAATATTCATATAAGCTTGTATGGTATGATTTGATGATGTTATAATGGAAGAAAATAACTGCACCCTCTATATAAGTTAAAAAGACATTCTTACCTTAGTTTTCTCGAAAAGGTTATAAAGTACATTGTTTGGAAAACAATGAAAATATTCCTTTAAAAACATCCTATAAATAGTAAAACAAGGTTATGAACGACTTTATCCCATTTTCTAGTAAATAAAAAAAAATACATTTTTAAGAAACATTTATGTGGATGATAAAGAGGTCCCAGTTGATACTTACGTAAAAACGACCTCATATAATAAAGAGATTGTGAAATTAACCCTTACCAATTTGGTAACTTATTAAACATACGCCCATGAAAGAATTATCATACAATGAATATGTAAATAAACATAAATTAAAGTGTATTACACAAAGAAAACAATAATGGGAAGTACATACACCACACAAAAGGTAATAGTGGCAATGTGGCATGAATCTCCCAGGAATAAGGAGTGAGATGAAAACCCCTTACCTTGCACTTTCCTTTAGTTGAGGGTATGTTTAACCTACTTTATGAAGATCATAGTATGTTATTAAATTATAACAGAACCATATTAATATTTATGATATCATACATGATTCATCAATGACTTTATAATACCCATTTAATAATAATTTCCACGTTAAATTAATATTTTGGGTAATAATCGCTTTCTTTATCGTACGTGTTTTAACTTGTTAATCTTGATTGTATCACTTAGATCAAGATTTAAATACTTCCAGAATATAAAACATGATTTATATATCATATATATTTAGAATATATATATGTATAATATACATATATATGAAATGAAAAAAATCGTTTATGGAGACGATAGTCCGTACATACGCATAAACGATGTTTCTGTTTTCATATCGTATTGAACGGAACAAAGTGAATAAGATATATGTAATTAAATATATATATATATATATATATATATATCTAAATTAGAATTCTAATTTCATATATTACATACTTATTAGTAATATATATATTTATAATCGTCGATGAATGGTGAATGTGGAAATGAATCTCATCGCGTCATAGAGACGGTAATCCGTACATACGCACGAGCGACAATATCATTTCCTTAAAGGTGTGGAATTGGATGGTATATTAATTTTACATAAAAATTATCAATTTATTTTAATTACTTATATACATATTACTCATAATTATATCCATCCAAATAACATAGTGTTCAATAACAAATTACACCACAACATGGAGACGGTAAGTCGTACGTACGCACGCATGGTGACATTATCATTCATAAGATGGATAGAATAATGAATATAGTCTTTCCATATTTATAATAACATCACAGTATATATAATATACTAGATTTGTTATTTTAGACTTGAAACAACAAAGAAAGAGTAATTGGAAGAATAAGCAAACTTGAAAAAGGGTGGTGAAATCATTACCTCTTCTTCGGTTTCTTCCTTTTGATTTGATCAAAAGGGATCCTTAGGTTGGATTTCTGACCAAAGGAAGTCCCCTAGGATGAATTTAGGATAGTTGGGAGTATATTTTGGCAGGGTATGGCCGATCCAAATGGCTTTTATTTTGTGAATTAGAGTGAAGGGGGGGGGGGGTTCCCTTCTATAAGAGGGGTGAGGGGCACCTTAGGAAAAACTTAAAATATTATTTTATAATAAAATAATTTTCGGTTTCTAATGGCTCAAAAATTTATTATTTAAATTATAATGTGGGAATGGGTAAACAAATACTCATCCAATAGGTTTTTGACAGGTTTGGGTCACCATATTGACCTTATCATTTAGATTTAACTCTTAGTTAAATAGTTTGACATTTACCATATCTCTTTCTATTTTTATATTATAAGGATAATAAACTTACTATAAAATGGAAATCGAACCCCAATTGGTTCCTTAATGTCATATATGTTATTATATAAGTCTTTTGGACAAACCGTAGTTTTTAGGAATATTATATCAATTAATAATATAATATTTGTTTTGAAAACTCTTTTATGTCAATTTTGACACATTTTGGTATTTTGTTTTTTCTAAATTCATAAAAGCATTATTACTTCAAAAAAAATTCATCTAGTCAACCATAATATGTCATCATAACCTATAAAATTAGTTTAATTCCTAAAAAGTCTCAAATTACATTTATTTAGATATTTATAATATCAATTATTTTAATCTTTCATTAATATGGTAATTACTGCAACATCATAGTGTCATAAATAAATTTAATTATTTAATGTCTAAAAAATATAAATAAAATACCATTATGTAGGAAATATTTATATATTTCAAATTAATATTTATAGTCAAATCTATATTATGTGAAACCCTATATTAAAAATGTTTTAGTTATTAAACTTTGAATTTAACACTTTTAAATCTTCTTTGAATTAAATAATAATAAATGTCCTAATCTAATCCAAGTTGACCAAAGAGGTTCATATATTATTACTAAGGTTGTTTTTGGTCTAATTTCACTTAAAAAATAGAATTAGGACATGTTTTAGGGTAAGTATAATATCATTTTTACCCTTAATTACCCTTTTTACTTTTAACCATGGTAAATAAAAGTAAAAAGATATTATTCACCAAAAATTATTTTTATCTTATTGAACCACATTTTTCTTACTGATATCAACCATATCTCTTGATGTTTTAAAATTCCACCCACAGAAGAGGTAAAATTATGTTTTATGTGAATTTGAAAATTCTCCTATGAGGTGGGTAAAAGACGGTAAAAAGTTCAATAAAATTTTCATATCTAATATTATTACAAAATGACTCTAATAAATTACATTGAACATATATAGGTATTATGTATCTATTTTTACCTACAATAAATTTAAATAAAATAAATAATTATTTAGATAAAAAGTCAGTTTTAAATAATAACTTAGTGTTTTCCATTATTCATCAAAAATTGAAAGTTTTCAGAAAAATACCAAAAATTCACCCTAAGATAATTTTGATATTCCAAATTAAAAAATGAAGTCTATTTTACAAAATTCAACACATAGAAGTTTCATTTATTAATTTAAAATTAATTCCCGTTGTCAAAACCAAAAGGCGTAATTTTTAGAAACAATAGCTATCAAAATATTGACACTTGTTTATGTTCAATTTCAATGTGAAATTACGTAAAATTACCAGAAATGGATTGAATGGTAAAAATATAATCTATTTGTACTTATAAACCATTAAAATTTATAATTTAACAATATAAATTATTTTGATTATAAAAGATGTTTTCAATTAAAATATAGAATTTTTCACTATGCACCCAAATATGAAAGTTATCAGAAAAACACCAAAAATTTATTGAAACTAAATTATTATGTCCTGATTATAAAGAAGAAGTTTATTTTATCAAATTGAATATATAAAATTTTAAAATATTGTATTTAAAAAGGTTTCACCATTAAAAGGCTTTAAAAGTGCATTTTTTGAAAAATACTTCTTTTATTTGAAGAAAATGAATGAGTTCTTACATTATGTCTAAAAAACTCATAATATGGATTCTAAAATTATAAGGATTATATATAGTTCAAAATTCATTTAATACTATTCATAACATCTTTTTAATGGCTAGTTTGGTAAGTCGTGGTGTGCTTGAACTCAGTGTTGCGTGTAGTGAAAGTTATTAAATTACTTTGAAGAAATAACGTACTATGAAATTTTGTGGTGTTACATTCTTACCTCATTCAATAAATTGTGTCCTCGCAATTTGAAATTGTTCTTCAAAAATAAATTGTTTAAAATAGAAAATACATTTGTGGAGAACTCATATCGGAAATTGGGTTAATAAAATTTAGTCTTAATAAAAGTAAATATATATATATATATACTTGAAAAGTATAGTTACATAATTTAACTAATTCCTACCACAAAATCATCATATTACAAAAAAAATATTCTATTTATCCTAATAGTTGAGGGTTCAAAATATAATGAATTTATAATTCACCTATCAGACCCTTTAAAAAAACTAGATTATACTATCTAGGGACTTCATGTAGTCCAGAGGTAGGTGGTAAATTCCAGTCTCACTGTGGTGTGGGTTCGATTCCCACAACTTTTTCTGACGTAATGGATTGTCACAAGGTCTGTGTGTTGTACTTTTTATAAAAATCAAAAAATAACCTTAACAATAATATACAATTTCAAACTTAATCTATTCCAACCTTTTGACTTATCCAAAATACATCCATCCAAACTAACAGTCCAAATTTTATAAGGAAGTTAAACACAATGAAGATCCTTTTACCACTTAATAACATGTGTATACGTTCATCATGTATTCTTTAAAAACATGGTAAAAACCTTATCTATTACATTCGTGCTCCCTTATTCCTTATAATATACTATATATATTCCTTATATGAAGAAATTTTGAATACTCCAGCAATCATGAAATAAACAAACTGTTAATCAGTTCTAAGATAGTAAGAAATAACCAATATAATTTATCCAAATCAACCATCTCTTATTCCAAAATTACTACCTTAGTATCAGGACCATATAATCTCAAATATTCAATGAAATAGTACTACAGTACAATCCTTAATTATTTCTATAATTCATATAACCAGTATATCGTTGATACAACACTCAAATGACATAATACTTAAATAAAAACACAATAACTCTCAATCATTCTTTTTCATCTTTGGTAGTATCATAACTTGATTCATATCCAATAGCAACATTTGGGGTATACTCTGATGATTTGTATATTGATTCGCGTAGTGTCTCAACTCCTTGCAGATAAAGCATTGTACATTTGAAACTTTTTTCTTACCCTTGCAATCACGTACTTGGTGTCCTTTTTCTCTAAACTTATAACAAACTCTCATTCCCTTCAAGCATTTACCAAGGTGATTCTTTCCACAGTTATTACATATGGGAAAGTCCTTCTTTTCCCTCATCCCTTTATCCATCTTCTCTCTTCCATCCATTTCTTCTCTTGCTTCCCTCCAAATCCATAGGACTCAGAGAATTCTTTAATTATCTTATTAATACATGATACTATTTCATCATATGTTGAGAATACATGGGAGACTATTTCCTTTCTAAATGTTGGCTTAATACCATGAAATATATGATCCTTCTTACACTTTGGATTATATGTATTGCTGGAGTTCACCTTCCTTCTACTGGGTGCCATTTCTATACAATGGAATACACTTGGTCAGTTTATGAATTGTAATGAATAATTAAAAACTTGTAAAATAACTAATTTAAATTGAACGTTTTATGGATATA
This sequence comes from Viscum album, assembly GCA_963277665.1. NCBI lineage: Eukaryota > Viridiplantae > Streptophyta > Magnoliopsida > Santalales > Viscaceae > Viscum > Viscum album. The sequence goes on along the minus strand of OY728148.1, from coordinate 489,448,023 downwards.
ATCCATAAAAATATTTTCTTTGAGTAGGTATATACTCGTAAATCCTTTATAATGATTTGTAAAGAAAATGAGAATTATCCTAAGCATATCCCCAGGGAGTGTCGTAACCAAGAGTTCAACAAGGCCCATTGTCGTGCACTAGTTCTTGTTCAAGTCTAGCTCAAAGGGGTTTTTTCAAGTTTTACCCCTAGGTACATCTGTGCCAGAGCCACATCTACCTACCCGTATCCAGAAAGGGATGTATTTTCTTGTAAAACTCACAAAATCTCTACATTAAAAAAATTCTTGGAAGTTATTCTATACTAATCCTCAAAGTTTATCGTAGGGTAATGTGATCTATTCATAGTTTATCTAAATCTAGTTTCCACGGTTATAGATAAACCTCCTCTTATACCAAATGTAACGCCCGACCCCAATTACCCAGAGTCTGTGCATTATTTTAATACATTGGCATGATTACAAGGAATAAAGTCCTGAAGGACCAATCAGTTTATCAATCCTGGAAAATATATTACATAAATTAAATTTACACTGTAATTTGAAACAAAAAACACAGCATAGATAGTTCTTTGAGAATTCCATTATTCCCTTTAGCTTAACCCTGCATATCAATCATAATACACTTATTGGAATCCTAGGAAAATAAAACATAAAAAGGGGTGATCTCAGATACCCATTAAGGGTAAATAATTTAACGGAAGCTATAAACTTTTACGGCAAATGTGTAATAAAAACAATAGCCTTTTAAATATAAACTTGTACATAATATGGTAAAATAAATCAAAAATTACCATATAAACAAGCACATGTATATTCTACTAGTCGAATAATCACATGTAATAACTAATTTCATAATGAGGGAATTTATAATTCTGAAGTTTAATTTTAGTGTCATGGCCTTGTGCTATGTCCTAGGGGATAATTGTAACTGGACCCCAACCCGGAGAGCCTCTGTAACCGGACACCATCCCAGAGAGCCTCTATAACTGGACACCAACCCGAAGAGCCTCTGTAACCGAACTCTAACTCGGAGGGTCTTCTGTAACCGGACCCCAACCCAGAGGGCTTACTTTTACTAGTCCCCAACCCGGAACATACTATTCCAACACATTCATCTTAAGAAGAGGTTGAAATATAACATAAACATTCATATTAAAACTAGCATATGAAATGTCAATACTTTAACCATAAACCATGAATGGTATAAAAATAGAACATCAATAGTCAAATATATCACAAAACATTAAATACAATATGGAATATTTTTATCATAATAAATCAACATTAAACAAGTGTAAAATTTATCAAAGGATGTTGACATAGATGAAATCAAAACTATTTGAGAGAAATATCTATTTCTATTTTGAAATCATTTAGTCACATAATTATAAATGAAAACATTTATTTTGAAAATATTATTATAAGCTTCTAAGGGAATCTTTGATGATTTTATAATGGTGTAAAATAGTCACACCCGCCGTATAAGTTAAAAAGACATTCTTACCTTAGTTTTTTCGAAAAGGTTATAAAGTACCTTGTTTGGAAAATAACGGAAAGATTCCTTTCAAAACATCTCATAAAAAGTCAAAAAAGTTTATAAATGACTTTATCCCATTTTCTATTAAATAAATATAATTTGAAATACATTTTTAAGAAACATGGATGTGAATGATAAAGAGGCCCCAGTAGACACTTACGTAAAAACAACCTCGGATAATAAAGAGATTGTGAAATTAACCCTTCCCAATTTGGTAACTTATGAAACATAAACCCCATGAAAGAAGTATCATACAATGAATATGTAAATTCACATAAATTAAAGTGTATTACACAAATAATACAATAATGGGAAGTACATACACCACACAAAAGGTAATAGTGGCAATATGGCATTAATCTCACAGGAATAAAGAGAGAGATGAGAACCCCTTACCTTGCACTTTCCTTTAGTCGAGGGTAAGTTTAACCTCATTTATAAATATATTAGTATGTTATTAAATTATACCAGAACCATATTAATATTTATGACATCATACATGATTTATCAATGACTTTATACTACCCATTTAATAATAATTTCAATGTTAAATTTACATTTTGGGTAATAATCGCTTTCTTTATCATACGTGTTTTAGCTTGTTACTCTTGATGGTATCACTTAGATCAAGATTTAAATACTTCCAGAATATAAAAAATGATTTATATATCATATATATTTAGAATATAAATATGTATAATAGACATATATATGAAATGAAAAAACACCGTTTATGGAGACGGTAGTCCGTATGTACGCATAAACGCTGTTTCTGTTTTCATATCGTATTTGAACGGAACTAAGTGAATAAGATATATTTAATTACATATATATATATCACCATTATAATTATTATGTCATATATTACATACTTTTTAGTAATATATATTTTTATAATTGTCGATGAATGGTGAATGTGGAAATGAATCTCATCGCGTCGTAGAGACGGTAATCCGTACATATGCACGAGCGAAAATATCATTTCCTTAAAGGTGTGGAATTGGATGGTATATTAATTTTATAGATACATTATCATGTTATTTTAATTATTTATATACATATTAATCATCATTATATCCATCCAAATAACATAGTGTTGAATAACAAATTACACCACGACGTGGAGATGGTAATACGTACGTTCGCACGCATGGTGACATTGTCATTCATAAGATGGATAGAATAATAAATATATTTGTTACATATTTATAATAACATCACAGTATATATAAGATATTGGAGTTATTATTTTATACTTTAAAAAACAAATAAAGAGTAAGAGAACTTGAAAGAGGGTGGTGAAATCATTACCTCTTCTTCGAGTTCTTCATTTTTATTTGATCAAAAGGGATCATTAGGTTGGCTTTCTGACCAAAGGAAGTCATCTAGGATGGATTTAGGATAGTTGGGAGGATATTTGGGCAGGTTTAGGCTGATCTAAATGGCTTTTAAGGTGTGAATTAGAGTGATGAGGGAGTGCCCTTTTATAAGAGGGGTGAGGGGCACCTGAGTAAAAACATAAAATATTATTTTATAATAAAATAATTTTCCATTTATAATGGCTCAAAAATGCATTATTTAAAGGATAAGGTTTGTATGGGTCGCAAAATAATCAACCAATAGGTTTTAGGTAGGTTTGGGTCACTATATTAACATTATCTTTTAGATTTAACTCTTAGTTAAATAGTTTTTCATTTACCATGTCTCTTTGTATTTTTATATTATATGGTTAATAAATTTACAATAAAATGAAAATAGAATCCCAATTGGTTATTTAATGTAATATATATTATTATATAAGTATTTTTTCTGAACCTTAGTTTTTTAGGACTATTATATAAATTAAAAATATAATATTTGTTTTAAAAACTCTTTTATGTCAATTTTGACACTATTTGGTATTTAGTTTTTTCTAAATTTATAACAATATTATTACTTCAAAAAAATCATCTAATCAACCCTAATATGTCATGATAACCTATAAAATTAGTTTAATTCATAAAAATTATCAAAGTAAATTTATTTGGATATTTATATTATCAATTATTTTAATCTTTCATTAATACAGTAATTACTGCATCATCATTGTGTCATAAATAAATTTAATTATTTATTGTCTAAAAAATATAAATAAAATATCATTATGTAGGAAATAGATTTATATTTATAATGAATATTTATAGCTGAATTTATATTATGTGTAACTATATATTTAAAATGTTTTAGTTATTAAACATTGAATTTAACACTTTTAAATCTTCTTTGAATTAAATAATAATAAATGTCCTAATCTAATCCAAGTTGATCAAAGAGGCTCATATATTTTTCATAAGGTGTATTTTGGTCGAATTAAACATAACCAATAGAATTATGACATATTTTAGGGTAATAATAATATCATTTTTACCCTTAATTACCCTTTTTACTTTTAACCGTGGTAAATAAAAGTAAAAAAGTTACGATTCACCAAAAATTATTTTTATCTTATTGAACCGCATATTTCATAATTATATCAACCATTTCTCTAAGATTTTTGAAATTCCACTCACATAAGCGGTAAAATTATGTTTTATGTGAATTTGCGAATTCTCCTAGGAGGTGGTTAAAATACGGTGAAAAGTTCAATAAAATTTTTTATATATAATATTAGTAAAAAATGACTCCAATTAATTACATTGAAAATATATAGGTATTATGTATCTACTTTAACCTAAAATAAATTTAAATAAAATAAATAATTATTGAAATAAAAATTCATTTTTAAATAATAACTCGGTGTTTTTCACTATTCATCAAAAATTGAAAGTTTTCAGAAAAATACCAAAAATTCACCATAAGATAATTTTGATATTCCGAATTCAAAAATGAAGTATATTTTACCAAATTCAAAACATATAAGTTTCATTTATTAATTTAAAATTAATTCTCGTTGTCAAAAACAAAAGGCATATTTTTAAGAAATAATAACTATCAAAAGATTGACACTTGTTTATGTGCAATCTCAAAGTTAAATTACTTACAATGGCCATAATTGGATTAAATGGTAAAAATATAATCTATTTGTACTTATAAACCATTAAAATTTATAATTTAACACTATAAATTATTTTGATTAAAAATGTTGTTTTCAGTTAAAATATAGTATTTTTCACTATGCACTCAAATATGAAAGTTGTCAGAAAAATACCAAAAAGTTATTGAAACTAAATTCTTATGTCCCGATTCAAAAGAAGAAGTTTATTTTCTCAAATTTAATATAAAAAATTTTCAAATTTTGGATTTAAAAATTGTTCACCATTAAAAGGCGGTAAAAGTGCATATTTTGAAAAATACTTCTTTTAATTGAAAAAATGAATTAGTTCTTACATTATGTCTAATAAACTCATAATATGGATTCTAAAATTATAATGATTATATATAGTTCAAATTTCAGTTAATATTATTCATAACAGCTTTTGAATAGCTAGTTTGGTAAGTCGTGGTGCACTTGAACTCAGTGTTGCATGTAGTGAAATTTATTGAATTACTTTGAAGAAATAACGTATTATGAAATCTTGGGGTGTTACACCAAAGGTTGTGTGAAAAAAAATATTTAAAGAAACCTTTTGTTGTGAATCGAGTACTCCATTGAACATAGAATCCCCTTTAAAGTAAAATTAATATTTAATTCAACAATATTAATAAATATGAAAATGTATTATTCTTTATTTACATGGAATGTTTCATACTTCCCCCATTTTAGAAATTGTGTCCTCCTATTTTTAAAATTGGGCTTGGAAACTTCATTAAAAGTCCCACTTCGGAAAAAAAATCAATAAAACTATAACTTTAAAAGAAATAAAGAAAAGTACAAAGGTACCCCGAGATAAACAATACTAGGATTCCATGAAAACATGTATATGGAGGAGAAACTTAGTGTCATGTTCCGATGGAGAGTGATAGAAAATATTATTAGGAGAAAGTTAACAACCAGAAAATTACAAACTTGTGATAGGTTAAACGGTCTTTGTTTTCCCAATAGGATAAGTAAACAGACAACATTTTTTTTTAAGTTCTTTTTCATGAAGTTGGAGAATTTTTTTAATATATTGACTAAAAACATAGGGAAATATACTTACTTTTCAAGTAGAGTTTCACTATTAATAAGTTTCTTCAAAAAAATCATCTTTTCTCTAAACGATGAGTATTCAAGATGACTTAGTCACATTTGAATTTCTGGAATCAACTTCTAGAGAATCACATAATACAAAAAAGAATAACTATATATTTCCCTTGTCTTTAGACATTAACCAAAACCACAACGGTTTGTACAAGATCAGATAATCCCCCAAAAAGGATAATATTTTATAAAAATAAATACTACGCTTAATCCCCAAAATTCAACAAACAATAACCAAAGATCATCAAAGACCGTTCAATACACAACTATCCTTAAAATTCTTCAAAGTAACCCAAACTATGATTAAAACCCAAAATTCAGAAGAATTTGATCACATAATCTTCCATGAAAAATCGTAACATTTATCTCCAAATAACATCTTCTACTCTTAAAGTCTCATACTAAAGTGTAATTAACCAAATCACATATTCTCTATGATTGGTTAATCATTTCCATAAATAACCCAAATCTCTATATGTCTATAATAAAAACATATATTCTTCCAAAATAAAATTCCACCATTAACCCTCAATTGAAATCCTAAAGTATATTTTCTTTACTCATATAGTTTTTTAAAAAAAGAAAAATTATAACAAAATAACTTTAATCACTTAATCCCATAATCCCATAATCATTTTCATATACTAAGGATATAAATTTGATAAAACTTAAGATACCAAACCAACTTATTCTTGATAAATAAATAATTTAACTAAAAAAATAAGTCAAACTAACCCAGGACATTACGTTGTCTAGTGGTAGGCGATGTTCCCCTGTTGCCCATCGGTTGTGGGTTCGATTCCCATGTCCTTACTGGACGCGATGGGTTGTTATCCATCTTATGGGTTGTCCTTCTTAAAAAACTCAAAAATAACCCTAACATATTTTAACCTCAAATGTTTTCTTATACCTATCATTTTCATCCCAACTCATTAAGAACTCAACATCTTAATAAAGACTTATATATATTGTCATTTTTTATTTCACCTCCATATGATAAAATAAAACTATTCCCAAAAGAAATAACATCATACCTTGATTATGGTGTCCACATGGTTTAATGTTCATCTTGTTCATGTAGGTAGAAGGTCTATTTTTTGAAAAAATGATTTAGCTATCCTTCAAAATAATTTTCTTCCTTCATACAAATAATCCTTTTACAATATGGGTCATATGGGTGTTCACCGAAAAATAGTTTTGGAAAATAATCATGTATAACATATAATTTTAAAACATCTGATAAAATATGATTATTATAAAATAGTCAGACTGAGTTTGAGATTAAACTTTCAATCAATGGTCCTTTTAAAATACCATAATTATGTGCTGAAAGACTATAATTTAAAATATAATATAAATAGGTTTCACAAGGGTCTCCTTGTTCAGAACCCTTTTCAAAATCATTATATGCTTCAAAATCTTGTGATATGGTAAAATATTTGAAAATGCCTTGATAATATTTACCTTTCTTGAAAATATGAGAATATTTTGAAAATAAGATTTGATTAAATACAACCAATGATCCATGATGATATCGAGGTACAGTGGAGGTATTTGATATCTCCAAAAACTTCTTTCAAGTGAGTTATATGCTAGAAAATGTTTTACAATCATTTTAACATGAATTTGAAATAATTATTGCTATCATGTCATCTGGAAGAGATAGGGATATTGTTTGAGATCCTCCTCCTTCCATTTGTAACTGACATTCCTTGATCTGAAAAAGTTATAAAACAAGTATTTATTTTAAAGAGTAGCCATATAGAAAAACCATGTGTTTAATAAAAACTCATAATCCCTAAAGTTTTCTAAATCGACCTCTGATACAAAATATAAGGACCCAACATTAAACATTACATAATCTTAAATTAAGTTAATAATTCACATTGAGGAACTTTTCATGTTTATATTTTTAAAGAATTAGGCCATAAATATTACATTACATCTCAAAAACTTCAAAGTAGACACTTCTACGTTGTATCCATTTTTTCATAAAATAATAATTCTTAAAAGAAAACAGTAATTCATTTATTGATATAAATCATCTTGAATTATTCCTTTATCTTACCATACCTTATACCCTGTGAAAAGCATTTCAAAAAATCATATGAGCATAAAAAACTCAGTAAGAGTTATAAAATAAAGAAATAAAACATTAGTTCATCAATACATACAAAACATAATCTCTTTAACATACCTCATGAAATCATAAGATTTATGAATAACACATAGAAATCAAAAATCATAATGGTAACTTGTGGCATCCATATCAAACATACATTATAGCTTTCATAGCTATGTAGGTAGTTAAAATTGGAAAACTCATCACTATATATTCCCTAAATCTCTTAGGAGAAACTATAATGTTTACCTCCGTCACGTTACCCAATGAATTGTAGAGCTATCTTGGCCTCACCCGCCCAAGGTTTATTGCATAACCACCCTTATATGTGAAAAATGACCAATAACAATAACATATTCATAACACATTAAACAAGCATAAAGGAAATATAAAATTTCCACATTGCAAACAGAATATATCATTTCAAGATATTGAAATAATCAATGCTTTTATCAAACCATTTTCAAAACAATTTAAAACATTTAATAAATAGATTTTTGAATCAAAGTGTCCCAAACAACTTTGAAGCTTTTGAAAGAAATTTTTATTTGAAAATATTAACATCCATATAAATAAATCCTTAAAACTATTTTTAAAACATGGACATTAATGAGAAATATTTAGAAGAATAAATCTTTAAAACATTTAAAACTATAATTTAGTTAAAGAGTTCATAACCAAATGAGAGACGCCTGAATACAAATATTTGAGGAATAAAATTAATAAAATATTATAATATCATGATAATAAAGATATTTATGATATAAAATGTCAAAGGATAGTATATACACCATATAAAAGTGAATTGGTGTATAACAATGAAGAATTTTCAATGGAATGTAAATATAGATAAAGTCCCTTACAAAGATCATATCCTCATATTAAAGAAAAATAAATGACATAATTATGTGTGAAAAATAAAAATACACACAATATAAGTGAAAATTAAGTTTAAAACTATCATAGGTCATTCACACATATTAATAAAACAACATAATCAAGAATTATAAGTTTAACCCAAATAATTCAAATTGGGTTAAGAAGTTCTCCTACAGAAATTCAATAGCCTAACGACATCTCTTTAAAATTCATAAAATGAGTTGATGAGTGAGAAAAAGGTCCCTCATAAAATGGAAATAAAATTTAAATCAATAAGGATATATAAGAACATATCCCAACATAAGAAAAAGGAATTGAAAATACATGACATAAAAGAATTCTTGGACTAAAAGAGTACGGTGAAGGGCTCCCTTATTGATTTGGTAACTTACGAAACATACACCCCATGAAAGAAGTATTATAAAATGAATATGTAAATAACCATAAAATATAAGTATATTTCACAAATAATACTATCATGGGTAGCATATACACCACACAAAAGAAAATAGTGGAAAATAAATCATGAATCTCACGGGAATAAAAAGTGTGATGAAAACCCCTTACCACGTTCTGATCAATTGAGTCGTATGAGAAAAAGTTAATAACCACCAAATGAATCACAGAATACCATGAATATAAATATAATCATGATAATATATATCAAATTTCAGTATACAATAAACCATATGAAATAAATAAGTGGCGAATAATGGAAATCTCACGAAATTAAAAGTGAGATAAAAAACCCCTTACCGCAAGTCTGACTTATCTCGTATGTTCCTTGTTCTTATTGAATAATAAACTTAAGTTAATTTTTAAAACCTTAATAACATTTTTCAAGTTTATTATTCCTTATATATCACTTATTATCTTGTTATAACTATTAGTTAATTATTTGAGTTCATATCCGACATTTTGTCGATGTTCGGACTTTTGTAAAAAATGAACATGTTATAATTACAAATTGTCCATGTGGTAAAAATTACATTATCTCCAGACTGATATTCATGATTTAGATATCATATATATCATATATATCTATTTTATATGTATTTATAATATTCTATATCATTTGGAGTTAAGAAATGAAACGCACCGTTCATGGAGACAGTAAGTCGTATGTACGCGTGAACATTGCTTTCATTTCTATTTTATATTTAGAAGAATTGGAACTAAATAATACATAGATATATTATAATTCTAGTATTATATCTATTTTATAAAATTTAATTAACTCCATACTTTATACGTTCCACGTATGTCATGAACGAGTCATATCATTTTGAGGGGGCGGTAGTCCGCACTTTCTCAAATGAAATTATTATATTTTTCCCATTACGGAAACCATAATGGTATGATATAAATGAAAAATACAGAAGTATAAAGATAATATAAATATAATATATATAACATGTAAATAAATTTCCATCTTAATGTCCATTATAAGAGGTTGTAGGAGAAGATTGAACAATCATCATTTCATGAGGCAGTAGTTCGCCGTCCACAAAAATAGTATGTTTTTTTTCAATTAGATGGAGGTGTGTGTAAGTGTAGTTCAAATATTTCTCATATCAAAAACCAAGTATATTTTTGATACTGGTTTCATCATAAAATAAATGAATAAAAATACTATAGGGGGGTGGAGAAATAAAATTAACGAAATGAACTTAAGAGAAGAAATTACCTTTAAATCAGGTAACTCCCATTGGTTTAAACCAAAAGGATTTCTTGAAGTGTATTCTACATAAGGTAATGATTCTAAGTGTATGACAGGGATATTGAGAGCTTATTTGGATAGATTTTGAATGATCCAACGGGATTGAGAGGTGTGAGTAATGGGTTATAGGTGAGGGCTTTTTATAAGGGGTGGAGGGGCTCTTTAGGAATGTTTGAAAATATTATTTTGTTATATAATGATTTTCGGTTTCTAAAGGTCCAAAACTTATTAAAGTAAAAGATAAGATGTCTTATTTTCGAAATAATATCATATAATAAGAATTGTATAGGGTTTGGATGTTTTTTTATTAGTTATAATCTCATTTATTTAAACCATTCATTAATGAGGTAAACACTCCGTCATTATTGTGTCATAAATAATTTTATTTATTTGATGTATAAAAATTATAAAAAAATACCATGATGTAGGAAATATTTTCAGATTTCAAATTAATATTTATAGTTTAATAGATAACTTATATAATCCCATGTATGAATTTATTTACAAAAAGAGATATGTTTATGTCATTTTTTTCATTAAATTAAATTAATTAATATAAAGTGTCATGATCACTCTTATGTGGCTCCATGGGGTCCTAAAATTGACCAAAGGATTAACATGGTCATAAATGTATCAACAAATTGGATTAGTACATATTTTAGGGTAATTTAATATTATTATAATATTATTTTTACCTTGAATTGCCCTATTTACCTTTAACCACGATAAATAAAAGTCAAAAGTTACTATTCACCAAAAATTATTTTCATCCTATAGAACCACATTTTACATAATAAAAACAACCATGTATGTTGTATTTCAAAAATTCAATTCACAGATGCGAAAAAATTTCATCTTAATGAAGACGTCAGTTTTTTAACTACTACTCAGTCTTTTCACTATTCATCAAAAATAGAAGTTTTTCAAAAAAATACAAAAAATTCATCCTAATATATATTTGATATTATGAATTAAAAAATGATGTTTGTTTTACCAAATTCAAAACATAGAACTTTCATTAATTAATTTAAAATTTATTTACATTGTCAAAACAAAAAATGCGTTTTTTAAGAAATAATAACTATAAAAAAATTGACAATTGTTTATGTTAAAGTTCAAAGTAAAATTACTTCCAATGACAAAAATTGGATTAAATGTTAAAAATATAATATAATTTCACTTTAAATATAATTAAAAATATAATCTAACCATATAAATTAATTAGATAAAAATGAAGTTTTGAATTAAGATACATTATTTTTCAATATTCATTAAAAAATAAATTTTATCAGAAAAATACCAAAAATTTATCCAAAGTAAATTTTGTTGTCCCAATTCTAAAAAAAATTATTTTGTCAAATAGAACATATAAAAGTGACCAAAACTTTATTTAAATAATTCTCTCCATCAAAAGGTGGTAAATCGACCTTTTAAAGAATATTAGAATATTTATGCTTAAAATTATATTCATTCACATTTTAAGCCTCTAACTTTTATTGGATAAATGGAAAAAAAATTAGGAAACATGTTTAATCATAATTTGTTTAGTTCTGTTCATTCTCGCCAATAAAATGTCTATTCGTTAACTACCATTTAAAATAATATTATATTATTATTTTTCAGTATGACCCAAGGTTGTGTGCAATGTAAGATTTCAAAGAAACTCATTGTTTCGTATCAGGTACACCATCGAACATAGAATCCCATTTAAAGTAAAATTAATATTTAATTAAAGAATATTAACAAATATGAATATTTATTATTCTTTATTTACTTTTCATGTTGCATTATGTCAAACTGAAGTGAAAATATGTAAAAAGAGTGTTTAGAAAACATTAGATATAAAATATTTTAGTACGGTTTAAGGGGAAACTTTCAAGATTCCTCAAAAAGAAAAGAAATAATTGTTTGTATATAAACAGAAATGAACCAAGATATGTTTTCATGTAAAAATTACCGATTTTATTAATATAATAGTGTCTTAAGAAATATTATGGAGTGCACTTGAAAAATGGGTAAGAAATCAGAAAGTTCCCTTGAATTAGGTTTTTTTAGTAATATTAGAGAAAGGAACCTTATTAAAACATGTATTTACCTGTAAAAAAGGATGATATGATCTGGATACATGTTTTTGGAACATATAAATATAATATAGAAAAATTAAATACAAATAAATAAGAGTTATAATGGATAAATAGAGATAAAATGTAACCTGAAGGAAATATAGTGTTCTGGAAAGAATCCCACACCTTATTTCTGAAACAATTTTTCACTTGATCTTAATATCCTGAATAATAAAATTAGATTCATTAATTAATTAGTATATAAACTTTTCTACATGTAATTGACTTATTATATTTTTATTAAGTTCATTTATGAATTTTTGATGAGTTGTAGTGTTGAATTTAATCATTCAAAGGTTTTAGTTTTCTTACTTTTCATGATCGATTCACTTGTATGTGAGTACAAATTTTAATGTAGAGTGGGTATAATTATCTAGAATTGAAATTATAGGTTATTAATGAACAAAAAAAGTATAATTGGTTTATATATATTTTTTCTATATATGAGGATGAATCATTAGATAACATGTTAAGGATAACCGTTTAGATTAATCTTAGCGGTTTTTCAACCACAACAAACTCTTTTTTTACTCATTTAGTATTATGTATATATGTTAGTTCCAGAACATACAAAAGGTAAAAACAAAAAATTTAAAATCTAATTAAACCATTATAATGGATTTAAGTCCATATTTAAAGTAGATAAAATAAAATGAAAACATTTTATCCATGAAGGTGATAAATCAACACCTCACAGACAATAGTCTCATATTTAGAATAAAAGGGATGGAAGAAAGGGTTTGATAATGAATTATGACATTAGAATAATAAAATTAAGTTATATATAATGTAATAGAGTAATAATTACATTTTTATGAGGGTGGATGATAATATATTAACAAAAGAAAATAAATTGAAAAAATTAAAAGAAAAGAATTTGGAATTTACCTCTTGGATTTCTTCTCATTGAGAACTTCTTTAGGGTGAATTTTTTAGAATTTTGATGATACCAAGAGATATTTGACTTGGGGGAGGTTTTGGGGAATAATATTGGATTAAATTTGGACAAGGATCAATTCTTTGAAGGTGTGAGTAGAAGAGGTGGTGATGGGTGGTATTTATAGTGGAGAAGAGGGGTTTTTTCTCATTATTTCATACATTAGTTTATTATTTTGCCTCAAGATTATAAATAGTTTGAGAACTATAAATAAATATATTAAATTTTTAAGGATGGTTTGAGATTAAGGTTATAACATTAGATACAACTCAAGGAATAGTGTATATAACTTATAATGTATATATATTGTAAATTACTGTATTTTACAATCCACAAAATATTCAAGTATTTCAGAAAAATCCCAAATACTCACCCTAACCATTTTTAAATGTTAAGAATTAAAAAATTAACTCCATTTAATGAATATAATTTTCTAAATATGATAAAAATAATTTTTAATTAAAAGAATCATTTAGTCTAAAAATACAGATTTTAAAATTATATCGGATTTTATAACACTTTGAAATATTAAATAAGGTCTCATAAAATTTTCTTAAAATCATAAGACAAAAAAATATTAATTTATGATACATTTTATGAAAATAAATTTTCTTTTAAAACATTACATTAATTAAAAAAAAGAAAATAAAAAACTTATGTTTTATAAAAATATCAACACTTAATAAACAATTTCTAAAACATTTATTTATTTATACTATAATATAATTATTTCATATTACCATTTAAAATATTCTTAACTTTTATTTATAATTTCATAGGTGAAGTTACTATTCTATTTTCTAGTTTACTATTCATAAGGGTCACATTAATATTTCAAAGGATAAGTTACTATTACATTGGTATAGGTTCATTAACTCCTATAAATACTTATTATTTTATTCATTATTCATTTACAATGTTTATATTGTGTTCTTGATGTGATTTAATGTGATTTATATTATATGACATTACTATAAGAACAATAATTTCCATTGATATTTTATTGGGTCGTTACAACATACCAATCCCTAAAATTGGGAGTAAGAAGGATAACATGATATTGTTTTAGATTCCAGATAGTTTTGCTAACAAATCTAAAGGGGGGTATTATTAGAACCCAATTATAGATTATTGTTTATGTTAGATTTATTATAAACACATATAGTGATGAATCTTATATACATAACATATGTTTAATAAGTGATGAATTTATTCAAGAATTTATCCAAAAATAGGAGTTATAGAATTTATTGTAGGAGTAGAAATTAAAAAATTTGTTAATTTAAGGTATGAAAGTTATTCTGAAAGAAATGAAGATCAATCTTTAAAAGAAATTATAAAATTTATTTTAGATGAATTATCAATCCTAAAATGTATTTTATAATGCTTTAGCAGTTACCTGAATAAATGAAGATTTTCTTATATATCATAAAATGTGATTGATAATGTTTTTGGTGTTTTAAAGGTGTTTTGAAAGTGAAGTGTATGTTTCAAAATTAAAGAGGTCTAGAAGATAATCTATTATAAAAAATAGAAAATAAATGAAACACCCTATTTAAAAAATATATTATTGGAGGATATATAATATATTCAGGGTGATAATAATGAAATTCTGAATGAGGTCAAATTTTTAATTGTATATAGCTCATAGTGATTCATAATATATATGATAAGATGTTTACGATATTTGGTTGATGCATAATATCATTAGAATATAGATATTTTGAAAATGGAATGCATATATTTTTATGGATTATATATATGGTTTTAAATATATTTAATTTTTTTATTTAGATAATATGAGACATAAAAAATTGGGGCTTGTGTATGGTTTTATACTTTTCTGATGAGAGGATTTCAGCAAAGCACATATTATATTACACACTATCAATAAAAGAATATTATTGAAAATCTAGCAAGTTGTAAATTATTATATATAGTATATCATAAGATAATCTTGGTAATATAGAAAATTATGGATATTATAACACCATTGGAAGGATGTCAACACTATTAGTAAACTGAAGAAGACTTGTATGGTTATACACATTTTAAATTGTATATAACATGAAGAAGAATATAACACCATGATAGATTTAAAGATTGATAATTATTAATAAATAAATTAATAGTATTTGAAGTGTTAAATATAATATTTCTCTTAGATTTAATGGATTTGGTTATTGACCCATTATAATAGAATTAATTCCATGGTGGTTCCCATAAAGTTATGTACATGAATTTGAGGTTTCAGAAAGAGCTAAACATCACACTATTATGTTAGTGATCATGTAACGAAAAATATGATTCATGGGGTTTACATATTACAATATCTTATATTTCATGTAGGAAATATATAAATTCTATAAGTGAATTTAATTATGACTTTATGAAGAGTATTGGTTAGATTTTCTCATTATATTCATGGTGAATTAGAGATCTTTATTAGGGAAAATAAGGTGAACTTCACCAGGAACCAAGAAAATAATATTATGTTATTATGGAGATATATATATATAAATGAAGGGAGTCCATTGATATTTAATGGTAGAAGGAAATACACAAAGGAGAATATTATCGATATATTTTTTATTAGAGGTATATGCGTTTTATAAAGATTAAGGGAGAAATTGTGAAAAAATAGTTAATAGTATTTAAAGATCTTGAAAAAGAAGAATCAATGATGACTCGTGGATACGTAAATTGGAATTATTAGTGATATTAATATCCAATTTATTAAGAAGTACAATGGAAATCATGGATCACCACCGATACTCGATGTATCAAAATCAATGGTGATATTTTTTTTATGTTGGGTTGTATGAAAAAAATTATTTCCTTTATCAAATAAGTGGAATATAGGACAAAAGTATAGGTGGTGACCCTTGGGAGGAAGTGGGACATCCCTAAACCTGGTAAAGGTAGTGACCCCATGATATGGAGTGACCTCTTAAACCCAACACCAAAAAATGAATTTAGTGGATTTTGGAATGATGATACATCACCACTAATATTCTCCATGGATTATCCTAGTATTGGTGAACCATGTAATATAATTTTAGGTTGTGTTAATTATTTACTTATATTACATAAGACATAATTTTTGAGTATGTTTTTGGAAATCAATGATTCAATATGATTTAGAGATAGAGATAAGAGAGATAAAAACTATATTATCATTAGGAGAAGATTTAAAGTGTGACCCTACTAACTATGATTCCAAGACTAGTTATATTGTTAAGTTCTTTAGGAATAATTGGTAAATTTAGAACAAATATCATACCCTCGTTCACCCCTCACTTAGATTTACTCTCACTAAATACCCTTATGTAATTAAAATTTACTTTTTTAAGAAAAATATATTTTTATTATAGTGAACATTCTTATTTTTAATTAATTTATTATACACACTCCATAGGAATAGTATGACACTAAGATTAAAAAAATAATAAACGAGTAATTATGGATCATAGAGATGAGATATTCTAGTGAGTTGTATGTAATGACCAACATAAATATTAATTGGTATACGAAACATTTGTCCCATGACCTATAATTATGCTAGTAGAGATAAAAAGAGAATATAGAGTTACAAGGACACATATATAGGATACGGTTGATGCAATGATGTAGTCTATGCACTGTAAGACATATGATCTGATTATACTATTTAAATAATATCACGATTAACTCATCTTGAAGATATTTCACAATATTCGAGATAGGTACATGAAACTATTGATAATGCATAGTTCTTGATATCAAACGTAAAAAATTAATAAATTATATTTAACATGATTTTATTTACTATTATTATAATATATAATATTTTTTTTGAAGGGTCTTGATGTATGTAGTCTTCATTGTCATTAGTAAATAAGTGAACTTGTGCATGATGAACCAAATTTATAATATATAGACCTTTAAATTTCACTAATTTAATTTATAACTTTATAATTATAATTATAGTTGTGTTTATTATAACTAAAATCATAGTTTTAAAACTATTTTTTATAAGTTAAAAACAACAACATATAAATCTTGAAAATGAATATGATTTGATAAGAAAATATAAAAAAAATATCGTTGATCAATTTTTAGTATGTTTGAATGAACTTCGCATCAATCAAACTTGAAATGAGGTTGAACTAACTAAAAAATTATTTTTGAATTTAACTATTAAAAAACAACTGAATGTATCCAAAGTTAACATGAAAACACGCATTCTCTAGAAAATATAGGAAATGTAGAGCATAATAATTTTTGACACATTGGAATGAATGAAATTCCATTTTAATATACAATGTGGTTTGACTGACCAAAGTGTAATTTTTTATTTAAAATCCATTAAAAACAATTGATTTTTTTAAAAAACAAATAACCGTATATTATCTTGAAAATTTAGAAAAATGAGCATTATTTAATTTTCAAATGATTGGAATGAGGTATATATAATTCTGACATGTGAAGTGATTAGAATGATGAAAAATATGTTTTTAACAATATAATTATTTTAAAACATTTGAAAGATGGTATAGATTAAGAAAGAAACCATGGATTATAATGATATTCAAGGGAAATTAGCTTTAATTATTGTTTGACATGTTTTAAAAAATTATAATTCAATATTATATAAAACATGATCAGTGTCAAAATATAACTTAACTATAACCCCTCTGGATCTAGCTGTGAAGCTGAGTGTGCCCCTGAAAATCCATATACAACAATATAAGGGTTAGATTCTATGATCATAAAGATATATAATTCAATATGGGATGTAATAGTATCATTAATTCAAATAATGAAATAAAAAATTCTTCTAAACTCTAAAATCCACAAATAAAATAAACCCAATATCCATATAATATAAAAATGAAAGTATTGTCATATAAAGTCAAAATAATATAACATCTCTAAAATGATACTAAGAAAATAAGGTAGATCCTAATAAGATAAAAAAGGAGTCATCCCACATATTTTTATCTTTACACCATAAGCTAGTAAGGTATAATCTGTTTTCCAATTATATATTAAAAATCAATAAAAATAGTACATAGAAGTACGGGTGATCATAAAAGTATACTCAACTAGATACTTCCCAAAAAATATCATGTAAATATAGAAGAATAAAACCAAATATATATTGAATAAAAATGAAACCAAATTGTATCCCTTTATAGGTAATCTACAAACCCATATCACTATAGGAACACTCTCTAAATCAATAGAAAAACTAAGTATAGTAAATCAAGAAATATATAAAATGGGGTACCTGTAACACCCCGAGATTTTATGAAAAATATTCTTTTTAATTTCATTAATGTCTTGTGTTGTACGCTACACCAAAAGGAGCTTGCACAACATGTATCCCTGACTTGGCTTGCATTACACGCATTCACGACCTTCCACGATAGCGTGCATTGTACGCAATACCGAGTTTCGCTAAACAAATATATGTTATATAAACTATCTGTTATGAATAGTAATACCCACTTTTTGAAATTTTATCTTTCAAAATGGAATTCATTTTTGGATTCAGAATATTGAAATTAGCCTAGGGTAAATTTTTGGTATTTTTCTGAAAACATTCAATTTTTGATGAATAGTAAAAACACTGGGTTACTATTCAAAAACTGATTTTTTATAATTATTTATTTAAATTTATTGATAAATAATACCTATATAAGTTCAATTTAAGTCATTGGAGTCATTTTATAATAATTTTAGATATATTAAAATTTTATTAAACTTTTCACCGTCTTTTACCCACCACATAAGAGAATTTGTAAATTTACATAAAACTTAATTTTACCGCTTATGTGAGTGGAATTTCAAAAATCCGAGAGACACGGTTAATATCGAGGACTAAAATGTGGTTCAATGAGATGAAATTAATTTTTGGTGAATAGTAACTTTTTACTTTTTTTTACCACGGTTAAAAGTAAATAGGGTAATTAAGGGTAAAAATGATATTATTATTACCCTAAAACATGTCCTATTTCTATTGGATAAGTGTAATTCCACTAAAAACAACCTTAGTAATAAAATATGACCATTTAGGCCCACTTGGATTAGATTAGGACATTTAATATTATTTTATTTAAAGAATAGTTAAAATAGTTAAAATCAAAGTTTAATAACTAAAACATTTTTAATATAGGGTTATACATAAGATAAATTCTACTATAAATATTAATTATAAAGATAAAAAGATTTCCTAAATAATGGTATTTTATTTATAATTTTTAGACATTAAATAAGTTAATTTATTTATGACACAATGATGATGCATTAATTATCTTATTAATGAAATATTGATATAATTGATGTTATAAATACCAAAATAAATGTAATTTGAGACTTTTTATGAATTCCACTAATTTTATAGGTTCATATGACATGTTAGTATTGATTTAGTTAACTTTTTTCGAACTAATAATTTTGTTATGAGTTTCACAAAAATCAATTACCAAATAGTGTCAAAATTGACATAAAATAGTTTTTAAAGAAAATATTATATTATTAATTTTTATTTTATTCCTAAAAATCTAAAATTCTTCCAAATGAATTATATAAGGTTATATATATTAATTATAAATATCTTGGGGTTCGTTTGTCTTGTTATAGTAAGTTTATTAACTATATAGTGTAAGCAAACAAGAAGACACGGTAAAAGAAAAATTATTTAACTTAAAGTTAAATCTAAATGATAAGGTTAAAATAGAAACCTAAACTTGTCTAAATTCTATTTGATGAAAGGATTTCGACCCATCCGAACCTTATCTTATAAATAGCTCAATTTGGAGCTATTAAAAACCGAATATGACTTTATAATAAAATAATATTTTTAGTTATTCCAAAGGTGCCCCTCTCCTCCCTTATAAAATGGCACCTCCTCCCTCTCTTACTCACACCACTTTGAGCCTTCATGCTCGGAAAACCCCTTCAAAATTCTATTCTCCACTTCCCTAGAAACATCCTAGAGGTCCTGGTCTTCTTCAAATGCCAATTTTAGTACCCTAAGAGAAAGTTTAAAGGAGGCACTTCGAGAAAGAGTTAATACCTTCTACCGTTTTCTTCAAGTTCCATTCTTCTTCTACTCACTCTTCTTTAGTTGTTTCATAATGAAGTAATAACATAAGTATCCCTCAAATACTGATATGTTATTATAAATATGAAACAACCCTATTTTACCTTCTATCCATCCTACAGAAAACAAAATTACCGCGCATGCGTACGTACGGAATACCGTCTCCACGCCGTGGTGTAATCTGTTTTTCCACCAATACCTTACATGGATGGGTATAATGGTGTAAAGAATAACTGTATATGGTTATTATAAAATTATACTTATTATGATATATTATACCATCCACTCCAATTCTATTCAATAAATATGGGAATGATATCATCGCTCATGCGTACGTACGGATTACTGTCTCCACGACGCGATGAGATTCATTCGCCATGTTAACCATACAGGAATGATTATAAAGTTTATATAATGAATAAAAATGAAATATATGAAATAATAATTCTACTGGATTTATGTATATATATATTTATGTCATCTATTTAGTTTCATTCAACTCAATAAGGAAACGAAAACAGCATTCATGCGTACGTACGGCCTACCGTCTTCATGAATGGTGTATTTCATTCCTTTTATCGATCTATAATATATATCTATATGATGAATATATATTATCTATAAATCTTGTTTTACATTATGGAATTATTTAAATCAATATATAAGTAATAATATCAACAACGACAAGTCGAAACACATACGATAAATGAAATGATTTTACCCAAAACGCTGCTTTAACATGGAATTTACAAAAGAACGGGTAATATAAAGTCATAATTGAAACATATATGATATCATAACAATGAATATGATTATGTAATAAGTCAATGACATTATTTAAATCATTATACAGGAGGTTCGGATCCATATGAACCATATCGTACCTAAGGTAAGAGATAATTTATCAATCTCATTTTTATCCGAGATTGTTTATTCATAAGTATTTACTGGGGTTATCTTTATCATACAAGCCCATGTTTTCTAAAAATGTTTTTATGTATGTTTAAAGTCCTTTTTACCCATTTTTGACTTTTACTACATGTTATGTAAGGAATATTGTTTTTTTTTTACCATACGAGGTACTTTTTTACTTTTCCGACAAAAGTACAAGAAGAATGTTATTTTTAAATTATATAGCGTGAACAGATTTTTACGGTTTCATAACGCCTCATTTTCATGAAGCATAATCTACAAGTTTTTATGAATATTTTCAACAAAAAACTTTTCTTTTAAAATTTCATGGCATTTTGTGAAAAGAAAATGATTTTGAAGAAGAAAAGATATTTTCTTCAAGAATTCATTTCAAGTGTTTTATCAAAACCATTTTTCCATCTAAGATGACATTATTTCATATGTGTATGTTTCAAGTATAATGTCTCTATGAATTACATGGTTTCACTTTTCATATTATGAAATGATATCCATTTCTTTTATATGGATTATGTGATGATTGAATGATGTTTATGAAACCCATTTTATTCTTTGGGTTATGATTAATGATTTATGTTTATGTTGTGGCACAAGTAAGAATGATTTTATAATGAGATGGGTGAGACCTATATCTCCCTCTAATGAATTGGGTAAAGATTTATATCTCATGAGATAGACATGTCTGGAATGGTAAGTTAATCTGGTTTAGTGTTACAGGACTGAAACGAGGAGTGAACTCGATTCAGAAAGGGACTTTGTCTACTAGGATGGTCTTGGCAGCAATGCCTTGGATACTATGGAAATCATAACAAGTGCTGAATGGTTTCCACAATTACATGTTTTATTCCCATGCTATTTTATCAAGATTGATGTTCCTTTATGATATATGCCTTACGTACTTCCAAGATTTATGTCTTTGCTCAATATTTTGATGTTTAGATTTAATGTTCAAGCTTTCCCATTCAAATGTTTATGGATTGTTTTATGTTCTCTATGCTTACCCTTACTGAGCATTTGAGCTCACCCTTTTTATGTTTTCTTTTCCCCAGGTTATAAAGAAAGGTTTTAGGTAATAAAAGAAACATGGGAAGATCTTTATGAGAGAAGTTGAAGATCTTTCACCACGATTAGCATATTAAATTCCGAGTTTCCAAAGACAATAAACTATTATGGTCCTTGTGTGTCTGTGTTTGTTATGTATTAAGTATTCCGAAGAAGTAATGTAATGTCCATTTATGTCAAGCTTTGGGTCTCTACAGTTTGTATCAGAGGAAAGTTTTATTCAACCTTTGGAAACTAGGATGTGAAAATGTTAGTGAGATCCCTAGAGATATTTCTAATGTATTTCTAGGGATGTCTCTAAGGATAAGTATACGTATAGGATATATTCCTAGAACTACGGTAACGATATTAGAATTTAACCTAAGATTTTAGATATTGAGGGTACTCCCCCTTTACTATGTTGTTTTCCCTAGCATTATTTTTGCATCTCACACTATTCTTTTTGGATTTTAGAAAATGGCTGGAAACAGGAAGATTCACGATAATGAAGGATATGACGGACAATGGAATGATACTCTTCATGAGTAACCAAATGAAATGGGATTTGGAAGTCCAAACATCTTTATTATGCCTAATCATAAATCTTATAATATGATCAATAATCTCAACTTTGGTAAGTTTCCCGACTCAGATAATAAGAGAAAGATGGAGTTTCATGATGATCATAGAGGAAAGAAAGTACAATTTCCCTCATGTAAATCATGTGGGAAGAGGCATCGGGGAGATTGTTTCAAAGGAATTGGAAGATGATTTGGGTGTGGAAAAGAAGGACACAAAGCCAGTAAGTGAAAAGGAAAAGGTTCACTTAACACCATGGACAAGGATAATGGTATTACTATGACATCAACAATGATTAGATGTTTTAAATGTGGAATTTATGGGCATTATGCAAACCAATGCCCTAAGGGAAAATCTCATGAAGAGAATCAGCATGGTCATATGAGTAGTATTTATGTGGATGATGATGAAGAGACTACAAATGAAATATGAGATGAAAGAAATGATGAAGCTCGGTTAGTGGTTTAAGAAGTTAGTGGACTGATTGTATGTTTATAAAGAATAATGTATGGTACTATGGAATAAAGAATCATCTAAGGATTGTTAGACTATTGTTTTTTTTAAAGTATTTGAAAGTATATGTTGAATGGTATTGGTAACCATGGAAGGTTATTCAGATATTTTTTGAAAGTAGATGATATGCGTATAATGAAGGGATAATAAGATAATGAGATGTTTGATTGTATTCATGAGCTCATGACTGATATAAGGACTATGTGATATTATGGTTTGATTATATAGATTTTTTTGGGATTTTGGTATGTGGAAAGAGTTACCTTTTGATAGTATTCATGTTTTCACTAAGGTTCTATGGTAATTTATGTTTCAATAGAATATATGACTAAGGTATTCATGTGTTTGGAATACAACCAAGAAGATATATCTTATGATATATGTGTGATAAATGCTTGTATTCACATTCTTGGTAGAGAACCATTCTAGTAATTGTTTTCTTTATACTATGATCTTGGACCAAAGTATTTTAGATAATCCTAAAGATTGGAATGGATTTTGTTGGACATAAGTTATTATTGTTTAAGGGTAGAACTTTTTCAATATTATTGATGGAAAGTTATAATAATGTATTTTTAGAAAAAAAAAGGACAACCTGCAGGACGGGCGACAACCCATCGCGTCAGACAAGGCTGTGGGAATCAAACCCACAACTGAAGTGTGACTGGCCTATATCGCATACCAATGGCCTACAGGAAGTCCCTGGTTAGTAGAAACTAGTTTTATTTTATTAAGCGGCATGATAGATGAAGTATAAGTTCATTTTTGGAATCGTATATGATTAACCTCACCATAGATAGACTTATGTATATTTGATAACTTTTGCTAACCTTTTGTTTGAAACAAATGGAATGACCCATCATTCTATCACATGATCTGTTAACACTTCACGAATAACAAAATCAACTTCATTTCTTTAAGAGATGAAGTGGAAATCGTTCAAAGCACGAACAACAGTGAGATTGTACCAAAATAAAGTAAGTATTTCTTCATATTCAAAATTTTCAACTTTAGGGAAATGATATTGAAAACCGAAAATGTTGTCCTAGTGCTCTTATATATGATGAATCAGATGGTACCTTAGATCATCACAAATTTATGGCTTTGTGATTGATGGCTTTTTCATAGCAATGTTCTCTACCACTCTCCATTAGAACTTGATGGTTAGATTTTTCTTTCATATCCATATTTTAACATATGTTCTCCTATATAGAAACCCAGTGATGAGTTACTTTGTGTAATCATTATGTTTCATACATCAGTTTTTAAAATTAAGTTTTAGTATTCCTTTTTATGATGTGGGTTTCTATGAATAGTAAACGATTTATAACACTGATGAATTTTGAGGGCGAAATTCATTTTAAGGGGGGTAGAATGTAACACCCCGAGATTTTATGAAAAATATTCTTTTTAATTTCATTAATGTATTGTGTTGTACGCTACACTAAAAATAGCTTTCACAAAACGTATTCCTGACTTGGCTTGCGTTACACACAATCGCGGTCTTCCACGATAGTGTGTGTTGTATGCAATACCGAGTTTCGCTAAACAACGATATGTTATATAAACTAGCCGTTATAAATAGTAATACCCACTTTTTAAAATTTTATCTTTCAAAATGGACTTCATTTTTGGATTCAGAATAATGAAATTTGCGTAGGGTAAATTTTTGGTATTTTTCTGAAAACATTCAATTTTTGATGAATAGTGAAAACACTGGGTTACTATTCAAAAACCGACTTTTTATAATTATTTATTTAAATTTATTGATACATAATACCTATATAAGTTAAATTTAAGTCATTTGAGTCATTTTATAATAATTTTAGATATATAAAAATTTTATTGAACTTTTCACTGTCTTTTACCCACCTCCTAGGAGAATTTGCAAATTTAAATAAAACTTAATTTTACCGCTTCTGTGAGTGGAATTTCAAAAATCCGAGAGACACGGTTAATATCAAGGACTAAAATTTGGTTCAATGAGATGAAAATAATTTTTGGTGAATAATAACTTTTTACTTTTTTTTACCACGGTTAAAAGTAAATAGGGTAATTAAGGGTAAAAATGATATTATTATTACCCAAACACATGTCCTAATTCTATTGGAAAAGTGTTATTCGACCAAAAACAACCTTAGGAATAAAATATGACCATTTAGGCCCACTTGGATTAGATTAGGACATTTAATATTATTTTATTTAAAGAATAGTTAAAATAGTTAAAATCAAAGTTTAATATATAAAACATTTTTAATATAGGGTTATACATAAGATAAATTCGACTATAAATATTCATTAGAAATATAAAAAGATTTAATACATAATGGTATTTTATTTATAATTTTTAGACATTATATAATTTAATTTATTTATAACACAATGATGATGTAGTAATTATCTTATTAATGAAATATTGACATAATTGATGTTATAAATACCCAAATAAATGTAATTTTAGACTTTTTATGAATTACACTAATTTTATAGGTTAATATGACATGTTAGTATTGATTTACTTAACTTTTTTGGAACTAATAATTCTGTTATGAGTTTCACAAAAATCAATTACCAAATAGTGTCAAAATTGACATAAAATAGTTTTTAAAACAAATATTATATTATTAATTGTTATTTTATTCCTAAAAATCTAAATTTAGGCCCAAGGACTTATATAAGGTTATATATATTAATAATAAACAGCTTGGGGT
Organism: Viscum album; assembly: GCA_963277665.1. Classification (NCBI taxonomy): domain Eukaryota; kingdom Viridiplantae; phylum Streptophyta; class Magnoliopsida; order Santalales; family Viscaceae; genus Viscum; species Viscum album. The sequence goes on along the minus strand of OY728148.1, from coordinate 489,421,682 downwards.
TATTTTGGCTTGTTATAGTATGTTTATTAAACTTATAGTGTAAGAAAACAAGAAGACACTGTAAAAGTAAAATTATTTAACTTAAGGTTAAATCTAAATGATAAGGTTAAAATAGAAAAATAAACTTGTCTAAATTCTATTGGATAAGAGGATTTAGACCCATACCAACCATATCTTCGAAATAACTCAATTTGTAGCTATTAAAAATCGAATATGACTTTGTAATAAAATAATATTTTTAGTTATTCCAAAGGTGCCCCTCTCCTCCCTTATAAAAGGGCACCTCCATCCTCTCTTCCTCACACCACTTTGAGCCTTCAAGCTCGGAAAAACCATATAAAATTCTCTTATACACTTCCCTATAAACATCCTAGAGGTCCTGGTATTATTCAAAGACCAATTTTAGTACCCTAAGATAAATTTTAAAGGAGGCACTTTGAGAAAGAGGTAATACCTTCTACCGTTTTCTTCAAGTTCCATTCTTCTTCTACTCCCTCTTATTTAGTTGTTTCATAATGAAGTAATAACATCAGTATCCCTCATATAATTATATGTTATTATAAATATGAAACAACCCAATTTCACCTTCTATCCATCCTACATAAAACAAAATCACCGCGAGTGCGTACGTACGGAATATCGTCTCCACGTCGTGGTTTAATATGTTTTTCCACCAACACCTTACATGGATGGGTATAATGGTGTAAAGAATAAATATATATGGTTATTATAAAATCATACTGATTCTGATATATTATACCATCCACTCCAATTCTATTCAATAATTATGGGAACGATATCATCGCTCGTGCGTACGTACGGATTAACATCTCCACGACGCGATGAGATTCATTCTCCATGTTAACCATACATGAATGATTATAAAGTTTATATAATGAATAATAATGAAATATATGAAATAATAATGCTACTGGATTTATGTATATATATATATTTATGTCATCTATTTAGTTTCATTCAATTCAATAAGGAAACGAAAACAGCGTTCATGCATACGTACGGCCTACCGCCTCCATGAACGGTGTATTTCATTCCTTTTATCGATCTATAATATATATGTATATTATGAATATATATTATATATAAATCATGTTTTACATTATGGAATTATGTAAATCAAGATATAAGTAATAATATCAAGAACGACAAGTCGAAACACATACGATAAATGAAATGATTTTACCCAAAACGCTGCTTTAACATGAAATTCACAAAAGAACGGGTAATATAAAGTCATAAGTGAAACATATATGATATCATAACAATGAATATGATTATGTAATAATTCAATGAAATTATTTAAATCATTATACAGAAGGTTCGGATCCATACGAAGCATATCGGACCTAAGGTAAGGGATAATTTATCAATCTCATTTTTATCTGAGATTGTTTATTCGTAAGTATTTACTGGGGTTATATTTATCATCCAAGCCCATGTTTTATAAAAATGTTTTCATGTATGTTTAAATTCCTTTTTACCTATTTTTGACTTTTACTACATGGTATGTAAGGAATATTTTTTTTTGTTTACCATACGAGGTACTTTTTTACTTTTCCGACAAAAGTACGAGAAGAATGTTATTTTTAACTTATACGACGTGAATGGATTTTTACGGTTTCATAACGCCTCATTTTCATGAAGAATACTCTACAAGGTTTTATGAATATTTTTAAAAAAATACTTTTCTTTTAAAATTTCATGGCATTTTGTGAAAAGAAAATGATTTTGAAGAAGAAAGGATATTTTCCTCAAGAATTCATTTCAAGTGTTTTATCAAAACCATTTTTCCATATAAGATGACATTATTTCATATGTGTATGTTTCAAGTATAATGTCTCTATGATTTACATGGTTTCACTTTTATTATTATGAAATGATATCCATTTCTTTTATATGGATTATGTGATGATGGAATGATGTTTATGAAACCCATTTTATTCTTTGGGTTATGATGAATAATTTATGTTTATGTTGTGGCACAAGTAATAATGATTTCATAATGAGATGGGTGGGACCTATATCTCCCTCCAATGCATTGGGTAAATATTTATATCTCATGAGATATACATGGCCGGAATGGTAAGTTAATCTGGTTCAGTGTTACAGGACTGAAACGAGGAGTGAACTCGATTCAGAAAGGGACTTTGTCCACTAAGATGGTCTTGGCAGTAATTCCTTGGCTACTATGGAAATCATAACAAGTGCTGAATGGTTTCCACAATTACATGTTTTATTCCCATGCTATTTTATCAATATTGATGTTCCTTTATGATATATTCCTTATGTACTTCCAAGATTTATGTCTTTGCTCATGATTTTGATGTTTAGATTTTATGTTCAATATTTCGCATTCAAATGTTTATTGATTGTTTTATGTTCTCTATGCTTACCCTTACTGAGCATTTGTGCTCACCCTTTTTATGTTTTCTTTTCGCCAAGATATAAAGAAATGTTTTAGGTAAGAAAACAAAAGGGGGAAGATCTTTATGAGAGAAGTTGAAGATCTTTCACCACGATTAGAAGATTAAATTCCGAGTTTCCAAAGACACTAAACTATTATAGTCCTTGTGTGTATGTGTTTGTTACGTATTAAGTATTCCAAAAAGTAATGTAATGTCCATGTATGTCAAGCTTTGGGTCTCTACAGTACCCAACACTGTATTCCATTTTAATTTAGCCACCTTCATGTACCAAAGGTATAAGACACAGTGATAACATCAATTCCCATGCCTACATTCCAAAAAATCATACAAAAATACATAAAACTTCACCTAACACAACCTTATAATAAAAATACATACCACAAACACATACCATAATAAAATAAACCACATACCACAACCACAACCACAATAAAGTCAACCACATACCATAACCACTACCACTGAAATGGATAAAAGGAAGATTGGTGTAAGGGTAGTATTAATCCATAAATTTTCACTCTATCATGGATGTTGGGGAGTCAAACCGGTCCCCTAAAACTTGTATAAGTATCAGTTAGGTTATCCAACTTAGGTAGTGGTGTTTTATAAATAAATAAAGATTTAATGATATATAATAATTATCAAATTCCAACCTAGTGTATATAACCTATCAAGTCACATCTATGACTATATATATAACTCACATTATCACTACCACATAACATATCCTAATCTCTCTTCCATTCCACAACTCAACACATCATCCATAAAAACCATTTAAATAGTTTTACCCATTATTATTTCCACTAAATAATTAACATAATAATTTATCAATTAATTTCCCACTATAAATTCCAATTTATTAACCATGTTATAATATTATTTCCATTACATATATATTTATGTCAAAAAATCCAATCCAATTCCATTTTCCCAAATTACCACATATATTATTCACTACTTTTGGGGATTACTAATAACAATTCACTTATTCATTACATTATCAACACACATACCATTTCATCATGTTTATACATTAATTAATTCCACATCCTTATCCAAGGAAATACAAAACATCCAAATACCTACTATCCTCACAATACTAACTCATTAATCAATATAACTAACCAATTTATATCACATCTATAATTATTTACCAATTGTCAGATAATTATATTTTTATATTTACATCTTTGATTCCATCATACAATAAGTTTATTCATGAAATATTTATATTCATCTTTTCTTATTTAGTTAGTTCATTCCAATATATCCTCATTATTCTCACCTTATCTAACTCATTATACTACTACATCAAACATATATTCAGAATATTTGATATAACTACACTATTATAGTAATATCATGCATCATATAAATCATATTGATGAGTAAAAACAATATATATATATATATATATTACATAAATTGGTGTAACCTCGTGTTCCTCATATATTTATAGTTTATTTTATATAATTAAACCAATCTCATCCATATTTTCAACAAAAACTGAATCTAGACAAATCTACTCCAATGGTAATTATAGGGTGAGTTCCCAAATCACTTACCCTAACCAGAAGCCTGAACATTCATGTCAAGAATATATGAATTATATGACCAAAATACCCATGTTCTCAGAAGGGTTATCTAATAATAATATAATATACCAATGAAACCTCAATACTCCATAATAAGAATACATCAACCACTAATTGTGAGCACTTAGAAATGAATGATAATTAAAAGGAAAACATAACAATATAAAAATAATTTTAAACCATTATCATTCATTCTCATTAGAACAAGAACTCAAGGATCCACCAAAGGTATTAAAAAGTATCCAAGGAAGATAAACCAACCTTTTTGGATCACAACATGTAATTAATGACTTTATTATAAGTCAATGATATTAGAAAATATTTGAGTATCAAAGGATTATACTCTTGAAAAATTGAAATCTTAAGGATGTGTACTAGAGGTTTGAGGTTTAGGGTATGTTCTAGATTAATGCATGAAGGTTCTAGAGGTTTAATAGTGGTTACAAAGGGTATATGATAAAATCAATATATTTAGTTTAGTGTTCAGAAACTATGGGACATAGTTGGTATACAATACCCTCAAACTTTATGATATTTTTCTTTTTAAATAAATCCAATCTCTTCAATAGCTTACGATACAAAAAACCCCAAGCCTCAATTATTATAAGTGAAAATTTTATTTTAATAAAAATATAATAAAATACACATTATAATATTTCATAGCACAAAAATTCAAATATCATAAGATGAATGTCAAATTTTTACTTACTTGGTCAAATAATCCAAGAATATTTTTTAGAAATTTTTGTTATGAATAATTTTTGGTGAAAAATAAAACATATAGTATTTAACAATTACTATTTTTATTTATAATAATATATAATAATATTTATAATTTAAAATTTATATAAATATAAATCTTATATAAATAAAAATAATAACATTTGGTTGTAGAAATAAATATTTTTCAAACAAATATTTACTTTTCAGGAAATTTTTTTTAAAGGCATAATGTTTTCCCATTTTAATTAAATAAAATAATATTTAATGATGAATTATTTTAACAAAATTTATATATTATAGATCTAAATATAATCATTTTAATCCATATAATTATGATTACTAATCATATAACTAATGCAATATGTTCACATCATTGATAAATGCATTTCTTGAAAAATATTGTTTCAACATGATTTACGGACTCATTTCTACACTAAATTCTACCACATATGAGAATTTAATTTAATAAAATGGGTTAAATATTTGTAATAATCATAATTAATATTATTTATAAGTTCAAATTATTATTTGGTTCTGATTATTAGTAAAAACAGTAAAAATTAATTAAAGCATTGAAGTTTAAAATGATGTTTTGGCCGCTACATGAGTTTGTGTTAAAATTAGTTTCCCACAAACATATAATTTTTATTTGATAAAAAATATTTAGTATTTATAATCATTGGTTTCAAATTATATAATAATAATCATTTTATTTTATGTTTAATGGTTTAATTACCTAGGTTAAAAAACTAGTTTTCTTGGTGAACTCACAAATGGTAAAAGTAAGTAAACATAAAGGATAAGGGATTAACATGTTTAAATCATATTTATTTTTATATAGTGTAGGTTTGTATTTAACTTTAATTACCTAAAATTAATTATAAATTAATTTTTAAGGCACATGGTATGATAGTGACTTCCCATTCTTTAATAGTTTTGGGTATTTACAAAAAATGACACTCCTCCTCAGTTATAAAAGGGAACTCCCTCCCCACACTTATTCACAAATCTCGAGCCATTTGGGTCGACTAAAAACAAAACAAAATCTCTCCCCAAAATACTTATACACATTTTATAGGTACTGGTATTCCCAAAAAACCAACCATAAGGTCCTTAGGGAGAGATCTAAAAGAGGATTTTCTAAGAGAAGGTAATTGTCTTAAAAAATCTATTTCTTTTTTATTTATTATTTTAAAACCCTCAATTAGGTATTAAAACATATAATATAATAAAACTAGTAACTAAAATATAGTCATACATGATTATGTTTATGAAATAATATTTATCAGTCTCCCTCTCTATCAAATGGGAAACAAAGCCATCACTGATGTGTTTGGTGGGCTACCGCCCCGCGAATCGATATAATTTTTTCCCATCACCGAATCACATGGGTAGTCATAATGTTGGGAGTAATGAATATATATAATAATTATAAAATGATATTTATTAATTATAATTAACATTTCATCAACTTTTTTAACCATTCAAACATTATGGGAATGATATCGTTGCTTGTGCATACGTATGACCAACTGTATCCACAATGATTAGCGATTGATTTTCAATATCCAGATTTCATGAATGGATATAAAAATGTATTTAATTATTGGATATGAAATTTATAAAATTATATCATTTTTGAGATGATGTATCTATATACTTTTCACAAGATCAGGAACTCTCATGACAAAACACACATGAGAAAATAAGGCAACTAACACCCGAAACAATGAAAATAAGTAAATATTATTAACAAATGGGTGGTAAGATGTTATAAGAGGGTCATATAAGATATTATAAATATAAATATTTTTTTTATAAATTAAAAACATAATTAAAAAAATTATAAAGGAGTTTATGGTGCGTTCAACTATTGGGAAGTGCCAGGTGAGGGATTTTATCTCAATTTCCTTTCATTGAGTCATATTTTAACGTTAGGAATCTAATTTCTTTTATATAGGGTATATAATAAAAATTTTAATGTAATATCATGAATAATTCATAATCCATGGTATTTTAGGTTTTAAATCGAATTATTTTATCTAATTGTATTTGACAAGAACATTACCAAGTGGTAAAGAATTTCATAAATAAATTTATTTTCATTTTGTTATATTACTTCTTAATTATATTTGATATTATAAGATTTTGTATAATAAACATTTATAATATTATTTTTTATTTAGACATTTTTTATGTGGAATTAAATTTGAAACCCATAATCAATTCATTATTAATTCACACTTAAACATTAGAATCATTGTATGGCTTTCTCCTCTCAAATTTTCATCTTTTATACATACATTATGTTACACACATATATCATTTTTGAGGTGTATCAATTACCCCTTTAATATTTTATATATTCATTATCTTAATATTTATTTTATTTAATGTTTTATTTTATGTTATCTCTATGATGGGGGTTAAGATTCAATAGTTACCAAAGTGGTAAGTGTTTACACTTCAATCTCATTTTAGTCCAGATTATATATACATGAATTTCCATTGAAGGAAATTATTTGATCATTATAAAATAATACACTTTTTGTTTCCCCCCTCTATTTATTAATGATGTTTTTAAGTAATAACACTATTATACCCTCTTTGGTAATTTTAATTATTTATAAAATATTTTAAATAAAATTTGAATTCATTTATCTCTTAGATTGAAAAACCCTTTTCTTATAAATCCATATTAGCTAAAAAATCTATAATTTTATACAATGATTATTGAAAACCATTTTAACTCGTAAATGTATTTTTAATTTTTTTAAATGGATATTTTCCTCTAGATTATTTTTAAACATATTTTTAAGGTATTTATATTCATCAATGACAAGAACCCTTTATTTTAAATATACTATATTGGGGATATTTTGTAGTGATAATATTATTTTTTATTCTATGGATGGCTTACAATCCATTTGAACTTATAAAGTATTGAAATTATCTTTCTAGATAAATATTATATTCATTAAATTTCCCTTGAAATATTCACTTTCTTATGATAACTGTACGTTAAATTTTCTCTAAGTATCTATATTATATATCATGGATATGATTACTTCTTAAACCATATATCATTTACATATTGTATTTTAATTTTAATGTTGTTTGATTGATTGGGGAAGTTTTTATATTCTATATTCTTTATTCATTACAAACATTTATTGGTAGGTCATATTGTTCATGAATTAAATAAATCATTCAATATAAGAGGAATGTATTGGACGAGTGACAGTTGGGGCCTAGAATTATATATCCTCTCAATGCATCAGTAGGTCCCATGTGACAAATCAGTTGGAAAAATTAAATGTGTGTTTTCCCATTATTTTAAACTATATTTTAAAAGGTCTTGATGGTATAGATATCATAATAACCTAGGTTATGAAATCCAAAATTAATCATTTCCTTCATTGAGATTTTTTTTATTATTTTCCATGAGATTTTTTTGTTTGATATTATCCATATATGCATTTTTCAATCATTTTATTAAATGGAATGTTTTCTAGCTTTTTACCTTTTTATATTTATTTTGTCTTATCATATTATGAGAGTCATTTTAATAATTAAATGGAATGTGTGTTAATTTATTTACCTTTATTAATTATAACTTCTATAATCATGAAAACCATATAATTTATTAAATGAAATCTATGTTCAATTATTTAGATTTCTATATTGAGTATGCCTTATTTATTTATAATATCTTCCACTGTATGTAACACTTTCTAAGCACTTGAGATAACCCTTATTTTGTTTTCTTTCACTAGGATATGAATAAGAGTTCTTTTAATCAGTTCAAGGATACAAAATGTTTTCCATTACCATGTTATACATTTTTTCCCCAATGAAAAATGGGATTCATGTTTGTATATTTTTTCTAAAAAACTAATAAAATGATTAATCATTCTAGATATAACCCCATCCATCTATGAAAATATAATAATTTAACCACCAACTCTGGTCTACTAGGGTTGGGGTTGTTAAATTTGATATTAGAATAAGTTTAGTGTAAAATTGAGAAACAATATTAAAGAAAAAATAGATTTGGGAACATAAACTTGTAGTTGACTTTGATGATAAGTATAAAATAATATCCATTTTTTACGGTAGATATTATATGGTATTTAATATAAATACATCTTTATATAGATATCTAAAGAGGACAAGGTTTTGGAACATATTCATCTAGGGGTAATAACCAAGAAAAGTGTTGGTCGAGTATATATTGGCCATAATTTTGGTGCATAGTGAGTGTTCCCTTACTACACTCTTGGTTTGAAATTCCCATGGTATATTCTTTTGACAATTTAAATTTTATTTACAAACCATTATGAAATATTAGAAAAAAAATACATCCTCAAAGAATATAAATTTAAGATTCTGAGATAAAAAATGCATAAATTTTATATTTATGTTATGTGTTACACTAGATTAAGAATAATACATTATTATATAAAATTAAAAAAATTATAATATAATACACTATATTTGATTGTTTCGAAATCACTTATGGAAGAACTAAGGGTATCAATACTCATGAAAATTTTTTTAAATTTTCTCTACGGAGTAAGATAATACAGATGTTATTGGAACTGAAAAAACCATGGCTATATTAGGGAAACATAATTAGGTTTTGAAAAATAAGCTTGCCTAAGTAGAGAAACTAGCTCTTCTATAATAGGACTATGATATATAATATTACTTCATGAGATAGATGTCTATATCAATTATTGGGACTACCAATCCAGTGGTAGTAGAGTAATGGATTATATCCCCTTAAAAGATATTTTTGGCATTGGGATGTATTGAAAATGAAAAGGTTATAATTTCGGTGTATTTTCTAAATTTATATGCTTATTAATGGGGTTCATTGACCCTAAATATTAGAGTTTATGAATAAATATAACACATAGAATGGAGAGATTCTAATGAAAAATTATTCATTAAAAATTTCCATCATGAAAAATGAAATGAAATGAATTTTTTTCCTTAAACTAATGAAAGAAGAAGAATAATACATTTTATATTATGATGTTACTATTAAAAAACTATCCATGTATTCAATAAATTATATACTAAATAAAGAATGTGATACTGAAAATTCCTTTTAAGGTTTTAATCCATGTATCTGATGGGCGTTGGTTTCTCAAAAAAATTCATCATAGGTTGAAATAAATTTATGCACCATAAAAATTAAAAAGTAATTATCTAAATCCAATATATTCAAAGGGAATAAAGAGAATAATAGGATGGGAGAGAAAAAAATGGATGCATTGAAGAAGATAAATCAATATCCTTTTGTATAAGACAATTATGGAATAAAAACACCGGTACATTCTTGAAGGCAATGAGAGTCCTTTTGAAGTGTGGAGAGAAGTTCAATAAGGCACGTGAATTCATGGGTATGACGGAAACCATTAATTTTTAGTGTTTTTATAATACGGATTTGGGAACTACATAAATAAAATCCCAAAGCGTCAAGGGAACATACCTCCGAAGAATCCAATGGACGAAGGAAAAGATTATGTTATTACTATAAATGAAGTGGAATGATAAAAGTGATTGTGTATTTGGATAAAATAATTATGTTTTTGAATTATATTATCAATTATATTATAGTTATAATAATCATGAAATGTATAAGGATTTTACTATGGTAGTGTTTCTTTAAGTATTTGAAATCATATTTTGAATGATATTGGTAACCAAGAAAACTGATTTAATGGAAAGGTGGTATTTTTTTAGAACAAATGATTAAGGGAAAGATAACCCTTAAAACATGTTTAATGTTGAGTTAATGGTGTTTATAGATGATTGAAATTGATTAAGTAAAGGTTATATTATTTATAACCTTGGAAGTAATTAGTGGTTTGATGAAAAAGTTGTTTATGTTTTATTTGATGGTGTTTACATTATTTTTGATTTTATGGATTATATTTAATAATTTATTATTTTAGAGGTAATTTTTTGAAGATTGTATGTTTTAAATAAGGGTTTATGCTAATTAAGATTATACCAATGATTCAAGAATATATATAATTAATGTATTGGTATTTGATATTATGAGATACATTATATTATATGAGGATAAATGTTTGACCAAGTATTTCAGATTTTTGGGTTTTAAATTCTTACAAACATATTTTAGTGGTGTCCTAAGTATTAAAATTATTCCATATAAATAATTATATAGAAAGAGTTTCCATACTCCAAATTATTGGGATGAATTTGGTAAAAGGAAACTAATAAGACCAAAACTTGTTAAAGGGATAACAATAAAGGTAATGACTAACCCAGAACATTTAGTTCATCTCAATGTTGGAAAAGGAGTTGTGCCGATAATCGGTGGGAAGAGTTTGGAATTTAATGTCAGAAATCATGTTTTCATGAAACAATATCCTTCTAGGTGTGTTATAAGGTTCAGTAAGAATGGAAAATTGATCCCCGAGTATATCAGACTCTTTAAAATTTTGGAAAGGATGGAACCCATGTAATATCAATTGGAAATCAAACAAAGCCTCTATAATGTACATAATATGTTCCATGTATCATTATTAAGTAAAAAAATTTAGGAATAATGCATGTGATCACCTATGAATAAAAATAATTGGTACCTAATCTCTCTTACTATGAACAGGCTATCTAGATTCTAGATAGTAGAGTGTTTGTATTATTTAATTATACAACTCGACTAGTAAAGATGCTTAAGAAAAATCATAAAATGGAAGAAGCAATGTGGGAACTAGAGGATGTAATAAAGGTGAACTACCCTAATTATTTTATAAGGTAATATCCATGATATTTATAAGATAAAATTTTTATATGAGGGAAGAATGTAACACCTCAGGACTTTACGTTATACTTTCTTTTAAATAAATCTAATATCTTTGATATCTTTTGATACACGTAATTAGAAGACTCAATTATAGTATATGAAAATTATATTTTAATAAAAATATACAAAATTTCAAATTTTAATATTTTATGGAACAAAAATTATAATTTAATTGTATGAATATCAATTTAGAACATGGTCAAACAAACCTTGAATGAATTTTTAAAAATTTCACTTAGAAACAAGATTTTATAAAAAATGAAAAATATAATATTTAAATATTCCCAATTTATTAATAATAATTTGAAATAATATTTATAATTACAATTTATTAAATATAAATTTTATATAAATAAATATAAGAACATTTCTATGTAGAAATAAATATTTTTCAGAAAACTGTTTATTTTTCAGGATAATATTTTTGTTTTAATAGCCATAATGTGTGTGTATTTTAATTAAATAAAATAATATTTAATTGTGATTTATTTAAATTAAATTTCTACATTATATATCTAAATATAATAATTTAAATCCACATATTGATTATTTATAGTTTTATTGTTAATATAATTTCATCTTATACCTGAAAGATGCATTTCTTGAAAACCCATTTTTCGATATGATTTTTGGGTTTGTTTTTAAACTATATAATTAAAATTATATGAATTATATATTATAAAATAGATTAAATATTTTTAATTAGGATAATTCATATTCTGTAATTAGTTCAAATTAAATTTTTTTATAATGACTTGTAAAAATATTAAATATTAATTAAAACTAATAAATTTAAAATGAAGTTTTGAGCGCTACATGAACTTGTGTGAAAAATCATTTTCCACCCACATAGTTATTTTATTTTATAAAATTAATTTAATATTTATAGTTAGTGTGTCCAAATTATCAAATAATTATCATTTTATTTTAGGCTTAATGGATTTATGACCTAGGTAAAAAATCTAATTACAATGGTTAAAACTAAAATGGTAAAAGTAACTAAACTTAGAGGATAAGTGAGTGACATGTTAAAAACATGTTTATTTTTATTTTTTTAGGTATGAATCTAACTTCACATCACTATAATACATTTTTTATCAATTTTTTAGGCACTTGTTGTGAGAGTGACTTCCCATTATTGAATAGTTTTAAGTATTGAAAATGCCACTTTTCATCAATTATAAATGTAAACTCCCTCCCCTCACTTATTCTCACATCTCAAGAAATTCATTGTATATACTTTCCCTTTTATATGTAATATCATGAATCCTTCATAATTCAGTTTATTTTATGTTTTGATTAAAATTCCGTCTTTCAAGGTGATTTGATAGGAAAATAACCAAGTGGTAAAGAATTTCATAAATCAATTTCTTTTAAATGAGTTATATTTTTTCTTCATTATGTTTGATAATATAATATTATGTGTGTGATGAATTTTGATTATATTATTTTGTATTTACACTTATTTTATGTGGATTTAAATTTGATACACATAACATAATCATTGATTAATTCTCACTTCAATGTTATGATCATTATAAGGGTTGCTTGTCCCAAATTGTATTCTTTTGAAAATATGTTATGTTATATTCCTATATTCATTTATGAGGTGCATATACTGACACATTGATATTTTATATTTTTAATCTCTTTATAATGATGGTATATAATGTTTCATTTAATTTTATTCCTTTTATAAGGCTTGTGATTCAAAAGATACCAATGTGGTAATAGATTTATTCTTTAATATCAATTTAATCAGCATCTTTTATACTTTAGTTTACATTGAAAGAAATTATTTGATAATTATATAATGAAACCATTTCATTATATTATGCTATGGTTATTCATGATATTTTTATGTAATAGTACCATATTTCAATCTTCGTTACTAAAAATGATTGATAAATTGTCTTTAATAAAATCCGATATTATATCTCTCTTGGATCGAAAATCATTTTTCTTCAAAATCCATGTTTTCTAAAAATGTTTTCAAAAATGTTTCACTATGATTGTTTAATGTCCTTTTTACACATAATTGTATTTTTTAAAATGTTTTGAAAAGATATTTTACTGAATAATGTTTTAATGATATTTTTATGATATTTCTATTCATCAATAAGAAAAACCTTTATTTTAAATGTAATTTTTTTGGTGATATGTTATAATGAAACCATATTTATTGTACATCTGGATGGTTTATCAATAGTTTGACTAGGGAAATTATTGAAATTATCTTTTTGGATTAATTTTTTATTCATTAACCTTCCCTTTAAATTTTCACTTTCTTATAACCACTAGACATTAGTTTTCCCCTATATATCAGTATTATTTATCATGGGTATGATTATGGATTAAACCATATATAATTTTTATATTTGGTGTTTTAATTTTAAAATTATTTGATATTCAGGTGAAATATTTATATTCTTTATTCTTTATTTAGTATGTAAATTTATTGATAAGGAATATTTTTCATTAATTAAATAGACCATTCAATATATAAGGTATTATATAGAAATGAAATAAAGGGTGGGGATCAAATTTATATATCCCCTTGATGCCTTGGTAGGGATCATGAGACATATAAATTGGAAAAATTAACTTGGGATTTACCCATAGTTTTGAACTATCTTTTGAAAGGTATTGATGATATAAATACCATAATTCCTGGGTGAATAACATCCAAAAGTAAGAATTTCATTCATTTAGAATTTAGTTATTTTTATCCATGAGATTTTTAGATTGATAATATCTATGGTTTCATTTTGTGATCAAGTTATTAAATGTTTTTCATTTTATATTATTTTCCTTTCCATATTGATTATGTCTTATCTAATTATGATATTCAAGTTATTGATTAAATTTCTTGTCTGTTCCATTATTTACCCTACCATATTTATTTTGTTTTCTCTAATCATGATGAATAAGTTATTGATTAAATTTAATGTTTGTTTAGTTATTTAACTTTCTATAGTGATTATACCTTATTTATTAATGATATATTCCACTATACTTGAAACAAACCTAACTTTTTTAATGATAATAGTTTTTTGAAAATGTGTGTTATATTATACCAAACAAAACAATATATATTTAATAAATATGTGAGTATAAATTTAATGGTGACAATCACATTTAGACCGTTATATGAAAATTGGTCAATTTGACCATTGTAAATAATAATCATAATAATAATTTTAATGGTATAATAAAAATAGAATTGATAATGGTTAATTAATAAATAAAGGAGAAACAATGGCCTCAACCAGTAGAGTCGTGTTATACAGAGAAAATTTGTCACATATTGGGATGGAGGTATCATCACTAGGCTTATCTCTTGGACAAGCCCAATATGATCTTCAACATGTTAAGCATTTATGAAATTGCCTACGGGAGAAATTCAAGTTAGTGGAAATTACCACTCATGTGATGTTATCCAAACCATCCTAAGAATCTATCACTATTACACACCTTACCCTTAGGTCATATGTAGGTGTTATGAGGGGTTATATTTTGAGTACCTAGTTACTTAATGTTTAATGAAATTGTATAAATAAACTTGTTGTTCTATCAATTTGGTTTTAATAATAGTTTTGCTTAATAAAATTGAGTTTAAATTTGATAAATTGATTTTTCACATAGAAATTGTAATTTCTAGAAAAGAAATAATTATTATAATATACTAAGAAATTGTGAATAATTTTTATTTTAATGAAATAATATGATTAAAATACACTTATTTAAATTTAAATGATTTATTTTTTTCAAGTGCTAGAAATTTTATTTTGCATTTTACTGTGAAATTTTAATCCGCTATAATTTTTAATAAATAAGTAATTTTATATTTAAAATATAAATATATCATAATCAGAGAATTATTATAATTAAATAAACTTAATTTTTTAAATCATAAGGTTTTAATTAGGTTAGGGTGAATTTATGAGTATTTTCTAAAGTTTTTTGTTTTTCTGTGAATAGAAAAATTACATATTTGATTTTTTGGTATGTTTAATGACTTCATAATTATTTCATAATGATTTAATTATTATTTAACCATAATAAAAGACTCAAAAAATGTTATTTTATTTATATAAACCATTATAATATATTTTAATCAATTTTTTAAAGATATAATTTATTTTCCAAATTCTAAAATGGGAACTTTAACTTTAAAAATGTTATTTTGTGAAAACTGTAATTTTCCATGACAAAATAAATAATATAAAATTATGGTCCACACTTGTGGATTAAGATAAGATATAATTTGTCCCAAGTGTCCAATACCATTGTAAAATATCATGGAAAAGGCCATGGTTTTCATTTACCACAACCTAGGAATCCAAGGAAATTAATAAACAAATCCTCCTTTTTCGGTAAATACCCACCCATTTATCAATTTAAATTCACTACCAATTCATACTCCATGAAGATATGAAATATTTACCTCCCAAGGAGCCTTACCAAGGTGTCCTCAAACCCCTATGGTCCCTACATTTTAGTTTTAGGAGCTACTTTTCAAAGTAAGAGAAATCTCAACTTCTCTTTTCCTTTCATGTTTCCTTTTTATGTGGTATGTATTTAAAATTTCCATACTATGTTCTTATATAAATTGTACTATATCCCATAACTATATTAATAATATTTTATGAATTTTATTCCCTTTTCCCCTTTAATTTAAATATTTTCAATAACCATGTTTCATACCTGTTATGCTACCAGATTTTGTTTCACAAAATATCTCTCATTTCTAAAGAAATTATATTATGTTATTTTATGAATACCCAAACCTCTTTATTTACCATGGATAT
Organism: Viscum album; assembly: GCA_963277665.1. NCBI lineage: Eukaryota > Viridiplantae > Streptophyta > Magnoliopsida > Santalales > Viscaceae > Viscum > Viscum album. The sequence goes on along the minus strand of OY728148.1, from coordinate 489,405,259 downwards.
TAACCAATATGTCAAAATAATAAATTTATTCTTGTATTAACATACTTGAAACCATCCTTCCTTTTTTGGGTTAATAATGACATTAAGATCTTATCTTTAAGCACTTTTATTAAACGTCATGATTTTGATATGAAACCTAATTATTTTATTATCAAAGGGTTATTTTAAGAAATTTTTTATTATGATCTATTTGGATCAAATTAATTAATACATATAAATGGTGAACCATGACATTTCTCCAATTCCTAGTATAAATAATTTAATCCATAAAAATGACATGTTTTAAGATGGTTTGGTGAATAACCTTGGTAATTTTTATGAATCCTTGGTGATAAAATTTTATGATAGATTAGGAATAAATCAATTCAATATTATATCCACATTTCCATGTTATGATTAATTTCATTTTTACTATTATATGTATATTTTTCTTTTTCTCACTCCTTTATGATATTCTTCAAGTTCCTATCAATAATTATCATGATAAATTGTAAAACGGTTTCCCTTGATTTCCCTTACTAGGCCTTATGCTCACCCATTACTTTGATGTATGTATCCAGTTTATGAGATGAAGTTATTTTACATAGTTTTAACCAAATAAAAATCTATTTATGTGTATTAAAGGATTTTTTAGGTTTTCATGTATTATGCACCTTTTTTCCAAGAAATTATGCTATGAAATATCATTTGTTTTGTACAATGTAATGAAAACTTTGTGTAATAAAAAGGAAAGAGTTCATAGTTGGTATCAAAGGAAAATTTATTTATTTGTGAAAATTATGATTTTAAAACAATAGGATGAAACCTAGTGAGAAGTTTAAATATATGAAAACATGCTAGTATTCTGGTGAAGTATTATGTAAGTGGTTTCTGAGAAAATAAGTCCCTATCTAAATACGAACAAGTGAATGTGGTTCGAGAACAGATGGTCTTAGGGCTAATAACCCCGACAAGGTGTGTCGGTCCTGAATTAGTGTAACTTGGTACAGAGCAACAAGCCTTACCACAGGCCTAGTTTTACATCTTTAGGGATATGTTTGGTTAATCACGGAATTTTTATGAACCATTATGAATGATTTATATTAAATTTAATTGTTGTTAAATAAAAAAAATAGCATGAAGTTTTTATTCAATAAATTACTTTATAATTCTATTATTATTAAATGAAACACATTTCTCACTATGGTTTTCTTCTTTTAGAAAATAGTGGTAAATATGATAAATCACATAAATTATGAGCACAATGGACTAGGAACTAATGGCCTTCTGATGGAATCCGGAATGGAAAACTTAATGAGAATGATAAATCATCTAACTTGATTTATAAGAAATAACTTAAATCAAGCAGAGAGACCAGATTCACCTCAAATGGAACAAATTTCCATTGAGTCCTTTATGCATCAACTACCACCTTCTTATATTGGATCTACTGACCCATTGATTACTGAACAATGATATTCTCTATAGAAAATAACTTTTTTGTACTCTGTTGTTCATTACAAAAGAAAGTCACCCTGGTTATGTACTTCTTAAAGGGAAAAACTGGTCAGTGGTAGACATTAATTAAAAACAAAAATTCAAGAAGGGATATTGAAGCTACAGACTGGTAAATTTTCATGTGAACCTTTTTCAAAAAATATTTACCTTATTCGATGTGAATAAAAATGGTTAAGGAATTACTAGATCTGAAAAAAAGGAAAATAAATCCATTGTAAGTTATGAGATGAACTTTACAATACTTTTTTGTTATACTTATATCTTTTTCCTGGATCTTAATAAAAAGATTGATAGATTCTGTGGTAGAATAAGATCATATCTATGGAGCAATCATTCCAATCGTGACTATGATTGTAATGGGGATATAGTGAGAAGTTCAATGAAGGTTGAACAAGACATATTGGTCCCATATATTAAATTAATAGATGTAATATTTGGAGAAAACATGTGGAGGATATTAGATCACGGAATAGGAGGAAAGAAAGTGAAACTTCCCCCATGAAAAAAATGTGGGAAGACTATTTCAGGAAACTACTTGATTGGGAGAGGGAAATGTTACATGTATGGAATATATGGATAAATTTTTTAGAACTGCCATAGTGAGGTGAAGCCTTAGCTTCTCAAAAAAACTGATAAAGGAAATATGGTTCAGGCCCCGTATGAAGTCCAATTATATAAGTGGGGAAAGCTTGGGTACTTTTCTAATCACTATCCAAATATGAATTCAGTGGATGGGAATCACCATAAACCATATAATAAGCTAAGGAAGAAAGTTTATGCATTTTCTATCACAATTACTAATGTGTAATCTCTAAATGATGTGGTCTTAGGTATTATTTTCTTCTTTCAAAGCTATCAAGTACTTTGTTTGATTCTGGTTCAATGCATTCCTTTATTTTCTACATGTTTGAAAAGAATATAGAATCAATACCTAAACTCCTAAAAGTAGAGTCATCATTGAAGACTCGTAGAGGGATTATCCAAGCATCAACTTTATATAGAAACTTTATTATTCATTTTGGAAAGCATGGTCTCATTACAAATATATTAATTATTCTCATGATGGAATTTCACATTATACGTGGGATGTACTAAATATCAAAGTATAATGCTAATATAAACTATAAAATAAATGAAATCACAATATTCATTAATGGTCAACATATAGTTATATTCAAAGTAGAGATATCATGACCTGATCTTTGTCTAAAATCACCTCTCATAGCCTTCTTTATGGAGATAATCGGTTAAGATAAAGAAGGAAAAAAAAGTATATGAATAAATAATGTCCCCATCATTCTATAATAAATTGCTGTATTTCTTGATGTGTCACCTAGTCCTCCCCTAGAAATAGAGGTAGAGTTCTCCATTTAACTCATTCCTAGATCCAAGCCGATATCAAAGACCCCGTACAAAATGTCAAATGTGGAGTTAGAGGAATTAAAGAAATAACTCAACGACATTTTGGATAAGGGGTTTATCTACCCAAGTATGTATCCTTGGGGAGAACCTTTTCTAGTTGTGAAGATTAAGGATAGATCAATGTAGATTTGCATTGATTATATAGAACTTAATGAGATCAAAGTAAAGAAAAAGTACCCTCTTCTAAGAATTGATGATTTATTAGACCATCTTCATGGGGCTCAATTATTCTCCAAGATTGATCTTTGACATGGTTATCATGAATTGAGGGTGAAGAAAGATGATATTCTAAATGCCACCATCTAATCAAGATATGGGCATTATGAGTATGTTGTTATTCCCTTTTTCTTGACTAATGCTCAATCTATTTTTATGGATTTGATGAATAGAGTCTTTAAGGACTACCTTGATAAATTTTTGGTAGTTTAATATTGATTATATTCTGATATATTTCAAAATTCACAAGGAGTATGTGGATCATATGAGGGTTATATTGAAAACTATGAGGAAGGACAGACTATTTGAAAATTTCAGAAAATGTTAATCTTGGTTACAAAAAAGTTTCTTTCTTTGGGAACATTGTAACCAATGAAGGAATATCAGTTGACCCGTCCAAGAAAAATATTGTGGAGGAGTGGCCATATCCTATAATAGTAACAAAGATTTGTAGTTTCTTTGGTTTAACAAGATATTACAGGAGGTTTTTGAAAAACATTTCATCAATTTCTAATCCAATAACTATGTTCACATGAAAAGGGGTTAAATTTGTATTGGAAATGGAGTGTGAGGAAGGATTCCAAGAGATGAGGAAGAGATTGGTTACTGCACCTATTTTAAATTTATCCTCTATTAAAGACAGATTTATTATTTTTAGGGATGCATCTCTAAAAGGGTTTGGGTGCCTCCTCATTCAAAATTTAAAGGTGATTGCTTATACATCTCAACAGTTTAAGCCTCATGTGAAGAATTATCCCACCCATGACTGGGAGTTGGTTGTAGTTGTTTTTTCTCTGAATATTTTGACGCACTATTTTTTGGGGATAAATATGATATAGGCAAAGAACACCAAAGTTTGAAGTATATTTTTGCACTAAATTAGTTGAATATGAGATATAGGAGATGGAATTACCTTTTTAAAGAATACTATAGTTCAATTAATTATCACCGTAGTAATGAAAACAATGGTGTTGATGCATTAAGTGGGAAAGACCACATTGTTCTATCAATGATGAGGATTCAAGGAGATCCTTTAATCAATGTCATTATAAAACCAGACTTGGTAATTTTAAGTGAATGGACATCATCAACCCCATCCCAAATGATTTCTCAAACATCATTACTATATAAGATCATTAAATCTAAAAGATACGATTCTATGCTGAAAAATAATATTGAGTCTGTGAAGGATGTGATGTTTCGTGAGTGTAATATCGATCAATAAGGTGTATTTAAATTTCATATAAGACTGTGTGTTCAATATATTCCAGAAATAAAGGAGCTGATGTATTAAACTCAAAACTCTCCTTACTCTATAAATCATGGATGCATGAAAATGTTTAGATACTTTCATGATCATTAGTGATGGGATAACATGAAAAGGGAGACTTCTGACTAAACTAAAAAGTGTATGGTGTGTCAACAAGTGAAGGCACAATTGAATCTTTCTAAAGGGGTATTACAACCACTAACTATACCAGCATGTAAGTGGGACAATATCATTAAGGTATTTTTCATTGGTATCCCGAGAACATCCCAATGAAACAATGTGATATGGGTTAAAGTGGACTGTCTCTCCAAGACTGCCCATTTTATCTCTATTTGGGAATATTTATCTCTTAAAAAACTTTTTGAGATATAGGTGAAGGAAGTGTTAAGGATGTATGAGGTACCAATCTCTATCATATTTCATTGTGATCCAAAGTTCACATAAAAATTCTAAAGAAGTCTCAAACATGCTCTGAGTATCAATTTAAATTTTAGTGTGGCCTATCACCCCCAAACTGATGGATAGTCTGAAAGTACTTTTAAAAATTTTGAGGATATACTGGGAATATTCTTGATTTAATTTAAATGTGGATGTGATCTACATATCCCATTAGTTGAGTTCTCATACAACAACTTCCATTTGAGTATTCAAATTGAACCATGTGAAGCTCTATATGGTAAGCATTGTAGAACTCCTACATGTTGGGATGAAGCTAGAATGATAAAGCTTATTTGGATTGATATCATGTAAGAGATGATAGAAAAGGTTCATTCCATCCAACAATACATAAAGGATGATCAAATTCTACAGAAGAGTTATGCTAAAACCATCGAAGCGACTTGGATTTTGATGTTGGTAATAAAATATTTCTTCGAATTTCACTATGGAATAATGTCATGTGGTTTGGGAAGAAAGGTAATCTCAACCCTAGGTACATTCGACCCTTTGAAATCCATGATCTCATAGAAGTAGTTTCCTATCGGCCAGTGCTTTGACCAAACCTAGCTCAAATTCATGATTTATTCCACACATCTCTCTTGAGGAATGACATGCCTAACCCTTTACATGTACTGAATCCTGAGGTGGTACAACTAGAATATGACCTCTCTTATTAGGAGAAGCCCATGGAGATATTGGATTGTAGAGACATGACTCTATGCAACAAGACTACCCACCTCATCAATGTATTATGGAAGAACAAGAAATTTTAAGAAGCTACATGGGAACTAGTGGAGATAATGATGCAAAAGTATCCACACCTTTTCTCAACTGAGGGAACTAGATGAAATTTTGGGGATGAAATTTCTTAATGGGGGGAAAAATGTAATGACCCGACCTTTTTTAATGATAATTGTTTCCTAAAAATGTGTGTTATATTATACTCAAAAAAATTATTAATTTTTAATAATGATGAGAGTATAAATTAAAATGTGACCATCAGTTTTTGACCATTGGTCAACATGATCGTTTGAAACAAAACTCTGAATAATAATGTTAATGTTATAATTAGTGTTATTAATAGAAATTATAATGTTTAATTAATGATGAAAATATAAATGATGGCTTAAGATGATAGAGTCATGTTGCAAAAAGTCCATTTATTGGATATTGGGAGAGAGGAAGAGTCACTAGGCTTCACTCTTAACCAAGCCTAAGATGAGATTCAACACATTAATCTTAAATGAAATCTCATACAGGAGAAGTTCAAGTTAGTGTAAATTACCACTTGTGCGATATTATTCAAGGCACCCCAAAAATATATCTTCATCACACACCTTAATATTATGTCATATTATGGTGTTATAAGATTTTATGTTTTGAGTCCCTAGTTACTTAAAGAATAATGAACTTGTTTAAATAAAATTCTTGTTCTATCAATTATATTTTAAAAATAGTTTTTCTTAATAAAATTGAGTTGGATTTTGATAAAATGGTTTTTCAAATAGAAAAGTTTAATTCTAGGAAAGAAATAATTATTACAATAAACTAACATATTATGAATAATTTTTATTTTAGTGAAATAGTATTACTAAAACACTCTTATTTAAATTTAAATGATAATATTTTTTCCCAAGTCTCAGAAACTTTACTATTCATTTTCTATCTGCTATTATTTTTAATAAATAAGGTTTCTTTCTATTTTAAAGTTAAATTTAATATAAATAGAGAATTATTATGATAAAATAAACATCATTTTCTAAATCAGTATATCAAAATTTGGTTTGGGTGAATTTTTTATAATTTTCGTAAATATTTTGTTTTCGGTGAATAGAAGAAATACAATTTTTAGTTTTCAATAAGTTTAATGAATTCATAATTATGTCATAATGATGGAATAATTATTTAAACATAATTAAATACTCCAAACATGTTATTTTATTAATATAAAAAATTATAATATATTTTTATTTATTAAAAAAACACAATTTAAATTCCAAATTCTAAAATGAAAACATTAACTTAAAAATTTTATTATGTGAAAAAATTAATTTCCCTCACCAGAATTAGTAATATAAAATTATAAATGACTATTTTGGATTACAATATGATAAAATCTATCCTAAGTGACCAATACCATAGGAAAGATCATGGTTTTTCATTTACCACTACCTTGGTGTCCAAGGAAATTAATCAATAAATCTTAATATTTTTCTATAAATAACAACCCATTTGTCCATTTACATTCATTAAAAATTAACAATACACAATTATTTTATATTTTTACTTCCCAAGTAGTCCTCACAAGTTTTAAACAATCCCCCAGTATCCCGATCACTGAGTTTTAGGAGTTATAATTCAATGTAAGGGAAATCTCAACTTCTCTTTTCCTTTCAAGTTTCATTTCTATGTGTTATGCCTTTAAAATTTACATAATATTATCTTATATACATTTTTTATATCCTTTACTATATTAATAGTATTTTATTAAGGATATAAACTTGTACCATATCTTTTTAATGTTTTCTAAAACCATGTTTCATACCCATTATGCTGCTGAATTTTCTTCTCAAAATTTCAATCTTTTTTTCAAGAAATTATATTATTTTCTTTTATGAGCACCGAAAATTACTTATTTTTTAGGGGTATTCACATATATTTCAATATGATATATATTATTCTAGTATTAATATAAATTAAACCCACATTCCTTTTTCTTAGGTTAATGATGAAATAAATATCTTGCCTTTAAGCACTTTTTTTTAAAATGTCATGATTTTGAAATGAAACCCATTTATTTTATTATCCATTTGTTATTTATGAAATATTTTATTATGATATATGTTCATCATGTTAATTAATAAATTTTAATTATGTTTCTTTATTTCACTCCAATTCATTTGGTAAATAATTTAATCTCTAGAGATGACATGTTTTACAATACCTTGGTGAATAACGTTGGTAAATTTTATGAATCATACATGATAAAACTTGGTGATATGCTTATGAATGAATGAATTAAATATTTTAGCCACATTTCCATTTTAATATTAATTTTTTTTCTATGATATATCTCTTTTTTCTTTTTCTCATTCATTTATGACATTTTTTAAGTTTTTATCAATAATTACCATGTTCACTTTTAAATTTTTTCTATTTATTTCCCTTGTTGGGATTTATACTCACCCTTTACATTGATGTACATACCCAGGTTATGAGATGCAGAAATTTTATATATGTTAAACCAAATAATAATCCATTCAAGTGGATAAAATAAATTTTTTATGTTTTTATGTATTATATACCTTTTTTCAAGAAACTAATTTTTTGAAGATCCTCTATTTTATACAATGTAATGAAAACATTCTGTAGTAAAAAGGAGGGATTCTATATTACTTAAACCTTACTGAGAATTTTATATCACCCTTATTTTGTTTCCATTCTCCAGTATATGAAAAAATTATCTTTTAATGAGTTCATGGATTCCAAATGTTTCAATTACTATGTTTTAATTTATATATGTAATATAAAATGGGCATCGTGTATGTGTCTGGTTCCCTAAGACATCTAAAATAATAAGACATTTGGGATCTTAACCTTTTATCTATACCAATGTAAGAAAATAACCACCAGTTACTTGCTCTTAGGTTCATGATTGTTACATAGTTCCCATCAAATTCTCGAAAGAATCCCACCATATGTTGGTGGCATACATAGTGGGATAGCTTCACTACCCCTTCCAATAAGATCTTAATGGTGGTCCGCCTAGAACTGGATGTATTACTATAAATCCAATGAAGGCCCATTGATATGTTTTTGGTAGGCCATGAAACTCATATTAGGTGGGATCCTTTTATACATTTTAAAGGGGATCTATATGAACCCCTTATTGGTTAGTTGGCTGAGGGTTATTATATAAGGGGGATTTGGATATCCCTCAATTTTTATCTTACCAAATTATTCCATTTGGACCCAATATTATTTAAGATCGGTTCTTCATAATGAATGTCATAAATCATCCCTTTCACACTCTTTCACTTTCATCATTTATTTCTTTGATTTAATATTGTTTCATCTTGATATTTGATGACGGATTTCAGTAGATCATGGTGAAATCCATAAATTATAAAAGGGGTTTTGTGTGTGGTGGTTGGAGGATAACTATGAAGGATAAAAACACATTATTTCCTTCCATTTTAATAAATATTAACTTATGGTCTATTTTTTCTATATATTTCATTAATTTTATTCAAAATTTTCTATTGATTGAGTTGTGATTCTTGTGTATTTTTTTAGGAGTTTTGAGGGAACACCATGTACTATTCGAACAAAGTGTTGTTATTTTAGGTTTGTCATGCCAATTAGTGTGTTTCATTGGTTTATAACCATTGGATAGTTATAAGAAATTAATTATAGAGTTTTATAATAAATTTTATGGGGATTATGACCTTAGGAGGGATATGAGGTGCTTGTGAATGATGGTTGAGGGATTAGTTGAATTTATAAAAGCGTGGATGAAGAGGTTATAGAAATCATTCCTTTTCATATAAAACCATTGCATTATTTTGAAGGTAAAAAACATAAATATGTTACAAAATAAGGATCTAAATTTTTAATGTCTTGGGAAAATTAGGACCATATATAGATTTTACATAATAAAAAATAAACACTTATTTAATTCCTTCTTCTCAAACATCTTATTATCCCCCATGTTCTGCTTAGTACAACTATTCATTTAAGTATGTGAATCAAAAGAAGGGGTGAGGTAAAATCCTAATAAGAGGAAGAATAAAGGACATCAAACATGGGTGAGCATAATCATCATCATCATAATATAATGAAAGGATCATAACTATTATCATGAGAGGAAATAGTAGGTAAAGGCGTGGAATGTGGCAATTCATAAAAATGAAACATCATGTCTTAGTAGTCAAATAAACCACATAGTTGTGAACAAATAAAGTATCATGTTCAAAAACATATCACATTATATAATGGAATTCATCGCATTTCTTGATGCATTATAGAACTATATAATTCTGGTCACACTCGTCACATCACAAAATTTACATGCGCTACATAATTATGGGTGCACCCACCACATAATAACATTTACAATATCATGCATTCCACATAGAACATATACCCATATTAGAAATATAATAACCCATGGAAAGGAATGGGTTTCATTTCACAAATTATACATTCATAAACTTTGGAGTTCTCAAGATACAAATGGAATAGGATTCTTGGTTTCAATCTTGATTGAAGAAGAAACAATATCCAAAGAAGTAAATGATGTGTTTATTAGAATGAAGATTTATTTTGGAAAAATTTATCATCTATAATAAAACCAGATTGCAAACATGTATATCCTACAAAAGAAAAGGGAAGGAAAAAAGAAATGATATTTTATATAAAAATGAAGGAACATTCATACTAAAAATAGAGTTAAAGAGAGAAAACTCCAAGGAAGAGAGTTGGGTTCAAGAATTACCTTTACCATACACTACAAGAAAATCACATAATATCAGTGGTTTAAACCGATGCTATATGGTTATGCAATGGTTTCATAAAAATGGCACTAAAACCGGCGTCGACATCCAATATGTGGAAATTTTTTACATTTAGTAGAAGTTCTATTGAGCGTCATATATGTCATATTTAGCGACAGTTTTATTGATTTTAGAAGTGGTTTTTAGTGGGAAAATATCGTACGGATTTGGCAGTGGTTAAAAATGTCGCTAAAACAAATAAATCATCCAGTAATTGATTTTGTGTCATTATTTAGTGGCATCTTTAAATGTATCTAATGAAAAACAATCAATATATAGTGGCAGTTTAAAATTCCACTAAAAATGAACCATATTTAACGGCGGTTTAAACCGCTACTATATATTGATTAACGAATAAAAACCAACTATAGAATCTGTAGCCCCAATACCCTAAAAAAAATATATAGATATGCAATACAAGGTAATAGGGTAACAATAATGAATTTTAACCCCTTAAAATTTTGAACATTTTCTAGACCCATGAACCTATATTCAATTAATGGAAGAAAACCCCAGAAATTGATCCCCCAAATAATATAAGTGGAAGAGACCTAATACCACTCTTTTTGCATAGGTACACAAGGCTCTAATGTGATGTATTTTTAAAATAATTTTAAAAATACATATCAAATTTAAAAAGACACCATTATTAATCAAAATTCTAATTTTTAAACCCATTTGAAAATATATTTAAAAATTATTTTAAAAACTAATTTCCTTTATCAAAATAAGGGGATAACTATCATTTTTGGGAAACACTTTTACACAAAAAAACATGTCATAATGTATCTTCAAAAACTAAGATAAATGAATATAATTATAAGTCATCAAAAATGTAATGATCAAAATTATATAAAGTAATAAAACCAACAAACCTAATGATCCAAGTGCAGAATGGTGAATCCTAGAAGGGAAGGAATCACCAAAAACTTTACCAGAGTATCCCTTGAGTTTAAGGGAGAATTAACGTGATAAATGAGATAGGATTCAATAATTAAATGAATAAAAATATTCCATGTAGGAATTATTTACATCGATAATCATTGATTCGAAACATTAACTCCCAGTACTATATCAACATTAAGAAATGAATCAGTGCAACATAAATCCAAATCACCAATGAGAAATTAAAACGGATGGAATTGAAGATCTGCATATTATTTCTTCCAGAACTAAGTGATAAACAATAGTTGAAATATATCTTGGATCCTTCATATCATCGGAAAAATTAGACTTCATCCCAAAAAAGTGGAATCAAATACCTATTTACAGTAAATAGGTGACATACATGGTAAATCACAAAATTCCTTAGAGGGTGTTATTCAAATTATTTATTTGTAACTATTATTATATGTGAAATGCACCAGTATTAGATTATTGTTCCATGATCCAAATAAATCCTAAATGTAGGAACTAAGAATATACTACATAATCTGAATAATATTATACACCTAACCATCCTTCTATACATGATAAGTATTACTCAACATAACATTATTCCCTATAAGCTCTTTGATACTCTTATAGAGTAAATAAGTCAACCCTAGATCCCTCTCCAAAACAATAGTAGATAGGAACCATAAAAACTCATAAACACCTTCACATATATATTACCTGGATCATCGACCTTTGAAGTTTCCTTGACTGGAATAAAATGAGACAATTTCTTCAACTAATCCACCAATAACCTAAAATAATTAATTCCTTATGTTGTAAATGATAATAGAACAATGAATTCCATAGACACATCATCTCATTTCCAAACTATCACTATATCTATTTGGAGTAGACTAGAATAATTAAAGTGATATTTTTTTATATTCTATCATGTGTAACAAAGATACACATACTCAAAAATGTTGGGTTTCATGCTCAACCACATAAAACTACATCTAATTTCATAATAAATATTTATATAACTGGGGTGAACAACCCATTAAGAACTATTTAAATCATGAAACACTAAAATTATGAAAGGTTTTTGGGGCTAGTGAATATGTAGTAGGAGATATAGGGTAAATGGAAACAAAAATGTGATAATTCTTGGATGATATGATAAAATTTGGGTATGTAATACTGATAAGGATATGCATAATGAGTGATGATGTAATGTGATTGATTTCAAATAGTGAGTTTATATAGCTTTAAGGGATAATGAAACAGAAATGATGATAGAGATTTGGTGCCTATAGGATATAAGAAACAACAATGTGAACAAGAAACATGAACATATATAGTCTTGAAATAAAAAATCTATGCATGAAAATTAAAAAATGGGGAGAAAATTTATAACCCTAATGATTGAACATTACCTTGTGGGATTACAACAAGAATTAAATGCCAGTTAGTTATTACTATACTAGATTAGGGAAAGGATGTTTTCTGATGTTAGAATAAATGATAATATGGGTTTCACTAAATAGCATGAAGACTGTTGAAAGATAGTTATTTTAATCAAATTTAATCCTATATTTCTATGAATGGATAACTATCGTTGTAGCCATGAAAGGTTTTCAACCACTAAAAAATGGGAATTAATGAAAATTATAGGTCATGAAAATGTTAATTGAATACTCTGTGCCACACATTAACATAAAAAACTCTCACTTACCATATTTGTCTGAAACATAAAAAACCATTGATCACTGCCTGATGATAAACATTATTCGTCACCCTCCCCATCTCCATCTCTACTTCCTACTACCGACACTGGTAGGATAATTATATTGAAAATTAAATAATGGTGTATATTTATATTTAATTATAAAGCCAATAAATTTTTAAAAACTAAATGATTTCAAAATTGTATGATTTACCTGCTCACCACCAGTCAATGATGAAATACCACCTGGGACAGATCCAGTCATCATCTGATATAAATAAATCAATTATTTCTGTAATGTGGACATCTAAGTACCCTATTTTCGAATTGCATTTTTCATAGAAACAATCTATATTTGAGAATATCAAGGTATAGAGTGACTATAACTAGTGGTAGATGTAGCTGCAATCCCTAATGGACTTTAAAATACATCCTATGGTAATGGTCCCCAACCCATCCAGCACACTCGACCATGATGCCTTTTCTCAAGGACTTTACCAACTAGGTCATCCAGGGAGACTAAGTAGGACTGTGTGGGATTGGCATACCATAGTTATTTAATTTTTACCTATAAAGAAAATATTAGTCATATTTTAAGAAATATATATTAACATAGTAACATCTGATAAAAAGTTATTAAAATTAAAAATGAATTCATACCCCAAATTCTTTCTTAGGATCATTACTAAAACACACATAAGATTTTTTTGGAATATCCAACATCAATATTTTTTGGGATGCTTGGTTCCCTAAACTCTATGACTGCATTAAACAAAGATAAATCAAAATTTTAATACATTTAACAGCTAATATTTCCTTATAAATATTTAAACTAATGAAAATATTACTAGATTCAATCAAATTCTATATAAACTCTTTGATCCCGTAGTGTGAGGGATGATTTTCTTATCCAACCTTGATGCATTCTTCCTTAAAATATATTGAAATCAATAATATGTAATTTAATAGTAATGTATGAAATTCCATCTCCTTTTCATATACATGTATAAATGTAAAATGAGATTAATATAATAATATATATTGAAATACTATGTACTTCTCATCACGATGCTTATCAATAAAAACATTCTATTTCTATCTAGGTACCTCATTGGGTACCTTATTATACATGTGTTGGGCACTCAACAAAGTATCGTTGACTTCATTCCATAATATCCATTTAAAATATTTTCATTTCTTGCCCAAAATTTTCAATTTCCACTTTCATGCTAGCTAATCAACAATGGTAACATTGAAAAACATCTTTACATCGATATTTATTTCGAAAATATCATCATTTAATAACATAATTACATTAAATTACTCTAAAATGTATTAAAATGCCCTTTATTTGTGAATCAAAAACATCATTTTCCAAGATGAAAGAATATTCCTCCAATCATCATACCTAATGAAAAGGGCAACTGAATCCACCGCCAACTGGCCTAGAATCTAGCTAAGTAATCCCACAACATCATCTGTAGGGACCCCATGGGAATCAAATGGGACAACTACCTTTAGTCATGTCAAATTTCATACATATGAAATTTTAATATTTTGATCAATAGTAGCATTGTTTCCATATTTTATGAAAAATGGTATGTAGTATAAAAAATTAAATAAATGTATTCATATTAAAATTTGTACCTATAACATTCACCCTCAAATATCTCTGTGATGAACTAGGAGTGGCACCCTTCTACCTCATTACTGGGGCTGCTGAATGGGAAGGTGTCGACTGAACTACTGTTGGGATGTTGATGGAGGGTGTGAGAGATGATGTTGGGGGGGAAGGAAAATTGTGTTTAAATTCTATAGATAGGGATACATATGGATCATCATCTGTCGATGTGGTCGATGGAACATCAACTACGAGTTGAATGGAAATAGTACAATGCCTCCTCTTTGGCATTCATATCATTTAATCAAAAAAATTAAGTTCAGAACATATATTTCAAAAAATGTCCAGAAAAATAGAAATGATAACAGATGTATAATAATAACAAACAAAATATAAATAACAATGATAATGAACGACTCTAAGAATGACATAAGTTGTTCATAGATGAATGGATAACTACACATACAATCATTTTCTCCTTCAATCATGTTAGTTTCTTGCACTATCATTACTTCATATACTTCATCTACCCTTTCAAGACTACTATTTTCAATATCATGATGGTAAAATAAGTCCACTTCTTACTATGGATGGGATTCAATATTAGAGGTCAAATTTTCCACTTCATCACCCATATCATACAAGTATCAGTGTTTTACATGAGAAACTGCACTCCACCATTCATCTAAAACATATTTCAGCTAATATACCATTTTCTATTGTGATTGTACGATAAACAGATCATGTAATTCACTATCACTGACATCCATCAAGCAAGATAAGTTCAAAGAAGTAAATTTCATAGAGTCTCTTTTAACACCCCTAATAATATCCACCCAATTACATTTCAATAAAAAATAGAAAAATTTCTATGGTTGTTTAATTCAATAATATTAGTCGACATTCCATAGTATCCCACTTCAGAAAACATAAATATGCCACTATTTTATTCTTTTAAACCCTCTTACTGATCAAATGTTTGGAATCTAAATCCATTCATGTGGTAAGAATAAAAATTTTTATCTTATTAGAGAGGACCATGAGCAAGAAATTTCAAATCTTCT
This sequence comes from Viscum album, assembly GCA_963277665.1. Lineage (NCBI taxonomy): Eukaryota > Viridiplantae > Streptophyta > Magnoliopsida > Santalales > Viscaceae > Viscum > Viscum album. Next base: position 489,389,574 of record OY728148.1, on the reverse strand, counting down.
GAAAACTCTACTAAAGTAACAGTATTCATAATATAAAAAAAGTAATATACACTATTATATTTTTAAAATATATGTATCAACCAAATATCTATATTTATTGAAATATTTATGAACTTACAAGTCATGAAAACCATTCTAAAAGCTCTTTATTATAATTTTTTGTTATATCTTTTAAATTTTGTGTTCATCCTCTCATTCATATATTTTTTGTATCCTAGTATATTCAATAAATGGATCTACAATTTCACTATTCAGAAGTACATATCTATGTGCCTATAATATTCATAATTACATAGCCTAAACTCTCAATATCATACAAGTATCTATAAAAAAAGGTAAGACACTCTTATGATAAATAGACTTCAGAAATAGTTCCTTCAGGTTGAGAATTATTTTTCACGTATGATTTCAAAATCCCAAGATTTATGTGAAATAAATAAAATTATGTATTTAATGAAGTTCCAATAATTTTTTACTAAAATTAAAAAAATATAAATAAAGTTCTTCTCAATTGGATACATCCATCGATAATGTATGGGGCCTCCTAATTTAGCTTCCTCAAAAAATGTATAGTTAAATGCATCATGATAGTAAAAATTGATAGATGAAAGATCATCTCCATTGTATAAAGTGTCAATAAAAATCTATACTGAAGGTTCTAATGTATAAATGGATGTTGATTTTTCTCACATAGTTTTATAAAAAAAATTGTAGAATTGGAGTACAATAGTAGTAACCTTTTCTTGTAATAATATACACAATTCCAATGGTAGTAAATACTGTAAAAAAATATGTAAATCGTAGATTTTTAATCCATGTAACCTACTATGATTTAAGTTAACAAACCTTGATATGTTACTTGAATACCCATATAATACCTTCACATGTTTTAAAATTTTATGGAATGTATCTTTATCTATATTTTATATTGCAAAAAATATCTGGAGAATTATTTCCATTCTCATCTGGCCAAAGACCATACTTTATGTTCATTGTTTTGAAGAATTTCTGAGCGTTGAGATAATCCTTTGACTTTCCATGCTCGTTAAGAAATGTGAAGATCAAATTTCCACAAAAAATCTTCTAAATATTCTTCACATCAAGATTATTCCACAAAAAATTAAATTCCCAATATGTATGCTGGATGAATATACTTTATTTATTCTATTATTGTGTTTTGATTTCACTTTAAGATGCACATTGAACTCAATTCCCACCATCATTCAAAATATGCACCTTCCTAAAAAAATTTAGACATTTCGAAGATTTTCTAATATTTTAGAACCTATTAACAACTTTGGAGGTAGTCTACGATTAATGAAACCATTTAATTTTGAATTTTTCTGCTAAAATATATGAGATGCAATGAGGAATCTTCAATGAGACAAGAAAAAACATTTTCTAATATGAGGCAGCCATTCCGGATCAAAATAAAAGTTACAAATTGGAAAATATAATGTTGTGTAAGTGTTCCAACTAGATAAATTCCAAAGTCCAAGGAAGTCACTAATGGTCCACATTAGAGCATCTTTCCTTTAGAACAATTTTAAAGAAGATAAATTATATGTCTAAAAACTGTTTATCCATAATTAATGTAATTATTCAATTAAAGGCTACAAGTATACTACAATATCAATTCTAGATATTTTTTTCAGGAATAATCATCAAAATGATAAAATACATTTTTGGATTAAAAATCCATGGAGGAAGATTGTAAGGGATCAAAACAACCAGCCAAATGTTATAACTAGTACTCAAAGTCTCCAATAGTTTGAATCCATCAGCAACAAATCCCAATAAAACATTTCTAATATCAGATTAGAAATATGGATATGTTTAATCAAATTTCTTCCAAGATTTTGAATCTATTGGATGTCAAATTAACCCATCATTGTTATAATCTACTGAATGCCACTTCATGTGCTTAATAGTTTTCAATGTCATAATTAATATTTGAAATCAATGTTTTAACAGAAAGTAATGAAAAACCTTCGCAGGCGTGTTCCTTTTATTCTTATTCATGGTAGTATGTCAATTCATAGTTCCAACATCACCCATTTACTTCCATATAAAATAATAAAATTTTTCTCAATCTTGTGTACTTAAATCCTCTCCCAAATAAATCATATATTCATTTGGACATGCATGTATTTTATTTATAATTCCGACCAATTTTGTTAACAACATTTTTTATATCATAAAATGACTTAGGGAACATTGTTTCAAGAAATGCATCATTCATGAATTCCAATATCATGGACATCAAGTAATTTATAATTCCACATAGGAATTTTATATGGTACAACTTCAGCAGAAAAGAATGTTTTGAATATTTCAATCATCCACTATACAAATCTTCCTTTCTATCACAAACTAAACTATGAAACACATCTGTCTTCTTAGTGAAGTTTTCAGTTATATTTTTCTCTATATAATCATATGGAGGATCAAATGATATGTTACAATCTTTATTTGGTTGTCCTATAGTCTAAAAAAACCACTTTTCGTGATCTTATTTGTAGAACCCTCAATTGGTTGTTATGATATGTTTTGATGTTCGTGTTGGTGTCTTGCAATGTGGAATGGATCATTTATAAGGTTTTTCATTTAATGGTCTATTTTTTATGATGTTGGGAACTCATTCTATGGATTAAAATCAGTGCTCAATCTTTTTATAAATTTTAATTCTTTGTGCCAAATCCAACACAAATATTGAGCAGGGAATTGCTTCAATATCACATGTTCATAAACTTAATCTCTCTTAAACCGTATTTTAAATTTACATTTAAGAAATTTAAATCATATTCTCCCATCAATAGATTGATTATAAATAGAAAAATATAAGAAATCCTCCAAACCCTTATCATACTAAGGTGTGTTCGACGGCAATGTGATCCAGCTATTATCCATACATATAAAAATTTGCCTATACATTATTAAAAAATTTAAAACTCATAACTATTACTAAATAAGAAAATATATTGATATATACTAGTTGAAAAAAATATGAATATGTTAAATAAGATTTTCCTATATAAATGAATATGGTAATTAATGAATCTTCTAGGTAAATACCATTTAACAAAAATACTAAAGATTATTATATTTACCCCACACAAAGGGTATATTTATAATTAGATAAATTACACATTAAATATATAAATGAGATAGAGGTGTCCATCATTAAATTGTAGGATTACAGAATTGGGTAATCCTAAATTATATTCATTTTAAGAATTTTTTTTAATAACATCAAATGATTAGGGAATATAATTGATCTTGTGTATTATTCATATGATAGAAATGAACATCTCATAATACTTAACTAGAAATAAGGTCAATAGTTTCAAAAAGAACATATCCTCTTCATAATAAAGGAATCATAAATGAATTTATACTTAAAAAAACATCCTTGATGATGAATCTTCGAATGATATTACACACGAAGGGATCAAGAATCAATTTTGATGACTTCATGAGTTAAATCACCGAAATCTTAAATAATTATAGATATGTAGGGATCAATAATGTCACATAAATTTATTAAGGTTAAATAATTTTGAATATAAAATGTAAAAATAGTTGAAAACATAAAATAACATTTTGAAAACATTTTTAACATTGACTTAAAATACATATATACATGTCACATTCTAGAGAAACTTTTGAAAATGTGAAGTGAAATATCATTCATATCATGATTTCTAGTTTAACATTTGAAACCTCAACCACATGATCTATCAAATATAAATGCCTAGAATTGGTTATACTATAAGAATTATTATCCAAATAAGAATATCTAATAATCAAAGGATTATTTCCCATTCCCATGAATACATCGAACTACAATTGAGAGCATTTAGTGTGAAATGTCCCAAACATTCTGCTATGAGGAGGTATCATACCAAAACGATACATATAACCTAAGTTCTAACACTGTTGAAAGTTTTGGAAGATTCCTAGTGTTGTTTTTTGGTATGACCAACCTTCCCATATTAGAAACACACCAATGGAATACACCCTAGATGTGTCATAGGAATATAATCAAAAAGGAATTACACACTCTAGATACTACTTAATTAATATTCCTCATCATTCTACTTTTAAAATAAATATGAACTCTAAATTACACCTATAATTGTAGGGGTACCATAAAAAACTATTAATCCTACCAAATGTTTCTAATACATGGTCACCTTATCAACCAATTTAGCATAGTTCATTAGACATAAAAGAATAATCATCAATCTGACCTCTGGTCTTAACCCCATAACAAAGCATCAAAATTTTAAATAATAATTTATGATGGGATTTGGGGAAATCGAAACTAAATCAAAAAACCAAGATATATACTCTATCATTGAATAAAATCCCTACTCAAACTATTTGGAGGTATTATCTATTAACTTTAAATATTTAATTAAATAAATACATAATTCAATATGGATAACACATAGAATGGTACCAATTTACTCATAATAGTTTTAAATCACATTAAACCATATCAAAATACCCAAGAACAAAACTCATATAAAAAATTAATTCCTAAACACCCTCGGTAAATTGAATTTTTATAGAGTAAAGACATAGACAAAAACACCCTTTCACTTACCACTCGACCTTTGAGGGGAGGAGAAGTCCTAGGTTGGGACTGGTGGAGAGGGGAGATGATTGGATAGGTTGGGACCAACATTGAGGGGTGGCGAGGGTAGGTGGTGGGAGAAAGGGTTGGGATTGATAGTGACTAGCGTTGATGGATGGGATTGGTGGTGAGGATTGGGATCAGCAGTGATGTTTCGGGGGGCCGAGTAGGGATTCCAGGGGTTGGTGGGGGGGTTGTGGGGGGAAGTGTTAGGCTATCAAAAAATTAAAAGGTTTATTAGTGGTTTTTAATAAAACACTACATTTTGAAAAAATTAACCACAGTTTATTAAACTGCCGCTAAAGTCTTCTTTTGGTGTAGGGTTATATATGAATGTTTTATTCACTTTAATGTCATGGATAATAAAATTATATTTATTAATTTAAAGATAAATAACATTTTATTCATGTATTTGATTCATTATAGGATTATTAAGTTCATTTATGGTATATTCAATTAGTTATAGAGTTTGATTTCATCTTTCAAGAGTGTTTTTTTCTTGGTTTTCATGATCGGTTCGCTTGTATATGAGTATGGAAGATGCTGTAAAATGGGGATGATTATCCCAGATTGAAATTATATGTTATTAATGAACATAAATAAGATTAAATGGTTATATATAACATTTTTATATGGTCTGATGATGAATCATTAGATACGACATTAGTGAATATCGTTTAGATTAATACGATAGTTTTTTATCACAATGAACTCATTTTGTTTTATCATTTAGTATTATATAAATAAGTTACATAAAAAACAAAAAAATGGATTTAAAATAAACATTAAATTCTTTTTAAATAATTAAAATTTTTTCAGGAAATGACAAAAATGTGGTAAGGGAAAATGAAATATGTCATCATTGAAGGTGATAAATCAACACCTAAGAGATGATGCTTTCATTTTAAGAATAAAAAAGAGATAAAAATGATATTGATGATGTATTATTCCATTAGAATAAAAAAATTATAGTTTATATAATGTAATAGAGTTATTAGTCCATTTTGATGAGGGGAGGTGGTGATATAATAAGAAAATAAAAAAAAATTAAAAGAAAAGTAAGGTGATTTTACCTCTTGAATCCTTCTCCTTGAGAACCTCCTCAGGGAAAAGGGTTTGGTCTTTTGATGAGACCAAGATTAATGACCCGAGATTAAAAATTAAATAATAATTATTTTTATCCAATAATTTAATTTCTTTCACTTTGAGGATATTTTAAAGTTTATAGCTTTAGAGATTTATGCCATAACTATTACATAAGAACTCAAATATTACAAAGTAGACACTTCTACTCACTATACAATTTATTCACAAAGTAAAAATTTATAAAATAAAACATTAATTATTTTTATGGATAAAAATATTCATTAAATTAATCTTGTATTATTCATTTCTATTACCCATCCTTATAACCAATGGAAAACAAATCAAAAACCAGGGATGAGAAAAAAAACTCAATAAGGTACATAAATGAAGGAATGAAATAATTAATCCAGTATTATTTTAAAATCATGAAAAAAATCATTATTTTCACCATTAAAACCTATTAACTTTATATTAAATTATGCAATCAAAATATTCTTTTAAAACTAATAGAAATCATAAATTGTAATGGTAACTTGTAGAATCCATATCATTCATACATAGTATCATTCATGTCAACATAGAGAGTAACATTCATGGTTATGGTTAGAATACCCATCAAATTATGTTCCCTAAATCACATAAGATAAACCCAACTAGTAAAATCTACTTCATTAACCAATGCATTGGAGGGCTACCACGAGCTCACCCACCCTCGGTTTATCACATAACCACCCATATACATAAGCAATTCTCAAGAACAAAAATATAATCACAACACATAAATCATGCATAAATGGAAAATAAAATTTCCATATTTTATTCAAAATATATAATTTCAAAATATTGATATAGTAAATTAATTTTGAAAACCATTTTCAATACCAAAATACCTGAAAATGGAATATGGTATTTATTTTTCTTTTAAAAACATTTCGGCTTGTATAGGATGCAAAATATCAAATAATGATCATGGATGCAAAAAAGTCGTTGTTGTTGTATATGTTTAAAAAACATTCCATTTTTTGTTTAGTAAAACGATTCATATAAAAAGATTCATTTTGAAAATATTTGAATTAAATTAAAATTAAAAGGGGTTGATTATACACAGTATAAAATAATGTGATATATATTATCAAAATATGCCTCAATAAAAGGAGATTGAGAAAAAGTACCTTACCTAAAGTTTGATTTGTCACATGTGTTATTTATATTTCTAAATAATAAAAATAGGATAATTATTTAATTAATTTAAAAAAAATTCATGTTTATTATTCAATTTATATGACTTATTACCATGTAATAACAATTACATAATTATTTAACATCATGTTGGATGTTTGGTCAATATTTGTTACTTGAGTAAAAAAACATGGTATGATGTCAATAGCCCATGTAGTCATATGTCAATCATCTCCAAAAAAATATTCATGATATTATTATCATTTTTATATATAAATTATACTTTCAAATAAATCCATGAAGTATTTTTATGAAAAATTTATCAACATTATAATAATGGAGACGGTAAGTCGTACATACGTATGAGTAACAGTTTCATTTTTAAATAATCATTGTGGAAAGAAGGTAAATATTATTTTAACATTAAATAATGATAATAACATCATTAATATAATTTCAATAATTTAAATACACTTATATATATTATCCATGTTATGTGGTCATTAAAAATTAATCACATCACATCGTGGACGTGATAGTTTATACGTACATACAAACGATGATATCATTTTTATGTGCATGAAAAGCAATAATGTAATAGATATATTATTATATTATAATGACAAATATGTCCTTAATATAATTTATAAAAAGTAATTTTACCATTATAAATATTCTTTAAAGACAATGATGAAAAATGAACTATATCGGTTTGCTAGGAAGTAGTCCGTCGTACACACGAACAGAATGTTCATTTCCAATTTGATTAAAGTGTAGAAGGATTTAGGTGATGATATTAACATAATAACATATAATTATTTTGAGGACACTTGATTTATAATTTAATAATAGATTAATGAGATTTTAAGGATGTGTAATAAGAAATGAAATAGAGACACTTAAATAAAAACATTACATTTTATTCAGATGATCACCCTTCTTAAGACCTTAACACATCTAAGGAGGGTGTTCTGACTAAAATAAGGCTTCAAGTATGTGGGTTGGGTTTATATAAACAGATATGGATAGATTTTTGTTAAACCATATTATTTTTTAATCCTGAGTAATAGAGAGAAATGGATTCCCTTTTATAAGAGAGGGGGGACACTCTTGGAATTATTAAAAGTATTAAATTAATATAAATTCATTTTCTTTTCCAAATTACTCCAAATTATATTAGTTCTAATATAAGATGATTATGGTTTGAAATATTCTCAAAAAATAATTTTTTTACATGCATTGATTGTATATTAAACCCTATCTTTTTATTTTAACCCCTTTTAACTGTTACTGTTTTATCATGTAATTTACACTTAGGGGTTAAAATAATTATCATAACATAACAAATAACAAATTAAAGAGTCATTAATGAAATTTTTAGACATAAATAAATTGGTTTTCTGAATATTATATTTTTATTAATTTTATATCATTTAATTAAATATTTTATATGTTAAGATATGAATTACGTAAATTTTAACACTATTCATCATTTAACTTTTAAAATAAATTATAACATGATTACATAAAAAAACTACTTTAAGTAATATATTACAATTCAAAGTAATCCAAAATATTCATGTATGGAATCAAATATTTCAAATTATATTTATTTTAAAAATTATTAATATCATTTATTTGATTCTATCATTAATAAAGAAATTGTTGCATCATCTTTATGTGATAATGAAATTTTATTATTTAATTTATAAAAATTAAAAATAAATTATCATGATATAGATTAAAATTTTAGATTTCATATGACTATTTATAGTTGAATTTATCTTGTATATAAGCCTTTGTTATAAATGATTTACTTATTAGAAATATGAGTATGACATTTTTAATATATCTTTAAATAAAATATAATAAATGACATATTCTTACTGAAGTGGCTTAAAAAGGTTATAATTTTGGTTTAAGGTTGATTTAGGTTAAAAACCAACCAGTCAATGAAATTAATACATGTGTTAGGGTTATTTTATAATATTATAATATTATTTTTACCTTTAATTACCCAATTTACCCTTAATCGTGGTAAATAAAATACAAAAAGTGACTATTCACCAAAAACTAAGTTGATCCTATCTGATCACATTTTTCATACTGATTAGAACCATGTATGTCTGTTTTTTAAAATTCAATTCACATACGTAGTAAAATTAGGTTTAAAACTAATCCTGCAGATGTGGTGAGATGGTGGGTAAAAGAGACATTCAAAATTTCAATAAGTATTTATATCTAATTTAAATGTAAAAAATATTCCAATGAACTAAATTATATTAAATGATATGAAAATAATATATTTAAACATTTAATCCAATTAATATTATAATCGAAATAAATAAATTATAGGAAAAATTAGTTTTGATCTAAAATTTATTATTATTCACTATTCACTAAAAATGAATTTTATCAGAAAAATACAGAAAATTAAACCAATATAATTTTTGATTTCCTAATTCCAAAAATTAATTTTAATTTATCAAATCGAACTTATAAAATTTTCAAAAATGTAGATTTATAATGTGTTCTTCATCAAAAGGTGGTAAAGATGCATTTTTTGAAAAATTCTCCATTTATGCATAAAATCAAGTTTGTTATTATATCATATAAATAAACATATAAGATGAATACAAATAATTAAATTAAATATATTTCATATATATTTCATTAATATAATCCAACATGAGTTATTTTTAACTTATTTGTATAAAACAAACTTGTGAACATTTAAAAAGTATTTTAAAAAAACATTTCCTTTTATTTATAATTAATTGGTCACCAAAGAATTAATTATTTACACATGTGTAAACCATATTTTCATATTTCAGTTAATCCAGTTCATTACATCAATTATAATGGAAAATTGAAAACAACGATATTAAAAAATAGTATTAATTTGTTCATTTTACGCTAAATGTGGTGTATCATGTGTGCTATCGAACATTGTGTTTCCTTTTAAAAATTCAGGATGTTACATTCTACCCCCTTTTAGAAATTGAGTCCTCTTAGTTTAAATAAAAAATTAAACACACTTGGTTTTAATTTTTCAAAACATCTTTGTTTTAATCCGATATTGTAAAAAAATATTAATGAGACCTTAACTTTAAGATAAAGAAATAGAAGTATAAAGTCCACCTGAGGTAACACATACTAGGGTTCCATATATGAAAACATATATATGGAATAAATAATAAACTATCAAGTACTAATAAAAAGTTATATAAAAATGACTAGGAGAATGTTAACAATCACAAAACCATATATTTGTGATGGGTAAAATAGTATTTTATTTTTTAATAGGAAAAGTAAACGTATTTTTTAAAATATTATTTTCACAGAGTTGAGGAATTATATACTAAGAAAAAAAACAAATATACTTTCTTGAAAAGTATATTTTAATCAATCTTCACATCAAACTCCTCTTTTTCTCTAAATTATGAGTATTCAAGATGAATTTCTCATGCTTGATGAACTAGAATAAAATTATAGAGAATCACATAATCCATAGAAGATTAATTATATATTTCTCGTATTGTGAAAAATTAACCAAAAGACAAATGGTTAAGATAAGATAATTCTCCAAAATGAATAAACCATTGTATGATGAAAAACTACTTTTAATATCCAAAATTCAATATTAATACCCAAAGTTCAATATAGACCATTTGAAAAATAACTATCCTTAAAACAACTCATATAATACAAACTATGATTGAAACCCAAAAATCAGAATGTTATTATCACATAATCTTCTAAGAAAATTTTTAAATATTTACCTCTGAATGAAATCAATTATTCTTGAATTCTCACACCAAAAATTAATTGTCCTAATAATATTCAATATTCACTAACCATTTCTATAAATAACCCAAATCACCATAAGTACATCATATATTCTTCCAAAATATAATTCCACTATTATTCCTTAAATAAAATAACATATAATTATATTAACCTGGATCATATATGATTCCCAAAATAGAAAACATCTTCCAAATTACATTAATCAATTAATTACCTAATCACATTTCCAATATTATAAATAAATATTTTTCCCAAAATCAACTTATTCTTAATTTTTCACCTCATTTAACTAAAATGAAATATTTATACTAACTAGGGACTTCACATAGGCTAGTTCTAGGTGAATCACCCTTGTCTCCATTCAGTTGTGTGTTCAACTCATGGGGCCTTTTTTGATGCGATGGGTTGTCACATGATCTGTGTGATGTCCCTTTTTGAAAACCACATAATTCTTACAAAATTACCAAAATAAAATACTCAAAAATAACCATAAAATGTTTTAACCTCAAAGGTTATTTCATACCTTTCATTTTCCATCCCAAAAAATAATAACCTATAATTACCTCAAAAATAAAAGTCTCTAAAAAATCATTAACCACCATAAAATTTTAGAACATAAAGCCTAAAAATGGGTTTCTAAGACATTTAACTTATTATAATCTTATAAGTTATAAACTCATGATGATATCCATAACTCTTATGAAAACATCCTAATCAACAATATTGTCTAAACCATCATTTGAAACCAACTATAAGGAATTAACCATAAAAATTAAATATTTGTGCATTTTAGTCAATAATTTACTTTATTTCACAATGATGTTCTTTTTATGTTTTTATTTTTATTGATCTAGTCTATAACTATTACATTATAACTTTATAATTATAGTTTAGACACTTCTACACAATATACATTTTTTTAAAGTAAAACTTTATAAATTATTACATGAATTCTTATTCTTGATAAAAAAAATACTCAAGAAATTCATCTTGTATTCTTACATTATCTTACCCATCCTTATACCCAGTGGAAAAAATTTCAAAAACTTTAGATGAGCACAAAAAACTCATTAATATGCATAAAAGAAGAAAAGAAACCGTTTGTCTATAAATATTTAAAATTCTTGAAAAAAAATAATTTTCACTCATAAAACATTAACCCATTAGCTTAACTCATGAAATTATAAGATTTCCATAAAATCATAGAAATAAAAAATCATAAAGGTAGATTTTGGTATCCATATCATTTTTACATTGTAGCTTTCACGGCTACATAAGGAGTAACCTTCATGGTATTGTTTGGAATACCCATCACAGTATATTCCCTAAATCTCTTAAGAGAAACCCAATCGGTTAACATTGAATCATTACCTAATGCATTTTAGAGCTATCATGGGCTCAACTACCCTCAGTTTATCATAGAACCACCCGTATACATAAGCAATTCCAAAGAACCAAAACATAAGCACAACACATTAATCATGCATAAAGGAAAAAAGAACATTTCTACATTTCATTCACAAGATATCATTTCAATATATTGATATAATAAATCCATTATAAAAACTATTTTAAATTCAAAAATACATGAAAAGGTAATATGTTATTTATTTATATTTTAAAAACATTACAACTTATAGAGGAATCCAAATATCAAATAATGGTCATAACGGTATAAAAGTTGTTGTCGTTGTATATGTTAAAAAAAATTATTTTATTATTTAGTAAAATGATTCACATAAAAATATTCCATTTTAAAAAAATTAATGAAATTATAAGTAAAGGGGTTTGATTATAAACCTTATAAAATTCGGTGTTGTATATTATCAAAATATACCTTAATGGAAGGAGATTGAGACAAAGTCCCTTACCTCGAGGTTGATTCTTCATGTATGTTCTTTATCATTATGAATAATAAACATAGGATAATTATTAACTTTCTTGAGACCATTTTTCATGTTTATTATTCATTTTATATGACTTATTACCTTGTTATAACAATAACATAATTATTTAATCTCATGTTGGACATTTTGTCGATATTCGGTACTTGAGTCGAAAATGAACTTTGTATGATGTCAATAGTCCATGTGGTCCCAAGTCCCTCATCTCCTTGATAATATTAATGAAATTAATATCATTTTTATACCTCACTTATACTTAATAAATCATACCATTAAATATTTTTAAGAAAAATTATCAATGTTATAATCATGGATACGGTAAGTCTTACATATGTATGAGTAAAAATTTCATTTTTCAACAATCATTATGGAAAGAAGGTAAATGTATTTTTATATTTCAAAAATAATAAAAATATAATTAATATAATATTAACCATTTTCATATATATATATATTATCCAAGTGATGTGGTTCTTAAAAATGAATCACATCACTTCGTGAAGGTGATAGTTCACATGTACACACAAACAATATTATTATTTTTATGCGCATAGAAAGTAAGAAAATAATTGATATATAATTATATTATAATGATAAATATGTCATTATTATCATTTATAAACAATAATTCCACCATTATAACCATCAATGAAAGATGGTGATGAAAAACGATCTATATCAGTTTGCGAGGCAGTAGTCCGCTGTATACACGAATGAAATGTTCATTTCCAATTGGATGAAAATGGAGATGGATTTAGATTATGATATTAACATTATAAAATATAGTTATATTTAGGATACTATAGTTATTATTTAATCATGTATGAATATGATTTCAAGGAATTGGAAGAAGAAATAAAATAGAAACACTTAAATAAAAACATTACATTCCCTTCAGATGATCACCTTTCTTAACACAACAACACCTATAAGGATGGTGTTAAGCCTAAAAAAGGATTAAATAATGAGTAGAGGGTTTCTTTTAAGGGTTTTTGGAAATTATTAAATGATCCAAATGAAGTTTTAAGTGTGAGTAATAGAGGGTAATGGGTTCCCTCTTATAGGAGAGTGGAGGGGTACACTTAGAATTTTTAAAAGTATTAAAATAATATAAATTCATTTTCTATACCAAATGACTCAAAATTATTTTATTTCAAAGATAAGATGATAATGGTTCTAAATAATCTCAAAAATATATTTTTTTTGAAATTTCTTGGTTTTATTTTAAATATTATGTTTTTGTTTTACCACCTCTTAACTCTTAATATTTTATCATGTAATTTACACTTGAGGGTTAAAATATTTACCATAACATTACAAAGGTACAATTAATGGGTAAATAATGACATTTTTAGAAATACCTCAACTATTTTTAGGAATAATTGATTTTTATAAATTTTATATCATTTAATTAAATATTTTATATTTTAAGATATGAATTAGGTCAATTTTGACACTTCATTATTTGATTTTTTTTAAATAAACATAACAACATGATTCCTTCTAAAAAACCAATATAACTCATATATTATATTTCAATGTCATTGCTAATATTATTTTTTGACATAAAATATTCCCAATTATTTTTTTAATATTATTAATATCATTTTATTGATTCTTTCATTAATGAAGAAATAACTGCATCATCGTTGTGTCCAATATAAATTTAATTATTTAATGCCTAAAAATTATAAATAAATTATAATTATGTAAAAAAATATTTTATATTTGAAATTATTATTTATTGTTGAATTTATCTTCTATATTACCCTATGTTAATAATGATTTTCTTATTAAAAATATGAGTATGACATTTTTAACTTATCTTTAAATAAAATATAATAAATTTCATATTCTTACCCAAGTGGATTAAAAAAGTTATAATTTTCTTCTAAGGTTTATTTAGGTATAAACCCACTCATATAATAAAATTATGAAAAGTTTTAGTGTAATTTTATAATTTTATAATATTATTTTTACTTTTAATTTCTTAATTTACCCTTAACTGTGGTAAATAAAATACAAAATTTATTATTAACCAAAAATTAAGTTGATAATATAAGATCAAATTTTTCATTATTATTAATTCTAGGTATTTAAATTTTTTAAAATTCAATTCATAGAAGTAGTTAAATTAGGTTTAACACTAATCCTACAGATGTGGCGAGAAGTGAGGTAAAAGAAACATCCAAAATCTCCATAAGTTTTATATATAATTTCAAAAAAAAATTATTGCAATGACCTAAATTGGATTATATTATAAAAACCTAATCTAATTAAACATTAAAACCGATTATAAGTAAACAATAAATAATTAAATTAGACAAAATATTAGTTTTGAACTAAAATGTAGTATTTTTCACTATTCATTTAAAAATATATTTTAACAAAAAAATACAAAAAATTCAACCAAAGTATATTTTGAAATCCACATTACAATGTATAAGTTTAATTTTTTATATATAACTTTTAAAATTACCAAAAATAGATTTAAAATTGGATCTCCATCAAAAGGCTGTAAAAATGCATTTTTTGACAAATACTCCTATTAGTCATAAAATTGAATTTGTTCTTTTATCATTACTATAAAATATATCATATGAATTAAAAACATTAAATTAAATATATTTAATATATATTTCATTCCTAAAATCCAAAATGAGTGATTCTCAACTTATTGGTACAAAATTCACTTTTGAACATTTAAATAGTATTTTCAGGAAAAAAAATCCTCTTTATATATATTTAATTGGTCACAAAAGAATTAATTATAACCACATGTGTAAACCATATTTTCATAATTCAGATTATCCGATTAATTCTCACCATTCTAATGGTAAATTGACAACTACCATATTAAATAATAATATAATGTATTTCATTTAATCTAAATGTGGCATATCATATATGCTATCAAACATAGAGTTTATTTTTAAAAACATAGGATGTTACACCAAGTGATCCTGGACATGGAGGAGGGGCTTGGGAAAAGTATTGGTTATAATTTGGAAAAGTCTCAAATCTTTTAATATGTGATGCGAAGTGTAGGTGGGTGGTATTTATAGGATAGGAGAGAGATCTTTTCTCATTATTTAATTCATTAGTTTATTATTTTGGATCAAGACTATGAATAGTTTAAGAATAATCACTAAATATATTAAAATAGTGAATGGATATTATAGATTATGGTATATAAATCAGAGAATACTCAAGGAATAGTTTATTTATCATATAATGTATATATACCGTAAATTACAATATAGTACTATTCACAAAAATTCAAGTATTTTAGAAAAATACAAAGAAACAACTACAACTATTTTTAGACATGTAAAATTCATAAATGAACTTCATTTTATAAAAATAATTTTTTAAATATGAGAAATTTTATTTTTAATTAAAATCATCATTTACATGGAAAATACCGATTCTAAAATTATAAGTGATTTTATAACACTTTGAAAAATTAATTGAGATCTCATAAGATTATAATTTTTATCATAAGGGGAATAAATAATAATTTATAAATAAATTTTATGAAAATTAATTTACTTTTAAATCATTATATTAATAAAAATAGTGTAATTAAATAATTTTTACTCACAAAAATACCAACACTTAATTAATGACGTCTAAAACATTTTTTTACCAATACTATTTAAAATTATATCATATTACAATTTATAAGATGCTTAATTTTTTTTATAATTTCATGGGTGAGGTTACTATTATATTGTTTGGTTTACTATTCATAAGGGTCATATCACTATTCTAAAGGTCATGTTATTGTTTCATTAATATAAGTTCATTAACTTATAAAATACCTATTATACCATTCACTCTTAATTTATAAAGGTTGTATTATGTTCCATAAGTTATTATATGTGTTTTATACTAAATGTGATAATTATAAGAAGGGAATTTCAATTCATAAAATTTTGGGTCATTACAGGGGTCAACACAAAAATTTTGGTGGCTTTTCTCCTAAATTATTAATCCATGCAATTTTTCTATGTTCATGATGATATACGAGCAAGGGAAATCATATCAGTGTGATTCAAGTGGAAACTGAGAGGGTTCTAATTTTTATGTTGAATTAGTATAGCCTATTATGCGTAAAATATATATTCCACTCACAATATAAAGGTCTTGAAACTACATAGAAATATTTTTACCTTGTAATGTATTTATAGTTTATTGGTATTTATGCCCAATGGGTATCTGATTTGAAAATTGAGTGAAAGGGGAGACATGTTAACCATTTTTTGCTGAGTAAGGGTTTCTTATTGGACAAGGATATATAGTTTAAGGATTAGTGTTAGGATTTAAATATAGGTCATGGTTTATATAAAGGATGAGGTCAAACCTCAAGACATTGGGAAGATTATCATTGTGGTGACTATCTAGTGTGGTATGAGTTGGATATTTTTAAGTCTAGTGGGGATATAAGTGTTTCTTAGTGATAGTATAAGTGTTTGAATGGATAGTTTTGTATCAGATTACAATGGAACAATTAGATTAAAATATGAAGTTGACATCCCATAAATGGGTTTACCAAGGGGCTTGGGATTTGGTATGTGTATTAAGGAGGCCTTAGGATTGTACATTCACTATAGTTTTGAATTGGGGATGGATTTGGAATTGAGTAGTTAATTCATAAATAAAAGAGTTGGTTTGAGGAGTATAGGATGGGTTAACTAGGTGTTCATATTTATTTGAATTAAGGATTGTGGTATAGATAGAGTGGGTAAGGAATTATGAGTTGAATAATCTTTAGAGAGATAATAATTAAATAATAATTATAGAGAATTAGTTAGTCATTCTTGATCTGTGGTATTTTTAAGTGATTTATGTTTTCTTAGAACTATAAAGGATATGAGTTTTGAGACATGATTGACACAATGGGGTGTGAATGAGGGATAAGTATGAGTCTTATCAAGGTTAAGGCTATTAATATAATTTATAATGGGTGTTAGATTCCAGAGAGATAACAGAGTTTCCCAGGTTCTTGTTGAATTTTATTTCTCAAGGAAGTTAGTGAAACCCATTATAATAGTGCATCCAAGAGAATTTATAAGGGAATTGGTAACTCCCATTATTCAGATGAATCCTAGATGATTCCTAAGGAAGATATAAATTCCTATAATTTAGAAATAACTTTTGTGATTCCTAAGGGAGCCTCAGACTCCTCTTATTTGGATGCATCGTATATGTTTCTCCAAAGAGTTAGACTCCCTTTTTGGATGTAGTACAAGAAATTGTCATGGGATATAGGGACACAATTTATTCAGATGAAGCCTTGACATATCATGAAGGATTGACTATATATAGTCTCCAAGTATTTAATGATTACTTGTTCTTGGTAACCCAACTCAAGGGAGCAGTGCCATGTGATATAAAATATGTGAAATGCTTGATGTTACTCTCCAGTTCTAGCCAAATCTGGTTGGGTCAAGTATCATGGTGTATTGGATAGCACACAATAACTTGACTTGTGTGTTAAATTTCAAGTGATGAAATATGATTAATTTCAGGGTATATACAACCCCAAATTTGAATTATGGTGCATTTTGAGGCCCCATTGTTGGTACCCTACTAAGTTTTACATCCACACCATGTATGTGCACTCTAGTGGATGTTAAATCCTTATGATTGAGATATAAACCAAGTTAATGGATTGGTTATTGGGTTATATATGAATTTTCTCAAAATGAATTAGATTTAGTTCTAATTTTAGGAAGGGGAATAGATTAGAAAAAGTGTATGTAGTTTTATTTTATTTATTTTCCTTACTTCATAATATATAAGTGATTGAATCATTAAGGTAGATCATGTATGATAAGATTGGTGTAAGTTTAACTTGGGAATCATTTTGGAATCAAATGTGTTACATTATTATTATGTTATTATTTTTTATATAATTATATAAAGTTGTTTTGGTGGATTATTATGTTTTTAGTTATTTATGATGATATGATTTGTATAATACTAATGGTATTGTTACACTAGTTCATGGATTCAACACTTGCCTATAAATAACATCCTCTAGTGAATGAGGTTATGTGTCAGCTATGATTTGGTTACTATTTGGGTGAAATAGGATGGGGAAATTATATAGAGAAATAAAAATTATAAAATGAGGGATAGTTGTAAAATTAAAATTAAAATTAATTGAAATTATATAAAACTAAGATTTATTTTCATAAACTATTTCATGGTTTTGATAAGTCTTCCCCAATATGAATACCATGAAGATATAATTTTAAAACTCTTAAAAATTATTTACACATTTTCTTTTCAAATAAAATGTCTAACCTGTACCATGATGTGGCCTCATAACCATCATGGGTTACCATTAAGTCCTAATCATTCCATGATATAAAACTAAATTCCTCTCACTAAACCCATGAAAATTTTCTCTTCCACTTTGATAAACCACAACAATATTTGCATCCCATTTCCAATAGTATCTCTAATAAAAGTACACATAATATAAAACATTAATCATGAATATTTTATATAAACCATGTTATAATTGAAAAAAACACAAGGTAATTTAGTTAGTCACGGTGACTTATAGCTTCTCTAATCCCCTCCACAAAACAAATTTTATTAACAATGATGATTCATTTATCCATTATAAATTCATGAAAATCATGAATAATCCACAAGGGAATTTGATTTTGTTTTTAGGAAACCTAAATTTTAAAATTTAATTTCATATTTTACATTTTTTCCCACTGATTTCTTTAATAGAAAATTAAACTCATAAAGTTTAGGACTAAAATTTTATAGGCCTCTACAGTTAAAATACTAAAAATGAGTTTTTAGATATTTGTTTCCAAAATAACTGAAATATTTAAAACCAAAGAAATAAGATTATATTTTCATGATATTCTATGAGATTTTTAGCTGATTAATTTACAACACTATGGAATAAAAGACTTATCAATTTAATGTGTTATTTTTTTCAAATGAATGAAAGTGTGTTTTCCAAAATAAAATTTATTTAAAAATGTTAAATAGTTAAAATTATATAAATGAACTTGTATTGTTATAAAATTCAAGGATATAGATCATATATCAAATTTTTTCTAGTCTGGATAAAAGGAAAGGCAATTTGATTCATTTTGTTTTCATAATGATGAATAATTTTATTTTATAATTAGAAGTGTTTATAAATGTGTAATAAATGGTATGAACCGATGAAAAATCTTATTGTTTTAAAATTATTTTAAAATTATATTTATTTAAGTAAGCTCTTGTCGGAATGAATTTCATATTAATATGACATATCATATGGTTAGAATGATTTTAAATTCATTTTTATATTTAAATATTTAATAATAATTAAAATTGTCCAAACAATGGAAGCTTCCATTTATTATATTATTTTTTTTAAATGATTATTGATTAATTTTGGACATGTAGTAAAAAAACAATTCAATATGAGGTATGATCAAAATGGTGAAATGATTATTTTTTATTGAAAAGTGACCAAAAAAATGAAATGGTCAAAACAGAGGAAAGAATAACATATTATCATGAAATACTAGGACTATAATCATTTATTAATTTTTAACATAGATAAATAAATTAAATATTATCTTATTATTTAGTGTTATCATAATGAATATAAACGTGTCATCAGATTTTAAAGTGTTAAAAAATGCAGTAGATGATCAAAACGAGGAAAAACATATTTTTGTAACGGATTTATAGGAAAAAAAATATTTGATTAATTGGTAACATGTCTAAAAAATTTAATTTCAATCCAATATACAGTGCAATCAGAATTATTGAAAATGAAATTTTAGATTTTAGTGATTTAAAAATTTAAATAGTCAAAATTTATCACATGAACTCAGATTATAATGAATTTCTATTGAAAGTATCTTCAATTAATTTAAAAAATATTGGAATAAATAAATAATAATTTTTAAAAGTGGTGTAGTCCAAATGGGTGAAACTTATTTTTTTGTTAAAAATGATTAAAATTAAGTGAGACAATAAAAATGGGAAAACAAATGTGAATTATTAGGAAATTCTTTGAAAATAATTTTTGATTAATTCAAAAAATCTAGTGATGAATTCCATGTTAATATGATGTGTGGTGTTGTCATATTGTTGGATGATTTTATTTAGTTTTAAAAGTGTTTAAAAAGCATTACTAATGATCAAAATTGAGCAAATGAGTATTGATTATTGTTGCCCGAATGGCCTGAAGGCTTATTATTTTATTGATTTATGATAATCCCCCTTTCAAGGGATTAGGTGGAACCCTTACAGGTTTTGTAGGATTAGGTGGTTACATTTCCCATAGGCTTGAGAGACATTACATGACCTGAAGATCATATGGAATTCAACCAGACTATAACTATAAAGAACTGCCACTTCCTAGCATATGCATCGTGATGGTAGATCTCCACCTTCACATGGTCATCTGGCTAAGCATCCCATGCAAGCACAGGCTGGTCCCGATGGAGTATTCATACCCTCTGATTCATTTCTAATCCATTTGGTTCTGCTCTTTTGAGTGTGCATGCTTTGAATCCTCCTCTATGGATACTTCTTTTTTGTAAAGTCTATCTGGGGAAACTGCATGTGGCCCGAAGTTCATAAGGTGGCACGAAATCCTTAAATGTGGCCCAAAATATCTATTGACTCGAAGGCCTGGGTGTCCTGAAGGCCTTAACGACTCCAAGCCCAAACCGGTTTCCCAAGGTGAATGGTTCTTGGATGCTAAAGTACCGAACAGTAATGAACAGTACCTGCTACAGTACATGCTATAAAACTACTACAGTACCCACACAATACTCGCATAATACCTACTATAGTACTGCTACAATGCCTTCTATAGTATAGAAATATGCCTCCGCCTAGTTTCGAACCTGGGTCTCGTGGATTCACTTAAGGATACCTCACTAACTGGGGTGAGGCTCATGTGCATTGATTATTGTAAAATGATATAAAAATGAAAGTAAATTTATTTTTATATTTTCATAATAAATTTTAAATTAATACTGTGTAAATTGTTACTTGAATGAAAAAAAATAATTTTTAATTATTTGTGTTAAAAACCTCTAATGGTTTATATAGTGAAAATGAAATTATATTGAAAATAATTTTACGAAAATGATGGACATTTAATTTTCAACATGAAATAATCAACATGTCAAATCCTGACTACTCTTGTTATATTATCTTATTTATTTATTAACCAATAATTTAATATTCAAATTTCCTCATATTTATCACCTTTTGGGTAAGAATCATTTGGAACTAAAGTGGGGCACATTTTTACTAAAAGAGGTTGCACCACGACCTGACCTAGTTAGTGGAGTCATTTTTCTAAAGAGGTGAGTAACTTCATGATAGGATAAGGTTATTCTACGACACCATTTATATTGTGGAGACATTTTTATTTTGGGGGAATCATTCCCCGAAAGTATAATTTCACACTACAGTACTACATAGGTAGTGGAGGCATCTTCATGTGGAGTTATGTTATGTCATGAAAAGATGGGGTCACATCATGACTTAGTCCACCCGAGTTATTAAAATGGTGATTTTAAAATTTTATCTCTTCAAATTAAGAACATTAAGGGTCCAATTTTCCTCTATTATTAATCCAACTCTTCTAGGAGTTGTCTCTCGTAGGTCCTACCGCTCTTGGATCTCTCCAATAGAGCTATTCATGTTTTGATGATGAATCTTGATGAAAATTCACTCTAAATCCCATATTCTCCACTACTTCCCCATTCTCCACCTTTATTATTTCCCTAATATGGTCACATAAATACTGGGTTTGCTATTACTTGATTTTTAATTAGGATTTCTCATGTAATAAGGCTCAATTTGATCCTTTAACGGATGCTCTTTCCTCTTATTTTAGATTTACACATTAGATACTGAATGTGATGACTTGACATATGTTTTTTCTTTTAATGAATATTTAAATCGAGATTCATGATTTATTGTTTATTTTAATTAATTTTTTTTATATATGAATAAAGTATTATCTTTTGTTGTTTATTTTTTTCAATGGAATTTCGTTTTTTAACTAGGTTTTAATTTGGCCCAAAGGTACCTTTCATAGGTCCTAAGGCTTAAAAATATTTTTATATAACCATGAACCTTATATGTTCGTTTTTTATAATTAGATGGATCTTTAAAAGGATTTTCATACACAAAAAGAATTTTTTTAGTTAAAAAATGATTTTTGAAACTTTTAATTATAAAATGAAGGTTGTGTTTGTGCACCTCTATGTTGTTGGGTATTTTTTGGTTATTTAATAGATGGGATGATGTTTATGTGATTTGGTTTTAGAATAGATATTTAATAACATTATTTTCTAAAATGATATCCTAAAGTTCTAATTGGAGATTTGTATACTATTTTTATTAATGTAACGTTTTTCTTAAAGTATGGCCAAATTTTTAGTTTGTGTTTGTGAGTGGAAATATCCTAATTATAGGATTGTTTTATGCATAATGATTTAATTATAAAAGGGTCTTCTTCTATGAACGTTTTTGAGAGTTGAGGGTGTGATTTGTATATTGTTTACTAAATATTCATATAATCGTATGTTATATTGATTTCTCACCTCCATTACATGTTATTGGGGACCAAGAGTAGTTAGGTGAGATATCTAGGTCCACATGGTTCACTAGTGTACAATTTTTCTCTACCAGTGGCCCCAATTGAGGGTACTCTCAACTTTGGGATGTTTTCCCCTCGAAAAATCTAGGTTGGGTACCACCAAGTTTTAGAGTGATTAGATTGAATCAATTACCATTAGGATGGATTTTACTTTACTTCTTTAATAAATTTTCCCTATGGTTCCTAGGCTCCCATGATGTTTTTGATGGTTTTGTTTTGATGATTACTGGTTTATGTTAATTTTCCCTTTTTTCTTTGGTTTTTCATTTAGTTAATGTAATTATTCTCATGTGAGTTCTATTTTTAAGTTTCATATTTAATTCACTATATGCGTATATATTTCTTACGAACTTTTACTAGATCTTTAGTTTCTTATTCATCATTTCCAAATTGATAAATTTTTATTACATATATTTTTACAATGTTTTTTATTTTTTAAAATTCCATCATTTCAAAGAAAATTTTATATATTTATTATATGAAAAAGGTTGAATCAATTATGTTGAGTGAAATAGAATTTATATAATGTAAAAAATATGACTTAGTTTAAATTAAAATTAAAGGCTTAATTTTATATTTATTTTCAAATTAGATAGAAATAGATTTAATTTTAAGGGTTATACATAGGTTGTGAGTAGGATACCAATTTTGATTATTTTTTCATGATTATACATTATATGTTACCTAATGTTTATATAAGGATGCGATAGTTGGTTATCAGATATTGGATTTGTGTTTATTGGAGGGGGAAATTGATGGCGTATCACATGGAACATAGATATATGTTTTTTCAGTTTTGTTTTACTATATTTTTTTATTCATCTATTATGTCAAGGAACATAAATTTTCATTATTTGAGTCTCTTTTTCTCTTGATGTTATTTTATACTATATGGGGTTCTATTTTTTTTAGATAATTGGTTTTATTTATTAGTTTTTTATGTTTACTGGGTTATGTTATAATTTTATTACATGTTTGATACTGCTTATTTATGAATCATTTTATTATACATGTGCATAGTTATCTAAAATAAGGAAGGGTTATTTTATATTTATAAGGGGATGTTCTTGTTTATTATTACTTATCTTGGAAAATTAATGCCTATAATAAATTTTTTTATGTCTTAGAACTATTTTCAAGGCTATGGGGATCTAAAACACCCATCAACCCTTACCACAGACCAACTTATGTTCCCGGATCAGGGGTAGATCAGGTTGGTTTGTGAATGACAGTATCAAAACCCTATTTTTCATTAGGTTTTGTGGTATATTAGAGATTGGAAATTTAGAAATCAAGAGGTTAATATCAAGAAAGTCTAGCTAGCTCTTTCTTATTATAATACTTGAGTTACCATGGGTTGTTTTGTTTTGATTCATGATTTTAATCAACGAACTTATTTATTAATGGACTATAATAATTTTTGTTATTTGAGGATTTTAATAATTTGTGGAGAAATTGAGAGGAGAACAGAAGACACATGGTTGGGTTACATAGTTTGGAAAGAGCACAATCACATGCTTCTGAGATGATCTTAGTGGAAGTAGAAATGTTGGAGAAAGGTCCACGAAACCGTGAAAGCAAACCATACTTGGAAACTAACCCCCATTAAATTTTTTTTTGATTAACCACTATTTACTTCAAGATAATTCTATTTAGGGGAATTACTTATTGGTATGTGTTAGATAAGGTTTTTATGATGATTCAATGTTGTTTGGATAGTTTATATAAATGATTTTCAATGAGAGAATTGTTTTTAAATAGTGATTGTTTATTATTGAAAATAGTGAAAGAGGTTTTAAAAAATTAATTGAAATGGATTTATGAAATTGAAAACTGATTTTGATGTGTAATTTCATTACATGGACACCTATTTAAGTAATTTTGAGATTAATTGTTGAAGAATTAAGAAATACAATTTTTTGGTTTATTTGTTGTTATCTATTTTTCAAAGGGCTTGGTTTTATAAATGTTTTATAGTGAAAAAAATTTGACTGTATAGAATGTTATGAAAATAGTTTATAAATTTTGGAAATATTTTTTTTAGTAATTGAGAGCGTTGTCTTTTGAATCGTTTCAAAAGGTGGTGTAAGGGGGTTTCTTTTGATATCTTGAGATTGGTTCATTGGTTTAATTTTTATATCATCATATTTAGTTTCATGAATATTTGAATCATAAATAATGTTTTAATTATGTTTCAAACTTCTTAATTTTAAGAGTATTCCGTAGAAAATTCTTAATGAATTCAAATTGGTAAGTTATAGACGACTCTATGCATGTGAACACATCAGTTGATCAACCTTTATATTATTTTATAGGGATCCAGAAGTTGTATCCTCCTATATTTTATAGAAATATTGATTTCTATGGAGAGAAATAATGTTTGTGAGATATTAGATGAATTTTTAGCCATCTGGGGATCCTTGAGCCTCTTAAGATTAATTTTTCTACTATTATGATTGAGGTTCTGAGATAAAAAGTGGTGGAAGTCCATTGTCCAGAATAATAACTACAAATTTCTATTTTGTGAAGGTTTTAAGGAATTATTCATCTAGAAGTATTTACTAGAGACTAATAAAGAGTCACATGTGTTTTATTGTTATGTCCTTGTGTAGGGAGATCGATTGGTGTTAGAGTATTCTCTATATTACATTAAATCAGAACCCAATCATCTAGAGATAAATAGGAATAATTTTTTAAAAGACCAGTTATTTAGAAGAAGTATTCATCTTGATCTTTAGTAATATTTATCAATGTTTGAATTAACCTATTATATAAAATATAGTGGAACATATGTTAGAATTGAGAAAATAATGACTATAGTTATTGAGGTGATCAATATATCCTCTGTTAAAGGGATTTGTAAATCGAAATAAATAAAACAAATTGGAATGTGAGTTGAGTATCATCAGATAGGTAGTGTAATTAATATTCCATTGAAATGTTTTTAATTTAGATTACTCTGGGAGTAAGACACTTGTATGTGGTTAGTGTGATAAGCCAGTTCAACAATGGGCTTTATGTTGGGAATATTTAAAGAAAATCGGTAACCATGTATATCTAGTTTATATGAGAAGGTTTTATAGAGAATATACTCATAAAAGGATCATATATAGATATATTGTTTTAAAAGATCCCAAATTTCATCCTACTGAACTTGTTGATGATGTAACAACTACTTTAGGTATTACTTGTTACCTTTTGTTCCTTTTACCTAATTTGTATTTAATATCATTTATTTTATGTGATAGAAATTACAAAAAAATTATTTCTAAATAAATGTTTTGATCATGTTTTGGATAGTTCTATATTTTAGTAATTTTTAATATTTAGTGGTTATATCTAAGGATTACATGTTTTACTAATGGATACTCATTGGGTAATGTAGAAACCATGTTAGTGTAGCTTGTATCTAATACTTTTCTCTTGTTGTGTATTTTTTTTATTCATTGGATTTTTTTGTAGAGATTCTATTCATTTTTTGGAGAAATTAATCATTTTTGGAATATTAGTGTTTTAGAGGAACTCTAAATATTGTGGGAAACAACAATTTTCGATCTCTTTTCTATTGAGTGTATCTTTATTTTCTTTCTAAGGTAATAGTGAAAGGCTTATAGACCCATTAATTTGTTTTTCAACCCTATTGTAAAATATTTTTCAATATAATTGACCTTGATTCATTTTTGGTAATCCAATTACGAGTCCCTTGTCATAATCCTTGTTCTAGTTGATGCTTGTGTGTTCCTCAGTTTTTGAATTTGGTATGTTGGTGAGGAAACTAAACACCTTTCATTACTTGTTCCACATTTTCTATTAAATAATTTTATAGTTAGAAAGAGATATTGTGGGAAGAATTGTCACACCAAGAGGATTCATTTTATTTTATTTTATATGCTTGTTTAACTATATTTTAATTTGAAAAATTCATTTTTTCTGACCTTTTGGGAAAGTTGTTGTTGGGACTACAGTGGGTCAAACTACAACTAAAGGATCCCACATCATGATGTGACCTACGTTTTTTATTATTTTATCATGGGAGGCATGTTATTCCACAAAAAAGGAGTTACACTATTCTACTTCTCTAGTAGTAGATTCATTTTTCTAGATAAGTTCATCATACTAGAATAAAAGGAGGTCATGAAATGACATCACTCATGAAATCATTTCACTATTCCAGGGAGGTGTGTCGTGCTTTGATAGGAGGTGGTTGTGTTTTGTTCTATTCCACCTAGGTTATTGAAATGGAAATTTTACCTTTTTGTATTCTTTAGAATAAGACCCTTTGGGGGTTACTTTTTTCCTCTAATTCGACTCTAAATACCTCCAGGAATCATCCACCTCTAGTCCTTCTTCAACAAATTTTATGATATATCCAAAAATAAAAAACAAACACCCATTATAATATTGAGGGAAAGGAAATTAACAATATACAGTTTAGTGGCTGTGAGAGGTTGTTTAGGCGATGGATGAGCGCATCTTCAAAATTCGCATTGTAAAACCATTTTTTAAGAAGTCTCTAAATGTAAAAGAAACTTCTATAAAGAATTTGTTAAGAAGATGGTGTTTCAAGAGCACCTTTATAAAGAAAATATTCAAGGAGGAACTTTTATAAAAAGCACCATCCTTTTTGTTTTTTGTTTTTTGTTATATATATATGTGTGTGTGTGTGTGTGTGTGTGTGTGTGTGTGTGTCTGTGTGTGTGTGTGTGTTTATATATAAAAACAAAATAAACTAAACAATTTTACATTATTTAACTATTTTTAAATAATGTGATGTATACTTTTATTAATAATAAAAATATGACTATTAATAATCTCTAATACTGAATATAAATAATGTAATAAGTAATATATATAATTTTATATTTTAAAAATTATTAAAATTTAATAATATAATCAATATTAATTTTTTATTATTAGTTTAGTTACTAAAGAAATTATTTTTAAATATAAAAAACCTCGAAGAATAATAAAAATATTATCATTAAACATAAAATATAAATATTTATTTATTAAAATAAATTAAATTTTCTTTTTATACATAAATAAAGTACAATCATATTATTATTATTATTATTTTTATATAATAATTATGAGTATATAATCATTTAGACTTAATTATTATTCATAATTAATAAAATTATTAATTATATTACAATTTAGTATTATTAAATACATAAATAATTAGATAATATTTAATATTTAAAATTATTTTTTATTTATTTTTTATTATTAAAATATTAAATATATTACTATTATGGTTTTTATAAATGATTGATAATTATATTATGAATTGTTTATAGTAAAAATACTATAAAAATGATATCTTGTATATTTAAAAATTAAATATTAATTAATATACTAGTAACTTTAAGAATTATATTATTTACATCATTATTCATGATTATTATTGTGATTGTTGTTAATATTTTAAAATATAATTAATATTTATTAAAAATGTAATTCATAATATTGAACATTAATAATATAAATATTATTTATTATTTATTAATATTTCTATGTTTCTTTTATTTTAAATTAATTTTTATTTGCATAGTCAATGTTTTAAATTTCATATAGATTTTATTTATACTATAATTTATGTGGAAATTTTTTTTGAAATGTAAATGTAATTTTTTAATCAATAATGTTTGTTTAATGTAAAATATTTTGTTTTTTTTTTGTATATATTATTTCATTTTATTTTTAGCTATTTGTTATTTACGTATTCTGTGTTTTAATTTTTATTCTCATTGGTCTTATAATTTATAATTTATTGGGTTCTAAAGTCACCTACTTGAAATGTAATAATGCTTCCAATTAGTGACATTGAAAACCTAGAAAATGTAACCTATAAGACCAATATAAATAAAACATAAAACATGGATTACTCAAATAAGAAATAGTTGAAAACAATAAAAACTGTAAAAAAATTTAATGAAAAATAATTTTGAGGGAAAAAAATACTATCGTAACAAAACATAACATTTTTACTTATAAATTTTTTTTACAACTAACATGTTTTGGATAAATACTTTATTATTATTATTTTTGACATTCCTTTTATTTTCAATTATTTTTTATTTTCATAGTCAATGTTTTAAATTTCATATTGATTTTATTTATACTCTATTTTATGGGCCTAAATTTTTTAAAGTGTAAACATTGTGTTTGTTATCAATAAATCTTATCTCATGTATTTTTTTGGTTTTTTTATTTATTAATTTTATTTTATTTTCAACTATTTATTATATATTTAATCCATGATTTATTTTTCATTTAGTTTGGTCTTATAGTTTATATTTTAGAGGCTTCTAAGGTCACCTACTTGGAACATAATAATGTTTCAAGTCGGTTTATTTGATATAAATAAAGTATAAACTATAAGTCAAATCTAAATGAATGTTAAATTATGGATTAAACATATAAGAAATAGTTGAAAATAAAACTAACTTCATATATTTTTTTGTTGACAAAAAATTTCAATGGAACAAAATATTGTTGTTTCAAAACAAAACATTTGTAGTTAAAAATAATATTTTCAACAAACATTTTTTTGAAGAAATTTAATTTTTTGTTTATTATTTTTTTGACATTACTTTTCTTTTAAATTATTTTTTATTTTTACACTATATTTTTCAAAATTCATATAGATTTTATTTACACTATATTTTATGCACATAAATTTTTTGAAGTGTAAATGTTATGTTATTAATCAACAATGTTTTGTGTCATTGAAATTATTTTTCATCAATGTTTTTTATATTTTTAATTATTTTTATATGTTTATTAAATGTTTCAAATTTCATTTATATTGTATATATACTTTACAATTTATAGTATTTCAAACTCATCTAGTGAAGACATTATTACATTTCATGTAGGTGAGTTTGGAAGCCTATAAAATAGAAACAATATGTAAAATCTAGATGAATCATAAAACATGGATTAAACATATAAAAAAAATTTTAAAATAAAAAAAATTTCACAAATATAATAAACAAAAAATAATTATCAGGACACAAACATTACGGATTAAAAAATAACATTTACCATTCAAAAAAATTATGCATATAAAATATAGTTGAAATAAAATATAAATGCAATTTAAAAAATTGACTGTACAAATAAATATTAATTGAAAAAATTAATGATAAAATTTTAACAAATAATAAATATTAATTTTTTAAATATTGTTAAATATTTTCAATTACATTTGAAATAAATAAAAATAACATATTAAAATATTTACAAGAATTACAATAATTATTATGAATAATGATGTAAATAATATAATTTTAATGTCACTAATAGATTAGTTAAAATTTTAATTTAAAATAAATATTAATTAAATTTTTAATATATGAAATATAATTGTTAATAAAATATTTATTAATAAAAATAAATAATAAAATCTAATAACCATTTATAATAATCATAATATTAATATAATTAATGTTTTAATAATAAACTAATTAATAAATAATTATTTTAAATATTATATATAATCTAATGATTTATGTATAATCACAAAAAATAATACTATAGTTAGTAATTTTATTAATTATAAATAATCATTATGTATAAATGAATATATGAACATATTTATTATTTAATAATAATAATAATTTTAATGATAATATGATTGTAATTTATTTGATTATATAAAATAAAATATTAATTATTTTAATAAAAAATTATATTTTAATATTTTTTATGTTTAATAATAATAATAATAATTTATTAATATTGTTTTAGCTATGTACATTTTTATAATTATTTATTGAAAATGTGTTGTGGATATATATAAACAAAACATATATGAAAATATAAAATAAAAATAAAAAAAATTGGGAAGGGACTATATGAAACAACCCCTTCTCCAAGAAATTTATGAATAAGGTGTTGTTTAGGACATCGACTTATTTAAAAAAAATTAAATATGGTACTTTCTAGGATAATGCCTTTATTAGAAATGTGCTGAAGAAGGCATTGTTTCTGATAATGCCTTTCCTTTAATATTTTTAATGTGTGCGTTTTTTCAAACAACACCCACCCTCCAACCCACAAACCATGAGATTCAATGGTAAATTTGGAAATATTTTCCCAATCTACTAATTTTCGGAAATGGGTTATTTTATTTCCCTCATATGGGGAAATTTTTCATCCTCCCTCTCTTGGAGCTCTTTAAAGGTTTTACTCAAGTTTTGATGATTGTTCTTCAAGATAATTCCATATGAATCACCTCCTTTCATATTCATCCTCATTATTATCCTTATTTCAAGACCTAATATTGTCAAAATGTCTCAAGGTTGGTTGAAACTCAATTTTTAATTGGTATGTTTTTGTTTTATGTTTATGTTTGATCATTTAAGTATTTTATCTTGCAACTTTGGTGGATTAACACCAACGACTGTGAAAGAAATTATTTGTGTTGGGTTAGATCAATGTCATAATATTTAAAGTTAGAACCATTATTTCTTGCTTCATTTTATTCAAGATTATAATATTATATGATAGTATTATGTGTTTTTTGTTTTTAATAGGCTATTGACTATTTTAGATCGCATTTTTATCTAAAATTACACTTATATAACATTTAAGTAAATTCAATTTTACATAAAAATGTTATTAAAACTAATTTATATTTTTTTATAATCTCTAATTTCATTTTACGTTATATTATTTGTTGTTTGTTATATAAAATTATGGCCTACTGAGCAGGATAATAGGCCAAACATTCAACCACACATAAGAGGACTCAAAGTTCAACCCCTGTGGGAGGTAGCCATGGTGGCCCAAACAATGGAATGGGTTGAGAATAGTGTTGTCATAGAACTGACCAAACCCATGTCTACGGACTAAGAGTGTGCTCTCATAGTACACATAGATCGCCCGCAAGCCCATAGGCCATGTATGGTATGTATTTATGTTTTGATGAATCATTAATGCATGTTGTCTTATATACCTACCACCACATGTGTTGGATTAGATGTGGGGTAACCATGATCCATTATCAACCATCATATATCCCCTAATCTCTCTCAAATCCATCTGATCATTTTTCCACAAGGCTTCTTAGATTTCCTCCTATCCCACGCTCAATTGTTTTGAACTCCCGCATCTGCTTTTGTTTTCTTCCATATACCTTCTCTAATCTTATTACAGTGGGCTTTCTAATGATATCTCTTCTCTAACATCCTTCTATTTTCTAGATTGAGGACATCTATTACTTTCTTTCTTCTTTATCTCATGTTATCTTTTATTTCATATACTTTGTCTTTCTTTTTAACTAGAGCTAACAGGTGTTGAGTTACTTATCTTCTTAGATTATTTTCTAGACCACATATCACTTATGGTTCTCATAGCTTCTTAAATATTCAAAAAACCTATCCTCACTCTTTCATTTTTCTTCATCACAATTTTTCATCGTCTATTTAATGTCAAGTTGTTTTTTTTAAAGGTCCTCAATATTCTTTATCCTCTTCTTTATCATCTCGATTATAATTTATCATTTTCCCTTATTCATGGTTGCTCATCCGTGATGATTCTCTTTTGGTGAAAACCAATATTGAGTAACTTTTCATTATTGGTAAAAACCATCACTGAGTAAACCAGTCACTTCTAGAAAAATTCCAATGGTGAGTAATTTTACTCACCGCTAGAACCTAATAGCGAGTCTCTGAATCACTACCTAAAGAATAACAGTGATTAAATTTTCTCACTATTTTGCTTTAAAAATTGTTATGATTTGTTTTTTTTTCTTGTCTATTTTTTTTCATTCTATTACTGCACTTTTCATTAGGCAATATATTTCTTTAAGCTATTGCATAAGATCTTACTTATAATATGATTCTTCTTTAGTCTTGTTAATTGTTCTAACTGTGTATTATTATTTTTATCATATTTTTCATATTTATGTTTTTATACTACAATTTTTTAGTTTTTATTGATATAGATATAATGAATCATGAAAACACCTTCTTCTTTTGTTTATCATCAGTTTGTAATTCAGATATTTCAAATATTTTTTTATGTTCTCCAGGAGCATAGAATCATGGCATAAATTTCTATTTTTATTCATCCTATTTTTTTTATTTCATACTTCTTTGATAAACAATATAAATTGTCTTCTTTTTAAGTACATTCTGAATATTTGGATATGTTTACTCTGAATCACCGTTGGAACACAACGGCTGTTAATATGCTCACTATTGGACATACATTGGTAGGCAACTTTTTGTTGTTCTAATAGAGTTATTTTTTATTAAGATATATAGATATTCATTTAGTTTTATTCAATTCATTTTGTTTTTTCATAAAATTGAAACAGTATTTAATACTATTTTTTTCAACCAATGGACATTTCCAATGGTGAGTAATGTCTCACCACTCTCTATTTTTAATAGTGATTCCTGACACACCATTAGTTGAAATTTTGTTTTGAAATTTTTTATCTTCTTAATTTTAGTCAACATTTTTAAAATAAATGATGTTGAAAAATGTCTGATAATTTATGATGGAGAATAATAAAATATTTGTGTCATTTTTTCAGTGACATCTACTCATGCAGATTATTTTTATACAATGTTATGATTTTATAAAAATTTTATATATGTATAAATATACAGAATTATATTAATATCTGAATTAATTTTTGTAGGATCAAAATAAGAATTTAGATGCTCAAATAAAAAGAGGGGGGATGAATTGTACACTTTAAAAAATTCGTTAGGAACTTTTAAAGATGATTATGTTTAATAGGGTTAAACAAGATAATTCACAAGACCTCTATGTTTGAATAACTTGCTTGATTACAGAAGAGTGATTCCGAAAATGAAACTTAACACTGGTTTACAAAGATGAAGATTCTACCTTAAAGTGTATAAAATCCAACTAAATTAGAGTACAAGTGTAAGGAAGTATAAGAAAGTTATACTTTCCTTAACAATACAAATGCAGTGGAAAACTTGTAACAAAAACAAGTAACAAGTAGTAAATATTTTAACCCAAAGAGAAGGTTATTCAACAACCTTGGATAAAGGTCCATTGATTTATACTTTGAAGAAAGTATGTCTTACCCACACCAGGGTAAGACCTCGATACGAAAATCAGAGTCTGTCTTGCTATCCCCGCAAGCCCTCAACTATCAGGTAGTCGACACATCTGTCTTCCTCAGCAAGGAATCCCTCAACTTAAAGTTAGTCAATACCTCTGTCTTCATATCCCTAGAAGCCCTCGATTGTACACAGCAACAATTAGAGTTACATGAAGAAAAATTGAACCAAGGGTTCAGTATGCACTAACCATGAGAGTATCTCTCTCTCGAAATCACTTGAACAGCATGTGGTATCTAGAGTCATAGAACCATGTTTAGCTTTTTTAAATGGGATTCTATTTATAGGCACAACTCCAATGGTCAGATCCCTCCTCCAACAGTCATATTCTTCCAAGAATTTCGGAGGGACCTGTATATGTGTCACTCAAACAAAATTTAGTGAGTTACTAAAAGGATGACATCGTTTTATAACTAAACAAGTGTAAGCATATCCAAATTCTGATATTTGGAATGAAGAAAATGAAAGTGTAGAGTCATCCAAAATGAATTCAGATTCTATAATACAAAGGGTATTTAGATTCCATTTTTTAGGAATTTGGAACCTGAATTCTATAGAATTTTGGAGTATGAATTTCAAGGAAATTCGGAATCTGGATTTCTCAAGAATTCAGAACCTGGTCTTACAAAGTTCAGAGTCAGAGTTCATGAGAATTCAGAGTCAGAAATCATAGGAGTTCGGAGTCTGTTATTCAGAGAACTCAGAGTCAGAACTTAGAGAAGTTCGTATCCAGAATTCATATTCAGAATTTGGAGTCAGAACACAGATGTTCATAGCTGGAATTCGTATTTAGAATTTGGAGTCAGAACTCAGAAGTTCGTATCTGGAATTTTTATTCAGAATTATGATTCAGAACTCAGAAAGTTCGTAACCAGAATTCTGATTCAGAATTCAAAGTCAGAACTCTAAATTTTGTGTCTGGGATTCATATTCAGAATTTTGGAGTCATAACTCAGAAAGTTTGTAAACAGAATTTGGAGAATTCGGATCCTGAAATATAATGCCTCATATTCTAGGTAATTATAAGATTCTGAGGTCTTTGGTTTCAATCTGAATTTTACACTTAGAAAAAATCTGATTGAACAACGAAAAAAAGGTAGGGGTAAATATCCTTTGGGAAGGAAATTTTCCTTATGAAAGTAAAACAGGGGTTAAATGAGTTTTTCCTTGAAATAAGGTGTTTGTGATTTCTAAAACAAGAAGGAATGGTAAAGTCATAAGGATACCTTAATGACTTAACAATCTCCCCCTTTACATGAAGGAATGGAAAAGTCTTAAGGAAAACCTTATTGACTCAACAATATCCCCCTTTTTGGAAATCACAAACATCCTTAAGAAAAAGAATAAAATGACTTAGATAAAATTTTCTTGACTTAGAAAATAAAACTTATCTCCCTTTTCACAATGGAAAAGATGAATGCGACTAACTCCCCCTTAGGCTTTGGATCTAAAAGGATCATATTCTAGATTTCCTGGAATGGTATTTTCATTATCTTGAGAATGGAAATCTTCATAATGAAAAACTCCCTTAGATAAGCTCCCCCTTACTTAGGGATATTTCTTTTACTTATGAACCTTTTTCCTTCTCCCCTTTAGATTTTTTCTTCTCCCTTTTAGAGTTTTTCCTTCTCCCTTTTTGAATTCTTTTTCCTTCTACCCCATTGTGATTTTCAAAAAGTGTTTGAGAGAATGGAAAAGAAATATGGTACCTCGAATATTATTAAAGGCATACAAGCAAAAACAATCCAACCATAATTCCATTACGATTCAAAGTATTTGTACAAGGAAACAAAATACAACAAAATATCGGGGTGAGAGTTATTTTGCTTCTTTTTTCCTTGGGAATTATCATCTTCACAATGGTATTTAGCTTTTTTAGCTCTTTGTGATCCTCCTCAGCTTTCTTTTCTAATGCCTTGATCCTGTCCTCCTGAGCTTTCATGGTTTCTTCCTGAACCTTCAGAAATTCAACATGTTTCAAAATCTTTTCTTGCATCTCGCTCCAGAGATCCTTCACTATTTTCAAGCTTTGAACAATATAACTCAACGTTCCATTCTGATCTTTAACATCGTGAATCCAAGAATTTTGTTCAAGAGTTAACTTTTCCTAAAAGCTGTTTTTCAGATTCTTGATTTTGCTATCTTCAGTGTCAAAATCTTCATTTACCTCTTCTTGAAATTGGTCAAGCTCTTCCAGATCTACAACTATTTTATTAGACCATATGGTCATATTCTTGCACGATTTTCTGTGGTATTCATAGTTGATCAGGAAATTTTTGTGCTCAGCCTCAATCTTAACACATCTGTCCATCACCATAGATACAGATTCTGATTTCTGATTCATGGTGTGTTGAAGCATTTAACATCTAGAATCAATTATAGGAAATATTAGAATGGTATCCACCAACTTTTTTAGATTTTGAACAAAAAAATCATGCCCTAATGAAACTAATCTAGCTTTATTTCAAACAATGATTCCATTTTCATCACACTTATTTCTGAAGACCCATTTTACTCCAATAACATAAGTTTCTTTAGGTATTTCAACCAAGGTATAGATTTTATTCCTTTCAAATTCATTTAGTTCATATTGCATGGATTTTATCCAATCATCATCACCTAAAGCTTCATCAGTGCTTTTTGGTTCTAATTGGGAAAGGAATGATTGGTGTTCTACTTCATTTATTAAGGAGCTTCTAGTCCTTACATGTTGATTCACATCACCAATGATACTATCACTAGGATGATTCTTATGAAACGACTGATTTGGGTTTTTTAAAACTTGTTCATCAACATAGGGTAGGAAATATTCTGGGGTAAATGTTTCATAAATATCTTCTTAGACATTTTCCTTATCAGAAGTATTTTCTATCAAAGGTTCATAATCAGTTTTTGAAAACACATCCGAAGATGTAGATTGGGGTTGTTTAAAAATAAAAGGATCAGTTTCATCAAATTTGACATGTACAATTTCTTCAACAATACAAGTGTTTTTATTGAAAACTCTATAAGCCTTAGAAGTTGTGGAGTAGCCTAAGAAAATTCCTTCATCAGATTTTGGTGTGAATTTATGTAGATTATCTTTAGCATTCAGAATGAATACCTTGCAACCAAAAACCATAAATTAGGAAAGTCTTGGTTTTCTACCATTCCTTAACTAATAAGGAGTTTTATTGAGAAAAGTTCTCATCAAAACACGATTTATATTTTAACAAGAAGTACTTACAGCTTCATCCCAAAAATGTTTGGCTTTAGAATACTCACTCAACATGGTTCTAGTTATCTCTTGAATAATTCTATTTCTTTTTTCAACAACACCATTTTGATGAGGTGTTATGGGTGCTGATAAGTTGTGAGTAATACCTTTTCTACTACAAAAAGTTTCAAAATCAGAATTTTGAAATTCTCCACCATGATCAATATGAACAGTTTTCAATGGAAGGTTTTTCTCATTTTTGACTTGGGCTCTAAAACTTTTGAAATAAGAAAAATCTACAGACTTCTTTGCTACAAAATAGACCCACGTAAATTCTGTGTAATCATCAACCAGAAAAAATACATAATACTTTCCCCCAATGCTTCCAGTTTGTGTAGGACCAAAAAGATCCATATGAACTATTTGTAATGCATCAGTGGTTGTGACTTCACCAATGGATTTAAAACTTGATTTATATTACTTTCCATATTGAAAAGGGTCACATACTTTTGAAGAATCAAATCTATGCTCCGGTAGATCCTTAACTAATCTTTTCTTATAAAGTTTTAATAAGTTCCTATGGTTACAGTGTCCTAGCCTTCTATGCCATAACCAAGAATGATCTTCCATTGCACTAAGGCAAGGTAAGTCTTGGATCTTAAGGTCTTCTAAGTTAAGTGTATAAACATTCTCTTTCCTATGGGCAGAGAGAATAAAATCTTCCTGGGAATTGTGTACTAAACACTTATCATTCCTAAAATTCACAAGATATCCTTCATCACATAATTGACTTATGCTGATGAAGTTTTTCTTAAGACCCTTAACAAATAAAACATTTTAAATTAAAGTTTTTCTAAGAAGAACAATGTTAACTATACCAATAATTTCTCCCTGAACATTATCTCTGAAAGTTACTTTTACTCCTTTTGTCTTGATAATCTTTTCAAAAAAAATTTATTACCAATAATATACTGGGAACATCCACTATCCATGTACCAAGTATTGTTGTTGGTACTTTTCCTATTTTTCTGAAAATAATAAAATATTAGATTTTCGAAATCCAAACTTTCTTAGATCCGGATATTTCTGAAAGAAAAATTTTAGGCACCCACATATTCTTATAAAAATAGTCTTTATGAAATCTTAAAGATTGGGTTTTGTTTAGGGAGCAATTCTTTGCCCAATGTCCACCAAACTGACATTTAGTACAGAATGGATCACTTTTAGGAACAAAGTAATTATTACTAAAAATTGGTTTAGAACCAGTATAACTGAAACCAGAACTATTCCTCATAGGTCGGATTTGTGAATAAATTTTATCAAAATTCTCTTTACCTAAGGTAAAGTTTAAAAAACACTTCCTTAAGGAAAATATTTCGGATTTGAGTTTGATAATTAGGTTCTTGTCTTCAAAAACATTTGATTTTGAACTACAGCTA
This sequence comes from Viscum album, assembly GCA_963277665.1. Classification (NCBI taxonomy): domain Eukaryota; kingdom Viridiplantae; phylum Streptophyta; class Magnoliopsida; order Santalales; family Viscaceae; genus Viscum; species Viscum album. Next base: position 489,350,541 of record OY728148.1, on the reverse strand, counting down.
GGCTCAAAAAAATTTCTTTGAAATTATGTTTTCTAGATCTTTAGGAAGTTTATTCTTTTCATAATTTAATTCCTCGTGATTTTTTGAAATACTTTCAAAATCATCATTTTTCTTATCAAGATCTTTAGAAAGATCTGATATTTCCTTAGTAAGAATAGTATTCCTATAATTTTCCTTATCATGTTTTTTCATGAGTTTTGAATTCTCAATCTCAAGAAGTTTGGCAAACCTAGAAACTTTTTCATAGGTAGGTAAAGTATTATCTTCATCAGAAGAAGATTCTTCATCAGAAGAGTTATAATATTTACCATTATTAGAATTCAAAGTAACATTGGTCATAGATTCAAAAAAATTTACCTTATCCATTAAGCAATGATTATCAATAGGTAGCCTGGATATTAGACCAAGATTATTATGTCCAGAAGATTCATAATCTGAAGATTCATCTGAAGAGTCACCACCACTAGCCCTCAAGGTGTCATTGGCTTTCAAAACATTCTTATCTTTGGCCTTGTAATATTTCTTTCTGTTTTTCTCATAATGCCTTTCCTTTCTTTCTTTTCTCTTGTGAATAGGGAAATCAGGTCTTATGTGTCCATCTCTCTTGCATTCATAACAGGTAACTTCAGAATCTTTCTTATCTTTCCTTTTCCTTTTTCTTATATATGGATTGAAAGTTCCTCTATCCAGCTATCTTGTTCATTCTTCAAGCAAGATTTTCTAATTCATTTTCTGAGGATTCACTTCCCCTATATTTAGAATGGATAACAACTTTCTTAGATTTGGATCTGGTCACTCTCTCAGGAGTCTTGGATTTTGTTTGATTAGAAGTTGTAGTAAAATAAACACTTCCATTTCTATTATCTTTTGTCACATTATCATCATCTCCCTTCATTCTAGTCTCATGCTGAAGAAGAGTTCCAAACAACTCTTCTAAGGTAATCTGAGTAACCTTTCTGTTCTCATCAATAGCAGCCCTTTTTTATTTCCACTCATTCGGCATGATGTCTATGATATTATCAACAAGAGTTTCATCATATAATCCTTTGTCACCCATTAATTGTAAACTATTCACAATAGTCATGAATCTTTGTTTCACCTTACATATGGGTTCTCAATAAGGAAATCATAAACTATGATATTCAGCTTTAATCATGGATCTTCTTGTTTCAATTACTTTGGATGTTCAAAAGTGAGTAACTTCTAGTTTCTTCCATATAAAATTTTCTACTTCACAAGATGAAATTTGGATATATATATATATATATATAGTCATGGAGAAAAGCAAAGTATTGCATACCTTATAATTCAGTTGATATTCATGGTTTTCTTGATTAGTAAAGGCACCAACTCTTTATCAGGGATTTTGTATCCACCAGTAAGCATAACAAAATTATCAACACCAGTATTGATAATGAAAGTCTTCATGTGATCTCTCCAATATTCATAGTCATTTCTATAAAAGATAGTAGGTCCAGTTGGATTGAGATTGTCTATGGAACCAACATTGATTCCTATCATCTTTAAGAAAACTCTTTCCACACAAAACTTGTTAATAGAAAACGTTTGTAAACAAGGAAATAATCCTAACCAAGGAAAATATAGAACAAGAATATCTCTAAAAAATTGAATCTGAACATTATGATTCTAAAAAATATGATTCTGAAAAATATGAATCCGGAAGTTCAATTCCGAAAATCCTCTTCTGAACCTAATCATGAGATTAATTCAGATTGTACCTATTTCTCTGATACCAATTGTTGAATCGGTACATGGTTTGAGGTTTCAAACCTTTGATACAAATTTTAGGATTGATATAAGAAAGTAGATGCTCAAATACAAGAGGGGGGTGAATTATACACTTTAAAAAATTCTTTAGGAACTTTTAAAGATGATTATGTTTAACAGGGTTAACAAATATAATTAACAAGACCTCTAAGTTCTAATAACTTTCTTGATTCCGGAAGAGTGATTCCGAAAATTAAACTTAACAAAAGTTTACAAAGATGAAGATTCTACCTTAGAGCATATAGAATATAACTAAATCAGAATATAAGTGTAATGAAGTGTAAGAAAGTTATACATTCCTCAACAATAAAAATGTATCAGAAAAATTGTAACAAAAACAAGTAACAAGTAGTAAATATTTTAACCCAAAGAGAAGGGTATCCAACAACCATGGATAAATGTCCCCTGATTTATACTTTTAAGAAAGTCTGTCTTACCCACACCAGAGTAATCCCTTGATACGAAAATCAGAGTCTATCTTGATATCCCTGCAAGCCCTCAACTATCAGTTAGTCATCACCTCTATCTTCCTCAGCAAGGAATCCCTCAACTTCAAGGTAGTCGGCACCTCTGTCTTCCTATCCCTGGAAGCCCTCGATTGTACACAGCAACAATCGGAGTCGCACGAAGCAATACTGAACCAGGGGTTTAGTACGCACTAAGCATGAGATTATCTCTCTCTAGAAATAACTTCACCATAATATAGTCTCTAGAGTCATAGAACCATGTTTAGCATTTTCAAATGGGCTCCTATTTATAGGCACAACTCCAATGGTCGGCTCCCTCCTCCAACAGTCATATTCTTCAATGAATTTATGAGGGACCTGTACACGTGTCACTCAAACAACAGTTAGTGAGTAACTGAAAGCACGACATATTTTTGTATCTAAAAAAGTGTAAGCATATCCAAAATATGATATTTGGAATGAAGAAAATTAATGTTCGGAGTCAACCAAAATTAATTCGGAGTCTATAATACAAAGGATATTCAGATTCTGTTTTCTAGGAATTCGAAACCTGAATTCTATTGAATTCTGGAGTCTGAATTTCAAGGAAATTCGGAATCTAGATTTCTTAAGAATTCAGAACCTTAACATACAATGTTCGGAGTCAGAGTTTGTGAGAATTCGGAGTCAGATTTCATATGAGTTTGGAGTCTGTTATTCAGAGAACTCGGAGTCAGAATGTAGAGATGTTTGTATCTAGAATTCTTATTCATAATTTGAAGTTAGAACTCATAAGTTTGTATCTAGAATTCATATTCAGAATTCGGAGTCAGAACTCGGAAGTTCGTATCCAGAATTCATATTTAGAAATATGATTCAGAACTCAGAAAGTTTTTAACCAGAATACTGATCCAGAATTCGGAGTAAAAACTCTGAAGTTCGTGTCCGAGATTCACATTCGGAATTTGGAGTCATAACTCAAAAAGTTCGTAACCAGAATTCTGAGAATTCGGATCCTGAAATAGAATGCTTCATATTCTAGGTAATTATAAGATTCTGAGGTTTTTGGTTTCAATCTGAATTTTACACTTAGAAAAAATATGATTGAACAATGAAAACAGGGTAGGATTAAATTTCCTTTGGGAATTAAATTTTCCTTATGAAAGTAAAATAGGGGTAAAATGAGTTTGGCCTTGAAATAAGGTGTTTGTGATTTTCAAAACAAGAAGGAATGGTAAAGTCATAAGGATACCTTAATGACTTGAAAATCCCACCCTTTACATGAAGTAATGGAAAATTCATAAGGAAAACATTATTGAATCAACAATTTTCAATTGAAATTTTTTTAATATATATTACTGTTATTGTATTAAATATTCTTTTTAATATTTCAAGAATTAATATTAGTTCAGGCATGTTTTTTTCCTTGAGTCGTCAACAAATTATGGAAATGGTGATATTATTTTATTATTAATCACTAAAAATTATCATGAATAGATTGGAAGTAGAGACACTCTTGTAAAACTAGGTTTTAATGATTCAGGATATTCCTTCAAGGTTAACAAGATTTATACCTGTGAAGATGATTAATTTAACAAGAAAACATTGATATTTTTTTCATTTGCTCCAAAAATTTATCTAGAAACTTCCTATACATCAACTATTCTACTATGATCCTCAGATATCTTCATTGTCTTCGTCTTCCTCCACTTATGTGATCAAAGAACACAAGATTCAATGAATTTCTATATCACCTACTCAATTTTTTTTCATTTTTTTCTATTATTACTCCACTAAAATACTTCCAAACACCTATTTTTCTTCTTGATTTTTGGATTTTTATATTCCCATAAAAATGTTGTCGTTGGGTTATTATTACCATCTAAAAAGAAGGATGGGTTGTTCCTCTGAGACAAAAGGGTGGTTAGGTTGTTCCTCCCAGACAAAAGGAAGGAAAGTTGGGACTCCTTCAAAGGTTATGGGTTATACCACCATGTTTTAAAAAGGAACGTCTGTCTTTGTTTGTAATAATGTTGCCACTCCCATTTTAGAGCCATGATTTAGTAAATACCAATCTTATCAATGATTGGAGAATATTTAAGTGATGACTAAGAGCATAGTGAACCGATCCTCTATAAAAACTACTTGGGTAATCTATTTTATTTTTACTGCAACGCTTAACACCGATTAAGACACTAATAAAATTTAGTAATTTTAATAATAAATAATGAAATATTCACCCCATATAGTCATTTATGTATTATCTAGGGACATAAAAATTAGTATTATAGGTTTATTCATTTTATGGGATTTGTTTTTAATTATTTCATTATATATTTCTGAGCTAACCATTATCCTAGACTAAAAAGTTTAAGGAATAGATCCACTCTAATGTTATGGATAATAAAGATTTCAAGATATTGAATCCCATTAGACCAACTTACTTCAATATAAGTGAATATTTCTTTTGGAAATATGTAATGAAGATATTTATTAAAAATATAGTTCATTATTATTAGGGTATAATGTCAAAACCACATAAATTTCATGAAGTTGATTTAAAAACTCTTACTGGTAATGGTGCCAAAAAACGTTTTTAAATTACAAACTTTTGAATTACTTATACTTATATTTAAGTAGAGATATGCATAGTCATATATTATCCAATAAAACTGCTTTTAAAATTTAGAGGAAATTAAAATTCACTCATCAAAGAACTAACAATCTACAGAGAACTAGGGAATGAATACACCGAGTTGAGTTTCAACAATTTAGGATGAATGACCATGAAATAATAAATGGCATGTACAATTGATTCTAAAAATTTTTAAACAACATGAGGGATCTCATAGAGACCATAAATATTGAAGCCCTCATTGACAGATAACTCCGAGCTCTACCAAAGAGATGAAATTCAATGAATGTTGTAATAGAAGAAAGAAAGGATTTTTCTCAATATTCTATGGATGAGTTGATAGGATCACTTCCACAATATGATTTTGAAATAAAGAATAAAAATGCTGATTACCATGATAAAAGGAAAGGTATTTCTTTTAAATCAAATATAAATGTTATTGCTTCTGATTATGAGTTATAGTAATGTGAGAAGGATGAAATTGAAAATTCCACCAAAGGTGTTTGCAAGTACATGAAGGGCAAGAGAGGATTTCAGAAGCATCCTATAAGAGATTTTCAAAAAGATAATAGAAATGTTAGTAAAAGATGTAAAACAAGTAAGTATGTTATTTATGAATTAATATGTTATTAGTGTAGAAAAAATAGACCCATAGAATCAGATTTTCCCAAATTAAAACAAAACGGAAAGGATAAGAAATATTAGAAGGAATAGAGGAAGGTATATCATACTGGGTGGAGTTTTAAAGAAGAGTTAGTCACAAGTGATATTGGATATAAAAGTGAAAAAGAATATGAAAATATATGTTTTATAATTATTTCTGTAAATGGGGTAAAATATGACTATAATTATAGTTTTGTATATAAAATTGATATTGAAAATGAATATAAATAAATAACTACTCAAAATAAAAAACTTTAAAGTGACATATTAAAAGTGGATGAACTATACAAGGAAATGTAAAGAGAAAATAAGATCATTAATGAAGAAAATAAAAATTTGAATGATTATATTTTCAGTAATATAGAATAGAAAAAGTCTATATATTATGAACTGTTAAATGTTAAAGGTGAGAAGATAAGAATAAAAAATTTGGTGTAAAAAACTAATGAATTTCAATACAGAAGATCTACATCAGTTTGTAATGATTTAGGTAAACTTGAAATGGAATCTAAGCATCTTGAACGTGATAATAAGAAACTAAACAATTACGGATCATGTTCAAATATGATGGAATGTGATGACATGGAAGTTATTCAAAAAGAGAATGAAAACCTAAAAAAGGAAATAAGTTAATTAAAGAAAACATTATCTGTCTTTGTTCAAGGATAAGATAAATTTGATAAAATAATGGTTATTAAGATACTCAAATATGATAATAAGGGGTGTGGATATAATAATAAGGTTTATAAGATATATAAAAAACTATTTTTCTATGAATAAATGGTAATATTTAAAATTTTACTTTCTTTAATTGTAACTTCAGAGTGAATTATGAGAAAAAAAGTTCTTTAAAGTATACTACATTTTTGGGCCATACTAATACTTTAATTTCTAAAAATATGTCTTACATATTACCCTATAATACTCGTCTCAAATCCATATGTGTACCAAAATCTTTTTCTACTAATATTTTTAGACCCAAAATATCTTGGGTACCCAAATATCAATTTTCTTGATTTGTTTTGAAGGGATTCTGTGTGAAGAGTTCCAAAGTCACATGATACATAGAGTTTGGGATACAAAATATGTTCCAAATCCAATTGAAACTAAGATGGAAACCATGTCAAGATATGTTTATTTTTAACCATCATGCATTATATCTACTATATTATAGTTTAATATGATAATGTACATGTTATTTGATATATTTTATAAAAACATTTTATTTTGGATTCAAGGAATGTGCTTTAATTTATAACTATTTTTCCTTTGGATGTAAAATTTTTTTAGCGTAAATAGTCAAAAATTCTTTTCTAAATTTGCCGATTATATTTTTAATTTTCACTAAAATGTTCTAATAGTATAGATTTATCATTCTTTAATGATGCATGAATTTTGGAAGAGTAACCCCATGTTTTTTATTTGAAATAATGTATTGTCATGTAAGTTTTAAATAAGTAATTTTAAATAATTTGTTTATTAAGACATAAAATTTATTAGTCAATTTGAAATATTTTTTCATAAAATGATCTCAAGAGTCTTTAATAAACTTAAAAATTTATTATGCGCTTTTAATTTAAATTTATATAATTCTAGTTGAAATATTTTAGGAATCCATAATTATTTTAAATAATCAATTTATTTTAAAATTGATTTAATTATGATTATAATTTTTTTGTTGAACTATTTTTAAATTTAATATTTATATGCTTAAAATCAGGGTGATTTTTTAAAAAAAAATATTTAAAGAAAAGAAACTTTTTATGTCTATTGGAATCATTTTATTTTATCTAATAAGTTCAAGAAAATTAGTTTTTCATTGAATGTAACAATTTTTTTTCTTTTCTTGTGTTTAAGTTTTACTTGTAAAAATTATAAAATTTCTATTTTTTAAATGTTTAGTTAAATACTGATCATTGTGATTTAATGGTAATTAGATCATTCTGATTAAAATTTATTTTCTAAAATAAAACTATATCAACTATTATTTTATTGAATATTGTATTTTACTACTTTTACAGTGGTTTATTTTTTGTTTAAAATGTTGTATCTATTTTATATTCTAATTTATGTAATGAATTAGGTATGATGGAAGATTAAATTCTTCCTAGTATAATATCTATTTTGATAAATATAGTTAATGTTTTTTTGTATATCATTTGTAATTGAATGTTCTATATTACATTATGATTCATTTTCATTTAAAAACACTATTTATCTAATGATTACAACTACTTTTTATTTTCGATATCTTACTAATATTTTTCCTATTATGATTAAATGATAATTAGATAGTAGTGTTTAAAATATAATATTTAAACAATATCAATTTTTTGTTTATCTAATTTTAATATTTTATATTTTTATTTCACTTTTAATAATTTTTTATATTAATGTACTTTTTGATAAATGTAAAAAAGGGGAGAATGCTTTTGAAGTTTTAATAATTTTCTATTTTTTATTTAAACATTTATTAAATATTATGTTTTCTAATTTATAAAATGGGGGATATTTTTTTTAATTAGGTATTAACTATTTTAAATATCATTTTTTTTTGTTAAATTACACTTACATACCATTTAAATAATTTCAATTTTACTTCAAAAATACTATTAAAATTTATTCTTATTTTTTTTATCATTATTTTTTTAGTTTATATATATTTTATGTAATTTGTTACAAACAACTAAGGAATACTGAGTAGACCACTGGGGGTCCTCGAGGTTAACCCATGTGGAAGGTAGCTATGGTGGCTCACACAATGGCATGGGTCGAGTATATTGCTTGCATATCATTGATCGAGCCCTTGTATATGACCCAAGAGTTAGCTCTTATAGTATGCATAGATCACCAGCAATCCCTAAAGCCCTGTTTGTTATGTATTTTTGTTCTTCCAAATCATGAAATCATCTTGTATAATATACCAATCTACCCATGAGTTGGATTCAACATGGGATAACTGAGATCCATTCTTAGTCGTCGAATCTCCCCTTACCTCTCTCCATGACATCTGATCATTTTTTCAAGAAGTCTTATTAGCTTTCCTCCTATCCCATGCTCATTTTTTTGAACTAGAACACATAATTTTTTTCTCCCATGCATCTCAGCTCGTCCTCTTCCAGTGGACCATCCGACAATATCTCTCCTCCGACATCATTCCCTTCTACTGATTGATAACATCTTATACTTTGTTTCTTCTTCATCTCATATTATCTTTAATTTTTTTGTGTTTTTTCATGTTTACTTGAGATAACAGTGGTTCGAGTTCCTCATATTCTTAGACTATCCACTGGACCACCTATCACCCATAATTATATTATATTCTTAGATATTCAAAAAATCCATCCTTTATCTCTTTTGTTTTCCTTCATCATGCTTTTTCACTATTCATTTCATATCGGGTTGTTTTTTCTGGTTTTAAGTTCTTAAATCTTCACATTCCAATTATTCATCTTCATACTTATAATTATTCATTATCCCATCTACTTGTTTTCTCATTTTTGATGATTCACCATTGATAAAAATAAACAATGAGTACCTTTTCATCATTTGTAAGAATCGATGCTGAGTAAACTTTTCACAGCAAGAAAAATCCCAATGGTGGGTTATTTTACTCATCGTTTGAACCCAACGGTGATTCTCTAACTCACTTGTATGATAAAAATAGTGAGTAAATTTACACTCCATTTCACTTAAATAGTGGTTGTGATTTGTTTTTCTCACTATCTATTTTTTTATTTCCTTTCCTTTATTTGGATGTAGCTTTAATTAAGTTATTTTATAAGATCTTACTACTTATATGCTACTTCTATGGTCTTATTAATCATTCTAACTAAGTATTATTATTTTTATGAGATGATTTTTTAATTAAGTCTATAAACTTCTCCTTCATATTTTTATTGATACAGATGTATTGAATCACGAAATCACCTCCTTCTTCTGTTGATCATCATTTTTTAATTCTGTTCTTTCAACCATTTCTTATTATATTCTCTAGGATAATAGAAGCATGGAAAGAGTTTCTGTTTTGATTCATTATATTTTTTTTAATATTTCACAATTCCTTTATAATTAATAGTAAAGTTATTCCTTTTAGGTATATTCTAAATATTTGGATATGTTTACTCTGACCCAACCATGGAACCTAACAATAGGTAATTTACTCACCGTTGGACATCCAATGGCAGGCAAATTTTTATTGTTCTCATGAAAAAATTTTGTGTTAATATATATGGATCATCTTCTAGTTTTGTTCAATTAATTTTATTTATTCATAAAATCTCAATGGTATGTAATACTATGTTTTCCACCATTGGACATTTCTAAAAGTGAGTAATGTCTCGCCACACTTTATTTTCAACAGGGAGTCATAACACATCATTTGTTAAAAATTTATTTCCAATTTTTTATTTTCTTAATTTTAGTTAATGTTGTCAAAATAAATTACATTGACTAATGTTTAATATTTTATGTTGAAAAATAAATGAAATTTTTTTTAAAATTTTTTTTATCATTTTTAGTGACATCTGTTAATGCATATTATTTTTATATGATGCTCTATTTTTCTAACATTCTGATGAATATATAAATAAATAGAAATATATTATTATTTGAATAAATTATAATTTGTGATTTTTTAATAAATATTAATTTTCATATTTTATGAATGAATATTTTTCTACAAATGTTTTGTTTTCTTCACAGTTTCAAAAAATTAAAGACCAATCATATTATTTTATTATTAGTCCCTAATAAGTATCATGCATAGATTGGAAACTGATATGCTCCTCTAGATCATTGATTTAATGTCACATGACATTTATTCAAGGATAAATAGACATATACCGGTGAAGATGTTTTATTCAACAAGGATACATTGATACATTTTTCCACTGCTCTGAAAATTGATCAAGAAACTTCCTCAAAATCCATTTTTCTACTATAATCATTTGAAATATTATTCAAATTCTAATTTTCCCACTAATGTGATCAAAGAAAATAATCTACCATTAATTTATAAACCATAAACTCAAATTCTATTACATTTATTTCCTGTTATTCATCCATAGTAATTCTCGCAATTATCCATTTATCCTCTAGAGTTTTTTTTACACTCTTCCCTTCCAAAATCTATAATTGGGTTATTCCTCCAATATAAAAGGAATGTGGGGTCATTCCTTCAAAATAAAAGGATGGTCAAGTTGTTCCTAATAGTCAAAAAGAAGGTAGTTTGTGACTCCTTCAAAAGTTAGGGGTTATACCACCAAGTGTAAAAAAATACGTCTATATTTGTATATAATCGGGTTATTACTCTCATTCAAAAGTTAGGATATAGTTCATACCAATATACATGAGGATTAGAGGATATTGAAAAGAGGACTGGGATCTTGGTGATCCAAACCTCTATTAAAACTGCATGTATTATCTGTTTTATTTTCCTATAACTTTTAACATTGATTATAAATATGATAAATTTAGTAATTGTAATAATAAATCATAAAGGACAATTACCACCTCTGGCCACTACTTACATTCCAAGGGACCAAACATGTTTATTGATATTTTTCAATGTATGATTTGTTTTTAATTAGTTTTCATTTTTTACAAAGGATCATTTATATATTTTTAGAAGTCCAAAACTATTTTAATATAGCTATGCACCCTGTGTTTTTTAATTAATTCCCGAATGGATCAGTCAAAGTATTTTCATACATAGAGTAAGATGTTTTAGTTTAGAATTGTATTTTAAGGGGTTTACCTTCAAAATTTAGAGTATTATAAGGTTACTCTAATTACATTATGTATTAAATTTTTATTTAAGATATATGATGGTGTTTGTATTATTTTTTTAAAAGAGAGGCCTCATGACTTCATGTTGAAAAATTATTTCCAATAGTCCTGATTGGGACTTTATAAAAATATTTTCTTAAACTAAATATGACTTTTAGTAAAACCTATTTTGTTTTATGTGTAATTGGGTGGAAATATCTCAATCAGGGGATGTGTTTTATTTATATTGATGTCTTGGTAGAAATTGACTACCTCTATGAAGGGTGTTTATAGGTGATTATGTAATTTGAATATTGATTACTAAATATGTATATGCTCATACATCAAATTGATTGCTTACATATATTTCTTTTCTTTGGATAATAGTTACATCTAGGTGGGATATATAGGTTCAAATGGTGCACTAGTTTATGAATTTTCTTTGTTAGTGGACTCTAGTGATGGTACACATAAATTTTGTGATTTTTCCTCGCTATTTGTCTAGGTAGTGTAAAACATGGTGTTTGGATTTCATAAGGCACCAATAAGATAGATTTCAGTTTAATTTTTTCCTAGATTGAATCATGGGAACCTATATTCCCATCATATTAGGGATTTTTCTACTATTATGATTATTAGTTCATGGTGATTTCCTTTTTTTATTGTTTCCATCGAGTTCATGTGATTATTCTCTTATCTATTCTCTTTTAAAAGTAAAAAATTAACACACTTTATATATATATATCATCTAAATAGTTTTGTAAATAATTATTTTCCTATTTATCCTTTCCAACATGAGAAATTTTCAATGTATGGGTTAGCTTATATAAAATTCCATATTTTCATGGTAATTATTAGAGCTTGATTATATGAAAAGGGTGAATATATTATTTTTAGTGAAGTAAATTTAAATAATATAATCACATGACTTGTTTTAAATTGAAATTAAAGTATTAATTTTGTATTTTATTTCAATGTATCATATAATAGATTTAATTTTAAAGTCTATGTATTGGGTGTGGTGAGGATTACTACAATACAAATATTTTTAATCTTTTACCTTGCAGGTTTAGTATAGGTTCCACTGGGATGAAATAGTTTGTTATCATATTTTGAGTTTGGGTTTATTATAGGTGGTATGTTAATATGTATCACTTCGTGTATAGATTTTAGAAGTTTAATTATTATTTTTTATTTTATCAAGACATTATTATTTCCTTCTTTTAGTTCCTTTATCTATTAAAGGCAATGTAACATTTATGGGGGTTTTCAATCTATGAGATAGATTATTTTCATTAATTAGTTTTTTAATGTTTATTAGGTTATGTTATATACTTATTTAACATTTTTTTCAATTTATTTGTGAAATTTTTTCATATTCATGTGCATGTTTCTTCTAAATATAGAGTGGACATGAAAAACATATAAGGAGAATACTAAGATTGTACTTATTTTCTGGGTGAAATTTTTTAGTCCTGCATATTTTTTGACTCCTTGAAGCTCGTTTCCATCCCATAGCGATTGTTAATGAACTTTGATCCTTACTATTGATTGACTCATATTCAGGGATTGAGGGTATCTTAGGTTTATTTCAAAAATAACAACATGCTAATCTTACATTTGATGCAGTCAAAATGAATGAATATGTGTTTTTCAAATTTAAAAGCATTTGAAAGAACCTAAAATTGTAAAAAACATAAAAAATGATCATAGATAATCATGAAATCCTATGATAATTATAAGTAATTAATTTTTTATCTATATTGGAAAACTAAATTTAAATATTATATGAGTTTTGGTTGAAATAATGGAAATTCATTTTGGTACTTAAAATTATTTAAAAATATGCATTCAAACCTGATAAAATTACCATTGAATATTATGAAATTCTAGAACAATTATCATCATTTCATTTTTTACATATTGGAATTAATGAAACATCAATTCAATGTATGATGTAGTTATAATGATTGATAATTATTTTTTAGATTTATGATTTTAAAAATAATTAAAATGGTCCAAATCCTATTAACAAGATAAGATTATTATAAAATTATATGAAAAGAATTATCAATTAATTTGAAACATTTAGGAAAGAAAAAATATAAATTATAAGTGCACTATTTTTTTAATGACATAAAATATAATTTTCAATTTAAATGTGATTAAAAACAAGTAAATTAGTTAAAATAATACAAATTTCCTTGGATTACCAAAAAATTAATGAGAAATAATATTTAATCAATTTTTTATTTATAGGAATGAATGGAATGAAAATATACTTTGTGTTGTGATAGAAAAGATGAAAAGTTATTTTATTAGTTTTTAAAAAATTTAAAAATACATATTAAATTTTCAAAACTATGAAAACAACCCCTAATTGTTATAAAACTAAAAATAAACTAACATTAAATTTAATGATTACATATTGGAAATAATGAAAAATAAATTAATCTAGTGACATGGTTTAAATGATTAAAAATGATTTTTTATTTTTATGTTTTTAAATACAAAAAAAAACTCTAAAAAAGGAGATAACATCCTAAAATATTCAACAAAATATAAGTAAAATAATTTCAATAATATTTTATCATATAGGAATAATTTAATCACAAATATTATATGTGGTGTTGTTGGAATGAACAAAAACTGAATTTTTATATTAAATGTGATTATAAAAAGATAAAAAGTCATAACAATATAGACAACCTTGGATAGTTATAATATTATTACATTATAAGAATTAATTATTTTCTAATATATAGGAATAAATTTCTTTTCAATTTAACATATATTTTCCTTAGAAAAAAATAAGTGATACATAATTAAATTCTTAATGCATTTGAGAACTGTTCAAAATGAAAAAATAAACCTTTATTATCATGAAATTAAAAAAAAATTGAATATTAGTATTTTATATATTCAAATCAATATAATATTAATATTACAAGTCTTGTGATTATAATGGAGGAAAATTCATTTCTTAATTTATATGTTTTTGAAAATTAATTTCGTTAAAACCAAATTGAAAACCATAAACCATTGTGAAATTATAATACAAGGATATTTGCTAAAATTGTGACATGAAAAAAATGAATGGTTCATTAATTTATTGTGTGGTGTTATTGGAATGATCCAAAGGGAGTTTTTCTATTGAAAGTGAAGTTAAAAAAATTATTGTTAAAAACGTGTTAAAAAAGAGATTATAGTGACCTTTTAGTATAAAAATCTTTAATTAATTTCTTACCAATAATAATTAATGATATATTAATAAAATTTTTAATGGGTTGAAAATCATGTAAAAATATTTATAAATATTTATGTTCCTAAAATGCATGAAAAATGATGAAAATAATGAAAATGATATCTGGTTGTTTTTAAATAATTATTTATAAATTACATTTTAATCTGTGACATATAAGTGTACACTTCACATTAATTTAATGTATATTGTGTTCCTAATTCCATATAGGATCAAAGATTAAATCACGTGAATTTTATGTGTAGTGTTTTCATAATGATATAAAGATAAGTTTTTGATTAATTATATTTTTAAAAATTAAATACTTATTCAAAACAATCAAATCCAATAAAATGAAATTGAATTTTTGTGAAAATTTTACAAGACTCACCCACTGACAACCCCTTTTGGGATTATAGTGATGATGAATGCGATCCCTAACCACTACCTCTAGAAGGATCTGGGTTAGTGATTGGAATTGGGGGTATAAAAGATACAAATTAGAGACATTGTAATAAGAAATATCAGGAATAAAGATAAACCAACATTTAAATTATTTTAACATAAAATAAAACCCAATCCATAATGCATTAAAATTTCATAAGTAATTAAGAACTCAAAAATATAATACCAAAATAAAACTTCTATAGTATAAAATCTGATAACAACTATAGGATTAGAGCTATAAATTTCTGACTACGTGAACAACTCCAACCCATAAAACTATGAGATAGAATTATCAAGGTAGGGGAGAGCATAACAGTATACTTAGTATGATCCTTATCTATACCTATCCCAAAAAATGTTTAATAAAATCTATAAATCCCCAAGTAATATATAATAGAACAAAGACACATGAATATCAGTTAAACTATCACTCAATATTATTCAGGATCACTAATCCAATATCATGTCACATTATAGTAACATAGTATCAAAATAATATATATCAAGACAATACCCCACAACCACTTCCCTAATGTTTTTCATAGTTATACCCCAATGGAAAATGTCCTGATTCTTCCATCCTTCTATAACCAAATTTTCTCTTCTCTTATCTTGTATCATAACCATATACCATAAACCAAGACCACATCATTATCATCATCAAATATAAACCACTACATACCACCATATAGATATAACGATATAACTAACATATACCACACCATAATAACACGTCACATACTTATTAAAGTTGGGTAATGATAAAATGAAGGACATCAACCCAATTCCTTCATCCTACCATGCATGTCCCCCACCATATATCATTATCTCAACCACAAAACCTATCAATCAAGTATATTCTACACCAAATCCTTAAGCAGTTATATTAGGTATCTATATACTGACCATACTCTATCATTGCATATACTATGGTTTGAATAAATAGTGAAGAAGAGGGACTAGTTATCCATATATTCCCTTGCTAATATGACTGATATGGAAGACACCCTGAACCCAAAACATTGTGTGTATCTCTAAGGATATCTGACAAAGGTAGTGGTTTGTATGAAATAATAATTGAAAATAAAACATAAAAATCACACACACAACCAACCCGAGGGTTCATATTCAAAATAAATACCAAAACCACCTACAAGAAACACCTCGCTATCCTAATATCATCTAAAAACTCTACTAGAACTACAACACCACCCGTCCCAACTGTCAACACAAAATAGACATAATAATGATTTTAATTTCTCATATCATAAAATTATTTATTAAATCCTAAATATATTATATACTAACATTGTTATATCTTTTATCCACTCATTTTTTCATATTTTTCATTCATGAAAAGCATTAATCAACTTTCCACTTTAATTTATTCATACTTTACTTATTCACATTTATTCTAATCATTTAAATTAATTATTTACACTCACTCAAGACATAATCATTAATTATTAATCATTTTACTACCAATCATTTACCAATCCCATCCCATTTACTTTTATAATCTTAATTAATTATCAACTGAATTATTTTCCATAAATAATCTATAATAAAATCTCCTCATAAAATAAAATGTAAACCAATATGTCATTTGATAAACTTATAATAATGACACCCTGAAAACCTTAAAACCACATCTATTTAATATAACCGACCATACCAATACTATCACAACAACACGATGACCCATCCTAAACTACCACAATTAGACAAACCACATCACTATGAATTTCCACAATAATAAACCATAAAAACTCTAATCATAATAATGATAATTCCAAATATATAAAAAAATAAGGGAAACACAATATCAATTCATATTAAACAACCACACTTTAATCATTCTTTTATATTCAAGTAGAATAACTTATTCAAATACCAATACCATAACTTCATTTCTAAACACAACCAATATTCCAATAACTTTATGCGATTAAAATAATATGAATAGTTATTCCAATATATCAATGGTAGTAAAGAAAGGTTTCATAACATCCAAAAAACCTATTCTGAAAATAACATAAAAAAACCTTCATCAAATAAGAAATATCAATGGATATAATATATCATATTAAAATGAATCTCAACCCTTTATATTTATCTTTTCTAGTTAATTATAATATTTAGTTAATAAATACCATCAACCCAAATAGAGAAAAATTATGATAATTAAATATTTTACTCAAAAAATAGAAGGATATTTTTTTAATCGCAAACCACAACCCAAGCATTAATAAACACTGTAAAGGATGACAAGGAAACATTATTAAACACCACACAAAACATGAGGATCAACAAAATGTTGTATATAAAACCATTTCCTATAGAAATAAAATTATAAAGAATCAGAAATACTTCCCCAACCTTCTTATGAAGAAAGGATAAGATGAGAAATAAGAATAATGGGAGATAACTAACATAGGATTATAAAGAGTTGATTTGTTGAATCTGTGAGACCAAACAAATCAAATTATGGATAAATATATTCAAATAATGTATATTGGTTTCCAAAGGATCATGGAAAGTTAGGTTAATGAGATATAATTTGATACAAGACCTGAAATTACAACATAACTATAAAACTAATGAATCCTGGCATGATAGGTGGCCATTATACTATACTGAGGATAAGTAATGTACACCTAAGGAAATCATGGAAAAATATATCCTTATCTTCTAAGAATATCATTATAATCAACCTTAACTTCATGTAGTTAATAAATGTCCCAATGAAACCAAGAAAGAAATACCCTAATACTAAATCCTCTAGAAAACACATTTTAAACCCTGACTTTCTCACTACAAATCTGATGAACCCTAGACCATAACATGATGTAATGAGAGTCACCATGAAGTAATAGATCTAGGATAAAATAAATAAGGAATCCTTTTCTTCAAGGACTTCAAGTCACAATGGGTCTAACCAAATATTTTTTCCACTCAGGTGATATTAACCATGAGCTTACATATGATTAATTAATATCACCCCAATACTACCATTTCATCACCAAAAAAATAATGATAGAGCCAACTTCATATAGTATAAATATAGATAGACTAATGTAAATATACCCTAAAGACACTCCTAAGTATAAATAAACTGATAACATCCTTGTTACCAAAAACCTCTTAACACCATAACTAGACTCCCACATTTAAATAATACGACATTATACACTCATTCCTCACACCCTTCACCGCAACATAAAAAACAAACTATAACCCAACATGTCATAGAGCAACACATAGGAATATAAAACCTCTCTCTCTTCTAGATAACACTTCACGAAAAAATAAAATGGTCTGTTCTACAACATTTCCCTTATAGCTAAAATTCAATATCTAATCTATCATCTTCTTTACAAACATTACTAGATACCTCCAACACCCACAAAACATAAAGCAACATACTGATGATGTTTGATCCACTGCATTATTCCACTCAAATGATTATCTTTTGAGAGAATCAAAACCATCCTAAAAGTAAAAAATAGCAATAAACCCCAAATATATCTAAAAGATACCTATCAAATAGATATTATACCACCACTTTAATCATAACAAAATTAACGGATAAAAGAATATCTATAAAAATAACACTAAATCAACATCTCAAGATCTGTGAAAATATGGTTTAGAATATATTGGGATACTAAGAGAATATATGTGACCCCAATTCCCTTGTAAACTCATCTGAACCACTATTCCTCTATAAGAAAATGACTATGGAATTTAAGTACCAGTGCACCACCTTCTCTAGGTGGTACTGAACCTCAATAAACTACTCCATGATTGTTATACCATCCTTCATATTCAAATCACCAAAATAATCGACAATGGTGTAAAAATGATGATATTAGTGATGATATGACACAATTAATAAATCACAGATCAGATCTAATATTGGAGGAAGTGATAACTGATTCTCCACCTCACCGACATTCCCCAAACAATTGAATAGAATGCAAAACAAAAGGTAAAGTTTACATTATCATAAAAATCTCTATTTTGACTATGAGTACTCTTGTCATACAAGATATAGTTCATTATAAGTATAATCTATAAAAAAAATCAAAGATGTTAGAACATCGATAATAGCTATTTAGTGGTAATAAATGAATTGGTTGGAAGGTACCATTTTTCAATGGATGAAAAGCATGGTGTTTAGTTCACTAGATGTTTATGTGTTTAAATTACCTGAAGGTCATAAAATATTGAAATCATTAGAAGTTAGGTCATGTATATATTTTAATCCCTATGTACATGAAGTTTATGGAAAAATATATAGTCGTAAGATAACTATTTATCAATAGGTGATTGGAGGTCAGATCAAGGAAAGTTATAGGGAACCGAGTTGTCTAGTGAAATAGATGAGTCCCCATGAATATAAGAGTATGGTGAAACCGGCTGACCTTGTGGAACCATCTATAAAATGTGTTGAAACTAAATTAATGGTTTTTTGTGTTATTACTTGTGTTAGTGGTCTACATTGTTGACAAGTCACCATGATTGTAACTTTAATATTTTAATGAAATGAAAGTGTTGAAATCTTATCCTGTGGTTGGAGGATGAATGTCCTAAACACATATAACACATTGACTTCATTACTCTCCCTTATTTAATTGGTTTTTTTCATTTTATTATTTGTGTGAGTTTGGATTAAAAATGATTGAGTGAGTTGAACATTGTATGGTAATTTGGGTGAAGATATCATTTCAAGTTACTATATATTGATGTTTAGAGAGTTAAATAGATGAATTGACTTCCAATTGTTGAAGTTTTTATGGTATTATAAATAATTTATTTCATAGAAATATTCTCTATGTGGTTATAGAGTCTTGATAGTTTACTTGGTAACATATTATACAATATGATTTCTTGGTCTGATTTTTTTTGATTTAGTGAGTCATTGTATCAAAAGGTAATAATGGTAGAAGATAGATACTTTCAGATCAATAGATTAAATATAGTAGATTTCAATTTATAGTGGATGAAGACGGAAGATTATATCATCTGAAATAATCTATAAATTTCGTTGAGAGGTTTTAAACTAGATATTTTTTAAAAAGGAGAATGGGTAAGGTAGAACAAGAAGGATTTGGGTTTGGTGAGGATTTTATTATCCTAGAACATGTCTCTAAACATCCATAATAAGAAGACAACAATGTATTTAATTTCAACCCAGAATGATATATATGATAAACCACCCACACTTAACTCGGTGTCTTTAATATGATGGTTTTTCAACATGAGGCATTCTGAATAGAAATCTACAACAAATAATGTGGATGATTTAAAATTTATTTGAAGTTATCTTGAGTTTATAAATGTAAAATTCATGGATTATTTCTAGGAAGTATTTCAATTTTAATCATTTCAAGGATATTGGGATTAAATTATAGTAGTAGTACGTAACTCCAATTAAAACAATGACATGATATACAAGGATAACCAAAACATCATTCTTAACAAAGGACTGAAGAGGAGGGATACTCAAGAACCGTTGAAAAATGAATTTATTGTATAAGGAAGATAGTTATCACCTAATCAATGAAGTGGAAGACAGTCGATGGATAAGTCAAGAGATAATAGTAGAGGTAAATCTATTGATCCAAGCTTAGCATGCTGACACAGTTGAAAATATGGTCACCTCAAGAAGGATTATCACAAATATAAATGAAATTCATGAAGATCACCTTGTTAAGGTTTAAATTACATTGGTTGAACTACTAGAAGTATTAATTTTTTTTAAGAATCAATCCTCATATGGAATCATAGATAATAGATTACAGATCATTTTTCCACTTTACTAAAGAAAAGGAATTAATAAAAAATTATGTTTCAGGAATATTTGGAGGAGTAAATCTGAAGGATTATCAATATATTCATATTATGGGGAATGAATATTTCAATTTTTTTGGAATAATATATTTTTTTGTATGATGAAGAAATTTGGTCTTATTTTATGCCTTAAGAAGAACATAATTTTAGTTGGACAGTTGATAAAGCTGGGTATGGAATTACCTTTAAAAATAGAGTTTATAAAATCACTCAGCGTTCCTTTTTCATATTTTGAGTTTTATATTACAACAAATGTTATCTAATATGAAGGAAAATGGGAGATATACTTTTTAGAATATCAACTTTTGGAAGATTGGATTTGTGGCATTACTGGCTTGGGCATCTTAGTGAGAAAGGTATGAATGATTTTTTAAAAGGAATCTTGAAGAATGATCATTTATATTTTAGAAATTATGATAGATGGATACACAGTAAGAATTAAAATTTGATCTTTATCTTGAGTTAAATAACATCTAAGTGATAGAATTTGGATCTTGTGAATCTAGATATCTACGGACCTTCCCTAATCAGATCTCCTAGATGATGATAATATTTTATGAAATTTATTAATTAATCCATGGGAAAAGTATGGGTATAAATTCCAAAACATAAATCAGATTACTTATAGTATTTTTATAGAGGTAATATAGGTTTAAAGGGGAGCATTATTCTAGATGAAATGAATGAAGTTAGAAAATAAAGGTGATTACTTTGAATTAATTTTAATTTTTTTAATGAATAATATAATTAAGATAGAAAATACTAGGGACACGTGAGAAAAATGGAACTACTGAAAGGATGAATTGAATATTAATGGAAAGGAAATGGTGTTATACCTGTTGGATCGGGTTATACCAAATATGCACTAGAGGGGGGTTGAATAGTGACTTATAAAAATTCTTCACGAATGGTGATGATGAACGAGTCTATCCTTTTATTTTTATTAGATTGTTTATGAAGCAAAAAATAAACAGTTAAGGAATGAAATGATGTATAGTGGTTTGGGGAACAGAAGGCCCCTTTTCCCCTCCACCAACTCTCTACTTCACAAGCATGGTGATTTTCACTATCTAGTCCTCTTATCAACAGACCGTCCGCAACTGTGTGCAAGTAGTTTACACCTTTTCTAGTTAAGGAAAAAAACAGAACCTTCTCATTCATAAATAGAACCGAATACATATCTTAGTATGAGAATCCGGTTACTCAAAATAAAAATATTATTTGTCTTGAAATACATTCCATTTGATCTTCATAGTTGCAACAATACACAAATGACAGTAGCCAAAAGGTCCGAGAGACAGGGTAAACCTGCTCCCAACAAAATTATATAAAGATAAGTGTAAACAGTACAAACAACTCAAAGAGGTGGAGCCTTACAAAGCCTTGTAAAAACAAAGTTTGATAGATCTTGGTTGTAGTAGATTTATAAATCTCAAATGACTCTGTAAAACTATAGTCATGAAGAGCTCAAGAGCTTGTTAAATATATTTTCTTGATGATTCTCCCACTACTTTTTAATAAAAAATATCACAGATATATATAGAATAATGACCAGTGGTTTCCTTAAAAATTTAGTTCCACAAAAGTGGCCTTTAGAATCGCGATATTAAAATGTTTGAATAATATATTATTCATAACTCCCTAAAATATTTGGCATGAAAATATACTCTTAAATAGATCCTTTGAATCAAAAATAAATGTGTTTCAATCAGTCAAATACATTCTTTAAAATTGGGCTTTGATTTTGGCTTGAAATCAGCCTAATAATCTACATAAATACTGTTGCTCAATAAAGTCGTATTTGAATCTCCGATGCCAAATGTAGGGTTGAACTCCATAGCATTATTTCTCTGAACGTAAGGTTCAAAATGTAAGGTTGATAACATAAGTTTCACAACATAATGTTGATAAACCATAATTTTTCTTCAACTCTCAAATGTATGATAAAATATCCATACATTTATTTTTAGAAAAACATAAGATACATGATCCATAAGGTTAATTATAAAAGTATGGTTGATGATCCATACTTTTATAAGATTCTAAGCATAAGGTATATGATCCACAATTTTTGATAAAACGTAAGGTTGTTTTCAAAAGTAATGTTGATAAACCATACTTTTTTGAAACAAACCTAACGTTACATACTATCATAGGGTTATTTTTTCATACATTTCTGATATCCAGAATGTAATGTTCCTTCCAAATGTAGGGTTCTTCTTTCATACTTCTTTCTATAGTGTATGGTTTCTTAACCATACATTTCTGATATGTCGTAAAGTAAATGATGGATTCCTTCCTTATTCTTTTCTCCTCAACGTAGGGTATGAACAGTGTTTCCAGAACACCTGAAAGTGCATTCCAAACACGTAGAGCATGAACAATGTTTCCAGAATACACTAAAAATATTTCCAAACACATTTTCAAATATTCCACATTGATTAAATGCTTTAATATTATTACAAAATAGAGGTATAAACAATATTAATTTCTTGAAATATACTCAAAGTAAAATCATTAGAATAACAAATATGGGTATTTGTGAATATAAAAATCATCATGAAGAGATAGATTATTGTTCTCCACGATCTCCCATTAATAAAATAAAATGTTGTTGAAAAAAAAACTTGATAAACAATCTCCCCCTTTTTTATGATCACAAAACCCATGAAATAACCAATGAAATTATCTAACAAAATTAAATGTATATAGTTTAGAAATTTTCAAAGAAAAAAACAATATTGTGTAATAAAAAATTATTTCTTAATTTTTACATTTTATTCCCCTTTATAAAGTTAAATAATATCTCCTCCTTTATAAATAAAGAAATTAAAATTTTGTGTTTATCCAAATATTTATCCTTAAAAAAACTTTTAGAAAATTTTCCCCTAAAAATTAAAAGTTTTTTTCTCCCTCTGAGTAAAATATTTATATAAAATAAAAAAATGTTGTGTTTATCCATATTTCTCTCCCTTTTTCTGATATCAAAAATAATTATAGAAGAAGTAATGTAACACATTTTAATGTTGCACTTAACTTTAGTAAATGCAATTATAAAATATTCATGAATATTTGAAACTAGATTACTGGAATTTTAACATAGACAGTATAGTAAAACAAATAAAAACATATGAAAATGAGATGAAAGTATATTTTATTGAAAATATAATTACATTTAAAATAATGACAATGAGAATCATGGTTGGTATAAAAAGGTTTAGGAATCAGGTTTCAGCACCTCTGAATGACTTCCTTAAGCTCTTACATCTGTAGTTGCAACCGTTTCATGAGTTTATTGCCTAAAAGAACTATGATATCCCTTCCTTCCTGAGTTAGATGGATATATTCAATCAAGTTGACTCTACGAATCTTATTTAACCTCTCTTTCTTATCTATAAACTAATTTAGCTTCTCTATGAATCTATTCAACAGAACTCTGGTCCCAATTTCCTCTGAGGTAAGCTAGTCAACAAGATGCTTTTTATTATGCATAAGAATAGATAATGGAGAACTGTTACATTGTAAGACCTGCAATATTTTATTCATACTACTCAATAATATAGTAATGGCCTGAAATATTCTTATCAGATCAGGTGAAGTCTTGGAGGTACCTAGTTAACTATCCCTAATAGTTGCAAACTATTACTCCATGAAAATATTAAAATATGCAAAATCTGACTTCATTACCATTTTAGATTTTAGTTTTCCAACTTCAGCTAACATTTACTTCTTAAAAACTTCAACTTTCATTTTTTAAACTGAACTATCTTTCATGTTCTAAAATTTTAGTCTCTCCTTTTCTAATTCTCTTCTCAAAAGAATCATTTTCAGTTTGAACTTTATTAAATTTTCATATTAACTCCTCCACATGATCATTCTCATAATCATATGCACCCTATGCATGATTCTCAACTTGATTTAATAAAGTTAAAGGAAAATATTGAGCATCAGATCTATGATCTATAGCCTTCTTCGTTGGTTTCTCAATAGATTTTTCCTCAGAGTCATGAACTAAATCATCCATATAATCATTTTTCATTAAGAACATATTCATGAATATTAGATGAATTATCTTTTAAATTCACACCAGTAAGATGTTTCTCTTCTTTAGAATCTTCTTCATTGATTTCCTCCAATACTGGATCCTCTAAAACATGTTCCTATTGAGCTAATTCATCTTGAACAATACTAGTAGGATGTACATTTTGAGTAGATTCAGGTATAGCCACTTCTAATTCTCCAGGATTTTCAATAGTTTGAGGAACAATTTCTTTTTCCACTTGACTAGTCACCTTAATCTGGGAAGCAATCAGTTGTTCAATTTGTTTTATTGTAGGTTCTCTAATTAATATATAGCTCAAAAGCGGTTCAATTACATTAGCAGTTGCCTAAACAGGATCCTCACCAGTTGGATCCACTCGATGTATTTTCCTCTAAAGTCCCTCTTAACCTTCCTCATCAATAGATGGATCAACTACCTCAAATCTCATTCTTCTTGAGGTTCCACTTTCTCTGGATTCAGTTATGCCTTCCTTATACTTTACAGGTTTATCACCTTGAGTTGAGTGTTGGTCTTACCCAACTCCAACAATCAAAAGGTTGAATTTCATAGTAATCCATAAGAATCCAATCTTCCTTAGAGTTCCAGCATTGAAAATATTTCTTTGATGGCATTTCACTCTGGCATCTATTAATCTCACTATATCAGACTTAAACAGTAATTTTGAAATGAACATTCTATAGGGATAGAACTTCATTCTATCCTCTAGTTGAAAATAATAATTGATATATCATACCATATATCTCAAAAAATTCTACTTGATTTCACTCATAAGAAAAAACATTATGTACATCTCAGGAAAAAAAAATTCTCCATTTCTGACATCCTAGGTGAAATCCATTTTTTTACAAACATAGGAAGAATCTTTTTATCTGGTTCTAGATCCATCACTAACATTTTTTTATACCTGTAGATCCAAATAAAAATGACATAATTTCCTCTAAATTATGTTCCCCATCTTCAATATTCTTTATTTTGAAATGATAAAATCCCTCATGAGGGTAGTTTAAGATTCTAACTATTTCTACAGATGAAATTGAAAAATCCAGATCTTCAATTTTCGCAACTATGGTGTCCTCTGTATCTCCAAGACTGAACTGAATAGATTTGAAAAAGTGATAAATCTCTACATCATATAGATACTCTATATTTTCACCCCTGAAAGTTTGCTTGATATTCGAAAAAATTGAGGGCTTTCTACAATATGAGATCAGTTTGATACAACCATTCCAGGTTGATTACTTTTCCCTATAGAATCTTTCTTCCTACCATGCACTGACGTTTTCTATTACTAGATTCTCCTTCCTCGATTCTATATGTCTTGGTCATTTTTGTTTCAATGTTATAAAGGCTCAAAGTTTTAGGGTTTTTAAGGTTTAGCCAAAGGTAGAAGAAGGCGATAAAGTTTTTTGGTGTTTCAAAATGTTTTAAGAAAATGAGTGGGTTTGTAACTTGAAACAGTTTTTGGCATCCTTGAATCCCTTTTAATTTAATTATATAATAATAATTAAATTATTTAAATAAAATAAAATGTATGTGAAAAAAATGACACAAATGAAATTTTAAATTATTTTAAAAACAAATAATTAAATTATTTAAAACAGTGAAGATAAAAAAAGAGTTAAAATTAAAATTAAAATTTCATTTAAAAATAAATAAACCTAGCTCCCCCTAAATAAAATCAAACATTGCAGTGGGAAGTGGTTTAGTAAAAACATAATCTAATTGAATTTTAGTACTTACAAAATTATAAGAATATATCCTTATTAAGAATATGATCTCTTGGAAAATGATTTCTGATATCAATATTCTTAGTTCTAGAATGATTAATTGGTTTTTATGAAATATTTATAGCACATGTATTATCACATAAAATAGACATGTTATTAAAATTTAGTCCAATATCTATTATATTGTTTTTCATCCACAAAACGTTTGCACAACAACTACCTGTAGATACAAATTCTTCCTCAACTGTTGACAGGGAAACTGAGTGTTTTTTTACTAGACCATGACAATAATGATTTTCCTAAAAAGTGACAAGTCTCTAAGGTTCTTTTTCTATATAATATAAAACTTCCAAAGTCATTATCTGAATTTGAAATTAAATTAAAATCAAATGTTTTGGATAGAGAAGAGATTGAAAAACAGTTCCTTTTAAATATCTAAATTTTTTTAACAGAACATAAGTGAGATTATTTAGGATTCGATTAAAGTCTAACACAAAGACATACTAAATACATTAGATATGGCCTGCTAGCAGTAATATTTAATAAAATACCAATTATACCTCTATATAACTTATTGTCAACTGATTTTCTAATTTCATCCAAATCATGTTTTATATTAGTACACATAGGAGTTGTATGTGTCTTTTTGTTTCCAAGTCCAAATTTCTATACTAAATCAGTAATTCATTTTATTTGACTTAAAACATTTAAAAAATACTTTTGATAAATCTGAAGTCTTAAAAAATTTTAATTCTCCCATCATACTCATTTCAAATTCTTTTTTCATTAAATTTTAAAACTCATGAAAAAGGTTTTTATACGTTGAACCCAAAATTACATCATCAACATAAATTTGAACAAATAAAATATTAGACTTAATAGTTTTCATAAAAAAATTTGGATCTTCTATCCCAATAGTAAAATCATTTTTCAAAAGAAAAGAAATTAATCTTTCATAATATTCTCTAAGTGCTTATTTAAGGCCATAAGGTGCTTTAATAAGTTTAAAAACAAAATATGTGTTTTGTGAATTTTCAAAACCAGGAGGATTATAAATATAAACTTCCTCCATTAAGTAGCCATTTAAAAAGTCAGACTTAAAATCCATCTAAAATGATTTAAAGTTTATATGAGATGCATAGGATAAAAGGATTCTTATAGCTTCTAATCTAGCTAAAAGTGAAAAGGTCTCATCATAATATATACATTCTTCCTGATAATATCCTTTAACTACTAGTTTAGAATTATTTATAGTTATTATTCCTTGATCATGTTGTTTATTTCTAAAGACCCTTTTAGTTCCTCTAACTAGATAGTTCTGAGGTCTTTCAACTAAATTCGAAACTTAATTTCACTTAAACTAGTTTAGTTCATCTTTAATTTCTATCATCTAACTTTCATCAACTATGGATTCTTCTAATGTCTTATGTAGTAATTGGGATAGAAAGGTATAGAATTCAACATGATTTCCTACATTTCTTATAGTTTTTATTCCATTGTCTTAGTCTCCTATAATAGTTTCTAAAGGGTGGTTCTTTAGGGTTCTAGACTATCTAGGTAGTACACTGTTAAGTTCATCAATTTCTTGTTCTTCTGAACTAGACTGAATTTCATTTAAATCTTTTTCAAAATCATCTTTTATGTTCTCATGTATCATGTTATCATTAGAGTGAGATTCATCAATTTGGACTTTCCTTTTATTAAAGGGATCAGATTCATCAAATTTCCCATGAACTGATTCTTCAACAATACTTGACTTTTTATTAAAAACTCTATAAGCTTTAGAAGTATCATAATATCCTAAGAAAATTCCTTTATCAGATTTTGGATCAAATTAATGAAGAGTGTCCTTGGTGTTTACAGTGTAAACCTAGAATCCAAAAACTTCAATGTAATTTACTTTAGGTTTTATGTTATTACAGAGTTTATAGGGTTTCTTTTAAAAAATTGGTCTGATTAAAACTCTATTATTTATATAGCAGGCTATACTTACAGCTTCTGCCAAAAATAGGTATGAAGACTGTATTTATTTATCATATTCCTAACCATTTCTTGAATAGTCCTATTTCTTCTTTCAACAATTCCATTTTGTTGAGGTGTTCTTGGTGCAGTGAAGCTTTGTTTAATACCCATATTTGAGCAAAAGAAATTAAATTCTGGATTCTCAAATTCTCTACCATGATCACTTCTTAATGAAATTATTTTAAAACCTTTTTCATTTTGGACATCTTTTCAAAAACATTCAAATATAGTAAAAGCTTCATTTTCATATTTTATAAAATAAATCTAAGTAAATCTAGAATAGTCATTAACTATAAAATATAAATATAATTTTCTAACCAAGCATTCTATTATTATAGGTCTAAAAAATACATATGGATAAGTTATAGAGGTTTAGATATAGTAATTTTGTTAAAAGATTTTTAGGATGATTTGTGCTGCTTGCCAAGATGACATGCATCATTGAATCTATCACATTCAAATTTGAGACAAGGAAAATCAGAAACTAATTGTTTCTTAGATAACTTATGTAAAGCATATACATTGAAATGTCCAGTTCTTCTATGCCAGATCCATGATTCATTTATCTTAGTAGTTAAGCCTTTTAATTTTTGTTTACACAAGGAATGTAAGTCCAGAGTATAAACATTATCAGTTCTGGAAGCACTAAATTTAAGCAATTTATCTTTATAAACTGAACAACCATTGTTAGAAATATCAAAAAAATAACCATCATCACAGAGTTGAGAGATACATATCAGGTTGTGTTTCAATCCTTGTAAATAGAGTAATTTATTAATTGGGAAAACCTCTTGATCTCCAACAGTTCCAATGACAATAATTTTACCTTTGGCAATGTCACCAAATGTGACTAACCCTCCATCCTTTTTAGTTAATGTTTTAAAATTCAATTAATTCCCACTCATATTCTTGGAACAGCCACTGTTTATATACCATATTTTAGTTCGGATTCTGTTTCCTGCTTCTTGCAATGGCATTTAATCAAAGGTTTGTTTTGGTACCCATATTTTTTTGGGGCCAGCAGTGTTAGCCAACAAAGACCTCGGAATCTAGACTTGATTTGTTTTCTATAATCAATTGAATCATGTAAAATGCTTACAACAAAGGCTTTCTTAATCCCACTTATTTGAGGGTGCCTTAAATAACAGTTTTTAGATTGGTGACCTTTTGTTCCACAGTAGTTGCAAATTTTCCTTTTGTACATGGAGAGAAATAGTTCTTATATAGATCGGGCTTCTCACCTTAACTACCTATTCCATATATTTACTTTGTAATCACGTTCTTTCTAAGAATTTCATTTAGTGTATTTTCTCCTTTTGTAAAATCAAGAGCTTCACTTTTATATGTTTCTACTTATTTTTGAAACGTTTTAATTTTAGTTTCATTATTTGTAAAATTTATGTTTGATGGGTTATATTTTTCAATTAACTCTTTATGTAGTTTTTACAGAGTGTCTGTTTATCCTAAAATAGCAGTGTGAATATTTTTCAGTGATTTATGTTTCTTAAATAAGGAATCATATTTTTCTTCTATCATGTTACAATAGGCTGAAAGTTTATTATTTGAACAATTTGAACTATAATCTGAAACAGATGAGTAATAAGATTGTACCTCAACAACTTCTACTATAAAGCACATATTTGCTTTTAGATTTGGTTCTTCTCTTTCTGAGTTTGACTTTGATGAGCTGTTGGAGTCTTCATAAACTCTCCAAGTAGCATTCATTTATCTTTTGTGTTTCTTCTCAAAATCATTGTTTTAAAAAAAATCTTTTTTTTCTTCTTCTTTTAATTGAGGAAATTCAGGTCTAATGTGACCCATATTCTTGCATTCATAGAATCTGACTTCCCATGGTTATTTTTCACCCTTTTTGAAGGAGTTTCTGAATCACTTATTCTGTCTAAAGAATTTTTAGAATTTTTTGGCTAGCTGATCCAGTTCCACATCTGAATTAGATGAATCAAAATTTTCTAATTTCATTTTGATTTCTTTATTTATCTTTATGCTCTTCTTTTGGGAGGTTACATTCAAAGAAGTATTTTCTATCTTGATCAGGACTTTATTTTCATTTTCTTCATCTTGCATCTCAACTTCATGCATCATAAAAGTTTCAATTAAATATCTCATTGTACGATCCTTAACTCGTGATTATTATCCAATAGCCGCTGATATCCCAATCCATCTAGGTGTTAGTGCTCTCAGTACTTTCAGGGCTTGATCTTCTTTCTTGATAGGATCTCCCAAGGTAGTGATGTTATTAACAATTTCTGTAAGCCTTCCATTCATTTGGGTGATGCTTTCTCCTTCAAACATTCTGAATGTGTCAAATTTCAATTTAGTTGTGGCATACCTCGTTTGTCTGACATTGTCAGTTCCTTCATAAGAAACTGCAATTGTCTACAACTTTTTATAAGCAGTCGGGCACTGAGATACTCTATTTAATTCATCTGATCCAAGACCATAGATGATAGCATTCATATCTTTCAAGTTTATGTTATACTCTACTTCTGTATCATCACTCCATGTTTCAGGTTTCTCTGGAATCACGTAGGGAGTTAGAATTTTTTAGTAGACTTTATATCAAAGGTTCTTTAAGTAAATGATAATCCTTGATTTCCAGCATCCATAATTTTCACCATTGAAGTAGGGAGATCGAACTATTGACATACCTTCTCATGTAGAACAATTTTTCTCTGTATAATCCAAAAACATTCATCTTGTTATAGTTTTGACAAAATCTCCTCCTTTGATACCAATAATTGGATCAAGTTACACCAAATACGCACTAGAGGGAGGGGGTGATTTGTGACTTTTAAAAATTCTTCACGAATGCTGAGGATGATTGAGCCTATCCTTTTATCTTTCACAGATTTTTTATGCAGTGTAAAATTAACATTTAAGGAATGCAAGTATTTTTAGTGGTTCGGGGAACAGAATGTCCCTAGTCCACTCCACGAGTTTGGTGATTTTCACTAGTTGGTCATCTTATCAACAGAGCATCCAAAACTTAGTGTAGGCTATTGACACCTTTAAAAGTTATGGCTAAAAACAGAGCCTTCTGGTTCATACATAGAATAGAATACACAGCTTAGTACGAGAATCTGGTTACTCAAAATAAAAAGATTATTTGTCTTGAAATACTTTCTAGTTTATCTTCACAGTTGCAATAACATGCAACTGACAGTAGATAGATCATCGTCTTCAGAAAAGATGTTTTTCAGATAAGGGAAGTTCTAAGTTGATCCAGTTGAAATAGATATAGAAATAAATTTATCAACTCCAACAACAATGGTTTCATGAAAAATCTTCGATGTAGAAATGGTAAATCTTCAACGTGTTTCTTCTTCTTTAGAAAAATAGAGTTTGATAGATCTTGGTAGCATAAGATCTATAAATCTCGAATGACTTTGTAAAACTTTAGTCATGAAGAACTCAAGAGCTTGTTATATATTTTATTGATTATTTCCACTAATTTTTAATATAATATATCACTGATATATATATAATAAAGGTGATCATTTTCCTTAAAATTTAGATCCACAAAAGTTTCCTTTAGAATCATGATATTAAAATGTTTAAATAATAGAACAGTCGTAACTCCCCTAAATATTCAGCATGAAAATATCCTCTTAGATCGATCATTTGAATAAAAAATAAACGGATTTTAATTAGTTAAAGACGTGCTTCTAAATCGGGCATTGAATTTGGCTTGAAATCAGCCTAATAATCTGCATAAAGAACGTTGCTCAATAAAGTCGTATTTGAATCTTCGACGCCAAATGTAGGTTTAAACTGTATAGCATTCTTTCCCTGAACATAAGGTTCACAACATGAGGTTGATAACTTAAGGTTCACAACATATGGTTGATAAACCATACTTTTTTCTTCAACTCTCAAACGTACGGTACAATATCCACACTTCCTTTTTATGAAACCATAAGATACATGATCTTTAAGGTTCATTATAAAAGTAAGGTTGATGATCCATACTTTTATCAGCTTCTAAACGTAAGGTATATGATCCATAATTTTTTATAAAATGTAAGGTTGTTTTCCAATGTATGGTTGATTAACTATACTTTTGATAAAGAAACATAACATTCCATACTAACATAGGTTTTTTCCATACTTTTCTGATATCCCGAATGTAAGGTTCTTCTTCCATACTTTTTTCTATTGCGTATGGTTTCTTAACCATACTTTTCTGATATTCCTTAAAGTAAACAACAGATTATGTTCTTATGATATGCTCATCAACGTAGGGTATAAACAATGTTTCCAGAACATGCGAAAGTGATTTCCAAACACGTAGAGCATGAACAATGTTTCCATAACATGCTAAAACGATTTTCGAACACTTTGTCAAATATTCCTTGTGAATTAAACGCTTTAATATTATTCCAAAATAGAGAAATAAAGAATATTAATTTTCTGAAATATGCTCAATGTATAATCATTAGAATAAAAAATAAGGGTATTTATGAACATCAAAATCATCCTAAAGAGATAGAGAAATTTTCTCAACGATCTCCCCTTAATAAAATAGAGTGTTGTTGAAAACAACACTTGCTCAATAGTACCCCTATATCTAATTGGGTTTTCATGATTACAAACACTCACATATATATGTAATGAATTTTATTTTAGTGCTATCAAGTCTCTTAAATTTAACTGAATGTAAAGAAATTACATAACTAAATGGAGTTTTAGAAGTTGATTCAAATATATCATGATGATCTTAATGAAGTATTGGATGTGTATTTAATCATGTATTAAGTCCCCAGAATCATGATTTTTTATTATTATAAGTCTTTTGAAGGAAGTAGAAGAGGATTCATTTGAAGATAAGAAACAATAGGATACACCTGCGACCTAATACATGGTATGAGCTAGTTGGTACCATGTGTGCAGAACACCTAGTGTAATGAAGACCCAACAACAATCCAACAAATTCCTACTATCCACCTATTTGTAATGTCAGTTGCATTCAGTTTCTCTCGTAGTCCACCGACAACCTAGTGGAGGTCCACTGGCTAGTTGGTGGAGGACTTCTACCAGTATTGGGTTCTAGGTAGTCTATGGGCTACCCAGTGGTTTCAATGTAGGCTCTCTGAGATAATATTAATTATGATTATATATGATTTTATAATGGGTTTATTTGTATTCGTTATCATCGATGAATTAAAAGTGGATTTGAATCCTCTTGGAGTATGTAAAATGATTCCCTATGCATCTTATAAGATCAACTTACTTACTAACAATTCCCATAATTGATTCGAATGAATTTCTTGTATTCTCAAAAATTTTATCAAAGAGGCAATCTATATTTCTCAATATTTCAAAGGATGTCACCCATTATTTCTAATATCTTATCCTAAATTGTAATCTTCCACCCAATATATTTGTGAGGATCTTTGTAATGTGTTTCCTAAAAGAAAACCTCTCACTCTCTTCTCACCACCATTTTGTAGTGGGTCCTAACACTGAAGAAATTTGGGGGATGGGTATCTTGGCTATCAGTGAAGCCCTACAACATCCTCACAAACCACAATCAAAAGGGATGAGTTTCTTGATCATCAGTAAGATAAAATTATTAACAATATTTACATCTCGAGTTAAGGCGTAGAGATGTTGTGGATCACATTGAGCTATTGACCAACTATATATCAAATTGTGTTTTCTCCCTCTTTAATTTGCCATATTTCATTATTCAATATCATTACACATAATTTAACAAATTTATTACGATAATTTTCATACATATTCTAATTTGATATTAACTATATAATTTATATCATATTTATCAATTAAATATTTATTAATTTTATCTGTTAATCACATTATCCATTCAATTTTATTTGAATTTTAATTTACCTTTTATGTCTTCTTTTAATTTTTTAAAAGGAGGATTCAACCCCACTTACTATGTTTTTCCACTAATAATCAGTATCAATGGAGTGATTTGTGTTTTTATTTAAAATATTATTTTCAAAATTTTGATTCTTTTTCAAATATTAATCATTTCAAAGATTGATGTTTTTATTATGTTATCTAATTATTATTTTAATTTTAATGTTTTTTATGGAACTAAGTAATATTATTAAAAAAATCATATGTCAAAATTTCATAGTAGAATTATTTACCTTTAATAGAAAATGTTAATGCATCAATATATTCCAAATAAAGAACCTAAAGATAAATGGAATACCAAATAAATTAAAAACGTTGATATTAATAGAAAATCTATGAATTCCATACGTTGTGGTATTGATAATACTGAGTTTAATCATGTTTCTATATGTAAAATGACATATGAAATATGTTAATTGTTAGAAGTTACCCATGAAGGAACCAATACGGTAAAATATACTAGATTATATGTATACAAAATAACATTTAAAATTTCACCATGTATCCAAATGAATATATTCCTAGTTTTTTATGAGGTTTACTAACATTTGAACTACTAGAAAGTCTCTTGGTTATTATTTTTCTACATAACCCTTACTAAAAAAGATACTTTGGGTCCTAAAAATAAATTGGCCACCCAAAGTAACATTCACTAAATAAGTGAAGGCTATAATGAAATTGGATGTCAAGGAACTCCCCAGATCCCTAATGGTTTATGAAATTACAATGAACCAACAAGCAGAGAAGGAGGAAAACATAGCCATTGATGTAATGAAGGTAATCACCTTTAAAAATAGTAATGGTGATTATTCTAGAGTTGATGTTATATAATTTTCTTAAATCACTAGAAACAAAAACAAGTTCTTCAAGGAGAGTAAATTTTATAACAGATCCATGAAGGTCAGTCAAAAGGTAGAACAAAAAGAGACAAACTATTAATGTATGAAAAAAGGTAACATTACGCTAGAATTCCCCATCTATAAAAATAAGAAAAATTAAAATAAACATGGTAAAATGGATTTAAAATTCCAAATATGGAGTGTTAGTGATAACTCCATGTATTTAACACTCTAAACATCTTCAGGTGACTCAATACATAAGTTCTTTATGGAACACGTTAATGAAGACATTGAGTTTAATACCCCTCTCCATATTTCCTCCACTTCTTCTTACTCTCCAAATTATCTCACTCTTATTATTCTTCTTAATACTCATGTCACCAAAATTATGAAGACTGAAAATATTCTCATGATAAAATCAAAATTGGGTTTCATTAACATCAGTCATTATATAAAAATATTTATAAGAAACATAATCAATTACTTAATGAAAAATATCACATTTAAACAGGAAAATATATTCTCATGAAAGAAAAAGAAAAATTATCCATGAAATTAAAGAATCTTTCCGATGTTAATAAACATGAATCTTGTATTAATGATCTCAAATATTCTCTTTCAAAATTTTCTCAATGTGAAAATAATTTAAAAAACATTTGGGCATTCAATGGTTTGTAAATTAATGGGTTGGTGTTAGTTTTTTTAATCTTGAAATATCCTAAAAAATATCAAACACAAAATTTATTAAATTATTATCATAGTAAATATTTTGTAATTGTTATAAACTAATTTTAAATTTATTTTATGAAATTTATTTCAAGAATTCATGATTCAGGAGACTAAAACATATCTATATTTAATCCAATTTTTCCAAAATAATGAATCTTTTCAAATAAAAATATGGATCACTAAATCTCTATTTTCTAACATTAGTATAGACATGTTCTTCTGGGTACCAAAACAATAGTCATTTTTTATGAAAAATTTCTTCCAAGAAAAATCCAAGAAGAAATTTGGTATATAGATTGTGGTTGATCAAGACATATGTGTGGAAACCACTTTGAATTCAATCAAATCAATAAACTAGAAGTAGTTTAAAAATAATAATAATATAAATCTATGAGTGGGATAATAAGTGAGGGTAATATATGTTTTTCTCACTAAATTCTTATTAAAAATGTTTTATTCATCAATGGAATGAAACACAGTTTTCTAGGAATTTGTCAATTAGGTGGTTTTGGTTTTAAAGTTTATTTTGAAAATAATTTTTGTAATGTTGTTTACTCAAATGGAATGATTTTTTATAGACACTCAATTTAAAAATGTTTACATAATCAATATAAAATTTTCACTTTCCGAAATTTTAAATGATTGAGTGCACAAGTTAGGGAGTCTTGGATTTAGCATAGAAAACATGGTCAATGTATCACACAAATAATTTTAAAACTCAACCCTTATCAACTAGTATAGGATCTTCCCAACCATCATGTAGAATATGGCATGGTTTGTAAAGCATGATAACTTGGAAAGAAACAAATAACCTCTTTGAAATAAAAAAAGGAATTTCTTATTCAAAATCTCTTTGAAGAATTTTTCGTAATTTATGTGGATCTTCTCAAATCCAATTTCTAGAAGATTAATCCTATAATGTTTAAATTTTTGATGACTTTATAAGATTCACGTAGGATTATTTCTTATCTAATATATGTTAATCTTTAAAATCCATCAACATGTTCTCAAAAATTGTTCAAAAATGGTTTTAAAATTATTTTTATTCAAAGAGATCATTGTAGATGATTTGATAAGAAGGAATTTGATAATTTATGTTCTTATCAAGGATATAATAATTCTTTTTCTACTCCACGAAGACCTCAACAAAATAGGGTATTAGAGAGGTGAAATTGATAAATCTAAGAGTTTTCTCAAACTCATTTAAATGAATTTAATTTCACAAAAATATTTGCGGGATGAGTTTGTGAATAATACATGCTTTATCATTAGTCACATTCTTTTATGATCTTTAATCAAAATAACCATTTATGAAAATTAGAAAACTAAAATACCAAAAGATGGATTTTTAATGTTTTATTTTAATAGATAAAGGCAATCTTGAAAAAATTGATTCAAAATCTAATAAAGGTATATTTCTTGGTTACTCTAACTCAATTGAGGAATACCAAAGCTTTAAGAAAAGGACTTAAGTTGTGAAATAATTAATCAAGATTTTTTGATAAAAATTTCCTAAAATATATTTCTCAAATTTTTTTAAAATGATTTTTTAAATGAATCATTTGAAACTAAATAAATTTAAGAATAATAAGAATCTCTATAAATTTGTTTACCTGAATATTTTTAACAATATGAAGACTATCCCATTTAAAATGTCCATGGAGATTTAAAAGTGGGAATTCATAATAGATGATAAATCATAAATGAGGTTGAACACATTTCAATTTTCATTATATTGGAACCCTAAAACCTTAATGATTCCCTTAACAATGAATACTTGAATCTTTTCGGACAATATTAACAAGATCAACTCACTTGAAATAATGCATGAAATCTCATGTAAAGACCCAATGATCATATCATCATAGGATATAAAATTGTTTTTAGGAATAATTTATATGAGGTTAGTAATATCACTATGACACTACAAAATAATTATATTTTATCGACAGGGTTATATTTGTTGGTAAATGTGCATTTTTTGTTGGTAAAGCATTTTACCAACAAAAAATGTCGTCACTAAATTTTTTGTAAAATCTTTGTCGCTAAATGTTATTGCGAAATATAAAATTGTTCTGTTGCAATTATAATATTACCATCAAATAATATATATGTTGGTCAAAATGCTTAGTGATAGATTCATAAAGACAGATTTATCTGTTAGTAATATTTTTAACATTTATCATTTCATGGATAATACTATTAACAATATTATTTTATCTATTATTATAAAAAATATTATCAATTAATATCTACTAGTAAATTATGTTTTAAATAAAATATTATATATGAGAATTATAATATTTATTGCTAAAATTTTATGTTATATTTATTAATCAAATTATATATAATATATTTATTATATAATAATTATAAAATTAAATGATATGAAAATTCAACGAAATGAAGCTTCATTTTAATAAATATGTTCAAATAAAATTAAAAACATGAAACCAAAATAACACAAGGTTGCCACACATGTGCATATAAAACAACACCCTGATTACAAAATCACACCAACCAGGCCAACACAACAGCTTCAACACCGAAAGCCTCAATCCAGCAGATCCAAGATCAGTGCACGCATCAGCCACATCAATAGACTAAATCCACAACCCCATCACCGCAGTCAACCCCACACCGGGCAAGCATGAAAGGCCAAACCCAAGCACTGATAGTATTACAAGCAGCGACAACTACATAGGCCAAATCCAAGCACTGACTGTATCGCAAGTAGCGGCAACTCCCGAGGCCAAACCCAAGCGCCCGACAGTATCACAAGTGCCCAACAGTTTCGCAAGTAGTGGCAGTATCATATGAAGCGGAAACTCCAAAGGCTAAATCCACATGTATGATAGTATCATAAGCAGCGGCAACTCTAGAGGCCAAATCTAAGTGCCTGACAGTGTCACAAATATCAGCAACACCAGAGACGCAGAAGACCAAATCTGGGGAATCCCACAATAGCATAAGGCCTGTCTGATGGAGACCACTGCCGAAGATCCCCTGCCTGGTACAAAGAAACATCCTGACATCAAGAAGAAATAAGAAAATCACCCATGTGTGCATTTACTAGCAGCAACTCCAGAAGACAGAATATGAAACCAATGAAAAATATGAAGTTCCAACACAAAACACATGAATCGGAGGAATGGTACTTACCTGAGCCAACCGCAGGTCATATCAGCCCCAGAAATGAGCAGAAACCCCCATGAAACAGAACATCAATGGTCATAAGAGCAAAAAATTATAATGTCATCCATAAAATTAGAATTTCAGCCGTGGAACGATGTTTCAAACCACGCCATGAAGATTATTGTAGCATGGCATGAGATGAGGGGAATACAAACCACAAGAAAACCGAACCTATAAACCAAGCACATGTAGCCAAAAAACACCAACTATTAGGAAAAGAGTCAAGTAGGGAAGGACCAACTCATAGCCAACCTCCAATTTAATTCTGAATTAATGGACTTATAGGACAACAACCACGTACATATATCTGATTCCATATGAATCCAAAGTGATTTGAAGCAAGAGGAGTATCTTGTGGTCCATCATACTTGGAAGCCGTGCCCTATAGCTACAGCAATACAGTAGTCATAAACTGCACACAAATCAATCAAACATAAAAAAAATTACCAGCTTCATGATCAATGTACTCGGAACCCATTCAAAACTAGGGCAAGACAAACAACCATATCCTCACTCATTGTAGGTGCTAAAAAGGGTAATACAGAGTAATAAAATTTATCTAAACAAGTGAACCCAAATATTAGTTCACATACAAGATAACAGAGCCTGAGAATAAAGGATTTAGGTGAATGAAATGGTATGGAATACCCGCCAAAAGGTAACTACTTTCAATAAATTCTTTATATATTCATATCAATAATTTACCAATTTAAAGTCATATTACACACCAATACTAGAGTCATCAAGATGGATAATATCCTAGTGAAATAATTTTGTTGATAATCCAATCCTCTTCACCCTCTCCCACTAGCTTATAATAAATTGATCATTTTAATGTCTATTTGTTTGTTTCAAATAATAACTTGGAGAAACATGTAAAGGTTTAATTTTTTTTTCAATCAAATTTCCCAGAATACATGTGACAAGCATATAAAAAAACAATTATCCACAAGAAATTTGAGTTGGACATAATAAATACTTATCATAAATAATGATTGTTATATGTAAATGAACATCATAAGTACTTATCATAAATGATAAGTGGTATACATAGTTTTCAATTTCTCAACATTACAGAACTCGTGCTCAGGTAAATTGTAGAATTAAACTAGGTGATAATACTAGAATTCCCATAAAAGATCAATTAATAATCAAAAGACAACACCAGCATCAATATATTCTACAAGAATCCTAGTATGAATAACCAAACAAAGGCCACAAATGAAAACATGTAATGAGAATATGTATTTTCTGTGGTTAAAAAATTTAAAATATTAAATTCATGATAATATTATTCCACAATCATTACTCGCACTTGGATGTATGGTTTTTAAAAAAATTATACATTTAAAAACATAAAATTGATGTTGAATTTTCACTTATAAGAACATACAATTATATCACAATACAATTTATAATAAAATTTCTTTTATAATGTCACAATTTTATATCATTTTATAACATGCATCACCAAAAATAATAACATTTTCGCAAATGAGTAGGTCAGGGAATTAAAAAAGATAATATATAAGAAAATGTTATTTGACTGCATAATTTATGGATGAATCTACTTAGAAAAACATATATTTATATGGTTTACAAAAAAAAAAGTAAAAAGGTTTACACCTTTATTAACGAAAACAAAGTACTCATCAATAATTTTTAAATCCTCTAGATTAAAATTTGGAAAAAATGCCCGCACAATAGACTATTATTGCTAGCTTTTTATTTTCAAATTACCACTCAATTACAATTTGGTCCACTTGTTACATTGATAAGTCAAACCACCATTAAATTTTCTATGAATGGAAAATTTTATTCGCAATTTATTTCCAATATGATATAATCTCAAACTCAATTGGTGATGTTTTAGAAGAAATCTAGTTATCATAACTTACCTCTAAGAGAATCGTTGTGTCTCTTTTGAGATGATCTTCATGTCTTACAGCTGGACAACATGGGATCCACTGTCGGCTTAGTACTAGATGCACATGGCCATGGAGGAAGTGAATTTTTTTACATGAGTTCATGAAGAACCTTCAAGAAATATGGAATAAAAAAAATGAAAATAAGTAGAAGCTAGGATTTGTTTGAAATGAAACATTAATAGTGGGCAAATGATTCAAAATAACAGTTTCTACACCTAGATACATATTATATAATTGAAGCTAGGGTCATGACCTTTTTATAAATACTGAGATAATTTTTTTGAAAAGACTCTTCCTTTGAGAGCAATATATTGTATGTTCCAACCCACTAGATAGACCAACAACCATTTATCTCAATGAACTCAGGGCACCATCACTGCACTATGCCAAACACCATAAGAAAATTCATAATATCACATCAATATCAATTCAAAAGACCTGACTACATAACATATTGCATAAAAATATTGAGAGTAACTGATGGTGGGTTAAGCTCACTCTACACAATATGTATGAAATCAAGACCAGCATAAGAACCATAATGAGAATGGTTGTCCATATATAATTGAATTCCTATAACAGAATTGATGTGGATATAAAAAGCAATGGATTTTCACATATTATCAAAGTAATTCAAGGTTATAAAAGAAAAATGTGGTTATTATTATTCAAGATTATGAGTAGACATTATAAATATGGAACTATTGAGAATGGAGGTCTAGATATAGTTGAATGACTATAAAATAATCCAAACATATCATGCAATATTTGACATGTACATAGTGCAAGGATTTTTTATGTATTATAATGTAATTGTTCACCTATTTGAGTATTCCAGAGGTGTGATGCATCAGATTTTATATCCTTCTAACCATTATATTTCTTATTCTTCTATTACATCTTATGATCTTTGTTTCTATCTACTGAAATTTCAGAAATTGGACCCGTCACACTATGCAGAAAAATAATACAGTCATAATGGATTGAAAGTATCATTGTTGTTTCATCGGTGTGCAATTGTTTATGGGATGTTGTGTTTCTATTAGCAGGAAAGGTTCTCGTTTGATGTAAAAGGTCTTGCAAAGTGAAACATGAAGCCAACGAATCAATAGAATGGTATGAGGCTACGATATTTGTTAAAGGTGGTTGTCAAAGGGAAGAATGAATTGATTCAATACGTATTTCGACATTGATTAGAATAATAAACATTTTGGTCATGATAGATCATGATATAATTTATTATTTGAAGGTTTCCATTATCAGAATACTGGTATTGATAAGTAATACCTATTTCAACAAAGTTTAGATTGATAATAGTTTAAGGATTCATGGATTTACATCACGGTTGGCTGCAATGATTCCCAAGAAAATAAAAAAAAGTATAGGGGTAGAATTCAATAAAAATGTGCAGGTGTGTTTCATAATTTCAATGTATTATAGTGTCAATGAATTTTATAACAGAAGGATGCTCATGGACTGAGTATTGCACAGACTGGTAGTGTTTGATAAATATAATAAGAAGGGTCCTTGACATTAAAGGTTGCAGTTGAACTCTAACCCAAAGAGGTATTATTACTATAGGCTTATATATATTATGAACTACCTATGTAGGGTGATGGAGATTCATCACAAGAGTATGAGGGTTCTTTATGACCGAAGACTGAGGATAAAAAGTTCATAAGTCATAACAGCACCAAAAATGAAAGGAGACACATTTCATGTGTTGGATGACTGTCTAAACACTGCAGTTAGTAATAAAACCCTAGATTTTGAGGATGAATGATTTGATGGCTAGGTATGAAAACATTAATAAAATATTGTAGTTGCTTGTGCTCATGTAAAATACTGCAGTTACTCATGCTTAGGAAAAATACTGTAGTTTCTTGTGTTCATAATAACACTGCAGTTACTTGTGCACACGTAAATTTCAGAATTAAATAATAATAAAATAATAGAATTATCATAAATGGTAAAATAAGAATCAACCCGCAACAAAAAATTCAATATTTTGTATTTCTAGCTTGATAATAAGAACAAAGAAATTAACAGAAAACAAACTGAAAATAATAAATGAACATAGGTATTTTATGTTTGACCAAATTGATAATCTGGTTCCATATTTCAAGAAATAAGAATGTAAAGTAGTGTGAGAGACTCTCGGTTTGCTTGAAAAAACATTCAAGAAGTTATTATAGCAATGGATATCAGAAATAAAAGAAGAAGCTCAATCAAATTGACAAGAAATTGATACTGTAGATAATTGATTCCCAAACCTGCAAGCGCCGAAGTGGGGTAGCAGTGAGGCACCAGTGATAGTGATGAGGACAAGGCTCCGGCAGCGACGAAAATGAGAGGAGATGATGAGGATGGAAGGGTGGTGAGCTAGGAAGGTGGAGGAGTAGGAGACAGTGTTGTCAGAAAATCATTATGGGGAGTTAGGGAGGCACATCGATGAGTGAGAACAGGGTGGAGTTCTAGAGAGATGGGGGGACAATGTCAGTGGGGAGGGTGGTGAGGGTGAGAGGGGCAAGCGTCATTTTCTAGGATTCTAGTAGAGGAGGCGACGTTAGTGCGGAGGGAAGGGGTTGCGACGATGATTGAGAAGGGGTATAGTGCCAGAGAGATGGGGGCGATAGTGTCGGCGGGGAGGGGGCGAGGGAGAGGGAGGCAGGTGGCATTGGTGGAGATACTTGGAGGGGAGGCGGCATCGATGCGAGAGGGAGATGGGGATGAGAGAAATGGTCGATGATGCCGAGGGGTTCCTCCTAAAAAATATATTAACTATAATTAAAATGATATAGTTTTATTGATAAATAATGTGTTGGTAGTAAATAATTATAAATTTATATAAAATTATTAATAAATATTTATTATTTTTGGATAATTTATTATAACATTTTTTATGGTAAATGTTTTATTGTTGATAGTAGTTGTTACTAATAGTATCATGTTTAGGTAAAAATGTTGTCGATGTTAATATAAATTGGTAAGAAATTTAAGTGTTGGTAAATGATTTGTTGGTATAGGATGATTATTAACAGATATATTTGATAGTAAAAAAAATGTTGGTACATAAAAATAATATCAAC
Organism: Viscum album; assembly: GCA_963277665.1. Taxonomy (NCBI): domain Eukaryota; kingdom Viridiplantae; phylum Streptophyta; class Magnoliopsida; order Santalales; family Viscaceae; genus Viscum; species Viscum album. The sequence continues at coordinate 489,306,194 of OY728148.1, read as the reverse complement.
AAAACGTAATATTTATTGGAATTACTCATTTTTACCAACAATTATATAATATGTTACAGAATTACTGTTGGTACAAGTCAATATTATTTTGTAGTGTAAATAAATCCCATTTAGTTTATAAAGGTTTCATCAAGGAAGAAAAAATGTACTATGGTGAAACCCTTGAACCTATCACTCAATTAGAATACATTAGAATATTATTGGAATTCAATTCTCATCTCAATTTCAAACACATTTAAATGGATTCCAAAATTTCCTTTTTAAATGGTTTTATTAATGAAAATGATTTTTTAGATCTACAACTTAATTTTGAAAATCCTTTTTTTCCAAATTCTCTATACAGAATAACAAAAGATATTTCATAGTTTAGAATTATCCCCTCAAGCTTGGTTTGAACATTCTTCATTTTTTATTTTATCTAATAGTTTTAAAATGGGAAAACTGAATTCAAAATTTATTATAAAGAATATATCAAATGATATATTACTAATTCAAATTTAAATTGATGAAGTAATTTTATGATCAAATGATTTATGTACTTTTTTATTTCTAATTTTATAAGTTTATAAAAAGGGAACATAAAATGAGATTTATAGGTGAAATAAAATTATTTCCCAATTTTGAAAATCCTGAAAGAAAATATTATATTTCTCTAAACCAAGGAAAATACAACAATGAAGGCTTAAAATTATTCAGCAGGGATCGCACTAAAGAAACTAGTAATCCCCTGAGTACAACATGCAACATTACATTTGATAATTATGGTAAGCTAGAAAAAAAAATCCTTATAGAAATATATTTGGTAGTTTACATTATCATACTATAATGCATCTTGAAATCATTTTTAATGTTTGTATATGTGCTCATTTTAAATTAAATACAATGTAATATCAATTTAAAACTATTAAAATGATTTTTTATTTAAAAGTAGCTAAAAACATGGTATATTTTATCCAAAATAAAATTATTTTAAATTATATACTTTTCCTAATGATGATTTTGGAAGATAAAAACTAAATAGGAAAATTAAAAGTTGAATTTTACATCTACTTAGAAAATCCATTGTCTTATGGAGTATTAAAAAGTAGGACTCAGTTTCTCTTTATATATATGATTCATAACACATAGCTACTGGGAATTACTACACCCAAATAATAGTGATGAAACATAATAACTTAGATTCAAAGATTATATTTGACCATATTCATATTAAGAGTGATAATACTAGTAACATTTATATTTCCAAAAATCCCATCCAATATACGCAAACCAAATACATTGACCTTAGTCACCATTTCATTAGAGATCACTTTCAAAAAGTTGATATCTTATTGAAATTTATAAGGATGGAATATAAACATGTGTATATTTTCTATAAAACAATTTCAATTGATCTTTTTTATTTAATTATAGGTGAATTATAAATGGTTTTCTTATGACACTATTCATTTTCCCTTTGTCTATCTTGAGAAATAGTTTTAATATTGTTTTAAAAATATTTAAAAAAAACCTTGATTTTATCTCAAATATATTTTAAATATTTAAAATTTTGTTTTATCATTTATTTCATGTTTATGATCCCTTTATCCAACTTTTTCTCTCTTTCGAGGGGGCACCTTGTGTCTTTTTTAATTAGAAAATTTTCCCTTATGAGTGATCTATTTTTTAAATTTATTATTACTTTTAAAAAATAAAAAAAATTGCATATTCATAAAATTTAAGGATCATATTTTCTAGAATAATTAATTTTTATAATAATTAATATTAGTTTTTAAAATAAATTTAATTTCAAATATATTAAAAATAATAGTGTAGATAATTTTTTAAATGGAAATATGATTTATTTTTATCTCCCTTGTCAAAATATGACCTCCTCTAGCTGTGTTCCTTTCCCTCTAAACCCATATATCACTTTTAATACCATTGTTTCCTTCCTAAAAAACCATATGATATTACCTTATAGGGTCACTAATCAATCTAATTACTATCACCATAGGAAACAACGTGTTATTTTAGTTGGAATTTCCCTCACTCAAACTCACCATGGGCAACATCCCAGGAGGCCCCCCATCCCGACATTAATCTAGGATAAGAATACATAACTGTGGAGTTATAATTAGTTAGTCCCCTAAAATAAAGGTTCACCTTGTTGAAATGAGTAATAACATTTAATTCATTCTGTATCCATTTTCCAATGGTGATACAATCTCCCCCTTTAAACAACAACACCATCATTTTCGAACCCACACCCTGAACTCAGGTAGTACCTCAAGACTTCAAGCAAGGTACTGGATCTGATACCAATTTTCACAACCCAACCTCCATGGGCCATAATCCTTTCACTTGAACCCATGTATAACTTGAAATACCTTAGTTTCCTTAAAAACATTATTATTAACCTCTGAGGTCACATGTTAGACTAATGATTATCCCTATAGGCCATCCTATTTTAATTCAGTACGCTTTTTCCTCACTCACACACACCCTAAGAAACATCATAGATAGTCACCCATCCTGACACTATTCCATTTCAATTATACATAATTATAGAGTTGTAATTAGGCATGCTTCAGAAAATAATGGTGCCCCTTTTTTACATGGATAATAATATTTTATCATTTAAGTCACATTTTCCAGCAGTGCTAAATCTCTTAAATTATGATTAATGATGAGTAAATTTTTCTATAAACTTGTCACTCTAAATTTATTTCTGAGATATACTTAAAAAAATGTAAATCAGAGGAAACTATAAATGTATGAAGTCACATAAAAAGTAACTTATTACATTATTCCCATTCAATTATGAAAAATTATTCCTTAAGGGAATGAGAATCTTGGTAAAGGTTTATACCAATTTAAATTTATTCTTTCTTTTTACCATTAATTTTTTATTTGTTATTATTTTATCATTTTTATTGTTATTTTTTCACATAATCATTCCCTCTTTTCTTAATCTATTTATATATTAATTTAACTTACCTCTCTATCTATCTTATTAAAGGTTATTTAGGAAGTTAATAGGATTTTTAAAAATATTTTTTAATTTCAAAATAATTTTATATCTTAAAATATTAATTTAAAATTTTTATATCAGGGTTTTCAAAATCTCTCTTTAGTTTTTCTTATATTTTATATCACCTCATTTTTTTCATTTTGATAACCACAAAACGGATGAGTTTTTTATGAATTTATTAGAATTAAAAGGGAATTGTTTTGATTTTTTTTCTTTAAAGTGGGAGATGATTCTTATTTTTAATATTTTCATAGGGTAAATATTTTTTGAACATTACTCAATTGAATAGTTTTTTAAGATAGGGGAGTTATTGAAAATATATGTTAAATGTTTTTATCTATTTAATTATATGCAAGACATATTTTTCTTTTGATCATATTGAATATCTTACTAATATCAAGATTTACATTACAATCCATATCCCTCTTGATTTATAATTAATTTATATTTTTTATGTTAGGTGTTTTAATAATAAAAAGGAGAGATTGTTGTACATTTATCTCCCATGATCAAGGGATTAATATTATTGACCTATAATGTTGAGAAGTGGATATTTATGGGCTTATATTGTCATGAATAAAGTCTAAGTGCCATCAAACCCCACACCCGACCCATTTCATGGCATGTCCAGGAGAACGTTATGGATCCCTAAATGATGAGAACTTGTGTTTTTGTATCAATAATATATTATTGGAATGATTTCAACAATTTATATAATCATAAACCAACCAAAATAATAAAATAATCACAATTGAATAATCATTACCAAATGATGCATAACAATTTTTAAATTCTAGTTTACAAATTTAAACAAAAACTGAAATGGGATACAATGAAAGGGAGAAATAGAACTATCCCAAAAAAACCTCCATGAATAAAGAGAAACATCATCCTTAAGTCACCACCACCATTACCTACAAGGGAAGACTACTAGAAACCCAAACCACCATTTCCATGCAACACCTTTCATTTTAAAGATTCAAACATAACAAGGTAAACATACATCTAGAGTGTATGCAGGGTGTGATCCAAAGCCTAGTAGGACGCCTCCTACAAAATAGATTCCATTCCAAAACAAATATAATAAAAATTAACATGAAATTCATATAAAATAAAATCTTTAAACATTTTATCAAAAACAATTTTTAAAGAAAAACATGCTTTTCTTTTGAAATAATCAACAAGTGCACCATATGATGACGGTAGGTATGATATAACCAAAGTGAACTAAGTCGCATGAAAATAACCATAGTAACTAGATATAGAGGGACACTGGGAAACTCGTATCTTAGTGAAACATGTTATAATAACCACAACCAAGAGCGTTCTCATGCACAAGCCAATGGGTGGGAACATCCCAATGGCATAGTGGTATCCAATTATCATCATAATTTAGATAGGATTGTAAACTTCAATAATACTATGTGAATATTGGATTTTCCACTTCTAGGTCAACTAGTATCAACCTACTAGAAGAATCTGGGATTTTCACTTCGATATCACAAGTGTACGATTTCTAGTCTACCCTCCTGGAAACTTATGATTACACATTGTGAACAATTACCATTTATTATTCCATATATATATATATATCACCACATTCACATGTACACACAATCAATGAAAACACACAAATAAAACCACTGTTTATCATAAGGAAAAACCTTTTGAAATTCACATGCATGCCAAATCCACCTTAAATCATGGTTTTAATCACTTAAAAAATTTATTAAATCACTTGAACAATTTATAAAACACTTTCAAGAAGCACAATAAGGAAAAAAACATGAAAACAATTAATTTACCTTGGAAACGGAACTTCCAAACCATACAAATTTTGAAACCATTCATAGAATAATTTCTCCCCTTATAAAAAATGAATAGAACACAATCAAAAAGAAAATAAAGCAGATCAAAATGACCAAATAATGTTCAATCATGGAACCACCTACCTCATGTGTAGAATCTTACCAAAATTAGCACTAAATTAGAACCGCACCACCAAGGGACCCTATCAAGGAGAGATCTAACCAAAACCAAAAATATTGAAGCCTAAATAATAATATCCAACCATAAATAGATCACCCCATCCATGGGAAATATGAAACCCATAGAAAGAAGAATAAAAACCATAGAAAATCTCAATAATCCTAGAAATGTGTTACTTACTTGAAGAATCATAGAGAAAAAACATCAAATATACCCCCAAAATGGAAGTCCAAGGGTTCAAATGGAAGAGGGAGAGGAACACAGGATAGATAATCCTGAGTGGGGAGGAATATGGATATTTAGGGTTAAAAATTAGAGGGATAAAAAAGAAAAAAACTAATTTTTAATGACATGGAAAAGTTTCATGCTTCTCCCATGTGGTTTTCCAAACCCTATGGAAACCATGCAACCCTTACCTCCCAAGAGAAACATTCTGCATAGTTAACATGCATAGTTCATAAATCAGGTGATAATAGTGGAGATAACCGTTGTCTAAGATGTCACTTTATCCCCATAGTTTCTTGGGAATGGTGCACAATATCCCTTAACCATGAACCAACCATTTCCACCTCCTATTCGCCCCAAAACATCCACTTTTCCCCAAAAACCCAATGAAAACTCAAGGAAAAATGTAAGACCAAAAATAAATAGAAAAATACCTGAGAATGAAATCATGGATGTGACACATATTGATCTATTTTTGAAATATATATCAAATTATATTCACTTTGACATTAATTTATCATATTACATTATTAAATATGAATACTCATAATTTCATAAACTCAATTTGAACATTTATATTTCTAACATACATTGATATTAACTATTTATTGTGAAATAGATATATCAGTTATTGCATCATCAATTTAATCTTTTAATCAATTTATCATTTCTATTTTATTATAATTTTAATTTACCAATTTCTTTTTCTTTAAATTTTTTAAAAGAGAGATTAACCCCAACTTTCTATATACGTTGACCAATATATAAAGTGTGAAGTTTCATTTATAAATGATCATGATTTTTTGTGTAACTTTGGTTTATACTAATTTGTATTTAATCATCCAGATCCCCTCGATCTATGGATAGAAAAACACTATATTTATCTCACCTAAAAGTATTTAGATGTATAAACTATGTTTATGTAGATTCCAAATAAAGATATAATATTTAGGATAAATCTCATGCACATTTCTTTTTGGGATACAGAGATGAAAATATCAGATTTTGACTTTAGTGTGATGAGAAATAGAGGTCATCGGAAGTAGAAAAGTGAACTTTAATGAGAAGGTTTTATAGAAGGATCATAATTTTTCGGTGAAAAATGTTTTTGAAAAATAATCAACATTCAATATAATTTGATTAGAATGTAGGTATTAAAAGTTCATAAATTCTGAATAGTTCTGATGGATCTAATTTTATAGGACTTTGGAAAATTCTAAATGATGTTTTGAGGGGAGAATAATAGGTTTAAGGTTAAGACTAATGAAATATATACCCAAAATATAATTTACTAATTATTCTTGATCTAGAGTTCTGGAGGATAAAATACGGAGGTTTAAATTCGAACCAAATCATAATTATATGCTATATTTTAAAGGATTAGAAGAGTTAGATGATTAGTATATAGGGTTGGAGATAACTTGAACATCTTAATTTTAATGGATGGTGGAGAACCCAAGTTCCAAGAAGAATCAACTAGACTTGGTTATTTAGTGAAGAGGGAGTTTTCCACGTATGAGGAGTAGGATTAACTTCATGTGATTAACATTTATGAGCTAAAAAATTACCCTGTGAAAATAATTCATTTGAAAATAAGTGGTTTTCCTAGATAAAATATAAATCCTTCAGTAGTAGAAGGTACAAAAAAAGGATAATGGTAAAAGGTTTTCAATATAATTAGGGAAAAAAATTCAATAAAATATTTTTTTCCAATAATAAAACATAATTTCACTAAATATATTCTCAGTTTAGTTGAATCAATAGGATTATATCTGGAAAAAATATATGTAAAGATGAAATTAATTCATGGGTATATAGAGGAAGAAATCTATATAAATCAACTTATTGGTTTCATTGATAAACGGTGTTAGGGTTTGGTGTGAAAACTTACAAAAAGTCTATATGGCTTAAACAATCACCAAGATAGTGGAACTGAAAGTTTTACTTATTCATGGAGGATAATAGTTTCATGTGGAGAAACTAACACTATGATAATACTATAAGGTGTAAAATGATGAGAATTTCATCATTTTACTTTTTCAAGTGGTTGGTATTCTTATGGTGGGACAGTTAATTCAATGGATTTAGATGTTTATGAAAGATTTATCAAGAAAGATTGAAATGTATGATCTTAGTTAATCAGAAATGTTATATGTAATAAGTATTGAATATTATAGGAAGAATAAATGTTTGATTCTATCTAGAAAAGAGTATATCTGAATGTTTTTTTAAAAAATTGTATTCATTGGATATAAATTTTTTTCAATCCCTCTTATCAAAAACATAAAAATACTAAAACAAAAAAACATGATGAATAAAGTAAGAGGAAGATAACATGGATATAATACTACATGAATCTTCAGTGGTATGTCTTATGCATTATATCGTTTGAACTCCACTACATATTTCCTATTCAGGGGGAGTTTTCAGTAATTTCAACCAAAATTCAGTGAATAAATATTATGAATATATGAAGTGGATCCATAAATATCTTAATATAATAGAAGAAACTTATATTTACATTGGTGTTGATGATCTATTCATAGTGTATATTTATTTAGACTTTGAGGGAGACTTAGATTCATAGAATAAAAGAACTAGATAAGTATTTAACATTATTGGAACCATGGTCAGTCGAATGTTTATGATGAAATCAATTATTTCTCCATATATAATGTAAGTATAGTATGCAGTTTCAATAAAAGAAAGAAATAAAATGGTATGATTGAGATGTCTAATTAAGGAGCTAAGATTCAATCAGGACAATGCATTTCTTTACCACGATAGTCAGAGTATAATACAACTAGATAAAAATATAGCATTCCATGTGAGGATGAAGAACATATAATTGAAGTACCATTACATTTGGATGTTTCTTAAAGATATATTGCAGGTCTTATAGAAGATATATGGATAATAGAAACTAGTTGATATGTTTACCAAGGGGTTAGTTTAGTAAATACCGATGAAACATTATGCCCCAATTTGTCATGGGTTAATGGTAATAAAATTGAGAGGTGTTGCATCTAGTAGAAGCATATGGTTTTCATTTACCATAATTTTGGATGATGTCATGGAATCCTAAAATATGTATTCAAGTGAGAAATTATTTGGATTATAAATACTCTTATTATATTAATGTCAATTTACCGGAATGATAAATCTAAAAAACCCTTTGATCCTGTTATAGAAATGAAAATAGTTCTGTAGTGTTCACTAATGTGTTGGTAAGAAGGTACTGAACTCTGATGGATACAAAATATGGGGGTATGTTTACAATATGTTCTAATAATCGAGCCAAAAAAATTTAAGAAGAATTTGAGATGACCAGAATAAAGGCTATTTCAACCATTGAATCACCATAAATATGGGGTTTTTAAGGAAGGGGTGATGCGTAGGAGGACTATTGATCTACCAATGATTGGTAGTCATAATGAAATCTATAGGTAATGAAGAGTCATGCAATGAAATGTATAAATCACCCCAACTATAGGAGGTTAGGAAAAATAGTTGGCTCTGTGGGACCCTATATAATTGGGGGATGGGACCAAATTTCTATGTTGTCTTGTGATTACTTGTGTTAGTGATCAATATAGATTACAAATCACATTTAATATAAATTTTTTACTTTGAGGGAAATGAAAGTGTTTTATGCTTCTCTTATGACCGTAGGATAAATATATGAACCACGTGAAACCTCTTGAATAATTTAGTTACTTTTATTACATTTTTTATTTTTCATGTAAATATGTGTGTATATTTTTAGTAAGCAGGATTTTGTGAGTTGAACTTAGTGTAGTGATTTTGGTGAAGCGATTATTCTATGTCTGAAGACATTAAAGTTTAATGTGTTTCAACTGATGACCTTCTTCCTCCATTGTGGTCTTTTAGTGAACAGTTATCTTGTGTTCAAATTTTGTATGGGATTTTCAAAAACCTCTACCACCCATGGCGAGGAGAAAATTTAAAGATCACATGGTTTCCCAAATCAACCACTATAGACCTCATATGTAACAACCTCAAATCCAATAGCTCAGAGCTAGTGACTTACTTTATAACATATGAATAAGATACCAGAAATCTCATCACAAAGGACTGAATAGTTTAATAGTATTGGTTAACTAGATGGACATTTGAAATTCAAATTTTAGTTTGTACATAAAATTAAAAAGTTATTTTCATTGAGAACACCATTATTACCCTTATTGTAACCATGAAAATAAGTCATAATAAACTTCTTGGAAACCTATGGAAAATAAAATATAAGAAACAGGTGAGATCAAATGCTTAATAAGGGTTAATCACGTTAGAATCTATCATAAATCAATAGAGGATATTAATAATTGAAAGGAAAATAATTGAACACACATTCCATGTAATCAATAAAAAATGAATAAAAATGTGTCCATATATTTTTTCATAGTTAAAAACTCCTAGATAATAATTACAAAAAGATAAATGAAAGCTATGCAAATTAATTTGGATGTCATGTATCAGGCATATGAACCACTACTTTCAAGAACTTTCACAGGAAGGATTAATCATTGTGGGTACATCCCATTTAATTTGGCCACATTATTCATCTCATGAGACTATTAAGGCTTTAAGGGGAATTTTCTATATATGGTCTCCAACGATTCTTACATCTAAATAATTCATTATATATCAAATAATTTATTTATTAGGAGATTTTAAAATCAAAATGACACATACAAATTTAAAACATATAAATCATAATCCTTTGAATGAATATAATTTTAAAAAATTAAATAACATTAGAATGATATGATATTTCAAAGGGGATTCACATATACTACATAAAATATGGTGGGTGTATAAGATGAAAATGTGCCTCAATGAATGGAGATTGAGACAAAATCCCTTACAAAGATTATTTCAGTAATCAAATAGATCAATTATGTGTACTTATTATAAATCCACATAAAAAATGGAAATTCAATAGGATATAATCAAAATCAATTTTAAACATAAATTTAGCATGACATAATTAGTGAAATTGAATATAAACACAATGAATGAAAATTGAGTAAAGTAATCCCTTACTACTTGTAAAAAGTTGAATCGTATGGATCATAAAATTAATAATAATCCAATGAAACATATAATACCATGAATATAATTAAATTCATGATATTATATATCAAATATTAGTACATACACCACACACAAAGAATAAGTGGTGATTATAACTTATATCTCATAAAAGTAAAAGTGAGACAAGGAAACCCTTACAAGGTTCAAATCATTGAGTAATGAATTATTCTATGGGGTTAATATTTGTAAAAAATAATATAAAAAAAGAATCTGAAATAAAACATAAATAAATAAACATTTATTCCACACATAATCTTTTCATAATAAAATCAATGATGTGAGTGTATAACATAATGAATGAAAACTGATTTAGGAAGGCCCTTACCTCACACTTCTCTTTAGTGTAGAATTATTTAAAATCTTGTATAATTGTATAAATAATGTTATTAACTCATTATATAATTATATTCATATATATAATATCTTATATGATCATTTTATAACATTTTATGAGCTATTCATTAATAGTATTTCATTATTTTCAAGGTTTCGGGTGCGTTCATTTCATGGTTTCATGATCAGTTCATTTGTACAAAATTATGGATGTTATTGTAGAATGAGATTAAAAAGATCGAAGTGGAATTAAATATTATTAATGAACATCTAGGTTTATAAATGTTCCTATATATTATTTTGGTTTCTAACATGAGGATGATTCATTAGATAAAATGTTAATAAAAAATATTAGTTTATTTTGGCGATTTTTCTAAACATCACGAACTAGTTTTATTTTTTTAATATTTAGCGTATAGAATAGTTTCATAACATGAAATATGATATAATATAAATTTTAAAATATTATTTAAGGATTAATATGGTTTTATGAAGAGAAATGAAATGTGTAATGGAAAATGAACAAAAACATTGATCACAGAGACGATTAACCAGTATAATTTGAAAAATAGTAACTCTTATTTGAATAAGATGAGGTAATAAAAGGAATTGATATAATATATTACATTAGAAACATAAAATTATATTATTTACATTATTATGGAATAATTTATCCTTTATGGATGAAATAGGGTATGAAAAAGTAGAAGAAGAAAAGAAAATAAGAGAAGTGTATTGAGAAAATTACCTCTCAAATATCACATCTTTAAGAGACACTTGAGGACATTGGATTTGGTGTCTTTTTGATACCAAAAGAACTTGGACATAGGGATAGTTAGGAGAATATTTTTGGTCCATGATTTGGGGAGCTACAAGGCTTTAAGTCAAAATGGATTGGTGATGGGTCATACTTATACACGAGGATATGTGGGTTTAATTTATTAAAATAATGATTTTTTATATTTAAATCCATCCACATTGAATTGTAATTAATTTAAATTAATTATATTGTTTATTTAATGTATTTTAGGATGTTTAGGATCATGTAATACATCCAAAAACATTAAATTTTTCAGTTTTTAGGTATTTTAAGCCTTTACCTTTTTAACTTTAACCATTTTAATTTTTTACCTATACCACGGTAAATAATTTTTTTAACACGATAAATTTTTCATGTAAAAAACAGAAAATGACCGTAAAACATAATTTATACATTATTAATCTAAATATGGAATCAATATTTTCTAATTCAATTGATAGAATTAGAAAATTTATATATATAATTAATCTCACATACACAATGAAAAAATGGGTTTTAAAGTGAAAGTTCAAAAGATTGAAAAGTTTTTACACAAAATTTTAATGATAAATTGATTCAAATGACCTAATTTTGTTTTATTTATGAATAATTTAACTAATTTTACTTTAAAAAAATTTAAAACATAATTTAACAGTAAAAATATGTCTGAAAAAAGTGGGTATTAATTACAATGTAGTATTTTTAACTATTCATCATAAGATGAAACTTCTCCAAAAAGATACCAAAATTTTACCCTAATATAATTTTAATATTATTTTTTCAAAAATTACCTTTATTTTTTCAAATAAAACTTAAAGTAGTTTCAAAATTAATATTTAAAACAACTGCACTATCAAAAGGACGCAAAACTGCAATTATAAATACATACTTTTTAATGCTTAAAATCTTATTTATTCATATATTAATTCTATAAACCATATTGAATGAATTTAAAAAATTCATGGAATATATAACATATTAATTTCACTAAAATATTTCACTAATAGTGATTAATTTAATTTATTATGATAAAATGCCATTGTGGGTATAAAAAATAGTTTTTTTTATAAAAACACATATGTTATGTTCAATTGGTTTTAATTTTTATTTCTAATTAATTTATAACAAATGAATTAATTTTATAACATTTGTAATGTAAATTTTTATAATTTAGTTAATCTCATTCATTCCCACTATTTCAATGGCTAGGTGATAACTATCATTTAAAAAAAATAATATTTAATCATTTGTTTAAGCTCAGTGTTTTCTATAATGTTATCTATTGAAAATATTTAATTTAAAAAGATAAATAATATAAAAAATTTGGTTGTTATATTCTCTAATACTTCAATAAACTGTATCCTCTCAATTTGAAATTTCACTTCAAAAATAAAAATATGATACTAAAAAATACTTTTTTTTGTGAAATCCACATCATAAATCAGGTTAATGAAACATCCCCTTAATGAGAAAAAATAAATAAATGTGAAGGTCACCACAAAATTAGGATTTAGAATAGGATAATAGTGCGAAGTGAAAACTGGTACATGGAAGAGAAATCAAACTATCATGTTTTGATGGGGGTGATAAAGAACTAGGTCATCAAAAAGTCTATCTTAATAATACCATAAATCTGTGATTAGTTAAAGAGGACATTGATTTCTTAATAAGAAAATTGAAAAAAATAGTATTTTTAATTCCAAATTACTTTCCTAGAGTTGAGGGATTATTTTATTATCCAGATAAGAACTTGTGAAAATAAGCTCAATTGATTTCTTTCCATATTATTAGATTAATATTATCATTTGGATGTGTTTTGATATATATTAAATTCATCAATTACTGTTGGAAATGGATATTCAATTTTAATTTTTCATACATGATGTAATTTAATGAATCATTTGATTCAAAATTCATTACATTAACCTTTAAATTTTTACCAAAACCAAAATTCATAACACCTTTTATCCAATATGATAAATAATAATTTAACCTCAAACAAAAATATCCAAAGTTAAACTTGATCCATTAAAAAAGTAGTTCATCTTAAGACTCATTCAAAATAAGTCTTTCCAAATTCAAAAACCCAAAATTTAGAAGGAATTTCAGTATATTTTTCTAAAATCAACTTAATATTGGATTCCTTAAACAAAAAAATATAACTCTTAATGTTACATATCAAATATATGAATACCTTTATCACCTTAAAGTGTTAATATAAACATGTATGATTCCAAATCCATAAAGAAAAAGTATTATAGTAAAATCCTTATATATCTAATGATTATTATTTCCATATTATCATTAAGAAAATACTTTTACAACATATTTCTTTAATCCATAAAAAACAAAAATACATTAATTATTTCACTTCGACTGTAGTAATAACATAAGCCTGACCATGATGCCATTACTTATTCTGAAGTATATTCCCTTGAAACATTAGGAATTCATTTTCATAGTGACAAATAATATTATATTTTAATAATTTAATATTTAAATATTCTTTACTTACCTTGAAATTACAAGCCTAGTGACATTTCTCTCCACACTTGTAAAAACCCCCATTCCCTTAGGCCTATACGAGGGTGTTTCTTTCCATAATTATCACATGTGGGGAAATAATTCGTTCAATTTTTTCCTTAATCCATCACATTATACATTGTTATCTTCTCATTTTTATTTCTCTTAAAGTCATAATACATAGAAATTTCTTGCTCTATCTTGATAGAAAATGAGAATATATCATCGTATGATGGGAAAGTTTGGGAGACCGATTCCCTTCATAGGAATGCCTTTAACCAATCAAGAAAACAATAAATATTAATTCCTGGGTTATGTGTGTGGCCTAAAAAATGCCTTTATAGTATTGTAATGTTTTCTTCATAATTAGTAACATTCTTATCCTCCTTTTATCTCAGACTCAAGAATTGTATCCTTGTATGTGCTTATAGTTCTAAATGGAAATATTTTTCCATGAAAAGTTCCTTCAAATCATTACATTCCTTGTTTTTATTTCCTCATATTATTTAGTGTTTTTTTAATGAAACCAATTTATCCATATATCAAAAGATACCATAAACTTCCATGGAAAACTTTTACCATTCATTACTTCTCAAAGAAAGGAATATCTTCTCTAAGGAACTTATCCACTTTACAACTACAAATGAATTTTTATTCCCATTGAATGATGGTAGATTTTCTCAAATGAAGTATTATAACATTGTTAAACTACATTGTATATTAAGCAGCTCTATATGGAAAAGTTTATTACATTTAATATGATTATGTTGTCCCAATATAGTTATAATTTATTCACCTCCTGCACTAACTTCAACACTATTATCTTTTCTAGGAGGGAAATCCATTCATGTATTATGTTCATTGATATAGTTCTTATTCCTTTAATTATAACCACTTTATAAATAATGGAATATACAATATTAAATCATAAAATTATGGAACATAATTTATAATATCAAAACTAGTGAAATACATAACACATAATGAAAATCTCATGTGAAACTAATCTCATAATCATAAACATGGTTTCATTGGGTTCTTCTTGTACACTTATCCTCAAAGTCTATCATAGGGTTTCATTTTCTATTATATGCTTTCCTAAATCTAGTTCCCAATGTTTCTAATAAACATTCTCTGATACCAACAGTAACAAACCTAAATCTAGTATCCCGTAGCTAGTATCTTACTTTAATACATTAGCATAATATATAAGAAATCATAGTACAAATGACTGAATAATTTATTTATCTTTGTAGACTAGATACATATTTGAAAATCAAATTAAATTTTAGACCTAAAATTTAGAAAGTATATTCTTTGAGAACCCCATTATTCCTATTAGTGTAACTCTACATATATATCAAAATAAACATCTTGGTACCTTGGGAAAATAAAACATAAGAAAGGGGTGAGCTCAAATATTCAATATGGGTTAAGTACAACAGGAGCAATCATAAATCAATAAATGACAATAATCATGGTAAGGTAAATAACTCAACACACATTACATGTAATAAATAAATTAACAATGAAAATTCAATCATATATTTTTTTATTGTGAAAATCTCCGGGACAATAATAAATGAATGCAGAAAGAAATCAATGCTTAATAATTTTGACATCATGTATATAAAACATTAACCACTACCATTAAGAACTTTCACAATATGGATTAGTAACTGTGCGTAAAACCCATTTAAATAGGCCACATTATTTATCTCATCAGACTAATGATGCATCAAGAGGTGTTTCTATATATGGTCTCCACCCGTTATTTCATCCAAAAAAATCATTATATATATATATATATATCAAATAATCAATTTAGAAAGAAGTTTTTAAATTAATGTATCCCATAACACATTGAAAAATTTGAGTAATAAGACTATGAATTAATATAATATAACTAAACATTAAATTACATGATAGTGATATGGTATGTCAATGAGTATGTATATACACCTCGCAAAAGCAGGTGGGTGTATAACATCAAAACATGCCTCAAATATTGGATATTGAGAAGAAGAACCTTAAAAGGATAATTTCATCAATAAAATGGATATATTTTGTGTATTCACTATAAATACAAATAAAACAAATGTAAATAATACATGAGATAATCAAAAGTAATTTCACACATAACTTTAGAATGACACAATCAATAAAGTAGAATTTTAACCCAATGATTGAAAATTTAGTTTAGAAATCCCTTACCACTCATAATCAATCAAATCATATGCCTAATAAAAGTAATAACTATGAAATTAAATATAAAATACCATTAATATAATTATATTCATTATATGATATATAAAAGGGAAGTTCACACACCACACACAAGTAATAAGTGGTGAATAAGGCATATATATCATAGAAGTAAAGGTGAGATGGTAAAAACCTTACAAGGTTCATATCATTGAGTTGAGAATCAGTAAATGCAGTAATTATGTGAAAAAAAAGTATAAACAAAAAAATATAATTTTAAAGAAAACATAAATAAATATAAATTTATTCCGTACATAATTTTGGCATAATAAAATAAATGAGGTAGATGTATAACTAAACGAATTAAAACTGAGTTGGGAAACCCCTTATCACATGATTACCTTTAGTATAACATTATTTAACCCCATTTATAATGGTTTAAATAATGTTATTAACTTATTTAATAATTATATTAATATATATAATACCTTATATGATTATTTTATAACATCTTATGTCGCATTCAGTAATAATATTTCATTACTTTCACGGTTTCAAGTGTGTTCATTTCATAGTTTCATAACCATTTCATTAGTGTAAAATTATGGATGTTCTTGAAGAAGGGGATTAAAACTACAGAATTGGAAGTTAATAGTATTAATGAACATACATGAGTATAAATGTTCAAATATATCATTTTTTTTCTAACATGAGGATGATTCATTTGATAAAATATTAATGATAAATGATTAGTTTATTTTGGTGGTTTTTATGAACATCATGAACTAGTTTAATTTTATTTCCTATTATGACTATATATTAGTTCATGAAAATTAAATAGGATATAATATAATTAGTAAAATATTATTTACCCTGAATAATAGTTTTATGTCTATCCATGAAGGTGGTAATGGAAAATAAATAAAAACATTATTTATAAAGCTGATTAACCAGCATAATTTGGACAATCGTTTCACTTGTTTGAATAAGAGGAGGTAATAAAATGGATTAATATAATATATTCAACTATAGACAAAAAATTAAATTATATACATGATTTTGGAATTATAATTTCTTGATTTATGAATGAGATTATGAGAAACTCGAAGTAGAAAATAAATTAAGAGAGGTGTTTTGAGAAAATTACCACTTGAATATCACCTCCATGAAAAACCCTAGAGGACCATTGATTTATAATTTTGATGAGTCCATAAAATCATGTATATATGGAGATTGATCAAGAGAGTTTATGTCAAATAATTTATTAGATACAAGTATTGTGGGTTGAAATTGGGTTTTATTTATACTTGAGGAGACGTGGGTTTATATGAAAAAATAATGTTAATTTTATATTTAAATCCAACCACATTGAGGTGGAATTAATTTAAATGATTTATATTGTTAATTAGTGTGGTGTGGGATATTTGGGGTCAATACATACCACAAAAAACCATTAAATGTTGTATCTTTTAGGTATTTTAATCATTTATAACATCATCGTGTTTAAACGTTTCCACATACTATGGTAAATAATTTTTTTAACATACAAACATTTCATGTATAAAAAAAACTAAAAAAATAATTTTTAGGTTATGATTCCAAATATGGAATCCAATTTACCTAATTAAATTCATATAATTGGGAAAATTAAATTTAAAATTAATCCCTTTGATAGTGAAAAAATGGGTTTTAAAGTCAAAGTTCAAAAGATTGAAATTTTTTGACATCAATTATCTATGGGAAATTGATTCCAATGAACGAAATTGGGTTTATTAATGTATAATTGAACTAATTATTATTTAAAACTAATTTAAAACATAATTTAACTATATAAAAAATGAGACAATTTTTTTATATTAAAATTTATTATTTTTCACTATTCATTTAAAAGGAAACTTGTATGAAAAAATTACACAATTTTAACATAGGATAATTTTTATATTTATATTTAAAAAAAATTTATTTTTAAAATAAATTTTATAATAGTGTAGAAATTTATATTTAAAATAGGTGCACCATCAAAAGACGACAAAACTGCCTTTAGAAATATATACCTCTTTCTGCTTAATATTTTATTTATTATTATCTTAAGACTATAATATGTTTTGGAAGAATTTAAAAACATTTTAATGAATATTTAACATATAAATTTTCTTAATATATTTTACTAATAGTAATTAATTTTATTTACTATGAAAAAATATAATTGTGGACCTAAAAATATTTTTTTATAGAAATACATCTATTATGTTCAATTAGATTTAATTTATATATATTATTTATTAATGGAAAATGAATTCATTTTACAACATGAGTAAAATATATTTTCATAATTTTGTTAATTTCATTCATTCCTGCTATTCCAATGGCTTGGCGATAACTATCATGTTTTAATAATCATATTTAATAATTTGTTTAAGCTCAATGATCTGTGTAATGTAATATATAAAAAAGATTTAATTTAAAAAGGTAAAAATTATAAAATCTTGTTTTGATACATCCTACATAGATTTGTATATGACCTATAATTTTCCTTCACAACCTTCATCCAAAAAAAAAATCATATGAACCTTTATAATCATGCTTTGCAAAACATTTGGAACAAACACTTCAACTATCAAAACCTTAATCCATTACGATGGTGATCATTAAGCCCGCACATAAAATTCATCAATGGGATCCACACCAATGGTAGAGTGGAATCTATTATTTTATAAAAACTCAACCAAGGGTAGGTGCATCACCTATAAACCATCTTAATACACAACACATGTGTACAACATATCCTCCAATGTATGAATGATCTTTTTTTGTCATTATGCTTATAGATGAAAAGATGTTATATGGTGTAACTAAGAGAAAAAATAATGAAAAATGATACCCCAAAACCATGTGATACAATAAAAAATTCCATAAAAATGATCATCCTTTAAACCCCATAAATCACGAATTCATCATTCATATACCGATTCATCAAAACATCCACATCACTTTACTCCTTAATAACCAATAATTGGACCTACATTATCAACCAATCTAGAATCAAAAGAATATAATCACATACACTCCAATATTGGGGAAACCAGTGATTAAGTACATTTAAATGTCCTCACATTTTCACTTGGGGATGTCAAATGTCTACAACAATACTCCAGGGACATGGTGCTCAACATTAACTTACCAGTAGAACAATCAACACAGAAAAAACTCTAACTCAAACTGATTCATCCTTATTCACTAAAACTAACTCTTCATAGAATAATAAATAATGGAAATACCTGAATGCACAACTAAGGGAAAAATTTCAAACTCACAAATATCCCCATCATACATTATCGATGGGAAAAATAAATTCCCTATAATGAAAAAAATGATGTTGATCATCCTTAGACTACCCCTAAAGAGAATCATTGTGAAATAAGTGATCTAAAAAAACCACTACCTCTAAGTATCCCCATCGAGGATTCTCCACTAGCCACAATAGGGATTAATTCACTATCTCCATGTATAGACAACCTGAACTACCAGACTCCCCCACAACAAGATACCTAATTTTAATATCTTCCATCACTATTCAAATATATCTGAACTCAAAAACAATAATTCACATTGAATTCCTACTCCATGAATCAAGAACCAAATTTTATTTGCTTATGGTGTAAGAGATATTAAATCCATAGTCCTATAAGAACTCCATCCACCACAATAGATGTGCATTCCGATCTAACTAAGATAATATTTTAAAGGAACTTGAAAAGTATATAAAGAAGTCATGAAAGGTATATAACATGATAGATGGATGATTTTTGGAAGATTCTAGAGTTTTACTATATATAGAAAAAATCACACCGCAATATCCTAATTTAAACTACAACACTTATTTCATTTGGTTAAAGATATGCAGTTAATGGAATGTTTAAATTCTGTGGGAAAATTAAATTTCTTCATGAATCAATGTAATATTTTTTTGAGTATATGTTAGAATAAATCATTACTACTAAATATTATGTTATAGATACATAACATCGTGAAGGTTTAGGTCACATCTTAATTGATCTATGTCAGAATGACCAGAACTAAGGATAGTTATTATAGATAATGATTCACACTACCAAGAGAACCCCTCGAATATAAAGGTATCGAATTTTTTAATATAAATTGTTATTCATGATGTGAATTATTGTGTCTTTACATGGGATATATTTTATTCCATTAAATAATATACACATAAGATTGATGGGGGGAATACTCAAATTTTGATGACATACTAGTCTGTATGGTTGCACTAGGATATTTGAAGGGTTATTTTTGATGTTTTCCCAAGATAAGGGAATTTCCCTGTGGAATAATAATTGAAACATGGTGAGATGGTGAAATTATAAACATATGTTTTTTCACCATGAAATTGTTTTTATAGTTTGAACCACACTTCACTGAGGTGGATTGATTTTTTACATTGAATAATGTGCACATTCCATAGATGTGTCCAAATTTGTAGCATGTCTATTTTGAATTTTTAAAAAGAAAAACTGCATCAAACCATGTTTTTAATGATCTCAACATGATGAAGTTAAGTTAGGTATATTATCTATAATTTAATATTCTTATATTTTTGGAATATTATGATATCCTCTCTAGGTAAACTTTAACTCAGATTTGAAGTATGAATTGTATAAATCTTTTCCATATTAATTAGAGAGAATTAATGAAAAATTAAAGGGGAATCTTTTAGATTAGTTGATTAATAGACATAATTAATTTTCTATAAAGAGGCGATGTAAGGTATATGGAATAGATAACAGTGACTCCATACATATGACACAATCTTAAAGAATAATTAGAAGGTATATCTATGAATCTATCACAGTAAAGGTCAATAGATTTAATCACATTGATGAAGCTAGAGATGATTGATGCATAATTTATAAAAAAAATATAAATATAGGATCATGAAGATTGAGAATTTTTTCCTAAGGGGAGTAGTGATTTCTCTAAGTGATTAATAGTAATTATTTACGTTTCTTTTCTTGGATATATACATAGTGGTTTTGTGTGGTCACTCTAAATTATAAGAATCCTAAAGTGTACTTAATGACTATAGTACACTGGCACATCATCACTATATTTACCTTGGATTATCCAACTTTGGATTAAGTAAGTAAATTTATTTTATTTATCCCATTACATGATCTATTGTTCTATATTTAAAATGAGGTTGATAAGTGTTCCTAAAATTTTAAGAATAAAATCTTGGGAAAATTTTATTTTAAGATGTCAAAATAACCTAATTCACCCCCATGTTAGGGAATTTTACATTCTTAGGAAAAACATGTAGTATGGAATCTAAATTTTCTTGGTGACATGTTCTATCTTTTATGGTAAGGAAGCAATCACTAACTATAATGGAATTATTATCCTAGACAATGACATTTTTTATGGAAGAATTAGATGCTATACAATTTTCATTCATTTTCAATAGATATCTATACCACTACCATATATGGGATCTCAGTCATCATGGAAGGTGAAGAGTTATTATTTAAAGGAAAAAGTTCACATGATGCTAATTCTAAAGGATTCACAATGTTATGAAGAGTTTGGTCTAACATAAGATACATGAAGGTGATTCCTTGTAAATCCACACACACTATTTTCAAAAATCTTATCAATATTTATGAGGGATATACTAACGTATGTGTAGCTAAATTATAAGTTATATAGAACTAGTATAAAAAATTTAATATTTTACCAAATTAATTTTTTGATTCATTATTTATCTAATTAAACATTATTGTGGAGGACATAAAAAAATTAGTTAATTTGTCAACAATATCCAAATATTTAATGAGATCCTAAGAATATTTCCATCATATTTCAATTAAATATTTCAATGATCAAAGCAAAATACCAAGAAGATGTGATGTTTGATAGTATTCATAGCACTTTCAGTACATTTGAGATAATTAAAAATAAAAACAATTCATTAGAATTAGAAAATTATTAGGACGTGGAATTCAAGGAAATAAAAAAACGCACATTAAAAGATGATCGAAAATATAGGGAATTCATTGAGGCTATTTATTTTCTTTTCCCCAAAAAACTAATATGGAAAATTAAAATTAAAAGGAAATATTCTAATTGAATTCTTTTGGTGTGTAAAAGTTGATCATCTATCTACAATGTTCCCAAATAAATTCTTTGATGATGATGAATAAAAAGTACCCACAATGAAATAATAAAAGGGTGTGAAAAGTAATAAATATTTATAGTAAAAATAAATAAAATTTATTAAATTTATTTTATGAAAATATATTAAATAAGAATAAATAAAATTCAAAGAAATTATGTTAAATACATACATCAATGAGTAAGACACCATGACTATCATAATTAAACAACAAACATAGGATAATGATGATTAATGTGATGGATTTGAGAGAAGAGTTGATCTCAATGTTAATTTTATAAATAATCTTAAATAAATTAATTTTTGGAGGACCAAGACAAATAAATTCAACAGATTAGTACATGATACCAAATTTTAAATTTTTCTAAAGGATAAAGATAAGTCTTATCTAAAGGATGAAATTAAAAAACTCTAATATATAAACCTAGAAAACTCAAAAAATGTTGTTGAGAATAAACTCCAAATTGAATACCAGGTCAATATTATTTATGTATTAACCGATTTTATGAAAAATTATGTCAATATAATCTAGGATATCAATTGAAAAGTAATGGAGAAGTGATGATAACACATAGATCAAGAAATACTTCAAACTCTCAACTTGTCATCCGAGAGTTTAGACCTACTCAAGCTAATGTGGATGAGGAAAACTAATGCCTCTATGAAAAAAATTAGAAACAACATGCACCAATACTAGACCAACTATCCCCCAACCTCATCATGGATCTCTCTCTTTATAACACATCCAACTATAGTAACTTAATATAAAAATAATATTTGTTAAGAAGTCATGACACATATATTTCCACACTAATCTGGTCACTCTTACACCCAATGGAATATGTCCTTTACTTCAATCCATTCCATGTGAATTTATATTCATTACCCCATACCATATCATATACATTTCAATATATCTATATCTGTATACCACATAACCACATCACTACCTCACACTACATCTTTATCACAATAGGGTAATATGAATTTGAAGAACATAAAACTCATTCCCTCCTCCTTCCGTGCATTACTCAAACCATGTAACCCCATAAAAACCTCAAACCATATTAGCTATTATAAATATACTACAACCACTATTCCATACAGTTCAATTATATATTCTGAATCCATCAATCCATTAAAACCTATCTATATTTGATGGGAGAACAAGGATGAGGAGGCAGTCAACAACCCATTACCTCTATAACACGTATTTTTGAGATAAAATAGGAACACATAACCATATAGGGGTCATTAAGATTATCAAACTTGGATGGTGGTGTGCAATAAATATTAGAAAATATAATTTATAAAATAGTCCTATAAAATTCAAACCTAGAGATTCAAGTAGAATTTACACTATTATCACCAACAATGACCACCACATTATAACAATGAATATGAAGAAAATGTTACAACCCAACCCTATCTATTCTCACATGTAAACCACAATAATATTAAAAAGTTCACATTTCATTATAGCATCATTAAAATCTTGATTATTTTTTTTGAACCACACCGTAATAATGTAATTATATTTTTTCTATCCACTTTTTATTTTTATACAATTTTTTAGATATAATATTTTACAACACCCACAAAAATTACCATATTATATGTAAAACAAATCATTAAAACACTTATCAATTCAATCCATTTATTATTTTTTATTCAATTTTTTTCTTGCCTTCATCATTAGTCATCTAATAGGACATTATTTTTCAATTCCATCCCACTACTCATTGTAAATTTCATTTATTCAAAAGAATTTCTATACTACCAAGAAACTGAAACAAAACCCCATAAAAAAAATATTATAACCACAATATATATCACACAACCCATGGAAATAACCATCATAACAAATGTATTTCCGCATCAAACATCTATAAAAATACTATAAAAATTATAGAATAACCTATTATATACTACAAAAAAGACATTAACATATCATCTCCAAACCAACTAATACACAAGTAATCATAACAAAAAGTCCCCATATAATGTATAAAAAAGTAAAAAATAAATAATTAAAACTAGATAGCCTCATGTTAATCATTTTTCAGTATTCATTAAACACTAAAAACACTATCAACATCACAAAAATTATAAATTACAATTCTATCAGTTCATTACCATATTTATATGATTAACCTTTTGTGTAAGGTGATTCAAAATTATTAACAAAAAACGTTCTTATATCATCTAACATCATTAAATAATTATAAACATATATACAATAACATGGAAGATCATAAAACACATGTGAATCACCCCTTTCCCATCGAAATACCTGTAGTATAATTCATTATATTTATTAGGTTAATTCATAACATTTAACATATAAGAACAAAATATTGATTAACCTATATTCATAAATTGAAAAATTAAGATAATTATTAAACCCTTACCTCATGGATTCTTCAACAACAACTATGTATAAATGAGATGAATCAGATAATCACACCACTAAGAAAATGCAATAAAAACCCACAAAATCTATTCACATCAAAGTTCAAACAACCATATACCCAAAATGAAAAAAATGAAGAAACCATAATTCCATATACTCCCCAAGAATATAAAACAATGGTATAATCAAAAGAGGAGTCTGATTTAAAAATTATGTCACAATATCACTTAAATCTCAGGGGCCAATCAACTTTAAGACTGATATAATAAATGAAGGCCCAGATAAAACTAATGCGATCACACCAAAATTTCAGAACATCTGATGATCATGGAATGATCCTAGACCATATCCCCTTAAACCTAATGAAACCAAGAAAAACCAAAATATAATGAACAAAACCATAGTGAAATAGACCTCAGGAATGTTGAACTATATAATAGAGCATCGACTCTAAGACATAATTAGATTAGGGATGTTGTGATGACCCCCATATATTATTAACCCAAGGGAATTATTGTATGATTGAATAAGGATAACTTTATATAAAAATAACACAATTAACATAATTACACTACCAAAACCCATCATACCACAACCGACCTTCTATTTTGAGATAATGTGACCCTAAATTCTCATGACTACTCTATAACGACTAAGAATTCAACATATAAAATTTTCATTTTAAATATAAATTCTTTTCATATTTATAAATAGGTTCTAGTATAAAATAAAACATAATTTTTTACATTAATTTAAGACTTTACTTTCTAAGAAGAAATATACTCCACAAAGTTTAAAGTACTATAATGGGATAATAAACAAAAAATTTCAGAACAAGAATTTAATATTCAAGAATATGACAATCCACTAGAATAATCAAGACTATGAACCAAAATATAAAAAAGATATAAAACATTAGTAATGTAATTTTAATTTTGAAAATATTGAATATTAAACCTTGGGATGAATTGAAATGAATGATTAATGAACGAAATATGAGTTATTTATAGTGAGAATAAAACAAATATAACCATTATAATGTTCATATAACTAGTAAGTATAGTATCCTGATTATTAAGAACAATAACATGACTATTAGGAATATTAAACATACAATTAGAATAGTTACTTGACTATTAGAATAATAAGATAACGTGTAAATAATATTTAATTTGGATAAAATAAATAAATATAAATATTAGAGTGTTATAAAATAAATATTCAAATTAGAATATAAAATGAAAATATAAGTATATTACTAATAATGGTTTATGGCATGATACTAATATAATAACCTAATAAATTATAAAATGGTTTAAATAACCTAAAATTAATTTTATAAATAAAATCATCCATTTAAAAACAATAAATATAAATATAAAAAAAAATAATTAATTAATAATATCTAATAAGATAAAATATATCATTAAAAATAAAGATTTTTGTTTTATTTTCTTTTATTCTCAATAAAATAATAAATTTTATGTTAAATGGGTTAAAAATTCATAAAAATATGTAATAAAAACAAACAATATACATAATTTAAAAATTATTACTATTGAATGTTTCTCTTTGGAAATAATAATTTATACAATATTTTAACTCAAAAATATCCCTCTTCTCAGTGTTAATTCCCCCTCCATCCACTTGTAAAATAAATTCTCAAATACCTCTTAAAAATTAAGATATTCTCTATTTTTTATCCAAATCCTCCTAGAATGATTAGTTATGTTTTGGTGTCATCTATCCCTATCCCTTACAGCTTTAGTTATATAGTAACAGAGTAAGTATCGATGAAGAGGAAACCTCACAATCCAATTATTCTTAGTTTTTCATTCCATTATCCTAATATATTTTATTTTTCTATCTTCTTAAAAATGTATTTCCCATTAATATAAAATATTTAAGTTTTTATGACATGGTAAAAGCAAACCCTTTACAGTATATATACTCTATCACCCCTCTTTTTGACACATGCTAATAATGGTCAGTTTTATCTCCCTATAAAGATGTTTTAGATTCTTTAATTATCATTTAATTCATGGATGGTTAGTGTAGATAATATATAATATATATATTTTTTAAAATTACATGTTTTTAGGATTTATGATTTTATAATACTAGTTAATAATTAATAAATAATTCAATCTTGGAAATTGACATATAAATGTAGAAATACAAATGAACATGTCAACAAGCCATTATCTCTTAAATTAAATAGTAATAAATACATCCAAATTATTATAATTGATCAAGAATAAAAAATAATAAAATATAACTTTATTTAATTGTTTTGATAAACACAATTTCATTATATCAGAGGTATAAATGTGATAAAATACATGGGAGTTGAGGTATCTGGACTCTTCGATGCAAATCTTATATTTTTGGGTTTTTAAATATTTCCTTATCTTTTAAACTTGATTTTTATATAAATATTATAAATTTGTTTTAAATTTCATTCATTTTTTTTCTTTTAGATATATACATGTTCTTACTTCATTAATATAAATTCTAAACCACCTTCATGAATTTTGATCAATACATTTTCTATAAAACTCATATCAATTTTATTATGTTTATTCTCCTCCTATCTCTGAAATATTATATTTTATTTTTTAATTATACTCTTAATAGTTTAAAAATTGATGTATTTATTTTTTATTTTGGGGAACTTATTTATATTTTTCATCGATACATGCCTTATGCTACCATTATAAAATGGATTATTTTCACATGGGTTTAAATGATGTTTATAATTGATAAATACTTTATTTCTATGTGTAATGCATGGTTATAATCATTTAATGATGTGATTGGTGAGATTAGAATTATATATCCCCCCAATGCATTGGGTAATGTGCTATATGTCATGATATTATGTATATTTTTCATGAACGTGATGTTAGATTTGTTCACATTCTATGCTTAGACTTTGTCCAAAATTTCATAATGGTTCACTACTATACATATGTGACATTTAATGTATTCTTAAAATTATTGAAATATTATTATGATAATTATCATTTGAAAATGATAATATCATTATTATTTTACTCACCCATATATTCATATTGAATCATGTATCATATTTTTTCCTATTATTCCTCCCCTTATAGGGATTTTATCTCACCCTTTTTATGTATATTCTAAGGTAATTACTTGTACTAAGGAGGATATATAATATTATAGGGAGACTATGAATAAAAACTGAATAATTTTTAAAATTTTATATGAATTTATGTTTTATAAACCTAATTTTCATATGAATCCAATTTTTTTTATTTTTTAATGTATTATTATTATTATTCAATTTCTATTAAAAGTGATTTCAAATTCATGTATTAATAATACAAGTAACTATAGTTGGTGTCCGAATAATGTTTAGTTATTTTGGAAGTAAGTTTATTAAATGATAAAATAGTTAAAACATACATAACCCGTATGTTAATATTTTTTTATGCTTATCAGTAAGTTATTAATACATGTTTTATTAAATTTATTTTCTAACATATTATAGATTAGAAAATAGTGGAAACTAGGGGAAACTAGGCCACCAAAAAATGTGATATAAAATAATTTGATTCTATGAATGAAATTTTAAATTAAATGGGAAGTTTAGTATAATATTTCATCATGTTACTTACCAAGTTATCATATGTTATTAATAATAACTTGATTCATGTGGAATGTCCTTAATTATCCAAGAGATAAAAATTAGTCATTGTGAAATCCCATCACTTGTTTTTAGGTATTCCATGACCCTTGTTTTTAACACCATTAGTTGGGTATTATTTCAGGGAATTTTGGGTAAAATTTAGAAAATATTAGAAGCCCATTTGTCTATTCATGTGTAGCACATGGTTAGGGAAAACCATGCGGTTAGGCCCAGAAAAAAGTGTTCCCTGTTGGGAGCCATTGGTTGGGGCAACATGGTTTGTTCAAACCCTATGACCACAACTAAAACCCATGTATCCCTTTAATTGTGGGGAATTTTTGTTTGGTGCATGGTTAGTTTAACCATAAGGGAACACCTTGCACCCCAAATAGAAGACCAGTAAGGGTGAACTGTTATGGTGCATAGTTTTTCGAACTGTGTAGCCCTCTCTAAGAAACTGTGAATATGGTTTTTAATTCCCATAATAATTATTTAAAAAAATACCAAAACCTCATTTAATATTACTAATTCCCCCATTATACCCTAACAATATTTTATAGATCTCTGAGGCTCTCAAGATGTGAATTTGACTCCAAAAAACCCTTTTATTAGATTATTGAAGCAGCATTGATCACTATAAATATCCTTTGGGTATGTGGATCTCTTCTCATGTATTTTACATTGGTCCCTCATTCTATTATCCTTAGATTTTGATATATTTTTATGTGTTTGATAGACTTAAACTCTGTTTTATTGGATCCATATTCTATTTTATGCTCTTAGATCTTTTGTTCTTTTATTCTTCTTTGGAAAGTCATGTTATAAGTGTTGATTCCCAGATATTTTATTTAAAGATAGGTGGTTCCATATTTATTTTACATAAATATTAAATTGGTTGATTAAATTTAACTGAGTTTTTAATTGACTTAAAAATATATATTTTTGATGATTTGATCATTACCGTGAAATGGTGATGAGATTTTAGGAAAACCCCAATTTCAATGGGATTGAAATTTAGGGGAAATTTTGTGAAAAATTATTACTTGATTTTTAAATAGTTTTGAAGAAATTATTAAAGGTGATCTTGAGAAAATGGATTAAATTGAAAATTGATTTTAAATGGAATTAAATGATGAAAACCTATGATTTATTTTTGAAATGAAAAATTAATGTTGAAAACTAAAATTGGGAAATTGTATTTTGAAATGTTTTTAAATGAATGATTTCTAATTTTATTTATTAGTTATTTGATATAAATTATAACAATATTAGTTAGTGGTAACTGGGATAATTATTCTAGCACTTATACATCATAGAAATGTATTCACGATTAAAACTATTTATAAAGTAATTGTGGCATGAATTCCCTTGTTGGGTTCCTCTATTGGGGTCTAACTACCTATGAAGGGTTCCCCTATTAGGGTGTATTTGTGTGTTCACACCGGATAAGAGACAAGATCATTATTGTTATGTGTGAGGACCCTATTACCTGGAAAATAAACTTATAGTGGGTCTTTCTTATATGGTTATTTGCAATGACTTGTGACTTGATTAACCATTCCATTGATTATTGAACTATTTTATTCATGACAACTGATTTATATAAACTAATTTTTTTATTAAAATTTAATTTAATCATGTTTGAAATATGTGTTGATATATCTTCCAATTATTTTAATTAAATCACGTTTTGATTAAAAATATGAAAATGTAATTCCATGAAATGTTTTTTTAAACTGATTGAAATAATGGCAAATTGTTATGGTATTGATTATGGAACACTTGGTGTGACCCTATTAAGATTTATATCTCAAACCCTAACTTTTCCATAAATCATTTTTAGGTATTATAATGAAAGGTTTTAGTAAGGTAAATCACTACTTATAGGTGGTGGATTTTCATTATCCTTTGGATTTTGGAGTGGTGATGGGGAATGGTGGAGTTATTATCCACTTCTTACATAGGGATTATGAGAATACTTTCTAGTTTACATTGTAGTTCCTTTTGATATGTTTACCTTTTTTGGGGTATTGTTATTCATGGTTATTTTTGTACTTTCTCCCTTTTCAGTGTTGATTATACAAACTTTTATTTTTTTATCATCCACTATTTTATAGAAAATTAATTCCCTCATTGATCATTTGTGATGCCGGGTGCTAGTCACAAATACATGGAGAATGGTAATTCCCTTTGGTCCATGTCAGTAATAAATAAAGTATTACGGAACTAGGGTATCAGGGTAGGTTCATGACAAATTTTCATTAAAGGATCAGGTTAATAATCTTTCCTTGATGTTATTATGAAATTTGAGAAGTCATGATGGGACTTAGGAGGTATTTTTATGCGATTTCCTGGAAATATCTCACCTTAATGAGAATTAAGTCCCAAATTTTTTTGGTAAAAGTTTCTTTGAGGAATAATTTGATCTGATTCTAGAATTTTCACTTCTTTTGATTTGTGTATGTTGAAATGAAAATATTTAAGTCTTATCTGATGGGATAGATATTCTCATTTATACCGTTTGAGTTATTTATCTAAGTAATCTTATGATTTGTTAAATTAGATATTTTGTTGTTGTGTAGAATCATGCCTCTAATAAGGCATGTAAATAATCCACATGAGTAAGATACAGGTGAACCACAGTGAGTGGTTCCTTATGTAGACCAGAATATTGTTAAAATTGTTGTGCATGTTATCCATGATATGGGATAGACATATACATTGGTTCTTGTTCAGGAATTAGTTGTGGAACCTCAAAATGATGAATCATGTAATAATTTCCAAGAGTTTCTTCACCAAAAACAAATGTTTTACAATGAAATAATGATCCTCAAGTGGCTGAGGATTGGGTGAACAAGATTGAGTTTGTTTTTTGATTTCCAAGAAATTATTGAATCTATTAAGGTTAAATGTATTACCTTTAAGCAGGATGAGACTAGCTAGAGATGGCAGGATTCAATGGTAACATCTAAGAATCCCATGGGTTTTTAGTGGAAGAACTTATGTTCTTTTCACAGATTAGTTTTATCCATAATATATGGTACTAGCTATGGATATTGAGTTATTCAACCTATATAAGGCTGATAGATTCATGAAACAGTATAAAAACTACTTTGTTGGGATTAAGTAGTTTTCACCTATGATTATATCAAATTAGAAGACAAAGAATCAATAGGTCTAGATGGTTTTCTGACCAAATTTCCATTCACAGTTTTTCATACTAATGCTCACTTAACATGATGAAATACTGGATAGGGTGCTGATGATTAAGCTTGACCTAGATAGTAAGTCAATGTTTAAAAGTGTTACTTTTTCTAAATTTTATATTTATATGATTTATTATAATGAAAATATGAATTTCGATGAATCTATTAGTTTTTATCGACAGCATGAATCATTTAGACCTCCTACAGTACCTGGAAGAGGCCCTTTGATTTTCTTCCAGTGTGGAATGGTTGAAGAATTATGACCACTTATACTAATGTCCCAAATATCTAAAGATATTGTGGTCACTTAGTATACCTATAGAAATTATTCCATTTCTTTTCTACTCCCCTTAGGGGCATGGTCTTATCAGTTACCAAAAGTTTTTTGGTGCAAAAAAATGCTTCATAAATAATGGGATTCCATACACATGAATCTAGAATAAATATTATTCACATAGTGGAAGAGTATCCAAAGAGAGCTGATATAGGTCCAGAGAATGCGGGAGGTACTATCTTTATAGCATCATATTTAGGGATTTATTTATTTGATACTAGTTCTCTCACTCATTTATATTCGCACATAGTGAGATCCTTCTAAATATTCCTATACAGATTTTAACTTATTTTATGGATATTATTATGCCCTTATAATGAAGAGAGAGAGATAGGGGTATTTATTATCATATTCATGTTTTCTCCTTATCATTGATTGATCTTGAATAGAATTTTCTAACTCTCAACATGAAACCTCTTGAATTCATTCTCGGGATAGATTGACTCATTTATAATAAGGCCCAAATTTACTATTTTATATGGTGGGTCTCCTTTACTATACTCGATGGGGTGCGACATTTATTTTAGGGAGAATGGGACTTGAATTTAATTAGATCCAAAACTTCTTATTTAGAGTTAGGTATAGTAATATCAGTGTTTTATTTGACTTAGATTGAGAATATTTTATTGAGAAACTCTCTCAAGTTGTCTTCTAGTTTCCTGATGCGTTTGCATCTAATTTCTATGAGTTTCTACCGATAAGAGGGGTATAGGATGTATTTTATACTCAACCAATGTCTATCCCTTCTTAAAATATGGAACTAGCTGAACTGAAATATTTAAAGACTTATTTGGATTATTAGTTAGAGAAAACCAACATTTTCTTGAGTGTGTCACCTTGGGCAACCCCTATTTTACTTTCTATGAAACATGATGGAACACTTCACCTATATGTTGAATTTCAGAAACTCAATCGAGTTATGGTGATGAAAAAGTATCTGTTGCCAAAATTTGATGATCCATTTGACTAGTCAAAATAGGTGAATTGGTTCTTGAAATATGACCTTCAATATACTCATAACCAGTATGGAATAAAATAATTTGAAATTCATAAGGGTGCGTTTTATTTTAGGTATGGACATTACGAGTATATTTTCATGCCATTTGGTCTAACCAATACTCCTATAGACTTTTTTGATTTTATGAGTAGAATATTCAATGAGTATATTGATACATTCATGTCAGTATTTTTGGATGACATCCTAGATTACTCTTAGTCTGAGG
The DNA here is from genome assembly GCA_963277665.1 of Viscum album. NCBI lineage: Eukaryota > Viridiplantae > Streptophyta > Magnoliopsida > Santalales > Viscaceae > Viscum > Viscum album. Next base: position 489,272,971 of record OY728148.1, on the reverse strand, counting down.
AGTATCATGAGTGACACCTTAAGTAGTTTTGGAAATTTTGAGAAATAACTGAATATATTCCAAGATATTGAAATGTAATTTCTAAATTTAGGAAGTGGTGTTCTTAGGAAACATTGTCTCTGAACATGGTATTTTAGTTGGGCTTAATAATGTGAAAGCTGTTATAACATGGGGGCATCCACAAAATGTTTTCATTATTCAGAGATTCCTAGATTTAGTAGGGTATTATCACTAGTTTGTAAAGGATTTATCAAGATTGACTTCTCTGATGAACTCTCTCACTCATAAGGGAGTGAAATTCACTTGTGATGATAACAGTTAAATTTATATTTTTGATTTAAAATTAATTTTTACTTCTACACCAATGTAGACACTTCCAGAGCTTGGGAATGGATATGTGGTCTTTTGTGACGCATCTGGTTGGTGTTTCATCTACGTTCTTATGAAGAGTGACCACATGGTAGCCTACGGTTGTTGATATCTTAAGACACTTGAGAATAGTTATATGACTCATACCTTGAAATCACAACAATGATTCCTTCACTTAAGAGTTGGTGGCATTACCTTTTCAGAGAAAGGTTTACCATGTTTTCTGAACGAAAGATCATGACTTATATATTCGCTAATTTTTTTAACATATATCAGAGAAATTTGATGGAGTACCTAAAATATTTTCATTTCTACATTTCATACACCCTATTGAAGGGGAATTTAATTGTTGATGCTTTGAGGAGGAAACTTCCAACCCAAGACATGCAAGAATCATAAGAAGAGTAGAACTTGAAGGATATTTTTGAACAACTGCATTTAGGAGTCTAAGATAATGATTAGAATCTTTTCTTAGAAAGTGTTTAGTTAATCTCCTCTATTGTTAATATTATTCTTTTTAATATAATTTTGATGATGAATTTTATGGAATTAGGGACACTTTATAGTGGGGAGACCGTCAATGAGTGGACATTCTATTCTAAGGTCACACTATGTTTTTAGAATTGATTTGTTGTGACTTTGTCTATAAGGAGGACTGTAATAGGGGATTTCCATAATTCCTAGTGGGTGGTACACCATAGAACCAAACTTTTTTTATGATATGCAATGAATATTCTAGGGTCCATGCATGAGATGAGAAATCACCAATTTTATTCAATATTTTTATTTCTTTCAGTAGTCCAAGGAAATGAACTACTGAGTTTTAGGTTTACATCATCCACATTCAGGTCAACATAGAATTGGGATTCTATATATATGGACATTGGGGTTAGTTTTCATCATAGATATTAGAATAATAATGTGATATGGGTTTTTATTTATCATTAGATAAAATATGCCCACTTTTCACCCATTCGAGATAAAACCTATTTTGAGGAGTTGTGAAATATCTATGCGAAATAGATTATTCATTTTCAAAGAGTTCCATATTATATAGTCTCTAGTGGAAATCCCCATTTTACCTCTTATTAGTGGTAATCCCTCAGGGGTGATTAGATCTATGGTTAATTTGAGTATTGCATACCATCCTATGATATATTGACATATAAAGAGGTCTATACATATTCTTGATGATATCTTACATGAAAACTACCTAGTTTTTTGTGGATCATGGGACTTCTATTTGGGATTGATTGAATTTTTTTATAATAACATTTAAAAGTTTTCAATTCGGATGGCTCCTTTTGAGGCCCCATATAGCAAGTAGTGTAAATAACCATTATATTGGTTGGAGATTGGGGAAACTTCCTTAATTGGACAAAGTTTGTTCCAATAGATAATAATGAATATTTAAGGGATTTTTTAGTGAATGTTGATGAAAAAGAGCCGATAAATATATTATAATTACCATAATAGGAAAAAATTGGAGCTTCTAATTGTTGAATAAGTTTTTTTGTGTGTTTCTCCTCATTTGTGTCATTGACGGTTTTTGAAACAGGGAGAGATTTCACTACATTTTGTGGGACCTTTGGAGGTTTTTTAGTAGGTGGGGAAAGGGGATTATCATTTATCACTTAAAATGTAGTTGAAATTGATACATATTGTGTTCCATGTATCATAACTCCAAAATTATCTTTCTGACCCATCTCATGTATTGAGACGAGATGATCATTATGATGAGCCTGATTTATCAGTGATCAAGAATCAAGTAGGTATTTTTCGTTCTAAGGCAATGGTACTTCATGGGAGGATAGTAACATTGGTTCTTTGAGATTTTTAAGTAGGGTTCAAATTATCATGAGATATTGGAGTATGTGGAAGTGATGAGAGACCAGTGATCTCATCTCTTTTATATGGGAACTTCATGAGAGTCTTTATGGGGATAGAAATTATTTATAGTGGGGAGGTTGTAACATTATGTTACTTATTTTCAAGTATTACTTGACACTAGTTTTGATACAATTTTATTTAAGTCACATTTCAAGGAGTTTCGATTGAAATATAGATAATTTTGTAATTGCTTTGGGTTGTGCATGGTAGGAACCTGGTTAGGGAAAACCATGCGGGTTGGTCTAGAAAACCATGTTCCTTGTCGGGAGCCACTAGAAGGGGTGCACAATTTTTCCAAACCATGCAGCCAACCCTCTAAAATAAGAACACCATGGACTTTGGGGAATTAAGGTTTGGTGCATGGTTAGTTTAGCTATGTGGACAAACCATGAACCCAAAATATAATAACATTAGAGAGAACACTTACAGTGCATTATTTTTCTAAGCATATTACTCTCCCCAAAATACCATGCACATGGTTTTCAATTCATACTAAAATTAATTCAAAAATAAATCACCTCCCATTTATGAGGTTTAATTAGCCCATTAAACCATGTCAGAATGTTTTATATCATGGAGGGTCTCAATAGGGGAAATTTACTCCTCCAAACCATTTTCATGGTAGATCAAAGTGGTATTGATTTTGATTTATATTCTAAAGGTAAGTGGATATCCTCTCATGTGTTTTCTTCTAGCATAAATTTATCTTCTCCTGGAGTCTGATAGATCATCATGTTATTGATGGATCTAAAATTATTTTTATTAGTCAGGTTGTAATCCTATATCTTCCTCACATTCATTCTTTGTTGGATATTCCTCTTGTGAGTGTGGATTCCTGCATCTTTGATTTAATGGTATGTGATTCCATATTTCTTTATTCCAATGATTAAAACCTTTAATTTCAGGATTAAATTGAAATAAGTTTTTAATTGATCTCAAAACATGGATTTGTGAAAATTTGACATTTGATATCAAATGGGAATTATATTTGAGAAAACCCCAATTTTAATGGAATATAAATTGTGGGGAGATTTTTTGAAAAATGATGGCTTGATTTTGAAATTTATTGATGAAATTATTTGATATTGACCTTGAGAAAATGGGTTAAATTGAAAAGTTATTTTAAATGGAATGAAATGATGAAAAGGTATGATTTGGTTTTAAAATGAAAAAGGCACATTGAAAACCAAAATAGGGGAATTGAATATTGAAATGTTTTGAAATGACTGATTTTCAATTTGACTAATTGGTTATTTGAAGCACATGTTAGTATAGGTAATTAGAGATAACTAGGAAAAGCACTCTAGGAACTGAATGCTGTAGATATGGATTAATGATGAAATTTTTTACTAAGAAAACTATATCATGACTGCCCATGTTGGGTTCCCTTATTGGGGTGTATACATCCCATAATGGGTTCCCCTACTGGGGTGTATTTGTGTGTTTACATTTGAATATAGATAATATCATTATTGAGATGTGTAAGTATCCTATTACCCAATAAAGTAACTTATAATAGCGCTTTTATACATGATTATTTTTTATTATTTTCGACTTTATTATACATTCCATTTATTATTGAACTATTTTATTCACACTGATAGATTATATAAAATGTTTTCAATAAAATTTTCATTTAACCATGTTTAAAAGATGTTTTAATATATCTAACATCCAATTGAATGAAATAATATTTTGGTTTATAATATGAAAATACAACTCCATAACTTATATTTTTTAAATAATAACAATAATGGTAAATGTTTATGGTATTAATTTTTAATCATTTGGCTAGGATATACAAGGATTTAGAGCTCCCACCACACCTTTTCCTATGAGAATTTGTAGAAATTATTACGATAGGTATGAGAAAAGGGAAATCACCACATAAAGGCAGTGGATGTTTTTGATTTTTTGGGATGTGGAGTGGTAATTTTGATAGATGAAGATATTTTCAACTTTTTTCACTGGGAATTCTAGACTCTTGTTTGGTTTATTTTTTTTTTGTTTCTTTTGAGATGTTTATCTTTATGTTATGCATTTTTATATTTTCTTGTTCATGGTGCTTTCTTAATTAGAGTTTTGATTATAAGAAATTGTATTTTTTTCATCTTTCAAAATTTTGTGGAATATTAGTTCCCCCTTTGATAATGTGGGATTCTAGGTGCTAGACTCTAACTCATGGGTATTGGGAATGACCTTCAGTATATGTCAGTTCTAGCTTATGAATAAGGGTCTGATTGTATCCTAACTAGTTTATAAAATTCGTTAAACTATTTTTGTGTTAAATATCATTGATATTTAGTGGATCACCCAATCTAGTTTTTTTTAAAACAAGTTAACCCCGTAGAAATGATATTTCCATGATTCATTGAATTTAGAAGGTGGAAGTTTCTCTTTATATCAATTGTTTATAGGTAAAGGATGATAATGGTGGGAATTGATTAAGAATAAAAATAAAAAGGGAGAATTTGAAACAATGGGGTTGGAATATTTTAAGAAAATATTTGTTAATAATTCCTTCCCTATAAATATTTATATCAAGATGAAGAGATAATTTATGGAGCTTAAGAAAAAGGATAATAAATCTATCCCAACATATGAGGGATGTTTTATAGGGATTATAGGGAATAAACATGTTTTTGTTATCAATAATTTTATCAAAATAGATAGAATATTTAATATTTTAAAACCATATCTCTATAAGTATATTGAAATATGAGACTTTAGGAGTTATGAAGAAGTGGATTGGTGTGCTTGAATAGAGGAGATGTGTTTTGTATAATAGTCCCATAGATATAGAGATAATAAATTAATGATGGAGTTTTATTTTTGATTTTGAATGAGGAATGAAGATATAACCACCAACATGTCAATGATCTGGAATTAAACACTATGTGAATGTCCTAAAAATAATAAGGAACTAAATTAATTATAAATTACAAGGGAGTAATGATCAAGAATTTTGAATAGACATGATGTATCCAACTGATATAATGGGGGAATGAAGGCACCACTCAAGGAAAAAACTATTCTTCAATTATTAAAAAACATGGAACATATTCATTAAGAAAGAAAATGCACCAAACCATGTGTCTTTGAGGGTAATAAATATCAATATCCACTTAATTCAAAGGAGGAATTGAAATATTACACCATTACTGCCACTAAGGTGGAGTAAGAAAACAATGTAGTTAAATTTATACATACTAGTCACTCATATATGGTGAATTTTTTATTTGGTTCAGGTTGTACAAATTCATTTATATCCTAGATGTTTTATAGAAATATAGAATCAATTCCCTAATCTCTTTAATTATAAATATCTATGAAAAATTCTATCTGTTCAATCATTTGGAACAAAGTTAATAACTCTTACCTAGTAAGAATTTTTTGCATGATTCTTCCAATGAATATCATTATTCATGATTCTATTGAATTTGACACTATAATTAGCATGGATTAAATCTCATTATTTAGAGTTCCCATCAACATTTTGGAATAGAAAATATATTTCCATATCATATTCTATCCTATTATTTGGTATAAATTCATGGAATATTATGAATCATTTTCATAAAATCCTTCAATGGTGTGGGTGTTGATACCCAACGTGGATGTATTTTTTTTAAATCATGGATTTAAATGAAAACATAAAAAGTAAGGAAATTAATATAGTGATAGAACATATAAATATATTACATGAATAATTTCTTAACCCTCCCCCAAAGTATGTGTTTGTTGACACAAAATAAATAAGTATATATTTCTTAAATGGTTTAGTTAATAGAAATCATCAACCTTAAGCCTACTATGAGGGAATGCATAGATGTATTCCTACAATAATTTCTTGGAATTACCCATGATTATGTGTTTGGGTTATCAATATAAGTTATATTTGAATCCATACATATATTTAGGAGTGGCCATAAGATATCCTTGATAGAACTAGAAGTGTTAAAGAAGAAAATATAAGAGAACTTAAGAAAAGTGTTGAAACAACCTAGTGCATAACCATTACTGTTCACTAATTCTAATTGTTTAGAACAAGGATAAATTAATAAATTTATAAAAAAATTACTAAGATAAAAATAAAAATAATAAAAATCAATTATCCAATTCCATAAATTGAGGACTTGTTTGAAAATTTTTGAGGAGCACAATACTTCTCAGAAGTCAATATTCATTCTGGATATCATCAGCTGAATGTGAAGAGAGAATATATTCAAATTACAACATTTTGGTCATGATATAGTAACTGTGAGTTAATAGTGATTCTATTTGTACTTAAAAATACCCCCATAAATAGTAATGGAATTTATGAATAGTTTATTTGTAATACCCCAAGCTTCCACAGTATGTTTCTCTTTGAATAATATTGTAGCGTGTGTTGTACGCAACTACGAGTTCTAACACACACCACATCCAATCAAACTAGACATTATGAGTAGTAATAAATACTTTTTGAAATTTTATACATTTTATCTTTAAAAATGGAATTAATTTTTGGATTAATAATATCGAAATTAGCTTAGGGTGAATTTTTTTTAATTTTCTGATAACTTTTATATTTTGATGAGTTGTGAAAATTACTAAATTTTAATTAATTTTTTTTAATTTAAATAATTAATAGTGATAAATTGTTTATTTGAGTGGTTATAAAGTATAATTAGATTATATTTTTACCATTTAATCCAATGTTGGTCATTGGACATAATTTCATAGTTAAACTAGACATAAGCAAGTGTCAATCTTTTGATAGTTATTATTTCTTAAAAACACACTTTTTGTTTTGACAACAGGAATTAATTTTAAATTAATTTTTTACACTTCTGTGTTTTGAATTTATAAAAATGGATTCCATATTTAGAATCATGAGGTCCAAATTGTGTAAATATGTAACTTTTATTTTTAGACATTTTGAAAAATTACTTCAGTAAATATTTTATTTACCATGGTAAAAGGGTAAATCTGGTAAATAAGTGTAAAAAAAATATTTTAGTCATATTAAATTTCCCTAAAAAATGTTCTAACCCTATTGGATGATACATGTACGACCATGAGCATCTTTAGGTTGATTTTGGGAACCCATGGAGTCACTTGTAAGTGATAATGACACTTTATATTAATTAAGTTAAAGTAAATACAAAAATGACATAAGCATATATCCTTTAGCAAAATATTTTTTACATAAGGTTATATATGTTACCTTTTCGACTATAAATATTAATTAGAAAGATAAAAATATTTCCAACATAATGGTAGTTCATTTATTATTTTTATACCTTGAATAATTAAATTTATTTATGACACAATAATGATGTAGTATTTTCCTTATTAATGAAAGAATCAAATAATTGGTATTATAAATGTTAAAATAAATAAAATTTGAACGTTTTGATGAAATAAAAGAATTTTATAGGTTAATTTTACATTTTAGTATTTCTTAAATGAATTTAGGTTTAATTAATAAAGTATTTATGGCTTTAAGAAAATTAATTATTAAATGGTGTAAAAATTGACATAAAAGAGTTTTTAAAACAAATATTATATTATTAATTGATATTCTATTCCTCAAAATTTAAGTTGTGGAAAAAGTACTTATATATTGATAAGTGAATCATAAATGAACCACTTGGGGTTAACTTGGAAGTATATAGTATGTTTATTAACTACATAATATAAAAATACAAAGAGACATGGTAAATGTAAAACTATTTAACTAAGAGTTAAATATAAAAGTTAAGGTTAATATAGTGGCAAAAACCTATCTGAAACCTATTGTTTGAGTGGTTTTAGACCCATCCCCACATATACTTTAAATAATCCATTTTGGAGCCTTTATAAACCAAAAATTATTTTATTATAAAATAATATTTATACCTTTTCCTAAGGTGCCCCTCACCCCTCTTAACACCTTAAATACCTTTTGGCTCGGACAAAACCTTACCAAATATCCTATAAACTCCCCTAAATTCATCCTAAAGGAATTAATTTAGTCAGAAAGCCAACTTAAGGAGCCCTTTTGATCAAATCAAAAGGAATAACCCGAAGAAGAGGTAATAATTCCACCACCCTCTTTCATGTTCATTTCTTCTTCCACTTCTTCTTTATTTGTTTTTTCTATTATAAAATAATAACTCCAGTATCTTCTATATACTGTGATGTTATTATAAATATGGTACAACCATATTCATTATTCTATCCATCCTTTGAATGACATGTCACCATACGTGCGTACGTACGGATTACCGTCTCCACGTCGTGGGGTAATTGTTATTCAATACATTATTATTTGGATGGTTATAATAATGATGTGTAATTCATGTAAATAATAAAAATAACATGATAATTATTCTGTATATATGATATACCATCTAATTATATGTTATTTTAATATCAAAATAATGATATTTTCGCTCTTGCGTACGTACGGATTACTGTCTCCACGAACACGATGAGATTCATTCCCCATCGTATCCATTCAAGAATAAATTTCATTAGATGATTAAAAATAATGTTTAAATAATTGATATCATTATAGATATGAATAATATACATCCCATCCATAAAAAATATGACTCACATAATAAGGAATATAAAGGAAAATGAATCTATTAACACATGAAACGACGGTAGAACTAAGATATTATTAACAAAACAATGTTTAAAGATCATATATGATACCATATTAGTGTATATGATTCTTATATAATTTAATAACAATTATTTTACCATTATATAACAGTTTAACCTACCCTCGACCAAGTAAAAGTACAAGGTAAGGGTTAATTTCACAATCTCTTTATCCAAGGGTTTTTTACGTAAGTATCTACTGGGACATCTTTATCATCCACATCCATGTTTCTTAAAAATTTATTTCAAAAAATTCTTACTATTTTATAGACTCTGGTTTAAAGTCGTTTATACCCTTGTTTGACTTTTGATAAGATGTTTATAAGGGAATCTTTCCGTCGTTTTCCAAACAAGGTCCTTTTTAACCTTTTCGACAAAATTAAGGAAAGAATGTGTTTTTTTAACTTATACGGTGGGTGCAACTATTTTCTACTATTATAAAATCATAGAAACTTCCCCTAAAAGCTTATAAGAATATATTAAAAGAAAATATTTTATTTTATAATTAAGTGGCTTATAAATGATTTCAAGAAAAGAGATATTTCTCTTAAATAGTTTTGATTTCATCTATGTCAACATGCTTTGATGGATTTTAAGCTTATTTGAAATTGATTTATTATGATACAAAAAATACATATTGTATTGAAGGTTTTGTGATATGTTTGAATGTGGATGTGTTATTTTTATACCATTCATGGTTTATGGATAAATTATTGACATTTCTTATGCTAGTTTTAATTTGAATGTTTATGTTATTTTTAAACATGTTCATATGAGGAATGCATTAGACTTAGTAAGTGACAGGTGGAGCCCAATATAGCTACTCGATACATCGATAGATCTCATGAGACAAACTAGTGTCTTGGCACAAGGCCTGGACAAAATATTATTTATAGTCTTGACATGGTTATGATAGTCTGGTATTATGCATTCTATCATTATGAAAGTGGTTATTGATATTGCATGTGATTATTCAACCAGTAGAATATCCACGTGAATAAGTAAATGGAATTATTTCATTTTATTTTTGCCATATTATGCTGATTTTAATGTTTAAAAGTCTTTTTTTATTTATACATTGCCTTAAATGTTTATGCTTATTTATGAAAGTTTCCGCTATAGTTTTATCCTTATTGAGCATCTGAGCTCACCCCTTTCTATGTTTTATTTTTCCCAAGATGTGAAGAAGTATTTTATGAATGAACTATAGGGATAGTCTGAGGGGATATGAGTGTGGACTATGGAGACTTTGTTGTTGTAGTTTTTCACATTATTATGTAATGTAAGACTTATGAATGTATCTAGTGTTTCCAAGGCTACTAAACTAATAGGCCTTTCAAGACTTTATCTTTTGTGATCATGAAAATGTTATGTAATAATGCACCGACTCTAGGTAACTGGGGTCGGGGCATTATAGTTGGTATCAGTGGAAGTTTAGTTCAAGCCTTGGAAGCTAGATTTAGATAAACTCTGATTAGAGCACACAGACCTAAGATAGACGTTGAGCATTAGTATAGAAGAACTTCCTATAATTTTTTTATTTTAGATATTTTGTGAATTTTCTGAGGAATACATCCCTGTATGGATACGATTATGTAGAGGATGCTATGGCACATATGTACCTAGGGGTAAAACACAAAAACATCACTTTGAGCTGGACTCGAATGGGAACTGGTGCACGACAACGGGCCTTGCTGCACTGTTGGTTACGACACTCCCGAGGGATATGCTTAGGATAATTCTCATTTTCTTTACAAACCATTATAAAGGGTTTATAAGTATATACTTACTCAAAGAAAACATTTTTTTATGATTATGGATTATATCTATAAACTGTTCAATTTATGTAAAGTGGTTTAGAAGATTGGAATTATGTATTTCAATTCATAAACTAATCTAGTGTATGACATTGTCTAGAAATGGCACCTAGTGGAAGGAATGGAAACTATATCAATGCATGAACTCCATGTTGGGATTTCCCTCCTTCTCAAGAGAATTATATTGGAGCTAGTGGTGCAACTGGTTCTGATCCTCTAATCACCATACTCGGAAAACTCACTCAGGTTATGAATAATAACCTTACCCGTATGAAGCACCCTGATCCGTAGCATGGACGATCAATGTTAGATCGCTTCATGAGGCAGAAACCACCAACATTAAATGGGAGTAAACATCCAATTGTAGCTGAGAAATGGATAAATTCTTAAGAGAAAATTTTCCATGCTTTATGGAGTAGTGAAAGGGAAAATGTCATCATGGTAGTTTACCTACTCACTGAAGATGCTGATCAATGGTGGTAATTGATTCAAAACAAAAAGGAAGATGATGAAGTTTTAAATATGGAATGGAGGGAGTTTAAATATATTTTCTTAGAAAATTAATTTTCTCGTGACCATCAAGTATATATGGAAAGGAAATTTCTGAGTTTGAGGAAAAAGGAGGATGAGAATGTCGCAAAGTACGAGGCTAACTTTAGAAGGTTAGCGAGGCATGCTACAGATTATATACGTAACCTAATAAGTAAGATTGATCATTTCATTGATGGGTTAAAACCATTTCTCCGTCGAGAATTAGTCTCACAATCCTTCTCATCGTACGAAGATATTGTCTCATGTGCTATTAAGATAGAAAAATAATTCTCTATGTCTTACGACTTTAAAGAAAAGCAAGAGAAGAAGAGATCTGCTGATCACTCTGGAAATGGGAATAAGGGGAATAAGGGAAAAGTTGAATATCCATCCTGTAGTAAATGTGGGAAGAAACACCCCAGTACTTGCTTGAAGGGAATATGAGTCTGTTAGAAGTGTGGTGAAAAGGTCCACCAAGCTCATGATTGAAAGGGGAAGAAAGAAGCTACTGATGTTCAATGATACAATTACAGGGAGATGGGACATTATGCAAATGAATGTCCTAAGCGTTGGGGGAACTTACCTCAGAAAAGGCCAAGGGATCAAGGCCAAGATTATGTTATCACTACTGCTAAGGTAGAAGCTCCGAAAGATGTGGTGGCAGGTAATTTAATAGTTTCCTCATGTTTAGAAAATGCATTATTTGATTCTAGATCATCACATTGTTTCATATCTTCCCAGTTTGCTAAGAAAATTAGATATTTCCAATTTGATTTAACAAGGGAGTTGTCAGTTAAAACTACTAAGAGAAGTATCATCGCAACAAATTTTGGTGAATCTGTTCCCATTAGAGCAAATAAATGTTCTTTATCTGCTGATCTCATCGTCATACCTATGATTTAATTTGATATACCAATCGATATGGATTGGATTTCGGACCATGATGCGAAGATTTATTGTAAGAAAAAGGAGGTTATGATTTTTGATGATGATGATAAAGAACACCTTATCTTTAGATCAGAATCGTCACCACCTGATTCTTATCTAGATCCACCCCCAGTAGCTCAAATAAATTCAATTATTAGGGATGAAGAGAATGAAATAACTATGGGTGAGGAAAGGAATGTTCAAATAGAGGAAATAATTATTGTGAAAGAATATGTTGATGTGTTTACAGAATATTTACCTGGACAGCCTCCAGAACAAGAAATTGAGTTTTCCATTGATTTAATTCCTGGTTCAAGGCCCATATTGAAGAACCCTTATAGAATGAACACCATGGAATTAGTGTAACTAAAGAAACAACTAGAGGAATTGAGTAATAAGGGATTTATTCTCCCTAGTGTTTCTCCACGGGGAGCCCCTGTTCTTTTTGTTAAGAATAAAGATGAATCTAGGAGGTTGTGCATTGACTATAGAGAGATCAATGATATAACAATAAAGAAAAAGTATCCCCTACCTTGAATTGATGATTTATTTGACCAATTGCAAGGAGCTCAATACTTTTCAAAGATTGACCTTTGATATGGATACCATCAGTTGTGTGTGAAGAAGGAATACGTTCCTAAGATAGCATTTCGAACCAGGTATGGGCATTACAAGTTTACAATAATGCCTTTTGGATTGACTAATGCACCCTCTGTCTTCATGGATCTAATGAACAGAGTTTTAAGGAATATCTATATGATTGTTTAGTGGTATTTATTGATGATATCTTGGTATACTCCCAAATCTATGAAGATCATGAAAATCACTTGTGCATTATCCTAAAGACTCTTGAAAGACATGAATTATATGGGATGTTTATAAAGTGTGAATTATTGCTTTAGGAGATTTCTTTTCTTGGCCATATTTTCACTAAGGATGGGATTTTAGTTGATCCTTCAAAGATAAAGGCAATCCAAGAATGGCTAGAACCGACAAGTATAACTGAGGTACACAGTTTTATTAGTTTAGCAGGTTATTATTGACATTTTATCCAGAATTTTTCCCGGTTGGCTAACCCATTAACAAAGCTCACACGTAAAGGGGTTAAATTTGTTTGGAAAAAAGAGTGTGAAGAATGTTTTGAATAACTAAATAGAATATTAGTCAATTCTCCTATATTGACTCTACCATCGGGGAATGCTGGGTTTGTTATTTATAGTAATGCATCGAAGAATGGACTTGGTTGTGTCCTTATGCAGAATGAGTGGGTTATTTCCTATGCATCACGACAGCTGAAAATTCATGAGAAAAACTATCCTACTCATGATCTTGAGTTAGCAGCTATAATCTTTGCTTTGAAGATATAGAGACATTATCTCTATAGTGAAAAATGTGAGATATATACTGATCACAAGAGTTTGAATTATATCATCTAACAAAAAGAACTCAACATGAGGCAAAGGAGAGGGCTTGAAATACTCAAGTATTATGATTGCACGATACACTTCCACCTTGGGAAGACAAATAATGTGGAAGATGCTTTGAGTAGAATGGATCATGGTGTTTTGCACAGGATGAGAGTTGAAAGGGATCTGATTTTCATGGATCTAATAAAGATGGATATGGGAATAACCATGGAATGTGAAACATCAATTATTTTTCAAATGGTTTCCAAAACATCTTTACTAGAATGGATAAAAAGTTCTTAGGCTGATGGTGAGGAGTTTCAAAAGAAGATTAAAGTTGTGAATGATGAGATATTGAGTAACTTTGTATATGAAGATGGAATTTTGAAATTTGGGAAGAGACTTTGTGTTCCCAATATACCTGATCTAAAAAGAGAATTTTTGGATGATTCTCATAGTTCCAATTTCTCTATACACCCTGGGAGCACCAAAATGTATAGATATTTGAATGAAAATTTTTGGTGGGACAACATGAAGAGGGATATTGCTGATTTTATGTCAAGATGTATGGTTTTTCAACAAGTGAAAGCTGGAAGACAACAACCTAGAGGAGTCATGAAACCTATTCCCATACGGGATTGGAAATGGGATAATATTACGATGGAATTTTTCATGGGACTACCAAAGACTCCTAGAAGGAATAATGCAATATGGGTCGTTGTTGATCGTCTTACCAAGTCAGCACATTTTCTTACTATAAGAGAAGATTTACCACTTGAATGTCTAGAAAGACTATATTTTAATGAAGTAGTGAGACTTCATGGAGTTCCCCTATCGATTGTTTCTAAACGTGATCCATGTTTTACATCAAGATTCTAGAAAAGTCTTCAGAAATCCCAGGATACTGAGCTTTCTTTGAGCACTGCTTACCACCCCCAAACTGATGGACAATCAGAACAGACTATTCAAACCTTATAAGACATTTTGAGATCATTATCACTTGACTTTCAAGGTCTATAGGATCAATATTTACCTCTGGTAGAATTTTACTATAACTATAGCTTCCATTCAAGTATTCAGATGATACCATATAAAGTGTTATATAGAAAGAGATATCGCAGACCAACCTGTTGGGATGATATTGGTGAAAGAAAACTCATAGGCCCATAACTTGTGGAGGAAACGAAGGAAAATGTGAAGGTAATCCAAACCCACATCAAAGCAGCTCAAAGTATATATAAGAGCTATGCTGACAACCTAAGGAAGGATTTGGAATTTTAGGTAGGAGATCTTGTTTTCTTGAAGCTATGTCCATTGAAGGGAGTTATACGTTTCGGTAAGAAAGGTAAATTAAGTCCCAAGTACATAGGAACTTTCGAAATTCTAGAACGAATTGGGACTATATTTTATCATTTGGAAATGCCTCCAAATCTCTCCCAAGTTCAAGATGTGTTCCACATATCACTGTTGAGAAACTGGACGACTTGTCTGGTAAAAGTTCTATGAAGAAACCATAAGATGGAAGAAGCAACGTGGGAACCCAAGGAACTTATGATGAAGAACCACCCGAGTCTTTTTATGCAGTAATATTCTAGAAATTTAGAGGATGAAATTATTTGAAGGATGGGAGAATGTAGCACCCCAAGCTTCCACGGTATGCTTCTCTTTGAATAATACAATAGCGTGCGTTGTATGCAACATCGAGTTCTAACACACACCACAACCAATCAAACTAGCCGTTATGAATAGTAATACCCACTTTTTAAAATTTTATACATTTTATCATTCAAAATGGACTTAATTTTTGGATTTGGAATATTGAAATTAGATTAGGGTGAATTTTTGGTACTTTTCTGATAACTTTTATATTTTGATGAATAGTTAAAATTGCTAAATTTTAATTAAAAACAACTTTTTTAATCAAAATAATTAATAGTGAAAAATTATGAATTTGAGTTGTTTTAAAGTATAATTAGATTATATTTTCACTATTTAATCCAATGTTGTTTATTGGACATAATTTCACATTTAAACTAGACATAAGCAAATGTTAATCTTTTGATAATTATTATTACTTAAAAACACGCTTTTTGTTTTGACAACGAGAATTAATTTTAAATTATTTTCTGCCACTTCTGTGTTTTGAATTTAGAAAAATGGATTCCATATTTAGAATTATGAGGTCCAAATTGTGTAAATAGGTAACTTTTAGTTTTAGACATTTTGAATAATTACTTCGGTAAATATTTTATTTACCATGGTTAAAGGGTCAATCTGGTAAATAAGGGTAAACAAATAATATTATAATAATATTAAATTACCCTAAAACGTGTCCTAACCCTATTTAATGATAAATTTCTAACTATGGTCATATTGGGGTCGATTTTGGGACCCCATGAAGCCACTTGTAAGTGATAATGACACTTTATATTAATTAAGTTAAAGTAGATACAAAAATGACATAAACATATATCTTTTAGAATTTTTTTTACATAGGGTTATATATGTTACCTGTTAGACTATACTTATTCATTATAAATATAAAAAGATTTAATACATAATGGAATTTTATTTATAATTTTTAGACATTGAATAATTAAATTTATTTATGACACAATAATGATGCAGTAATTTTCTTATTAATGAAAGAATCAAATAATTGGTATAATAAATGATAAAATAAATATAATTTGAAAGTTTTGATGACATAAAAAAAATTTAGGTTAATATGACATGTTAAGATTTCTTAAACTAATTTATTTCTAATAAATAAAGTTTTTATGACTTTAACAAAAATTAATTATTAAATAGTGTCAAAATTGACAAAAAAGAGTTTTTTTAAAAAATATTATATTATTAATTGATATTCTATTCCTAAAAAACTGAGGTTCGACCAAAGGACTTATATAATGATAGGTGCATCATAAATGAAACAATTGGGGTTCTCTTGGAAGTATATAGTATGTTTATTAACTATATAATATAAAAATACAAAGATACGTGGTAAATGTCAAACTATTTAACTAAGAGTCAAATCTAAAAGTTAAGGTTAATATAGTGACCCAAACCTGCCTAAAACTTGTTGGTTGAGCGGTTTTCGACCGATAACCACCTTATACTTTAAATAATACATTTTGGAGACTTTATAAACCGAAAATTATTTTATTATAAAATAATATTTCTTGCTTTTCATAAGGTGCCCCTCACCCCTTATATAAAAGGGAACTCCCCCTTCTCAGTAATTCAGACCTAAAAAGCCTTTTTGATCGGCCAAAACCTGCCCAAATATCCTCTAAACTCCCCTCAAATCATCATAGAGACCTTAATTTAGTCAGAAAACCATATTAAGGATCCCTTTTGATCAAATCAAAAAGAAGAACCTGAAGAAGAGGTAATAATTTCACCACACTCTTTCAAGTTCTTTTCTTCTTCCACTTATTCTTTCTTTGTTATTTCCATTATAAAATAATAACTCCAGTATATTTTATATACTGTGATGTTATTATAAATATGGTACAACCATATTCATTATTCTATCCATCCTTTGAATGACTTGTCACTATACGCGCATACGTACAGATTACCGTCTCCACGTCGTAGGGTAATTGTTATTCAATACATTATTATTTGGATGGGTATAATAATGATGTGTAATTCATGTAAATAATAAAAATAACATGATAATTATTCTTTATATATGATATACCATCTAATTATATATTATTTTAATATCAAAAGAATGATATTGTCGCTCGTGCGTACATACAGATTACCGTCTCCACGAACGCGATGAGATTCATTCCCCATCGTATCCATTCAAGACTAATTTTCATTAGATGATTGAAAATAATGTTTAAAGACTTGATATAATTTTGGATATGAATAAGATACATCCCATACATAAAAAATGTGACTCACATAATAAGGAATATAAAGGAAAACGAATCCGTTAACACCCGAAACGATGGTAATACTAAGATATTAATAACAAAACAATGATTAAAGATCATATATGATATTATATTAATATATATGATTATTGTATAATTTAATAACAATTATTTATCCATTAAACCAAGGAAATGTACAAGGTAAGGGTTAATTTCACAATCTCTTTATCTGAGGTTGTTTTTACGTAAGTATCTACTGAGACATCTTTAACATCCACATCCATGTTTCTTAAAAATGTATTTCATAACATTATTACTATTTTATAGTCTGTGTTTTAAAGTCATTTATACCATTATTTGACTTTTTATAAGATTTTTATAAAGGAATCTTTCCATCATTTTCCAAACAAGGTCCTTTTTAACCTTTTTGACAAAATTAAGGTAAGAATGTATTTTTTTAACTTATACGATGGGTGCGGCTATTTTCTGCCATTAAACAATCTTCGAAGCTTCCCCTTAAAGATTATAAGAATGATTTCAAATTAAATGTTTTATTTTATAATTATTTGACTTATAAATGATTTAAAAAAATGAGATATTTCTCTTAAATAGTTTTGATTTCATCTATGTCAACATCCTTTGATGGATTTTAAGCTTATTTGATGTTGATTTATTATGATACAAAACATCCATATTTTATTGAAGGTTTTGTGATATGTTTGACTATAGATGTGTTATTTTTATACCATTCATGTTTTATAGATAAAGTATTAAAATTTCATATGCTAGTTTTAATAGTAATGTTTATGTTATGTTTAAACCTGTTCATATGAGGAATGCATTGGAATTAGTAAGTGACGGGTGGAGCCCGCTATAGCTCTTCGATGCATCAGTAGGTCTCATGAGACAAACTAGTGTCTTGGCACAATGACTTGACAAAATCTTATTTGTAGTATTGGCACAAGGCCCTGACTATGTGGTTATGATAGTCTGGCATTATGCATTCCATCATTATGAAAGTGGTTATTGATATTGCATGTGATTATTAGACTAGTAGAATATACATGTGAATAAGTAAATTGAATTATTTCATTTTATTTTTTCCATATTATACTGAATTTTAAGTTTAAAAGTCTTTTGCTTTATTTATACATTGCCTTAAATGTTTATTCTTATTTATGAAAGTTTCTTCTATATTGTTATCCTTTCTGAGAATCTGAGCTCACCCCTTTCTATGTTTTATTTTTCCTAGGATGTGAAGAATTATTTTATGAATGACCTGCAGGGATAGTCTGAGGATATATGAGTGTGGAATATGGAGACTATGTTGTTGTAGTTTTTCACTTTCTTATGTAATTTAAGACTTATGAATGTGTCTAGTGTTTCCAAAGCTACTAAACTAATCGGTCTTTCAAGACTTGAACTTTTTTGGTCATGCCAATGTTATGTAATAATGCACCGACTCTGGGTAACTGGGATCGGGGCGTTATAGTATTTATATATTACATCAATAAATATTTGTGGTCTTTATTAAACACAATCTTATATAATGTATGATAAATGAAGAACATGAAGAGAATCTAAGGAATATGATGACTAATTTAAGTAATGATAAGTTTCATTATATGTTTATCAAGTGTGAGTTCGGGTGTAGCATGTCACATTCTTATCATATGTGATCATGAGTGAAGGAATTATTGTGGATCCTTCAATGAAAATGGAAATTGATGAATGACCCTAACCAACACATGTCTCTAAGATATGTAGTTTTATTGGGATAGTTAAGTACTACCATTGGTTTTTAGAATCTTGTTTTAATTTTACAGTACAATATCTAATTTAAAACAAAATCATGTGAATTATATCAGGATAGAGTAATGTGGAGAGATATTTAAGGATATCAAGATGAGGTTAAACATTACACCTGTACTCAAACTCAATAGAAGTCGATAACGATTCCTGATATTCAATGACGCATCAAATAAATTATTTGGTTATGTACTCATGGAAAATGATAAAATGATAGTCTATACCCTATTATAGTTAAATATAAATCAACAAAATAAACTAATGAATGATCTAGAGTTAGCAGTTTTGACTTTATCATTGAATATTTCGAGGCTCAACTGATAAGGGAGTAGTGTGACATATATACTAACCAAAAGAGTTAAATGTATATATTCATGATAAAGGAGTAAAAAATGTGTAAATAATTATGGTTGGAGTTAATTAGGGAATAAGATTTCTCAATTCACTATCATCCTTGTAAGATGAATAAGCTAACTAATGATCTTATAAAAAAAATTCTACCCTATCATTGATGATTATTGATGAGGAACCTATATTTATAAATATAAAAAGGATAGATCTAGAAATCATAAACGATTCCAAAAATAATATACCCAAGTGGTAAAGGATCCTTCTTGGAAATCAAAATACCCATTATCATATCAATGTAGGGATGAATTTATGGGTTTCTGTAGTATTACTATAATAGGGGACTATAGTAGTGGTGAAACTATTGCAGCGGTGACACTGTAGTAGTGGCAGTACTGTATCAGGTACTATAGCAGCCTAGGTTTTATAGAAGTACTATTCACTACAGGTATCTTTGGGACAATAAATGAGATTTTAAGCCTTGTATTTAGGCCTCTTGGCCTTAGGCCTTCGAGCTATGTAATTGGTCTCCCTCTACCCATTCAAAAAGAGGTCTTTGATTTTATAAAAAATGTGGCTTCGACCCCAATCCTTAAAAAAATCTAGAAATCATAAATTTAGTGAATAAATACCATTTTCCCAAATTATTACCTAACCATATATCCTAGATAAAACCAATGAGAAAAAATGGGAGGATATTTATATTTTAAAAAATATGTAACCAATAAAAGAAGAAAATCATTTTTAATTCAATGTCATCAAAGATAGAGTCATTTGGGTTGGTATAAGACTCTGTGTGGTTTCATCACCAGATAGAACAAATCTCTATTGGGTGATTCACATAACTCATAATTCTCAATTAACCATCCAAATACTAAGATGTATCAAGAACATTAAGGGATATTTTGGTGGTATGATATAAGATGTAGAACACTGAGTAAACCTCAAAGTTATTTTTATATCAGCAAATTGAGGTAGAGAATTAAAAGTCTAAGGGAATGACTTATCCATTTCCAATACCAATATAGAAATGGGAGAACAACACCATGGACTTTAGAATTAGTTTTATAAATAAATCTAACGGAAATAATTCCGTAATGGTTATTATGGATTTAATAAACTAGATGAAAAATTATATTTCTATATGAGAATATTTCTTATACAACCATCTTACAATGATATACCTCAATTATGTGGTGAGGATACATGGTGAACAACTTTTGATTGTATCTATTAAATATCCAATATCCACCTTTTATTATTTAAAGAGTTTTTAAAATTATCTAAATTGTGAGTTTAACATTAAAGGATCATATCACCTATAAATATATGGTTCGTCAAATAGAAATATATAGACACTCAAATAAATTTTGAGATCTTAGTTTATATATTTTAATGTAGGTTGGAATTAATAATTTCTCATGGGTGAGTTTTCATAAAATAATAGCTTCCACTCAAGTATTTAGGTGACTCCATATGGAGATCTATATTTGAAGAGATTTTAAATCATAAATGTTGGGATGAATTTAGTAAATAGAAGCTTTTTGGAACCAACATTATACAATATATGATATAGAAATTTCAATCCAATTCTAAAGACATTAACTATAAATATATTTGACATAAGATATATGTTGAAAATAATTTAAGACACTTGGAGATTGAATTTTCAGAAAAATAATTCTTTAAAATATCACTCTGGAAGTGATTCAAAAGATTTATAATGATGGGAATACGTATCCATAGGTACATTGGACCCATGTAAATCTTTGATCACAAAATATTTATTCCCCATAAACTAGAACTTACACCAAACCGATATCAGGTTTATGAATATTCCATATATCAATCTTGGGGAAGTACATACTCAATCCCCAACATGAACTGAATTTCATGGTGATTCGACAGAAAAATAACCCCTCATATAAGAAGTAACTAGTGAAGATGTATGACTATTGTGAAAATTTTATATATAGTATTAAAACTAAACTTGTCAAATTACATTGGTAAAATAATAAATATGGAGAGAAAAAAATGAGAAACTAAGGATATAATAAAATAAAAGTACCCTCATTTATTCTCAACCAATGATATGAGTTTAAATATCATGGATTAAATTTCTAAAGGGGGGAAAATGTAACAACATAGAAATTTATTTATGGAATTTTCCTTCTGAATATAAAAGTGTTCATTGTTTATGAACATGGTAAATTATAAAACCCATCACTAAATTATTTAATTATTGTATAACATTAAATATAGAGAATAAAAATACCTAATAGAATAAAAATAAAAAAATTGGATAATTAAATTGTACATGATTTTGATAATCTAAAACATAAGGATCCTTAAGAATTATCAAGTTTGTAAACAAAACTATAAAAATTAAGAAAATAGTAGTAATATAATAAATATATTGAAAATTATGAATATAAAAAATTGATCGGACTTGAAGTAAATAATGAATGAGGAAAAGGTTAGGTAATTATAAGAAGTAGAAAATCAATATGACTATTGGAATAGTTAATTTTCTATTAGGAATAATAACATAACCATTATTAATAGTTATACGACCATTACAAATAGTAACATGAAAGTTTTAATATTAAATTAACCATTTTAATATTAAAATTATAGTGACCCAACTTTTTCTTACATTAATATTACATAACCTTTATGATAAAAAACATAATATTTATACAATCAATGATATAAGGGTTTAATGTATTAGTAAAATTAGTCTCATACATCACTTGAACATAATAAAACAAAAAAATTATTTAAATTCATCATCTTTATCATTATGAATTTCTCATGATCGCTTTAGTACAAGTATTAACATGAGGATATACATCATCGAAAGGGGTGTTATAAACCCTATTTTAAAAAAATTGAAATATAATTGAATTATTATAATTGATTTAACTATTTATCAATTATTATCATTTTATTATATTTCTTAATTCCCTTGGTTAATGGGAAAGCATTTTGATGTCATGCTTTCCTTAAAAATTATCTTTTTTTTTCAATTTCAATTTTTTTTCCATGGTCATTAATAAATTTGTAAAATTAATTATAAATTATCAAAATACATATATTTATACACTTATATTTCGTAAATATTTTATTAAAAAAATATGTTAGGTTAGTGTTAATAAAATAATTGGAAACATCCTCATTAGCGGTTAACTAGCTGTTAATGGGGAATTATCCAAGGAGGAGGTAAGATAATTATAAAATATGATTATATATTATATATTTTTACATAATTAGGGAAAAATAAGTAATATAATTTTAATAACACAATTATTAGTCTTATAAAATATCATTTCTAAAGGGATAGAGAAAAATTGGAAGAGAAGAAGAAAATGTAAATGATAGTTGATGAAAACAAGACCTTTTCTCAGCGTGTCTTCTCTTTTTGAACACTAACCTCCATTGATGACTTGATATGGATAAATACATAACATACATAAGGGTTAAAAGATGCATAAGAGAGAGAATTTTGGAATATATTTACCTTTGGAATGTGTAATTTAAGTTCTTTTCCAAGGGGAGGAATAAGGGCTCTTAATACTTGATGAGAGGTGTATTTTTAGGTTAAAATATTGAATGAAATGTGATATCAAAAGTAAACCTACAATAGTAATTTTAATCATATTTTTGATCATATATAAATAAAATATAATGGTATTAGGACTTTAAAACCTTTTCTTTATCGAATTCAATAGTTTATTAAAATGAAAAGTGAAAAAAATGAAAAAAAGTTATTTTTATGGAATACATTATACTTTAAACTTTTGAATGGAATTTTTAGGTTTGGAGGAAATTTTTATTTTATTTTAATGACTAATTTATCAAATTAAATATTTTTAGGTCGTGAAAAAGTTTTTATAATAGATTAAATCATAAATGATTTAATTTTAAATAAACTAGTTATGAAGAAACTATATTTTTATTGTTCAACTTAAAATTAAATTATTTCTTAAAATTTACAAAATATCACCCCTAGATAAATTTGGCACGATGATTTAAAAATTGGAATTCATTTTATCAAATTAATATTCTAAAATATGTTATTTAAAATATTCAGTATAAAAAATATGTTTTAATGAGATGCATTAAAATACAATTTATTAAAAATATGATAATATTTTCCTTGAGTTTTAAATTTTGATATTTTTTTATAGAATTTAAATATATATATTTACTAAAATTACTCATGATAAATATTATTTATTTTTTGTTTTATTATTTTGAGGTAAAATTAATATTATAATGGTAATTATACTATTCCTAATAGTATGGTCATTATTCCCAACTATGAGGTTACTGTTTAAACAATTATATTTTATTCTATAATAACACCATCATTTTCTTTCATAAAAAATTCACTACAATTCCTCACAAGGTTATATATTTTTATATTCAATCGAGTCGATTGGTTTCTAATATTTTGTTTCATTTCTATAGTGTTAATGGTGAGGATTCTAATAGATTATAGGGATTTTAATTTTACCATTAAACATTTATTAATCTATATTTTATCCCATTGTAATATTTGGAATTTTCATGGGTTTAGTTATATATTAATTTACTGATCAATACTACTGAAATAATTTTTTATTCATTTTATTTATGCATTATTTGTGAATAATACTATATAATATAATATAACACATATTTATTTCAAAAATAATGATCCATTTATAAACAACAGGTTGTTACATTTTAATCCTATTTAGAAATTTCCTCCAAGGAATTTCTACTCATATTCTTGATTGGGAATAGATGAAAGTAATTTTGTTTCATTTCATCCTTTGGTTCCCACATTGCCTATTCTTGTTTATGGTTCTTACACAACACATTAAAAAGGTGAGCTGTCTTGTTGTGTAGATCCATGCCTCTAGGGTCCATGATCTTCAGCAAATTCTACTCATACGAGAGGTTATTCTCTAGTTGAACCAACTTTGGATTCAACACATGTGAGATATTAGCTATGTACTTCCTCAGGAGAGATATTAGGAACACATCATGTACTAGAAATATAAATTCAGGGATGTTCATGATGATAGGATATTTATGCTATGTGACCAAGGATATCAAAGGGACCAATGTACCTAGGGCTCAAATTCTCCTTCATTCAAAACCAGACGAATATCTTCCATAGTGATATTTAAAATAAATATTTTTCAACAAATTCAATATTTATGTCCCTTAGATGGTTTTTGGCATAGATCATATACAGAATCTGAGTATGTTTTATAGGCTATTGAATGGCATGAACCTTCTCTATCATCTATTTCACAAGATCGAGTCCATGTATCCTTCATTCCCAAAATTTATCCGAAAAAGTTGAAGTTTTACATTACTTCTCATTCTTAGATTCATATAGAGATATTTGAATACTTTAGTGGAGGATTTTGTTGTGTGTGAACTGAACTAATTAGTGGTATTTATTCCATCCTCCTTTAAATTACATTTATCTAGCTCTTTACATGTCCTAGAGTTTTTGAATAGTCCTTTTAGATTAGATATCAGTTAGGAGGTAATATGACATATTTAAATTAAATTCAGTATTCAGATCTTATTAAGGACCTATCAATAATTTAGAAGTGAACTTTGGGTGATGATTAGAGATGATCAAATGTGGTTCCCCATGCAGGATCACACCTTCCTTTATATATATCATAGGAAATTTTTTAAGAGACAAATATTTTTGAATACTGATAAGGTGGGTAGCCTTGGGGAGTCGATCCAATACAACCCACATCACATTGTCTCCTTTGGATGTCTTCTATTGACCATTGAACAATTCCATTGTGATATTCTCCAATTTCCACATGGTTATGGTAATTTTTGAATCATACCCTTAGAATTATGTCAATTTTATTTAACTTAATGACACAATCATCACTTCTAGGTACACTTAGTTTTCTCTTTATTCATGTTTCCCTGCAAATGTTCTCTTAGGGATCAAAGTACATCTCAGTGCTTCTAGGATGGATGGAGAAAGATGAGATATGCACATTATAAAATATCTCATTCTTTGTCTCTGGTGATGAAGGCACTCAATTTTTTTAAGTGAATCACACCATTATCATCGACATGGAATTCATGAATCTTAACTTAATTAAATAATTTCACCTTATTTTGAAACTCTAGTTCTTATCTTTGTAACTCCTTGATCTTCCCTTAGATAGATGGATGATAAATCATTAGGGAAAGTTAGGATGTATTCATTTCCATTATGATTTATAGATCCATCATTTACATATCAAATAAGAGATGGTCTGTATCAAATTACAATATTAATAGAGTAGAAGGTTATTTTATACTATGGTCATTCACTACCTTGTTATCCTTTTTGGATGGTAGGGAATTGAGGAATCATAGTCCTCAATTATCATTAACTATTAACATTTTATCATTTAGTGATCATTATTAGCGAGTATATACTTTATACTCTTGTGATATATATATATATACATATCTGTCAAACTTTCCACAAAATTGGTTGTGATTCCAAATCATCAAGGTAATGATCACAACTACCAACTCCAAATAATGCATCTGGTAGTTTTGCACATAGATCATAAAATATAATGAGGAATAAACCATCAATTTATCATTTTTCATGAGTAAAAACCCAATAATTTCATTTATGAATATCTGTATATAACAAAACCTTACCTACATGTTCATAGTGTGAGTATAGGTGTAGTGATTATCCTATTAATGTAATCCATAAATATTTCCTCACATTCTTTTATCTTGAAATACTTTACCAATCTCCATGTTAACATAGTTTTCAAGTCATATAATCATGAGAAACTTCTCACAAAACAATGATAGTTCCATTATAAACCAAAACATCTATGGATATTCATGAAAGTAAGGGGTTTCTCACAACCCTCAATTTCCTTTGTCTTTTATGTTTCTATATAAACTCCCTCACTTTTTATCATATTTGCTTACAATGTGACTTTTTTTTCATCCAAGAGTCACACATTATAATCATTACACATATTTTCATCTTTCTTAATTTCACCATTACAATCCTTATATTCTCATTATTTTCATCCTTTCTTCTAGATTAAATGAAAATATCATTGATAATGACTACAAAAATTTAATAAGGGAGTCTCTAAAGAATATTTTCATAAAATACAAAAATATTTTAGTGTCATTATTATGTATGAAGGGAATAACTATAAACTCAATGTGTCCATGTCTTATAAAAAATGATATCATATGAGTATATTATTGATTTTACTTTAGATGATGATATCCAAAATGAAGATCCACATTTGGGAAGTACTGATCACATCATAGTTGTTCAAACAAATCATCAATCCATGCCATATGATACATTTTTTTTATAGTGATCTTGTTGAGATCCTAGTAATATATACCAAACCTCATTGATCTATCCATTTTCTTTATAAATAGAACTGGATCGACCAAATACGATTCACTAGGTAATATCAACCCTTTGTCAAAATTATTTTACAACTGCTTCTTTAACTCCTCTAGTTCGATTAGGGCCATCCTAAAGGGGAATTTGGAGACAGGTGTGTCTCAACATAGATTATATATTGATAACTCGGCCTCATTATTATATGGAAGTCCATGGAACTATTCGGGGAACATATCATCGTATTCCCTAAAAAATGTAATTTCATCAAGGTTGATAATTTCTATCGACTTAACTATTTATAAATGATATGCTTGTTCACAGGGTATGAACACCCACAATGTTGATGGATTTTTCAATAGAGATTCATGAACATAATTTCATTTTTATAGGAGTGTTGGATGGTACAGAATATAAAAAGATATTTCCTTTTAATTAAAGTAGATTTTTTCTCTATATAATAATATATAATCCATACCCAACATAGCGTCAAATTATACCAGGGGTATACTATAAGATTCATTGGAAGAATTATCCCATATATGCTAAGAGGAGATGATTAGAACACTAGGGTTGCATTGATCCAACCACTACATGTTTTACAGATTTATATACATTAAGGTAATAGGGGTTTGATTCAATAGTTATAGAAAACTTGTAGGATATAAAGAAATACCTAGAAACAGTATAAAAAACTTTTTATATTATTAATTGAATTGTAATTTAACCTTGTATGAATTGATTTTCATACTCCAATTCAATAAAAATTATGGAATAAGTTTTCCATTTCATTGTTGGAATTTGTGGTTGTTTACATGGATTACCTTTAAAGACATGCGATTCAGTGCATTGGATTCCATAACACCCTTACTCTCTTCAGTTGAAGAATTGAACCATGGAAAATGAATTAGGAGGTTTATTTCTTTCTCCCACAATGTAGGCCCACTTATTAATTTATCTTCAACATTCATGATCTGGGTGGCCATTTATGATGCACTTGTATCATTTCCCCATCCCTTTGAGATAATTCCCATGATTCCGCTTCACAAATTTTTGACATATGGGTGGTTGGATCCTCTTTCCTCATTTTTTATTTTACCCAAAATCATGAAACTCTATTGTTATCTTATTATCTCTATAACAAAGGGACCATTCTACAAACTCCATATATACTTTGAGAGCACATAAAATTATTTATTTATAACTTCTAAATACATGGATAGATAGAGTTTTTAAAAGGTTTGGTTTTAAAAGACTAAAAAATATATCTATTTTTATATAGTTGTTAAAAACAAATACTGAGTTTTACATTTCAAACCCTCTAAAGTTTTACTCATAATCTTGGATAGATACACCTTTATCTTGATTAAGATAAAATAATTATTTATCCATTTTTTGAAGATTCAAATGGAAATAATTATTAATAAATATTTTGTTAATGTATTCCTAGTTCATATCTTCTATTTAATCCTTAAAAATAGTTTTCTTTACCATTTTCTACCATTTATTTCACTCTACATAAAAATTATAGATGACCATAGTCACATTATCCTTCAAGAAATAGTGGATCACTTAAAATATATCATATATTGAGTGAACTTCCTATTCAGTGACTACTACATAAAAAGACCAACAGAATGTTCATGGTCGTTGCTGTATAAAAGACTCAGTAGGAAATTTCTCCTTCTTGGGTAAAGAAAGATGTTCTTCATGATTTAGGTTATTGTTCCTAGCCTGAGGAAATTGGGTATTCAATGCCATGATGTTTTCCACTCTACCTCCCATGGTATTAGGGATGTCAATAAAAAATAATTTTATTGTCCCTCACATATGTTATTTCTCTTATTTCTCCTGGTTCCAAACATTTTTATTGAATAGTAAAGGTTTTAACAAATCATAATTCAAAAAATCATAAATAAACAATCTATTCTTATGTGAAAATTAACTCTAATGAAATATCTTATAGGGTACCTATGTTTATCCTTTTCTAAATGATTATTCTCATATGTTTACCTATACATATACTTATACATATGGGTTACACTAATGTTTCATAATCCTAATTACCAAATTAACTAATCTATGTCATGATACCAACTATTTCATCCTAACCTTTTCTTACATGATAATTACATCAATTTTTTTGATAAAAAGCATAATAATAAAATCTAAAAATTTAGTTTCTTGGGAAAATTATACTCATACATTAATGTTACATAATAAAACTTTAATTATATAAATTCTTCTCCTTTATCATTATAAATATCTCACAATCTTCTTAGTACATGTATTCACCAATTAATATACATCAATGTATGAGGAGAGCTACAATCCCAGTAAGGGGATGAATAAGAGACATGAATCAATATTACATGAGTGAGAACAATCAACATCATCATATAATAAAAATAGTATAATCCTCATATTCATGATCGAACCATTTGATAAAGTAATAGAATGAATCGTAAGTATAATAATGAAACATCACAACATAGTGGTAAAAAACTACAAATAGTAGTGAACAAAGATAACATCATGTTCACACATAACTTATGTTCACAATCATAACATCATAAATGTGAAAAAATATAGTATTATGGTCATACATAATACAAAAAATTCATGAGATATATCACATTACCCAATTCATTATAGGGCTATATAATTATGGTCCCACCAATCACTTTATAAAATTCTCATAACTATTCATGATGTTTGGAAGGATAACGATAGTATTTATAAAATAATACAAGAAAAGGAATGTGTTTCATAAAATATTTCAAATATCATAATTCATGAAATGAACTTTAATATTACAAAATTAATAATGGATATAATAAATTGCATAAAATTTGATTTTCTACTTAGGAAGGAGAAAAAAACTCAAGGGGATTCTAGAGAAGTTTTGGAAATTGGTGAATTATTGATAATGCAATAGTTAATGGCTTAAAAAACATTCTATAAGTGTAGATAATTGTATATTACAGAAATAAATGATACATAATATTTAAAGGACATATTTAGGATATTATAGGTACATTCAAACTAAAATAAATGTGAAAAAGCAGATAACCCAAAAGAAAGAGTTTGGGTTTGAGAATCCACTTCCCTTAAATCCCACTTTATTTCATCACTTTTAATTATATTGAATAACAAACATATATTTATTAAAGCACTAAAATAGAAGTTAATTATTTTTATTTTTCACTATTTATCAATTATTATCTTTAGATTATATTTCTTCATTCCCTTGGTTAAAGGGAAAATGTTTCGATATAATGTTTTCTTTGAAAATTAACATTTTCATTGATTTTTATATTTTTTGTTCAAGGTCATTTATAAATTAGTAGAATTAATTCAAGAATCATATAATAAATATATTTATAAATTTATATTTAAAAAATAATTTATTATAACCATCGATAAGGTTGGTGATAAGAAATGAATTGGCATTGTCACTGTTGTTGTTTGTGAATCGACCGTTAATGCGAAAATTTTCCAAGAAGGATGTATGAGAGTTATTGAATATAATCACATAGTATATATGATTATTCAATTAGGATAAAATAAATTATATAATATTAACATGCCACTTAATTAGTCATAGATGATTTGAGTTTGGAAAGGATAAAGAAAAAAAGGAATATAACAAAAAACACAAAGAAGAGTTGATGAAAACATACCCTATTATCAGAGTTTCTTATCTTGTATAACACTAAAATACCATGATTATAGGAGTTTTATTACACCAAAACATCCCTAAGGATTCTAAGAGGCTTAAAGGAGAGGATTTTGGTAGAGATTTTTCTTTGGAAAGTATATGTGAAGTGGGTTTTTAGGAGGAGGGAGAGAGGTTATATATTGATATTAATGACATTATGGACCATATATCAAAAAAATAAACTGGTATAAGGACTTCAAGTAAATTTATAGTAATAATTAAATAGTTTATTAAATATTAATGTGGAAAAAATTTAAAATCTTTATTTTAATGTAATACTTTAGAATTTGGAAAGTAATTTTTATGTTTGGAAAACATGTTTATTATATTTTGAAGACTCATTTATAAAATTAAATATGTTTTGTTCAAGCCAAAATATCTATAATTGATTAAACAATGAATTGTGTAATTTAAAAGTCACCAATTATGATAAAACAATATCTTTACTATTCACGTGAATAGTACTGTATTTCAAAAAATTTCCAAAAAAATAACCATTATAAAATTTTGATGTGATGATTTCAAAAATAAAATTAATTTCAAAAAAATAATTTTCTAACATATGTAATTTAAATTATAAATATAATTAAAATAATATTTTATAAAATTCCTTAAAATATAGTTTATTAAAAATATGCTTATTTTTTTATTGAGCTTTTAATGTTGATATTTATTTTAAGAAAATATCATATTTATATTTATGTAAATTACTTGTGATAAATATTATTAATTTTACACTGTATTATTTTGAGGTTATATTACTATTCTAACGGTCGGGATACTATTCCCAATGGTAATGATACTATTTACAATAGTTAGGTTATTATTCCAACTGTCATATTTCCTCTTATAAATACCACTTCATTCATTCATTCAATATTCACTAAAATTCCTCCCACAGTTCTATATTTTTAATTTATAATATTCTGATTGGTTTACAAATATTTTGTTTCGTTTTTATTATGTTGGATTAGGGGGTGGTGATTTTAGAAGATTGTAAGGATTTGAATTTTTCAATAATAATCTTCTTAAATTATATTTTTTGTCCCATTTTTTTTTCATTTTCATGTGATTATTTACTAATTAATGTAATGACCTTTATTAATGAAATAAATTGTTTTCAGTTTCATTATGTAATGTATTGGTGTAATACAATACAATATAATATAACACTTTTATTTTAGGAAACAAATATCATTTATAGAAACTGTGTTGGTAATGAAATGACTTGTAAATAATATCTATTATAAATAAAAAAATTTAAAAAAATTAGATTTCTATAAAAGATGTTTTCAAATTAGATTAGGATAAAAAATGTATAAATGAATTTTTGATAATATTTATTTTTAGATATTTTACAAAACATTAATTTTTTTATCAAATTTTAAAATTATTTATGTTAGAATGTTATTTTGATAAAAAATATCATTGGAATAAGAATGTCAAAATTTATAAAGATTGATTATTTGGAAATTTTTTAGAAAACATAAAATTCAAGTGAACACTAAAAAAACTATTTTTTAAATACATTAAATTTTTTGAACTTATAATGATTTAATAAATATATAATAAATAAATTTTTTTAGATGAACCCAAAATTAATTAATTTAGATAAATTACTCTTTATAAATAATAAAATCAATTTTCCAATATAAATATTAATTTTCAAAATTCAAAATGAGAGAGTATATCATTAAAAATTAATCCTTCATTTTTTATTCATTCCTTTTGTATAATCAAAATAATTCAGTGTTAAACATGTTAATAATTTATAATAATATGGAACTTAAATAAAATACTATTCATACTTTTAAAAATACCACAATTTAATGTTTTAATTTTAAAAGTATAATTTATCAAATATTTTAACCTAAAAATATTCCTCCTTTTAAGAATAAGTACCCCCACCTCCCCAAGGAATGTCACTTCTTTTATCTAAATATTTACCCAATTAACTTCTACTAATACTATTATTATCATTAATCTAGTTCTTTTGTTATCTAATCACATGTCATCGAGGTTTTAGTTTTATAGAAAGGGTGAAAACATCAAAAATAGGTATCCTCACAATCATATTCTTTTCTTTTTTTATACTTTTCCACTCTATTTTATTTTATATATCTTCTTATGAAATTTATCTCAAATGTATATTAAGAAAATCATGCAATTATGATGCAATTTAACTAAACTATTTATAATTTCTATAATATATCTTCCCCACTTTTTTGTAATGCCCCATTAATAGTCAGTTTTTTTCCACCAATGATGATTTTGTCAATTCTTTAATTTTCTTCACCTACATGGATGGTTCGTATGTCTAATATATAATATAAAAATATATAAATATATATACATATTTTTTTATTCTTTTGGAGTTAATTATACTAATTTATATAAAAAATAATTTAAATGATAAAATTGAAATGTAAACGGGATAATTCAAATAAAAATATCATTGATCTATTCTATCTTCAATGAAATAGTAATAAATAAGTTCCAATAATTATAATTGAATAAGAAATAAAAAAATGAATACAATATACATCTAGATTAATGTTTCAATATTTTTATACTGGATGTGTAAATGTGAAGAAACAATACAATACTTATGGTAAGGGGACTCTCAATCCCAACTCA
The DNA here is from genome assembly GCA_963277665.1 of Viscum album. Taxonomy (NCBI): domain Eukaryota; kingdom Viridiplantae; phylum Streptophyta; class Magnoliopsida; order Santalales; family Viscaceae; genus Viscum; species Viscum album. Next base: position 489,239,573 of record OY728148.1, on the reverse strand, counting down.
TTAATTTTGGGTTTATCACCACTTTATCTATTTTTTCAACACAATTCATCAAAATTTTTTATAAATTTGTTTTTACGCCATTTACCTATGTTATTTTGGGGGTATAAATTTCATTACTTCCTTTGGATGAATTACAAGACACTTTCATGATATTGTATAAATAATTTATCCAAAACTATCATTGATTCTTAATTTTATTGTCATCCTCTCGATGTTATATGATCCTTTCATCTTTAATAATTCCCTTAAAATGTCAAAAATTATTCATTCCATTTTTTTTGTAAAATATATTAATTATCCATATATATATTCCTTATGACACCATTATAAAACACATTATCATCTCATTTTTTAAAATAATTATTATGATTAATAAATGTTCCCATTATACATAGAATTTATGATCATGAGTGTCTTATGATTCGGAAGGTGGTCTAAAAAGTATATATACATTTAATGTGCCTGGTAATTCGACATATCTAATAATATATTGAATGTTATGCATATATTTTATGCTATCTTTGTTCACAATCAATGAATTGAATTTTTTCACAATGTTAGGGTGTTTCATTATTATGAATATGCTTCATTTTTCATGTACTTAAATAGATTATTGTATTCTTTTTTATGATTATATTATTCTTGTGTTATGATGATGATGACAATGCTCAACCATGTACTAACATTGATCCATGTATCATGTTATTTCTTATTATTCCTCCCCTAAATGATATTTTAACTCACAATTTATTTGATGGATGTCCTATGGTTGTTTTATATAGAAAAAATGATATGAAATATTTTAGGATAACTAAAAAATGATTTATTTAATGTCTAAAATTTTATATGTATTAATGTTGTATAAACCTAACTTTCTAAAGACAATAATATTTTTATTTTTATAATTTATTATTAGTATTGTGTTTTTTATATAAAAAAACATATAATAGTATTGTTTTAATGATATAGGTCACTATATCCTCTTACATTCCACTATAAAAAATGATGATGATGATCAACTCCTCAGGGAATGAAACTATATATAATAACAAAACCATCACCTCTAGAAAAATCATCATGATAAACCACATAAAACCACACCACAACAAATCCATTCTACCAAAATTTCATCTCTAACTCAATAGTTATTCTTCAATACTACACCTAACAACTATAAAACCCAATAGATATAATTTTATAGTTTGATATAGTCCATTATAATAGATTAGAATACTTTCAGATGGTCATCATCCCAAAGAATAAAAAACAATCCCATAAAGAGGATGATTATGGAAACCCAAAAATCCCATTGAAATGTCTCTCAAATGGAATGACATAATCACCAAAAAAACATCAAAATATAAAGAAAAAATAATTACAAAAAAGTAAATTTAAAATCAACCATCTCAACATAAGAAAGGATAAAATAAACTTTATATACTATGTATGAATATCTGAATTAATGTCCCACATACACTCCTATAAGACATGATTCCTTTATAAAACATGAACAAAGAGAATGACAAGCCCACACAACTCCTTCTCTAGATGATCCTGAATCTCAATATTCCAATCCAAAAATATCATGTCATCCTCAACATCCAACTCACCCCAATTAATATTATGGGATTCATCATAAATATACTAATGAGGTTGCAATACATTAAAAATATCAAGGATTATATCTACCTATAGAGGTAGGTATAACCAATATGCTTCCTCTAAAAACTTCTATTACACATAAAAATGACTCATTAATTAAGGAACAAAACATATTCCCACAACCAATAACACAATGTAAAATTGATAGGATAAACCTTTAATACTACATGATCACTCACCTCAGACTTTAGAGATCTCCTCCTCCAACAAGCACAATACATCTAGAGATCTTATGTTTCCTTTCTCTACTCCCAAATCATCTAAACATTCTCATCCATTCTATAAAACACATCTAGTATAATGATGACCAAATCCCAAAACCTAGTCCAACAAAATTGATATATAAAAATCATCTATAAAACACATTAATTAGATATATATCGATGTATAAGTAATTGATATTGTTATAGGAATACTAAACCAAGATAATTTTCTTCACCTATAAAACCTAAATAATAACCCACATGACTGAGGTAACTATTAACCCATGTGATGTTCTTGGGTTCCATCCAATAAATTATTTCATAAAAAATTGAATGATATATTTAATTTGTATGAGAAAAAACTTCATTTCTGACAAAATTATCCTCATTCATTTAGAACATAAACATAGAGAGATTAATATAATGATGATGGTGCTGAATAAATCCTTGAACGGTTGTAATATTCTTAGAGTGATACTCAGTTGACATAAATTACATAATAATTTCATCTATAAATTATACCAAGAAAAAATCTTGAAATTTATGAAATAACATCACGAGTTCCATGAAAATATTTAAGTAATTTTTCCACTAAAAATATATAACCATGAACTCAATATGACCAAAAACACTTTGAAGATGTATTAGGGATTACACCCTTCACCTTCATCTGGTGACATTCATACTATAGATATATCCTTGAAAACAAATAGGACCCCTTCAACTAATCATAAAAATAATAAATCCTTGGAAATGGATAATGGTTCATGATCATCACTTGTTTCAATAATTAGTTGTATATAAACTTGGACTACAATATTCCTTCTAATATAGTTACTATAATCTACCCCATTGTGATATGTTGGGATAAATGATACCATTATATATAAAATCATCAATTTTAATCCTCAATTCCTATAACTTTATAGGTATAATTTTATAATGGGACTTCAAAATTCTAGAGATAATTATAGGTAACCTTATCTAAGATGTGATATCCTGTAGAAGGGGAAGCATAAAAACCTATTTAGGGAAAACATGTGGAATCCCCTAAAAACTCTAGAAAACACCCTTTATTTAACTTTCACCAAGAACAATGATAAATCCTTAGTCTAAGAATTCCAGGATCAAAACACATATGAACCATCTGATGATCGTGCAAACTAAACAACATAAAAATGAGGCCATCAGCATCTGACACCATAATTTTCCACTAAAAAAATCAATGAACTCTTGAATATATGAGAACCAATACCAGAAAAGAATAAAATCATATAGTTAAATCTTTAACAAGAAGATTTCCTAAAATAAATTTTGTGTCGCGATCATCAAATCAAAACCCCACAAATATCAAGAAAATTAGTATAAAATAATACTGGCATTTTAAACACTATAGGAACTAGAATAATCTCCACCTTCTATCCATATACTTAAACCAAGATAGGGATAATAAAATAATATGAATCAATATAATCTAAAAGGAATAATCTAATTTAAATAATAAGTAGATGGTACCTGATATGATATATAGTTAAGCTAATATTGACAACTCCATGGCATGAAACTGTCCATACCACACTTTTTTTGTCTTGTTGACCCTAATAACAACCACTTATTATGAATTAATTAGCTATATAACCTAACTTATGTAAGAAATCTAAAGGTTATCTGATACCTACGTTTTTTTCCATTTACTGATAGAATGATGATTGGCCCAATGGTTGATAGGTATTTATGATAACTACTAATTTTTCATGAATTGGATTAGATAACCTAATACCCTGATGCCAGAGCTGATCATGACATATCTTGAAAGGAGTTACCAATCCCAATGGGTTTTTGACTAGTACATGGGATAAAAAAATGAAAGTGGGAATGAATTTTCGAAAATATAGTGGAAGAAACAACACATATCTGTATACTCAAAAAAAATACACACAAGGAACAATACCCTAAGTAAAATAGGTATATCAATACCTAAAATTACATAAAAAGGTACCAAAAAACAAGATAAATAGCACAATTGTCAATAGAAACAACACACAAAGCTGAAATGATCAAAAACCACCACCTCCCAATGGTGCTTTCCCATTTCTCAAACATGGAAGAAGAAAATCTAAAAACTCCTAAAGTAAGATTTAGTGTGTGATGTAAAATATAAATAGGGTCTCACCAAGTGTTTCATAATAAAATTTCAAAGAAAATAAACCAATTCATGCTTTTAATTTTAAGTACAATAGGTTTGGAAGTAATGTTCTATATTTAAATCAAATCATTCTTTTCATTTTAGTTGATGAAAATATTTCAAACAATGGATTAATAATTTTTTTTTATAAAAACGTTTATATAAATCATGAATCATATGTGAGTTAGTTTTACAAGAAACTACATATAAATTGAAATAATCAAAAAATGAGAAACATGGTCATCTTCAAAGAGGTATGATAGTTCCAGGTTATGGGATCCTGACACACTCATATAGTTATAATTCCATTGTGAACACATGTTACTCTAACACTAGCCAAAGAGGACTAACCAATATTCTATTAGGGAGAAGATATGAAAATAGTATTTTGTTAGATTTAAAAAATTTCAATATATTGTTTGGGAAATATTAACCTAGAATGTTTCTCCAAAATAATTCACTAACTTCCCTAGCTTGAATGTGCTCAAACAATAATAAATAATAGGAAATATATTTCAAAATAGTTTAAAATAAAAGTAACCCATTTCCCATTTCAATATTCCAATTTAACTTTTAAAACCCAAATAGAGTTTTTTAATCCATTCACGCCATTTCCATGATAAAACTAAATATAAGTTCTTATCAAATAATATTAATCAATTTTTCTCAAAACCAATTTCTAAAATCAATTTCCAAAAATTCCATTAAATTAAAATTCAAACCAAAATTTCCAATTTCTTGGATATTATGGGTTTTACAATATTTTAATTCCAAATTAATTTAAAATCCCAATTCACACCAAATTTGGTTTTCATAATTTAATTAAAATAAATTTGAGACAATCAAGCAATTCAAATTTAAATAAATTGTATAAAAATATGTGGAACGACCTACCTCAAAACAAAGATCATGCATTACATCACCTATAATAGAGTAAACCAATCAAGAATATTGGAAAAAGAGATCCAAAAATCTAAACTATATTGATGATCTCAAAAAAAAAGTTTATAAATCTCAAAAAGAGTAATATCTATCACACCCTGAGTAGAGGAGAAGGGAGTGGGAGAGAAGGAACAAGGGAAGAACCCTTACCAGAGAAGAGTCAATCGATGTTTTACAAGCTTCAATCCCCCACAAAAAGGGTTTGGAAGAGAAAAAATGTGTCATTAAGAGAATCCATTTTCTCAGAAATTGATCCAAGAGGATTTGGGGCTGATCATGAGGTTTAAACAGGGGTTCCTTAATTTTTTGACAATTTTTTGAAATTAAAATCTTAGCATGCGTGGTTAGCTAAGCAAGGATACACAGTTTGTAAAACTCTACACTCTAACTACGAACCCCTCTAAAGGGGTGAAACATTTCCACTAGGTAAGAGCATATCTTTTCAAATTATCCATCAACCATGAAAACAATCACTACTTGGGTTTTCACTGTTTTCTATAGTAGGGAACACAATTTAGGAAAACTACATGCCAGCCATGCATAGTCCAAGAGCCCTCTAATTTTTTTAAAATTTCTCTTGAATATCCCCTAAAAAATAACCAAAAAAAATAATCAAGATATTTTTCCTATAGTTACTTAAAATAGTAATGAGATATTATAACATCCCCACCATAGAAACTTAATGTCCCTAGAAATACAGTTATGAAGTCTCTATGTCAAAAAGATGTGTCCACTGCTCTCTCATTAGTGAATCTCTATCCCATATCTCATGAGTATCAGATCCATGCTTCCATAACACTAGAACCAAAAGTATAATCCTCCCAATTATTAAATTGGTTTTATAATCATCTATCATGACTGGTTCGATCACAGATAAATTAGGCTCAACATCAAGATCACTCTAGCTCAGAACATGAGATGGATTAGAACTATACTATCTCAGTTGTGATATGTGGAACACGATATGTATCTATGTCAAATTTTTGAGAAGTGGTAAACAATAATTTTCTTTCCTCACATTCTCAAAAACCCAAAAAGGTACCACAAAACGAGAAACATGCTTTCATTCAATCCCAATCCATCGATGAAAGAAACAATGTGAATCTTGTAAGAACACCTGATCACCAATTAAAAATTCCAATGGTCTTAGGCAATGATCGTCATAATATTTATACAATATATGGCTAATTATCGTTATATGAAGAATAAAATGAATCTTTTCTTTCATATCATGTACCAATATTGTTCTAACCATGGAATGTTCTCCGATATCTGACCAAAACAATAAAAATATATAAGCAAAGACATAAAGGACATCAAAGGATCCATCCTGATCAAATGTTGGTAAATATTTTTATAATAAAACTCAACCAGTCATGAATTTTAATCCTAAGATCCATTAATTTCAAGATTTTAGGCACAAATACTATCCTCAAGAATCTGAATAGTTCTTTCCACCTGGCTATCTGTCTATATATAGTATGCCTTACTCAAATGAACATGAGACTTCATTTCCACCTAAAGGCCTCTCAAAAAGAGAGAATTTAAATGAAGATCTCAATGAGAGACTATAGAACATGGAACTCTATTGAAATGAAAAATATATTTCATGTATATATTTCTCAGATCTTCAACTTTGTTTGTATCATGAATTGGTTTAGAGTGATCCAATTTTTCCAACTCATCAATCACAAACCATATCATGTTTTTTGTTTTCTAGGTATGTGGAAAGACAACCAAAAAATACATAGAGATCACATTACACATCCAAGTCATTATTGGAAGTGGCTGAAAAAACCAAAAGGTCTTTGATTCTCTCTCTTGATATGTTGTAATGTATATCAGCGAGAGAAAAAATATATATTTTCATATCTCATACATGGACACCAAAATCAATATGAAATGTGATTAAACATATATTTGGTTCTTGGGTGCAAAAAACACTAGTAATTATGGAAATACCCAATTAGAAATTTCTTAATCATTAATGGTATAAGAAAACTATTCTAATAACATACAAATTTCTCTATGGAGAATAAAAACTAAAAAACAGTCTTCCCACCATAAAGAGAGAATCTAATTCTATGGAATTCACCATCAATATTATATTTCTATAGAATCATTTCAAGAATAGTGTATTTTAACTAAAAAACATCCAAATAAACCTCAGTCCATGATTCCCACACTCTAATATGAATCTATGAAAAAGATCCAATAATCAGACTTTTTCGATGACTCTTAAAAGGCATGGATTGGATATTTACTTCTCAAATCATTTATGATGACATTCCATTTCCTCATGGTATAAGTGATGTCAAACTAAAAATATTATAGGTACTATACCCAAGGCCTTCGGTAGAGATCAAATATTTTTGAGAGAATATATAACTTAGGCCCTTGTGGAAAAAAAACATGGTAAACCTTTGTCTGGAAATATAATTATACCAAATCTAAAGCACATTAATCACAACTGAGTGTTCAAGGTCATGGGTTGAATAATTATTCTTGTGTGGACGAATATATAGATAACTATAAGAAACAACATGGTGTCCTTTTATAAGAATGCATCCCAAACCTGATCCTGATGTGTCACAGAAGACCATATAGCCCTGATTGACCTATGAATGATTCAATAATGGAATAGTAGTCAAAATTTGTTTCTTATCAAAAAAATAACTATGGAATTTCTCTTGTTAATAAAAAATCACTCCTTTTCAAGTTAGGGAAGTCATCAAAGAGTCTATCTTCATGAAATACATTTCAAATTAGTGATAATATTTTACTTAAAATAAAAAGCTCTGAATCTCAAAAACATTTCATGGTAGCTCCCATGTAATAATAGGTTTCACATTAACTAGATCAACTGAGATAACATGTTCTAACACAACATGTCCCATGAAATTCACTTCCTATGTCCATAAATCACATTTCAATAGGTTGGCATAATGTCTATGATTTTTCAACAATTCTAGAACTACTCTCAAATAATGTACACGATCCTCCTCAAACTTAGAGAAAAAGGATTTCATCCATAAAGACCCCCACATAAGTATATATATAATCATGGAAGGTAATGTTCATTAAATCCATAAATACAACATGGGCATTTGATAGACCAAAAGGAGTGACAAGGTAACCATAATAGCCATACATTCTCCAGAAGGAAATTTTATAAATTTTAGATTCTTTTATTATCAATTAGTGATAACTAGACTGAAGATCAATCTTCTAGAACCAATTCAACTCATTTAACCGGTCATATGGATCATCAATCTAGGACAAAAAATTAAATCTCTTTACTATGAATTGACTGAGTTTCTAGTAAAAAAAAAGGTGAAGTGACCCATTAGATTTCTTAGAACATAGAATAGGCACTTCCTAAGGTGACACACTTGGGATTATTAATCCTTTCTCTGAAAGATCAACCAAATAACTCTTTAACTACTTTATTTCAGCAGGTGACATGCAGTAAAAGAGAATGGATATTGGTTGAGTACTTGACACTGAATTGGTAGAAATATCTTCCTCCCTTACCAGTGTGAAACAAGATACATCTGAAGGAAAAACATTGGGAAACTCGACCAAAACTGGATGGAGATCACCACTCAATGATTCCTAATCCATATCCAAAGTGAACAATGATATCACTTTCCCTAACTCTAGATAAAAATGCCCAAATCTACTCAACCTCGAGTCCCATTCTCCCTAAATTCCCGACCCACCCCATTGGGTGTAGTAAAGGAGACCCATAAAAGGTATCAATCAATATGGGTTTTATTATCAATGAGATATTCCATTCCAAATATGAAATAAATATTTTTCATATAGTGAACCTAAAAATCCCAAGTAAGAACAATTTATGATAATGAGAAAACATAAGAAGTACAATCAAGGCACTACTATCTCTTAGTTATGAGGGTTATAGTAATATCCATTAAAAAATATAAAACCTCCATAGACTTTTTTAGAAGATTAATAATACATGTTTAAATGAATGGATAAGATGCGCCAAAATAAAATTAACCAGTCACTAAATAAGAAGCGGAAAGGGATATTACTTTAGTTTTTATAATATTTTTATTGGTTTTAATGGATTTTAGAGTTCAATGTGAAGGATAAATAAGTTAGGGTTTATGAGATAGGGTTTTGGGTTTAGGTTTTAGGGTTACGATTCTAGGGTTCTGGATATAGGGTTAGGGTTTTGGGTTTGGGGTCTAGGGTTTAGGGTTTAGGGTTTAGGATGTTGGGTTTAGAGTTTTGGGTTTTGGGTTTTGGGTTTAGGTTTTAGGGTTTAGGTTTTAGGGTTTAGGGCTTATGGTTTATGGTTTATGGTTTAGTTTTTAGGGTTTATGGTTTAGGGGTTAGATTTTAGGGTTCCGGGTTTAGTTTTATGGTTTATGTTTTATGGTTTAGGGTTTACATTTTAGGGGTTTTAAATTTTATTAAGGGTTTCCATAGGGTATTTAGATTTTTAATATTATTTTATAGGTTTTTATGGTTTTATGAGTTTTTATATGATTTTAAGATTTTATGTAGTTGTTTTGAGAATTTTTATTGTTTTTATTTTGTTTTTAATGGTTTTAAGGGATTTCAGTGTTCAATGTGAAGAGGAGAGGTGTTAGGGTTTACAAGCTTTGGTTTAGGGTTTATCTTTTCGGGTTAGGGTTCTAGGTTTTGGGATTTAGGGTCTCGGTATGGGGTTTGGTGTCTAGGGTTTAGTGTTTAGGGTATAAGGTTTAGGTTTTAGGTTTTTTTAAGGTTTAGGGTTTAGTTTATAGGGTTTATGGTTTTGGGTTTAGGGTTTAGTTTTTAGGGTTAATTTTTTTAGGGTTTAGTTTTTTATGGTTTACTTTTAAGGGTTTACTTTTAAGGGGTTTTTTAGTTTTTTCAATGCTTTTCCTAGGGTTTTTATGGTTTTTATAGTTTTTGATAGGTTTTAATATTTTTTTTGATGTTTTAAAGTATTTTTATTTGTTTTAAGGGTTTTTATAGTTTTTAAAGGGTTTTAATATTATTTTATAATTTTTTTAGTGATTTGAAGGGATTTCAGAGTCCAATGTGAAGGGCAATGGAGTTAGGTTTTAAGATCTAATGTTTAGGGTTTATGTTTTAGAGTTAGGGTTCTATGGTTTGAGATTTAGTGTTAGGGTTTAGGTTTTTGGGTCTAGGGTTTATGGTTTAGGTTTTTTGGGTTTTGTGTTTTGGTTTTGGGGTTTAGGTTTATGATTTAGGGTTTAGTTTTTAGGGTTTTGGGTTTATGGTTTATGTTTTAGGGTTTACGGTTTAGTTTTTAGGGTTTATGGTTTAGGGTTTATAGGATAGGGTATACTTTTTAGTTTTTTGTACTTTTTCATGGGGTTTCATGAGGTTTTTGGGTTTTTTAATAATTTTTTATAGGGTTTTAAGGGTTTTTGATTTTTAAGGGGTTTTATTCATTTTTAAGGGATTTTATATATTTTAATATTTTTTATTGTTTTTATATAGTTTTTTTCTAGTATCAAGAGATTTCAGAGTTCAATGTGAAGAGGAAAGGGGTTAGGGTTTACCAGCTAGCGTTTATGGTTTAGGTTTTAGGAATGGGGTTCTTATAACAGACCTCACTTTACACGTAGATATTACTTAAACATTGAATAATATTTATTACATAACATAACAAAAAACCACTCCTAGACTGAATAGGTTTAGTGTCTTTAGAAACCAGGAAACATAAACAACAAGTTCATAAAACATATACATTATCTCCCGCTTATTTTATCAAAATTAAACTCATTTTGACCTATCTAAATTAATGCACTTATTCATGACCAGTGGAAAAGAAAAAAATTAATTCATGAGATCAAATTCCTAGTATGGTTAAAAAAGGAAAATATCAATCATATCATAATCATGAGAACATAAAATTTGTAAATCTTATCCTATTTATAAAAGATCAGAATATCTAGTCATGGGATAAATCAAAAAAGTGAAATGTAATACAAATAGTCATAACATAAGAAATGAAATTTTGTGGCATACACACATAATCATAGAAAATCACTTCATATTAATGAAGGCTCATTCCCAAGACCATCATAGCGGAGAAAGTCCATTACTGAATTGAGCTCACTCCTCGTTCCAGCCCTGTATTACTGAACTGGATTTAAATTATCTTCCAGTCATATATATATCATGAGATATAAATATATACCAAATTAATTGGAAGGATATATAGGTTCCACCCATCTAATAATGAAACCATTATTACGTGTGCCACAAAAACAAAAAAATATCACCATAGCATACCCCATGAATTAAACTGGGTTTCTTAAACATCATTCAATAATAATTGATATAACAAATGGATTTCATAAATAATATTACATAATAACAAAATAAAATTATAGTAATAACAGGGATAGAAATATAATCTTATTTAAAGAGTGTCTTCTTAGAAGGAAAATAATTTTGATAAAACACTTGAAATTAAATCTTGTGGAAAATATCATTTCATATTAAAAAATGTTTTCCATCCTCAAAATGCCACTCAATTATAGAAGAAATAATTTTATATGAAAAAAAATTGTAATCTTGTATGTTAAGATTCAAGTAAATAATGCATTATGAATGCGTAAAAATACATTCATGCTGTATTAGTTAAAAAAACATTTTTCCCGTACTTTTGCCGGAAAATTCAAAAAGTACCTCATACTGAAAATGACTAAGGATTTCATTCATACCATTTAGTAAATATTTAAAAATGTGTGAAATTTAATTTAAAAAAATATAAGGATATAAATAATATTTTTACATAAATATTTTGGAAACATTGATGTGGATGATAAATATATCCCAACAAATACTTACGAATAAAAAATCTAGGATAAAAATGAGATTTACAAAGTTATCCCTTACTTTTGGTCTGATATCCTTTATATGTATCTGAATCTAATTTATAATGATTTAAATAATGGTAATGATTTATTCTATAATTATAATCATTTTTATGATAACATTTATGATCATATTTTCATCTGTTTGTTAGTAACATTTCATTGTAACTCGTTATTCGGGTATTAACTGCTTTATGTTCTTATTCATATTTTTTCAGATAAGTTCTTATTTCTATTTTTAGGTTATATTTATATAATGTAAAGAATTATATTATTATTATATATCATATTAAATCTTTTAATTCTTGTATATAATCATGGTTTAATGAAGATCATGTAGGATGAATCACATCGCATCGTGGAGACGATAGACCGTACGTACGAACGAGCGATTATATCATGAGAAAAATTATTGAATGGTATTGAAGTGGATGGTGTATTATATTTAATTATTAGTATAATGTTATAATAATCTTATATAGTTATTATTTATATCATTATAACCATCCATGTAAGGTGGTGGTGAACAACAGATTAAACCATGGCGTGGAGACGATAAGCGATATGTATGCACGAGCAGTGATTTCATATTTTGTTGGTTGGATATAAGGTGAAATATGGTTGTTTAATATTTATTATAACATATAAGCATATTATTGATTATGTTGTTATTACTCTATAATGAAACAACTAATGAATAGGAGGTAGAAGAAGAAAGAAGTTTGAAAAAATCGGTAGAAGAGATTACCGCTTCCTTAACGTGCTTCCTCTAAATATGTTTTTAGAGTACTAGAGTTGGTCTTTGAAGATGAAAGAAACCTATAGAATAAAAATAGGGATGTTGAAAAGGAAACGGGTTAGGTTTTGGCCGAGCATGAAGTCTAAAAATGGAGTAAAGTGGTGAGGGGGGAGGTTCCCTTTTATAATTGAGTCGAGGGGATCTTTTGGCAACCCCATAAATAATAATTTATAATAAAATGACACCCATCCCAAAAACATAAAAAATGTACAAATTTCAAGGAAATGAGGCAGTAGGGTTGTAATATCATCAACAAATAAATTTTGGATAAGTTATTTTGTTAATTTAAACCATATCGTTTTAATCGACACTTAGGTATTCTATTTAATTTTAATTGTGGTAATAACATTCTAAATATTTAATAGTTATAAATATTTACTTATATGGTGTTAATTGATAATAAATGGATATTTAATTATATTTTAGTTCTAATAACTATCACTTCATAATTTTTAAATATTTTTATGAATTTTAAATATTTTAATAAAATTCTATTTTTATAAAATATCAATAGTGTCAATTTTTACACCATTCATTTATTTGAATTAAGAAAAATCCAAACATAAGATAGATTTGAACCAAAATATTTGATACACTCATAACATGTAATAGTCACCATGAAATTTTTTTTATCTCATTAATTAGTCCATATTATATTTCTTTTAATATTTTTAAAACAATATTTTACTATTTCTGTTAATAAAATAATTTCTACAACACAATTGTGTCATCATTAATGGTAATTATTTAATCTCCAAAAATTATAAATAAATTTATAGGATTTAGGTAATTATTTTTTATTTCTAGAGAAATTATATAGTAGTTATTATCTCATAGTTATCTATATATTAAAATTAATGTACTTATATAAAATGAGATTGTGATATTTTGTGACATTCATTAGTTTTTATTACATTCATGTCATACTCATAGGTACGTGGCCGTCAAGTGATTAAATTTCTAAAAATAGATGATAAGGGTATAATTTAGTCATTTAATAGGATTTTTATAGGTGTTAATGTAATTTAATAATTTAATTTTTCCCTTTAATTACCCGATTTAGCTTTAACAATGGTAATAAAAACAATTACCAGTCATTATTCATAAATCCCAAAAATAAAAGTATCCTATTAACATATTTTGGACATACTGATTCCAAATATGGAATCCATTTTTCAAAATTCAAAACGCATAAGTTTTAGTAATTAATTTAAAATTAATCTCATTGTTGAAATGAGAAAATGAGTTTTAAAAGTTAAAATATTGCGAAAGATTGAAATGTTATTACTTCTGAATGTAATGTAAAAATTATTCCAATGACCTAAATTATATGAAATGGTAAAAATATATTCTATTTATACTTTTAAACCATTAAAAAATATAACTTAACCATAAAAATTATTTCAATGAAAAAAGTTATTTTCAATTAAAATTTAGCGTATTATTACTATTCATGAAAACATGAATGTAATAAAAAAAATATCAGAAATTCATCCAAATTAAATTTTATTATACAAATTCAAAATAGCATGATTATTTTTTCATATAAAAAATATTAATGTCTCAAAATAATAATTTAAATGGGGTTCCCCATTGAAAGGTGTAAAATTAAACTTTTTAAAAAAAAATAGGTTATTATACAACAAATAAGGACTTATTCATACACTATGAATACAATATCCATTAGATGAATATAAAAAATATTTTATTAAGTATATAAAACACATATATCTAATTAATTTCATTTCCAAAAGTAATTCACTATAAAAAACAAATATTTTATTTATTTATATTTATTATAATTAATTGATATCCAATGAATTCCCAATGAATTTTCTTATGTCAGTTATAATTATTTACACTAACCTAACGACTAGTATATAATGGTAATTTTATAGTAAGGGTGTCTCGTGGTTTATTTAATCTCATGATTTCATGCAAAGTAAGTTGCTGAAGAATAAAAAATATTTAAACAAAATATTTCATAATTACATCTGTGTGTTACATTCTACCCCCATAAACTGAATTTAACCATCCAAATTCATCACATGGAAACAAACAGATGATGATACCTATCCCTAATCATATCTTCAAGTTCACATTTAGCTTCTTTACATTGGTGGTTCCTCCATAAAACATTAACCAAGCGATTGGTCTTGTTTCCTAATACTTTTTCACTATGATCCAGAATCTCTATCAGTTGTTTTTTAAAAGAGATATCTTGCTCCAATGGTATGAATTCTCATATTAGTACATGTAAAAGATCGGGTATAAACTTTCTCATGAGAGATACATAGTTCACATCATGATCTTCAGAGAGATTCGGTGGAAGCGACAATTGGTATGCTACATTCCCAACAGGATCCAGAATTTCAAAAGGAATGCTTTACCTATGGATCAGATTTCCATTATTTCCAAATATCATTACTCTCTTCTAGGGAGATATTTGTAAGAAAATCTTATCACCCACTTAAAACACTTGGTCTTTTCTTCAGTTTTCAACATAACATTTTTGTCAACTCTGAGATTCTTTTATGTGTTGTTGAATAGATCTAACCTTTTATTCCATTTCATCAACATGTTCCGGACCTAGTAGATTTCTTTCCCCAACATCATCCCAAAAAGTTGAAGTTATGCACTTATTTCCATAGAGGGCTTTATAAGGATCCATCTGAATACTGGAGTGAAAGATATTATTGTAAGAAAATTCCACCAATAGTTGGTGTTTATCCCAACCACCTTTGAAATCCATAGAGCAAGCTCTCAACAAGTATTATAGAGTTTCAATTTTCCTCTCAGACTAACCATCTATATGAGGATGATAAGTAGTGATGAATCTCAACTCTATATCTAGAGCAGACTGAATACTTTTCCAGAACTTCGAGGTAATCCTCCAATCCCGATCGTATATAATGGAAAGTGTTACTCCAGTAAATATCACCACTTCCTTTAAATATATCTTAGAAAGATGATCAAGAGAGAAATACTCTCTAACAGTAATGAAGTGTTCTGAATTCGTATGGCTATAAACTATAATCCATATAGCATAATTTCCTTTGGATGTTTTGGGAATCCTGAGGACAAATTCTATAGTGATGTTTTCCAATTTCCATTCCGATATGGGTAATGTTTGTAACATCCCCTTAGACTTATGTCTCTTAGCCTTAACTTGCTGACAAACCAAACATCGAGAGACATATTTGGCTATATATATTTTCATCACATCCCACCAGATATAATCTTTCAGATCCCTGCACATATGTGTGCTTTCATGGTGAATAGAGAATGAAGAAATATGAGCCTCATCCAATACATCCTTTTTTAATCCTGGTATAGGGGGAATACAAATGCGTTTTCCAAACCTTATTATTTCATCACAATCAAGGTTTAATTCAGGAATATTTCTCATCTTCTTTTGAAACTTGACATCTTCATTTTGTCCCTCCTTAATCATCAGTTGTGTAGATGGTTGGACATTCATTTGATTAATATAAGACTTCTCCACTTCCATTTAAATTTCCAGGTCCATCCTTTGTAAATCCATAAATATTGGATCTTTCATGATATTCAGCATGGATAAGATAGCATGTTATTTTCAACTCAAAGCATCTACCTCCTTGTTCTCTTTCCCAGCACAGTAATGTATTTGGAACTTATAATCTTTAATAAACTCAAAACATCTTCTTTGGAACATATTCATCTCCTTTTGTGTGAATATATACTTTAAACATTTATGATTAGTATAAATATTATACATTTCACCATAAATAATGCCTATATATATTTATTTGAAAGATTACCGCAACTAACTCCAAATCATGAGTTGGGTAATTTTTCTCTTGAATTTCCAACTGATGTGGGGAATAAGCTATCACCATATCATTTTGTATGAGAACACATCCCAACACCTTCTTGGATGTTTCACTTTAGATCACAAAAAAATCTCCACTACAAGGTAGTGTGAGTAGAGGTTCACTGGATAACCATCTTTTTGGATCTTTGAAATTCTTTTCACATTCCTCCATCCAAAAAATATAACTCCTTTTCGTGTCAAAATGGTGAGTGGACTAGATAATCATGACAAATCTTTCACAAAATGTCGCTAATATCCGGCCAATCCATGAAAACTTCGGATCTCAGTTACCATTGTTTGTCTCAACCATCTTTAAATAACCTATATTTTTTCTAGATATATAGATATACCCTCTCTTGAGATTATGTGAAAAAAAAATGAAACATTCTAAATCCAAAATTCACACAATGTAAATTTGTACTAAAGCTTATACTTTTTCAGGGTCTTCAGTACAATTCTAAAGTGATCTTCATTTTCTTCCTTTCTCTTTGAATAGACAAGAATACCAGCTATAAAGACTACCACAAAATAAACAAGGTAGTATCTAAAGACTCTATTAATTAGATCCATAAAGATAGTAGGGGAATTCGTAATACCAAAATGCATCACTATAAATTCATAATGTCAATACCTTGTACAGAATACAGTCTTTGGTATATTCTTATTTTTAACCCTTAATTAATGATATCCTAAACAAAGATCAATCTTGGTAAAGCATTGAGCTATGAATAGTTGGTTCAATAAGTTGTAAATGCGGGGAAGAGGATATTTTTTCTTGATAGTGATATTGTTATGTTCTCAATAATAAATTAAGAGTCTCATGGATCCATCTTTATTCTTGACAAATAGAACATGTGATCCCCAAGGTGATGCACAAGGGCGTATGAATCCCTTATCAATATTCTCTTGAATTTTCTTCTTCAATTCATGTAACTCAATTTGGGATATTATATAAGGTGTCTTTGAAATAATAATAGCACCCAGTATGAGTTCTATTGAAAACACAACTTCACGATTTAGTGGAAGACCTATAAATTCATCTGGAAAGACATCATCAAACATCTGTACAATGGGCGTATTATTAATCATGAGATTCTCCCTAACCATTGGAGATAAATAATCTTAATTTATAGGAATCAAGACCCATAAGATAGAAAAAATTTCCACTGGAAGGTTATATACACCCTTGCATCGATAGATGATCATAGACTGATCTGGAATACAAAATTAGACTTCCCTTACATGGAAATTGATATGAGATCTATATATAGAAAGCCAATACATGCTAAGAATCACATCAAATTCCATAATTAGATGAATCACAAGATTTTCAGGAAGAAAATTCCCCAAAAATTCAACCGGAGAAGAATAATAAAATTTTGATGCGACCATTGTGTCATTAGGAGTTGTCGCAACTAACTCAACATCTAATTGTTGAGGTAATGAGGTGATTCCATTAGAAAAATCTTCAGAAATAAATGAGTGGGTGTATCCAAAATCAAATAAAATATTTTCTAATTTAGAGTGGATGATAAGTGTAACGTCCTGACCCGGCTTATAACTAAACCGATAGCCGGACTAGTTGAAAACATGGCCTCAAGCACATTTCCCCAAGTTCCAGAGGCTTCTAACTAGCAGCGAGGTCCTTGAGTATGATAGTGGGGAAACTATTCTCTCATTGGAAGAGTGTAACATGGAGAAATAAATATTAACAATTAGTAGAAGTAGTGAACAACATGAAACAAAAAAATAGTGGATGTCTGATAGATAATATCAAAGTCTCAAACCATACAAATCACGATTCAAAATGGTATATGTTCTAAAGAAGTATCCAAAACAAGGTACACGAAAATCAGATACAAATAAAATACAAGTACAGAAAAGAAATAGAACTCAGAAACATCGTAAGCCTTGGTTTGGTCCCATGCTTTCCTACTCCTAAGCACCAATCAAGTACCTATATAAGGACACTTCCCCTTATCAACACCTATAATCAAATAGTCTGTTTGGGCCTATAAGAATGATCAAAATAGGGTGTGAGACTAAGTCTAGTAGGTAACCACAAAATATCTAAGCCTAATAGTCAGTGAATATATGCAATTGCAGAAAAAGAAAAATAGTAACTTGGAAGTTCTCAAGTGAACTATTAATTTTTTTTATGTTCTTTAGTATTTCAAATTCATTTAAGTGAAACTATCTTGTGATTCATCCTTAGCCTATCATTACCTAATATAAAAGAAAACACAACAGATGTCTCAAAAGATCATCTAGATAAACATGTTATGACTGAATCCAAGCTTGTGCTTTGGATTGGCAGATGCATCATAAGTCATCCTGTTTCATTTAACAAGTTCTATGAACAAAGGTCTCAACGTCCGGCATAGGCCCGTTGACCACCCATACCAATGTAATTGTCATCTAATTATATAACCAATCACATTTAACCATAATAGAATTTCTGCATTTAATCAATTGTTCAGTTTCTAATAGATCTCATTCTAGGTATCCCCCAATGGATCAAATATTTTCACGGCATTTATAAAGAAGACTCAATGAGCCCAACCACCAAAACTATGGATCGCTCACTTACATTAGGAAATTAACCTCTTGTGTCCATCCATTTCCTTTTAACCAAGACAATTGTTCACCCAAGGTAAGAATGGTGTAATTAGTCACATGAGACCGACCTTGTCTTTTAACCGAGACTATGAAAAGACCATGGGTAATTACATCTTTTAATCTTTTATCATTCCATTTAAAAAACATCACATGAAAATCAAACAATCTCATGGATTTAAACATAACAACACACATGGAAAATTTACATAGTAGAAAACATATTAAAATTAAACAATTACATGGTTTTAATCATAATGTAATTCTAATCAATACCATAAATGGAAACATTCACATGCCTCAAAGGTATTCTTCCTAAATGGCTAATAATGGGAAACACACCAACGAGGTGTCCCAAAATAAAATAAACTGTAATCACATGATTCAATTTCATATAATTAAATATATAATAATCATTAGGAATTGATGGGTTTATATTCTAGGGAAAACCATACCAAAAAATGGACTCATACCATTTTGGAACATATAATCAATTTGAATTCTAACAAAAGTCACAAGACCACCTACCTCGATGTCTCACAAGAGATATAAACTGACATCACCCCTTGAATCAACCTAGAATGACATAGATATAAGAAAAGAGGAAAATCAAACAACCTTGAATAAATCTCTCAAGAACAGAAATAAAGAAGAATGCATCCAGGAGATGAAATCTCTTATCGAGAGTAATTCAACGAGACTGAAGACACTTGATTCAGGTTATGGATGATGAAACGAGAGAAGAAAATGTTCTCACGGATCTTGCTTCTTCACTTGGTAGCTCCTCTTCCCAGAAGAAGAGAAAATGAGGCTATTGTCCATTTAAGATGAAATTTAGTAGTACACAAAATTTAAATCCATATACACAGAGTGTATATCATTTTATAGTTCATAACATCTCCAACTTACTTTTCACGTCCCGCACCGACCTTGCCGACAAGGCTACTCAACATGTGCTATAGAGTACATGATGGGTAGTGGTTTTTTCTCCTCTTCTAGGCCAAAAACCTCACACACCATGTATCCCCATCCTAAACATCCATATTACATGGCATGTACATAGGATTACATGACATGTTCTACTAAATCATAACATTTTTACAAATTTCCTTGTTTTTTAAAAAACTACTCAAAGGAAAAGAAAAATGAAGAAACGATACCTCACAAAAAGAACCGAGTTCTTAAGAAATTCTACTTAAAGAAATTCATTCTCGAAATTCCCTTCCAACGGTGGGGAAGGGAAATATGAGAATAACTCTGGCCACTGAGCACGTACGTCAGCCTCCCTCTCCCAAGTCTCATCCTATACTTGGTCATACTGCCATAACACCCATACAAGAGGAAATGACCAGCCTCAGAGAACCTTTGTTCACTTGTCAACTATACAAATTAGATTCTCCTCAAAGGATGCATCAACCTAGAGCTCAACCTCCTTGGGATGAAAAACATTAGATGGGTTTGAGTGATAGTAATGCATCTGAGATACATGGAAGATTTTGTGCATGGATCGGTAGCTTTGAGGCAACTTTAATGATAGGCAACCGACCCGACTCATTATATAATATCAAATGGTCTGACATATCACGGTGAAAGCTTACCCTGTCTCCTAATCCTCTAATGTCTCAACCTTGGTGAAACACGTAGGAAACCTCGATCCCCAACATTAAACTAAAAAAGTCATCTATGTTGATCTATGTAATATTTCTAATGAGACTGCATAATATCCATCCGTCTCTGAATAAAGTGAACATTCTTAGTATTCTCCTAGACAAGATGAGGTCCCAGCATAGTTGCCTCTCCTACCTCCAGCCAACACAGTGTTGATAGGCATGACTTATCGTACAAATCCTCATATGGTGCCATTTGAATAGTATCATGGAATCTATTATTATATGTGAACTCCAACAGGGGTATATGTTTCTTCAAAGATCCCCCAAAGTCTAGGACACATGCACACATCATGTCCTCCCACACCTGAATCATTCACTATGACTGGCCATCGGTCTGAGGGTGGTAAGCTATGCTCAGAACCACCTATGTACCCAACACCCTCTAAAAGCTCTTCCAGAAACAATATTTAAAGTGAGAATCCCTATATAAAACGATAGAACAAGGGAACCCATGATGTTGTACCACCTCTATAAGATACAACTTCCCAAGCTCATCGACAACAAAATTCTCCTTAATTGGAAATAAGTGAGTGAATTTCGTAAACCTATCAACTATGACCCAAACATCATCATTACCTCTAGGCGACCTTGGTAACTCTGTCACGAAATCTATCACAACATCATCCCATTTCTACTAATGAATGGGTAGCTATTGTAAAATTCTTTCCAACCAATGATGTTCCTATTTCACCTGCTAACTGGTGGAACAACTTGTAACAAAATCAGTTACTTCTCACTTCATACCTGGCCACTAGTACTGATGGCGCAAGTCATAGTACATCTTAGTGACCTTGGGATGTACTTACCAATATGAAGCGTGAAACTCCCACATTAGCTCCTCGCATATATCCCCTCGAACCCACACAATTCCATGGATATGAAGAACTTAATTCTCACATATCGTCCATCCCGGAGGAGGGTACTCACCGACTATACTCTCCTATTGAACTAGGCCTTCAAAATCTGTTAGCTGCCTTATCCCCACTCTCTCCTGTAGGGTAGTAATAAAAGAAAAATATTAATGATAATTCAGTCCCTGAAAATTGTGCACCTCTAAATGCATCTCAAAGAACAATTCCATTAGTTTCCACTTATCAGTGGCCTCCTCTAATTCTTGTATCTATGTCCTCTGGCTCAGTGCATCAACCACTACATTACCTTTCCCAAGCATGTAGGAAATATCAAAGTCAAATGACTGAAGGCATTCCTCCCACCATCGCTACGTAAGATTCAAATCACACTGAGTGAAGATGTATTTGAGTCTTTTGTGGTATGTGTATACCACAAAATTCTCCCCCAAAAATAATGTCTCCAGTAGCACAAAGCATGAACCACTGCAGCCAACTAGAGATCATGTGTTAGATAGTTTCTTTCATGTGGCCTAAACTGCGGAGCCCCGTAAGCAACTACTCAATCTTCCTACATACTCCCTACTCCCAGCCCAATACCTGATGCCTCACAGTACACAATGTAACTCTTTTTAGGATCTGGTAATATCAGTATTGGTGCTGAATTCAAACATCCCTTCAACTCCTAAAAGGATGCATCACAAGAATCCGACCATTCAATCATCAGACCTTTCTTAGTCAAGCCCGTTATCGGCACTGCTAATAGTGAGAAGTCATGTATAAAACATCTGTAGCAACCAGCTAGCCCTAAGAAACTCTTCTCTTAAAAAATGTTCTTGGAATGATCGAAGGTAACTACTATACTTACCATATCTAGGTCCACTGATACTCTAGTCTCTGAGATGACATGACCGAGGAAGTAAATCATATCCATCTAGAAGTGGCATTTTCGTGAGCTTAGCATATTAATGATGCTCTCTCAGTGTATTCAGAAAAATATCAAGGTGTTTAGAATGGTTGTATCGATTGTGAGAATACACCAAGATATAATCCAAGAAAACCACCACAATGGAATATTGGTAAGGATGGAACACTGGGTTTATCGGTGCCATGAAAACAGCTGGCATGTTCTAGAGACCAAATGGAATAGCCAACTACTCATAGAGTCCGTATCTACTATGACAGGCTGTGTGAGGTATATATTCAGGTTTAACACATACATGGTGATATCCTAACCTCAATTCAATATTCAAGAACACTCAAGATCCTCAGAGTTGATCAAACTGGACATCTATCTGTGGAAAAGGATATTGGTTTTTAACCATCTACTGGTTCAGTTTCCGAGATTCCATGCACAGCCTAAGGGCACTGTTCACCTTTTTCGTGAATATGACTGGTGAACCCCAAGGAGATGTACAAGGTCAGGTAAAACCCTTAGCTTCTAGATCTTAAAATTGCCTCTTGAGCTCTTGTAACGCTGTCATAGACATACTATAAGGAGTAATGGATAATGGTGCAGCTCCTACCACTAGCTCAATAGTAAAATCCACCTCTCTAACTAGAGGTAAGTCAGAGAAGTTTTCCAGGAATATGTCCCTGAAATAATCAACCACTAGAAGAAAAACTGCCATACATGTTCCCTAATTATCCAGATATAAACTCACATCTAGGGTGTCATCCCACCCAACCCACGATGCTCGTGTCCAGCTTGGCTCCCCGGGACATCCCATTCACCAATGTATAGAAAAACCCACCCTTTGGTGATGTAAAACTCCCCCTACGATGATAGAAGTCAACAAGTCTAGATAGGATATCGTCCAATACATTCCGAGGATGACATTAAACTTTTTTATCTCTAATACATAGAGGATCAAAAGAAAGTGACACCCACCAATATCAAGGGGGACTCCTTGCATGGACACACACCTTCTGTTCGGACCCCTAACGAGGTGTTTGCCGTCATAACATTCTCATAGGTATAAAAATAGCGCCCAAGCCACTCCACAATAGGAAAATATATAAAACTATGTGTTTCACCAGTATCAAAAAGTGTATAAGATAAAATAGTGGTGACTATAATAGTGCCTTTGACAATAGAAGGTCTGATATCTTGCTCATGTTTGGTTTGTTCTACTAAATATGTCTGATCTGTACCACGTCCCAATGACACAGCCTGTCTACCATGAGCTGTCCCACCCTGCTACCATTGAGATCCTAGGGTCTGGCTACCACAACCATGCCCAATGCCTTGGCTTTTACACCCTTGACGTATTCCAGTTTCCAAACCGGTGAGAAGCTACTGACCTTGATCCCAGAGTCTGTACAAAACCACTCTCACTAGCCACTAGTGGAAATATCTTGTAGAAGCTCTATAGATGGCCCATATTACTGAAATCTAGTCACTCAACTGGGTGCTTCAGGCACTGGGTCCTCATATGTCTAAATCTACCACACTGATAGAACCTCACCTGGATAATTGAAGATACATCCCAAATACTCGTATTCCTGCGAGAAAACTCCATATGACACTTCTTACATTCGATCGAGGCATTACCAGATCTCAATGCCGAACTGACTGGGCTCGCACCCCCAGATTCTTTTAGGATGTGATGGGTAATTATCGCTTGATTCGTAATAAAATGCACAGAAGGAAACATGAAAATTTTCAGCTGAGCTTGGATGTTGTATCAAAGACCATATTCAAAGCACCTAGCTCTCAACTCCTCATCACCCATCAGATTAGGTGTGAATCACTAAAGTTCTATATAGCATGCAGAATAGTCCATCACTGACATAGTATCCTACTTTAGATTCATGAACACTAGTGCTCGATCGACCCTAAGGGTCTTATGAAATAAGTAGTCATAGAAGTCTTTCTGAAAGTCTCCCCATGCCATGTCCCGAGGGTGCTCTGCCTGTGTGACCACATCCCACCACCTCTTGGAAGAATCACGTAGGATATAATTTGCGAGCTTGACGCTCCTCTCAGGAGGTGTCTCAAGATGCTCGAAGATTTTTAGCACTGATTCCAACCACGATTCTGTAACCTATGGCCGACCATCCCCAGAAAAAGTAGGCAGATGCATCTGTAGGAATACAAGTGTTATCTCTTCCTTAGAGGTGGTGACCTATGGTGCTCCCTGAAAGGCCTATATGAACCTCACAAAACATTCTCAGAATAGTGTGTCTGCACCCATATTTAGTATAATGTCTAGTGTTGCAGCTGGACCAACAAGAGAGTCTATTGGTAGCCCATGGACTGCCACCTTTGGTGTATACTCACCGCCAATCTCCTGGAACACTGCTCGAGGTCATCATGGTGGCATTTCTCTGTAACTTCCAACACACACACACCTCAACACAATTTTAACGAAGTGAAAACTACATCTTATAAGTGAAAAGTAGGAAAAAGAAGAATAAACACTCTAGGTTTTCAAAATAGGAGTACATGACGTGTATAACTACATAGACAATGTGTTATCCTAGGCCTCTACATGGGCGTGTACATCTTCCCAACATGTAATTGTAACACCCCATGTACATGGCGTGTTCCACAAAAGACACGACGTGTACTTGGACTTCCCTTTCTTCCCAAATACCTCTACATGGCTAGAACTACACAGATCTTCCAGTGTAAGACTACATGGCGTGTTCACCCTTGACCCGACGTGTACCACTATGTTTTCATCCACTCATGTTATTAGTAACATGACAAAATACACAGTTGACTTATACACAACATGTACTCACATTACACGGTGTTTGCTACTCAATGTTTTACAACCCATGTTTTTCCACACACGGTAGGTTACACGGCCAAGGATTACACGAAGTTTATACACATTACACAATGTGTTCTTTTAAAAACTAAGAATACATTATTTCCTGATCATGAAGAATACACAGTGTGTAATCCTACACAACATGCCATGTATACTTGGTTTTTCTAGGAAAAAATTTCATATTGCCCAAAAAACCCCTGTTCTTTTGAAAACCAACCAAAAAAATTCCAAATTCCAATCAGAAAGGGCCCATACTCCCTACAGATCAATGTTTGGTACCCAAGAAGAACATATCATTATACAATTATAGCTAAAAAAGAATCATGGTTCACCAAATTATTGTCCAAGAGGGCACATACACCTATGGAAACAATGTTTGGCATCCATTAAATACAACTACAGCATGTACCAATACACCTATCACAACAGCAGGCATAACTATCACATCATCTATCACAAGAGAATGAGATAAGTAATGATTTCTATATGGCATGGTATAATTCATGGAAAGCGATTCTATCAAGTGCCTATATGATGCATGAAATGGAATACCCTCATCTCACTAAGTTGCAACTAAAATAGAACCCACAATTGTACCTATAGTAATATCAAAACTCAAGTGCGTTACCCAACAGTGAAATCCATACAACTATAAAACAATAAAACTACAATTCATTCAAGGTAATTCAAATTTTCCCTATACACGGGTTAGCTACTCCCAGACATAGTTTATTAAAAATTTACTTTTTTCCTTCCCATCCAGTACATTGGCTCCAAATTGTAAGAAAAAATATAAATGAAATACCATTGATACCCCTTTGTAACGTCCCAACCCATCTTACCACTAAACTGATTGCCCGACCGGTTGTCCACATGGCCTCATGCACATTTTCTCAAACTCTAGAGGATGACGACTATCAGTGAGGTCCTTAGGTGTGATAGTGGGAAAATTATGCCCTCATTGGCAGAGTGTAACACAATAGAATAAATATTAACAATTAGAAGAAGCAGAAAACAACTTACAACTAAAACAAAGAAGCAGAGTCTGATAGATAATATCCAAGTCTCCAACCATACTAATGATGATGAACCGTGTTATATGTTCTATGAAAGTAGCCAAAACAAGTTACATTGCAATAAAATACAAATAAAATACATGTACATAAAAAAATAGAACTCAGAAGCATCACAAACCTCGGAAAGATCCCAGGCTTTCCTACTCCTAACCAGTAATCAAGTACCGGTATAAGGGCACTTTCCCTTGTCAAAACCTCCAATCATATAATCTGTTTGGGTCCAAAATCATGCCCTAAATAGGGTGTAATACTAATCCATGTAGGAAACAACCAAATATTTGTTCCAAACAGTCAGTGAATATATGAAATAGTAGTAAAGGAAAACAGTATCTAAGAAGTACCCAAGTGAACTGTTAATTTATTGTTTTTGTTTTCTTTAGCATCTCAATTTAATTTAAGTGAAACTATCTCGAGATTCATGATTAGCCTATTAATCCCCTGTATAGAAGAAAAACAAAAAATGTCTCAAAATATCATCTAGATAAACTAGTTAATACTAAAACCAAGCTTATTCTTTGGCTTGTAAGACACGTCATACGTCATCCCATTTAATTTAACAAGTTCTATGAACAAAGGTCTCAAAGTCCAGCCTAGCCCCGTTGCCCCCCATACCAAAGTAACTATCAACTCATGACATAACCATTAGCATTTAAGCATATTATCATTTCAAAATTTAATTAATTGTTCAGTTTCCAATAGATCCTGTTCTAGGTATCCCTCAATGGATCAATGATTCTATCAACATTTATAAAGAAGACTCAATTATCCCAACCACAAAAACTATAGTTCGCTAAATACCTTTAAGAAATTAACCTCTTGAGTCCATACATTTCCTTTTAACCTATAAAATGGTTCTCCCATGGTATGAAAGGTGTAATATGTCACATGATCCCGACCTTGTCTTTTAACTGAGACTATGTCTCACCCATGGATAATTATATGTTTTAATCATTTATCATTCCATTTCAAAAACAACACATGTGAATCAAACTATCTCATGTCTTTAAACATAACAACACACATGGGAAATTTACATAGTAGGAAACACATGGAAATTAAACTATTTCATGGTTTTAATCATAATGTGATTCTAATAAATCCCATAAAGGGAAACATCCACACGCCTCAAAGTCATTCTTTCCAAACAACTAACAATAGGAAACGCACCCATGGGGCATCCCTAAATCAAATAAACTGCAATCAAAATCTTCAATTTCATATAATTAAATACCTAAAAATCATTACGCATCAACTGGTTTCAATTCTAGAGAAAAAATACCCAAAAATGGTATCATACAATTTAGGAACATATAATCAATTTGACTTTTAATTAAAGGCACAAGACCACCTACCTCGATGTCGCACGAGCGATATAAACCGACCCCACCTCTTGAATCAGCCTAGAATGGTGTAAATATAATGAAAGAGGTAAATTAAACAACCTTGAATAACTTTTTCAAGAACAAAAATCAACAAGAACAAATCAAGGAGAAGAAATCTCTTACTGAGAGGAATTGAATGAGACTTATGGCACATGATTATGGTTCTGGGCGATGAAACAGGAGAAGGAAATGTTCTCGGGATCCTTCTTATTCACCCAGTAGCTCCTCTATCCAAAAAGATGAGAAAACGTGTCTACTACCCATTTTATGCTGAAATTTAGTAGTACTCGGCGTGTAAATCCATATACATGTCATGTATTTCATTTTACTATTAATAAATTTACCGAATTATTTTACACGCCCCACACCGACCATGCCGACATGACTACATGACGCGTACTAAATTTTACATGGCGTGTAGTGGTTTTTCTTCTCTTCCAGTCCAACAACCTCACATATTTTGTATCCCCATTCTACATGGCCAGATTAATTGGCATGTACATAGGAGTACACAACGTGTTCTACTAGTACATAACATTTTTCATGTCTTCATTATTTTCTAAAAAACAACTCAAAGGAAAAGAAAAATTAAGAAACAATACTTCATAAGAAGAACCATGTTCTTACAATAAGTGTACTTTAACCACTTCATTAATGTACTCCATGTTTCCGATAGTGATTTCATGTTTCATTCATTTTTAATTGGACTTAGGATTTTTTTAACGTTAATCATCATCAATATACCTTGGATTAGGGAATTGATTGGCATAATGCCCCATTTCTTTGCACTTGTAACATTGAAGTGCTGGAGGATCATTTTGTCTAGAATTTTCTTTGTTCACATCAGTAGACAACTTTTCCCATCACATTGGCATTCAACTATCAGATGACCGTATTTAACAAACATAAAACATTTACTAGTCCCATTAAGACAATTCCCTCCATGTTTATTCCACACTTTGAGCATAAGGTAAAACTCATATTCTTTTTAGTGTGGTCTTTAAATTTTCCTTTGAATTTCATTTTTCTCTTCTTATCAAACCCACATTACTGATGGGTTACTCCAATCATCATCTCAACCTTGAGAGCACAACGTATAATTATATCATTTCTATTGAAGTCCCTTATGGCTATTTCCCTTCAAAGACTTGGTTTTAAGTCAGTAAAGAATCGATCAATATTACTCTCATGTTGGATAATAATTCCAGAAGCGTACCTTATGAGTCTTGTAAAATTTTATTCATAGGTACAAATGAATTCATCATCCTTTTAATTAAGTTAAATAAAATCATTATCCATATTTATTTGAATAATAAAAGAAAATTAGTTATTAAAAAACAAGTTCTTGAACTCATCCCTTTCCATGGACTCAATTTCAAATCATTTCCTCGTATTATTGATAATATTCCACCATTGATCAGCTTCATTTTCCAAAAAATATAATACTAAGATGAATTTATCATGTTCAAAACATTGTAGAACTGAAAATACCTTTTCAGTGGTAGTGATCCATTGTTCTTCCACTAATGAATAAAAAGACCCGCTGAATGAAGGTGGATGTTGCATCATGAAGGATTCAGCTGAATATTTCTCCATCCTTTGATCGTTTGGAAGTATGACATGATTCATATCTTGATAGTGTTGTGTGATAATATCTACATGATTTTTTATTCTATATCCCATAACATTTGGTTTCTCAAGGGAACAATAATTTCATTGCTTGTTGTATTCAGTATTAGCGTAGTTCCTTCAGGTTCTAGCTATTGACTAAAACTAAGAAATATTGTGTGAGAAAAAATAATCATAATAGAAAAACCACATAATGATGAATAAAATTTAAAATTAGGACACTTTAGGTTTTATCCTACATTATTCATGGTCATTTCTAAAATACCAGGATTGTATCATATACTTAGACATATCCATATGGTTCTTATTAAGGATTTCTCATCCTAGTTTTCAATGGTTAATTATACCATTGGTTTGATACCAACTATAACGACCCATAATTTACATGTATATATTACTTAAAAAGTGAAGAATATTTATTACAAAACATAACAAAAAACACTCTAGAATCGAATAGGTTTAGTGTCATTAGAAATTAGGAAACATAAATAACTGGTTCATAAAAAATCTACATTGTGTCTTGCATATTTCTTCAATACTAGACTCATTTTTGACACATCTTAATTAATACCATTCTTCCCGACCTGGGAAAAAACATATTAAAGGGTGATCTAAAATTCTCATTACAGATAAACAACGGAATTATCAATCATATCCTAATCACATGAACATAACATTTGGAAATCATTTACTGCATATAAAAGATTAGAATATCATGTCATGGGAGAAATCATAAAAGTGAAATGTAATCCCAATAGTCATTACATAAGTCATGGAATTTCATGTCATACACACATATGCATAGAAAATAACTTCATATTAGTCAAGTCTCATTTCAAAGACCATCATAGCTGACAATGTCCATTATTGAACTGAGTTCACTCTTCATTCCAGCCATGTATTACTGAACCAAATTTACTTTCCATTACACTCATGTGTATATCAAGATATTTAAATCATTAACCAATTAATTGGAGGGAGATATAGGTCTCACCCATCTCATAATGAAACCATTCTTATGTGTGTCACAAAAACATAAATATATCCACCATAGGATAACCCATGAAATAAAATCAGTTTCTTAGACATCATTCCATCATAATTGATATAAAACAAATAGATTTCATAAATAAAATTACATCATAAAAAAATCAAAATATAATAATAACAGAGATATAAATATAACCATATTTAAATAATGTAATCTTAGGTGGATAATAATTTTGAGAAAACATTAGAAATTAATTCCTGAGGAAAATATCCTCTCTTCTTAAAAAACATTTTCCCTCCTCAAAATGCCACACAATTTTAAAGAAATAATTTTATGTAATTTTTTTTAATATTTTAGGTTAATATTCATTTAAATAAGGAATTATGAAAGTGTAAAACCAATTCATGTCATATAAGTTAAAAAAACATTCTTCTCGTACATTTTTTCGGAAAAGTCAAAAGGTAACTCGTACCGAAAAAGGAAAAAGATTCCATTCATACCGTTTGGTAAAAATTTACCAATGGGTAAATTTGACATTAAAAAATTATAGAAGGATATAAATAATATTTTAAAGTACATATTAAGTAAACATGGACATGGATAATAATATACACCAGTAAATACTTACGAATAAACAATCTCGAATAAAAATGAAATTTGCAATGTTATCCCTTACCTTAGGTCCGATATCCATTGTCTATATCCCAAACTCATGAATAATGATTTAAATACTGTTAATAATTTATTCTATAATCATAATAATTTTTGTTGTAACATTTATGATCAAATTTTCTTTCGTTTTTAGTAACATTTCATTAATACTCGTTATTCATGTATTAACTTCTTTAAGTTCTTATGCATGTTTTGCGGATAAGTTCTATTTATTATTTTTGGGTTATAGTTATAACATATGAAGAAATATAATATTAATATATATCATATTTATTCATCCAATTCATGTATATAATCATGGTTTAATGAAGATCATGTAGAATGAATCACGTTGCATCATTGAGACGATAGGTCATATGTACGCACGAGTGAATATATCATTCCCAAAATTATTGAATGGTATTGAACCATATGGTGTATAATATTTAAGATTTAATATCATGATATTATAATCATATATAGTTATTATTTCCATCATTATACGCATCGATGTAAGGGGATGGGGAAAAACATATTACACCATGACGTGGAGATGATATACCGTACGTACACACGTGCAATGATTTCATTTTTAGTAGGATCTATAGAAGGTGAAATATGGTTATTTAATAATTATAATAACATATAATTATAATATTGATACTGATGTTATTAATTTATAATTAAACAACAAATAAAGAGGATGTAGATGAAGAATGAAGTTTGAATGAATTGGTAGAAGAGATTACCTATTCCTTGACGTGGTTCCTCTAAATATCTCCTTAGAGCACTACGGTTGGACATTCAAGATTACCATAACCAATATAATTAAAATAGGGAAGTTAAGAAGGAAAAATGGTAAGTGTTGGCCGAGTTTTAAGGCCCCAAACAGAGTTAATAGGTGATGGAGGAGGTTCCCTTTTATAATTGAGGTGAGGGGCACTTTTGGAAACTCAATAGATAAAAATTTATAATAAACTCAAAACCTTCCCAAAAACATACAAAATGACAAAATTTTAAAGTTGAGATTATATAGGGTTGTAATTGAATCATCCAATAAATTGTGGAAAAGTAATTTTGTTAATTTAAACCGTATCATTTTAATTAAAACTTAATTATTATATTTAATTTTAATTGTGGTAATAACATTCAAAATATTTAAAAGTTATAATTATTTAGTGATATGGAATTTATTGACCATAAATGGTTATGTTTGGAAATTTTAGATATTATAATTATCAATTTTTAATTTCTAATTTGTTTTTTATTTTTTAATAATTTAATAAAATGTTATTTGTATAAAATATCAACATTGTAAATTTTGACAACATTCATTTATTTGAATTTTAAAAAATCCAAATAGAATATAAATTCTAAAAAATATATTTAATACACTCTTAAAATTTTATAGTCACCTAGAAAATTACTAGATCACATTAATTAGTTCATATGTTATTTATTTTAATATTTTTAAAACAATTTTTTTATATTTCTATTAAAAATATAATTTCTACATCACAATTGTGTCATCATTAATGGTAATTATTTAATATATAAAAATTATAAATAAATATCTATAATTTAGGTAATTATTTATGATTTCCATTGACTATATATAGATGATATTATCTCCAAGTTAACTATATATTAAAATTAATATACTTATATAAAATGAGATTGTGACATTTTGTCTCATTCATTAGTTTTTATTGCATTCATGTAAAATTCATAGGTAAGTGGCCATAAAGTGATTAAATTTGAAAAAATAGATGATAAGGGTTTAATTTAGTCATCAAATAGGATTTTTACTGGTGTTAGGGTTATTTTATAGTATTATTTTTACCATTAATTACCCGATTTACCTTTAACCATGGTAATAAAAATAATTTCCAAATTCACTATTCATAATGGAAAAAAATAAAAGTATCCTATTAACATATTTTGGACCTAATGATTCAAAATATGGAATATGTTTTTATAAATTCAAAACACAGAAGTTTAAGTAATTAATTTAAAATTAATCCTGTTTTTGAAATCGGAAAACTGGTTTTAAAAGTT
This sequence comes from Viscum album, assembly GCA_963277665.1. Lineage (NCBI taxonomy): Eukaryota > Viridiplantae > Streptophyta > Magnoliopsida > Santalales > Viscaceae > Viscum > Viscum album. Next base: position 489,206,357 of record OY728148.1, on the reverse strand, counting down.
AAAATACTGTAAAATATTGAAATGTTTTTACATTAGAATTTAATGTAAAATTTATTACAATGAACTAAATTATATTAAATTTTAAAAATATATTCTATTTATACATTGAAAACATTCAAAAATATAATTTAACCATATAAATTATTTCAATGAAAAAATTTATTTTCAATTAAAATTTATCCTATTTTTACTATAAATGCAAACATGAAAGTTATCAAAAAAATATCTGAAATTAATCCAACCTAAATTATTTTATACCACTTAAAAATAACTTGTTTTTGTTTTCATATAATAATTATTAATTTTTTAAAATATTAATTTGAATGGGGGTCTCCCTTCAAAGGTTTAAAATAATATTTTAAAAAATAGGTTTTTATACATAAAATAGGGTTTTATTCATACCCTATGACTTAAATATAAACTGTATGAATATAAAAAGTTTCTTATTAAGTATATAAAACATAAATATCTCATTAATTTCATTTCTAAAATTAATTCAGTAAAAAATAAAAATATTTATCTGATTTATATTTTTTATAATTAATTGATTGCCAATGAATTCGAATACATTTTCATAAGTTAGTTAAAATTATTACCGATAACCTAACTGTTAGGATATAATGATAATTTTATAATAAGGTAATATTTCTGTCCTTTTAAACTCATAATTGTGTGAAAAGTAATATATTGAAAAATAAAAATTATTTATAGAAAATATTTCATGAAAACATCAGGGTGTTACAGATATAGGGTTTGGGATTTAGGGTTTGGCTTTAGGGTTTGGGGTCCATGGATTAAGGTTTATTGTTTAGGGTTTAGGGTTTAGGATTTAGGGTTTGAGTTTTAGTGTTTAGGGATTATGGTTTAGGGTCTATGGTTTATTTTTTAGGGTTTAGGGTTTAGTTTTTTAGGGTTTTTATATTTTTTCAAGGGGGTTCATAGTTTTTAGGTTTTTTATAGTTTTTAACAGGGTTTTATGAGTTTTTAGGGGTTTATTTGTTTTTATAGTTTTTAGGGGTTTTATAGTTTTTAAGGGTTTTTATAGTTTTTATAAGGTATTTAGGGGTTTGACGGGATATCAATATTCAATGTGAATGTTAAAGAGGTTAGGGTATACAAGATGGGGATTGGGGTTTAGGTTTTAGGGTTAGTGTTCTAGGGTATTAGATTTAGGGATAACGTTTAGGGTTTGGGGTTTAGGGTTTAAGGTTTGAGGTTTAGGGTTTAGGGTTTAGGGTGTAGGGTTTAGGTTTTGGGTTTAAGGTTTATGGTTTAGGGTTTGGGGTTTAGTTTTTAGGTATTATGGTCTAGGGTTTAGGGATTAGTTTTTAGGGTTTATGGTTTAGGGTTTAGGGTTTTGTGTTTACTTATTTGGGTTTTTACAGTTTTTCAAGGGTTTTAATGGATTTTTAAAGTTATTATTATTATTTTTAATAGGTTTTTTTAAGAATTTGTGATTTATTAAAGGGTTTTTATAGGGATTTAAGAGTTTTTATTGTTTTTTAATGGTTTTTATAGTTTTTAAAATGTTTTTAGTTATTTTAATGGATTTGAGAGCATCCTTAGGAACCACATATCTTGGGTGCCTTAGTGAAAACCCATTTTGAGTTCTTCGGATTTATACACTAGAAGTAAATCGAAGGGCATCCAATTAGAACCGTAAGAGGTCTTAAAGAACCTTTTCATCAAAAAGAACCATGAGAATCATAGTCCTTTCTATTTCCATGGAAGGAACTCATAAAACATCCATAGGGAGAAAACGGAACTCCCATAAACCATTACATACTTGCCTGGTCAAGCTCAACCATCAATGCTTTATCCAACACTTTAGAAAAACAAGACAACATCAACAAGAAAAATTTAGAATATCAAATAACATCTATGTCCCATATAGAAACTTAGAGTCTAAATAATATCATTAGATACCATCTCATATAAAAATTGCACAAGCTCATCAAAGAAATTTGCATTCTCAGTCATAGTCATGTCAGCCTGGTTGAGTTTGAAAACCTCTATTGCATTAACCAGCACCATAGAAACTGGAATGAATTGGTCACTGAAAAGAAATTGAAATTCATTCCTCTATAAGACATTTTTCTTTTTCATCATCACAATTGTGTCCCACTATATCCTACTAGGTCATTATAGATTAAAGGTGGAACATTTCACCATTATTTCATCAGGAATATTCAAGAACTCAAACAACAACTCAATTCTCGTCAACAAATCCTCAAACACTTGAGGAATGTTTGAGACTTGTAAAGATGAAGGATTTTGTTGATGGAACTCCTGGGAATGATTACGAAAAAAAATCATCTGGGGTTCCAAAACTGTCTCCTAAAAAGAATGCGTGCAAGTGTTTGTTCTAGAGCTTGGACATAAAGTACAATAACCTCATCCATATTCTAGTCTACAAGAGGATTTGATCATTGTGGTTCATCAGAAGCATCCTACTAGATCTTATTATCATGTATTCTCAGATTAATGATGCTATAAAAAATCTTATGACAATAATAAAGACATCATATTAATACTCTAACAAGAGAAAAAATGGGAAAATAATCCCACCAGATAGATAAATACTCTTTGGATTTAAACTTATCCAAATAAAAAGTAGGGATAATTCTATAACTAATACTCAAGATGAATCTCCCAAAGTACCCTTGTGAACTTAATGCTCATTATAGATAGGGATTTCTAGATACACACTTGCAAATATCTTCTAATTTTAGAAAATATTACACTACTTCAAACTGATATCAAGTCAAGATGCACAACTTGTACGTTTAATATCTCTTTTTCATGAAATGACCTGGATACATTGTTACCCTGATGCCCAAGAGGATCCCAAAATTTCCTAAAGGGTTTTCTTAGTCTCCACAGGTTGGATACTTGAACACAGAAGCATATAAAATGAATATGGGAATAAATTTTCCACAATCAAAATGGAAGAAACAAAATATATCAGTATTCACAAAAAAACTAAACTTAAAGAATAATACAAGAAGTCAAATATGTATAAAAACCCAAAATTAAATAAAAAAGGTAAAAATAAGTTAAAAAAACCTAATTCCAAAAAAAACACTCCATGATCAAAATACCAATAATCACCCTCTCTTAGTGGTGATTTCCCCTTACTCGAACATCGAAGAAGGAAATATTAAAATGCATTATAGAAAATGTAGGGTGTGAGATAAAATCCCAGTAAGGTCTCACTAAGTCTTCCACAATAAGATTCCAATGTAAATAAAAAAATTAATTCTAGAAATTTTAAATAAAACAGTCATAGTAGTGTAGTTATATATTTAAATCAGAAATAGATTTCCATTTTAGTTTGTGGAAACTTTTCAAACAAAGGGTTAATACAAATTTTATATAAAAATGTTTATATAAATAACAAGGCACATGTAAAGTGTTTTATCAAGAAACAAAATATATATCAAAATAATAACCAATGAGAAAAATTTCCATCTTAATATATGTATGTTAGTTCTAGGTTATGATAACTCCACACACCCATATTGTTATAGCTATAATGTACACACATTTCCCTTCAAAACTAGATAAAGAGGACAAACCAACACCCCACTGGGGATATGCTATTCTAATAGGATTATCATAGAGATTAAAAGAATCAACATATTTCTAAGGAAATTATAACCTATAATTTTTGTACCAAATAACTCTCCAACTACCCAGTCTTTCATGTTCTCAAACAACAATCAATATTGGGAAAAAAATCCAAAATAGTTTAAAATGAAATTAACCCATTTCCCATTTCCAAATGTCAATTCCAGTTTAATAACAAATACATGGGTTTTTAATCAATTCATGAATTTTTCATGATAAAACCAAAAAAATGTTCTTATCAAATCGTTTTAATATATTTTTATCAAAATCAATTTCACAAATCAATTTCTACAAATTCCACCAATTTCATATTCAATCCCAAATTTCCAATTTCTTGGAAATTGGGGGTTTTCTTAAAATATCATTCCAAATCAATTTAAAATACCAATTAATGAAAAATTACGTTTTCAATATTTAATTGAATAAAATCTAATAAAATCAAGAAATTCAATGTTTAATTAATTTAATGAACTTATACAGAACCACCTACCTCAACACGATGATCATGAATCCCAATAACAACATTTTGGAAAAACAATAGAGAGTATCTAAAAAGGAGACCCAAGAATCAAAACTAGATTCAATATCTCAATGAAAGGATTTTATATCTCTCAAAATTAAGAATATCTAAAATTCCCTAAGGATGAGATAATAAGGGAGTTGGAGAGAAGGAACTGAGGAAGAACTCTTATCAAAGAGGAATAAATTGACATTCTTCAAGCTCGATCCACCTTGAAAAGGGATTGGGGGAGCCAAAATGGATCATTGAGAGATTCCATGACCTAGTGAATAAAAAAAAGAGGAGTTGGTGCCGGGAGGGAGGTCAAAATAAGGGTTCATGATTATTTTTAAAATTTTCAAAAATAAAAATCAATGTGTGCATAGTTAGCTGGTTCGTGCCACACTGTTTATCAAAACATGCACCCTAACCTAGAGACCCTCTAAATGGGTTCATGATTTATACTAGGTAGTAAAATAATTTTTTAAACCATGTTCCAACCATGAAAACTATCACTACCTAGGATTTCATGGTTTGCACTAGTGGGGTATATTGTTTTGGAAAACCGTGCACTGACTATGCACAACCCAATATCCTTCCAAAATATTCCAAATTTATCTCGAAACACCCCTAAAAAGGCCAAAACTAAACATTATCAAAATATGGGTAGATTATTACTTTATAATTTTAACAGGATGTTAAAAATGGATGCGACACCCGAAAGTGATATCTTATGTCATGCAGATGATTGAGAATGGTTTGGTAATGGAATTAATGATGGCTACTACAATCTCAAATAGAAAACACTAAAATGAAGTTCCCAATTTTAGAAAAAATACTATTATATCCAATTAATCTTGAATAAAACATCTAAGACTAAATCTACACTAATATACACCTCAACTGGACTGATATCTAAGATCCTCCATTTATAGCTCTACTCCTCATGATGTTCTAGTGAATTCCCTCATAGGATGACCCAAATCTTGCATGAATAATATCAATAACCAATAACTTATAAATATACTCTATTTATATATATTGGAAAAATATAGGGGGTAAGATGATGCTAAATATTATTTTAAAACACCACCTCATAACACTATAATAAATTATATTCATATGTGAAAATATTGGGGTGAAACCAAGAAGTTCATTAAATAAAATTATAAGATCCAATAATCTCATTATCCCATGTTGAATAGAAATAAATATATATTACTTCATCAAAATAATAATTGAAGAAAGAAACTCAACATGAAATATCTTAACCAAATATTCCCACAAACCTACTGACTCACCACTCCCCAATGAATATAGTCTACTATTGATGCTTACCTCCTCTAAATGGAATAATAGACAACCAAATAAATGATAATTACTAACATGGATCAAACTGATGGTGAAATAAAGAACCTATATCCCACAATCTATCTCTTGATCAGAGACACTGGTATCACACTTTAATAAGAAATATTATTCCATCTCTATATTATTCCTCCAAGAAGAATGCTTCTCATTCCGGTCAACCATTTTATGGTGATGGGTTTATCCTAAAGAACCTAACCATCCTAAAATAAACATGGATTATGACTACTAGTAATATCTACAAGAGGGAAATGAAAATTCTAATCCTAAGAAAATGGAATTCATTTAAGATCAATAATTTAACTTAATTCCTATTTTCCCAGAATCACATAAATTCAAGAAGCGTTATTAAGTATGGTACCAATACGTTTACTATGTATCAACCCCATAATCATAATAATCTTACCCATTATTTTTATTATGCTTATGGTTATTGTATCTGATATTAGGGGTTCTTAAACCCCAATTTCTTAGTTATTTTCTCCCACCACATCACATACTTTGTTTGATTGGTACTATTTCCCTACCAAATCATTGTATTTATCAGTAGTAACTTACTCTAATATCCATATTAAATCTCAAAAATATATTTTATACCTCTCCATCACAAAATTACCCCACATAAAAACATTATTGGTACTATAATGAAGGCATGAGTGGCCCCAAAATCATCCTCTAATTGGCCAAGAGTTCATAACTAGAAACAAGGTTATAAACACACATAAAATGGAGGAATCATCATCATAATCCCATGAAAATTTGATAAAAAAATGATCTAATCCACTATATATAAAATAAAACAATCCATGAATACAATTAAATGTATCAAAAAAATGTAAGTAAAATAAAATACCAAAATACAACTCCCATGGATGCTAAAGCAATACCGACCATTGCCACCATGAGACATTATAATCCATGTCGACTTCCAAATTTCTCTAGGAAACCTATTAAATTTATTTATATATATTGGTGCAAATATAATTAAATTCACTAGGATCCTTACTAAAACCACTCATAAAAATATTGAAGAATAATTGTAGTGCTTCAGTGAATAAAAATAATAAGATCTATTTCTATGAACACTATCTCTGAAACACTCTAAGGATATCTTAGCTAATATTACATCCAAGTATAGTATGATAGTATCAAAAGAATATATGTTGAGAAGGTAACCTATATCTAATTACAGACTATTTTAATTAATCTTAATCCCTAATGACAAATGTACTGTAATTAAATCATAAATCACCTCAAGATTTTAAAAGACGAGCATTATATTCAATAGCATATTCTACACGCAACACTGAGCTTAAAAAACCCATCAAATATATAACAGTTTTGACATAGATGTTAAATTGGGGGGGGGGGGGGGGGTGGGGGTGAGGGTATTAATAGTGTTAAATAAATTTTTATATATATATATATATAAATTTCCCACTCAATATAAATAATTTTTATTTAGTAAATAATTAATCAATTTTTAGTAAATCAACTTTATTCTTGAAAAATAAGTTTCCGTCAAAAATGATTTTAATTGTATTTGTGTGAAAATATTATAATTTTTTTTTGAAATTTTATATTTTTTTATAAAAATAACTTCATTTTTAAATCCTTCATATCAAAATTAAATTATGGTGAAATTAGGGGATTTAATTCAGAAAAATATTAAATTTTATGTGAATAGTGAAAAATTATGATTGTTGTAAAAATGTCATTTTTTCAATATATAAAAAACATTAAAATGAAATTGATTTTTAGAATATGATTTAAATTAAAATAATAATTATTTATCTATATTTAAATAACTTAATTATATTTGAATCATCATTGTATGTGATTTTATTATATGTTTATCTGTTAGTTTAAAAACGAGATTTTTCTGATAAATGCTTTCAAGTGAATAATGTTTATCCATTTTAGTTAATTATAAAAAACCATAATGATGAATGATATAATTTATATTTATATATTATATATCTATACCTATTAATTTGGATTCATATGATCAATATTATTCATTGAGTTGATATAAAATCATCTTTTTCTTGGAAAACAAACTTTTTCAAAACCCACTTTTCTTCGAATTTGTGGGTTTAATTTTACATTAACATTTCCACTTATATGAATTTAATTTGGTAAAATTTATTCAATATTTGAAATTATAATAATTTATATTATATAATAAGATCAAATTAAATATTTACCATATTGAATAGTTAAAATTGTAAAAATTAATTTCCACAATTAGTGTGAAAAAGTGTTTGGGGTGGGGGAGTTAAATAGAAATGATAAAGGTTAAACTTACCTAAAAAACAATTATAGAATCTATTTTATGACCATATTTCTACCTTATAATTTATAATTATTGATAATCTTAAATTTTTGAGTCTTGTGTAATGTGAAATGTGTGGGTACACATTTTTCATTTCAAAAATTACAATTGTGCCACTCATCTCAGTTATAATTGGTAAACCCTCGAATTTCCTCTTCACACCTTCAAAGACCTTTGGATCAGCCAATAACTACACAAATATTTTCTTTAATTCTATAAACACATCATATAATCCTTGGTTTTAACATAATTCTTTCTTAAGAAGGATTTTGGTGCTATCCTAAGGTGGTTGTTCAGAGAAGAGGTAGCATGTTTTATAGAGAATTTTTGTTTTATTTCTTATTCCACCAACATCCAATATTCATAAATTAGGATTATAAAAAACATTGTATATAATATAGTTATATGTTATTATTTTAATTTAATAACCTAAATCCATATCCTTTTGCAACAAATGGGCTATAAAATCATCATTCTTGTGAACAACGAACTATCATCTCACGAACTGAAGTCATTAATTCTTCATCATTGCCTCTCATTAATTGTTATAGTGATGGATTTAATATATATATATATATATATATATTTTATTTATACTTTTATCATTATCATATAACATATAACTTTTTATACACCATTCCGTGGGAGATATGATCATGTTGCTTGTGTGTATGGAAGACTATTGCGTCACGAAGCGATGTGATTCATTTTTCACAAAAACCTTACATGAAAGGTAATAAGGATATATATAATAAATATATATGATTTATATGAAATAAATATGAAATTAATGACATATTTATCATTCTAAAAACAAAATAGATCATTTTCATTCTTATATTAACAAATTAAAACATCATTCATGCGTACTTGTGTACCACCACCTCCACAAAGCGATGTGATTTTTTTTCATCACCAAAAAATTGATGATATATATGAGTATATTTAATAAAATAATATTTCATTTACGTTTTAATTATCATTATATAATGATAAAATATGACTTACCTTCTTTCTATAATGATGATGGAAAAATGAACACATTAATCATGCGTACATACAGACTGCCATCTCCATGATCATAAATTATTTCATTTTTCATAACCATATTTCATGATTTGATTTAAAATTAGAAATTATGTATAAAAGTTATCAATATGAAATTATTATCAAATTGAATATTTTGAAAAAATGACCACTTTGACCATAGTCAACACACCAAAGCCGCTTCGAAATAGTAAACTCAACATCCTCAAAACAATTGATGTGGACTTAACTGAAAAGTATTTAAATATATTATTAAAAAAATAATTATTATTTATTTATTAAATTTTAAACCTAAAAATGGTTCTTAATAAAATAAATAATTGATATAATATTATTAAAAATGAGTTAAAGGAAACACATGGAAAGGTTGGAATTGAGGTAAGGGTTTCTCATAGCATTTTTTTATTTCTGTGAGGCATATTCAATATTCACCACTTATTTATATTGTGTGATGTATATAATACCCATTTAAATGTAATATCACAAATAATTCATAATTCCTGGTATTTTAATTTTTTATTCGAATTATTTCATTCTAGGAAATTTAACATGAAATTTAATAACTGTTAAGGATTTTCATAACTCATTTTATTTTCATTTAGTTAAATTACTTCATTGGTGACATTATTATAACATTATTAGGTGGGTAATGTGTTTTTACAATCTTATGTTTTATTCCCACCGCATCTATGTGGAATTACAATTGACACACCCGATATAATCATCGATTAATTCTCAAATTCAATGGTATGTTTTTTATAAGGGTTATTCATCACAAATTATTTTTTCACTGAGACATAAGATTATTATATGCACCCATATTAATTTGTGATGTGTATGTATCACCATTTTTATATATATATTGTTATGAACCAGCCCAGATACCCAGGATCCCTAATACCTAAACCAACACTGACATATCCATAAGGTCGTTCCCAATCCACATGGGTTAGAGACTAACACCTATTATCTTACAAGATAAAGAGATTTTTTTACCCAATGTAGGGGAAGATAAATGATAAAATTAATTATGATAAAAACTCCATATGTAGAAAGTACCAAAAAAGAAAAGAATAATATCAAAAAACCGAAAAAAATTATCACAAAAGTAATATAAAGAAAGATAAACATCCCCAATGGAAATATCACTCCAAACCCAAAAGATAAAAAACATCCACCTCCTCCACGAGGTGCTTTCCCTATCTCATTCATGGTAGAAGGAAATCAATAAATTACCAAAGTCAAAGGTAGGGTGTGAGCTATAAATCCCAGTAGGTTCTCACCAAGTATTCTATAAAAGGACGCGATAATAATAAACCAAATCATGATTTAAATTTAAATAAAAATGGGCATAGAAATATATTTGCATATTTAAAAAAAACAAAAATTATTTTCAAAATGATGTAAAAATTTTTAGACATGGATCAAATACACATTTTATATAAATTAATTTATATAAATCACATAGCATGAATAAAATAGTTCTATAAATTAATAGAATATATAGCAAAAAACCACAATAAGAACCATGTTCATCTACCATGTAGTATTATTGTTTCTTGTTATATGATCCTCACACATCTCAAATAAGAGATCATTGAAAAATATATACACACATCCCTCAAGCTCATGCCGAATAGGACTGATCAACATGCCATCCGAGATAAGATATGCCTTACTAGATTTTTGTTAGATTTTTCATCATCAATCCATTTATTTAGAATTTATACACCAGCATGATTATCCCAAATAGCCCACTAACTACCCAGCCTGGCATGTTCTCAAGCAATCAATCAATAATGGTCAATTCATCTCATTTCAAATCAAATCATTCCAATAACCCAATTTTCAGTTTAATATTACAATTCTCTTACAAAACCAAAACATATATTTTTCATCATTTAATGAATTTTTATTGAAAAAACAATCATATTTTTTATCATATAAATTTAATAGATTTTCTAAAATCTATTCTAAAATCAAATAATCAATTTCATCAATTTCAAAACACACCCCAAATTTCAATTCCATTAGAAATAGGGGTTTTTTTTTTCAGAAATACATACCATATAAAATTACAATTTCCATTCAAATCAAATTAGGTTTTCATAAATCAATTGAAAGATAATTTTAAAAAATCAATAAAATAATGTTTTACTTATTTGGTAAATCTGAAATGGATCCACCAACATTTAATCACAAAATCACAAATCAACACCTGCAATAGGTTCTTCCAATGAAGAATGATGGTGATAGAGATCAAGAAACCCAACCTAAAATCAATATTAAATTAAAATGAATTTAGATCCATCAACAAAATAATGATATAACACTCTATAAGTGTAACGTCCCAGATCCGGGTGCCACTCAATGGGTGCCCCGAACCCGGTTGGTCACATAACCTCAAACGTATTTCCCCAAACACCGGAGGCTGCTGACTAGCAGTGAGGGCCTAGTTCTGATAGTAGGGAAACTATGACCTCATTTATCAAAGTGTAGTGCAGAGTAGAAAATTCAAACATACCAAAAGTGGAAGCAGTAAACAATGCTAAGATGAAATGGACAACAATACAGAAGTAAAATATGACAATAGTCATATATATAATGATGCAATATGTCCCTAAGTCTAATAAAGTAGTCAAAACAGTATACACTAAAATCTAAAATAATATAGTACAAGGGACAAATACAGAAATACAAAACAAAACAGCGCAACGGGAACTCATCAGCATTGCAAGCCTAAGCTCGGTCCCATGCTCTCCCACTCCTATGCAATAATTAAGTACCAGTATAGGGACTCTTTCCCTTATCAACACCTACAGAAATATAATCTGTTTGGGAACAAGACATGACCCAAACTGGGTTTTAGAAATAAATCCTAGTAGGCAACCACCAAAGGCCCGTGCCCAAATGTCATTGAATTTGTGCAATAAAAGTGTGCTGTAATGAAAATGTAGTAAACTAGGAAGTACTCAAAAGAAGCTACTCCTACCAGTTCCATTTCCATTTAATTATTATTTAACTATTAAATATAATTGAATTATAAGTTTCTGAGACTCAGACTCATCTAACCATCTCTTATATGATGTCGTAGCAAAACCACTACAAGCTATCTAACAAGTTGAGGGTAAAACAATACCAAGATTATGCTTTATCTTGGAAGGTATAACACAAGAAAACACCACCGTGAATAATAATGTAACCAGTGTCCTCAGACATGAGAACTATTTCCCTCAGGCTAAATAGAACCTTTCCCTCATGCCTCAACCTTATGTGGAACAAAAACCAAACCCTCAGGTGATTACCCTCAGGCATAACGAATATTTCTCTTAGGCACAGAAGAAACTGCTCTTAGGAATATGAAAAATTGACCTCATGCTAAACAAAACACTTCCCTCAGGATAATAAAAACACTTCCCGTAGGCATAAGAAAGTAACCTGGCCGAGCCCAACACATAGCAAGAAATTATATAAATTTTCTCTTGAGAAAACTCAAAGCATTATAAATCACAACATACCCTCAGGTAACCTGGCCAAACGGCTAAACAAGGGAACCGCACCCACATGGTGGTCCTAGATACAATAAATGATCCCAGAAAGTAGTTTATAATTATAATTAGATTATCTATGCAATTCTAGATATCTAAATTAGTCATGGCCTTAGCCATAAGACACCCCAAACATGGGTTCATAGCACAACGGTACAAAAAAACCACATGACAGTTGGAATTAAACATCAGACCACCTACCTTGATCTCCTATGATCAATATACGTGAACGAAACCATCCTAAACGTCTGAGAACGATGTAGATCTGGGATAAATTAAAATGAGTTAGAACCCCAATAACTTTCCCTCAGGAAATAATTGGAAGGAAGGGTTCAAGAAGAGTGAATAACTCACTCGCGTGGTTCAATAGAGACCGTCAAAAAAGGAATTCGAGTTCCAGTATGCGGTCGGAAGCACCTCCAAGCTTCAAACATATCTCCCACGGCCTCCTGACATTCTAATATTTCCCTATTGAAAGAGGAGTCTACTGCCCGTTTTAAGAGAAAAAAAACTACATGGCGTGTACTTTTCATTTTTAACTGTTCCTCTGGAGGCTACATTCCACCGCCTCACTATTAATTTGTCGACATGATTACACGACGTGTATTTCTAAATACACGGCGTGTACTATCGCTCTGCTAGCAATTACTCCCACCACCTTACTGTTCACCTACCGACTGATTACACGACGTGTATATACCATGTACACGACATATAGTCAGTTTTAACACCCTTCATCACCGACATGCCTACACTCCCTGCATACTTATCCCAAATGGCCAAAGCACACGGTGTGTGGAAAAGTACACGGTGTGTACCCAATTTTTTTGGGATTTTCCCTATTTTTCATTATTTTCTAAAAAACACTTAAGGAAAAAAGAAAAATAAGGAACTCATACCTCAATAATAAGAACTAGGTTCTTACAATATTCCCCCCATAAAGCAATTCGTCCCCAAATTTCCCTTCCAAGGGTGGTGAAGATAAAGCTCAGAACAACTCTGGCCACTGAGCATGTACATCAGTCTCCCGCTCCTAGGTTTCATCCTACACTCAGCCATGCTGCCATAGCACCCGTACGAGAGGAACTGACCAGCCTCGGAGAACCATCGTGCTCCTATCAACAATACGAATCGGATGCTTCTTAAAGGATGCATCAACTTAAAGCTCAAACTCCTAGGGATGAAAAATCTGAGACGTGTTTGAGTGATAATGGCATAGTAGAGATACATGGAAGATGTCTTGCATGTCCTGGTACCTCTGTGGTAACTGAAACCAATAGGTGACCGTCCTGAATCTCTCTATAATATCAAAAGGCCCCATATACCTCAGTGAAAGCTTACCCTGTCTCTTAATCCTCCTGTTTCCCAACCTCAGTGAAACATGTAAGAAAACCTAATACTTGACCACGAACTCCAAGCGTCATCTGCGGAGATTAGCATAAGATTTCTGACAAGACTATGCAGTAGCCATCCGCTTCTGAATCAACTAGACCTGCTTTGAAGTCTCTTGCATGAGACGTGGTCCCACTAAAGCTGCCTCACCTACCTCCAACCAGCACAGGGGTGATTGGCATGACCTACCATATAAATCCTCATATAGTGCCATCTCAATAGTTTCCTGAAAACTATTTTTGTTGGAAAACTCGACCAGGGGTATGTTCTTCTCCCAAGAGCCCCAATGTCTAGAATGCATACACACAACATGTCCTTTAGCACCTGTATCGTACGCTCTAATTGGCCAACGGTCAGAGGGTGGTATGATGTGCTTAGAAGCACCTATGTACCCACTGCCCTCTGGAAACTCTACCAGAAACGAGACGTAAAATGGGAATCCCTATCTGAAACGATTGAATGAGGGACCCCATGAAGATGTACCACCTCTCAAATATACAACATTCTGAGCTCTTCAAAAATGGAGGTCTCCTTGATCGACAAAAAGTGAGCTACCTTCATAAGTCTATCCACAACAACCCACAAGACATCATTGCCTCGAGCTGACCTCAGCAAACCGGTCATGAAATCCATCGCGAAATCATCCCATTTCCACTCCGAAATGGGTAAATGTTGTAACAATCCATCTGGCCTCTGATGCTCTACCTTCACCTACTGACAGGTGAAACATCTCATAACAAAACCAGACACCTCTCTCTTCATACAGAACCACCAATAATGATGTCTCAAGTCACGGTACATTTTGGTATCTCCGGGATGCACTGCCCAAGATGAAGCATGAAACTCCCACATAAAATCCTCATGTATATACCCTAGACACTAAAATCATCCATGGATACATAGTTCCCCATCATCGCCTATCGTACAACTAGGAGGAGGGTCATTACTTGCCACCAACTCCCGTAGAACTAGGCCTTCCGAATTTGATTGTTGTCTCATCGTCATTCTATCAATGAGGGTAGAATTAATATCTAAGGAAGAATGATAGGCTCTACCATGACTATCATGAAACTCCAAATGAATATCAGAGAACAAATCCATGAGCTGCCACTCACCACTGTCCTCCTGCACTGCTTGTATTTGAGTCCTCCTACTCAATGAATCAGCAACTGCGTTACCGTTACCAGGTGTATAGGTAAGCTCGAAGTCGAAGGACTGAAGGTATTCAACCCACCTATGATGTCTCAAATTCAGGTCACGCTAGGTGAAAATGTATTTCATACTTTTGTGGTCCATAAACATTGCGAAATTCTCTCCCAAGAGATAATGTCTCCAACAATGTAACACATGAACAACTATGGACAACTCGAGATCATGGGTCGGGAAATTCCTATCATGTGGCCTCAACTGCTGAGACCCGTACGCAACTACTCCATCACCCTACATCAACACTGCTCCTATACCAATACCTGATGAATCACAATAAACTGTATAGCTCTTCCCCAACTCTTAAAGTATCAGGACTGGTGCTGATATCAACCTTCCATTCAGTTTTCTCGCAAACTTCTGACCAAACGAACTTCACACCCTTCTTAGTCAAACTCTTCAACAGCGCTGCTAAGTGGGAGAAGTCCTGTATAAAGAGAAATTAGTAGCCATCCAGCCCCACAAAACTTTATATCTCAAACACATTCTTAGGCAGCTCCTAGGAAACTACTACTCTCACCTTCTCTGGGTCCACTGCAACTCCTTCCTCTGAGATAATATGACCTAGGAAGTGTATCTGGTCCATCCAAAAGTGGCACTTTGAGAGAATATCCTATAGATTATTCCCTCTCAGTTTACTCAAAATGATCTTAAGATGGGTAGCATGGTCGTGTCGAGTGTGATATTACAGCAAGATATCGTCCACAAAGACTACCACAAAATAATACAAATAAGGGTGGAACACAAGATTCATCAGATCCATGAAAACTTCTGGCACATTCGTGAGTCCGAACGACATGACTAAGTACTTGTATAGACCATATATTCTTCGAAAATCTATAAGCAGTATGTCCAATGGTCTAATGCGTATCTAATGATATCCGGATCTCAAGTCAATCATTGAGCGCACTCGTGCTCCTCTAAGTTGATCAAAAAGATCATCAATACTTGGAAAGGGATATCGGTTCTTGACCATCAACTGGTTAACCTTCCGATAATACACACAAAATTTGAGGGTACCATCTGCCTTCTTAGAAAGCAGGACAGGCGAAACCCATGGAGAAGTACTGGGTCTTATGAAACCCTTTGTCTGTAACTCCTCCAACTGCTTCTTGAGCTCTAAAAACTATGGTGTAGCTATCCTCTAAGGAGGAATGGACACCAGTGTTGCTCCTGGAATAAGATCAATAGAGAAATCCACCTCTCACTCCAGAGGTAGGCCTGAAAAGTCATTCAGGAAGACATCCCTGAAATGATCAACCACTGGAGGGAAATCCTTCTGACAAGTTCCCTGGTAATCCAGATACAAACTCTCAATCCGGGTTGTCACTCCACCTCACCCATGATGTTCGGGTCCAGCTCAGATCACCTGGACATCCCATTCGCCCTTGTATAGAAACTCCCTGCCCTCTGGTGATGTGAAACTCACCATGCGACAATATAAATCTACAAAGGCTCGAAAGGGTACCAACCAGTCCATCCTGAGAATGGCAACATAGCTCTTCATTTCTAAGACATAGAGGTCCCATATAAAGTGACAACCTGCAACCTCTAGGGGGAACTCCTTGCACTGATGCACACCTTCCGTTCTAATCCCCAATAGAGTGTCTAGCATCATAACATCAGAAGAAGAAGAAACACAAGGTCCAAGACTCTCCACAACGGGCATAGATATAAAGCTATGTGTAGAAATAGTATCACAAAGTACTTAAGACAGAACAAAAGATACCAGAATACTACCTATGATAGTAGAAGGTTAGGAATCCTACTCCTGTTGGGTTTGTTGCACTGTATATGCCTACCCAGGGCCGCAACCCTGCGACATAGCCTCGATACCCTGAGCTGACCCACCTTGCTGTCTCTGAGATCCTGGTGTCTGGCTACCATGGCCACGACCACCACCTCGGCCTGAACGTTTGGTAGTATTCCAATCCCCCAACTGGTAAGAAGTTGCTGGCCCTACTCATACATGCAGAGTTTGCACAGAACCCCTCTCACTAGCCACTGATAAAAACACCCTACAAAAGCGCTACAGATGACCAATCTTGCCACAATCTCGGCACTCCATTGGGTCACAAGGACACTGAGGTCTCTTGTGCCCCTCTTTACCGCACTAATATCACATCACTAGGACACCTGATGAATTCCTCTAGCTAATACTACCACCATGAGAGAAATCCATCTGTCTCTTCCTCTTACCGGTAGAAATAATACCAGAAACTGTTGCTGAACCACCGTAGCCTACACCACCAGCTTCTCGTAGGTTCCGCTCTATAATCAGTTCCTGGTTCCCAATATCATGCACTATAGGAAACATGAAAACATTCACTAGTGATCAGATGTCAAATTGAAGACCATCCTCAAAGTGTCGATCCCTCAATGCCTCATCTACCACCAGAACAGGTGAAAAGCGCTGTAGCTCGGTGAAGCGGGCAGAATAGTCCATCACTGACATGGAACCCTACTACAGATTCATGAACTCTTGAGCTCGATCTACCCTTAGCATCTCTAGAAATAAAAAGTCATAGAAGACTGCTTGAAATTATTCCCACACCATGTCTTAGTGATGCTCGGTCTAGGTGGTGACATCCCACCATCTCTTGGCAGAATCACATAGCATGTATGTAGCGAGCTTGACCCTCCACTCTGGAGGCATCTCCAGATGCTCGAAGATAGTCTTCATAGAACCCATACAAGACTCCAAAGCCTATGGGATTCCATCCTCTAAAAATGTAAGTGGATGCTGCTGCTAGAATATATGAGTCAGCTCTACCATAAATGTGGCAGCTGACTGTGCTCCCTGGAATGTCTGCAAAAACCGCATGAAGCCTTCACGAAACTGCACATCCGTGCCTGCGTCTGGTATAATGGCTGGCACCACATCTGGATCTGCTAGAGGATCCATCGATAGACCATGGCCTACCGTCTCTAGAGGATACTCGTTGCCGCTCTCCTAACGAAAAACTCGAGGTCATCTCGACAACATGACTCTATAAGGTCAAACACATTCCTTATATTAAGATCATCAAGGAATGAAAACAAGGAGTGTAAGAAGGGAACATGAAAAAGAAAACATTCATGTTTTAAGAAATAGGACTACATGGTGTATATAATAACTACACGGCATTTTCCCTTAATTATTCCACATGGGCATGTACTTCTACCAAAACTGGTCATGTAACACCCCCAACACATGATGTGTTGTCCACACACATGACGTGTACTTGAATTTTCTTCCCCTGCTTGAGTCCTTCTACACGGCTTAGCCACACGAATCTTTTTTAATGAGACTACATGGAATGTATAAGGTATACACGGTGTGTACTGGATGACCTTCACCGACCCGTGTTGTCCGATACACATCTGGGTACTCGTCTAACAATACACGGTGTGTTACACCCGAACATGGCATGTACACCACCCCATTTCCCCAGCCACACAACCAAGTCCACACGGCGTGTCCCTCAGGTACACAGCGTGTACTAGATGAGCTTCGCCGAACCGTGTTGTTCAAGACATGGTTGGACACACGGCTCACACTACAAGGCATGTTCCATATAGACACAATGTGTATTAGGAATGACAACACCGACCCGTGTTGTTAGTTACACGGTCGGATTCCCAGGTTACGCTACACGGCGTGTTCTTCATTGACACGGTGTGTATAAACGAAGATTCATTTGTCCGTGTCGTTAGTTACATGGGTGGACACAGGGTCAACATGACACAACATGTACAACCAGTACACGACATGTTCCCTCTAGAACTTCCCCAACCCATGTCTCTGCCCACATGGCCTATGACACGGTTAGAGACTATATGGCGTTTTGTTAAATTTTTTTATTTTCTTTTTGAACAGAAGAGTACATGGAATGTATTCAAAACTACATGGCATTTATTATAGGTTTTCCAGATAGGAAGCCTTAGATACCACTCTAGAGCCCAGAAAAACACTAAAACCAACACCTAAGTGCCAAATTATGATCCGTGAGGGCCCATACTCCCCACAAATAAAATCTTGGCATCTTATGCATGTTATAACAAGGTAAAAAAGTCGATGATTGTTGACGCTCCTTTCTTCATAGAATATAAAGATTGGAAAAGGAAAATACCTTAGTCCAAATTGATTCATCCATTGAAGAAACATCAAAAAATCGACAAAGGGATGAACAAAGAGAAAATTGCCCAGAGGTCGCGCAAGTTCCCTCATGGCCGCGCAAGTCCACTTGCGCGACGCCATGGTCACTAAAGTGACTTGCGCGCCATAAAGGATAACCCCCAGGTCATCTTCAGCCTATAAATAGACCATGTGGTCCCCCCATTCTGGGGAGGAATTTTTTCCAGAAACTCAGATTTGAGCTCCCGGCGCCCTAGTCTCTTCTCAAAGCTTCCGAAACACTTCTAAGGTAATTTCTTACCTAGAACAGAAGATCTAAAGAGGGGGTGGAAGGAATAAGTGTTGAAACTCATCAACAATTGCACACCTGGATGGCCATACCTTAAGGGAAAAGACCACACTTGTGTGCCGCCTTACTCCTTCAATAGAACTTGCGCGCCCCTCTTCTGAAAGAACCTCAAGAGGATTCTAAAGGCTTTAACCAAGAGTCGCTCAAGTATTACCCTACTGGTTAATTGTCACGCAAATACCCATGTGTCGCGCAGGTATACTTGCACGACTGGGACTTGTGCACCCACAAAGTACCTGTGCACCTGCCAGGACTTGTGTGCCCCTGCCTTTTTGGGTGCCCTTTTTTCCCATTTCACCCCTCTTAAGCCATTCCACCTATCCTATTCAAGATTCAATCTTCAAGACACACTTCAAAGCCATTTATGGCATGATTTATTGATTTGGATTCCATATCTGAAAGGAACTCTGTGGAATATCTCTAAAAACCTCGTGATTTACACATCTTCATGTTACTAAAGATTGAGATTTAATTCATTCAACCACATTATTTATGATGAGATTCCTCATTAACCTGGGCCTCCTTTTCAGGAATAAGCCCCAGTCATAATTCTCAAATCTGGGCATCCTCCATAGGAGTAAGCCCCAAGTCCTCATTAAACTAGGCCTCCTTTTTAGGAATAAGCCCCAGTCATAATTCTCAAATCTGGGCATCCTACTTAGAAGTAAGCCCCAAGTCCTCATGAACCTGGGCCTCCTTTTTAGAAATAAGCCCCAGTCATAATCCTCAAATCTGGGCAT
Organism: Viscum album; assembly: GCA_963277665.1. Taxonomy (NCBI): domain Eukaryota; kingdom Viridiplantae; phylum Streptophyta; class Magnoliopsida; order Santalales; family Viscaceae; genus Viscum; species Viscum album. The sequence goes on along the minus strand of OY728148.1, from coordinate 489,186,126 downwards.
CCTCCTTAGGAGTAATCCCCAAGTCCTCATTAACCTAGGCCTCCTTTTTAGGAATAATCCCCAGTCCTAATTCTCAAATCTGGGCATCCTCCTTAGGAGTAAGCCCCAAGTACTCATTAAACTGGGCATCCTTTTTAGGAATAAGCCCCAGTCATAATTCTCAAATCTAGGAATCCTCCTTAGGAGTAAGCCCCAAGTCCTCATTAACCTGGGACTCCTTTTTAGGAATAAGCCCCAGTCATAATTCTCAAATCTGGGCATCCTCCTTAGAAGTGAGCCCCAAGTCCTCATTAACCTGGGACTTCTTTTTAGGAATAATCCCTAGTCATAATTCTCAAATCTGGACATCCTCCTTAGGAGTAATCCCCATGTCCTCATTAACCTGGGCCTCCTTTTTTATGAATAAGCCCCTGTTATATTTCTCAAATATGGGAATCCTCCTTAGGAGTAAGTCCCAACCATAATTCTCTTAACCTGAGCCTCCTTTTCAAGAGTAAGCCCCAATATCAAATATGGGCATCCTCTTCAGGAGTAAGCCCCAATTCCCTTAATTTTTCAAGTCTCTCAACCTGGGCCTCCTTTTCAGGAGTAAGCCCCAGTCTTAATTTCTCTTAACCAGTCCTAATTTACCTTTGATCTAGGATTTATTTTCAGGAGTAAAACCCAATCATAAGTCCTCTCCTAATTTGGGCCTCCGTTTCAAGAGTAAGCCCCAAGCTAGAGTATTCAAAATCTCCATGAAGCACATATACCATTATGGACCCTATTACTGGATTTTTTCCCTAAAGTAAATCCTAACCTTCATTTATCTAGGAAATCATACTTATATAAGCCCCACATTATTTCTTATGATTTCATCTTTCATGGAACAATTGTCTGATTTTTTACCAATACCTCATGTTTCTCACACCGAGCATGACTCACGTGAGCTTAGAGTGTAAAAGTAATTATGACATCCTTCTTTGAGCCATCAATCATAAACATCATACTCCCTTACTCGAACTACGTGGGTTCTGATTCCTTTTATAAACAAAGGATACGTAGGTAGCCCATCTGCGGGTTCGATCCCAACTCTGAAATAATTCATGTCCTTCTGAATGACAATAAACTTCAAGTGCCCCACTGAGTGGATTTAAAACCAGTATGTTCATCATAAGGACCAAGAGACTTTTATGTATCAAAGTATACCATTGACTAAGAATCTCTAACAAATACAGATGATTATTTATCAGTGAAGAACCTCGAATACATATACAGTATTATCTAAATTTCCTATATATCGATCATTGATTGTCAGATCTAAAGGAAAACTCATTTTATAATTGGTAATGTAATAAGGATACACGAACATAACTTAAATCTATAAAGAGAGTCCCGGAGTAGACAATAATTCCCCTAAAAAGGTGTGATGAGTCCGACCTCCAATCCTCCCGACCAATTCAAATTTCTAAGCCTCATCAATCCACAAACTAATGAGAACCTACCTTTGGAAAGTAGGTCCGAATGGATGTGGAATTATTGGATGTTTCCAGTTCTACGAATCAACCCATTAGAAACCGATCAGAATGTTTGAACCTCCCATAAAAGGAGGTCATCCCCGAAGTCCAAGGGAAACAAAAATGGTGAACCCAACGTGAACCCTCATCCAAGTTAAACTGATGTTTTACCTATTTGTTAGGCCCCTATTTAAAACTCAATAAGAGGGCCAACAAAAACAATCATTGACATATGTGCTCATCCAAAAGATATAGTGGATGAATTTATCTTGATTACATCTGTTATATCAAACATGCACTCTTTTCTAAGATCTTTTGCATTTCTAGAATGGATGCTCTCAAGTTCACACTTGTGAATACTATTGCTAAAAATGATACTGCTGCTACTCCTGCTGGATTATTGTACACTCTGAGGACGATATCACATACTCAGCGTCTTCAATGCTGGGTATCAAACGCACTGGTTAAAGAGTAACGTCAACACGGTACCATCCCAACTCTGGAGGCTGCCCGACAAGCCCTCCAAGTGAACAACTCACACCGGTCGTCCGGATAACGATGACCAGTGATCAAGAAGCAGGCGGTACTGACTACCGTCTCCAACTGTTTCAGGTCAGTATCCCCGGAACGCACTCACCATTCGCTCCCTTATTCTGGGGAGGTGAATGAGTAGGTCCCTCAGGGCCTTAATTCAAGAAAATATGAGTCCTTCCTGAGGGCTCCCACCAACAATCGCCGCCAGACTCGTGCGGCAGTGCGCCCTCAACATGATGAGGGTACCAACTCCAGGCGTTTGGATCAGGTTCCTCAAACCCGAGCTGGCAAGACGAATCGCCAGAGGCGAAGTCCGGTTAATAGTGAGCAGGTTCTCATCTCTGTCATCTCCGGAGAAGTCCACCAACCTAACTTGGTGGAAAGCAACAAGCAGGCACACACACCTACCCATTTTAATTCCGCTGTCCAGCAGACTCGTCTGGCAGCATCACGCCAATCCTGCCAGACAATTCCGGCGGAGTACTATAGGCAGGAACATACACCTGTTTATACATCATCCTCTAGTCAGATGGATCTTCTGACTACATATGATGGATCTCGTCAACTACATTCGGTGAAGTGTAATCAGCAGGCACATACACTTTCTATTACTAATCAAGCCTACCAACAGTCTCACTTGGTAGCATTCAGAGAAGTTATTCGGAAATCCCCGAAAACAAATAGGAGGCAAACTCAACTCTCTTCCCCCACACTTGAGTACTGTCAGGATTAACTGACAAGAAAAGGAGGACAGGAGTAGGCACATACACCTAATCCAAGTCTGAAATGGATGTATATTCCCGTTCCGACAGCTGAAGTCACCATGCATATTCTATCAATGGTGAAAGAGCAGAAGCAAATCCCTGCTCATATTTTGGATGCCTTCCAGAATATTATAACAACTTCAGCGACATCTCAGGGAAAGACACATAAATATATCCCTACCAGTGGAGTGACACATCAACAATTCACTCCGGAACAGACACACACATCTGTTCCAGTCCAAGAGGGTTGTGGGGAATACTCCCCCATATCATACGGACAACCAAGTCAGGCACATACACTTGATTTGAGTGAAGATCATCAGATTAACCTGACCATCTTTCCTGATCAGGCACATAAACCTACTCAAAGAAGCCACTTTCGTCAACAAGTGGTTTCTAAAGTGAGTAGGAAGACGTCTAAGAAAAAGACCCACCCATCACAGTCAAGAGATCAAGAGCCAATCTGTAATAAGGACTTACTCGATGCTGGAGTTCTTGAAGCCCTCAGACAATTATCTGTTGAAATTCAAGATTCTAATCCCTTATTTCCCAATAGTGGGAATATTAATTCTGAAGGTCTTCAACAGACACTTCCTCATGAAGGATTTATTCATGACAATTCGGTCGATCTCGATGTTTCATCTTTAGATGAGAGCCACAAGAAACCCTCTGTGTGGTCAGAAGACCAAGGAGCAAGAGATCTCATCTTTTGCTGTAACCCACCATGGTGGTCCTCCCCATGATGATAAATTTCGCTGCAAAAGTCCTCTCCATAGTAGTGATGCACATTTCCTGGAAAATTCTCTTGTGGACAATGTAGTGCCGAGAAATCCCTATTATCTTGAGGCACTTGAAAATGAGAAACCAGTCATGTCTGATGCTTCATCGCTAGCAGGTGAAATACTTTCTCAATCAGAAGATAGCCCAGGGTGTAGGTCATTCTCCGAAGCACCCCTAAGTCATGCATCTTCTAGTTTAATCAATGATTTCTCTACCAATATTGTTGAATCCAATGAAGAAACAAGGAAACACCAGCTCTGGTCAAAATAGGTAGAAGAATCTTCATCAAATGAAAAAGAGGAAATGATAAACATGAGAAAAAAACTGGTAGAAGGTGAAGTGACAGTCATGTTTTGGCCTCTGGCTGACTCTCAGTATGACATTCCAGAAATGTTGACAGAAGATGGAATTCATGATATTCGTATCAACATATGGAAAACTCTTTGTCAGTTGAAAAAGAAAGTATTATCTTATGTTGAATATGAAAATCATCTTAAGATAATAGAATGGTTACAATGTCAAATTGATTTGGAATCTCTATCAGTCTCTCGATATCTGAAGGCTGAAAAGTAGCAGAGAGCCCTTCAATGTTCATGCTTTGGCGCACTATAAAGATTGCGTCAGTTAATTGCCAATGCCCCATCGGGTATTCATGTCAGAGGATGGGGTGTTCATGGAGCAATAAATTTAACGGTGCTCTCCAGTCAGCAAAGCCCGCCGAAAATGGTCTCATGCAATGTTATTGCCCATGGCCAGCCACAAATACCAGGCTTTATTTGTAATAAAAAGCTTGCCCAAGAACATTCCTCAACTAGTTCCTCTCAAAATCAAGAATACAGAGAACAAGTTGTTGAATTACCCCTGCATCAAGCAAATAAGAATATTGAATAGGACTCTCGTATGGAGCAAGCACATCATCAAGTGACAGAAGTGTCAGAAATTATCCAACGGTCTTTTGAACCAGGTGATAAAATTGGATACAGGTTAATGCATCCAGCTAATTTCCGGACTAAGCTTCACATGATCAGAAGAGATTTTAAGAATGTCTCAGACATAGCATGTCAAGAGCCACCCCAGCTCGCCAGACTGGGGACTCTTTTAAAACAACCCTCGGAATCAACAAATAAGATTCGAGGAGTCGAGAAGGAATATCCCTAGTCCACTGGACTGGGGACTTTTTCAAATAATAAATCCCCTCCTTAGAGAAAGTCGGTCTTTTCTCGATTGGGGAAGAAGCCTCAAGAGGAACAAAGAGCCAAATTATCAGGATATTCCCTCCAAATTACGGTTCGTCAAGAAGTTCCTGAGGGATCGAATCAACAAAAGGAAATGTCTCATCAAAGACATGGAAGAAGACAATATCACAGAAATGTTGATCGATGGGATGTGATGAGTTATACATCAATAAATGTCATCAATGCCATTGTTGCTGATCCACCAGATGAGGCTCACTCAGGGGACTCAGATGAAGAGGTTCCTGCTCAAGAAGATGTACGCACCGACACAAATGAAGAAGGTGTGCGTACACGAAGTCAAAGGATTACTCAGAACCTAGGTAATCCTTCGAGTAACCCACTTCCCCCTCTCCAAAAAGGATCCAACAAAGGGAAGGGAAAGAACCAGGTTACATATCCTTCCTCTGGAGAAGGTAAATCGCTCTCACTAGAGAAGAGGTTTTCATAACAGGAGGAAGAAATGAATGAATTAAGAAGGTTGAATGAAGAACTACTTCAGAGTAGTCTTCTTATTAAGAATTCTGGAGTTAGTCAGCCAAAGGAATTTGTTACAGCTACTGAGATGGATCAATAATATCCTCCTCTATTAGTACACCCTCATAGGTCTAATCCTACGGGTCAAGTGCAACAACAGTTGGCAGTGCTACCATCATTTGCAGCACCAACCACCACATCTGTCCAAGCTCCAGTAATTTCACCTACCCAAGTCCAAGTTCAACCGGATGTTTCTCAAAAGTTAATAACTACTATTGAGTCATCAACAGCTCGGTTAGAAACTATGGAAGGTAAACGTGAAAAAGTTCAACCAGAAAAGAAAGTTGACCCTGAATGGGTAGATTCAATCTCTCCTCCATCCAGTTTTGGGAACCCTGTATTCCCAATTTCAATGGATCAGGCGACCCTGAACAACATTTGACACATTACGTGTCTTGTTGCGATCCTATGATGGGAAATCCGGAGCAGCAAGAAGCAGTGAAACTCAGATGCTTCGTGCGAACCTTGTAAGGACCAGATTTTGTCTGGTATACAAGCTTGCAATCCCTGTCAATTACCATATGGGAGGATCTTCACCAAAAATTCCTCCTTCAGTTCAGCTCAACTTTACCAAAGACAACAGTTTTTGATCTTACAAACTGTAAGCAAAGGGATAATGAAAGGGTCTTTGATTTCATTGCTCGATGGAGGGGATTAACATATTCTTTGAGCTTAGCACTCCCTCAAGAAGAATTATTGCCAATATGTGTGGCAAATTTGCGTAACAAATTACGCATGCCATTAATCCCTGTGAAATACACAGGAGGGTTTCGAGACCTTACTTCAATCGCTCAGCAGATTGAAGATTCCCTTATACAGGCTAAGGCTAAATCTCATGTAATTCCATCAGCTCCAGGAAAGAGAATGGGTAAAGCAGAAACTACTACAGTTATGCTTAAACAAGCACCTGTACCTGTTTCTACCTCAAAAACTTTATCTTCTCGAAGGGCTCCACCTCCTGAGCGCCAACAAAAAAGGCCATTTCTTCCAGACGATCAAAGAGATAAAAGACGAAAACAATTTGAGGATCTTAAGATAAAAACATACTCTTTCCGAAATGAAAAAGTTCCTGGTTATTTCATTTCATCTCTGGAAAATAATTTGGTTCAATTACCAATGCCCAAGAGGCCAAACAAGAAAGGAGATGAAGACTGTCCCAATTATTTCCCTTTTCATCAAATATTGGGGCATCCCATCCTGGAGTGTTTTGTCTTCAAAGACCTCCTGCAAAAGATGGTCGACTTGGGACAAGTCAAACTGAAAGGTTCTTCAGCTCAGGTAGCATGTGTTACTGCTATAGTTCCAGAGGAGAAAGGCGAATTACAATAAGTCAAAAGCAAAAATGCACAGAAGTATGATGATTAGATGGTCAAAAAGACAATCAATCGAACTCATGCTATTTTGCGAACACAATTAAAGAAACCAATTGTGTCTTCTTCCATGAATGTTGTGGCAAAACACTCTTCATCAGAGGGAAAGTCCTCAAAGAAACGACATGATTCAAAGAAAGAGAAAGAATCAGAAGAAGACGAGTATGAGTTAAAGACTAAGTTGTCTTTGACTTTGGCAGACTTCATTCCATCTACTCTAAAGCCACGGGCACCTCCCCACCAAACGGCATAGCCTAAACAGGCTAATTAGGCAGAGTCTTCATCAGACGAAGAGTTAATCTTTGGTTCTGTTAATATGATTCAATTAACAGATCCATATGCCAGTCGCAGTTTCTATTTCAATGAGCCTGAATTCCCTGTATCAAACAGGGGAATCAGAGGAAGTTCCAGGGGCTCAGGATACTAGGGAAGACATGGATCTTTCAGAATCCACCATTCCAATTCTACCCCTGCTAGAACTGTGTACGCAGCAGAAACTCGTGGTAGAACACTTCAACGAGCTCAGCATGAACAAGCAAGTTCTTCCACCAATAGAAAATTCAGTCCTAGAACATATATTTTGGAAGACCGGTTGAAGGTTCTATCTTCTTCCTCTCAGCAAGTAAATGGTTATAATCGGTCTAATCTTCCAAAACTAGGAATATTGCCAATTCCTATCCCGATACACGATGCATCAACATCCAAAGCATCTTCTTCCAAGGTACCTGGTAAACCACATATTCCTATTGGGAAACGCAGACCTTTGGATCAAAAGTATGATATATTGAAACACTTGGCCCAAGTACTAGCCAAGTTATCAATTCTGGATTCTCTGAATCTGTCAAAAGATCTTCGGGAAGCACTCATCGAGGCTTTGTCAAGTCCTCAGGAGTTTGAAACTGAAATTGCTGCAGCTGAAGTCTATCACATAGATAATAATCCTGCAGAATTCCATTCAATAATATCTTTTACTGATGAAGATGAATATGATGTTGTTCATGGACATATTAGACCATTTTACTTGTTTGTCAAGGTCAATGGTGTAGATGTCCGAAGAACTTTCATTGAAAATGGTTCATGAGTCAACCTCATGCCCATTCGTACACTTCGTTGATTGGGCCTCACAGAATCTGATTTATCTCCTTCTACCATGATGTTACAAGGATATGATAAAATGAACTAGAACCAATGGACAAAGTTACACTCAGAACTCATTTTGGAGATCTTGTATCCAATTCAGATTTCATGGTTGTTGATGAAGACTCAGCCTTCAACATCTTGCTTTGAAGACCCTGGCTACATCAACATGCGGATATCCCTTCATCATACCATCAATGTATCAAATATTGTTTCGATGGTCAAGTTGGGACATTGTATGCTGATAAGGCCCCATTCAAGACATGTGAGTCTCAATACATTGAGGCAGAATTCTATCACATGAAGGGAAGGGAGAAATCCACAACAAAAGAGATTACCAATGTCAATGCTCCATATGGTTTGGAGAAAATTCCAGTAAATCCATTTACACATGTGAGTACATATTATGTGTTACCTATCAGTCAAATTGACAAGATAGACCCAAATCAAAATACTCTTATGGAAAGATCCATAATGTCAATTACGGTAATCGAGCCAGACAACATGAGAGAAATTGGGGATCTACCAAGCAGTGATGAAAGCACAAATGGTGACGTCTTCATTTCATCTACTAAAATCCAACAATTCTATGGTTCTCCAATTAGGCAAGAAGAATTTATAGCAACATCAGAGGTGAAAAATTATGTCGATTCTCAATCCATCATCTCCTCTTTATTACCCAAAGAATACCCTTCATCATCAATCGGGTCGGAAATGGAAGCTTCTTCTTCAAGATATGAAAATTTTGACTTCTCTTCTGATCATGAAAATTCTACTTTATCATCTACTATGCAAGTAGAAATGGAAGAAATAATACCTGATGAAGAAGAATAGGAAAATCTCAGAGATGATCCTCCAGCATTTGAAGAGGGTATCTCTACCACTGTGGATGAACTCAGAGAAATAAATCTGGGTACAAAAGAAGATCCACGCCCACTTTAATCAGTGAGGCCATGGCTATTGAAGAGCAAGAGATGTATATTTATTTTCTAAAGAAAAATAGAAATATAATTTCCTGGAAATATACAAAAATTCCTGGGCTTGATCCTGATGTTTCTACTCATCATTTGGGTTTATCAGAAGAACATCGAGGATTTAAGCAAGCCGGTAGAAGAACACACCCAACTTATCCTTCCAAAATTGAAGCTGAAGTGGATAAGCTTATCAAAGCTAACTTCATCAGAGAAGTTCAATATCCCAAGTGGTTGGATAATATTGTCCCTGTAAAGAAGAAGAACAGACGAATCAGAGTTTGCATCGATTTCAGATATCTTAATGGGCATTGTCCTAAGGATGATTTCCCAGTTCTGATTACAGAACTTTTAATTGATGCAAAATCTAGATATGAAGCACTTTCCTTCATGGATGGATATTCCAGATATAATCAGATCCGAATGGCCCCAGAAGATGAGGAATCTATAGCCTTCAGAGCCCCTCAGGGTGTGTTTTTCTACCGGGTAATGCCCTTTGGCTTAAAGAATGTAGGTGCACCTTATCATCGTGCCATGCATCGTATCTTCAAACCCTTCTTAGGGATGTTTTTTGAATGCTATGTAGACGATTTGGTGGTTGAATCCAAACAACTTTCTAATCACTTGGCTGATTTGGAAGTCATATTCCACAAGCATCGACAACATAATTTAAAGATGAACCCTTAAAATGTGCTTTTGGTGTAACCTCAGGAAAATTTCTCGACTTTGTTGTACGCCATCGTGGTATTAATGTTGATCCTGAGAAGACCAAGTCAATCCTTGGTATGTCACCTCCTCAAAATTTGAAATAATTAAGAGGACTTCAAGGACACTTAGCCTATATTCGGTGTTTCATCGCTAATTTAGCAGGCAAAAGTTTACCCTTCACCAAATTGATGAAGAAGGGAGTCACTTACCAGTGGACTAAAGAATGTCAAGAAGCATTCGATATTCTCAAGAAATACCTCTTAAGTCCACCAGTAATCATGCCACCTGTTGAAGGAAGACCACTTATCCTCTACGTGACAACTCTAGAGCGATCATTGGGTGCCTTTGTTGCTCAAAAGAATGATGTTGGGAATGAGAACAACCTCTACTATCTCAGTCGAACTATACTTGAAGCAGAAACCCGGTATTCAAGTATAGAGAAGTGCTGCCTAACATTAATCTTTACAGTTCAGAAGTTGAGACACTACCTGCAACATCGCGAGGTCCAATTGGTATATCGCAATAACCCACTCAAATTCATCCTTAGTCGTCCAATGCTTACAAGACGTCTGGAAAGGTGGGCAGTTATTTTGCAGCAATTTGACATTCAGTATGTGTCTCAAAAGGCGGTAAAGGGCCATGCTCTGGCTGATTTTCTGGCTGAACACCCTTCAGTGGATGACACATCTTCAGATATTGAACTCCCTGATGAGGAATTATTCTCTATTCAAGAAAGTAATCAGGCATGGGAAATGTATTTTGATGGTGCTTCCAGAAGTCCAACAGGGAGGAAAATGGAAAATCCTAAATTAAACAAAGTTGGCTTAGGAATTGTGCTCATTTCTCCAGAAAAGGTAGTGTTACCTTATTCCTTCTTATTGTGGGAAGGTGGTACCAATAATGAAGCAGAATACCAAGATCTAATCATAGGCTTGGAATTATCACTTCAAGCAGAAGTAAATCACTTAAAGGTGAAAGGTGATTCAGACCTGGTAATCAAACAAGTCAATAGGGATTATGCCATCAGAAATGAAGAACTAATCCCTTTGTCTGATTACGTCAGAGAGTTAATGGAAGAATTCCCTTTAGAACCGAAATTTTCTTATGTCCCAAGATCACAAAATGCTCAAGCTGATGCACTGGATAATATAACCATAGCTCTGGAAGATCCAAATCGGGATGAGACAACCATCAGTATTGCCCACCGTCATGCAATTTCACCTTATGTTCGAATCAGAATAGAGTAAATTAATGAAATTAGTCCCATTCCTGAACCGTATGGTCATATTACATGATGGATGTCTCCTATCAAGGAATACCTTCAAAATGGAACACTTCCACCTGATAGAGCTGAGAAAGAACAAATCCGGCGACGTGTGGTCAATTTTACTCTTTATGATAGCCCAGATCACGTAGAGAAAATTCTCTACAAACGTGATTTCGATGGAGTTCTCTTCAGATGAATTGATAGTGAAGAGATAATGGATGTCATGAAAGAAGTGCATGCAGGAGTCTGTGGTGCCCACCAGTCTGGACATAGACTGTTTGATTAGATTCGAAGGCTTGGATACTTTTGGCCTTCAATGATACAAGATTGTGTCGATTTCACAAAGAAGTGTCATTCATTCCAAGTACATGCCAACATTATTCATCAACCTCCAGAGTTTCTTCATACAGCTAAATAATCATGTCCATTTGCTACATGGGGAATGGATGTGGTGGGACCTTACCCTTCGGCTACGACCAAGCAGTTTAAGTACATTCTTACTGCTACTGACTTCTTTTACAAATGGGCAGAGGAAATACCTCTCAAGGAAGTCAGTTCTAAATGAATTGTTAGCTTCATCATGTCTAACATCATTACCATATTTGGTGTCCCTCATACCATATTGACGGACAATGGCACCAACTTCTGTTCATCCGAAGTGAAGAAGTTGTATAAAAAAGACAACATCAAATCCAACCATTCATCTAGGTATCATGCAGCGGCCAACAGCCAGATAGAATCCTTTAACAAGACTCTTTCAAATATATTGCAATAGATGGTGGATAATGATAAGAGGTCATGGCCTGATAAACTCTTTCATGATTTATGGGCTTGTCGGACTACCACCCGCACTGCAACTCGGTCAACTCCATATTCATTGGTATATGGAACGGAAGCCGTCGTGCCCATTGAAGTTCAACTACCCTCGCTCAGAGTTTCCATTTGTGATCAATCATTTACAGATGAACAATCTCAAAAGTGATTGAATGAATTGGAACAGTTAGATGAGAAAATATTGTGCACTTTGCACAACTTGGAAGTCTATTAGAATTGAATAGCACAAGGTTTTAACAAAAATGTTCATCTTCGTTCATTCACTCAGGGAGAATTGGTATTAGTTCTCAGAACTACAATGATACCAGGAAAGAAACCTCCCAAGCTTGAACCAAAATGGGAAGGACCTTATTCAATACATAGGGTCTACTCCAATGGAGCTTATTCATTAAACTCGATGGATGGAGAACTCATCACTACTCCAACCAATGCCATATTTTGGAAGAAGTATTTTGTATAATCACAAAACCTCCATTGTCCTTGCTATATGATGTTAAAATATACGGCAATGGTCCATACATATGACCATAAACTATTTGTATTACTTTTGTCCCACACGACATTAAACTGTGAAAAAGTTCCCTAAATGGTCCAGTATGACCTTAAACTACAACTAGGTCCTGTATGACCTTAAACTGCATCATCAACGGTCCATGAATATGACCCTAAACTATTTGCGAGTCCCTTACGTCTACCAAGACGTTAAACTGTGATGTCCTAACTACATGATGCTAAACTGTATTGGAGTCCCTTACGTCCAGCAAGACGTTAAACTGTGATGTCCTAACTACATGACGCTAAACTGTATAGAAGTCCCTTACGTCCAGCAAGACATTAAACTGTGATGTCATAACTACATGACGCTAAACTGTATAGAAGTCCCTTGCTTCCGGAAATATGTTAAACTACATAATCATCAAAGGTCCTGTATGACCTTAAACTACACTTTTGTCCATCATGACATTAAACTGCACCATCCACAGTCCATGCATATGACCTTAAACTATTCACACTTTCGTCCATCATGACGCTAAACTGGGGAAAAAATCCCCAATGTGTCCAACATGACGTTAAATGGTGTACTCTATTGTCCTCAATGAATGACATTAAACAACACAGTCCCCCTTTCATCCAACATGACATTAAACTATATTGTCCCCATCTTCCTAACTACATGACGCTAAACTGTACAGAAAGTCCTTGATATGTCATACATGAGATTAAAATGTACTTTGTCCCTGCTACATGACATTAAACTGTGCAGCACCAATAGTTCTAACTGCAGGAGTTTAAACTGTATAGTCCCTTTATATGTCTTACATGACATTAAACTATGAATCGTTAAGGTTGTTGTTACCTCTTTTTTCTCACACCGAGTATGACTCACGTGAGATTAGAGAAAACCTCAACCATAACACTCTCTTTGGGCTACTAACCATGTGTAAGTCCCAACAACATCATTTTTTAGGTCATTGTCCCCAAGAACAACTTGATCATTAATTAATTCTTTAATTGAACTACGCAAACTTTGATCCTTTCCTTCCAGGCTGGGTACGTAGGCAACCTCCCAAGGTTCAAGCCCAAAATAAATCTCTTCACATCGGTTCACCTCCATCTCATACGATGTTAATTCGTGAAACCGCCCCTAGAATCAATATCTTTACATTGGTTCACTTTCATCCTTGCTATACGACGTTAAACTATACAACACTTTTGTCCAGTATGACAATAAACTACAATTTTTCTTTGATACCCTCACCTGAGAGGGAACCATTATTTACATTGATTTTTCAATCATGTTTCATTTAAAAGACTACGTGCATACATGGCAACACCAAAACCTTTTATCTTGGGATAAACCATCATTGTACTAAAATACCCTTTCACCCTTCACATGTACGGACCAAATTTGTACAGAGGGTATTTCTAGAACTACGTGGGCTTGATTCCCATCCTTATGGGATACGTAAGAACGTTCGAGTGTCCCTTGAATCCAGCCCCAAGTCTTTGGGCCTAACCCCAAATTCAACTTTCAGTTCCCTGGCTGAAAAGTCCCTATGAAAACACACACTGTGTATTTCATACAATGGTCCACGATCTATGACCCTAAACTAAGATCTCTAATCCTTTTGTCCCACATGACGTTAAACTGTAATTTATGAACTACGTATGAGCTTGATTCCCATCCTTATGGGATACATAGTGAAGTCCAAAATTTCAATTCAGGACCCAGCCACAACATGATTATAGTTAGCATTGATCTGTGTATCTCTGTATACATTGAACAATACCCATCTTTATGTGTCATAATCCTAACCTTAAATATTTTCAGATCTTCATAAACCCTTTTCATGACTTCTAGGTCACAAAAATGTCAAACTTCTGAGAATTCTTTTACCAGACTATGCCGCACGTGCCCATAGGCGGCCTTGTATAAATAGTCTACATATCAGACTTGTTATCCAAAAGATACTATTATCTGACTATGCAGCCAATGAACTTAGGTGGCCCTGCATAATTCAACCCCCTAACGGGTTTGTCGGATAGTGGTAACTTCATTCTTGGGAAGAATGCCTCTTTTGTCCTTATTTGTCTTAAATGACAGTATGTAAGGATCCGCAAAAACAGCCATCCTTAACATATTTGTCCCATATCCTTTTTCATAATCTGAAAGGATTCAAGTATATGGTTTATATTGTCCTTCCCTATGTTTGGGTCAGACCTTTGTATGAGTGATATCCATCTAGTTCTTCGATAATCTTGTTTGGAAATATCTTCTCCATATTCAAGTACCTCTTTCCATACAACAAACTCTATACTTTGGAAAATTTGAATCTCCATAAATTTTCACTGGCTTTTAGCACTAGGAGGGTAAATTTTTGAGAGTTCTTTTTCATGACTATACAGCACGTTTCCATAGGCGGCCTTGCATAAACAGTCTACATAATAGACTTGTTAGCCAAAAGATACTATTTATTTAACTATGAAGCCAATGCCCTTAGGTGGCCTTGCATAATTCAACCCCATAACGGGTTTGTTAAATAATGGTAACTTCATTCTTGGGAACTAATTCCTCTAATGACTTTTAGCTCTTTTTCATATCATTCCTCAGATTCAAATATTCTTAAGTCATAGTTTACATTTTTTCCCTCATACTTGAGTATGGTACTTTGTTTTCAGATGAATTGTCAAGGAATTGAGTCAATTTTAATTCATTTAGGTCAAAGATATTTCGACCTTAAACATTAGCCTCTTTATGTCCGATGTGCATGACATTAAACTTCCCGAAAAAGACAAGGGAACTATGAATAAAGGTCATGTTCCAGCTCACTAAACATACATTTTCTATGATTTAGGTAATATTGAGCAATTAAAAGGTTCAAAGTTTGTAGGGTTATTTACATTAATCCTAGTAAAAATCAAACTATGCTTACTAGTCCCATTGGCTTAAGTAAAATCTAAAGAATGTAGAAAAAGAGAATGCAAACACAAATGATTGAAGATGAAAGTGTTTTTCATTGATACATAGGAGATAGAAGGACATCCACAGACTGGAGTCTCTTCTCTTTTTCAATAATTACAAGAGGATTTCAACATAACTCTTCATTTGATTTATGGAATCCCGAAATTCATCAGAAACCAATTGGAATTCATTCATTCAACTTGATACTATAAGAGATGTAGTGATACCAGATCTTCTTGGAACAATTGTAAAAGAATGTTCTTCAGTGCGGTTTGAGAAAATTTTATGCTGATCAAACAGTGAATCTATTTCTGACCAAGAGACTTGAAAGATGGATACATGGATTTGAGAATGGAGCATTGGAAGTAAAGAGCCATTTGGAGAGAATACTCTTTTCAGATATTGCTCTAATGCCATGTTTGTCTTCTCTCTACCAACCGACAGTGGAAAACCTTTCAGTCCATGGATTTTCCATTTTCATATCTGCAAGGAAATGACATGGAGGAAGAATTTGAAAGTTCACACCATTGTTGTTGCTCTTAATTCACAACATAACCGAAATAGAGGAGTAGCAGTGAAACTGTATTTTAGGCGTATAGTTCTTTGCATTTGGAACATTAATTCATTGCAGATGACCATAACCATATAGGACAGGTAGATTCTCTATGGGAAATTAAGATGAAATTTCTTCAAATACTTACCCAAATCTAGGAGAGTGTTGTCGCAGATATCATAGTAATCATGGAAAAAAATGTTTATCATGTCATAAATCCACTTTCTAGACAGTTCATCAGCCGTTCCGATTCTCCCAAGAGCCATTGAATCTGCACAAAAGTTAAATAAACTAACTCTTAAATGGGTTTATTTTTTCATAAAATTTGTGAAGAAATTCAGAAAAATGGCCAAGACATTAAGGCGTGCAATTATAAACTTGGTGCGCAAGTATGGATGTGCCGCGCAAGTATTTTGTGCGCAAGTATCACCACGTAGGTCCAGATACCTTGACAGTAGCGCGACATCAAGGAAACAGTAGGAAACCGAGCAAACTTGCGCGACTAAGGTGACCTGCACGGCGAGAGCTCGAAGGTTTGAAATCCAGAAATCCAGATGCTTTGTAAGGAAGTGAGGCCCTCTATTTATAGACGTGGCCAGAACCCTGCATGCCAGGCCCTGCGCGATGTGCACTTGCACGCCGCCCTCTGCGCCATCAAGACTTGCGCACCACCTTTCCTTTGGTTTTCTTCTTTTCCGCAGACCCAATCCTCTATTCTCTTTGGATCCAACTCTGAGGGGGGACTTTTGTTGACGCTCCTTTCATCACAGAATCTAAATATTGGAAAAGGGAAATACCTTAGTCCAAATTGATTCATCCTTTGAAGAAACATCAAAAAATCGACAAAGGGATGAACAAAGAGAAAATTTCCCAGAGGTTGCGCAAGTCCACTTGCGCGACGCCATGGTCGCGCAAGTGACTTGCGCTCCATAAAGGATAACCTCCTGGGTCTTCATCAGCCTATAAATAGACCCTATGGGCCCCCCATTCAGGGGAGGAATTTTTTCCAGAAACTCAGATTTGAGCTCCTGGCACCCTAGTCTCTTCTCAAAGCTTCTGAAACACTTCTAAGGTAATTTCTTACCTAGAACGGAAGATCTAAAGAAGGGGAGGAAGGCCTAAGTGTTGAAACTCATCAACAATTGCGCGTCTGAGTGGCTAGACCTTATGGGAAAAGGTCTCACTTGTGCGCCACCCTACTCCTTCAATAGAACTTGCACGCCCCTCTTCTGAAAGAACCTCAAGAAGATTCTAAAGGCTTTAACCAAGAGTCGCTCAAGTATTACCCTGCTGGTTAACTGTCACACAAATACCCATGTGTCGTGCAGGTATACCTGCGTGACCGGGACTTGCGCACCCACGCAGTACCTGCGTGCCTGCCAGGACGTGCGCGCCCCTGCCTTTTTGGGTTCCCTTCTTGCCCATTTCACCCTTCTTAAGACATTCCACCTCTCCTATTCAAGATTCAATCTTCAAGACACTCTTCTAAGCCATTTATGGAATGATTTCTTGATTTGGATTCCTTATCTGAAAGGAAATCCGTGGAATATCTCTCAAAACCTAGTGATTTACACATCGTCATGTCACTAAAGATTGAGATTTCATTCATTCAACCTCATTCTTTACGATGAGAGTCCTCATTAACATGGGCCTCCTTTTAAGGAATAATCCCCAGTCATAATTCTCAAATATGGGCATCCTCCTTAGGAGTAAGCCCCAAGTCCTCATTAACCTGGGCCTCCTTTTTAGGAATAAGCCCCAGTCATAATTCTCAAATCTGGGCATCCTTTTTAGGAGTAAGCCCCAAGTCCTCATTAACCTGGGCCTCATTTTTAGGAATAAGCCCCAGTCATAATCCACAAATCTGGGCATCCTCCTTAGGAGTAAGCCCCAAGTCCTCATTAACCCGGGCCTCCTTTTTAGGAATAAGCCCTAGTCATAATTCTCAAATCTGTGCATCCTCCTTAGGAGTAAGCCCCAAGTCCTCATTAACCTGGGACTCATTTTTAGGAATAATCCCCAGTCATAATTCTCAAATCTGGGCATCCTCCTTAGGAGTAAGCCCCAAGTCCTCATTAACCTAGGCATCCTTTTTAGGAATAAGCCCCAGTCATAATTCTCAAATCTGGGCATCCTCCTTAAGAGTAAGACCCAAGTCCTCATTAACCTGGGCCTACTTTTTAGGAATAAGCCCCAGTCATAATTCTCAAATCTGGGCATCCTTTTTAGGAGTAAGCCCCAAGTCCTCATTAACCTGGGCCTCCTTTTTTAGGAATAAGCCCCAGTTAAAATTCTCAAATATGGGCATCCTCTTCAAGAGTAAGTCCCAACCATAATTCTCTTAACCTGGGCCTCCTTTTTAGGAGTAAGACCCAGTCTCAAATATGGGCATCCTCTTCAGGAGTAATCCCCAAGTCCCTTAATTTTTCAAGTCTCTCAACCTAGGCCTCCTTTTCAGGAGTAATCCCCAGTCTTAATTTCTGTTAACCAGTCCTAATTTACCTTTGATCTGGGATTCCTTTTCAGGAGTAAAACCCAATCATAAGTCCTCTCCTAATTTGGGCCTCCTTTTCAGGAGTATGCCCCAAGCTAGAGTTTTCAAAATCTCCATGAAGCACATATACCTTTATGGACCCAGTTCCTGGATTTCTTCCCTAAAGTAAATCCTAACCTTCATTTATCTGGGAAATCATACATACATACGCCCCACATTATTTCTTATGATTGCATCTTTCATGGCACAATTGTCTGTTTTTTTACCAATACCTCTTGTTTCTCACACCGAGCATGACTCACGTGAGATTAGAGTGTAAAAGTAATTATGAAATCCTTCTTTGAGCCATCAATCATAAACATCATACTCCCTTTCTCGAACTACATGGGTTCTGATTCCTTTTATAAACAAAGGATACATAGGTAGCCCATCTGCGGGTTCGATCCCAACTCTGAAATAATTCATGTCCTTCTGAATGACAATAAACTTCAAGTGCCCCACTGAGTGGCTTTAAAACCAGCATGGTCATCATAAGGACAAAGAGTCTTTTACGTATCAAAGGATACCATTGACTAAGAATCTCTAACAAATACAGATAATTCTTTATCATTGAAGAACCTCAAATACATATAAAATATTATCTAAATTTTCTACATATCGATCATTTATTGTCATATCTAAAGGAAAAATCATTTTATATTTGGTAATGTAATAAGGATTCACGAACATAACTTAAATCTATAAAGAGATTCCCGGAGTAGACAATAATTCCCCTCAAAAAGGTGTGATGAGTCCGACCTCCCATCCTCTCGACCAATGAAAATTCCTAAGCCTCATCAGTCCCCAAACTAATGAGCACCTACCTTTGGAAAGTAGGTCCGAATGGATGTGGAATCATTGGATGTTTCTGGTTCTACGAAACAACCCGTTAGAAACCGATCAGAATGTTTGAACCTCCCATCAAAGGAGGTCATCCCCGAAGTCCGAGGGAAACAATGATCCACCAAATTCCAGTTGATGAGGGCCCATAATCCTAAAAAACCAACGTTTGTCATTCATTCATAGAACCTTACATAATAATACCCTATCAAATAGCAGGTATTTTATCAATGCATCTATCACAAAATCATGCAGTTTCTAGAACAACAGATATCACAATAACATGAAATTTCTAATACACCTACATGGCATGTAAACTATGCATGGCATGCGATTATAACATGTGCTTAAATAATGCATGAGTTGGCATACCATCATCTCACTGAGTTGTAACTAAATAAAACTCAGGTAAAAAAATATAACATCACACCACAAGTGCATCACCCAATGGTGAAAATCAAATCAATTGTCATAATCATAAACAGAAAATCACAATTGAATTCAAGGCAATCCGAATTTTACCTGTACATGGGGTAGCTACTACCGGGTACAATTATTACCAAACCGCTTTACAATCTATATCTTTCCATCCTCTCAAAGTAATAAAATAACTCAGAGAAAAGAAAAGCACCTCTGATACCACTTTGTAATTTCCTAGATCTAGGTACCACTCAACGGGTTCCCTGAACCCGGTTGGTGAAATGACCTCAAGCGCATTTCCCCAAACACTAGAGGCTGCTGACTCGCAGTGAGGGACTAGGTCTGATAGTGGGGAAACTATGCTCTCATTTGTCAAAGTGTAGTGCAGCGGAGAAAATAAAAACAAACCAAAAGTGGAAGAAGTAAATAATACTAAGATAAAATGGACAACAATAAAGAAGTAAAAGATGACAATAGTCATATATATAATGATGCAATATGTACCTAAGTCTATGAAAGCAGTCAAAACAGGAAACACTACATTCTAAAATAATACAGTACAAGGGAAAAATATAGCAAAGCAAAAAAAAAAAAATAGCGCAGCAGGAACTCATCATCATTGCAAGCCTAATCTTGGTCCCATGCTCTCCCACTCCTCTGCAACAATCATGTACCTATATAGGGACTCTTTCCCTTATCAACACATGCAGCTATATAATCTTTTTGGGCCCATGACATGACCAAAATAGGGTTTGATAAATAAATCCCAGTAGGAAACCACCAAAGGTCCATGCCCAACTATCAGTGAATTGGTGAAACAAAAGTGTGCAGTAATGAAAATGCAGTAAACTAGGAAGTTCTCAAAAGAAGCTACTCCTACCAGTTCGATTTCCATTTAATTATTATTTAACAATTCAATATAATTTAACTATATGTTTATGAGACTCATCCTCAGCCGACCGTCTCCTATATGGTGACATAACAAAACCACTACAAGATATATAACAAGTAGAAGGTAAAGCAATACCAAGAATGTGCTTCATCTTGGTGGGTTTAACATAAGAAAACACCATGGTGAATAATCAAGTGACCAGTGTCCTCAGACATGAAAACTATTTCCCTCGGGCTAAAAAAAACATCCCCTTAGGCCTTTCCCTCAAGAAGAATAGATGCAAAACTCTCAGGTGATTGCCCTCAGGAATAATGAATATTTACCTCAGGCATGGAAGCAACTTCCCTCAGGCATATGAAACATTTCCCTCAGGCTAAACAAACACTTTCCCTTAGGCTAAACAAACCACTACCCTTAGGCTAAGAAAAACACTTCACTCAGGCATAAGAATGTAACTAGGCCAATCCCAACAAAAATAAAGAAATTATATACATTTTCTATCGATAAAACTCAAAGCATGCTAAATCATGGCATACCCTCAGGTAACATGGTCAAATGACTAAACAAGGGAACCGCACCCACGGGGTGGCCCTGGATCCAAGAAATGATCCTAGACAATAGTTTATAATTATCATTAGATTATCTATGCAATTATAGACATCTCAATTTGTCATGGCCTCAGCCATACGACACCCCAAACATGGGTGCGTAGAACAACAGTACACAAAAACCGCATGACAGTTGGAATAAAACATCAGACCACCTACCTTGATCTCCTATGATCAACATACATGAACAATGCATTCCAAAACATCCAAGAATTAAGTATATCTGGGATAAACTAAAACACGTTCAAACCCAAATAACTTCCCCTTGAGAAAGAATTGTAAGGAAGGGTTCAAGAAGAGTGAAGAAACCACTTGGGCGGTTCAATCGAGACCGTCATCGAAGGAATACAAGTTACGGTGTGCGGTCGGAAGATCCTCCAAGATTCAGGCATCTCTCCTATGGACTCATGGAATTATAATCTTCCTCTGTTGAAATAGGAGGCTACTGACCATTTTAAGAGAAACAAGAAAACTACATGGTGTGTACTTTCAAGTACATGGTGTGTACTTTTCATTTTTTAACTATTCCTATGGTGGCTACTTTCCACCACCTACCTGTTTATCTATCAACATGATTACACAATGTGTATTTCTAAATACAAGGCGTGTACTATCACTTTGCTGGTGGCTACTCCCACCGCCTTAGTGTTCACCTACCGACTGATTACACGGTGTCTATATACCAAGTACATGGCGTGTAGTCTATTTTTACACCCTTCATTGGTGACAGGCATACACGCCCTGTATACTTATCCCACACGGACAAAGTTCATGGCGTGTGGAAAATTACATGGCATGTACCCAAATTTTTTGAGATTTTCCCCATTTTTCCTTATTTTCTCAAAAAAACATAAGGAAAAAGGAAAAGAATAAACCCGCACCTCAAGAATAAGAACCATGTTCTTACAATAAGGATGAGAGTGAGAGAGAGAGAACACATATGAGGAGATTACCTTATTATAGAGGGATTTAATGAAATATTCCATGCTTCAATCCCAAAAGGAATGGGTTTGGTAGAGACAAAAAGGGTTCTTCAAAGCCTCCAAAACCTAGGATATCTATTTGGGTTGAGTTAGGGTTAATCAGATGTATAAATAGAAGTTCATTAACTTTTAAAATAATTTTATGAATTAAAAATTATTGTGTGCACGGTTAACTTGGTAGAGACACATGGTTAGAAAAGCTGTGTTCCCCAATCATGCTCCCCTATAATGGGGTTCATCGTTTTTTCATGATGGGAACATATTTTCTCTAACCATTTTCAAACAATGAAAATTCGCACTATCTAGAGATTCGTGGTTTTCACTGGGTTGGCACATGGTTTGGGTAAAATGTGTTCCAACCATGCACAACCTTGAAAACCTCAAAAAAATTAAAATTTACCTGAATAATCCCTAAGTAAGATCCTAAAAAAAGAATAAAACAAGTTTTATAGAATTCCTAAAACTAAGTAGTAGGATGTTATAACCTGCCTACCAAAGAAACATTCTTTCCCCAGAAATCATATCATGAAGATTCCTTATCAAAGATATAAGGAAACTACTCTCACATTAATGTCTTAGGAAAAGATACGTGTATTACATGCATGAAATTTAGAGTGTGTTATGTATTGAGTTTTTTATTAAAATGAGTAATCTTTTCAATTTTGGAGAGGTTTTATTTGTTTTATATTTTCTGGTTGGATTCAATGAATATGTTGAAAAGGAACAAAAAGAGGATAAATTGCGAGCTTAAAGACACTTCGCTTCATGATCTTCCCTCATGGCATGAAAATAGATTTTTGAAGATGAAGCAGACATGAAAAACCGGAACAGATTGATTACACATTGTGTAATATCATTACACGTCATGACATGTTCAAAAATAAATTGTCGTGATGAACATGTCGTGGCTTCAGTACACTACACGAAAAGAAATTACACATCGTGAGTCTCCAATTCACGTCATGAATTTAGTCAAATCAGTACACAAGATTCATGCAATGTGGAGGGAAAATGGATTTGGATTACATGATGTGTAACCCAGTTACAAGTCCTATAATGGTTATCACACAAAAAATAATAAAGATGATGCAGATGTGGGTTTTAATGGGACTGGCTATAAAAGGAGACCCTCATCCTCTCTTCCAGCATACTTTGGGACCAGTAAAGGCCAAGAAACACCAAGGAGCGACTGATAGAGGAAAACGTGACAATCTAGAGCTATTCTTCACTACTATTCCTCCAATGGTACCAAAGCCGCTCAATCTCATCATGAGTGATTTTTCTTCCTAGTTTCAGGTGATGTGATTGTTAGGGGAGTTATACTTAAGGATTAATCTATTGTATTATTCATGTTGTGGATTTCTAGAACACTATTTATTGAATTCCATTCAATTTATTTTGTAAACGCATGACCAATGTTTGTGAATGATGGAGTTCCATTTCATTGCATCAATTAACCATGTTGGTTTGTGTATGACTGTTATGAAATCTAGGCCTATTATGATTAAACAAGGTGTTAGGTCAACTAGTTCTGTGCTTTCACTAAATACATGAACATTCTAAAGGTGTAATCACATTATCAGGGTTGGGTAGCAAGACCAAGGATTCATGCCGACCCAATTCTGACACCAATACTGAATAAACACATATCAATTTAATCCCAATCATATGAACTTGAAAATAATAGAACCTTGCATATATCCAATATCGATTGGAATTCTAATCAATCCTATTTTTTTTCTTTTATCCAAAACGTAAAAATATTTCAATCTTAGTTTCTTCATTTTATTTAATACATTCAGAGTATTCCAATGGGTTCAATACTGGGACTAACTAGATACTACATTTATAGGTAGGTGTTTGGAGTCTATATAAATTAATAAATTTTGTTCGCCCCATAGGATATAATGAATCCCCATGGGATATAAAATTTTTGGAACCATTTCGGGGATGGTTGCTATTATACTTAAATTAATTATGAATTTAGAGTGTTGTTTTCATATGAATTCATTATTTTACACTTGGTCTTGTCATGCTGTAGATTCAATTACTAATTAATTTCACAACTTCTCTACTAAAGGGAAGGATAAAATTGAATAACTTGAATATGACCCTGAGCTGGATAGGTCATTAGGAAATCAATGAAAATTAGAAGAGGAATCCAACCAGGAAACGAAAATCATTAATGGTCGAGGGAAATTTCAATGAGAGGAGTATGAGATGGGAAAACCACAATGACAACATGTCCAAAGAAGAACCTCAGGGTCCAAGAACTAATAAATTATAGGATACCCCAAAAAATGGGATTAATTCTAAGAATTCTCATACCCCATGTTGCTTCTCAACAATTTGAGATCAAGATGACAGTTATTCAGGTGATGACGCATTCACATCAATTTGTCTAGCTACATCATGAAGACCCCAACATGCATATCAAAAATTTAATCGAGATTTGTAACATATTTCAATTTTAGAATCTCAAAAGTAATGTTGTATGATTACACCTATTCATACTCTCACTGGAGAAAAATCATAGGAGTGGATCCAAAGTCTTCCCCCACAAGTAATCATTATTTGGGAGGATCTGGTAAGAATTTTTTTGATAGGGTTTTTCCTACCCTCAAAATCAGTGGATTTTCGGATGTGTATTCAAAATTTTGAGGAATTAAATTAACAATCATAATATAGTTTATATGATAGATATAAAGGCATTATAAGACGATGTCCTCATCATGGCATCGGTATTTGGTTATAAATTCAAACATTTAAAAAAGTTGTATCACAGGGAAATCGTTCGATTGTAGATGTGGATATAGGAGGATCAATTATGAAGAAGTCACTAGAGGAAATATATGAGCTACTAGATGAGATGTCCAACAATAGTTTTCAATGTCATTAAGAGGAAGGGAAAACCCATGTAGTGCATATGGTGGACAATAACTAGATGAATACTCAAATGGAGTCAATGACAAAGAAGATGGATGCGATGATGGAAAACCATATTAACTAAGGTATATGCTGGTAAGATGTTAATTATTTTGATTAAAATATTCAAAATTATGTGAAGCGATGAAGGCTAAAAAAACAAAAATAACCATCACAACAGAATAAAAATCAAGGCCATGGATTTCAGCCAAGGCAACATGGTTTTCCACCTCAACACCAAGGGCCCTCACTGACTAGTCATGTCCATTCATTGGAGGAGACCCATGTAACATTCATGACCACCAAAAGATCATCAATAAATAATTTGACATCATACTCAAGATATCAAGGAAATGTAATTAGTGAATTGAAAAATTACTCACACAACCAGCAAGATGTAATGAGGAATTTGGAATGTCAGGTCGGTCAAATTGTTGAGACACATAGAAAAAGAAAAAGAGGAGATATTATAGGATTCCTAGAACAAATACCTCATGCAGATGTGAAATCCATATTTATAAGAAGTGAAATAATTACATGAGGAACCAACATTGAATTTCCTAGAAATCATGGACCATAACTAGAAGAATAATGTCAAGAAAATAATAGAGAAGCTAAGGAAAATAACGTGGAAGAAGTACCACCACCATACTAACCGACACTACTATTCCCATATCGGGAAATGTAGGTGTATATTGACGAGGAAATGAACAATTTTTTAGAGATGTTCGAGATGATACACATCAACATACCATTCACCGAGGCAATCACAAATTTACCAATTTATGCAATGTCCATGAAGGAGTTGGTGATGAACAAGAAGAATTTTGAAGAATTAGCCACCATTCCAATGGTAGGAGAATGTTTAGTAGTATTTTCAAGCATATTTCCAAAGAAACAATGGGATGCAGTATTTTTTAAATCCCAATTACCATTGGTAATAATGAATTTGTTAAAGAATTATGTGATTTAGGTTTCAGTGTAAGAATAATGTCATATGAAACATTTAGGATCTTGGTATTGAAGGAGATTCAACAAACTCAAGTTATGATTCAACTAGGTAATATAATAGTGAGACTTCCCTGAGGATTATGTGACGATGTCATCATCAATGTATATAATTTATATTTTCTAGAATATATTCTAGTGATGTGAATGAATGATGAGAGGCTACCAATAATATAGGGAAGACCATTCCTAGATACAAGAAGGGTACTGACAGATGTTCATAATATAAAGATGAGTTTGAGAGTTGGAGGATCACATGTAAAGTTCAATCTACACTGAGAGATGCAGAAGTCAGATTGAACAGTTGATGATTTTTTAAAAGATAATTTGATGAAATAATAAGACAATATTGTCTAAGGAAGAAGAATGGATGTTTATACTGTATAAAGTAAAGAAGAAAGTATTATAAATATAGATAAAGATAATAATATGATTGAAAAAGCTGAAGATAGTTGAGGAAAAATCATTAAAGAAGAACTCAAAGAAGGATAATACGTTTGGAAAATAATTTAGGTGTCATTTGGCTATTCAAGAAGGCCTATAAACATCTATATTGGGCCCATGGAGATATATAATGTTTCCAATAATGGGAGAGTGAAATTAGTTTTAGTTAAAGGAAGAGGTCCAGTCTACAAAGTGGAATGAAGGCTTCAAATTTTTTTAGATCCCGGCCAGGTAACCTCTTTTCTAATGTTAATCACCTGAGATGAAGGAGGTATGGTCAAGGAAGAAATCTTAAACAATGTATCTTCTATAAGGGAAACTATGTTATTTATTTTTATTTAATTATTTATTTTTAAAAATCCTTCATTCCCCAATTTTTTTTTAAATTTCATTTTATGGACTATGCTTTCACTTATGAATTCTTATTTTTACAGGACCATCAAGGCCAATAGAAAACAGAAGGAAGCAGTTGGAGAAGAATATGTAAAAGAAATACATGATGTGATGGGCAGTTATACATTGTGAAATGGTTCAGATAGAACATGTATATCGAAAGTCTAATGCCTCAATAAAAGAGGAGTAATAGTATAAAATCTATATTTTTCATTTGTATTCCCCACATTTTGACTTCTATAGAGATTTAATTGTAAATTACATGACCCAAACTAGATTTATTCTTTACTCAATAGAACTAGGAGACATTAAACTACTAAGGAAAATTACCATTCCATGTATTTAGATTTATTTGTAAATAAAATTAAATGAGAAAATGAGGAAAAGAATTAGTATAGATAAGAATATTGATTAGGATTTGAAAAATCTTGATTTATGGGAGCATGTTGACCATTGTAAATGATATTTTTCAGATATTTTTCCATGTCTTGAATTTTTGAAGTTTTCATTCATTGATT
Organism: Viscum album; assembly: GCA_963277665.1. Classification (NCBI taxonomy): domain Eukaryota; kingdom Viridiplantae; phylum Streptophyta; class Magnoliopsida; order Santalales; family Viscaceae; genus Viscum; species Viscum album. Next base: position 489,158,916 of record OY728148.1, on the reverse strand, counting down.
AAATTATTCATATTAATTTCCATGATTGATTTTCCCAACCATTCATCTCATTACCATGAAATCTACTGAGCCAATATTTCCCATTTTTTAGTATATTTCTTAAGAAACAAGGGAATGTTTTCTTCTTGAACTTTCACTACAACTTATCAAAGCTATGACTGAATAGAAACATTTTTAAAATGTTTGGGGAATATTTTGATTATCCCTTATCATATAGACCACCTTATATTAATAATTTTTAATCTCATAGAATCCATGAAGATCATTGTTAGGAATTTATCCATGTTACAAACCTATTTAATCCATTCCTACCATCCTCTAAATGTTTATCATGTTATTTAAAAGAATACGTATGGGGGAGGAACATTATTAGGTGTATTGAGATATAAATCACTAATTATATTTTATGGGGGGATTTTTTCTTATGATATTGGGGATGCCATGTATATTTCATTGTATCTTATTATTCACCTCTCTTAAAAAACATTTGAAAAAAAATAAACAAATTAGGATGTGTTTTGGGAGGATAAAAAATCAACCTTTTCTAGAGTGGTGATTTTTCCCTGTAGGAGGTTAGGTGAAGGATGTGAGATTTTTCCAACGATTATATTTAAAAAAAGCATAAAAAACAAGATAGGTTGAATGATTCATTATGATTACATGTATCATGATCTAACATTGATCATTTGGGGGGAAGATATGAAAATGACATTTGTAAAGGGAGAAATTTATTGAGATGTTTTTGATATCATTAATATTTTTTTATAGTTGAATCTTCTTTTTGTGACTTATTTTTTTACATCATTTACCAACCTTCCTGAAGCCTTAGAGTCATTTGATCCATAATAGTGAAGTGTTCATGATTAATTTTGATCTCTATATTTATGGGGTGGAGATGTTAGATGACTTAAAATCTAATGGTAAGTGACATGTTATTGAGGTATATTAATGAAAATATTTACATTTTTATCTTGATAATGATAGGAAAAATTCAAGTTAGCTAAATTAAAAATAGAATGCATACTGATAATGAATTGAAAAATGAAACTCGATGAATGGAAAGGATTGTACATTTCAAAGAAGAAAATTAAAATAATTGGTTGACTTATTTCTTTGAAAAAATGTGGTTGTAGGAACCCAATCCTTTTTTTCAGGTATGTTTTCCCTTTTCTGGTCGTTTTTTAGAAAAAGAGGAATTTTTGGAATTTTCTGAAGTACACACCGTGTACATTATGAGTACATGCCATGTACTATGTTGACACATGAAGTCATGTGATGGAAGTGTAATGGACACACACATAGCCGTGTGGGGTGACTTGGAGGCCTCTAAAAGAGAAGTAAGGAAAAGGCAAGTACACTCCGTGTACTTCAAAACTATACACTGTGTATTTTCTTTTTTTTCATTAAATGTTCTGGGGTCGTGTCTAATCACTAGAAATATCTTTTTCTAGGTCTCATTTGACCGAGAACACCGTACAACCATGGATATTTGAAGAACCCCCTGAGCGAGAATTCTTCCTCTGAATCAAACACCATCGGTTGCGTTGGAATCACATTATTGAGTTTTATTTTCTTCTAGAGCACTATCTTTTGATTTCTCCTCTCTCGTGAGATATCATGGGTTGAATGTTTTAAACTTATTTATATAACTTTGGAATTATAAGGTGATTCAAGCCTTGAGGTTCACATATAGCGATCTCCCAAAGCCTAGGTAGGTGGTTTGTGCCTTTCCTTTGAATGTATTTGAGTTATATGTACAATTTTGTCCAATACCCTTAATTGGGGTATTTTTCATTTACGTTTTACACCTCTTAATTGCATTACATGATTTTATGCTTGAGTAGAGGTTATTTGGATATGAATAGGGTTATTTCTATTTTTTGGATGTGGTTTCCATGTATGTTCTATTTACGACCGTTTGGTCCTATATAGCCTTTTAGGCCTCCTTGCCTGTTTTCCCAAGCCTAGTGTTGTAGGGTGCAGTGTTTGTTTTCTGAAATTCTTGATATGTTGTAGACCAATTATCCAAGTAGTTCTTGAGGTTCAATTTGTCCATATTGAATTTCTATGCTCATTGACATACACATGGCCGTGCGAACCTGGTGTAGTAGACTATAATGTGAATTGACCGAGTGAGCTTTCTTAGAGAGTCTTTGAGACCTTTAGGATATAAGGGGAATTGACCGAGTGAGCTTCCTCAGAGAGTCTTTGAACCATTTTAGACTATAAGGGGAGTTTACTGAGTGAGATTCCTCAAATAATCTTTGAGAACTTTAGGCTATAAGGGGAATTGACCGAGTGAGCTTCCTTAGAGAGTCTTTGAACCATTTTTAACAATAAGGGGAATTGACCGAGTGATCTTACTTAGAGAGTCCTTGAATAACTTAGACTATAAGGGGAATTGACTGTGTGAGCTTCCTCAGAGAGTCTTGATTCACTTTTGAATATAAGGGGAATCGACTGTGAGTTCTTCCTCATAGAGTCTTTATAAATTCTTATAATTGAACCAAAGGTGATAGGATGCGTGTACTTCCCAGAGGGTTACCTTGCTTGATTAGCTACTTATTTGATATGTGGTACTATTTATTGCTAAGTACTTTCTTGTTTACTACATATTTTATAAATACCTATCATATATATATATTCACTGACTATTAGGCATAGATCTTTGTGTGGTTTCCTACTGGGATTTAGTCTTACACCCTATTTGGGCCATGCTTTGGGGCCCAAACAGATTATATTACTACAGGTATAGATAAGGGAAAAAACCCTTCTACTTTAGGTACTTGACTTGCTGCGGAGCTGGAGAGCATGGGACCAAGAATAGGCTTACGATGCTGAGGATCTGTTTATCTATTTCTTTTGTACTTTGGTTTAGTACTATTTATATTCCAGCATTGTGATATGTTCAGATGATTTCCTAGACATATGTATCATGCATCATTCTATATATGTTCCAATTGTTTATTTGTTTTAGTATTCTGTTGTTTTCTTTTGTATGGATTATTACTGCTTCTGCTATTGCTTTTTTTTTCATTCACTGTGTTACTCTACCAATGTGGACATAGTTTTCCCACTATCAAACCCACAACCCTCACTGATTTTTGGAAGCCTCTGGCATTCGGGGAAATGTTCTTGATGCCATGTGACTAACTGGGTTTAGGGCACCTCTAGGTGGCTTCTGAAATTGGGACTTTACAAATGGTATTAGAGGGATTCTTTTCTTCTTGAATTACTATTTGGAGCCTATAGCTAGGGATAAGATGGAATAAGTACTTGATAATAAGTTGTGCCAGGAAGTAGCTAACCCGAGTATAGGGAAAAGCCGATCTACCTGATTTATTTTAATTTTTATAGTTTTCAATTTTACAGTTGATTTTATTTCACCATTTGGTGATTCAAATGTTTTGTTTTGTTACAGTTGAGGTTATTGAGGTTCTATTTATGTCGCAACCCGATGAGATGAGGGTATTCCATCTCATGCATCATATAGGCACTTTCTAAAATCATATTTAATGGATTCTTGCATCCTATCTAGGATGAATTAGGGATTTCATGTTGTTGTGATAGATAATCTATAGAATATTCATTATTTTGTGATAGATTCATTGATAAGAATACCTGTTTTTTGATAGGGTATAGTTTTTGTAAGGTTTTGTTTGAATGAATGCCAAAATTTTGTTCTTTAGGTGTTATGGGCCCTCATGGACCGGAATTTAGTGGATCATTGCCCTGTTTGACTTGTTATAACATGTATAAGATGCCAAACTTTGATTAGCGGGGAGTATGAGCCCTCACGGATCGGAATTTGGCACTTTCAATGTTCGTTCCAGTGTTATTCTGGGTTCTGGAGTTGTTTCTGAGGCTTACTGTCCTGAAAAATCCATAATACACGGTGTGTAATGTTAAGTACACACCCTGTGTTCTTCTTTTCGGAACGAAACAAGTTTTCTTAATCACACATCGTGTACTTTATGCACATGCTATGTAGTCTCTAACCGTTTCATAGGCCGTGTGGGCAGAGACACAAGATAGGGAATTTCTTACGGGAACACGCTGTGTACCAGTTGTACACGCCATCTGGTGTTGACCTTGTTTCTACCCGTGGAACTAACAACATGAACGGATAAACCTTAAGTTACACACACCATGTCAGGATCGAACCCACCATGTAGTCTGACACAGGTACTCGACCATGTCACTAACAACATGAGCCATGTGAATCTTGTCTAGTACACACCGTGTCTATCATGAACACACCATGTAGTCTTGTCTTGGGAGAGGCATGTGGCATAATCGTGTAGAAGGACTCAGGTAGGGGAAGAGGATTCAAGTACACGTCATGTGTTAAGACAACACACAATGTGTTTGGGGTGTTACGAAACCAGTTTAGTTAGGAGTACATGACCATGTGGATGGCCGAAGGGAACAGGCTGTGTAGGAACTTTACATGTTGTGTAGTCATGTTTTGTAAAACTTGAATGCTTTATTTCTCTTATTCCCTTCCTACGCTTCTAGTTTTCAGTCCTTGATAATCTTGATCTAAGGTGTATGCTTGAACTTGTAGATTCATGCCACTAAGACGTCCTCCAGTTGTATGCTAGTTGCCAGGCAGTGATCTAACACCGAATATGGCTGATCTGGGACTTCCAGAAGATCCTCCTGTCATTCCAGTTTTGGCACCAGCCGTTATACCTGACATAGGTGCTGATGCACTATTTACGGAGGGATTTCTGAGGATGATGCAGATTTTTTAGGGAGCACCGCCTCCTACCCTGTTGATCATAGAATTGACGAGGGTCTTTCAACAGCAACATTCTCCCACATTCTTAGGGGATGGAGGACCCATTGACTACAGATTCATGGTTAGAAGACACACTGACGATTTTAGAGCATCTAGAGATACCTCTATAGAAGAGGATGAAGCTCGCTATGTACATGATTCGATACTCCACCAAGAGGTGGTGGGATGTAATCTCATAGGTGGGACGCCAGAAGAATATGGTTTGGGAGGAGTTTCTGCATATCTTCTATTATTACTTCTATTCAGAGACCATGAGGGCCGATCTAGCTTGAGAGTTCATGAGTTTGGAGCAGGGTACTCTTTCTGTTATGGAGTATTCATCTCGCGTCATAGAGTTGCAGCATTTCATGCCTATTATAAGAGGCGATGAGTTGTTATTTTCAATAAAGTTCAAGGATGGTCTCATACATGACATCCGATCGTAGGTGAACATATTCAGGTTGACGTCGATATCCTCCATAGTCAACTAGACACTGATCACAGAGCGTAATATGAGGGATTCTGGAGTAGTGGGCCAGGGTAGCTCAGTATCCATGGTTTGTGCTTCTTCGGCCGATAGCAGGAAGCGCTGTAGGGAGATTGCATGAGTATATCAGAGTAGGCAGGATGCATCTTCTAGTAGCCAGGTGGTGTGATATAAGAATGAGAAGAGCAGGCATACGAGGCCACATTGCCCGAGAGGCCTAGTAGAGTCCCGATCATGTGGCACGATGGGTCAACATCAGCGCTTCTATCATATCTTCTCACCAGCTGCTGGTGACAGGGGTTCTTCTATGACTCCGTGTGCATGAGCAGTGCAACCAATTTCTCACCAGTCAAGGAACTGGAGTTATTCCGGCTATTCGTGTCGAAGTGGAGGTCATGGAAGGGGTGGAAAATCACCGATCCTTTAGCAACAGGAGGGTGGATCCACTCAGAGTGGTTAGGTAGGGTCACAGAGGTGAGTCATAGGCCAAACATTAGCAGTGGAGCAGACCTAGCAATAGAAAGATCCCAAATCCTCTACAGTTTGAGGTGTTATCTTAGTAGCTTCAGTTTTAGCTTCTACACTTTTTGATACAGGGGCTTCCCATAGCTTTATATTTTTTTTGTTGTGGAGAGAATTGGGATCTACATCTTTTATTCTGCTAATATCATGATGCTAGAAACTACATTGGGGACTAGAACGATGAATGTTCGTCACTTCAAGGAGTTCCCTCTAGAGGTAGCTGGGTTCCACTTCTTATGGGACCTCTATGTCCTAGAGATGACATGCTATGATGTCATTCTCGGGATGGACTGGTTAGTTCCCTTTCAAGAAGCCATAGATTTTTATTGCCGTAGGGTGAGTTTAGTATCACCAGAGGGTGGATCGTTTATTCATAGGGGGGAATGGGATGTCCAAGCGAGTAGAGAAGGACCCGAGCATCATGGGTTGGGAGAAGTTAAAACCGAGATTTCTAGTCTATATCTGGATGAACAGGGGACTTCTCCGTTAGACTTTCCTCTAGTGGTGGATCATTTCAGGGACATCTTTCCCCAAGGGAATTTTCAGGTTTGCCTTTGGAGCATGAGGAAGAATTTTTTATTCAGTTTGTTCTAGGGGCGACACCGGTGTCCATTCCACCTTATAGGATGACTACACCTAAGTTGCAGGAGCTCAAGAAATAGTTGGAAGAGTTGTAGGCAAAGGGTTTCATCTGACCCGGTACTTCTCCTTGGAGATCGCCCATACTGTCTGCGAAAAAGGCAGACGATACCCTCAAACTTTGTGTGGATTATCGGAAGCTGAATCGGTTGATGTTCAACAACCAATATCCTTTTCCAAGGATTAACGATCTCTTTGATCTGCTTCTAGGATCCCAGGAGTTCTCGAAGAATTATTGGAGGTCCGGTTACAATCAATTACATGTTAGACCATCTGATATACCTCTCACAACCATCCAAAGATGGTATGGTCTATATGAGTATATGGTTATGCCATTCGGTCTCACAAACGCGCCTGCAATATTCATGGAACTGATGAACCAATTGTTCCATCCATTATTTGACTCTTTCATAGTGGTCTTCGTGGACGATATCTTGGTGTACTCTCACACTCGACACGACCATGCCACCCATCTTGAGATCATTTTGAGTACACTAAGAGAGCATCTGTTATATGCTAAGCTATCAAAATGCCACATCTGGATGGATCAGATTCACTTCTTGGGTCATTTTATCTCAGAGACAAGAGTATAAGTAGACCCAGAGAAAGTGAGAGTAATAGTATCCTAGGAGAATCTAAAGAATGTCTTTGAGGTAAGATGTTTTCTGGGGCTGACTGGATACTACAGACACTTCATACAAGAATTCTCACGCTTAGCTGCACTGCTGACAGGATTGACTGAGAAGGGTGCAAGGTTCTTGTGGTTAGATTCTTGTGAGTCAGCCTTTCAGGAGATGTAAGGGAGACTGAATTCAGCACCAATACTAGTCTTGCCAGAGTTAAGAAAGAACTATATTGTTTACTGCGATGCATCAGGTATTGGGCTGGGAGCTATGCTAATGTCAAGAGATGGTGTCGTTGCATACGGGTCTCAATAGTTGAGACCACACGAGAGAAATTACCTGATGAACGATCTCGAGTTAGTAGTAGTGGTTTATGCCTTATGCTATTGGAGACCCTATCTACAAGGAGAGAATTTTGTGGTTTTCACTGACCACAAGTGTCTCAAGTACATCTTCACTCAGCGTGATCTGAATTTGAGATAGCGAAGATGGGTTGAGTATCTTCAGTAATTTGATTTTGAGCTTGCCTATATGCATGGGAAAGGCAACGCTATAGCTGATGCGATGAATAGTAGGACTCAGATATGAGCAGTTCATGAGGTCATCAGTGAGTGGTAGCTTATGGATATATTCTCTGAGATGCATTTGGTGGTGCACGACAGACAATGGAAGACTTTCCTTTCTTCTATCGTTGTTACCTCTACCCTTCTTGATCGAGTACAAATGAGGCAAATTTGCTGGGACCTCATCTTGTTCAGAAGACGAAAGAGTAGATAGAGGTGATTTGGAAGAGGATGGATGCTGCACAGTCTCAACAGAAGTCTTAGGATTCTCAGCAGAGATGACCTCTGGAGTTTGAGGTTGGGGATCAAGTTTTTTTACATGTCACACCATGGTTGGGGAAAAGAAGGATCAAGAGATAGGGTAAGCTTTCACCAAGGTATATCAAGTCATTTGAGGTGTTAGAGGGAGTAGGGCCGGTTGACTATCAGTTTCAGTTACCTTAGAGGTATCGGGTTATGCACGACATATTATATATTACTCATCTTCAATGTTACTTTTCAGACCCGTCTCATGTTTTCTAACTCAAGGAGGTTGATTTGGAAGTGGATGCATCGTTCGATGGGCATTCTATCCGGATTTTCGATCATAGTATGAAGTTTCTCCGTGGCCAGTCTATTCCTCTGATACGGGTGCTATGGCAGCACAGGCGAGTACAGGTTGAGACTTGGGATAGGGAGGCCAATGTACGAGCAAAGTGGTTGGTGATATTCGAGGTTTCTTCTTCTACATTGCGCTAGAGAAATTCGGGGAAAATTTTATTTAAGGGGGAAAGTTTTTAAGAAATAAGGCCTTGTTTTCAGGTATGTTTTCCATTTTCTGGTTGTTTTTGAGAAAAAGTGGAATTTTTGGAATTTTCAGAAGTACACTCCATGTACATTATGAGTACACGTCGTGTACTGCATTGCCACAGGAGGCCGTGTGCTGGCCGTGTAATAGCCAAACACATGACCATGTGGGTTGACCTGGAGGCCGTCTAAAGTGGATTTCATAAAAGGAAAGTACATGCTATGTACTTTTAAAGCACACACTATGTGTTTTTTTCATTAAACGTACCGGTGTCACGTCTAATCACCCGAAATCTGTCTTTCTAGGTCTTGTTTGACCGAGAGCGTTGTACAACTATAAATATTTGACAAAACCTCGAGCAAGCATCCATCCTCCAAATCATACACCTTCAGTTTCATTGGAATCACATCAGTGAGTTCTCTTTTCTCCTATAGCAACATCTTCTGATTTCTCCTCTCTTGTGAGATATCGTTGGTTGATCGTTTTAGACATTTTTTATATATTTGGAATTATAAGGTGATTCAAGAATTTAGGTTCACATATAGAGATATCCCAACATTGAGGATGGTAGTTTTTGCCTTTATGTTTAAAGTCTTCGAGTTATATGTGCAATTTTGGCCAATACGTTTAATCAGGGTATTGTGCGTTTACCGTTTAACCCCTATTAATTTCCTGCCATACTTGTATGCTTGTGCAGAGGTTATTTGGATTGGAATACGGTTGATTGATATGTTTTGGATGTGGTTTCACATTCATGTTCTATTTACGACCATTTGGTCCGGCTTAGCCTTTTTGGCCACCTTGCCTATTTCCCATGCCTAGTGTTATAGGGTGTAGTGTTTGTTTTCTGACATTCTTGATATGATGTAGAATGATTAGCCAAGATGTTATTGAGGTTTAATTTGGCCGTATTTCATTTCTATTCTCATTGAATTACACAGGGCTGTAAGAACCTGGTGTTGTAGACTATAAGGGGAATTGATCGAGTGAGCTTCCTCAGAGAGTCTTTGAGCACTTTAGGATATAATGGGAATTGACTGAGTGAGCTTCCTTATAGCTCGAGTGAGATTCCTCAAATAGTCTTTGAACCATTTTAGACTATAAGGGGAATTGACCAAGTGATATTCCTCAGCGAGTCGTTGATAAATTGGAAATATAAGGGGAATTGACCAATTGAGCATCCTCAAAGAGTCCTTGACTACCTTAGACTATAAGGGGAATCGACTGTGTGAACTTCCTCATAGAGTCTTGAATCATTGTTGACTATAAGGTCAATTGACTATGAGTGCTTCCTCAGAGAGTCTTTATATATTCTTATTACTGAACCAGAGGGGATAGGCTGCGTGTACTTCCCAGAGGGTTACCTTGCTTGATTATCTTCTTATTTGATATGTGGAACTGTTTATTTCTGATTACTTTCTTATTTACTGCATCTTTTCTTATTACATGCAATACATATTCACTGACTGTTAGACACAGATCTTTGGGTGGTTGCTTATTGGGATTTAGTCTCACACCCAATTTGGGCCATGCTTTTTGGGCCCAAAAAGATTATAGTTCTGCAGGTATAAATAAGGGAAAGCCCCCTTCTACTTCAGGTACATGAATTGTTGTGGATCTGGAGAGAATGGGGCCAAGCTTAGGCTTCCGATGATGAGGAGCTATATATCTGTTTCTTTTGTACTTTGGTATAGTACTGTTTGTATTGCTGCATTTTAATTTTTTTGGCTGCTTTCCTAGACATATGTATCATGCATCATTCTATATATGTTTCAGCTGTTTATTTCATTTAGTATTCCACTATTTACTTTTGTATGGATCATAACTACTTTTTTTATTGCTTTTGTTTTTCTTTTTTGGTGTTACTCTGCCAAAGAGGGATTAGTTTACCCACTATCATACCCAAGGCCCTCACTGCTAGTCGGCAGCCTCCGAAATTCAGGGAAATGCGCTTGAGGCCATGTGACCAACTGGGTATGTAACACCCCAAGCTTCTACGGTACGCTTCTCTTTGATTAATGCGATAGCGTGTGTTGTACGCAACACCGAGTTCTAACAACCAATCAAACTAGCCGTTATGAATAGTAATACCTACTTTTTAAAATTATATATATTTTATATTTCAAAATGGACTTCATTTTTGGATTCGGAATATCTAATTTAGCCTAAGGTTAAATTTTGGTACTTTTCGGATAATTTTCATATTTTGATGAATGGTGAAAATTACTAAATTTTAATTAAAAACAACTTTTTTAATCAAAATAATTAATAGTGATAAATTATGAATTTTAGTAGTTTTAAAGTACATTTAGAATATATTTTTACCATTTAATATAATTTTGGTCATTGGACATAATTTTACAATTAAACTGAACATAAACAAGTGTCAATCTTTTGATAGTTATTATCTCTTAAAAACACGCTTTTTGTTTTGACAGCGGGAATTAATTTTAAATTAATTTCTGCCACTTCTGTGTTTTGAATTTAGGAAAATTGATTCCATATTTGGAATCAGGATGTTCAAATTGTGTAAATAGGTAACTTTTATTTTTAGACATTTTGAATAATTACTATGGTAAATATTTTATTTACCATGGTTAAGGGTAAATACGGTAAATAAGGGTTAAAAAATAATATTATAATAATACTAAATTACCCTAAAACGTGTCTTAACCCTATTGGTTGATACATGGTCGACCATGGACATCTTTGGGTCGATTTGGGGACCCCATGGATCCACTTGTAAGTGATAATGACACTTTATTTTAATTAAGTTAAAATGAATACAAAAATGACACAAGCATATATCTTTTAGAAAAACAATTATTACATAGGGTTATATATATTGGATTTTAGATTATATATATTCATTAGAAAGATAAAAATATTTACTACATAATGATATTTTATTTATAATTTTTAGACATTAAATAATTTATTTTATTTATGACACAATGATGATGCAGTAATTACTAAAATAGTGAAAAATTAAATTAATTGATATTATAAATACCCAAATAAATATAATATGAAACTTTTAATGAATTAAACTAATTTTATAGGATAATATGATATATTAGTATTGATTTAATTTACTTTGTTCGAAGTAATCAATCTGTTATGAGTTTCAAAAAAATCAACTATTGTATAGTGTCAAAATTGACATAAAAGAGTTCTTAAAACAAATATTATATTATTAATTGATATTAAATTCCTAAAAATATAAGGTTCGGCCAAGAGACTTATATCATGATAGGTTCATCATTAATGGACCACTTTGGGGTCTCTTAGATGTATATTTTATGTTTATTAACCATATTATATAAAAAATACAAAGAGACATTGTAAAAGTGAAACTAATTAACTTAGAGTTAAAACTTAAAGATAAGGTTAATATAAGTACCCAAACCTGTCTAAATTCTATTGGTTGAGTTTTTTTCGACCCATCCCCACCTTAACCTTTGAATAGTCAACTTTGGAGCCATTTTAAACTGAATATGAATTTATTATAAACTAATATCTCTAGCTTTTCCAAAGGTGCCCCTCACCCCTCTTATAAAAGGGCACTCCTCCTTCTCATTTATTCACACCTTCAAAGCCTTTTTGTTCGGCCAAACTCTGCCCAAATACTCTCCCAACTTCCCTAAATACAACCTAGAGGCATTAGTTTGATCATAAAGCCAACCTAATGAGCCCTTTTGATCAAATCAAAAGGAAGAACCCGAAGAAGAGGTAATGATTTCACCACCCTTTTCCAAGTTCATTTCTTCTTCCACTTCTTCTTCCTTTATTGTTACCATTATAAAATAATAACTCCAGTATCATATATATACTGTGATGTTATTATAAATATGGTACAACCATATTTAGTATTCTATCCACCCTTTGAATAACATGTCACCATACGTGCGTACGTACGGCTTACCGTCTCCACGTCGTGGTGTAATTGTTATTCAATATATTATTATTTGGATGGGTAAAATAATGATATGTAACTCATGTAAATAATAAATATAACATGTTAATGATTCTTTATATTTGATATACCATCCATTTATATATTATTTTAATATCAAAAGAATGATATTGTCGCTCGTGCGTACGTACAGACTACCGTCTCCACGAACGCGATGAGATTCATTCTCCATCGTATCCATTCAAGTATAATTATCATTTGATGATTTAAAAAAATGATGTTTAAGGACTTGATATCATTCTGGATATGAATAATATACAACCTATCCTTTACAAACATGTCTTACGTAACAAAACATATAAAAGAAAACAAGTAAGTTAACACCCGAAACAACGATAATACTAAGATATTATTATCAAATCAATATTAAAAGATCATATATGATATCATATTAATGTATATGATTCTTGTATGATTTAATAACAATTATTTCACCATTATACAGGAGGTTAACCTACCCCAACCAAGGAAAAGTACAAGGTAAGGGTTATTTCACAATCTCTTCATTATCCGAGGTTTTTTATATGTAATAATCTACTGGGATCTCTTTATCATCCACATCCATGTTTCATCAAAATTTATTTCAAAACATTTTTATTATTTACAAGAATATGGATTAAAGTCATTTATACCCTTGTTTGACTTTTTATAAGAGGAATATTTCCGTCGTTTTCAAAACAAGGTCCTTTTTAACCTCTTCGACAGAATTAAGGTAAGAATGTTTTTTTAACTTATACGGCGAGTGCGGTTATTTTTCGCCGTTATAAAATCTTCAAAGCTTTCCTTACAATATTATAAGAATATTTTCAAGAAAATGTTTTATTTTATATGGCTCTTAAATGATTTCAAAAATAGAAAGAGATATTTCTCCAAAAAGTGTTTTGATTTCATCTATGTCAACATCCTTTAATGGATTTTACTCTTATTTGAAGTTGATTTATTATGATACAAAACTTCTATATTGTATTGAAGGTTTTGTGATATGTTTGACTGTGGATGTGCTATTTTTATACCATTCATAGTTTATGGTGAAATTATTTACATTTCTTATGCTATTTTTAATACGAATGTTTATGTTATGTTTAAAACTTTTCATATGGGAATGCATTGGACTTAATATGTGACAGGTGGAGCCCGCTATAGCTCCTCGATGCATCGGTAGGTCTCATGAGACAAAATAGTGTCTTGGCACAAGGCCCTGACAAAATATTATTTGTAGTCTTGGCACGAGGCCTTGGCTATGTGGTTATGATAGTCTGACATTATGCATTCCAACATTATGAAAGTGGTTATTGATATTGCATGTGATTATTCGATTAGTAGAATATCCATGTGAACAAGTAAATGGCATTATTTCATTTTACTTTTTCCATACTATGTTGAAGTTCAAGTTTAAAAGGCTTTTGTTTTAGTTATACATAGCCTTAAATGTTTATTCTTATTTATGAAAGTTTCCGGTATATTGTTATCCTTACTGGGAATTTGAGCTCACCCCTTTTCTATGTTTTATTTTTCCAGGAAGTGAAGAAGTAAATTATGAATGACCTGTAGGGATATTATGTGGGGATATGAGTGTGGTTTATGGAGACAATATGTTGTTGTAGTAGTTTTTCATTTTATGATGTAATGTAAGACTTATGAATATATCTAGTGTTTCCAAGGCTACTAAACCAATCGGTCTTTCGAGATTTGATCTTTCTTGTGATCATGCCAATGTAATGTAATAATGCACCGACTCTAGGTAACTAGGGTCGGGGCGTTACAGTTGGTATCAGAGGAAGTTTAGTACAAACCTTGGAAGCTAGATTTAGATAAACTCTGATTAGAGCACGTAGACCTAAGATGAACTTTGAGGATTAGTGTAGAACTTCCTAGAATTTTGGTATTGTATAGATTTTGTGAGTTTTCCGAGCAATACATCCCTGTCTGGATACGAGCAGGTAGAGGCGGCTCTGGCACAGATGTACCTTGGGGTAAAACCCGAAAACACCGCTTTGAGCTAGACTCGAACGGGAACTGGTGCACGACAACGGGCCTTGCTGCACTCTTGGTTACGACACTCCCGGGGGATATGCTTAGGATAACTCTCATTTTCTTTACAAATCATTATGAAGGGTTTATGAGTATATACTTCCTCAAAGAAAACATTTTTATGATTATGGATTATATCCATAAATAGTTCAATTTATGTTAAGTGTTTTATAAGTATGGGATTATGTATTTTGATTCATAAACTGATCTAGTTTATGCCAATGTTTAGAAATGGCGCCTAGTGGAAGAAATGGAAACCGTATCAATGCACGCACTCCATGTAGGGATTTCCCTCCTGCTCAAGATAATTATAGTGGAGCTGGTGATGCAACTGGAGCCGATCAGCTAATCACCATACTGGGACAACTTACTCAGGTTATGAATAATAACCTTACCCATATGGAGCACCCTGATCCGCAGCGTGGAGGATCAATGTTAGATCAATTCATGAGGCAACAACCACCAATGTTCAATGGGAGTACAAATCCCTTAGTAGCTGAGCAATGGATATTTTCCCTAGAGAAAATATTTCAGGCTTTGGGGAGCAGTGAAAGGGAAAAAGTTATCATGGCAGTTTACCGCCTCACTGGAGATGCTGATCAATAGTGGTCATTGATTCAAAATACGAAGGAAGATGATGAAGTATCAAATATGGAATGGAGGAAGTTCAAAGATCTGTTTTTAGAAAAATACTTTCCTCGCGACCATCGAGCAGATATGGAAAGGCAATTTCTAAGTCTGAGACAGAAGGAGGATGAGAATGTCACAAAGTATGAGGCTAACTTTACAAGGTTAGCAAGGTACGCTGGTGATTATATACGTAACCAAAGAAGTAAGATTGATCGTTTCTATGATGGGTTAAAACCATTTCTCCGTTGAGCATTAGTCTCACAATCCTTTACATCATACGAAGACATTGTCTCATGTGCTATCAAGACCGAAAAGGAATTCTCTAAGTCTTATGACTTTAAAGCAAATCAAGAGAAGAAGAGACCTGCTGATCAATCTGGGAATGGAAATAAGGGGAATAAAGGAAAGGTTGAATATCCATCCTGTGGTAAATGTGGGAAGAAACACCCCGGTGCTTGCTTGAAGGTAATGGGAGTCTGTTACAAGTGTAGTGAAAAAGGCCACCAAGCTCATGATTGCAAAGGGAAGAAGGAAGCCACCAATGTTCAGTGCTACAATTGCAGGGAGATGGGTCATTATGTGAATGAATGTCCTAAGCGTCAGGATAACTTACCTCAGAAAAGGCCAAGGGATCAAGGCCAAGCTTATGCTATCACTACTGCTGAGGTAGAAGTTCCGAATGATGTGGTGGAAGGTAATTTAATGGTTTCCTCAAGTTTAGCAAATGCATTATTTGACTCTGGATCGTCGCATTGTTTCATATCTTCCCAGTTTTCTAAGAAAATTAGACATTTCCAATTTGATTTAATAAGGGAGTTGTCAGTTAAAACTCCTAAGGGAAGTATCATTGCAACAAAGTTTTGTGAATCAGTCCCCATTAGAGCACATAAATTTTCTTTATCTGCTGATCTCATCGTCATACCTATGATTGAGTTTGATATAATCCTCGGTATGGACTGGATTTCGGACTATTATGTGAAGATTTATTGTAAAAAGAAAGAGGTTACGATTCTTGATGATAATGATAAGGAACACCTTATCTTTAGAGCAGAATCGTCACCACCTAATTCTTATTTAGATCCACCCCCAGTAGCTCAACTTAATTAAATTATTGGGGAGGAAGAGAATGAAATAACTGTCGGTGAGGAAAGGAATGTTCAAATAGAGGATGTACCTGTTGTGAAAGAATTTGTAGATGTATTTCCGGAAGATTTACCTGGACATCCTCTAGAACGAGAAGTTGAGTTTTCCATTGATTTGATTCCTGGATCAAGGCCTATATCGAAGACCCCTTATAGAATGGCCACTGTAGAGTTAGTCGAACTAAAGAAACAACTAGAGGAATTGAGTAATAAAGGATTTTTTCGCCCTAGTGTTTCTCCATGGGGAGCCCCTGTTCTTTTTGTTAAAAAGAAAGATGGATCTATGAGGTTATGTATCGACTACAGGGAGATCAATGCTATAACGATAAAGAACAAGTATCCCCTACCTCGCATTGATGATTTATTTGACCAACTGCATGGAGCTCAATACTTTTCAAAGATTGACCTTAGATCTGGATACCATCAGTTGTGTGTGAAGAAGGAAGACATTCCGAAGATAGCATTTCGAACCAGGTACGGGCATTATGAGTTTACTGTAATTCCGTTTGGATTAACTAATGCACCCTATGTATTCATGGATCTGATGAATAGAGTTTTCAAGGAGTATCTCGATGAATTTGTGGTGGTATTTATTGATGATATCTTGGTATACTCCAAAACCTACGAAGATCATGAAAATCACTTGCGCATTATCTTGAAGACTCTGAGGAGGCATGAATTATATGGGAAGTTTAACAAGTGTGAATTCTGGCTTCATGAGATTTCTTTTCTTGGCCATATTGTCTCTAAAGATGGAATCTCTGTTGATCCTTCTAAGACCAAGGCAATCCAAGAATGGCCATCACCTACGAGTATAACTGAGGTACGCAGTTTTATTGGTTTGGCAGGTTATTATCGACGTTTCGTCCAGAATTTTGCCCGATTGGCTAACCCATTAACGAAGCTCACACGTAAAGGGGTTAAATTTGTTTGGACAAAAGAGTGTGAAGAATGTTTTGAAGAACTGAAGAAAATATTATTCAATGCTCCTATATTGACTCTACCATCGGGGAATAATGGGTTCGTTATTTATAGTGATGCATCGAAGAAAGGACTCGGTTGTGTCCTTATGCAGAATGATAGAGTTATTGCCTATGCATCACGACAGTTGAAAATTCATGAACAAAACTATCCTACTCAAGATCTCGAGTTAGCAGCTGTGATCTTTGCTTTTAAGATATGGAGGCACTACCTCTATGGTGAAAAATGTGAGATTTATACTGATCACAAGAGTTTGAAGTATATTTTCTCAAAAAAAGAACTCAACATGAGGCAAAGGAGATGGCTTGAATTACTCAAGGATTATGATTGCACGATACACTACCACCCAGGGAAAGCAAACAAGGTGGCAGATGCTTTGAGTAGAAAAGACCATGGAGTTTTGAACAATATGAGAATTGAAAGGGATCCAATTTTCATGGATCTAGTGAAGATGGACATGGGAATAACCAGGGAAGGCGAAACATCATTTCTTTTTCAAATGGTTGCCAAACCATATTTAATAGAAAGGATTAAGAGTACTCAGACCGATGATGAAGAATTTCAAAAGAAGATTAAAGCTGTGAATGATGGGAGATTGAGAGACTTTGTGTATGAAGATGGAATTTTGAAATTTGGGAAGAGACTTTGTGTTCCCGATATACCTGATCTAAAAAGGGAATTGTTGGATGATGCTCATAGTTCCAATTTCTCTATACACCCTGGGAGCACCAAAATGTATAGAGATTTGAAGGAACATTTTTGGTGGGACAACATGAAGAGGGAGATTCTGATTTTGTGTCAAGATGTATGGTTTGTCAACAAGTGAAAGATGGAAGGCAACAGCCTGGAGGAGTCATGCAACCTCTTCCCATACCGGAGTGGAAATGGGACAATATTACGATGGACTTTGTCATGGGGCTACCAAAGACTCCTAGAAGGAATGATGCAATATGGGTTATTGTTGATCGTCTTACCAAGTCAGCACATTTTCTTGCTATAAGAGAAGATCTACCCCTGGAACGTCTAGCAAGACTATATATTAATGAAGTTTTGAGACTTCATGGAGTACCCTTATCAATTGTTTCTGATCGTGATCCCCGTTTTACTTCAAGATTTTGGAAAAGTCTTCAGAAATCCCTGGATACTGAACTTCATTTGAGCACTGCTTACCACCCTCAGACAGACGGACAATCAGAACGGACTATTCAAACCTTAGAAGACATGTTGAGATATTGCTCACTTGACTTTCAGGGTATGTGGGATCAATATTTACCTCTGGTATAATTTTCCTATAACAATAGCTTCCATTCGAGTATTCAGATGGCACCATATGAAGCGTTATACGGAAAGAGATGTCGTACACCAACCTGTTGGGATGACGTTGGTGAAAGAAAACTTGTAGGCCCAGAACTGGTGGAGGAAACGGTGGAAAAGGTGAAAGTAATCCAAAATCACATCAAAGTAGCTCAAAGTAGGCAGAAGAGCTATGCCGATAATCGAAGGAAGGATTTGGAATTTCAAGTCGGTGATCATGTTTTTCTGAAGGTATCTCCGTGGAAGGGAGTCATACGTTTTGGTAAGAAAGTTAAATTGAGTCCCAGGTACATCGGACCTTTCGAAATTCTAGAACGAATTGGGATTGTAGCTTACCGATTGGCAATGCCGCCAAGTCTCTCAAAAGTTCACGATGTGTTCCACGTATCTCTATTGAGGAAATACATGCCTGATCCAACGCATGTACTCACCTATGAGGAATTAGAACTGGAACCCGATCTTTCCTATTGTGAAGAGCCCGTCAGGATTCTTGATACGAGAGAACAAGTACTGAGAAACCGGACGACGCGTCTGGTAAAAGTTTTGTGGAGAAACTATAAGATGGAAGAGGCAATGTGGGAACCTGAGGAACTTATGATGAAGAACCACCCGAGTCTTTTCATGCGATAGTATTCTAGAAATTTTGAGGATGAAATTATTTGAAGGAGGGGAGAATGTAACACCCCAAGCTTCTACGGTACGCTTCTCTTTGATTAATGCGATAACGTGTGTTGTACGCAACACCGAGTTCTAACAACCAATCAAACTAGCCGTTATGAATAGTAATACCTAATTTTTAAAATTATATATATTTTATATTTAAAAATGGACTTCATTTTTGGATTCGGAATATCTAATTTAGCCTAAGGTGAAATTTTGGTACTTTTCGGATAACTTTCATATTTTAATGAATAGTGAAAATTACTAAATTTTAATTAAAAACAAATTTTTTAATAAAAATAATTAATAGTGATAAATTATGAATTTTAGTAGTTTTAAATTATATTTAGAATATATTTTTACCATTTAATATAATGTTGGTCATTGGACATAATTTTACAATTAAACCGAACATAAACAAGTGTCAATCTTTTGAAAGTTATTATCTCTTAAAAACACGCTTTTTGTTTTGACAACGGGAATTAATTTTAAATTAATTTCTGCCACTTCTGTATTTTTAATTTAGGAAAATGGATTCCATATTTGGAATCAGGATGTTCAAATTGTGTAAATAGGTAACTTTTATTTTTAGACATTTTGAATAATTACTGCGGTAAATATTTTATTTACCATGGTTAAGGGTAAATACGGTAAATAAGGGTTAAAAAATAATATTATAATAATACTAAATTACCCTAAAACGTGTCTTAAACCTATTGGTTGATACATGGTCGACCATGGACATCTTTGGGTCGATTTTGGGACCCCATGGATCCACTTGTAAGTGATAATGACACTTTATTTTAATTAAGTTAAAATGAATACAAAAATGACACAAGCATATATCTTTTAGAAAAAAAATTATTACATAGGGTTATATATGTTGGATTTTAGATTATAAATATTCATTAGAAAGATAAAAAGATTTCCTAAATAATTATATTTTATTTATAATTTTTAGACATTAAATAAGTTATTTTATTTATGACACAATGATGATACATTAATTACTAAAATAGTAAAAACTTAAATTAATTGATATTATAAATACCCAAATAAATATAATATGAAACTTTTAATGAATTAAACTAATTTTATAGGATAATATGATATATTAGGATTGATTTAATTTACTTTTTTCGAAGTAATAAATCTGTTATGAGTTTCAAAAAAATAAACTATTGAATAGTGTCAAAATTGACATAAAAGAGTTCTTAAAACAAATATTATATTATTAATTGATATTAAATTCCTAAAAATCTAAGGTTCAGCCAAGAGACTTATATCATTATAGGTTAATCATTAATGGACCACTTTGGGGTCTCTCGGATGTATATATTATGTTTATTAACCATATTATATAAAAAATACAAAGAGACATTGTAAAAGTGAAACTAATTAACTTAGAGTTAATACTTAAAGATAAGTTTAATATAAGTACCTAAACCTGTCTAAATTCTATTGGTTGAGTTTTTTTCGACCCATACCCACCTTAAACTTTGAATAGTCAACTTTGGAGCCATTTTAAACCGAATATGAATTTATTATAAACTAATATCTCTAGCTTTTCCAAAGGTGACCCTCACCCCTCTTATAAAAGGGCACTCCTCCTTCTCATTTATTCACACCTTCAAAGCCTTTTGGTTCGGCCAAACTCTGCCTAAATACTCTCCCAACTTCCCTAAATACAACCTAGAGGCCTTAGTTTGATCATAAATCCAACCTAATGAGCCCTTTTGATCAAATCAAAAGGAAGAACTCGAAGAAGAGGTAATGATTTCACCACCTTTTTCCAAGTTCATTTCTTCTTCCACTTCTTCTTCCTTTGTTGTTACCATTATAAAATAATAACTCCAGTATCATATATATACTGTGATGTTATTATAAATATGGTACAACCATATTCAGTATTCTATCCACCCTTTGAATAACATGTCACCATACGTGCGTACGTACGGCTTACCGTCTCTACGTCGTGGTGTAATTGTTATTCAATATATTATTATTTGGATGGGTATAATAATGATATGTAACTCATGTAAATAATAAATATAACATGTTAATGATTATTTATATTTGATATACCATCCATTTATATATTATTTTAATATCAAAAGAATGATATTGTCGCTCGTGCGTACGTACAGACTACCGTCTCCACGAACGCGATGAGATTCATTCTCCATCGTATCCATTCAAGTATAATTATCATTTTATGATTTAAAAAAATTATGTTTAAGGACTTGATATAATTATGGATATGAATAATATACAACCTATCCTTTACAAACATGTCTTACGTAAAAAAACATATAAAAGAAAACAAGTAAGTTAACACCCGAAACAATGATAATACTAAGATATTATTATCAAATCAATATTAAAAGATCATATATGATATCATATTAATGTATATGATTCTTGTATAATTTAATAACAATTATTTCACCATTATACAGGAGGTTAACCTACCCCAACCAAGGAAAAGTACAAGGTAAGGGTTATTTCATAATCTCTTCATTATCCGAGGTTGTTTATATGTAATAATCTACTGGGATCTCTTTATCATCCACATCCATGTTTCTTCAAAATTTATTTCAAAACATTTTTATTATTTACAATAATATGGCTTAAAGTCATTTATAACCTTGTTTGACTTTTTATAAGAGGAATCTTTCCGTCGTTTTCAAAACAAGGTACTTTTTAACCTCTTCGACAGAATTAAGGTAAGAATGTTTTTTTAACTTATACGGCGAGTGCGGTTATTTTTTGCCGTTATAAAATATTCAAAGCTTTCCTTACAAGCTTATAAGAATATTTTCAAGAAATTTTTTTATTTTATATGGCTCTTAAATGATTTCAAAAATATAAAGAGATATTTCTCCAAAAAGTGTTTTGATTTCATCTATGTCAACATCCTTTGATGGATTTTACTCTTATTTGAAGTTGATTTATTATGATACAAAACTTCTATATTGTATTGAAGGTTTTGTGATATGTTTGACTGTGAATGTTCTATTTTTATACCATTCATAGTTTATGGTGAAATTATTGACATTTCGTATGCTGTTTTTAATACGAATGTTTATGTTATGTTTAAACCTTTTCATATGGGAATGCATTGGACTTAATATGTGACGGGTGGAGCCCGCTATAGCTCCTAGATGCATCGGTAGGTCTCATGAGACAAAATAGTGTCTTGGCACAAGGCCCTGACAAAATCTTATTTGTAGTCTTGGCACGAGGCCTTGGCTATGTGGTTATGATAGTCAGGCATTATGCATTCCAACATTATGAAAGTGGTTATTGATATTGCATGTGATTATTCGATTAGTAGAATATCCATGTGAACAAGTAAATGGAATTATTTCATTTTACTTTTGCCATACTATGTTGAAGTTCAAGTTTAAAAGGCTTTTGTTTTAGTTATACATAGCCTTAAATGTTTATTCTTATTTATGAAAGTTTCCGGTATATTGTTATCCTTACTGGGCATTTGAGCTCACCCCTTTTCTATGTTTTATTTTTCCAGGAAGTGAAGAAGTAAATTATGAATGACCTGCAGGGATATTATGTGGGGATATGAGTGTGGTTTATGGAGACAATATGTTGTTGTAGTAGTTTTTCATTTTATGATGTAATGTAAGACTTATGAATATATCTAGTGTTTCCAAGGCTACTAAACCAATCGGTCTTTCGAGATTTGATCTTTCTTGTGATCATGCCAATGTAATGTAATAATGCACCGACTCTAGGTAACTAGGGTCGGGGCGTTACAGGGTACGTGGCGCCTCTGGGTGGCTTCTGGAACCTGGACATTATAGAGGTGTTTATGAGTTCTCATACATTATTATTTAACATTTTATTTCACATTAGATCAATTCATTTTTTTAAATTGAATTTGAATCATGGTATAGTGACCATCCTTTTTAGTATGTTGATATTCTATCCTTAAGGACTAGTATGAATTCAAGTGTGGGGGTATTTGATATGAATATTTCATGAATGAATTTTATATTTTTATGTATTTATTATTTTATTTAAATGAATGATCTTTCCAATTTGGGAGAGATTTGATTTGTTTTATGTTTTATGGAATGATTCAATAAATATGTAAAAATGGGAAAAAAAAGAAGAAATTATGTGATTAAAGACACTTCAGGCCATGAGATTTGCTCATGGAACAACACTAGATTTTAGAAGATATAATAGAAATGGAAAATTGGAATAGACTAATTACACATCGTGATATGCCCAAAAAAATTTTCCATGATGGACATGTCATGACTTAAATACCCAACCTGAAAATAAATTAGTTTCCATGAGTCTCTAATTCACATAATGAAGTAAGTAAAATAGTCAAATCAACATATGAGATTCACACAACATAGAGGAAAGTACAGAACTATATTACATGAAAAGTAACCAAATTACTTGTTGTGTAATGGTCAACATGAAAAAAAATAAAGATAATGTAACCATGGGTTTAGTTGGGATTGTTTATAAAAGGAGACCCCATCCACCCTTACAACATACTGTGGGACCATTTAAGGATACATGAAACCAATGGGTGACCACTAGATGGAGTGATGATCTAGAGCCGCTCTTCCCAACAATTCTTCCTCAGGTACCCATTCCGCTCAATCTCATCATGATATAGTAGTTTACTTAGTGCTGGGTGATTTTATTATTAGAGGGGGTGATACATAGGGATTACTATAGTTTATTATTAATGTTTTGGATTATTGAAACACTATTTATTCAATTCCAATATATTTCTTTCAAAAATGCATGAATATTACTTGTGAATGAAGGAGTTCTATTTTATTTCATAAATTAATTGCCATAGTTTATGTAGAACCATTATGCAATCTAGGTAGGTTATGTTTAAAAGAGTTATTGGGCCAACTAGTTCTATGTTTTCACTAAGTAAATAACTATTAGAAAGGTGAAAATCACATTAATAGGGTAGGGTACCTAGAACAAGGATGCCTACTGATCCAATTCTGACACCAATACAAAATAAAACCATATCATTTTAATCTATAGAATATGAACCTAAAAATCATTGAACCTGACATGTCTCCCATCTTGATTTGAAACCCAAACAATCTTGATTTTTTTCTTCATTTATCCAAACCATCAAACAATTCATTATTAGTTTCCTCAATTAATTTAATATATTTAGATCATCCGTATAGGTTTGATACTTGGACTATCTAGATACTACATTTTTAGTCAGGTTGACTGACTCTATATAAATTACAAAATTTGGTTAGCCGCATAGGATTTAACGACGCCCCATAGGATGTCATGAACCCATATATCATATGAATCAAAACCATGCTTACATAGAACATGTACCAAAGGTATCATCCTCCCATGAAGTACCATTTCCTTAGAAACAACAATTTTGAATAGATTATTATCCATGGATAAATCAGGCTCTATATCTAGATAAATACAACTCAAAATATGAGATTGTTTAGAATGATATTTCCATATCTAAGATACATGGAACATGTTTTTTACCTATGTCCAATATGAAAGATGTGTTAAATAAAAATACACTTTCCCCTCTTATTTAACAACCTCAAAGGGTCCCAAAAAAGGTAGAGCAAGTTTCCCATGCTTCCCAAGCCATTGATGACCCAAACATGGTAAAAATTTCAAAAACACCTGGTCACCAACTGAAAAATCCAATGGTATATGAAAAAGATCAACCTAATATTTACACCGTCTATATTCCATAACATTATTTGAAGAAAAAACTAAATATTTTCTATCATCGCTTGGACCAATCGTGGTCCAACCATGAAACATCCACTGATCTCTAACCAATAGAGTAGATATTTACAAGGAAGACTATACAAGGCAATAAAATAGATATTTTGATCATGGACTAGTAAATATTATTATAATAAAACCTATATAACCCCAAATAATCATCCCAATATCAATTACAATCAAGGATCTTAGATCCAAGAATATCCTTAAGAATCAATATCTCCCTCTATGTCCATCCATTTATCAGTTGATGGTTTTTCATTATCAAAAGAACCTGAGATCACGTCACCACCAGATGGCCTCTCCAAAATCAATAAGTAAAGCAAATATATCTATCAGATACTATATAATATGGAATTACATTAATATGTATGATCTATTTCACATAGATATTTACTGACTCCTGAACTTTGGTTGTACCATGAATGGGTATAATGTGATCTGATTTGGTCATTATATCAATCATAACCCATGTCACATTAATCTTTATATAGGAACATGAAAACCAAACCAAATTTTAATAGAGATCTCATACCACTTTCAAGTTAGCATTGGAAGTTGCTAAAGCATACATGAAGGACTCTGATGCTTGGGATTAACCAATTGGAAAGTATAACATAGAGAAACAAAATCAGAAATACCCTATCTCAAACCCCACCTCTAGAATCATAGCTGAATTTCATAGACCATATTTTTGGTTCCATGGTGCACAACTCAATGAGAATTATGGAACTCTCCCATAATAAATTTTTTCATATATAACAACATGAAAATCCAATTTAAAAAATCATAGAATACCCTACATGGAAAATAACCACTCAAAAACTATCTCCCCACCATGAAAATAGTGTATAATGTAACAAAATTTATTATCACGTTGTTTCTTCTAAAGAATTATATCGAAAAGAGTTGAGATCAATAGAACATTAGCTAAGATAGCCTCAACCCACGTTTCCTGAACTCCTATATGAAACTGTGAATAAATAGCCATTAATTTTTACTCTTTTGATAATTTTTTCATATCCATGGTCATAATTTTCCTACTCATAGCATTGAAACTCACATTCCTATTCCATTAGGTATAGGCAGTTTCAAAATAAAAATATTACAAGTACTCCACCCAAGGTCTATAGTAGGGTTTCAAATATTTTTGAGAGAAGATAAAACTCATGGTATTATAGTAAGAATACATGGTAAACCATTCTATAAATAGGAAATACTACAATAATTTAATTACATGAATCATGGATATGAGTTCTTGTTCATGGGGTCATGTAATTCATCTCATGTGGCCTAATCTATTGAGATCCATAAGAAATGACTTTATCACCAAGTATAATAACACAAACATAAAATGAGCTTGATGTGTCACAAAAGAACACATAGCCTGGCCTAGCCTCTAGAAGAGTTGACATCGGTGTATAAGTCAAAAGATGATCAACTCAACAATATAACTCTGAAATTTATCATGAAAAGTAAACTTAACTCCCTTTTGAGTGGAGCAATCAGTGAAGAAGCCAACTAAAAAAATACATTATGAACTAGTGATAATACCCAACTAAACCCAAGAGTATCTGAATCAAGAAAACATTATAGGATTTCTCCCATGTCATAAAAAAATTCACCTTGTTAAATAAACTAAGATGACATGTTTTGAGGCATAAAGATAGTTATATGATGATATGAGTAATGTGTCCCAAGAACATAACTTCCATAATATATAAATCACATTTCAATAGCTTGAAATAATGTTGGGGATTTATAAACAATTCCAGGACTACTCTACAATGATGAACAAGATCCTCCTCAGGCTGAGAGTAAACCAAGAAGTCATCTACACAGACCAAAATGAATTTATCAAGATACTTGTATAAGATCTTGTTCATCATGTACATAAAGACTTTAGGATAATTGGTTAGAACAAATTGCAAGAAGAGATACTAATGATGGTCACCTCTAATTTGGAAGGTAGTTTTATGAATGTAATATTATTTTATTCTCAATAAGTGATAACTAAATCCAAGATCAATATTCAAGAAAAACTTATATCCTTCAACTGGTAAAAAAAATCATTAATACAAGGAAAAAAATATAATATCTTTACCATAATTCAATTTAGTTTCTGGTAATCTAATGATAGATGAACTGTTCCATCAGATTTCATAAAAAAGATAACAAACCCCACCCAAGGTGGCATAGTCTGGTCTATAAATCCTTTCTCAAACATATCATCCTACTGAGTCTTAAAATCATTCATTTAATTTGGTGTGATGTGGTAAGAAAGTATAATTATAGAAATAGTACCAGGAACTAAATTAATAGAAAAATATACCACTATTTTTAGTGGGGAAATAGATAACTTGGAAGGAAAAACATTGGAAAAATCAATGACAATTGGATGAATATAATCACTCAAAGATTCTGTCTCTAGATCAAACGAAAACATAGATATTACTTTTGAAAACATAGGATAATAAGTTCTGATCTACTCTCTATTGGGTCCCTTCTCTATGAAATATATGGAACTCCCTGTTGAACGTGGTAAAGAAGACCCATTGAAGATAGTATTTAATTCGGGCCCTATTACTAATCTGTTAATCCATCCTGAAAATGACATCATGATGCTTTATATTGAGAAGCAGAAAATCCTAAGTAGTCTCAATTTATAATAAAGAGAAAATATAAGTAGGACAATAAAGGCCCTACCCTCTCTTTGATCCAAGGGTTATAGTAATATCCACCATTTAAGTTAAAATGTCCATCAAATGATTTAACAGATTCAAAATTTGAGTTGGTATAAATGAATGAGATAAACTTATATAAAATAAAGCAGTCAATAAATATGACACTATAGTGATGATACCTTTAATAGTAATTGGACATGTATCCTCTTACTATGGATACTCTTCCACTATGCCAAGAAGGTTTATTCTGAATGCTTATAGCTGGGACCCCTTAGATCATGGAGCATCTAATTTCTCCAAAATGAATTTTGTTGATGATGACCCCATTCCACTACATGGGGAAGAAAGGATATAAAAAAACTTATTCAAGTGTCTTGAATATCCAATAGAGCTATAGATCTTGGATGCCTCAATGAAGACCCATTTAAAATGCCCAAACTTACCTTACTAGAAGGAATCCAAAGAGACTCTTCCAGGCACCACATGAGGTCTAGAAGAACCCTACTATTGAAAACCATCACAAGACTCATCACACTTTCTATATATATTAAAGGGACTCAAAGAACATCCAATGGGAGAAAAATAATCTAATATCACCCCTAACTTACTATCCAGATAAGGTTCAACTATCAACTTCATATATTTCACATAAATGAAAGAAGTGAGGTTCATCTTGAAAACATGATAATGAATATCAAATAGAAGTACCATATCGAACCATTGAGTCTCTATATTATCATTTGATAAAATATCAAGTGAAAACTACACAAGCTCAAAATATTGGTTCACATACTCATTCATGGTCCTGTCATCCTTCTTGAGTCTGATAAACTCTTTATCAATAGATTGACTCATGAAATCTAGATAGAACTAGTTGGTTAAAAGTACTTTAAAGTGATTCCAATCTAAATACTCATGCTTATTTGTTGTCACCAAATATTCACACCAACTCTTTTTAGGACCTTTTTTTCTTGAAGGTGGAACATTTCACCTTAATCAAATTAGGTATTTATAAGAACTGAAAAAGATTATCTATATTTCTCAACCAATACTCAGCCACATGAGGATTATTAGAGACTTGGAGTGATCATATATTATAGAGAAGGAAATACATAGCAGGATTTTATGATTCATCCCTACGAGGTTCCACAAATGGATCCTGAACCTGAATGGTTTCATGTTTTTATCATAGTGTTTGGACAACATGCACAATAATCTCAATGATAATCTCACCGAGGGAAGGATTTTATCTCTATAGTTCATCAGAAACATCATTCTATTTTCTATTCTCACATCTTCACAAAAGAATGATGCTATAAAACATCATAAAACAACATTGAAGACATTATATATTACTTAAACCAACATACTAAATAAGATAAATTGAGAAATTATGCCCTTCAGATAAGATATCATGATTTGGATTTCATTCTACCCAAAAAAAGTAGGCAAGTGTCTAAAATTAGGGAAAATTATTCCTCAAGTCACCTTCATAAACCACCCATTGTGACTTGTGGCTCGTTACAATGATATCTAGCCAGTAACTCACTCGTAACTACCTCCTAAGTCCCAATAAGATACTTCTAACTACATATTGATATCAAGGAATGATGTAGATTATACACCCTTTTAGGACACTTTATCATGAACTGTCCTAGATACCCTAATGCCCTAATACACAATCC
Source organism: Viscum album (assembly GCA_963277665.1). NCBI lineage: Eukaryota > Viridiplantae > Streptophyta > Magnoliopsida > Santalales > Viscaceae > Viscum > Viscum album. Next base: position 489,129,622 of record OY728148.1, on the reverse strand, counting down.
AAAAGTATCATATCCTGAATTAAATTCATAGTCCCCACGGGTTAGCGACAAGAACCTGACATTATTCAAGATAAATAGGGTTGAAATTTTCCAAAAAATAGTGGAAGATAAAAGATTCAATGCTTAATGCTCAAAACTTAATAGTGAGAATGTACCATAAACCAAATAGGTATATTAAAAACCCAATACAATTCATAATCAATGTACTCGAAAGAAAGATAAACATCTCAAAATAAATGTCACACCAATCCCAAAGGATCAAGAACATCCATCTCTATCATGTGGTTCTGTCCCATTGCTCAAACCTGGCCGAAGGAAATATACAAGCTCCCGAAGGCAATGGTAGGGTGTTGGATACAATTCCTAATAGTGTCCCACCAAGTGTTCCATAAAACATTTCCATAATAATAAACCAAATCATTAATTCAATTTAGAAAAACATGGAAGGGAAATACATTTTTATGTTTAAAAAAACACGATTTCATTTCAAAATGATGGAAAAAATTTCAAACATGTCACAAATAAACATTTTATATAAAAATATTTATATCATTTAAATGAATTGAATAGAAGAGATCTATAAATAAATGGTATATATAACAAAATAATCACAATAAGAATCGTTATAATCTTACCTATAGTTAAATATTTTATTGTTTTACGATCCTCACATGTCTCATATTATTGATCATAGAAATATTTTTAGACATGTCCCATAGGCTTAGGATGAATAATACTCATCAACATCCCCTCAGGGATAAGATCTTCATAACTATATTTTTTTAGAGTTTTTATTATCAATCTATTTATATGGAATTTCTTTCCTAGTGTGATTGTCCAAAATATCAAACTAATTACCCAGTATCTCATGTGGTTCATCCATAAATAAATAATGGGAAATTCATATCATTTTATATCAAATCATCATTTACAATTCAGTTACAAATTTTTCAGTTCAATATGCCAATTCCCTTTCAAAACCAAGACATTGATTTTTCACCATTTCATGTCTTTTCAATGAAAAAAATCATATATTTTTATCAATTCAATATAATAATTTTTTTAAAACCAATTCTCAAATTAAATAATCAATTCCATAAATTTCAAAACATGCCTTGATTTCCAATTCCATTGGAATTGGGGGTTTTTCTCAGAATCCATACCAAATCAAATTACAATTGCGATTCATATAAAATTAGTTTTTCATAAATAAATCAAAATATAATTTCAAAAAAATCAAAGAATGAAGATTTACTTATTTATAAAATCCCAAATATAACCACATACCTTTAATAATTTAATTTCAAATCAACAACTATAATGGGTTCCTTCAACAAAGAACAATGGCAATAGAGATCAATAAACCAAACATAGAATCATGATGCGATTAAATGGAGTCATGATATATAATCCACAAGATAATTGAAGAATATCTAAGGAGAAAATAAAGAGATATAGTGAGAGAACACATGAGATGATATTCACAATTCAAAGGGGGTTCAGACGAGATCCTCCAAGATTTTATCCACCAAGGGATGGATTTGGAGGAGCCAAAAAGGGTTCTTGATAGCCTAAAAAACCGAGGAAATATATTTGGATCAATTTAGGGTCATGTAGATGCATAAACATGGGTTTTTAATTGTTTAAAATAATTTTTTTAATTAATAATTTCTACATTCATAGTTTTCTACATAGGGATGTCCAATTAAACAAATATTGAGCCCTAACCATGCACCCCTATACTTGGATGAATAGTTTCTACTAGGTGGGAACACGACATTTAAATATATGAAAAAAACCTGAAATTCACTAATATATAAGGTTTATAATTTTTCACTAGGTGGGTGCATGGTTTGGGAAAACCTTTCACCAACTGTGCACAACCAGGAAAGCCTCCAAAAATTTCAAAATTCCACCTCAAACAGCCCTAAGAAAGATTCAACCAAAAGTGATTCCAACAAGGGTCTAGGAATACCGACAAAACGTAACATGATGTTACATATATCATGAATATCACTATTTTTAGGGTTTCTATAATCCCATTTTATGTTATTATTTAATGGGGCTTTTGATGAAATAGTTACCAAAGTGGAAAAGGCTTAATGTTACAATCTCCTTACTTTTGTTATTATTTAGGATGAATTTATTTTAGAGGAAATAATTTTTTCTTATTTTAACCAACAATATATCATTATTCTAAAATGGTTATAAAAGTAGTTAACATATTTTATTCCCATTTCTTCCCTTGGTGATTAAAGAAACATCAATAAATACATTTATAAGTGATACTGATCTAGTATATTTATTTTATACTGGATATCTTTATATTCTATATCCATATTTTATAAATGTTTTTAAAAACAATTCCTTTTAAAACTAAATTATTTCATAATTATATTTTACAAAGTCATCGAGTTTATTTTAAAAGTTTTTTTTTAAATAGAAATTTCATAACTTTTTTAAAAATGAGTCACTATTGAATCCCTTTATATATTTTTTTGAAATAAATGATTATTTTCAGAATTTATGATATGAATGGATTTTTCCATAATCAATTACATTATTTTTGTTTCATATTATATTATCTGTATCCACGATATTTTTGAAATAAAATTATTTTTGCCATATTATTTTTGTTATTTTTGTTTTTAAAAGTGACTTTCAAAAGGAAATGATTATTTTCACCAAGAATTTTTTAATGGTATATTAATTATATTTCATTTCATTAACATCAATAACCCCTGAGGTTACTTATGATCCACTAGTGATATGATATAATGATACTAGCCTCCTTCTTTTAATAGTTTGATTATGGTTGTTTCAATGATATTACTATAAAACTAATTTCATTTATTGGGTTAATCATGTTTTAATTATATTATTACAAAACATGTTTTTTCCAACAAATTAGTCATGTTTCAAGGATATTTTTATCAAATCCATTTCTTTTCCATCAGTTAATCATGTTTCTAATAAATTTTTATGAAACCTATTTTTTTCCATGTGTTAGTCATGTTTAAAATAGATTATCATGGAAGCTGTTTTATTTTTAGGGGTTATTCATGGTTGAAAGAGATTATAATGGAAGGAGTTTATTTTTCATCAGTTAATAATGTTTTCAAAAGAGTAAAGGTTTTTTTTTTGAGTTTTGGATGAAATTAATTCTATATATACACTATTAAAGATGTGGTTATTGGAAATTATATATAAATATGGGTGGTTAAATTATAAAACTTATATGATTGGTTACATTATTAACTAAGGATGAGTGTTTTCAATATTAACCTAGGATGGTTGGTTTCATGATAATCCAAGGATGGGTGGGTCCAGGATATATCTCCAATGCATTAGGTAATCCAAATATGTATGCTAACCATGTTAGTTATTCCATTTGTAAGAGTGATATGATGATAATGCTATAATATCACAATACATTTTCCTTATGCTTTCTATGGTTATAAACGTTTCTTTTGATCAATATTAATTCCACATTGATATTTACTATTGATTTTAATGACTCTGGTATTTGTGAATGACTTATTCCATGTTTTCATTTTGTTGATCTTGGTATTGATGGGTATGAATATTCTTATGTTATCCTCATACACATAGATTATGTCATTATGCCCTTATTATCTTCTTATCCTCACTCAAGGTATTTAATTTCCAATGCTTATGTTTACCCTTAATGCACATTTGAGCTCACCATTCTTATGTTTACCTTTCCCTATTTTATTAATAATTATTTTTAAGGATTTATTTTTAAAAAGGTCTCATATAGATGATGATGATGACCTAATATGGCATATGCGAAGTCAGGTATAGTATAAAAAAATAAACGCTTTAACTAAGGAGTGTTGGGTATATAAGAGTTTTTCCTAATTCTATAAAACTGACAACCTAAAAGTCCCATGGGTATATAAGTGATCAAATATTTCCTTTTGATTTTTTTATTTTTTTGGATGGAGAAAATTGGGTCACCTTCATCGTTATGATATACATAAATGTAAATATTATATATTGGTCATAGGATCATGGAGTACTGGTTCGAGCTGAAATAGTTGGAATGATAGGAGGGTTTAGATAACATTGGAGGTTAGGATATTTCTATTTGATTTTATATTAATATATATAGAATACATAATTTGTTTAAAATTTTAATGTTAATTATATGTTCAATTAATAGACATCCACTTTTATGTTTTTAGTAGTGAAATTTTGAGTTTATTAATGACTTTTTATGTGACTTTTTATTAGGTTGGGGTAAATTTAATGTTTATATGACAACCCTGAGCTTTTTTACACACTAAAACATGATTTATTATATAAATTATTCACATGATACATCATGGAAGATAGAGAGGTCTAGTGTCTTTAGGGATTAAGATCATTACATAACAACTTAAAACATGAAATACAACATCTTTATTGAAAACTTTCTTTACATGAACACTACATTTTCCCATACTTACCATTGCATGGGATAACCTGAGGACATGCATAAGAAAAGGGCAAGCTACAAAGCCCATTAAGGGAATAAACATGGAATAATAAAAGTAATACAATAAATGTTATACAATAGTCATATAAATGGATCACAAGAGAAACATGAACATAAATTCCTGATAAAGCATGATAATCATAACATGGATATGTGGAAACAACACTTAACAAGGAATTAGAATATACCAAGGATCATTGCACATGGAGCACGAGTAAACCATCATTTCACAAGAAGAACGAGTAAAACCTTGTTACAAATTAATTAGCATGAGTCAACACCCATTGCACATGACGTATCATGATACTATACATTACCCAATGTATTGGAGCACTATTAGGGCGTACCCTTCTTAAACATTTCATTTCATGCATATGTGTGCCACATGGATTATGAAATCCATAAACATCATAAGTTATTCCACGGTTAGTTAATGAGGAATAAATAAAAGAAATTAAAATTCAATGTTTATATGTGTATAAAGGTGAAAACCCTTGATAGAGACATGGGTATGGTATTCACTACACAATGATCTTGGCTTGAAAAAATGCGGTGCAATTTTGGCATCATAACGACGTGACATTAGGATTTATGAAAAGGGTTGATGAGAGATAAAATGGTGTCTCATCATATATACATGAAATGGATAGTAAGGGGATCATATAAATATATGGCCCAACAAATGTAATGTAATTTATATGCATAATACAAAATAATTACTTGGATGTAAAAAAGAAGAGAGAAATCTCTCAAGGAATTTCAGCATGGTAACAGGTGTACATGGGAGGAATTAATGAGAGAGAAAGGTTTCCCCCATCATCCAAACATTAAAAGGACAGTATTGGGGAGGTGTGAAATCATATAACAACATTTTTAATTGAAACAAAAGGGTATAACAACTAAAAGAAAATTGGAAAAAAATGAGAAAGGAATAAATCTCTTACTTGGAAGTGCGATCCCAAAGGCTTGGGAGAGGCTTGAGAGAGGATTCTTGGGATATTGGGGCACCTTGTGAGGATTTTAGAGAGGTGATGATAGAGGTTGGTCGAACTCTAGAGGTTTTTAGTTAAGAGTGTTTCCCTCGGAATTCGGGGATGACCTCCTGGATGGGAGATTCAAACGTTCCGATTGGTTTCTAGCGGGTTTGTTCGTAGAACCGGAAACATCCAATGATTCCACATCCATTTGGACCTAGTTTCCAAAGGTAGGCGCTCATTAGCTTGTGGACTGATGAGGCTTAGGAATTTGCATTGGTCGAGAGGATGGGAGGTCGGACTCATCACACATTTTTGAGGGGAATTATTGTATATTCCGGGACTCTCTTTATAGATTTAAGTTATGTTCGTGAATCCTTATTACATTACCAAGTATAAAATGAGCTTTTCATTTAGTTTTGACAATCAATGATTAAATATGTAATAAATTTAGAGAATCTTTTATATGTATTCGAGGTTTTTCATCAATAGAGAATCATCTATATCTATTTAGAGATTCTTGGTCAATGGTAACCTTCAAAACATTCATATAAAAGTCTCTTGGTCATTATGATGACCAGGCTGGTTTTAAAGCCACTCAGTGGGGAACTTGAAGTTTATTGTCATTCAGAAGGACATGAATTATTTCAGAGTTGGGATCGAACCCATAGATGGGCTACCTACGTATCCTTTGTTTTGGAAAAGGAATCAGAACCCACGTAGTTCGAATAAGGGAGTATGATGTTTATGATTGATGGATCAAAGAAGGATGTCACAATTACATTTACACTCTAAGCTTACGTGAGTCATTCTCGGTGTGAGAAACAAGAGGTATTGGTAAAAAATAGACAATTGTGCCATGAAAGATTCAATCATAAGAAATGGTTTGGGGCTTATGTATGTATGACTGCCCAGAGGATTTACTTTAGGGAGAAAATCCAGGAACAAGGTCCATAAAGGTATATGTGCTTTATGGAGATTTGAACACTCTAACTTGGGACTTATTCCTGAAAAGGAAACCCAGGTTAAAGATTAAGGTTTGGGGCTTACTCCTGAGGAGGATGCCCATATTTGAGATTGGGGATTACTCCTAAGAAAGATGCCCATATTTGAGATTGGGGCTTACTCCTAAGAAGGATGCCCATATTTGAGATTGGGGCTTACTCCTGAGGAGGATGCCCATATTTGAGATTGGGGCTTACTCCTGAGGAGGATGCCCATATTTGAGATTGGGGCTTACTCCTAAGAAGGATGCCCAAATTAAGGGACTTGGGGCTTACTCCTAAGAAGGATGCACAAATTAAGGGACTTGGGACTTACTCCTAAGAAGGATGACCAAAATTTATGACTGGGACTTATTCCTGAAAAGGAGACTCAGGTTAAGGATTTCTCTCATCTTAAAGGATGAGGTTGAATGAATGAACTCTCCATATTTAGTGACAAAACGATATTTAAATCACTAGGTTTTGAGAGATATTTCACTGAATTCCTTTCAGATAAGGAAGTCAAATCAAGAAATCATGCCATAAATGGCTTTGAAGAGTGTCTTGAAGACTGAATCTTGAAAAGGAAAGGTGTAATGACTTAAGAGGGGTGAAATGGGCAAGAAAGGCACCCAAAAATGAAGTGGCACACAAGTCTTGGAAGGCACGCAGGTATTGAGGGGGCGCGTAAGTATTGGTCGCGCAGGTATACCTGCGCGACATGTGGTGTACTTGCGCGATGGTCAACCAGCATTGAAATACTTGAGCGAATCTTTATTAAAGCCTTTAGAATCCTCTTGAGGTTCTTCCAGAAAAGGGACGCGCAAGTTCTATCGAAGGAGTAAGGCGGCGCACAAGTGTGACTACTTCCATTAAGGGTTGGCCACTCATGCGCGCAAGTGTTGACGAGTTTCAACACTTAGGCCTTCCTCCCTCTCTTTGGATCTTCCGTTCTAGGTAATAAATTACCTTAGAAGTGTTCCGGAAGATTTGAGAAGAGACTTGGGCATCAGGAGCTTCAATCCGAGTTTCTGGAAAAAGATCCTCTCGAATGGGGGGCCCACAGGGTCTATTTATAGGCGGGAGAAGACCCTGGGCGGTTACCGGGCGGTTATCACTTAGGCCGCGCAAGTCACTTGCGCGACCAAGGGAATCGTGCAAGTGGACTTGCGCGACAGTGATATAACTTGCGCGGTGAAGTTGCTTTTGATCCTTTGTTCATGCCTTTGTCGATTTTTGATATTTTCTTCAAAGGTTGAATCACTATGAGCTCAGATATTCCCCTTTTCTGATTTATAGATTCTGAGACGAAAGGAGCGTAAAAAAAAGTCCCCCCTAAGAGTTGGATCCGGAGAGAAATGAGGATTTGACTCTGAGGAAATCGAATCCATCCAAAGGAAAAGGGGGCGCACAAGTCTTCAGGGCACAGAGGGCGGCGCACAAGTTCTCTCCGCGCAGGCCTTAAGCGCACTGGGTACGGCGCGCAGAGTCCCGACCACGTCTATAAATAGAGGGCCTCACTTCCATACAAGCATCCAGATTTCTGGACTTCATATCTTCGAGCTCTCGCCGCGCAGGTCACCTTAGCCGCGCAGGTTGTTCTGTTTTCCAGAGTTTTCCTTGATGTCGCGCTACTGTAAAGGCATTTGTACTTGCGCGGTTTATACTTGCGTGTCAAAAACTAGAGCGGCACACGAATACTTGCGCGCCTTTATGCCTTTAGCCATTTTTTCCGAATTCTTTCATAAATTTTATGAAAAATAAACCCATTTAAGAGTTTAATTTATTCAACTTTTGTGCAGATTCAATGGCTCCTAAGGGAATTAAAATGTCTGATGAACTTGCTAGCAAGCGGATTTATGACATGATGAACATCATTGACCACGATTACTATGATATCTGCGACAACACTCTCCCAGATTTGGCTAAGTACTTTGAAGAAATATCATCTTAATTTCCCATAGAGCATCTACCTGCTTCTATATGGTCATGGTCACCTGCAAGGAGTCAATGTTCCAGATACAAAGAACTATACACCTGAAATGAAGCTGCACTACTACTCCTTCATTTCGGTTATGCTGTGCATTAAGAGCAACAACAATGGTGTGAACTTTCAAATTCTTCCTCCATGTCATTTCCTTGCAGATATGAAAATGGAAAACCCATGGGCTGAAATGTTTTCCACTACCGGTTGGTGGAGAGAAGACAAACATGGTATTAGAGCAATATCTGAAAAGAGTACTCTCCCCAAATGGATCTTTACTTCCAATGCTCCATTCTCAAATCCAGGTATCCATCTTCCAAGCCTCTTGGACAGAAACAGAGTCACTGTTTGATCAACAAAAAATTTTCTCAAACCGCACTCAAGAACATCCTTTTACAATTGTTCCAAGAAGATCTGGTATCACTGCATCTCTTATTGTATCCATTTGAATGAATGAATTCCAGGTGGTTGCTGATGAATCTCGGGATGCCGTAAATCAAATGAAGTGTTATGTTGAAAGCCTCTTGTAATTCTTTGAAAAAGAGAAGAGACTCCAGTCTGTGGATGTTATTCTAACTCTTGTGTATCAATGAAAAACACTTTCATCTTCAATCATTTGTACTTGCATTCTTTCACTACCTGCTTCAAATTTACTTAAGCCAATGGGCTTAGTAAGCATAGTTTGATCTTTACTAGGATTATTACAAATAACCCTACAAACTTTGAACCTTTTAATAGCTCAATATTACCTAAATCATACAAAATGTATGTTTAGTGAGATGGAACTTGACTTTTATTTAGAGTTCCTTTGTCTTATGTGGGCAGTTTAAAGTCATGCATGCCGGACATAAAGGGGCTAATGTTTAAGTTCAAAATAGCTTTGACCAAAATGGATTAAAATTGATTCAATTCCTTGATAATTTATCTGAAAACATATTACCATACTCAAGTATGAGGGAAAATATGTAAGCTATGACTTAAGAATTTTTGAATCTGAGGAATGATATGAAAAAGAGCTAAAAGGCATTAGAAGAAGTAGTTTCCAAGAATGAAGTTACTATTATTTGACAAAAACCCGTTAGGGGGTTGAATTATGCAGGGCCACCTAAGGGCATTGGCTGCATGGTCAAATAAATAACATCTTTCAGCTGACAAGTCTGTTATGTGGACTGTTTATGCAAGGCCACCTATGGGCATGTGCTGCATAGTCAGGCAAAAGAACTCTCAGAAATTTACTTTCCTAGTGCTAAAATCCAGTGAAAGTTTATGGAGATCCAAATTTTCTAAAGTATTGAGTTTTTTGTATGGAAAGAGGTACTTGAATATGGAGAAGATATTTCCGAACAAGAATATCGGAGAATTGAATGAATATCACTCCTACGAAGGTCTAACCCAAACGTAGGGAAAGAGAATATGGAGAGTATAAACCATAGACTTGAATACTTTTAGATCATGAAAAAGGACATGGGACAAATATGTTAAGGATGGCTATTTTTTGCAGATCCCTACATACCGTCATTTTAGACAAATAAGGACAAAAGAGGCATTCTTCCCAATAATGAAGTTACTATTATCCAAAAAACCCATTAGGGGGTTGAATTATGCACCTAAGGGCATTGGCTGCATGGTCAAATAAATAACATCTTTCGGCTGACAAGTCTGTTATGTAGACTGTTTATGCAAGGCCACCTATGGGCACGTACTACATAGTCAGGCAAAAGAATTCTCATAAGTTTGACATTTTTGTGACTAGAAGTCATGAAAAGGGTTATGAAGATATGAAAATATTTAAGGTTAGGATTATAACATATAAAGATGGGTATTTTCCAATGTATATAGAGATACATAGGTCAATGATAACCATAATCATGTTGTGGCTGGGTCCTGAATTGAAATTTTGGACTTCACTACGTATCTCATAAGAATGAGAATCAAGCCATACGTAGTTCTTGAAATGCAGTTTAACGTCGTACAGGACGAAATTATGAGAGATCTTAGTTTATGGTCATAGAGTTCGGACCATAATAATGAATACACAGTGTGTGTATTCATGAGGACTTTTCATCCAAGGGGCTGAAAGTGAAATTTGGGGTTAGGCCCAAAAGACTTGGGACTGGATTCGAGGGACACTTGAATGTTCCTACGTATCCCATAAGGATGGGAATCATGTCCACGTAGTTCTAGAAATACCCTTTGTACAAATTTGGTTCGTACGGGTGAAAGGGGACTTTAGTGCAATGATGGTTTAACCTGAGACAAAAAGTTTAGGTATTACCATGTATGCACGTAGTCTTTTGAAATGAAAACATGATTGAAAAATCAATGTCATCACTAGTTCTCTCTCAAATGAGGAAATCAAAGAGTATTGTAGTTTATTGTCGTACCAGACAAAAGTGTTGCATAGTTTAACGTCATATAACAAGGACGAAATTGAATCAATGTAAAGATATTGATTCTAGGGGCGGTTTCACGAATCAACATCATATGAGATGGTGGTGAACCGATGTGAAGAGATTTTTTTTGGGCTTGAACCCTGAGAGGTTGACTACATACCCATCATGGAGGGCAAGGATCAAAGTTCGTGTAGTTCAATTAAAGAATGAATTAATGATCAAGTTGTTCTTGGGGACAACGATCTAATAAAATAAATAAAATAAAAAAATGTTGTTGGGACTTATACATGGTTAGCAGCCTATAGAGAGTGTTATGGTTGAGGTTTTATTTAAGCTCACGTGAGTCATACTCGGTGTGAGAAACAAGAGGTAACAACAAATTTAACGATGCATAGTTTAATGTCATGTAGGACATATAAAGGGACTATGCAGTTTAAAGTCATGCAGTTAGGACTATTGGTGCTACGCAGTTTAGTGTCATGTAGCAGAGACAAAATACAGTTTAATGTCATGTAGGACGTATTATGAATTTTCTGTACAGTTTAGCATCATGTAGTTAGGACGATGGGAACAATAGAGTTTAACGTCATGTTGGACGAAAGGGGGGAACTGTGTAGTTTAATGTCATGCAGTGAGGACAGAAGAGTGCACCATTTTAACGTCATGTTGGATGCATTGGGGATTTTTTCCACAGTTTAACGTCATGTTGGACGAAAGTGCGAATAGTTTAAGGTCATATACATGGACCGTGGATGGTGCAGTTTAATGTCATACTGGACGGTGGTGTAGTTTAAGGTCATACATGACCTTTGATGATTATATAGTTTAACATATTTCTGGACGTAAGGGACTTTTATATAGTTTAGCGTCATGTAGTTAGGACGTCACAGTTTAATGTCTCGCTGGACATAAGGGACTTGCAAATAGTTTAGGGTCATATGCATGGACCGTTGATGATGCAGTTTAAGGTCATACTGGACCATTTAGGGAACTTTTTCACAGTTTAACGTCGTGTGGGACGAAGTTGCAGTTTAAGGTCATACAAGACCATTGCTGTATAGTTTAATGTCATATAGCAAGGACGAACTGGTGCTGCACAGTTTAGTGTCATGTTGCGGGGACATATAAAGGGACTATGCAGTTTAAAGTCTTGTAGTTAGGACTATTGGTGCTGCACAGTTTAGTGTCATGTAGTAGGGACACAATACAGTTTAATGTCATGTAGGATGTAAGGGGGAGTTTAAGGTTATACTGGACCATTGCTGTATAGTTTAACGTCATATAGCAAGGATGAACTGGTGCTGCACAGTTTAGTGTCATGTTGCGGGGACATAAGGTGACACAGTTTAACGTCATGTTGGACGTATGTGCAAATAGTTTAGGGTCATATGCTTAGACCGTTGCTGTATAGTTTAACGTCATATAGTAAGGACGAACTGGTGCCGCACAGTTTAGTGTCATGTTGCAGGGACAATTTCTACTGCATACACAGTGCTAGCAGGGGTAGAACTGGAGTAGTGGCTTCGGAAAGATCCATGTCTTCCCCTGTATCCTGAACCTCTGGAACTTCCTCAGATTCCTTTATTTGATACAAGGAATTCAGGCTCATCAAAATTGAAATTACGACTGGAGTACGGATTTGTTAATTGAATCATATTAACAGAACCGAAGATTAACTCTTTGTCTAATAAAGACTTTGCCTGACTAGCCTGTTTAGGCTGTTCCGTTTGATGGGGCGGTGCCTGTGGTTTTGAAGTAGATGGCATAAAGTCTGCCAGAGTCAAAGACAATTTAGGATTTGACACATACTCATCTTCTTCTGATTCTTTTTCCTTCTTTGAATCAAACTGTTTCTTTGAGGATTTTCCCTCCGATGAAGAGGGGTTTACCGCAATATTCATGGAATAAGACACAATTGGTTTCTTTAATTGTGTTCGCAAAATGGAATGAGTCCGATTGATTGTCTTTCTGACCATCCAATCATCATATTTCTGTGCATTTCTGCTTTTGACTTCTTGCCATTCACCTTCCTCCTCTGGAACTGTAGCAGTAACACATGCTACCTGAGTTGAAGAACCTTTCAACTTGACTTGTCCCAAGTCGACCATCTTTTGTAGGAGGTCTTTGAAGACAAAACACTCCTGGATGGGATGCCCTAACATTTGATGAAAGGGAGAATAATTGGGACGGTCTTCATATCCTTTTTTGTTTGGCCTCTTGGGAACTGGTAATTGAACCAAATTATTTTCCAGAGCTGAAATGAAGTAACCAGGAACTTGCTCACTTCGGAAGGAGTATGTTTTACTCTTCATATCCTCAAATTGTTTTCGTCGTTGATCTCTTTGATCATTTGGACGAAACGACCTTTTTTGTTGGCGTTCAAGAGGTGGATCCTTTTGAGAAGATGAATGTTTTGAAGTAGAAATAGGTACAGGTGCTTGTTTAAGCAAAACTGTAGCAGTTTCTGCTTTACCCATTCTCCTTCCTGAAGCTGATGGAATTACACGAGATTTAACCTTAGCCTGTATAAGGGAATCTTAAATCTGATGAGCGATTGAAGTAAGGTCTCGAAACCCTCCTGTGTATTTCACAGGGATCAATGGCGTGCGTAATTCGTCACACAAATTTTCCACATAGATTGGCAACAGTTCTTCCTGAGGGAGTGCTAAACTCAGGGAATACGTTAATCCCTTCCAGTGAGCAATGAAATCAGAGACTCTTTCATTCTCCCTTTGCTTGCAGTTTTTAAGATCGAAAACTATCGTTTTTGGCAAAGTTGAGCTGAAATGAAGAAGGAATTTTTGACGAAGATCCTCCCATCCGATGATTGACCGGGATTGCAAGCTTGTATACCAGACAAAAGCTGGTCCTTGCAAGGTTCGCACGAAGAATCTGAGTTTCACTACTTCTTGCTGCTCTGGAGTTCCCATCATAGGATCACAACAAGACACGTAATGCGTCAAATGTTGTTCAGGGTCGCCTGATCCATTGAAAGTAGGGAAAATAGGGTTTCCAAAACTAGATGGAGGAGAAATTGAATCTACCCATTCAGGGTAAACTTTCTTTTCTGGTTGAACTTGCGCCCGTTTCCCTTCCATAGTTTCTAACCGAGATGTTAATGACTCAATAGTAGTTATTAACTTTTGAGAAACATCCGGTTGAATATGTTCTTGAGTAGGTGTAATGAATGGAGCTTGGACAGATGTGGTGGTTGGTACTGCAACTGATGGTAGCACTGCCAACCATTGTTGCGTTTGACCCGTAGGATTAGACCTCTGAGGGCGTACTAATAAAGGAGGATATTCCTGATCCATCTCAGTAACTGCAACAAATTCCTTCGGCTGTCGAACTTCAGCATTCTTAAAAAGAATACTACTCTGAAGTAGTTCTGCATTCAACCTTCTTAATTCTTTCATTTCTTCCTCCTGTTGTGCAAACCTTTGCTCTAATGAGAGCGATTGACCTTCTCCAGAGGAAGGATATGTAACCTGATTCTTTCCCCTCCCTTTGTTGGATACTTTTTTGAGAGAGGGAAGTGTATTACCTAGGTTCTGAGTAATCCTTTGACTTCGTGTACACACACCTTCTTCATTTGTATCGGTGCGTACATTTTCTTGAGTAGGACACTCTTCATCTGAGTCCCCTGAGTGAGTCTCCTCTGGTGGATTAGCAACAATGTCATTGATGACATTGATTGATGCATAATGCATCACATCCCTTCTATCAACATTTCTGTGATATTGTCTTCTTTCATATCTTTGATGAGACATTGCCTTTGGTTGATTCAATCCTTTAGGAACTTCTTAACGAGCTATAATTTGGAGGGAATCTCTTGAAAATTTGGCTCTTCGTTCCTCTTGGGGCTTCTTCCCTAATCGAGAAAAGACCGACATTCTCTGAGAAGGGGAATGATGATTTGAAAGAGTCCCCAGTCTCGTGAACTAGGGATGTTCCTGCTGATTCCTCTCAACTCCTCGAATCCCATTTGTTGACTCTGAGGGTTGGTTTAAAGGAGTCCCCAGTTTGACAAGCTGGGGTGGCTCTTGACATACTATGTTTGAGACTTTCTTGAAAGATCTCTTGATCTTGCGAATCTTAGTTCGGAAATTAGCTGGATGCATTAACCTGTATCCACTTTTATCACCTGGTTCAATAGACCGTTGGATGATTTCCGAGACTTCTGTCATTTGATTATTTGTTTGCTCCATACAAGAGGCTTGTGAAATATTCTCGCCTGCTTGATGTAGGATCAATTCAACAACTTGTTATCTACATGCTTGATTTTGAGAGGAACTAGTTGAACCATGTTCTTGATCAAGCTTTTGATTATGAACAAAGCCCATTGACTGTGGCCGGCCATGGGCAATAACATTGCATGAGACCATTTTCGGCGGGCTTTGCGGACTGGAAAGCACTGTGAAATGTAGTGCTCCGTGAACACCCCATCCTCTGATATGAACACCAAATGGAGCATTGGCAATTAATTGACACAATTTTCTTAGTGCGCCAAGGAATGAATGTTGAAGGTTTCTCTGTTGCTTTTCAGCCTTCAGATACCGAGAGACTGATAGAGATTCCAAATCAATCTGACGTTGTAGCCCTTCTATTATCTTAAGATGATTTTCATATTCATAATAAGATAATACCTTCTTCTTTAATTGACAAAGAGTTTTCCATATGTTGAGACGAATATCATGGACTCCATCTTCCGTCAACATCTTTGGAATATCATACTGGGAGTCAGCCAAAGGCCAAAACATGACTGGTACTTCACTTTTCGCCAGTTTTTTCCTCATGTTCAGCATTTCCTCTTTATCATTAAATGAAGATTCTTCTACTTGTTTTGACCAGAGTTGGTGTTTCCTTGTTGCTTCATCGGATTCAACAAGATTGGTAGAGAGATCATTGATCAAACTAGAAGATGAATGATAGGGGTGGTTCGGATAATGACCTACACCCTGGTCTATCTTCTGATTGAGAAAGTATTTCACTTGCTAGCGATAAATCATCAGACATGACTGGTTTCGCATTTGGAAGTGCCTCAAGATAAGAGGGCTTTCTCGGCACTACATTGTCCACTGGAGTATTTTCCAGGAAATGTGAATCACTACTGCGGAGAGGACTTTCGCAGCGAAATTCATCATCATGGGGAGGACCACCATAATGGGTTACAGCAAAAGATAAGATCTCTTGCTCCTTGGTCTTCTGACCACACAAAGGGTTCTTGTGGCTTTCATCAGAAGAAGAAACTTCAAGATTGACCGAATTTTAATGAAGCAAGACTTCATGAGGAAGTGTCTGTTGAAGACATTCAGAATTAATGTTCCCGTTATTAGGAACTGAGGGAGTAGAATCTTGAATTCCGACAGATAAATGTCTGAGGGCTTCAAGAACTCCAGCATCAAGCAAGGCTTGGTTACAGATTGGCCTTTGATCTCCTGACTGTGCTGGGTGGATCTTTTTCTTAGATGCCTTCTTACTCGCTTTAGAAACCACTTGATGATGAAAGTGATTGCTCTGAGTAGGTGTATGTGCCTGATCAGGAAAGATGGTCAGGTTAGGCTGATGATCTCCACTCAAATCAGGTGTATGTGCCTGACTTGGTTGTCCGTATGATATGGGGGAGTATGCCCCATAACCCTCTTGGACTGGAACAGATGTGTGTGTCTGTTCCAGAGTGAATCGTTGATGTGTCACTCCACTGCTAGGGATAGATTTATGTGTCTTTCCCTGAGATGATGCTGAAGCTATTATGATATCCTGGAAAGCATCTAGAATATGAGCAGGAATTTGCTTATGCTCTTTCACCATTGACAAAATATGCTTGGTGACTTCAGCCGCCGGAACGGGAATATACGTCCATTCCGGGTTTGGAGTAGGTGTATGTGCCTGCTCTTGTCCTCCTTTTCTTGTCAGTGAATCCTAACAGTACTCAAGTGTGGAGGCAGAGAGTTGAGTCTGCCTCCTGTTTGTCGTCAGAGCTTTCTGACTGACTTCTCCATGCGCTACCAAGCGAGACTGTTGGTAGGCCTGATTAGTACTAGCAGGTGTATGTGCCTGCTGATTACACTTCGCCAAAGGTGGTTGATGAGATCCATCATATGTAGTCAGACGAGCCTGCTGACTAAATGGTGATGTATAAGTAGTTGTATGTTCCTGCCTATAGTACTCTGCCGGAATTGCCTGGCGGGATTGGCGTGATGCTGCCAGACGAGTCTGCTGGACAGCGGAATTAAAATGGACAGGTGTGTGTGCCTGCTCATTGTTTGCCACCAAGTTAGGTTGGTGGACTTCTCCAGAGATGGTAGAGATGAAAACCTGCCCATTGTTAACCGGATTCCATCTCTGGTGATTCGTATTGCCTGCTCGGGTTTGAGGAACCTGAGCTGAATGCCTGGAGTCGGTACCCTCATCATGTTGAGGGCACACTGCCGCACGAGTCTGGCAGCGATTGTTTATGGGAACCCTTAGGAAGGACTCCTGTCTTTTTGAATTAAGGCCCTGAGGGACCTGCTCATTCACTTCCTCAAAGTAAGGGAGTGAATGGAAATTGCGTTCCGGGGATAACGACCCGAAACGGTTGGAGACGGTAGTCAGCACCGCCTGCCTCTTGATCACTGGTCGTCGTTGTCCGGATGACCTGTGTGAGTTGTTCACTTGGAGGGCCTGTCGGGCAGCCTCCAGAGTTGGGATGGTACCGTGTTTATGGTACTCCTTAACCAGCGCATTTGATACCCAGCATTGAAGACGCTGAGTAGGTGATGTCATCCTCAGAGCGGATGACGATCCAGTAGGAATAACAGCATTGGTATTTGCAGCAGCAGTATTCATAGATGTGAATTTGAGAGCAGCCATTATGGAAATACAGAAGATCTTGGAAAAGAGTGCCTGTTTGATATAACAGACGTAATCAAGATAAAATTCAGCCACTTCATCCTTTGGATGAGCACACATGTCAATGATTGTTTTTGTTAGCCCTCTTATTGAGTTTTAAATAGGGGCTTAACAAATAGGTAAAACATCATTTTAACTTGGTTAAGGATTCACGTCGGGTTCACCATTTTTTGTTTCCCTCAGAATTCGGGGATGACCTCCTGGATGGGAGATTCAAACGTTCCGATCGGTTTCTAGCGGGTTTGTTCGTAGAACTGGAAACATCCAATGATTCCACATCCATTTGGACCTACTTTCCAAAGGTAGGCGCTCATTAGCTTGTGGACTGATGAGGCTTAGGAATTTGCATTGGTCGAGAGGTTGGGAGGTCGGACTCATCACACATTTTTGAGGGGAATTATTGTCTATTCCGGGACTCTCTTTATAGATTTAAGTTATGTTCCTGAATCCTTATTACATTACCAAGTATAAAATGAGCTTTTCCTTTAGTTTTGACAATCAATGATTAAATATGTAAGAAATTTAGAGAATCTTTTATATGTATTCGAGGTTTTTCATCAATAGAGAATCATCTATATCTATTTAGAGATTCTTGGTCAATGGTAACCTTCAAAACATTCATATAAAAGTCTCTTGGTCATTATGATGACCAGGATGGTTTTAAAGACACTCAGTGGGGCACTTGAAGTTTATTGTCATTCAGAAGGACATGAATTATTTCAGAGTTGGGATCGAACCCATAGATGGGCTACCTACATATCCTTTGTTTTGGAAAAGGAATCAGAACCCATGTAGTTCGAATAAGGGAGTATGATGTTTATGATTGATGGCTCAAATAAGGATGTCACAATTACTTTTACACTCTAAGCTCACGTGAGTCATGTTCGGTGCGAGAAACAAGAGGTATTGGTAAAAAATAGACAATTGTTCCATGAAAGATGCAATCATAAGAAATGGTTTGGGGCTTATGTATGTATGACTGCCCAGAGGATTTACTTTAGGGAGAACTTCCAGGAACAGGGTCCATAAAGGTATATGTGATTTATGGAGATTTGAACACTCTAAATTGGGACTTATTCCTGAAAAGGAAACCCAGGTTAAGGATTAAGGTTTGGGGCTTACTCCTGAGGAGGATGCCCATATTTGAGATTGGGGCTTACTCTTAAAAAGGATGCCCATATTTGAGATTGGGGCTTACTCCTAAGAAGGATGCCCATATTTGAGATTGGGGAATACTCCTGAGGAGGATGCCCATATTTGAGATTGGGGATTACTCCTGAGGAGGATGCCCATATTTGAGATTGGGGATTACTCCTAAGAAGGATGCCCAAATTAAGGGACTTGGGGCTTACTCCTAAGAAGGATGCCCAAATTAAGGGACTTGGGGCTTACTCCTAAGAAGGATGCCCAAAATTTATGACTGGGACTTATTCCTGAAAAGGAGACCCAGGTTAAGGATTTCTCTCGTCTTAAAGGATGAGGTTGAATGAATTAACTCTCCATATTTAGTGACAAAAAGATATTTAAATCACTAGGTTTTGAGAGATATTTCACTTTATTCCTTTCAGATAAGGAGGTCAAATCAAGAAATCATGCCATAAATGGCTTTGAAGAGTGTCTTGAAGACTGAATCTTGAAAATGAAAGGTGTAATGACTTAAGAGGGGTGAAATGGGCAAGAAAGGCACCCAAAAAGGAAGGGGCGCGCAAGTCTTGGAAGGCGCGCAGGTATTGCGGGGGCACGCAAGTATTGGTCACGCAGGTATACCTGCGCGACATGTGGTGTACTTGCGCGATGGTCAACCAGCATTGAAATACTTGAGTGACTCTTTATTAAAGCCTTTAGAATCCTCTTTAGGTTCTTCCAGAAAAGGGACGCGCAAGTTCTATCGAAGGAGTAAGGCGACGCGCAAGTGTGACTACTTCCCTTAAGGGCTGGCCACTCAGGCGCGCAAGTGTTGATGAGTTTCAACACTTAGGTCTTCCTCCCTCTCTTTGGATCTTCCGTTCTAGGTAAGAAATTACCTTAGAAGTGTTCCGGAAGCTTTGAGAAGAGACTTGGGCGTCGGGAGCTTCAATCCGAGTTTCTGAAAAAATATCCTCTTGAATGGGGGGCCCACAGGGTCTATTTATAGGCAGGAGAAGACCCTGGGCGGTTACCGTGCGGTTATCACTTAGGCCGCGCAAGTCACTTGCGCGACCAAGGGCGTCGCACAAGTGGACTTGCGCGACAGTGATATAACTTGCGAGGTGAAGTTGCTTTTGATCCTTTGTTCATGCCTTTGTCGATTTTTGATATTTTCTTCAAAGGTTGAATCACTTTGAGCTCAGATATTCCCCTTTTCCAATTTACAGATTCTGTGATGAAAGGAGCGTCAACAAAGAGGAAGTGGGAGCTTGGGTGGGTTTATATAGGAAAGGACTGGGAATTCTTTATTATTTAGGTTTGGGACACCTCATATTAAACTAATCAAAACCACAAAACATCCCATGGTTTTTCCCATGGGTTTTTACAAATGGGAGTGAAAAACAATATTTTATAATGAAAATGTCTGAACTTTTTAAAATAATAGGGTTTTATATTTGGAGATGAGTCACACTCTCAAGGAAAACAATTTAAAAAGGCAAAATGTTTTATAAGCCTTGAAGGGTCCATTAAAGCTTTGTAAAATAAATCAAACAAACCCAAAATCACATTATTTTAATGTTAAAACATATATTGGCCGAACATAATATTTATATTATTTTATTACATCACTATTGGGTCATTATGATGTCATAAAACACATTATATATTTAAATGGTATTTAATTTTTACCCAAAAATTCGACAGTCTCAGAAAATTATGAAAAATTCACCATTAGATAATTTCGATGTCATGATTCCAAAAATAATATTCATTTTATATAAATAATTTTATAAATATGTGAATGTTTTATTGTAAAAATAAAAATTGACATTTACCGAAAATTCATGGGTTTTGATAAAAATAGCTTTCAAACCTTAATAAAAATTCTAATTGCATTCATAAAATTATATGATCAATTATATTTTAAAAAAAGTAATTTAATTATAATAATATTTTATTAAAGTATTATTTATTTCAAAAATCCATTAGTTCATCAAAATAGTTTTCTTAGTTGAATATTAACTAAATATTTTATTTGTGCTTTAAAAACTATTTAAAAAGTAACAATAATAAAGTGAATGCACATTATTTGTACAAAAATAATGTACATAATAATAGTTCTAGGGTCATGTTACATAACCCCTTATAACACCCGCATAAGACTGAAGGGTAAGGTGTGCTATGGTGAGAAACTCCTGGGGTGGCTCAGATAACATCGCTCGGTAGGTAAACTCTATTAACTTCCACTTCTCTCGTAGTCGGTTCTTGTCAAGCTTAACATGTCCACACTTGGATTGGGATTGGTCAAGAGCGAATCCCAATGACACCACCTACTTTCCGAGCTCTGAAAAATGGGATTCATATGGGGAAAGTCTACTAGATGAGGCCATCACTTCCTTTGTTTGAGTAAATTAGATTTTTTGAAGCCCTATATTTATACTAATCATGTGATCACTGTTCAATGGATATATTAGAAATGGTCTCAATTCATAACGGTATTTTAAAATATAGAAACATATAACCAATGAATTTCCAAATTTAAATAACCATAATACAAATTTAATTAGATCTAGAGGTATTTCCATTAATGAATGTTTGGGTCGTTACAATCTTCCCCCATTAAGAAATTCCATCCCCAAAATTTCCTTTTCCCACTCTAAAACAGATGTGGGTAACTCTGCTTTATCATTTCCTCTGATTCCAATGTCCCTTCTTCAAACTTGTGGTTTCTCCACAACACATTAATGAGGGGTATTGTCTTATTTCGTAGAACGTTTTCTCTAGGATCTAAGATCTTCACTGGTTTCTCCTCATACTAAAGATCATCCTCTAGATGTAATACCTCTGAAGATTGTATATGTGAAGGGTCTGGAATGTACTTATTTAAGAGGGATACATAAAAGACATCATGTACTATGTCCATGGTAGGTGGAAGTGAAAGTATATTGGCCACATCCCCAACACGATCAAGAATCTCGAAGGGGACGATGTACCTAGGACATAACTTCCCTTTATTTACAAACCTAATAACCTTCTGTCCATGGAGACATGAGTATAAATACAATATCTCCAACTTGAAACTCACGTTCTCATCGACGGTTATCTGCATAACTCTTTTGTCGACTCTGGGCTACCTTCATATGCTGTTGAATGTTTTTCACTATCTCCACCATTTCTTCGACCATTTCTGGTCCTAGTAGCTTACACTCACCGACATTATCCCAACATGTTGGTGTTCTTCACCTCTTCCCATACATGGCTTCATAAGGTGCCATTTGGATGCTTGAGTATAAACTATTATTATAGGAGAATTAAACTAGAGGAAGATGTTAATCCCAACCTTCTTTAAATTCCATTGAACATGATCTTAACATATCTTCCAGTGTCTGAATAGTTTTCTCAGATTGTACATCAGTTTGAGGATGATAGGTCGTACTAATGTTCAATTCAGTATCCAGAGCATGTTGAAGAATCTTCCAAAATTTAGAGGTGAATCATGGATCTCAATCAGATATAATAGATAGTGGTACTCCAAGCATCCTTACCACTTCCATGATGTATATCCGTGTGAGTTGATCCATTAAGAAATCCTACAAAATTTAAATTATGTTTATAGACATTATAAGACGATCCACAACAAACTATATTGCATTGTTTCCTTTGGATGTGTTCGGATGTCTGGTGACAAAGTCTATGGTGATGTTCTCCCATTTCCATGTTGGTATGGGAAATGGTGGCATCATACCCTTAGAATTCTTCCTACCTACCTTAAATTGCTGACACACCAGGCACATTGATGTATACTTAGTGATCTCTCTCTTTATATTTCCCACAAATAATGCTCTTAGGGATCTCGATACATCTTTGTGTTTCCTAGGTGAATAGAGAAATTTGAACTATGTGCATCATCCAAATGTTCCTTTTTTAGCTCTGGACTTGATGGAACACATATTCTTTTCCCAAATCTCACAATTACTTCTTCATTAGCATTAAAATCATAGGATTTACCTTTTCTAATAGCTACAACTTTCTTCTGAATTCCCACCTCATCCTTTGTAGCATCCTTTAACTTTTACAAAAGAGATGGTTGAGCAATAATGTCAGAAAGGATTAATGATGTTACATTATTTATGATTCTCATGTCCATATTCATAAAATCTAAGAAAAATGGATCCTTCTCAGTTTTCATCAATGATGGAATTGTTGTGACCTTTCTAATTAGAGAATCTTCCAC
Organism: Viscum album; assembly: GCA_963277665.1. Taxonomy (NCBI): domain Eukaryota; kingdom Viridiplantae; phylum Streptophyta; class Magnoliopsida; order Santalales; family Viscaceae; genus Viscum; species Viscum album. The sequence continues at coordinate 489,106,531 of OY728148.1, read as the reverse complement.
CTTGTTCACTTTCCCAGGGTGGTAATGGATTGAGAAGTCATAGTATTTGATCAGATCTAACCATCTTTGTTGGCGCATGTTCAACTCTTTCTGTGTGAATATATACTTGAGGATTTTGTGGTACGTATATATTTTACACTTCTCCCCAAAGAGATAATGCCACCAAAATTTTAAAGTGAAGATCACTACAGCCAACTCCAAATCATGTGTTGGATAATTATTCTCATGAACTTTCAATTTCCTTGAAGCATAGGAAATTAATTTGTCATTTTTCATCAACACACAACCCAAGCCCTTCTTTGAAGCATCACTAAATACCAAAATAATTTCTCCACTTGTGGGTAAAGTGATAATGTGTGTAGTGATAAGCCTCATTCTCAACTCCTTGAGGATTTATTCACGTTCATCACTCCATAAAAACTTTACTCCCTTCCAAGTTAGATTGTTATGATGATTGGAAAATCGTGATAAATTTCTCACAAAGCATCAACAATATCTAGGTAACCCCAAGAAGCTATGGATATCTGTTACTGATGTTGGCCTCATCCATCCTTAAATTTCATCTGTTTTTGAAGGATCCATTGATATCCCATTGCTTGTGATGATATATCCCAAGAATGAGACCTCCTTCAATCAGAACTTACACTTTCTGTACTTTTCATAGAGATTATCCTTCCACAAGGTCTATAGTATAGTTCTTAGATGCTCCTCATGATCTTTCTTGGTTTTGAAGCATATTATAATATCATCTATAAAGACTATGAAAAATTCATCGAGGTAATCCCTAATGACTATATTCATCATGTATATGAAGATTTTTGGAGCATTAGTGAGTCCGAAAGGCATTACTATGAATTCATAGTGCTTGTATCTTGTATGAAAAGAAGTATTTGGGATATCTTCCTTCTTCACCCTTACTTGATAACATCCCAACTCTAAATCCACCTTGGATAAGTATTGTGATCCACCCAACTAATCGAAAAATTCATTGATTTGTGGGAGATGATACTTGTTCTTTATCGTGATTTTGTTAAGCTCATGATAACCGATGAAAAAGCGCATTGACCTATCTTTCTTCTTGTCTATGAGGGCCAGTGAACCCCAAGGAGAAGCACTTGGGTGTATAAATCCTTTATCTAGATTCTCCTGTATTTTTTTCTTCAGCTCCTCACGCTCCAGAACGACCATTATATATAGAGATTTAGATATTTTCAATGCCATAGTTATAAGATAAATTGGGAATTCAACATCTCTTCTATAAGGAAGACCATACAATTCATTGAGAAACACTTCAGCGAATTCCCTCAGAATAGACATGTCTTTAAGGACGGTTTCCTCCTTAGACTCAATCATCTGAGCCAGATACTCGTACTCAGAGTGTAGTAATATCCGCACTTGAGATGATGGAGCTAAATAAGATTCTTCTTCCTCCATGCACTTGCATAGAATAATGGGTCGATTCTTCACATGGAGAGTGATTTCCCTCTCTATGGAATTTATGTTGGCTCAATATAAGGAAATCCAATCCATGCCAATAATTACATCAAATTCCACCAGAGGGAGTATGATGAGGTTCTCCGAGAAATTAAATCCACATATTATGATAGGGGAGGATTTATATTCATGGGATGCAATGATTTTCCCATTTTTCATACTCACCGAAATATTTACTTCCATGATTTTTGGTGGGGCGAGGATTGTTCTACAAAACATTTAGGATATAAAACAATGCATAGAACCTGAATCAAAAAGTAAATTCTCAATTCTTGAATGAATAAATAGTGTACCTGTTACCACTTCCTTGTTGGGGTTCACTTCGACAGTAGTGATGGAAAAATCTCTCCCTTGGTTCCTTGGAGGTTGTTGGTTACATCTGAAAACACTTGTAATAGGGAACTGATTTGAAATATGCCCTGGTTCTTTGCAGTTGTAGTAATGAACACTATATTGTGGTTCAAACAGAGCGTTAATCTCCTCTGTTGCAGCCCCAGGTTTTTCTTGTCATTAGTTAACAGTTAGGTTCCCTTCTCTTTCACACCTAAAGAATTTACTCACCCCCCTCAAAAAATTTCTAGGGTTCTTCTTTCCGCACCATTGGAAAGTGGGGTGCTGGATCTTCTTAGCACCGTTGGATTTATCCATCGGACCACCAACATTGAAGTCCACCTTTTTCTTATTATCCCCATGATAAACTTGAGATTATTTGATCTCTATTTTGACCATGAGGGTACATCAGACAATTTTATTCATAACTGTCGATGTCATGGATCAGCAGTGCTTTCCGTACGCTAGGTTTTAGCCCACCAAAGAAGCAGTCAATCTTGCATTAAGGTGGTAATGAAAAATTCAGAAGCATATTAGGTAAGCCTTGTTAAGTTTTCCTCATATGCTCCGGCAGATTCATCGTCTTTTTGATTGAGGGCAAGAAATTACCTTTCCACATTAAGCTTGATGGTGCAAAGAAATAATTTATCAAAAAACATCTTCCAGAAATCCTTCCATTCCAACACCTCAATATCCACCTTAGGCTACATATTTTTTAACAATGTACACCATCAATAAGCTTCACCCTCCAGACAGTAAGCATCTATAAGAACCTTCTCTTATTCGGAACATTTAAGGATGGATATGATCTTTTCAATGGAGTTGATCAATTGTTTGGAAATTGAGGGATCAAACAATCCATTAAAAGTAGGAGGCCTCTGTCTCATGAATCTCTCGATAGCGACTAGTTCTTTCTTAGGGGGGTTCAACATTCTTATTGAACCATGTTTCTATTCAAACCATGAAATAACTGAGAGAGAAGCATTACAAAGTTCACGATTCCCACTCCCATCGGATTGGGAATCTCATTAGCATAATCATCACATTAATCTTCACATCGTATTTTAGCCAGAGTTCTCCTATTACCAACCCTTGGTTGGAATATAAGGAAAGATAGTAGTAACACAAAAAGGGTAATCCAAGGACAAAACTGATGACGTATAAATAACTTTTATTTTCTTAACATATGAATCCATAGGCTTCAATCTATGTTATTCATGATGTACATTCTAACATATATTATTGGAGACATATTTTAATTCCCTTAATAAGGGTTAATACTAAGATTATGAATTTACCAAAGCATATACCCAAATAGTGTCATAAACAAGAGTGTAGCAAATCCTGTTGTCATGCACCAGTTCCCGTTCGAGTCTAGCTGAAAGTGGTGTTTTTAGGTTTTACCCCTCGGATACATCTGTTCCAGAGCCGCCTCTTCCTTCTCGTATCCATACAGGGATGTATTTTCTTGATAAACCACTTAGTCAATAATCACCAATACTTAGAGATGTTTTTATTATACTTATTCTTGTCTCTATGTCTTCACTATGTATTTCTAATCCTAATCCCAAAAATAACTAAACCTATCCTCTGATACCAACTATAACAACCCCGAGCTTTATTACACACTAAAACATGATTCATTATATAAAATCTTCACTTGATACAACATGGATGATTAAGAAGTCTACTATATTTGGGGCTTAGGATCATTACATAACTTAAAACATGAAAACAATGTCTTTATTGAAAACTTACTTTACATGACCTCTACATTTCCACGTACTTAGCATTGCATTGGATAACCTCAGGACATGCATAAGAAAAGGTTGAGCTATAAAGTATAGTAAGGTAATAAACATGGAATAACATGAGGAATACAATAGATGTTAGAAAATAGGTATATTAATGTAGCTAAGAGAAACATGAACATAAAGGCATGATAAAGCATGATAATCATAACATGTAAATATGGCAACAACACTTAACATGGAATTAGCATGAGCTAAGGATAATTTCACATGGAACATGATTAAACCCTCATTGCACATTAAGTATGAGTAAAACCACATTTACCATGAATTATTATGAGTCAACAACCATTGAAAATGATGTATTGTGATACAATACTTTACCCAATACATTGGAGCGCTATCAGGGCGCACCCTTCATAAACATTTCATTTCATGCATAAGTGTGCCACATGGATCATGAAATCAATCAACATCATAAGTTATTACATGATTAAGTAATGTGTAATAAATACCCGAATTCACCATTCCAAATGTATATGTGTATAAATGTGAATACCCTTGATAGAGACATGGTTATGGTATTTAATACACAATGATCTTGGCCTGGAAAAACACGATGCGATTTCGACAGCATAACGACATGACATTTGGATTCATGAAAATGGTTGATGAGAGAAAAAATGGTGTGAAATCATATATATATGAAATGTACAGTAATTGGGTCATATAGATGCATTTCCCAACAAAATTAATGGAATTTAGTTGAATTATAAAAAATAATTACATCGATGTAAAATAGGAGAGAGGAATCTCTCAAGGAATTTCGTCATGGTAACAGGTGTACTTGGGAAGCATTAATGAGAGAGAAAGGGGTCTCCAATCATAAAAACATAAAGAGGAAAATATGGGGGAGGTTAGAAATCACACCCAAACATTTTTAATTGAATGATAATGGGGATAACAACATAAAAAAAAACTAGAGAAAAAAATGAAAGAGGACGAAATCCCTTACTTTGAAGTGCGATACCAAAGTCTTGGGAGAGGCTTGAGAGAGGCTTATTGGGAGCTTGGGAAACCTTGAGTGGATTATAGAAAGAGGAGGTCATGGGTTGGTCGATGTAACACCCGAGACTTTTATGAGAAATATTTTGTTTTTAAGTTATATAAATCATCAAAGGAATCTTTCACTACACACAACACTAGCTTGGCTTTCTTTACACGCAACCGCGACCTTCCTCAATAGCTTGCGTCGTACGCAATACCGAGTTGCACTAAAAAATGACATGCTATTAAAATATTATTATGGACTAGCCGTTATTAATAGTATTAACTACATTTTGAATTTTATAACATTATTATTAATCTTACACATTTTCTTGAATATGGTAAGAGAACAAAATAAATTTTTTAGGTAAAATAAGTTTTTTTTCAAAAAATGCAGTTTTACCGCCTTTTGATGGCGCACCCACATTAAATCTAGTTTTTGACATGTTTATAAGTTCAATTTGACTAAATAAAATTCTTCTTTTGAATCAGGGTATAAATATTTACTTTGGATAAATTTTTGATATTTTTCTGATAACTTTCATATTTTGATGAATAGTAAAAATACGCTAAATTTTAATTAAAAACAACTTTTTTCATTGAGATAATTTATATAGTTAAATTATAATATTTAATGGTTTTAAAGTATAAATAGAATATATTTTTACCATTTAATATAATGTATGTCATTATCACTAATTTCACATTGAATTTATAGGTAAAAACATTTCAATCTTTGGCAATGTTTTAACTTCTAAAACCCGTTTTCTTAACAATGTGATTTATTTTAAATTAATTACTGAAACTTATATGTTTTGAATTTTGAAAAATGGATTCCATATTTTGAATTATTGAGTCCAAATTATGTTAATAGGCTACTTTTTATTTTTGGGCATTATGAATAGTAACTACGGTAAATTTTATTTACCATAGTTAATGGTAAACCGGGTAATTAAAGGTAAATATAAGATTATAAAGTTTTCCTAACACCTGCCAAAATCCTATTGGATGACTAAAAGTCGACGCATATCACCTAAGGGTCGGATTATATTCATTTAATAGACTTTGTTCCATGAAAATAATTTAATTATTATTAAAACCAAAGAATGTGACAACATGTCACTTTCTTAAATCTTATAAGTATAATAATTTTAATTTAGTGATAAAATTAATATAACTTAGAACATGAAAAGTCTCCAGAAAGATAATACAATTATCTACATCATAGGAATTTATTTATAATTTTTAGGGATTAAATAATTATCATTAATTATGCCACAATAGTGATGTTGAAATTATTTTATTAATTAAAATATCAAATAAACGGTTTTAAAAAATATTAAAATAAATATTATATGAACTATTTAATGTGATCCACTAATTTTCTAGATACATATGAAATTTTATGAATCTATTAAATCTTTTATTTTGAACATATCTTCTGTATATATTTTATTTAAATTCAAATAAATGAATAGTGTCAAAATTAACACTATTGTAGTTTATAAAAATAACATATTATAAAATTGTTTAAAAATCACAAAAAATATTTAAAAATTATAAATTAAAATTTATATGGTCTAAAATGTCATAAAGTGTCAAATTATGGAAAATTCACAACACATATGTAATTATTTATAATAATTTAAAATTTAGAATATTTTTACCACAAATAAAATAAAATTGATAAATAAGGATAAATCAAGTTGATAATGTTTAAAATAAATTCCTAACATGTATAAATTTTATTTGTTGATGAGATTACAACCCTATCTCATCTAATCATCGTATATGAGCCATTTTGGAAGTTTTTAAGTGGGGTTGGGATTTAATATAAACTAATATTTCTTATATTTCCAAAGGTGCCCCTCTCATCCCTTATAAAAGGGCACCTCCTCCCTCTCCTCCTCACAGTAATTTGAGCCTTCAAGCTCGGCCAATCCCTGCCCATTTCACTTCTTCACTTACCTAGAAACATCCTAGATGTCCTGGTCTTCTTCAAAGACCAATTGTAGTGCCCTAAGAGGAGATCTCAAAGAGGCGCTTTAAAGAAGAGGTAATGTCCGTTACCGATTCTTTCAACTTTATTTCTTCTTCCACTTCTTATTCTTTAGTTGTTTCATTATGAATTAATAAAATAAATATAACTCATATACTGATATGTTTTTATAAGTATGAAACAACCCTATTTCACCATCTATCCATCCTACATAAAACGAAATCACCACGCGTGTGTACGTACGGAATACCGTCTCCACGCTGTGGTGTAATCTATTTTCCATCACCACCTTACTTGGATGGGTATAATGGTGCAAATAAATAACTATATATGATTATTTTTAAGTGATATTGATTCTTAAATAGTATACATGCACTCCATTACAATTTCACGATCATAGGAACAATATCATCGCTCGTGCGTACGTACGGAATACCATCTCCACGATGTGATGCGACTCTTTCTACATGATCTTCATTGCATAATGATTATATAAATGAATTGAATGAATGAATATGATATATATTACACTAATACCATTCTGTAAATGAGGTATCTATAACCTAAAGAGAAGAATAATAATTTATTCGACAAAACACGCATAAGAACAAAAAGTAATAAACACCCAAATAACAAGTAGCAATGAAATATTACTAATAATAAGATAAGAATATGACCATATATGATATCATAACAATGAGTATGATTATGGAATAAGTCAATGACATTATTTAAATCATTATACATGATATTCAGACACTTACGAAGCAAATCAGACCTAAGGTAAGGGACAGTTTCACAATCTCAATTTTTATCCGAGATTATTTATACTTCAGAATTTACTTGGAAATATTTATCATCCACATCCATGTTTCCTCAATTTGTAATACTATTCACATCCTCCTACAATTTTTTAAATCCAATTTTACCCTTCGGTGAGTTTTTAGTAAAAGATATGAAAGGAATATTTTGTCATTTTTCGTACGAGGTACTTTTTGACGTATCCAACAAAAGTACGAGAAGAATGTTTTTTTAACTTATACGGCATGAATGGATTTTTAAAACATTATTTCCAAGAAGCTTCCTTTACAAGTTTTCAAGTTTATTTTTAATCAACTTCTTAAGATTGTATGACATGTTAATAAAGAAAAAATGTTATTGAAGTAGAGAGGATATTTTCCTCAAGAATGGAGTTCAAGAGTTTTATCAAAATTATTTTCCATCTAAGGTAATATAGGGTTCTGTTTCTATCCCTATTATTACATTGATTTGATTATGTTGTGATGGAAATATTTTTATGATGTCATGATGTTTAAGATTCCCATTTTTATTACATGGGTTATTCTATGATGTACGGTTTATGATTTTGTGGAACAAATAAGAATGCTATCATTATGAGATGGGTGGGACCTATATATCCCTCCAATGAATTGGGTAAAGATTTTATATCTCATGAGATAGATATGGCTGGAACGGCAGGTTAAACCGGGTCCGTGAAACAGGACTGAAATGAAAAGTGAACTCGGTTCCAAAATGGAATTTGTCCACTAAGATTGTCTTGGAAATGGGTCTTGACTACTAAGAAATGATTTTATATGATTATGTGTGTATGACACAAAGCTTCATGTTTTCTGTTATGATTATTGGGATTACATTTCACTTCTATGATTTATCCCATGTTATGATCTCTTTTACAGGGTAAGATTTTCAAAATGTTATGTTCTTATAAATATGATATGTTTGATATTTCTTTTGTCTACCCTTACTGAGCATTTAAGATCACCCTTTTGTATGTTTTCTTTTCCCCAGGTCAGAAAGAAGGATATTAAGTAGGATATGCTAAAAAGGGACTCTAGATATGATGAAATAAATGGGAGACAACGTAGATGATTTATAAACCAGTTGTTTATGTTTCCCAGTTTCTAAAGAAACTATACCTATATGGTCCTTTCATGGTTTTGTTATATGTTGTAATAAGTATGCTTCAATTTTGAAGTAATAACCATGTATGTAAAGTATGGGTCATTATAGTTGGTATCAGAGGAAAGGTATAGTCAACCTTTGGAAACTAGGATGTAAAAGCCTTAGTAAGAAACCTAAGGATATGTCTAAGCATAGAACACAATCTTAGTGTTTTAGAAATGGACATGAACAACCTATGATAAGACCTTAAGTGTGAAATTTTATTCTTGATTATGTGGTTTTCCTATTATAATTATTGTTGCTCACACAATTCTTCTTCGTTTTAGCCAATGGCTGGAACCCGAAGGAACCGTGTTAATGCGGAATGCGATGGGCAATGCAATGATTGTCCCCCTGAGCAACCAAACATTATGGGAGCTGGAATGAAAAATCTTGTAGCCATGATCACACAAATTTCTCAAGCTATGAATCATGCAGGACTTCCAAATGAGAAAAAGAAGGAGCAACATTCTGTTGAATCCTTCTTGAGGCAGCGTCCACCTTCATTCAGCGGGTCTTCTGATCCATTAGTGGAGAAAAAATGGATTAATACCACTGAAAATATATTTTCAGTTCTTCAATGTTCTGAACATGATAAAGTCATCTTAGCAGTGTATCGTTTAGAAGGTGATGCTGATCAATGGTGGAATCTTATTAAGAATACGAGGAAAAGGGATGAAATTGAGTCCATGGAATGGGACGAGTTCAAGAACTTATTATTTAATAAGTATTTCCCTTGTATTCTTCGAACAAAGATAGAGAAGGAGTTTCTTGAACTGAAGCAAAAGGATGATGAATTTGTTGGTACCTACGAAGAAAATTTTACAAGACTTGCAAGGTACGCTTCCAGAATTATTATCCAACCTGAGAGTAAGATCGATCGATACTTTAGTGGATTAAAACCAAGTATTCGAAGGGTGTTAGCCATAAGGGACTTCAATAGATATGAGGAAATTGTTCGATGTGCTCTCAAGGTTGAGATGGAGATTGGTGTAACCCATCAGTCACATGGGTTTGATAAGAAGAGGAAAATGGAATTCAAAGGAAAATCTAAAGACCACACTGAATAGAAGATGTGTTTTCCCTTATGCTCAAAGTGTGGAAAGAAACATGGAGGAAATTGTCTTAAGGGGACAAGAAAATGTTATAAGTGTGGAAAAGAAGGTCATAGGGCAATTGAATGTCGAAATAATGGGAAGAAGTTGTCTAATGATGAAAACAAAGGAAGGGATACACAGAATGAACCTAATACACTTCAAAGTTTCAAGTGAAAGAAGATGGGGAATTATGCCAATCAATTCCCAAATCCAAGGGTTGTTGATGATGATTGACGTCAACAAACTCTTAAGACCAAATAAAAAGGAAAGTAACATGCAATTACTATCGGTGATGTGGAGCACGACAACTAAGTGGTGAGAGGTACACTTACCATCCACTCTAAAGTAGTAAATGTTTTATTTGATTCTAGATCCACCCACTCTTTTATTTCTGAAGAATTTTCTAAGGGTATCTCCATATTACCTCAACAATTATATGTTGAGTTGGTTGTGACAACTCCTAATGGCACAACAGTCGCATCAAAAGTTTACAATTCCTCTCCGATTGAAGTTTGTGGGAAAGTGCTTCCTGCAAATCTTGTGATCCTTCCTATAGTGGAATTTGATGTGATTATTGGCATGGATTGGATTTATCTATATGGAGCTCAGATCAATTTCCAAATAAGGGAAGTCACATTTCATATTCCAGATCAATCTATGATCGTCTATCGATGCAAGTATGAACATAACCTTCTAGTGGAAATTTCTTCCATCTTATGGGTCTTGATTCCACTAAATGAGGGTTATTTATCTCAAATGGTTGGAGATAAACTCACGATTAAGAATATGCCCATTGTACAGGAATTTGATGATGTATTTTCGGAGGAATTTCCAGGTCTTCCACCAAATAGTGAAGTTGAGTTTTCAATAGAACTCATACCGGGTGCTTTGCCTATTTCAAAGACACTGTATATAATTTCCCCAATTGAGTTGCAGGAATTGAAGAAGCAAATCCAAGAGAATCTTGATAAAGGATTAATATGCCCTAGTGTGTCACCTTGGGGAGCACCTGTTCTATTTGTTAAGAAGAAATATGGATCAATGAGACTCTACATTGATTATCGAGAACTTAACAAGATCACTATCAAGAACAAATATCCTCTACCACACATTGATGACCTATTTCACCAACTACGTAGAGTTCAATACTTTTCCAAGATTGATCTTCATTCAGGGTATCATCAATTAAGGTTCAAAAGGGAGGATATACCAAAGATGGCTTTCCGTACAAGGTATGGACACTATGAATTTATAGTGATGCCATTTGGTCTTACTAATTCCCCTTCTATCTTCATGGATCTAATGAATAGAGTCTTTAGAGACTATCTTGATCAATTTTTGGTAGTCTTTATAAACGATATTCTTTTCTATTCAAAGATCAAGGAATAACATGATGATCACTTGAGAATTATATTTAAGACCCTAAGAAAGGAGAAGATTTATGCCAAATTTACCAAGTGTGAATTTTGGCTTCAAAAAGTTGCATTTTTGGGTCACATAATCTCAAAAGAGGGGATATCTGTGGTTCCAGCAAAAACAGAGGTTATCGAAAGATGGTGGAGACCAACAATAGTAACTGAGATCCGAAGTTTTCTTGGTTTGGATGGATATTATCGACGTTTTGTGAATAATTTTTCATGATTATCTAATACACTCACCATGTTGACTCGGAAAGGAGTTAAGTTTGTTTGTACGGAGGAATGTGAAGAGAATTTCAAGGAGTTTAAAAGAAGGTTATCCAGTGCACCTGTACTCACACTTCCTTATAGTGGATAAAGGTTTGTGATCTACAGTGATGCATCCAAGAAGGGATTAGGGTGTGTTCTTATGTAAAATGATAAGGTGATAGCTTATGCCTCACGACAGTTGAAATTCCATGAGCAAAATTACCCAACTCATGATTTGGAGTTATCTGCGGTAATATTTGCATTAAAGATTTGGAGGCATTATCTTTATAGAGAAAAGTGTGATATTTATACTTATCATAAAAGTTTAAAGTATATTTTCACACAAAAGGAGCTGAATATACGCCAAAGAAGATGGTTGGAGCTGATTAAGGATTACGACTGCTCAATTCATTACCACCTTGGGAAAGAAAACAAGGTGGCAGATGCATTAAGTCGACAAGGCCATGCTAGCTTATCCATAATGAGGATCACAAAAGATCCAATATTTATGGATTTACAAAGGAGGGATCTTGAAATTTTAATGGAAGGGGAGAAATCTTATCTTTATCAAATGAATGTTCAACCATATATACATGTGAAGATTAAAGAGGCGCCGAAATAAGATGTAGAGTTACAAAAGAAGGTGAGAAATATTCCTGAATTCAACCTTGATTGTGATGGGATAATAAGGTTCAGGAATCGGGTTTGTGTTCCTCCCATACTAGAATTAAAGAAGAAGCTACTGGAAGAGGCTCATAGTTCTTCATTCTCTATTCATCCTGGAAGCACAAAGATGTATAGGGACCTAAAAGAGTACTTCTTGTGGGATGGAATGAAAAGAGATGTTGCTGAATATGTCTATCGATGCTTGGTTTGTCAGCAAGTTAAAGATTATAGACAAAAGTCTAAGGGGATGTTACAACCATTACCCATACAAGAATGGAAATGGTAAAACATCACTATGGACTTTGTCACTGGACTTCCTAAAACATCCAAAGGCAATAATGCTATCTGGGTCATAGTTGATCATCTTACAAAGTCTCCACACTTCATTTCTATTAGAGAGGATTTCTCTCTGGATCAACTTTCCAGGATATATGTAAAGGAAGAGGTAAGATTGTATGGAGTACCACTTTCTATTATATCTAATCAGGATCCGAGGTTTACCTCAATGTTCTGGAGAAGTCTTCAGCATACTCTGGATATGGAGTTGAGTTTCAGAACTGCTTATCATCCTCAGACAGACGGTCAGTCTGAGAGGACAATTCAAAATCTTGAAGATATGTTGAGAGCTTGCTCTATATATTTCAAAGTTGTTTGGGATCAACACCTACCTTTGGTGGAATTTTCTTATAATAATAGCTTTCACTCCAGTATTCAGATGGCTCCTTATGAATCTCTCTATGGAATGAAATGCAGGACTCCAAATTGCTGGGATGAAGTTGGGGAAAGAAAGCTATTAGGACCTGATCTTGTTGATGAAATGGAAGAAAAGGTCAGATCTATTCAACAATACATAAGAGCAGCTCAGAGTTGACAAAAAAGTTATGTCGACAACCAAATAAAAGACCTAGAGTTTGGAGTGGGTGATAAAGTGTTCTTACGAATATCTCCCTGGAAGAGGGTCATGAGATTTGGAAAGAAGGGAATGTTGAGCCCTAGATATATCGGTCCTTTTGAAATTTTGGATCGTGTTGGGAAGGTAGCTTACTGATTGTCGCTTCCACCGAATATCTCTCAAGTTCATGATGTGTTCCATGTATCTCTCCTGAGAAAGTACATACCTGATCCTTCACATGTACTCAGCTCAGAAGTTGTACCATTGGAGCAAGATCTTTCTTATGAAGAACAACCAATAGAGATTCTAGATCATTGTGAAAAGTCCTACGGAACAAGACCACTCTCTTGGTGAAAGTTTTATGGAGGAACCACCAGTTAGAAGAAGTTACATGGGAGCTTGAGGATATTATGAGGGAAAGGTATCCTCATCTGTTTGTTACAAAGTGACGAATTTCGAGGGCGAAATTCATTTTAAGGGGTGTAGAATGTTACACTCAAGACTTTTATGAGAAATATTTTGTTTTTAAGTTATATAAATCATCAAAGGAATCTTTCACTACACACAACACTAGCTTGGCTTGCTTTACACGCAACCACGACCTTCCTCAATAGCTTGCGTCGTACGCAATACCGAGTTTCACTAAACAACGATATGCTATTAAAATATTATTATGGACTAGCCGTTATGAATAGTATTAACTATATTTTAAATTTTATAACATTATTATTCATATTACACATTTTCTAGAATATAGTATGAGAACAAAATAAAATTTTCAGGTAAAATAAGTATTTTTCAAAAAATGCAGTTTTGCCGCCTTTTGATGGCGCACCCACATTAAATCTAGTTTTTTACATGTTTATAAGTTCAATTTGACAAAATAAAATTCTTCTTTTGAATTAGGATATAAAAAATTACTTTGGATAAATTTTTGATATTTTTCTGATAACTTTCATATTTTGATGAATAGTAAAAATACGCTAATTTTTAATTAAAAACAACTTTTTTCATTGAGATAATTTATATGGTTAAATTATAACATTGAATGGTTTTAAAGTATAAATAGAATATATTTTTACTATTTAATATAATGTATTTCATTAGCACTAATTTCACATTGAATTCATAGGTAAAAACATTTCAATCTTTGGCAATGTTTCAACTTCTAAAACCTGTTTTCTTAACAACGGGATTTATTTTAAATTAATTACTGCAACTTATATGTTTTTAATTTTGAAAAATGGATTCCATATTTGGAATCAGTGGGTCCAAATTATGTTAATAGGCTACTTTTTATTTTTGGGCATTATGAATAGTAACTACGGTAAATTTTATTTACCATAGTTAAAGGTAAATCGGGTAATTAAGGGTAAATGTAAGATTATAAAGTTACCCTAACACCTTCCAAAATCCTATTAGATGACTAAAAGTCTAACCATATCACCTAATGGTCGGATTATATTCATTTAATAGACTTTTGTCCATGAAAATAATTTAATTATTATTAAAACCAAAGAATGTGACAACATGTCACTTTTTTAAATCTTATAATTATATTAATTTTAATTTAGTGATAAAATTAATGAAACTTCGAACATTAATAGTATCCAGAAAGCTAATACAATTATCTACATTATAGGAATTTATTTATAATTTTTAGGTATTAAATAATTATCATTAATTGTGCCACAATAGTGATGTTGAAATTATTTTATTAATTAAAATATCAAATAAATGGATTTAAAAAATATTAAAATAAATATTAAATGAACTATTTAATGTGCTAAAATAATTTTATAGATACATATGACATTTTATGAATCTATTAAACCTTTTATTTCGAATATATCTTCTGTATATATTTTATTTAAATTAAAATAAATGAATAGTTTCAAAATTGACACTATTGTAGTTTATAAAAATAACATATTATAAAATTGTTTAAAAATCACAAAAATATTTAAAAATTATAAATTAAACTTTATATGGTCTAAAATGTCATAAAGTTTCAAATTATGGAAAATTCACAACACATATGTAATTATTTATAATAATTTAAAATTTAGAATATTTTTACCACAAATAAAATTAAATTGATAAATAAGGATAAATCAAGTTGATAATATTTAAAATAAATTCCTAACATGTCTAAATTTTATTGTTTGATTATATTACAACCCTATATCATCTAATATTTGGATATGAGTCATTTTGGAAGTTTTTATGTGGGGTTGGGATTTAATATAAACTAATATTTCTTATATTTCAAAAGGTGCCCCTCTCCTCCCTTATAAAAGGGAACCTCCTCCCTCTCCTTATCACACCAATTTGAGCCTTCAATCTCGGCCAATCCCTGTCCATTTCACTTCCCCACTTCCCTAGAAACATCCTAGAGGTCCTGGTCTTCTTCAAAGACCAATTTTAGTGCCCTAAGAGGAGGTCTCAAAGAGGCACTTCAAAGAAGAGGTAATGTCCGTTACCAATTCTTTCAACTTTATTTCTTCTTCCACTTATTATTCTTTAGTTTTTTCATTATGAATTAATAACATCAGTATCACTAATATACTTATATGTTATTATAAGTACGAAACAACCCTATTTCACCATCTATCCATCCTATGAAAAACGAAATCAACACGCATGTGTACGTACAGAATACCGTCTCTACGCCGTGGTGTAATCTATTTTCCATCACCACCTTACTTGGATGGGTATAATGGTTCAAATAAATAACTATATAAGATTATTTTAAAGTGATATTTATTCTGAAATAGTATACATACACTCCATTATAATTTCATGATCATAGGAACGATATCATCGCTCGTGCGTACGTACGGAATACCGTCTCCACGATGTGATGCGACTCTTTCTACATGATCTTCATTGCATAATGATTATATAAATGAATTGAATGAATGAATATGATATATATTACACTAATACAATTCTGTAAATGTGGTATCTATAACCTAAAGATAAGAATAAGAATTTATTCGACAAAACACGCATAAGAACAAAAAGTAATAAACACCCGAATAACAAGTAGCAATGAAATATTACTAATAATAAGCTAAGAATATGACCATGTATGATATCATAAAAATTTGTATGATTATGGAATAAGTCAATGACATTATTTAAATCATTATACAGGAGATTTATACACTTATAAAGCAAACCGGACCTAAGGTAAGGGAGAATTTCACAATCTCAATTTTTATCTGAGATTGTTTATACTTCAGAATTTACTGGGGAATATTTATCATCCACATACATGTTTCCTCAATATTTAATATTATTCAAATCCTACTACAATTGTTTAAATCCAATTTAACCCTTTGGTGAGTTTTTAGTAAAAGATATGAAAGGAATGTTTTGTCGTTTTTTCGTACGAGGTAATTTTTGACTTATCCGACAAAAGTACGAGAAGAATGTTTTTTTAACTTATACGGAATGAATGTATTTTTAAAACATTATTTACAAGAATCTACCTTTACAAGTTTTCAAGTTTATTTTTAATCAACTTCTTAAGATTGTATGACATGTTAAGAAAGGAAAAATGTTTTTGAAGTAGAAAGGATATTTTCCTCAAGAACGGAGTTCAAGAGTTTTATCAAAATGATTTTCCATCTAAGGTAATATAGGGTTCTGTTTCTATCCCAATTATTACATTGATTTGATTATTTTGTGATGGAAATATTTTTATGATTTCACGATGTTTAACATTACAATTTTTATTACATGGGTTATGATATGATGTACGGTTTATGATTTTGTGGCACACATAAGAATGGTATCATTATGAGATGGGTGGGACCTATATCTCCCTCCAATTCATTGGGTAAAGATTTTATTTCTCATGAGATAGACATGGCTGGAATGGCAGGTTAAACCGGTTCAGTGAAACAGGACTAAAATGAGAAGTGAACTCGGTTCAGAAATGGACTTTGTCCACTAAGATAGTCTTGGAAATGAGTCTTGACTACTAAGAAATGATTTTCTATGGTTATGTGTGTATTCCACAAAGATTCATGTTTTAAGTTAGGATTATTAGGATTACATTTCACTTCTATGATTTATCCCATGTTATGATCTCTTTTACAGGGTAAGATTTTCAAAATGTTATGTTCTTATAAATATGATATGTTTGATATTTCTTTTGTCTACCCTTACTGAGCATTTGAGATCACTCTTTTGAATGTTTTCTTTTCCCCAGGTCAGGAATAAGGATATTAAGTAGGATATGCCAAAAAGGGACTCTAGATATGATGAAATAAATGGGAGACAACATAGATGATTTATGAACCAGTTGTTTATGTTTCCCAGTTTCTAAAGACACTATACCTATACGGTCCTTTCATGATTTTGTTATATGTTGTAATAATTATTCTTCAATTTTGAAGTAATAACCATGTATGTAAAGTATGGGTCGTTATAGTCGAACTCCAAACGCTTTGATTGAAGAGGAGGTGAGAGCATGGGTGGGTTTATATAGGAAAGGAGAGGGAATTCTTTATTATTTAGGTTTGGGACACCTCACATTAAACTAATCAAAACCACAAACCATACCATGGGGTTTTCCCATTGATTTTTTCCAAAGGTGAGTGGAAAAAAAATATTTTATAAGTCTAATGTCCAAAATTCTAAAAAAAGGGTATCTTATGTGGAGGTGAGTCACACTCTCAAAGAAAACAATTTAAAAAGACAAAATGATTTATAAGCCTTGAAGGGTCCACTAAAGCATTTTAAAATAAATCAAACTAACCCAAAATAAAATTATTTTACTGGTAAAATATATATTGTATGAAAAAAAGTTTATATTATTTTATTACATCACTATTGGGTCATTATGATGTCCTAAAACACATTATATATTTAAACGGCATTTAATTTTTACCCAAAAATTTGACTATCTCAGAAAATTATGAAAAATTCACCATTTGATATTTTTGACATCCCGATTCAAAAAAATAATATTGATTTTACTTAAATAATTTTATTAATATGTGAATTTTTTTACTTTTAAAATAAAAACTGACATTTACTAAAAATTTATGGGTTTTGACAAAAACCGCATTCAAACCATAATAAAAATTACAATTACATTCATAAAATTATATGATAATTTATATTTAATAAAAATTAATTTAAATATAATAATATTTTATTAAAATATTATTTAATTCCCAAATCCATTAATTCATCAAAATAGATTTCTTAGTTTAATATTAACTAAAAATACAATTTCTGCATTAAAAACTATTTACAAAGTAACAATAATAAAATGAATACACATTATTTATACAAATATAATGTACATAGTCACAGTGCTAGGGTCTTGTTCCATAACCCCTTATAACACCTGCATAAGACCGAAGGGTAAGGTGTGCTATGGTGATAGACTCTTGGGGTGGCTCAGAAAACATCAGTCAGGTGGTAATCTCTATTAACTTCCACTTCTCCCATAGTCAGTTCCGCTCATGCTTAATGTGTTCAAGATCTGATTGGGATTGGTAAAAATTGAATAACAATGACGGAACCTCCTTTCTGAGCTCTGACAAATGGGATTTGTATGAGGAAAGTCTACTAGATGAGGACATCGCTTCCTTTGTCTTATTAAATTGGATTTGTTAAAGCCCTATATTTATATTAATCATGTGATTACTATTCAACGACTATATTAACAATGGTCGCAATTCATAACGGTATTTTAAAATCCAGAAACATAAAACCAACGAAGTTCAAATTTTATATAACCATAATAAACATTTAATTAGATCAAGACAAATTTCCATTAATGAATGTTTGGGTTATTACAGTTAATGTTTACTGTGATGTATTTCTTTACACTATATGAACATAATTTTAAAGGTATTGAAATCCATTAGGGTTTATATGACCTTATATATTGATGTAATTATGGGAAAACATGTTTTATTGTGTAGATAACCATTGTATTGAAATGTGATTTAATGACTAAGTGATTAATTTTATTTCAAAATAATGTCATAATTATTCATGGGATTGAAATATGAAAGCTATGAGATAACCTTTTAGGTTAAAAAAACATTAATGATGACGTTATTGAAATTATTTGGAAAATATGGAAATTTATTTATGGAATGATTTAGATTAACATTGGTAATTAATTTTTCATTTTGAATATTATTGTATTATTTCATCATATGATGGTTTATTCATTTTTGGAATTACCTAAACATTTTCTTTGCATTTTGTTATTGGTTAATTTATAATGATAAAAGGAAGATATTTTTAACTCTCTTATGGTTATGTGATATATTTAATGTTAATTTAGTGCTTTAGGCATGAAAAAAATTTCTCGTAAATACACATTATATTGAGAAAAAGATACAATTGAAGTTGAAATTGAGGAAAGGATAAAATTATACTCATCAAGTAGGTATATTTCAATATGTTACTATTATAGATAGAAAATTAATCCTTAAACTCTATTAAAAGGATCTTTAAACAAAATTTTATTTTATTACTATCTTTTATGATGATTTAAATAAATTTTTGACAAATCTTTGATATATGGTTCTGAGGTTGTTTATTTTCACCTAACAGTTCAATATATTATGATCAATGATCCCTATAATTCTATATTATTATTTACACTTTATACTTTTATTAAATGTCCAAGTCATAACTTCCAACCATTTATTCCCATTTAAAACCTAGTATTTTTTATTCTATATGACCCTCAGACATCCTGTTTTCTATAATCAAAATAATGTTTTATTAACCCTTCTTACAATTTGGGTACCAAACATAGGTATTTTTTTTAATTTCATAGCATGGATTACTGTTTTGAAATTTAAATTTTGAGGATACAATTTATTATATTAGGGAAGATGTTACACCCCAATATTTTAATGAATTGTATTATGTTAAAAAACATATTCAATATGAATCACCCAGCTTAAATAAAACATGAAATATATAACCATTTTAAAATAGCCATAAAACTTTCATGTATGAATAATATTAACTAATTTATGATATATATTTATGATTTCTTACTCAATATAAATTGTTGATAAATTCTTAGTAAATAATCAATCATATTTTAGAAATGTAATTTAATTATTCATAAATATGTTCTTAAAAATTGATTTTTAATTTTTTGAATTGGGGTTGACTTGGTAAAAATACAAGGAACATTAATTAAATAACAAAAATATTAAAAAAGTCTGAATGATGGGATTTTATTACATTCCTTTTTTATGAAGGGTAATCAAGTCTATAGGAAGGTCATCTGACCAAGTGATATCATGGATAACTCCTTTATTAAAAATCCCATGTATAACCATGTTCACTTTACAAAACATATGTGTAATGACATGGTTGATCATCAAGGGTGATTAAAGGAAATCCACCCATCATGTATTTAACGACCAAGAAAGATGAACCATGCCATTCTGAAGAGTTTTCATAATGGTGGAAGAATCACTTTCTATCCTGATATTATTCCAACATTTTCCCTTGAGAATTTAATTACATGGATAACATTTTATAAATGTTTGAAAAGCTAATTATAATATTTTCTCACAAAAAACTATAAAACAGATTTTTTTGATATTTTCATTCAAAAATGATTTTTATTGTTTTTGTGATAAAATTTTATAATTAAATTTTTAAAAATTTCAAAATTGAATTTGATTAAAATAAATATTTTTTAGAAATAAATATATAAAAATTATTCTATTTTATTCAAAAAATATTGAATTTTTAGGGAAGTGAAAAAAATCCATTTTTTGTAAAAATTTCATTTATTTTCAATATAGTAACTAATTTTAAAGTTTAATTATATTTTAAATATGATTTGACGTAAAATAATAATTATTTATTTATTTTTAATCCATTTAATTAAATTTTTATCATCTTCATATTGGGGTTTATAATATTTTTTTTTGGGTTAAAATGAGATTTTTCTGAAAACTATTTTGATGTGCATAATGTTTCTCATTTTAAATTAATTAAAAAACCCATAATGAGGAATTATATAAAATAAATTCATATACTATATTTCAATAAATATTAATTGGGACTCATATAATAATTATTATTTTTAATAGATTTAATATAAAATCATCATCTTCTTAAAAAAACACTTCTTGAAAACTAGTTTGTTTCATTGTGTTTACGAGTTTAATTTTAAATTAATATTTTACAATTATATGAATTTAATTTAATAAAATAGAATATTTATTTGGAATTATAATATTAAATATTATCTATTAATTTCAACATAGTTTTTTACTGTAATGAATAGAAAAAGTAGTAAAAATTAATTAAGACGGTTAAGGTGAAAATAGGTTAATCAGGGTGTGGGTAAACTAAAACGATAAGGGTTAAAATGGAAAAAAAATAGAGAGGCCCTAATTTTATTACATAACTATTACATTATTTTAAATATAAAAAATATGATAATAATGAAAAATTGGACCCAAAGGTTTAATATCTTGGAAAAATTTGGTCAACACATCACTTATGCATAATAAAATACAATAATTTAATTTGAAACTTATCCTTTGTCCTTCTAATGCTCACGATCTTCTTAATAAACTTGGTAACCTGAAAATATACCTCAAAGAAATGTGTGATCTAAAAGCCCGTTAAGATTATAGATAAATAGATGAATTAATATAATATGGGTGTGCATAATCATTATCATCATCATAGAAAATGCAAAGGATCATCATCATCATAATGATAGTAAGCATTA
This sequence comes from Viscum album, assembly GCA_963277665.1. Taxonomy (NCBI): domain Eukaryota; kingdom Viridiplantae; phylum Streptophyta; class Magnoliopsida; order Santalales; family Viscaceae; genus Viscum; species Viscum album. Next base: position 489,084,871 of record OY728148.1, on the reverse strand, counting down.
AATAAATTCAAGGAATATGGAAAATCATAAAAATTAAACATCATATCTAGTCATATACCACATATAGTTGGGAATAAATCTAGCACCATCTCCACACATAACATAAGTGAAAAATCATAACATCATCATCGTGAAAAAATATACCATCATGTTCAAGCATATTTCATATCATCACTTGGGATACATTACATTTCCCATTTCATTAGAGTGCCATATAATTCAGGGATAACCCATCACATCATAAAATTTACATAATCATGCATTCCATATAGAATATATATCAATAAAATTATGGAAGTAAACCATAAATTAATAGGTTTCATAATGATTTCATCAATCATGAAAAAACTTTGGGTTCATAAATGAAAATAGAAATACATATTTGGCATAATATCTATCATTCTTGATCGAATAAGAAACAACTTAAGAGTCAAAATGTGTTTTGGTAAGAAGTGTTCTTATGGAAAATCATTGTATTTATCATAAAATAATACTTGAAACATGTATATACCGAAAAAGAAAAGTCAATGATGATGAAATTATCTTTTATAAATATTAAATGAATATCCACAATGAAATGTTTCATGAAATAGGAATGAAACAAAGAAAAGGAGTTGGGTTCGAGAATAACATTACATTATGTATTAATGATTTATTTACTTTTATAATCTATATAATAAGATTAGAATATATAATTACTAAATATACAATCCATTATACATTTATATTATTTATTGTAATTTTATTAAGTTCATTTATGGTCATTTTGGTGATTTATATAGTTCAATTTCATCATTTGAGGAGTGTTCATTTTCTTGATTTTCATGATTGATTTTCTCGAATTCAAGTATGAAAGTTCATGTAAATAGGAATAATTATCCATCATTTAAATTATATGTTATTAATAAAAATATATATTCAATTATCTTATATATCATTTTTTTATATTGTATGAATATGCCTAAGTAGATAAAATGTTAATGAAAATGTATTAATTGATTTTGACTATTTTTACAACCATCAGGAACGTATATACTTTTATTTAAGATCATGTTCATATATTGGTTCTAGAAAAATATATAACTAATAATATGTATAATAAAATATGATTTAACCATAATAATAGTTTTACCTCCATATTTTTATGTGGAAATAGAAAATAAAAATGCATCATCGATTATGGTGGTAAATCAACATATCACGGATGATGTTTGCATTTTTAAAATAAAATGGAGAAGAGACGTGGTTCGATGATGGATATTACATTAACCTAAAATAATTATAGTATATATATATATATGAATCTAGAGTTATCAATAATATTTTTAGAGATGAGTTAAGGAGTGTATAATAAAATAAAAGAAATTAAAAAAATTAAAAGAGAATAGAAACTGTAACAGCCCAAGATTTTATGAAAAATATTCTTTTTAATTTCACTAATGTCTTGTGTTGTACGCAACACAAAAAGGAGCTTGCACAACACGCATCCTTGACTTGCCTTGCATTACACACAATCGCAACCTTCCTCGATAGCGTGTGTAGTACGCAATACCGAGTTTCACTAAACAACAATATGCTATTAAAATATTATTATAACTAGCCGTTATGAACAGTAATAACCACCTTTTAAAATTTTAGAAATTTTATTTTTCAAAATGGACTTCATTTTTGGACTCAGAATATCGAAATTAGCCTATGGTGAAATTTTGGTATTTTTCTGAAAACTTTCAATTTTTGATGAATAGTGAAACCACTAAGTGGTAGGTTAAAAACTGAATTTTGCATAAAACTTAATTTTACCGCTTCTGTGAATGGAATTTCGAAAATCCGAGAGACACGGTTAATATCAAGGACTAAAATGTGGTTCAATGAGATGAAAATAATTTTTTGGTGAATAGTAACTTTTTACTTTTTTTACCGCGGTTAATAGTAAATAGGGTAACTAAGGGTAAATATGATATTACTATTACCCAAACACATGTCCTAATTCTATTGGATAAGTTTAATTCGACCAAAAACAACCTTATGAATAAAATATGACCATTTAGGCCCACTTGGATTAGATTAGGACATTTATTATTAATTTATTTAAAGAAGGGTTAAAATAGTTAAAATCAAAGTTTAATAAGTAAATAATTTTTAATATGGGGTTATACATAAGATAAATTCGACTATAAATATTAATTAGAAAGCTAAAAAGATTTCATACATAATGGTATTTTATTTGTAATTTTTAGACATTAAATAATTTAATTTATTTATGACACAATGATGATGGAGTAATTATCTTATTAATGAAATATTGACATAATTGATGTTATAAACACCAAAATAAATGTAATTTGAGAATTTTTATGAATTCCACTAATTTTCTAGGTTACTATGATATATTAGTGTTGATTTAATCAACTTGGTTCGAACATATAATTCTGTTATGACTTTCACAAAAATCATATATCAAATAGTGTCAAAATTGACAAAAAATAGTTTTTAAATCAAATATTATATTACTAATTGTTATTTTATTCCTCAAAATCTAAGGTTCGGCCAAATGACTTAGATAAGGATATATATATTAATAATAAACAATTTGGGGTTCGTTTGGCATGTTATAGTAAGTTTATTAACCATATAGTGAAAGAAAACAAAAAGACATGGTAAAAGTTAAATTATTTAACTTAGAGTTAAATCTAATTGATAAGGTTAAAATAATACCCTAAACTTGTCTAAATCTTATTGGTTGATAGTATTTCGAACCCTCCCCACTTTATCTTCGAAATAAGACCCTTTGGAACCATTATAAACCGATGTTGACTTTAATATAAAATAATATTTTGAGATATTCCTAAGGTGCCCCTCTCCTCCCTTATAAAAGGGCACCTCCTCCCCCCTCCTCCTCACACCAATTTGAGCACTCAAGCTCGGCCAACCCCTGCCATTTTCTCCTCTCCACTTCCCTAGAATAATCCTAGAGGTCCTGGTCTTCTTCAAAGACCAATATTAGTTCCCTAAGTGGAGGATTCAAAGAGGCGTTCCAAAGAAGAGGTAATATCCATTACCGATCTTTTCAATTTCTTTCTTCTTCAACTTCTTCTTCTTTAGTTGTTTCATGATAAAGTAATAACATCAGTATTACTTACATACTGATATGTTATTATAAATATGAAACAACCCTAATTCACCTTCTATCCATCCTACGGAAAAATGAAATCACCGCGCGTGCGTACGTACGGAATACCGTCTCCACGCCGTGGTGTAATCTATTTTCCACCATCACCTTACAAGGATGGGTATAATGGTGTAATGAGTAACTATATATGATTATTATGAAGTAATATTGATACTGAAATAATATATATATATATACTCCAATACAATTCCACGATCATAGGAACGATATCATCACTCGTGCGTACGTACGGAATACCGTCTCCACGATGTGATGCGACTCGTTCTACATGATCTTCATTTCATAATGATTATATAAATGAATTGAATGAATGAATATGGTATATACTACAATAATACCATTCTGGAAATGAATTATCTATAACCTAAAGATAAGAATAATAATTTATTCAACAAAACATGCATAAGAACAAAAAGTTATAAAGACCCGAGTAACAAGTAACAATGAAATATTACTAACAAGAAGCTAATAATATGACCATATATGATATCATATCAATATGTATGATTCTGGAATAAGTCAATAACATTATTTAAACCATTATACAGGAGATTCGGACACGAACAAAGCAAATCAGACCTAAGGTAAGGGAAATATCACAATCCCATTTTTATTCGAGATTGTTTATACTTTGAAATTTACTGGGGTGTATTTTATCATCCACATACATGTTTCCTCAACATGTAATATTATTTTCATCCACCTACAATTGTTTAAAACCTATTTTACCATTTGGTGAGTTTTTAGTAAAAGATATGATAGAAATCTTTTATCGTTTTTCATACGAGGTACTTTTTGACTTTTCCGACAAAAGTACGAAGAGTGTTTTTTAACTTATACGAAATGAATGGATTTTTAAAACATTATTTCCAAGAAACTTCATTTAAAAGTTTTCAAGTTTATTTTTAATCAACTTCATTTATTTTAAAGTCGTATGATATGTTATGAAAGGAAAAATGTTTTTGAAGTAGAAAGGATATTTTCCTCAAGAATGGAGTTCAAGTATTTTATCAAAATTATTTTCCATCTAAGATAATAAAAGGGTTCTGTTTTTATCCCTATTATTACATGGATTTGTTTATGTTGTGATGGAAATATTTTTATGAATTCCTTTATCTTATATGAATTGTTTTATGATGTCATGTTGTTTAAGAATCCCATTTTTATTACATGGGTTACGCTATGATGTATGGTTTATGATTATGTGGCACACATAAGAAAGGATTCATTATAAGATGGGTGGGACCTATATCTCCCTCCAATGCATTGGGTAAAGATTTTATATCTCATGAGATAGACATGGCTGGAACGGAAGGTTATTTCGGTTCAGTGATACAGGACTGAAACGAGGAGTGAACTCGGTTCAGAAAGGGACTTTGTCCACTAAGATAGTCTTGGCAATGAGTCATGACTAACAAGAAATGATTTTCCATGATTATGTGTGAATGCCACAAAGTTTCAAGTTTTATGTTATGATTATGGGGGTCTCATTCTCACTTCTATGATTTATTCCATGTTAAGATATTATGATCTCTTTTGCAGGTTATGATTTTCAAAAAGATATGATATGATTTTTAGTTCCTTTATTTGCCTTGCTGAGCATTTGAGCTCACCCTTTTATGTTTTCTTTTCCCCATGATATAAAGAAAGGTTTTAGGTAAAAAAAGGGAAGATCTTTATGGGAGATATTGAAGATCTTTCACCACGATTAGAAGATTACGTTCCGAGTTTCCAAAGACACTAAACTATTACGATCCTTGTGTGTGTGTTTTTGTTATGTACTAAGTATTCCGCAAAAGTAATGTAATGTCCATGTACGATAAGCTTCGGGTCTCTACAGTTGGTATCAGAGGAAAGGTTTAGTCAACCTTTGGAAACTAGGATGCGAAAAAGTTAGTGAGATCCCTAGAGATATTTCTAAGGTATGTCTAGGGATGTCCCTAAGGTTAAGTATACGTATAGGTTATAGTACTAGAATTACGGTAACGATCATAGAATTAAACCTAAGATGTTAGATATTGAAGGTACTCCCCCTTTATTATGTTGTTTTCCCTAGCATGATTTTTACCTCTCACACTATTCTTTTTGGGTTTTAGACGATGGCTGGAACCCGAAGGAACCGTGTTGATCAATGCAATGGACAATGCAATGATTGTCCTCCTGAACAAACAAATGTTATGGGAGATGGAGTGAAAAATCTTATTGCTATACTTACACAAGCTATGAATCATTCTAGACTTCCAAATGAGAAGAGAAGGGAACAATATTCTATTGAGTCCTTCATGAGGCAACGTCCACCTTCTTTCAGTGGGTCTTCTGATCCACTTGTTGCTGAACAATGGATCAGTACCACTGAAAAGATATTTTCAGTTCTTCAATGTTCTGAACATGATAAAGTCATCTTAGCAGTATATCGTTTGGAAGGTGAAGCTGATCAATGGTGGAATCTTATCAAGAATACAAGGCAAAGAGATGAAATTGAGTCCATGGAATGGGACGAGTTCAAGAACTTATTTTTCAATAAGTACTTCCCTCGTATTCTTCGAACAAAGATGGAGAAGGAGTTTCTTGAACTAAAGAAAAAGGATGATGAATCTGTTGGTATATACGAAGCGAATTTTACAAGACTTGCAAGGTATGCATCTGGCATTATCATCCAACCTGAAAGTAAAGTTGATCGATTTTTCAGTGGCTTAAAACCAAGTCTTCGAAGGGCATTAGCTATAAGAGACTTCAGTAGCTATGAAGAAATTGTGCGTTGTGCTATCAAGGTAGAAATGGAAGTTGGTGTTACATATCCATCTCATGGTTTTGACAAAAAACGAAAGATGGAGTTCAAGGAGAAATCTCAGAATAATGGTGAAAAGAAGATGAATGTTTCCTTATGCACAAAGTGTGGAAAGAAGCATGGTGGAGATTGTCTTAAAGGGACTGGAAAATGTTTTAAGTGTGGAAAAGAAGGTCATAGAGCAGCTGAGTGTCGAAGTAATGGAAAAAGGGTTTCTAATGATGTGAATAAATCAAACACTGCAGAGAACGCACCACCAACACTTCAATGCTTCAAGTGCAAGGAAATGGGGAATTATGCTAATAAATTCCCTAATCCAAGGGTTAGTGATGATCAACATGAGCAACCACTGAAGGAAAAGGACAAAGGGAAGTCACATGCAATCACTATTGGCAATGTTGAATATGACAACGATGTGGTAGAATGATTAAGTGTTTATGTAATGGGATTTCGAAATAATGTTGTATCATTGAGTATTGCAATATTTATTGATGTGGTATTCAAAGTGATTGATATATTTTGGAAATAAGATGATATGCGCATAATGAAGGGAAAACGAGAAAATGAAATGTTTAATAGTATTCATGAGCTCATGATTGATATAAGGACTAAGTGATATCATGGTTTGAGAATATAGAATTTTGAGGATTTTGGTATGTGGAAAGTGTTAACTTTTAACTGCATTCATGTTTTCACTAAGGTTCAATGGGTATTCAATAGAATACATGATTAAGGACTTTGAATGATTGGAATGTGACCAACAAAACATATCTTATGATATATGGGGATCAAAGATGGTATTAAATCTCTGGTAATCGTTTTCACTATGAGAGTGGACTGCAGTAATATGGATAAGCCTAAAGATTGAAATGGATTATGTTGGACATAAGTGAGTATTGTTTAAGGATAGAAGTTTTTTTCGATATTATTGATGGGATGTTATAGTAATGTAGTTTTAGAAAAAGGACAACCTGCAGGACGGGCGACAGCCCATCGCTTCGGACAAGGCTGTGGGAATCGAACCCACAACCGAAGTGCGACTGGCCTTTATCGCCTACCACTGGCCTACAGGAAGTCCCTGTTTAGTAGAAACTAGTTTTATTATATTAAGCAGTATGATATATGAAGTATAAGTCCATTTTAGGAACCATATGTGATTAATCTCACTATAGATCGACTTATGTATATAATTTTTGCTAACCTTTTGTTTGAGACAGATGGAATGACCCGTCATTCTATCACATGATCTGCTAACACTTCACGAATAACAAATTCAACTTCATTTATTTAAGAGATGAAGTGGAAATTGTTCAAGGCATGAACAACAGTGAGATTTTACCAAAATAAAGAAAGTATTTATTCTAATTCAAATTTTCAACTTTAGGAAAATGATCTTGAAAACCAAAAATGTTGTCCTAGTGATCTTATACCTGATGAATCGGATGGTACCTTAGATCGTCACAAATTTATGGATTTGTGATTGTTGGCTTTTCCATAGCCATGTTCTCTACCACTCTCCATCAGAACATGATGGTTAGATTTTTCTTCCATATCCATATTTTCACCTATGTGGAAACCCAGTGATTAGTTTATTTGGGTAATCGTTACATTTCATACTTTAGTTTTTAAAGACAAGTTTTGGTATTCCTTTTTACGATGTGGGTTTCTATTAAAGAAACTTTCGAATAGTATACTATTTATAACCCCGACGAATTTCGAGGGCGAAATTCATTTTAAGGGGGGTAGAATGTAACAGCCCAAGATTTTATGAAAAATATTCTTTTTAATTTCACTAATGTCTTGTGTTGTACGCAACACAAAAAGGATCTTGCACAACACGCATCCTTGACTTGCCTTGCATTACACACAATCGCAACCTTCCTCGATAGCGTGTGTAGTACGCAATACCGAGTTTCACTAAACAACAATATGCTATTAAAATATTATTATAACTAGCCGTTATGAACAGTAATAACCACCTTTTAAAATTTTAGAAATTTTATTTTTCAAAATGGACTTCATTTTTGGACTCAGAATATCGAAATTAGCCTAGGGTGAAATTTTGGTATTTTTCTGAAAACTTTCAATTTTTGATGAATAGTGAAACCACTAAGTGGTAGGTTAAAAACTGAATTTTGCATAAAACTTAATTTTACCGCTTCTGTGAATGGAATTTCTAAAATCCGAGAGACACGGTTAATATCAAGGACTAAAATGTGGTTCAATGAGATGAAAATAATTTTTTGGTGAATAGTAACTTTTTACTTTTTTTACCGCGGTTAATAGTAAATAGGGTAACTAAGGGTAAATATGATATTACTATTACCCAAACACATGTCATAATTCTATTGGATAAGTTTAATTCGACCAAAAACAACCTTATGAATAAAATATGACCATTTAGGCCCACTTGGATTAGATTAGGACATTTATTATTAATTTATTTAAAGAAGGGTTAAAATAGTTAAAATCAAAGTTTAATAAGTAAAGCATTTTTAATATGGGGTTATACATAAGATAAATTCGACTATAAATATTCATTAGAAAGCTAAAAAGATTTCCTACATAATGGTATTTTATTTGTAATTTTTAGACATTAAATAATTTAATTTATTTATGACACAATGATGATGCAGTAATTATCTTATTAATGAAATATTGACATAATTGATGTTATAAACACAAAAATAAATGTAATTTGAGAATTTTTATGAATTAAACTAATTTTCTAGGTTACTATGATATATTAGTGTTGATTTAATTAACTTGGTTCGAACATATAATTCTGTTATGACTTTCACAAAAATCATATATCAAATAGTGTCAAAATTGACAAAAAATAGTTTTTAAATCAAATATTATATTACTAATTGTTATTTTATTCCTAAAAATCTAAGGTTCGGCAAAATGACTTATATAAGGATATATATATTAATAATAAACAATTTGGGGTTCGTTTGGCATGTTATAGTAAGTTTATTAACCATATAGTGAAAGAAAACAAAAAGACATGGTAAAAGTTAAATTATTTAACTTAGAGTTAAATCTAATTGATAAGGTTAAAATAATACCCTAAACTTGTCTAAATCTTATTGGTTGATAGGTTTTCGACCCATCCCCACTTTATCTTCGAAATAAGACCCTTTGGAACCATTATAAACCGATTTTTACTTTAATATAAAATAATATTTTGAGATATTCCTAAGGTGCCCCTCTCCTCCCTTATAAAAGGGCACCTTCTCCCCCCTCCTCCTCACACCAATTTGAGCACTCAAGCTCGGCCAACCCCTGCCATTTTCTCCTCTCCACTTCCCTAGAATAATCCTAGAGGTCCTGGTCTTCTTCAAAGACCAATCTTAGTTCCCTAAGTGGAGGATTCAAAGAGGCGTTCCAAAGAAGAGGCAATATCCATTACCGATCTTTTCAATTTCTTTCTTCTTCAACTTCTTCTTCTTTAGTTGTTTCATGATAAAGTAATAACATAAGTATTACTTACATACTGATATGTTATTATAAATATGAAACAACCCTAATTCACCTTCTATCCATCCTACGGAAAAATGAAATCACCGCGCGTGCGTACGTACGGAATACCGTCTCCACGCCGTGGTGTAATCTATTTTCCACCATCACCTTACAAGGATGGGTATAATGGTGTAATGAGTAACTATATATGATTATTATGAAGTAATATTGATACTGAAATAATATATATATATATACTCCAATACAATTCCACGATCATAGGAACGATATCATCACTCGTGCGTACGTACGGAATACCGTCTCCACGATGTGATGCGACTCGTTCTACATGATCTTCATTTCATAATGATTATATAAATGAATTGAATGAATGAATATGGTATATACTACACTAATACCATTCTGGAAATGAATTATCTATAACCTAAAGATAAGAATAAGAATTTATTCAACAAAACACGCATAAGAACAAAAAGTTATAAAGACCCAAGTAACAAGTAACAATGAAATATTACTAACAAGAAGCTAATAATATGACCATATATGATATCATATCAATATGTATGATTCTGGAATAAGTCAATAACATTATTTAAACCATTATACAGGAGCTTCGGACACGAACAAAGCAAATCAGACCTAAGGTAAGGGAAATATCACAATCCCATTTTTATTCGAGATTGTTTATACTTTGAAATTTACTGGGGTGTATTTTATCATCCACATACATGTTTCCTCAACATGTAATATTATTTTCATCCACCTACAATTGTTTAAAACCTATTTTACCCTTTGGTGAGTTTTTAGTAAAAGATATGATAGAAATCTTTTATCGTTTTTCATACGAGGTACTTTTTGACTTTTCCGACAAAAGTACGAAGAGTGTTTTTTAACTTATACGACATGAATGGATTTTTAAAACATTATTTCCAAGAAACTTCATTTAAAAGTTTTCAAGTTTATTTTTAATCAACTTCATTTATTTTAAAGTCGCATGATATGTTATGAAAGGAAAAATGTTTTTGAAGTAGAAAGGATATTTTCCTCAAGAATGGAGTTCAAGTATTTTATCAAAATTATTTTCCATCTAAGATAATAAAAGGGTTCTGTTTTTATCCCTATTATTACATGGATTTTTTTATGTTGTGATGGAAATATTTTTATGAATTCCTTTATCTTATATGAATTGTTTTATGATGTCATGTTGTTTAAGAATCCCATTTTTATTACATGGGTTACGCTATGATGTATGGTTTATGATTATGTGGCACACGTAAGAAAGGATTCATTATAAGATGGGTGGGACCTATATCTCCCTCCAATGCATTGGGTAAAGATTTTATATCTCATGAGATAGACATGGCTGGAACGGAAGGTTATTTCGGTTCAGTGATACAGGACTGAAACGAGGAGTGAACTCGGTTCAGAAAGGGACTTTGTCCACTAAGATAGTCTTGGCAATGAGTCATGACTAACAAGAAATGATTTTCCATGATTATGTGTGCATGCCACAAAGTTTCAAGTTTTATGTTATGATTATGGGGATCTCATTCTCACTTCTATGATTTATTCCATGTTAAGATATTATGATCTCTTTTACAGGTTATGATTTTCAAAAAGATATGATATGATTTTTAGTTCCTTTATTTGCCTTGCTGAGCATTTGAGCTCACCCTTTTATGTTTTCTTTTCCCCAGGATATAAAGAAAGGTTTTAGGTAAAAAAAAGGGAAGATCTTTATGGGAGATATTGAAGATCTTTCACCACGATTAGAAGATTACGTTCCGAGTTTCCAAAGACACTAAACTATTACGATCCTTGTGTGTGTGTTTTTGTTATGTACTAAGTATTCCGCAAAAGTAATGTAATGTCCATGTACGATAAGCTTCGGGTCTCTACAGAAACATATGTTACCCTTTTAATTTCTTCTCCTTGAGAACCCCGTTAAGGAACATGGGTTAGATATTTTATTAATACTAGAATATCTTGGACATGAGAGAGGATTGGGAAGATTATCAGTCTAAATTTGGACAATATTCAAGGATTTGAATGTATGAGGAGAAGAGGTAGCGAGGGGTGGTATTTATAGGGGATGAGAGGGGAGTTTCTTGATTATTGCATTCATTATTTTATTATTTTCTCTCAAGAATATCATGGAGTTGAAACTTATAACTAAATATATTTGATAAAGGATAGTTTGATTTTATGGGTTTACATTATCCATACATCATCTATGACTCAAAAATTCATGTATTTAGATTATATCATATATTACCATATTTCAATATTCACCAAAAAATCAACTATTTTAGAAAAATAAAGAAAACCTCCCTAAACATTATTTGACATCTAAAATAAAAAATGAGCTCCATTTTCTGAACACAATTTTCTAAATATGATAAATTTAATTATTAAAAAATATCACTATTTATTAAAAAAATAACAATTTTAATATTTTAATTGATTTTACATTGAAATATTAATTAATTTTTCATAAAATTATCTTATAATAATAAGATAAAAAAAATATTTTATCTTTTTTTTATGAAAATATTTTTTCTTTTAAATTATTATAGTAATTATATAATTGTGAATAAACATTTATCTTTTACAAAAAAGTTCCAACACCAATTTAATCATTTTTAAAACATTTATTTACTTATAAAATGATATATTTTTAATTTTAAGATTCCAAGATTTCATTTATACTTTCATAAGTCATGTTACTATTATATTGGATGGATTACTTTTCCAAATGGTCATGTTACTATTTCAAAGGTCATGTTAATATTCCATCAGTATAGATTATTTAATTTATATGAACATCACTTATTTAATTATTCATTTATGAGAATGATTTTTTCCTTGGGATCTATATGATATGTATGTTTTTTATACCATATAACATAATTATTAGAAGGGAAAAAAATTTATTAAAAAAACATTGGGTTGTTTCACCCCCCTTTTAAAATTTCTCCTTAGAAATTTCTTTCTACATCATTTGTTGAGAGTATTTCTCCAACACTTCTTCATTCAATTCCCAAGTCACTTATTCAAACTTATGGTTTCTACAAAACACATTGACAAGGTGAGTTTTTTATTATGTTAGAGTTATTATCTTGTGTCTAATATCATTACCATATGCTCTTCATATGAGAGGTTATTATCCAGTTATACCACCTCTAGATTTAGTACATATTAGGGGTTATGTATGAACTTACTCAAAAGTGATAGTTAGAACATGTATTGAACTTGATCCAAATATGGTGGAATTGAATGATGATAGGACACTACTCCAATGAGATCAAGGATCTCAAAGGGGCCAATGTACCTTGGTATAAGCTAACCTTTATTTCTAAACCACATGACTCTTTTCCATAGTGATATTCGATGTAATAATTTTTCTCCAACATAAAGCTTGAAGTACCTTCAACTATTGTCAACATAGGTCTTTTTTCAACTCTTTACAACATTGATATGTCACTAGATGGATTAAACCTTAGGCATCGTATCTTTCATTATATTAGGTCCATGCAGAATTCATTCACCAGCTTCATCCTAATAGGTTTGAATTATACATCATTTCTCATATAACGATTCGCATGGATCCATATGAATACTTAAGTGAAAGATTTCTTTTGTGTGAGAACTGATCCAATGGGATATTCTAATCCCATCCATGATTGAATTCCAATTAGTGGACTATTATCATGTCTTAGTGAATCTAAATTGTCTTTTAAGATTGGACATCAGTTTGGGGGTGATAGGATGTACTGAAATTCAATTCAGTACTCAAATAATATTGAAGACCCCCCATGAAATTAGATGTGAACCTTAGATCATGATCATATATGATCAAATGTGTAAACCCATGTTCCCTCACCACTTCTATCAGATATATCTTTTCATGATGTTAAAGTAAGATATCTTCCTAGATAAAAATGAAGTGGAATGTCTTGGAGAGTCTATCCCCCACAACCCATATCACATTTTTTCCTTTGGAAGTCTTTAGAAGACCAGTGACAAAGTCCATAATGACATTATCCCATATCTACATGGGTATAAGAAATGTTTGTATTATCCATTTAGACATTTGTTGATCTTATTTAGCTTTCTTACTTATCAAATATAGCGAGATATGTTCCTCAATCTCATTCTTCTTATTATCCCACCAGATTTGTTCTCGGATATCATGATACATCTTTGTACATTCAGGATGGATAGAGAAAGATAATATATTTTCATTATCCAATATATCATTATTTAACTCAGGTGATGATGGAACACACAACCTCATTCCAAAAAAATGTCACACCATCATCATTGATATTGATCTCTTTAAGCTTCCCTTCATTTACCAAATTCACCTTATTTCAATGCTTGAGAGAATCAATTTGTGAATCCTTGATCTTTTATTGGTTACACGCTTGGGAAATCATTTTGTAAAGGTAAGATTTATTACATTATATTATTATTTCAAGATCATTACATTTAATATCCATAAAGATATGGTCAATCCACATCAATGGTATAGTAGGATTTTCTTTTCTACATAAATCATCATTTAACTTTTTTCTATACTACGATGATAGTGAATAGAGAAATCATCGTACATGATTATCTCTAACCATATCCTTTGACACATAATTAATTAATTCTTAGTGAATATATACTTTATACTTGTATTATTGTTAGATATGTCACACATTTCCCCATAGAGGTAGTGGAACCATATTTTCATGGAAAAAATCACTACAAAAAGCACTCAATTGTGCATCAAGTAGTTTTTCTCAGAGATCATCAACTGTCATGAGGTGTAGGCTATCACTTTATCATTCTTCATGAGTACTCAACTAGAGCCATTATTTTAAGAGTGACTCTATATCATAAAACTTTCTCCACTTGTTGGTAATGTGATTACAAGTTCAATGATCATAACATTCTTTAGTTCCACGAATCATTCCTCCAATTATTCTATCCAAACATACTTTTCCATTTTCCTTGTCAACTTAGTTAATATTCTTGACAATCCTGAATAATTTCTCCCAAAATTTTTGTGTTACCCAGCTAATGAAAGAGAACTATAGATTTATGTGACACTAGTGGGTGTGGGGAATTACTTAGTTATTTTGTTTTTAAGTGTCCATAGAAATTACCTCACTTGTGATCATGTGTCCCCAGAATGTGACAATATGTATCCAAAAGTCACACTTTCTGAATTTGGCATACAATTTATCATTCTTTAATATCTACCACCCAATCCTTACATGTTCTTAATGATCCAACTTTATCTTAGATTAGATGATATTATATATGATAAAAACCACCTTATATTTTTCATGTTATTGTCTGAATACTCTATTCATCAAATACATAAGCTTTTTTGGGTAATTAGTTAGTCTGAAGGGTGTCACTAGAAGATCATAGTTCCCATAACTTGTGAGGAAATCAGTCTTATGAATAAATTCCTTCTTCGTATTTTGTTAATGATATCCATAATGAATATCCACTTTGTGGATATACTGATCTCCATATAGTTGATCGAACAAGTCATCAATCCTTGGAAGATGACACTTGTTCTTTACGGTGATCTTGACGAGTTCTCTATATTCAATATACAACCACATTGATGCATCCTTCTTCTATAAAAAGTAAATTTGTGCACCCCAATGTGATGTACTAGGGTGTATGAAACCTTTATCAAATTTCACTGGAAACTACTTTTTTAACTCCTCGTAGTTGTTATATGCCATCCTATAGGAAAATTTTGAGATAGAAGTAGATCCGGGCAAGAGTTATACTGAAAACTCAACCTCGCACTCTTGGGGGTGTCTTGGTAAATATTTAGGAAATACATCACTCTCACAATTGGAATTTCCTTAATTTTTCAAATAGATGATCTATTTTCTATATAATTATATCAAATTCCTGGCCAATAGAACATCGAATCCCACCAAGGTAAATATCATGAGGTTCACTAGAATAATTTTCCCACATACACCAATAAGATAAGAGTCCAATAATTGGGTTGAAATGATATTACAAGTTGGTGGTTTTATGTATATATCTACTTCAATTTTTTGGGGCTTCATTCAATTGATCTAGAATACATACATTATATAAAAGAAATAGTACAACTAGAATCAGATATGACTTTTTTCATTCTTTATTGAATAGGAAGTGTAACTTATATGAATTCATTTTCTTGATATACTTCAATAGTTGTGATGAAATATGATTTACCTTTATCCATAGGATTTGGATGCTTCTTATAATCATTAACTTTTAGGAATAAAGTTTTATCACACTATAATTCATAGTGAACTTCCTCCCTACAGTTAAAGCATTGAACCATTTGTGGTTCTCTCCTTTCCTCCACCATATTGTATAACCTATTAATATATCTTTGACATTCATGTGTTTGGCATACTTATCTCCCACACTTATATAATTTACCTATCCCTTTTAGGACATTCCTTTAATGCTTCTTCCCTCATTATTAAGATGTGATTGGTCAAGTTTTCATTCCACATTTTTCATTAGATCATCCACCATGAAAATCGATCTTTTGTTTCTTATCTCCATATCCATGAGACCATTCTCTAAAATCCGTCTCCACTTTAATATCACAATGAACACCTGATTCAAAACACTAAAAGTATAAAATAGAATGATCCTTTAGAAGGTGTGATTTTAAACCACTAAATTTTTTTTATATTTTTCTATCATTGCTGATAACAAAACTTGAGGCATAAATTTACAGCCTTATGATGTTTTATTCATAAGATGTGATATATTTGCCTTACTTTTCCATAATCTCTATAAATTCAATCCCCATATTCATGTGAAATGTTTGAGGCAAATAATAATTATGAAATATTTTCATAAAGTCACCCACATTATCTCTTCTATTTCAGTCTTCATCTTATTGTTCCAAGTCAATTGCCACCATTGATCGACCTCTCTATCTGAAAGATAGATGACTGGAGTAATCTTATCCTTCATAAAATATATGAGTACAAAAGATATCTTCTATATTGAGTTAACCCATTATTTCTCAACAAGTGGATCATAAAATTAACTAATTGGAAGTGGACATTTCTATATAAATGACTCGATATCCAATTTGTCCCTCTTTGGTGAAGGCATATATTCCACATTATTCTTGTTATTGTTCATAACCTGAGATATTTGGGTAACTATCGCCATGGAATTTTTGAACTCAACCTCCCAAGTCATTGGGGATGTTGTTTGGGAGTTCACTATATTTTCCCTCACATGGGATGTTGGAATGGTAACTCATAGTGCCCACAATTTTCTAAAATAAATAACAATTGAACAATTAAAATGTTATCAATTCAAGAATAATTAATTTATTCCATTATTCAATTAAATATAATGGAATAACTTGTGGGATCCATATGTTTAGCATTTTTCTAAAACAAATATTATTAGGATATTGCGTATACTTAGTCTCATACTAAGGGATTTCACGAATTTTCTCTAATCTTAATTCAAAATTTAACTAAACTGTGCTCTCATACAAACTATGATGACCCTACTTTTATTAAATAAGTATTACATCATTTTTAAGATAAGAAATAGAATAGCATTAAAAATCCAGGATCCCAAGATTTAATATCTTGGGAAAATTAGGACCATAAATCACTTATTCATAATAAAAAATAAACATTTATTTAAAATCTAATTCTTTATCCTTATAAAGATCACGATCTCTTTAGTACATGTAGTCACCTGTTGATATACATTAAGGAAAATGGTGAGCTCAAAGACCAATAAGAGGATATATAAGGACATGAATCTGTATAACATGGATGAGAATGATCATAATCATCCTTTCTTAAGTATAGGATCATAATCATAATCATTAGGTAGAGAATTAGAAAAAGGCATGGAATATGGAAATTAATACAAATGAAACATCATGTCTTAGTGGTCACATACCATATATAGTTGTGAAAAAATATAGCATCATGTACATGATTAAAAAAAGTGAGAAATGATAAGATAATAATTTTTAAAAAATATAGAATCATATTCAGGAATAATACTTATTATCTCATGAGATACATCACATTAAACAATTCATTGGAGGGATTTATAATTTTGATTCCACTCATCACATCATAACATTTACATAATCATGCATGCCACATAGAATGCATTAAAAAATATCCATGGAGTAAAACATAGACAATATTATATTTCATATAGATTTTATAAATTAATTAATAAACTTGGTGTTCCCTAATTAAACTAGAAACACATATTTGGTGTAATACTTATCATTATTGAGTGAAGAATAAACAACTCAAGAGAAGTAAAATGTGTTTTGGAAAGAAGAGTTATTTTAGAAAATCATTGAATTTTTTATAAAATCCAATTGGAAAAATTTGTATACTAGGAATTAAAAGGTAAGTAAAATGAGATTATATTTGAGAAATATTATAATTATATACACAACAATATTTTGTATAAAAGAGGAATAACCCAAAGAAAAAGAGTTGGGTTTGAGAATCCCCATACATAATGTCTGAAAACTTTCTTTACTTTAATTTCATGGTTAAATAAATTAGATACATTAATTACTAAATAAATAGCATCTTATATATGTATTTTATTTATTATATTTTCATTAAGTTAATTTATAGCCATTTTGATGAGTTGTATAGTTCAATTTCATCATTCTGGGAGGGTTTATTTTCTCCGTTTTAATGATCGATTCACTAGTATACAAATATGGAAGTTCATGTAAAATTGAAATAATCCTCAATATTTAAATTAAAATATATTAAGGAACTTAAATTATTTTAAATGATCTTATATAAATTTTTTTATGTTATGAAGATGATTAAAAACATGAAATGTTAAGGAAAATGATTTAATATATTTTTTGTTATTTTTATGACCATCACAAACTTATATCATTTTATTTAATATCATGTTCATATATTGGTTCTAGAACATTATGTAACTTATAATATGTTTAATAAAATATTATTTGACCATAATAATGGTTTTATTTTCAGACTTTAAGGACGTAACGGAAAATTAAAATGCATCATCCATGAAGGTGGTAAATTGACACATCACAAGTGATGTTTCTATTTTTAGAATAAAGGGGGGACGAGAAGAGGTTTCATGATGGGTATTTAATTAACATAATAAAAATAATGATTATATAATATAATATATTTATAATTAATTTTTTGGATAGATAAGGTAATGAGAGGATAATAAAAGAATATAAAATATTAGAAATTAAAAGATAATGAAAGAGGATTTTCCCCTTGAATTTATTAACCTTGAGAATGTTCTTAAAGAACTTGGGTTTGGTCTTATATTGACATAATAAGCTTTTTGATATGTGGTAGGGGATTGGAAATTGTATTTTTTAGAATTTGGAAAATCTATAAGGCTTTAAAGGTGTGTGTAGAAGAGGTAGTGAGTGGTGTTATTTATTAGGGAGGAGAGGAGAGTTTTTTGAATATTATATTCATTGTTTTATTATTTGGGATCTATAAATAAATAGTGTTCAACCATAAAATTAAATATAATAAATAAATATGAATTTTTTAATATTATGGTCTTACATCATCCATACATCATCCATTACTTAGAACTTCATGTATTTAGTTCATATCGTAAATTATTGTATTTCACTATTCACAAAAAAATCAACTTTATTAGAAAAATCACAAAATTCACCCCAAACATTTATTGACATCTAAAATTCAAAAATGGACTTCAATTTATTAATATAATTTTTTAAAAATGATAAATTAAATATTTAAAGAAAATCATATATTCAAGAAATACATATTTTAATATTATAATCGATTTTACTTTGAAAAATTTATAAAGGACTCATAAAACTATCTTATAATAATAATTCAACAAAAAATTATTTTATGAATCTATTTTATGAAAATAAAATTTCTTTTAAATCATTAAATTAATTATAAATTTGTAAATAAACTTGTTTGTTTTACAAAAAATACCAACACTTAATTTTTCTTTTTTTGAAATATTAATTTACTTATATTTTTACATAATTAAATCATGTTTTAATTTATAATATTTGGAAATTTTATTTATACTTTCAAAAGAGAGGTTACTATTATTTGGTCCGGATGACTATTCCTAATGGCCATGTTACTATTGCAATGGTCATGTTACAATTCAATTGGTATAGAATCCTTAATTTTGATGAATATCTATTATTTTATTCTTTATTTATGAGAAATAGATTTTTATTAAGTTCTCTATAATATGTATTTGTTTTATACCATATAACATAATTATAAAAAGGGAAAAAAATTCCATTCATTAAATTTTGGGTCCTTACAATAAAAACTATATAAAATATATATGATTCACACATTTTTTTCTTATCATGGTTATGACTTGAAAATGGTCTATTATGGGTCATTTTGGCTTTTAAAAAATGTGATTACACCTTTTTTTTTCATAAATTACAAGTGTTCCACTCACTTAACTTATTATAGTCCACCATATCCTCTCTTCTTAACATCTTCAATGGCCTTTTTTCAGAAAAATATTCTAAAAATATTCTCCAAAATTCCCTACACACATCATATAGGCCTTGGATTGAATATAAATCCATGTTAAGAAGGCCTTTGGTTTTAACCTATTCAGGTTGTTAGAAGAAGTGGTGTTGTTCTTAATCGACCATTTTTATTTTATTTCTTCTTCCATCTACTTAATATATAATTAAACAATTATTATATAAAAAAACATATATGATATATAATTATATGTTATTATATTAATATAATAACCTAAATATATCTCATTTTCTATCTATTTGTGATATTAAATCATCATTTGTGTGTAAGGTGGACAACCACCTCGCGACCCGATGTCATTCATTTTCTATCATCACCTATCACGACATGTTATAATGATATAATTAAATTAAATACATGATATTTTTAACACATATATACTTTTATATTTATAATATCACATATACCTTCATACTTTCCATTTCATGGGAGATATAATAACACCAATTTTTTTATGGCGGACTACACCCTCACGAGACGATGTGATTCGTTTTTCACTAAAACATTACATTAAAGTTAATAAGGATAAATATAATAAATTTATGTGATATAAATGACATAATTATGATATTAATTATATATTTATCATTATGAAAAGAAAATATATCATTTTTATTCTTACACTAAAAAATAATAAAGTCATTCATGCATACGTGTGGCCCACCACCTCAATGAAGTGATGTGACTCTTTTTTTGTCACCAAAACCCTTAGATAGTATATATAAGAATAATATATAAAATATTAGTATATTTATAATATTATGTTAATTATTTAAATATAAAATATTACTTACATTCTTTCCATAATTATCTTTGGAAAATTCAAATGTTACTCAAATGTATGTACGACCTACCATCTCCATGACCGTTACACTATTTATTTTCATAAATATATTAAATGATTGGTTTTAAAAGTATAAATGATGTAAAAAAAGATAAATAAAACTCAATTATTATTCTATATATTTTTTTAAAATGAAATATTTGACCCAGTTAACACACCAAAGCCAAATTGAAACAATAAAATTAACATCTCCAAAACACCCAATGCGTACTTAACTAATTATGTATTTTAAATGTTATTAAAATAAATAAAATACATGATTTATGTGTAATTTATTAAACTTGGAAAATTTTATTAATAAATAAAATAATGTATATATATTTATTAAAAGGAGTTAAAGGACCCACATAGAACTTCTGGACTTCAGGTAAGGGTTTCTTATCTCACTTTTTATTTTTATGTGACATATGTTATATTCAACACTTATTTGGGTTGTGTGGTTTATATACTAACCCCATAACATGTTATTTCATGGATCCGTAAAAAACAATGGTATCCAAAGTTACTATTTTAATTATTTCATTCAATGGAAATTGAAGGGAAATTTACCAAGTGGTAAAATATGTTTTAACTCAAATCCTTTTCATCGGGTTATATTACTTCTTCATTTAATTTATTACGAAATTATTATGTGTGATATGAATATTTATTTTCATATATTTTATATAAACTAATTTTATATTGATTTAATTTTGATACACCTAATCTATTCATTTATTAATTCTTAAATTTAATGCTATCATTTCTGTATGTGTTATTCATCTCAAATTCTATTTCTTTATTACATACAGTTATGATATGCACCAATATTCATTTTTAGGTGTATATATATACACTTTGATATGAATATCACGAATCCCATTATGTTAATGGTATTTAATGTTTCTTTTAAAGTTATTATTTCACAGAGATTATGATCGAAGAGTTACCAAAGTGGAATTGACTTTATGTTACAGTCTCCTTTCTTTTGAGATTATTTATATCGATGGTTTTTTCGTATGAATTAATATGATCTAATTTTCATAAAATAATTATTTTTTCTCCATTATTTATGAATTTGGTTAACATGTTTTTTTCTCATTTATCACCTTCTTGATTAAATAAAAATAAATAATGTCATTTTTATGTGATAGAGATATTGAATTTTTCTTATAGATTGACTATCATTATATTCCATGTCAACATTTTATGTTTTAAAAAAAAATTATTTTATAATATAAATTATTTACTAATGTTATGTCACATAATCTTTTATCTTATTTTAAATTGTTTTTATTGTAAATTTATTAACGTTTTTTAAAGGAGTTACTTTTGACTCTACTTAACAAATGTTTGAGAGCAATATTTATTTTTATTATATATAGCATGAACATATTCTACTAACGTCATGTCCATTATTTTCATTGAATTTGACTCTATATGTTTCCAATTTTATTTTAAAATAAAAAACTTTTCACAATATATTAGGAATATTGAGTTTTTTTAAAGTGATTTATAAAATGAAAATGTTATTTTGCTCAGGAATGTTTTTAATGATATTTTAATAGTATTTCCATTCAATAACATCAACAGGACTTAATGTTACATTTTTTCCATTGGGGGTATGTTGTATTAATACTATCCTAATTCTTTATCTAAATGGATTATCGTTGTTTCAGAGAGATTTTTATAGAACCAATTTCTTTTCCACGAGTTAATTATGTTTTAAAGAGATTTTTATGGAACCTATTTCATTAAAATGGGTTAATCATGTTTCAGATAGATTTTTATGAAACTTATTTCTCCTCCATGGTTTTATCATATTTTAAATAATTTTTTATAGAACCCATTTCTTTTACATGGGTAAATAATTTTTCAAAGATATTTTTATGGAACCCATTTATTTTAAACAGGTTAATAATGTTTTAAATATATTAGTATAGAATCCAATTATTTTCCATGGGTTAACCAAGTAAAAATAATAATAAAATATTTCTTATGATTTTATGAAAAAATTATTTCTATATGTACATTATTCATGATAATGTTCTTGGACATTTTTATGACGATAGGTGCTCCATTATAAATCAAGGATGAGTGGTTACCTTATAGACCAATGATGGATGGTTCCATGATATACCATGGTTGAGTGGTTCTATGGTAAACTAGGATGAGTGGGTCCATGATTTCATTCCAATGCATTTGGTACTCTAGATATAGAAGTCGACCATACCGGTTAATCCATTTGTAAGAGTGATATAAATATAATGTTTTAAGATACTAATACATATTCATAATGATTATTGTGGTTATAACTGTTTCCTTTGATCAAGATTGATATAAAATGTATTATGATTATTGATTCTAATGACTATTTCCTTTTTGAAATCCTTATTTCATTTTTTCATGTTTCATGATCTAGGTATTAATGACTTTGAATATTTTTCTGTTATGATCATGAAAATTGATTATGCTATAAAACCATTATTATTTTCTTATCCTCCTAGGTGACATTCAATTAGTAAGGATTATATTTAACCTTATTGAGAATTTGAGATAAAAATTATTATGTTACCATCTTCACAGGTAATAAATAATGATATTGAATGATTTATGTTCAGAAGGGGTTCATATGAATGATAAAGATGGCATAATAGGGAATATTAAAAGCTGGGTAAAGTGTAAAAAATACTCTCTGGAATTCATGATTTCTATTTATTTAATATTTTTATTTAATTATATAAAACTATAATCCTAAAAGGCCATTTTTTATGTAATTGATATGATATTTACTTTTTATGTTGTATGATTTGGATTGTGAACATTTGGCCACCTTCCTCGATATCAAATAAAAAAATGTAAAGACAATATTTTGGGCCTTGGATCTAGGAGTGTGAGTTTGGGGACATTATAAATATCTTCCATATCCACATACTAGCATAACCACATATCACATCACATCTATAACCATATATTATTAGACACATACCACATCACCAAATCAAAAATTTATACCAAATCCTCATCACAATGGGTTAACATGAACATAAAAAACATTATCATTGTTCCATATTTTGTCCATGTATCTCCCCTACCAATTATGCACAAAAAAAGAATGTTAACCAATTTCCTATGACCACTATCCATTATAGGTTGTATATGAACATCTAATTACTTGATCTATCATTGCTAATACTCTTAAAATGTGTGAGTGGGGAATTGGGAACAATGGACCACATATTATCACAATAACAAGGATGTTTGAGAAAAAAACAAAACACCCCACACTCAATGGTCATTGGTAATGTTTTCTTAATTGGGTGGTTTTTTACAAGAAATATCATGAAAACATATAATATTCACCCACAATCCTAACCTATGGGTTTATGCCAAACCAACCCTATTATCACCCACAATAGACATCACAATATTATGACAAACTTCTTAAAACCACTATCATTACAATGATATAATTAAATCAACTCTATTCATAGAAGTAAACGATAAATTCTTTAAAAACTTATCATTTCACCAAAACATAATTAAATTCAAAAATTTTTAAGAACCACACCATGATCACGTAATTATAGTTTTTCGAGAAATTATTTATCATCTTATAATATTTACAATATGGTGATCATTCTTAAAAATCACACTAATCCCCATGTTAAATTTTAAGTATTTTAATAAATGAATTTTCACATTAAACCACCCATTAATTATTATTCCAATCAATTATATAATTTATTATTAGTCATGTAACAACTCATTTTTTATCTATTCTATCCCACTACCCATTTATGATTACATTTTTTCTCACTATCTTTTAGGACACCACGAAACTATGATACAAACCCAAGATAATCAAGATCATAACTGAAACACTTACCACTCATCCCATGTCAGGAACCACCATAACTGTCTTTTTTCCTCATCGATTGGAAATACCACCATGGCAACAATCATAAAAAAACCCATCATCCTACACCGTAACAATATATACATATCATATCATATACTTCCACAAGAAAATAACCATAACCTTATAATCAGAATAAGAATTAATATATATATATATATATATATGTATAAATAAAAAATGGAAAATATTGAAAAAAAATCAAATCATACAACCTTTTTCTAATAATTCCTCAATATTAATAGAACACCTCATACATAAGAAACATCACTAGAATCCAAAAAATACAAATCACTTTGATAATTACTATTGTTACATGATTTTAATTTTATAAATGTTGATTATAATATATTAAAAACACCAAATTATTATTCTATAATTGAATTTTTTTTTGAATCATGAATATATAAAAAATAACATAGATGTTCAAAAAACACATTTTAATAACCCCTTTCCCTCTTCCAACTAATTTAGTTAAATTCATTACCTTGTTTTGGGTTAATCCACACCATTTACTAAATCGAAAAATTCTTAATAAACATTAATAAATGAATAAATAATGGGATATCTTGAATCACCTACCTCAATTATGGTTCAACACCCACTACTTAAGAATAATAATAATGATATAATCACACAAACAAGATCCTATGTGGAAAACCCATGAAAATTATTCACAAAAAACTCCCATAATCTACATGAACCAAAATTAGAAAAACCAAAATAATTCATACATACATAGAATCCCTAACAATATAAATCAAAAGGAGAATAATAATAAGAGAAAAATAAATAACCTTGTGTTTTCTGTAGGTTTATCAATCAGATCCAAGGACTAAAACTTGTAAAAGGACATTAAAATATGTCTAAAGATTCAACACTCAATTCCTAGGTTTTGAGATATTTCAACCATTTTTATGTATTCTGAGTAAACACCATAATTAATAATTAAAAATTAAAAATTAATCGCCATGGAATAATGGTTATATCCAAACTATAACAAGGGTTTGATATGGAAATTATGATATGATATACCCTATATCTCAGTGTCAAATAACTTTTAAAATATAATAATTAATTAAGGTCATGTTATTAATAATTTAACTATTTGAAAATTTATAAACTCTATAGGATCACTATGTGATCATAATAATTATCACCAAGAATATAATACAACCTATAAAAAACCTCAACATAAAAAGAACCATAACATAACAGAACTCACACATGAACAACCAAGAAAACTAACTTCAAAGGACTCCCTTATACATTGAGATTATTCAAAATGCAATAACCCTCATGTATGATTTACCTAAGTGAGTTCAAATAATATTCAAAATAGGTAATTATATATAATAATTACTTAAGGACCTATATATTTAAATCTAAAACAATCATGCCTAAACTAACCTTCTACTTCAGGACAGAGTGACCCAAAAATATCATGACCCTTCCCATTCACTATAATAATGAATTATTTCCACAGCCAAAATACTCATGGAATGAAACAGAAAAATAAAAAAAATACCCACTACTGTATCATATTAACCACGATTTAGTAAATCAATTAGTGTCAAAGAACCTCCCATAGACTAACATTTTAGTTTCAACCCCAATATCCGACCTCTATCATTTTTTGAAACATCCAACACTAAAAAGATAAAATGTAACTATCAATGAGAGTATGATATGTTACATGATTCAGAAAAATAGAATATTTTAAAGTAATAATAAATCACATTTTAACTTATATTGTTATAATGTTAATAAGTATTGTATTAAATAACGTCTGAAATTTTAATTAAAATCACTGAGATGTCACTTTAATGAATATTGGTTGTGTCATGAAGTTTGAAATAAAACATAGTAAAGAATCCATGAGAAAATTTTGATCTAATGAATTAATGTTTCTAGGGATTCATATCACCTTGATGAAAATCATTACATTTTTAACCTGGATAAGAAAATAATGTTGGTTGGGAAAGTAAATATCTCACTATTTTATTTGTTGTTTCACTATGAATTATAAAATAATGATTCAATCCATGGCTTATCAAAATTTAGTGTTTCTATATTTTTTAAAGTGTTCAGTTGTCCTACTACAATAGAGTAGGACATGTCACAATGAAGATGTGGTTATTGAAGTGGTTGAAAGAAAATAGAGTGGTCGATCTATGATGTTTTTGGATACACCATGATTGGGGGTATCACAATATAATGGTCCTGGTCACATTGTTATATATTCTTAAAACCATAATCCATGTGTTTTTAATGTTTCCGAAATAGCGATTCATGGTATTATGTACCAAAAAACCCTATATCTCCTATTCTTATTTAAGGTTGTGTATAATTCTTGGGTTTATCTTATGGGTAGAAAATATGTGGTATGAGTTAAAAAATATATTCATTTGAATTTGAACTTCAAATTAATATTTTAATGAAATGAGTTTTTTATTATGCAAGTTTGAAGAATTAAAAAATAAGGAGATAATTATATGTGATTGAAATTGTGTGTAGTGTAATTCAAAGGAATTACAGATGAAGAGAAAGGGGAATATAAGAAGAAGAGGAATATGAGTAGGAGGAGGAAGAAAAATGTAATAATATCCAATCTTGTTTAGAGGATTTATTATTTTCATATTTCTATCATAAATATTTTTTTGGGAGGGTGTCCATTACCAAAGTCAGGAGACACATTTTTCATCATGAGATCAAGGATAATCCATGCACTCTATTTCCAATATGTTGAATATAGTGGATCATGTGGATATATTTTATTATATGTAATCCAAGGTTTTGTCAATTATTTTTTAGTGGTAGAAATGGTAATAATATGGTATGTATACAATTTTATTTTAGTGATGTGTTTTGATATTTTATTGTATTCTCACTATTCAATTTAATATACAATGATTATTGATTGAAGTAGAAACATAAAATTAAGAGAAATCCCTTATTCACACCCTATTATAGAATTATCATAGTTCATTTGTTACCATTAAATGTGGTATTAGTTCTAGTATCTATTCATGGACAATTTTTTTATATTTTTAGTTTGCTGGTAAGTGGTTCATTTTTATTTTTATTTTTGATTTTTGAATTCCAGTTTTTATGGATCAATTTTCTTCATTGTACACAAGTGGTATTACCTCTTTATATCAAAAAATAAAATATATATGGAATGACTAAATAATTTCACATTTACTTTAAATAAGTTTGGATATATTGGGTTTTGTGACCATCTATTTTATTATTCATTTTGAATGTGTTACTATGACAAAAGTTTATGGACATAATTTTGAGAATTTTGGTTGTGATCATAATCCCATCTTGTCACTTATTTTAGAAAATTAATTTCTCAAAGTTAAATAAATATCGAAATAAAAATGATTTTTTATAAATTAGAAAGGATTTATGTATTAAATTTGAAAATGATGCATTATAGAATACACATTTAGAGATATAAATATAAATATCCCCTGAATAATGATGATAAAATCATGGTAGATTTATTCACTCAATTTTATGAATCTTTGAGAAAAATCAAAGGTTCTTGTGAGAACTTGAAAGTCTATATGGGTTATGAATTGACACTAAATATATTTTAGAAAAAATTTTATGTATAAATTTCAATCCTAATATATTGTTATCCTGAAACACTTGCATTGGATTTTTTATATATCATTTTGATATTTTTTAAAAATAGGAATGTGTGTATTTTAAAAAAAATGTGTAATAATTTAAAAAAATATCCTTTAAATCATTATTTAAGAAGTATTTTTATAAGTAATATATTCGGATGAATAATAAAATTTTAAAAATAATATTTTAGAAACATATGAAAATAATATTAAGAAACATTAAAAGGGGGAAGTAAATTATCAATGGAAGCATCAACTTATATATTTCTTGTTTAGTATAGTTGTATGTTTCATAGAAAATTGAAAAATGTTTTATGAAGAAGAATATTTTTAAAATATAGATGAAAATACAAGGAGATACTCAAAGAAGAAATCATCAAAATTTTACAAGATTATGTTTTCATTAATGGGACTAGTTATGATTTTTTTTGTATAACTAAGGAAAAAATTATTACCAAATCTTGTAAAAGATAATTTTAGTGAGGATAATGAAAAAAATTGTTCTTGTAGTGAAGTTGTTGAAAAATTAATGACATTAAAAGATAATGAGTTATACTTAACTATTTATGTGAGTAACAATTCTATATGTGAGGTAAAAATAATAATGGGGTTCATGATGAAGAATGATCTTATTGGATGTCTCTCAATGATTTCAACATTATAGAATGAGAAAAAAACTAAATGTGGGATGTCAATAATTAATTAAAAATGAAGACATATACACTGAAAACGATTCAATGTTGATAAATGATATTTAAAACTAAAAAAGTTACCTACTTATTAAAATAAATTAATATTTTCAATAGAAGAGATGCATAATGAAAGGGATAAGGAGTTTCAGATTTTTTAATAAATGTTTGTTAAAGTAGAGATGTAATATAACATGATAAAACATCTTTTTAAATTTTTTCATTATTTTGGAGAAATATAGAAACAAAATATGGTTAAATGGTTGTTTATAATATATTTTCTTTGAATGTTGAATTTTTGGAAATGAATTTCAATTCAGAAAATTTATATTTTCTAGGAATACTAACACGAAAGAGAAAACTGTTATAAGTGGTGGCAAAAAAAGTTTTAAAATAATAGTAGGATTAAGAAAAATGTTTCAATGGTCTAATAATGATTTTGGTTTAAAAATATATCCATAATCAATGGTCAATAAGTGGAAGAATAAAAAATGTCTATATCATGATAAAAACTTAGGTTCAATAGGATGTACTATTTTTATAGATAATTCTTTTATATTGAAGGATTTGGGTATATGGAAAGGATTTTTTGGTTAAATTACTAAAATTATGAGGAACCCATGTTATTTGGGAGGAAATTTTGAGGGGGATTTTACCAAATAAAATAATAAAAGATTAGAAACAATCTGAATATCTAAGACTAATAGATGAAAATCAGTATCAAACAATAGAGGAGCTTCGCGAAATGTGTGACCAACCAAATGAAATTGTTGAAATATGTATCAATTTTCCACCTAACCAATTGTGTATGATATGATAAACCCTAAAGTTACAACTAAATATAGTGAAAAGAAATAATAATGCATTGGTTTTAAAATTATTATTCAAAGTATCACAAAATAAATTCACTTTGATTTTATATACTGGATTATATTCATATATAATATGATATTTGAAACACATCATGTATATCACGAATTTTAGGAAGCATTAATGACCCAGTTAAATGATGGGACTCTCAAAATAATTGTATTTGGTTCAAAATTCATTGGATAATACAATATGAAGTTAAATAACATCTTATTTGTGGAAAATCTGAAACCCAACTTATGAAGTGTGTCTCCACTTTGTGTTGAAGGAAGTGATTTGTTTTATTGAAAATATGAAATATTGGTGAAGGTAATGAAAAATGAATGCATATTGATAATAATGCATTGAAAAAAGGAATATTGTTTGATGTTTTTGATAATAATTGTTCATGTTGATAGATATTAGTAGAAGATAATAAATTTTTATATTGAAGAGTTAACCTCCCTCATTATAGGAATTGTGAAAGATTATAGAAGGAAATAATATTTTTAATTTTATAATATATAATATTGAAAGATATTTGATGTGATCCACCTTCCTAAAAATTATTATATTTTACCTTCAAATAATAAAAGTGGAAATTCAAACATCACATTCATTGGAGTTGATTTATTCAGATGTTTCTCCTTTATGGTATACATGGGAAACGATGCTAAAAACAAGATAAAAATTTTCAAACATATATTAAAAAGAAAATAATTCAACATGAATTCATTAAAACATTCACCCCCTAATATAATGGTTTTGGGTAAGGGAAGAGATGAGTTTAGTTGAGATGAACCACACTATGTTTTCATAGTATAATATATCTTGGTTTTTCTTGAGAAAAGATATTTACCCAGTAGTTCTAAATAAAAATAATTATTTTTATCAAACCAACTACGATATGACACAATATTAAATTTATTGTAAGAAGAATCAGATATTTAAATACAAAAGGGTATTTGAAAGCCCTAATATTATATATCTGAAGGGTGAAAAATTTGGGATGTTTATGAAAAGTGGATTTGAAGCTATCTTCCATTGAAATCCACTAAATATAAGAATATTTCATTTTAACGACAAATAAATATGGATGATTATCATTAATTTGACTGTGAAAGTTCTTAAACATTAAAAAAATTATTTTATATATAAAGTACTAAGACTCATGTGTGAAGATTATTAGGTATATTGTTTTGAAAAAAGATGATGTTTCAGAATGTAATGTGAATTTAAATGATCTACTAATTACAAATGATGATTTTTCCATTTTAATGATGCTAAAAATTCACATGGAACTCATTCAAAGATAAGAAGGAATGTATAGATCAAGAATAATATCATTGGTTATTAATGAGAAATAATTCAAAATAGGATAAAATTTTGAAAATAAATAAACAGAACATTGTTTTCCATATTTAATCCAGGAGATGTGAAATATAATTTGAAGAATTTATAGTGGTTTATGATATGAATATAGAGTAGATCTGGTCAAGAATATTGATATATGGGAGCTGGTACCCAAAACAAATAACATGAATATATTTTAAAATTTTTTGTATTTCGTAATAAATCAAACGAGAAAGTATGGGTGATTGGGAACAAGGAATGGCTACTGTGTAAAGGATACTCAATGGTGGAAGGAATTTATTTCAAAGAGGTATGTCACTAGCTTCCATGATGATACTAAAGTACCCCAGAACACCCTTAGAAGGGAGGGGTGAATTAGGGTCCTAACTATATTTTTAATAAAGTGACAGATTTGTTCTCACAATGGTAGAAACATGTTAAACTCGTATAATGGAAATATTAAGCTATAAAAACATTCACATGTAGAAAGGAAACATAATAATTTTCACTTGGTTCACCACTAAGGGATACTCAAAAGAGCATGCACTGAAATAATTTTTGTCATGCATAAATCCAATAATATTCACTAGATGTGGAATACAAATGTTTTTACATAGTCACTCTATCATAGAAATACTGCCTTTACAATGTTTTAGGAATAACACACTATGTCCCTTATATCACTTTCGCCGACTCCCCCTACCTCCCTGCTCTAAGAGAATTATAACTCAATTTATCAACTTTAAGGCCACTTCAATCATATGGCATTAAAGTATTTGTACCCAATATAGCATGAGACTTTGTTTGCACCATTGACTTGATTTGATTCTCTTTGAAAGCCCAATTCACTTAAAACTAATGTTCAATACTACCTTTCATGATGCTCCTTTGTGAAGCTCACTCCATAGTGAATCACCCCTACCTTCATGGAACACATTGCCTTCATGAATCACCTCTTCCTTCATGGAACACAATGCCTTCATGAAGCACCTCTGACTTCACGGAACACTCTTCCTTCACAAAGCTCACCGAGTTAACTCAGAATACCTCATCATCACGAAACAACATTTTTTCTAAAGTATTGGAAAAATTTAAGACTTTACAAATCTTTTCACGATGCTCAAGATCACATTTAATGTTTGTTTAGTGGATCTCCCATAGCTTTATGAAATCAAAGTGATTAAATATTTTCCTTGAAAAATTTATTTTATGTGAATAGGGGTATCCTCTAATATATAGTCTTGGCCATTCACGAAGCTCCACCACCTCTAGCTCATTTCTTGATCCATAAAAAACATCTTCACAACACACCTACATTCACGAAGAACCATTGGGATTTTACATTTTTTGAAGATCTCTATTAAATCCTCCAAGCCACCGCGATGATACAATTATCATAATCATGTAGATCATAGAAACTCATCAAAATGCTCCAATTCTATATCATTCACAATGCTATTTATTATCACAGATCACACCATCAAAAATCATTAATCCTTTATGGAGTACAATTTTTGAAGCCAATCTTTTCAAAATTAATTCCCTTGAAATATATTCATAAGTCCATAAGAAGAATAATTTTTTTACAATGACAGCTATCCTCCAAATTTTGGACCCAAAAAACTTGGCATACACTAGGAAATGACGCCACCTTAAATACTATTCTCAGATTAAACTGTTAGATACCTTACCTTGAATGATATATGATCTTTTATATAAGGATTTAAGATAGACATAAACCATTCTCCATTTCAAAAAATTAATATCTATGGTTCCAAAAATATTCCCCTTTGGGTTTTTTGGAAATATGCAGATAAATTCAATAAAGAACCAACCACTATCAAAATGTGATATGAAAGAAAAAAATAATCCAACACTTTTAGTATATGTGAGAAATGTTCGGTGTAAAAAAATATTGGGATCTTGAATTGGTTTGTCATGTCTTGGAAGGATTAAATATGTCCATGAAAAGCTATGATTGTTTCCTCATAACACAAAAATATTTTATCCTTTCTCATTCTCCAACTTTACAACTCATCATTCAGCCCCTTTGTTACTCATTTAAATTTTCTATTCTCCACACTCCTGACACCATAAAACCATAACTTTTTCATTCTCATTCTAGACCTCCATACCATTGAGACCCTGAATTTATCCATTCTACCCCATTGGAAATAATCCCAAAGAATTTGATTTTTACTCATAATGCTAAAAAACACTCCCCTTAGATCATATCTCCCCCATAAACATGAAAAACAACCAAAAAAAGAATAAAATAGTTAATATAAATTGGGAGAGGGCATTATCATGAACATCATATAGATGAGGAGGGGGCTGGACACTGAGGTTAGGTCAATATTACTCAAACATAATCGCTTCCAGTGGCTTGTTCAGAATAACATACACCATATCACCAGTTCAAACATGATCCATTTTAATCACAACTTTTTTAACTTTTTATTTGATGACGTGATATCTAATTTAATTGTGTTTCTTTAAATAATTATGAAATATATTCTTTGCAAGATCAATTGTTCTCTTGTTACCATAGTGAATTACCATGGGCTGTTTCAACTCATCACTATATCATTCAATTGATGCATCATCCAAAGTAGATTAGTGAATGAATTTGTAGCCGTGATATATTCTACTTCAAATGTTAAATGATAGTTAATTTTTTATTTACTACTCAACCAGTACAAACAATTCTTTCCAAAAAATAATTCTCCACCACGTGTGTACTTTCGATCAACAAAAACTCTTGCCCTATCTACATCCAAGAAAACTGATAGTTCATTATCTTTTTTTCATCAAATTAAACCCATAATTATGAGTACCTTAAATGTAACTCTTTAATCTTTTCATAGCCACAATATGTTCTTATTTCAGATTGCTTTGAAAGTAGGCTAATAATCAAGTTGCTATGAAAATATCTAGCTTTGTTACCTTCATGTACAATAAGCTTCCAACAATCCTTCTGTACATGGTGGGATCTAAATAAGTTCCATCATCATGATTTAAAATTATGGTTCCAACTATAATTTAAGTCAACATTGGTTTAGAGTAATCCATATTATATTTATTCAAAATCTATATTGATTAATTTTTCCATGAAATAAATGTGTAATCCTTATTTAGAATCACCTAAAACCCCAAGAAATATGCGAGTTCCCTAATCATAGGCATTTAAATTTATGATTTCATGTGATTGAAAAATTCATCCACTAATCCCCACCTATTTCTAGAAAATATAATATCATTTACGTACAATAGTACTATGAACATATCTTTCTGAGTAATTTTCACATAGAGATTGTGATCCACTCCACCTCTTTTAAATCAGATATTCCTTAAACAAGAATCCAACTGAGAGTACCATTCCCATGGTGCCAACGTCAAACCATACAACACATTCTTTAATATGAAACATTCATTTTATCATTACTATGAAAAAACATACCGGTTGTTCAATATAGACTTCTACTTCAAGATCACCATTCAAGAAAGCTGTTTTGACATCCATTGGATACAATTTGTATCTTCTTTGAATTTCCATGGAAAGAAAAAGCCTGATCAACACTAGTCTCTCCACTAGGGAAAATTTTTATTCAAAATTAACACCTTCAATATGTGAATATCCTTTAAACACCAATTGTGACTTATTTCTGATTACATTATGTTTCTCACTGAATTTATTCTTAAAGATCCACTTCATACCAATCACATTGTGATGTTTGGTTCTCGTAACAACTTCCCTTGTCTGGTTCATATCTATCCGATGTAAATATTCATTCATTTATTTAACCCATGATTCTTCCTTTGATGCTTCTTTAGATGAGGATTGTTCCACAACTGATAGGAAGGTTGATTGTGCATTATTCCTCATTCTCCTAGACTGTGTGGGTGTTTTCCATTCCCCAATAATGTTATATTGTTCATTCTATGCTTTTGGATTTCTACTATGAGGTTTAGAAGAATTTTCATCAACCAGGGTTTCCTCTTCCAATTCTTCTTCCAAATCAACATCGTGTTGTGACACCTGAATGTTTTGAACACACGCCTCTACTTTCATATTTGGATATGTTCCACTTCCACATTCTTCCTCATCTTTTATCACATCGGCTTATGAATTGATTGAGTCATTTGTGCTAATATAATCAATGATCTTCACTTAAAAACTTTCCATAAT
Organism: Viscum album; assembly: GCA_963277665.1. Taxonomy (NCBI): domain Eukaryota; kingdom Viridiplantae; phylum Streptophyta; class Magnoliopsida; order Santalales; family Viscaceae; genus Viscum; species Viscum album. The sequence goes on along the minus strand of OY728148.1, from coordinate 489,049,334 downwards.
TTTTACAAGATCTTTATTGAATAATTTATAGTATTTTCTCTTCATCTAGTATCCAAGGAATATTATTTAGTATATGAATCACTATAGTTCCGGTTATTTATTTCTTTGTTTTTGATGAAACATTTACTTCTGAAAACAAGAATATGATTCAATGAGGTATTCCTTCCATGAAACAAATCACATGATTTCTTCTTTTCTCCCATATAAAGCCTTGTTTGATTCTGAGTATACACTACATCTTGAATAACCTCTTTCCAGTAAGGTCAAGGGATACGACTTTCATTCAGTATAGTTATGGTCATATTGTACACCTGTTTATTGATATTTCTAGCAACTCCATTATTCTATGGAGTTATCATAGAAACCTCCTCATGTTGAATTTCATGTATCTCCAAGTATTTTTAAAATTCAATTGATGTGTATTCCTCTCCATTTAAGACCATAGAAACTTGATAGTGACTAGCATTATTCTCTACTATTCGATGATAAGTCTTCATGAAAACAAGCACTTATATTTTCCTGTATATAACCACCAAAAAATACATTCAACTATAATAATCAATTAAAAGGATTGAGTACCTTTTCCATGTGTTACAAAAACATTTATCAGACCACATACGTCTATATGGCTGAGATCAAGAAGATTTGATGCCCTCTTTTCTTTTGATGATAAGAACTGCATACCAACTTGCCACATATAGAAGCATCACATGTATTTTCCCGTTCATTCATAAGATTAGGGATATCAATGACTATATTTATCATAGATATATTTTCCATGTCTTTTGGATTAATGTATACCATACTTTGATGCCACAAGTTTTTTCCTCTTCAACTCTTAAATAGAATTTTTTTTCATTACTATCAACCTAATATAAGTTTCCATATGTTAATCAACCTTACATGAGAGAATTACATATATTTCCCTTTATAGTGTATCCTTTTTGATTGAAATTCACTATAATCATGAGTTAAATAGGTGACTCTCACTAAGGATATTGTGACAAAAATCATCCACATAAAGAACTTCAGTTTTCTTTAGATCACCATTATCTAGTTCAGTACTTCCACTTCCATTGATCTTCAATGCACCATCATTATTGAAACATTTCTTAAAATTCATTAATAATTTAGTATTACCCAAAATGTGTGATGAACATCCATTATCAAGGATCTGGGATTTTCTGCTCATTGTAGATTTGAGAGAAACTTCTGTTTGGTTGGACTTTTCAATTATATTCTTATACTACTATAAATTATAAGACTGAGTTAAGGACAAAGATTTAATTTCATATATATCTTCAATGATAACTAGTTCTTCATACTCATACTCTTATTACAAAGCTGAAAACATGCTTGTGAGAGTGACACCATCTGGTTGATGAGTATTTACTTTTCTATGATTTATTTATGAATTTTTCATGTCTTTCCACTTTCGGAAATAAGAAGTTTTATGAAAAAATTTATAACAATGAAAAAATATCCATTGAAATTATTTATTTTTTAAGAAGTAGGATATGAATTTGTTTTTGTTTGTTGACTTCCTTGATCATCCACATTAAATAGCTCCTTGATTCTTCACATTATGACATGGTATGGCGTAGATAGTCCCAGAATTAACATTTCATTAGTGGAAATGTCTTCTCATTTCTATTCCTCCTCATTTCTCCTTCCGTAGAAAGTTATTTTTTCTTTCAATCATTTTTGGATTCCTGTGGGGAGTTTTCAGTTATCCTTTTAGTTTTAATTAAGGGTTTCTTTTTAAGAACTTCATGTTAGTTTTCAACATGTACAACATTCAGATTTCATTTATTTTTACCCAAATTATTTAAATCATTTGATGTTTCAGCATCACAACCAATTATATTGTTTAACATACATACAAGTCATGGTTTTTCAAAACCATTTAAACTCCATCGGAACCACACATAGTTATCTTCAGTAACTCAACATCTAAGAATTTTTCAAATTTTATTTTATTAGTTACATATTCTAAATTTGATTGACCATTAATTTTAATCCTAATATTAACAACTTCTTCTTCAGGTCCCTCAATAGTCATGGACTTCCCCTCCAGTCTATAGGTAAGTTCATTGATGAAAATTTTCTATTCTTCAATTCTGAGATTTAGTTCCATAACATCTTTTATGATTTAAAGGGTTATTGATTAAACATTCACTACTTCTTCCAGTCGCTCAATTTACACTTCAAGATGATCATCATATTCAGATGATTCTTCCACAACTTCTCTGCACATTATTCATATGTTTCTCTAATTCTCAAGCTAACCATGAGAATCCATACATTTTATCTTTAGATCATCATCAACAAACCAATAATGATTTATAGATTAGTCTTTTGATGGTTCTTCCTTATCAATGGTATCCATCATAGATGCTTGGTTTCCAAATTTAAACTCTAGTTTTTCTTCCACAAATAATTCATTATTATTATCAATTTTTTCATAGACTATACTATTTTTATACGGTTTCTTTTCATATTTGAGGTTTCCATTTGGATGAAACCATTATAAGATTTCAATGAGTTTCTATCTTCACTTTCATCATCATCTAAGTTAATTGAGGACTAAAAAGAAATGTACCCAACTCTCCCACAACAAAAACATTCCAGGAGTAGATTTTCTTCAAATCTACCCTTTCATCTCTTGAGTTTCATGGAAATGAGTGAAAGGAGTTCTCCTTCCTCATCAGCTTCATTAACACAGTCTCTGTAAATATAGAGTTTTCCATGTATTTTAATGACATCTACTTTATTAAATGACTTGTTGAATCCTTTGGTTTTACTCTCATTTCATATGCAACCAAACTAATCAGTAGATCATCTAAAGAATGTTTTGAAATATTTATTTCTTCAAGGGATGACTGTATTGGATTGTAAATAGGTGGAAGACTTATCAATATTTTATTTAAAATTTCAATGAATTTTTTTCTTCACAAAGCCCTAAAATTTCTCCAATAACTTTAGCAATTCAATTAAAAATGGTAACTCCATTCTCACCAGGAAGCATCTTCAGATCATTAAAACTATTATGAAAAACATAGAACTTTTCATCATTAAATTTTTTTCACCATTAAAAATATTATCTAGTTTATCCTATATTAACTGGGAATATTTAAAACTCATTAACATTAGATAGATCTTATCAGAAAGTGATGTAGTGAGAGAATTTTGTGCTTTAGCATCTGCATCATGCATTTTCCTTCCTGTATCTATCATAGACAACACTATTGGAATGAGGACATATAATCCTTATGCAGTGGAAAATATTACTTGCATTCTAAGAGATCTTATACAATAACTCATCATATTATTCCATATATGTAATTTTATTCCATAAAATAGAGGCACTCCCATAAAATTTACTGAGTTATTGATCATAGAAAAGTATGATATATTTAAAACCAGAAACATTTACCCCATGATACCACTTGAAGGACCCGAGAAAAACCTGAGAGGGGAGGGTTAAATCGGAGTTTCAACTATTTCTTACTAAAGTAATGGATATTGTTCCCGCATTAGTTGGAACATATTAAACCTCTCTGATGGTAATGTGCAGTGATTAAAACATTCACACACGATTAGAAAACACAACAGTTTTGAATTGGTTCACCACTAAGGGACAATAAAAAGAGCTTGCACTGACATATTTTTGGTCATACCTTTATACACTAATCATCACTAGATGTAGAATAAAAATGTTTTGACATAGTAACTCTATGCTAGATTCACTACCATTATAATATTTTAGGGATAGAACACTACATCCCTAGGATAACTTTCATCAACTACCCCTAGATCAATTCTATGAGAGATTTCAAAATTAGTTTATCAAATTGAAGGCCGCTTCAATGGTTTGACATTACTATCTTTTTCTCTTAATTTTTACCCAAATTTTCTTGCACCATTGACATGATTTGATGCACTTTGACTTCCCTATTCATATAAAAATTTATGTTCAGTACCACTTTTCATGAAGCTACATTGTGAAGCACACCCCTTTGTGATGAACCCATGCCAACATGGAATGAACTATCATTGTGAAGCACCTCTAGCTTCATGTAACACACTACCTTTACAAATAATATCTTTCTTCACGGAACAACCTTCCTTCATGAAGCACACTGAGTCAATGCAGAATAACTCATCATCGTGAAGAACCCATTTCACAAAAGCATTGGAATCTATTAAGAACTCACATGTATTTTTGAGATTCTAAATATCACATGGGTTCTCAGTTTCATGGATATCCCTTAGAATCTAAAAAGTAGAGTGATTCTAGATTTTACCTGGAAAAATTCATTTTATGTGAAGAGGAGTATCCTCTTATTTATAAGCTTAGTTGTTTGTGAATCTCCACCGCCTCTAGAATGTTTTCTAGAATAATAAAAAATATCTTCACAGTGCATCTCCTTTCACGAAGCACCATTGGGATTTTACATTGTCAAAATTCAATCGGTCCGAACCGTTTGTGCTGCCACGATTTTACAATTCTTGTAATCACATAGATCACTGAAATCGACTGTGATGATCCAATTCTCCTTCATTTGCGATGCTCATAGTAATCCCAGATCAGACCATAATAATTCTTTAATCCTTAGTGAAACACAATTGGAGAATACCATCATCCCAAAATTCATGCCTTTAGTATATTTTTATAAGAAATTCATGAAAATACACTTTTCACAACGATAAACATCCTCCAAATTTTGGACCCCAAAAATTTGGAATCCAATGAAAAATGACACCACCTTCAATACTGTTATCATCTTATGATATAAGATCCCTTTCCTTTCTACCTCCTAGATCTTGCATGTGATGATTGAAAAAAAACCATTCTCCATTTCTAGCAAATAACATCCCTCATTCCAACAGAGGTTATTCAAAATTTTATTATTATCACAATAAAAATATGATGAATGATCATATAAATAGATTTAATATCATCCTAACTCATTTCAGAGTTTAAAGAGGTAGTATTAATTGATAATCAAGATCAATTGATTCTTATAGATGCATAAGAATATGTTTTCATATTAAATAAGGCTCTATATGGGTAAAAATGATCCCCAAGATTATAGAATTTATATTTAAATATTATCTTCATTTCAATAAAATTATCAAAGTGAACAATGGAAAAAAATATATTTATTAATGATGTAAAAGAGGGATCTATAATTTTCCTTTCCTTTATAAAATATATAATCATTTCATAAAATGAATAATACATTTTGATGAGTTTTCATTAGATAATAGAACAATGTTTGAAATTTCAATGAATGGGAAGTTGAAGAATTTCTCATATTTTGAAATTTCTCAAGAGAAGTGTCATATTTTCATTTATCAAGAGAACTATACTTGAGAAAATATGGAGAATTTTTGAATAAAGTATTAAATATAAACTTTTACCTAAATTTCAGTAGGAATAAATATAGTAAAATATTAATATAGAAATAAAGTTGATTCAAGAGTGTTGTAGAGACCTATTGTTAGTCTACTCTGCTTAAATTAGTTTTGTTTGTATTTAGTGTATGATGTTACAATATAAGTTACATGTAAAAGTTATCTAAAATAATAACATCCTATGTATGTAATTATAATCATTAGATATATCAAAGGCATATTTAATTATATGAAAAAATGACAATAATGGATGGATAAATCTAATGGGATATACAACTATGAAATGGGATTCAAATTTATTTAGGATAAAATCAACATTAGGTAGAGTTTTATATCTTGGATAAAATATTGTGAAATGGAACACAAATATGTATAATTTAGAAACCATGAGTACTAGTGAGGTGGATTAAATTGCTAAGAATAAATTATAATATAAACTTATAAGAATAAAAATCTATTAGAAGGATATCATGTTGGATGTCATGTTTCCCTTTTTTATGGGATATGATAATAATAGTGTTATGAAGAATTAAAATATAATATTTTAATATTAAATATCATAGTAAATTTATTTCAAGTTAAACTATTTCAAAGAGATGGAGGAGTAAGAAGCATTGATGATATTTTTTTTGTAACTATGAAAAAGGGAAATGTGATTACTAAACCACTAATAATATATTTATTTCATAGAAAGAGCTTGATCATGATATTTCAACCTCTATCAATTGAAGTATAATGTATGGTTATTCTATCACCTCTCTTACTATGTTTATATTTTTTTTATTAAATGGGTAATAGAGTAAGATAAATTTGAATCATGTTTTCCTTTTGGATGAGAATATATTAAGGTTTTATTATTAAAATAGGAATGATTTGATTTCATCATTTGTGTTAGAATAATGTGTGAAATATTATAATTCTTTTTGTTCATCATGTGTTCATGTAGTTTGTGTTTGGAACATGTAAGATCAATTTTAAATAATTTTAATGAATGAGAAGCAAATTTTGTGGAAGAGTTGTTTGGGAAGTAAATTTGAATTACCCTAATTGAAATATATATGATTATTTATCATATTTATTCCTCCCTACACTAATTATTATTATTTTGTAATAAACAATTGAATGATTTTTGATTTTTTGTTGAATGGGTGATCTATGTTCAATGGTTGAAAAAAATATTTTGTAATTTTATTGATGATATTTTTTAAAAAATACAAAGGTGGAGATTATTGACAACATAATTTTGGGTAATATTTTAGAGAACTGTAGTTTATGTGATCTTGAAGGTACCTCAATTAGTTTTTTTCTCAAAGACAAAAAATTTTAATGTAGAGAAATGTTTAAGTATATATTATCTAATAGCATTACAGTTAGATCTTGTTGTCAATGACTTTTTTTGAACTGTAAATCATATTTAATATCGAGTGATTAATGGTAATTCTATTGAGGTGAATTCAGTTGTTAATAATATAACTTCATGTAAGAAATTTTTTTATGATAAGATGAAGTTTTAGAAAATTTTTGGTTAAACAGATGAAATCACACTCAATGCATGATGTGTGAGATTAAAATTTTTTTAAAGTAAGATTAAATATCACCATAACCAATTTGGTCATTTCATTTTTGATTTTCTAATATTATGAAATTTTAAATATTGTTTCATAACATGGAAATCACTCCCAAATGAATAATTAATGTTCTATGAAGTCTAAAATCATAATATAATGAGGAGGACTTGAGATATCAATGGTCCACTGAATTAGTGCTTCCAAAGAGTTAGGATGTAGTGATGATGATCATACCACATGGAACCTTAATGTAAAAATTTATTCTATTTTATATGTGAAGTTTTAACCATTTAAATATGTGGTTTCTCCATGAAGCATATAATCAATTTTAAATCCAATGTTTATAAGAATTCTGAATTTCTCTATTACATGAATGTGTTTAGTGGCCAAAAAAATAATTGTCCAATAAACAATAAATAGACAGTTTTTGATTTTGTTGGTGGGGAAATGAATGGACACACCATGAAAAATTTGACAACACTATTATTTAAAGTATCATGTTGTAATGGGGATTTTCACACTATGATATATTATAAAATAATGAATTCAATTGTTTTACTGATGTGGCTTAATAGGTGACTCAATGTATACTGAAAATTGAATCATCTAGTCAAAAAATCATATTATGTGGATTAGAATTCCTATACTGATTAAAATTCTAAAAAATAACTGAGAGATGTTAAATAAGTTCTTCATTTGACATTGATGATGAAATTCATATTTGAATGATAAGTGAGCAATCTTTCAATTGTAGAAGTTTTGGATAATCCAGGATGTAGGAGAGAAGAAGGTATTATTGAGTGTTTTTTTGTGTTATTCACATAAACTATATAAAATCATAAAATAAATAAGGGAACAAGATAATAAGATGAGATTAGGCACAATAACAACAACTTCTTGATTGAATTTTATCTAAATAGAATACACTATTTTTGTTACATTAAAATGCATATATCATTGTATGTGTGTGTGCATATAAAAAAAGTTGTGAGAAACAATGTGTATCATGAGTTAATGGGTAGTCCCTACTTTTTTGTGTCAAACATATTGAATATAGTGGATCCTTAGACTGTGGGTGATATTAGTTCATAGCAAGGATATATACATTAATTTTGAGTGTTAAACATTGTAAAAATATATTGTCCCTATTTTTATTTGTGAATTTACATTATTTTAAATCCTATAAAATGATATTTTCAATAACTTTAATTTTTTTAATTGTTTTTTGAGGAACTAATTTAACAATATGGGTTTTTATAGCTTTCCAAACCATGACGTTTTGAGTTGAAGCACATCTATATTCAAAGGCAGTAAGTCCTCAATACTTTACTAGTGATAGCTTAGAATGAGTTTTGGCTAGAAGGATGGGAGGTTAGAATAATATGAAACTTTTGATGTGGACTTATTTCTTACTTTTATAGTCTCTTACATATTTATGACGTATTCTAGAATCGTTCCAAAATCCCAGTGTGGGGCTGGTTACCCTGGTGCTGGTGATCTAATCAAATCCATGTGTTGATGTGAATAGATAAATGCATTATAAATTCTCCATTCGTATAATTTTATATATGTATCATATTTTCAATATTTAGGGAATATTTTATGCAAATAAGAGGATTTGACTTGTTCTTTTGTTATTTGATTATTCTATGGTAAAATGTTGAATAACTAGAAACTCTGAAATTTATCACAATCAAATAAGGTGGAAAGTGTTGGGATGTTAATATCAAGCCCATAAATAGGTATTTCTATTTATAATTGTGTAGGAAATTAATAAAAAAACTATATTTTAATGTGATCCATGATTGGTGTGATAAATAATAGGAAAATGGAGTATTTCTCACATCACATGAAAGCCCATATCATAGGTTGATACTATCATTTATATTTAAATCATGTGATAGGGATAAAATGCAATAAAATTTAGTTTAATGTAACCCAAATGAATGTGTTAGGTAGTATATAGTTGTGAAAGATATACTTGGCCGATTCATTTTAATTTAATTCCATGAGGATGCTAATATATTCAATTTGACATCAAACATATTTGAATATATGATCTGAACACGAGGTTATGAAAATTATATCATGAGAAAACATACATTTTTGGGGGCCTTGTTGTTCTCTCCATCCATTGTGATCAATTATTAAGTTCAATTATATTATATTTTGGTTATACTATATGGTCCATCTCACTTCAGTTTGAGCATTGGAGGCTTCTTCCAAGGCATCACCATAGTTTTGATAGCTATCAGCAGTTTGCAATAGAGGAATGAATAGAGTTGAAATTTCTTAATGAATGCTCATGAAAATAGATTCTAATATAATTCTCGGTTGTGTAGTTTTCAAATCCTATTCTCATAGAGTCATTCAAACTCATTGATAATTTATTAGGACTATATATCTTCAAAAATATGATTTTATATAGCAATAAGAAGAGAATGTATCTTGAATTTAATTGGTAGGACTTCCTATTTCATGTAAACAATCAAATATGGGTAACTTTCACTATTGTAAATAAGATCTATACCAATAGTGTTGGGCAAACCATTGGTATAGTCCACTTATATGGACCTATACCAATGGTTTGGCCAAAACCATTGCTATAGGTGACTAATTTGGACATATAATAATGATTTTGGACAAACCGTTGGTATAGGGGGACCTATACCAATGGTTTGCAGAAACCGTTGGTAGACCCTATACTAATTGTTTTCTTCAAACCATTGGTATAGGTCAAAAAATCAAAGAATCTATACCAACGGTTTGAGAAAATTTGGAATAGTTACATGTATTTTTAGGGAATTTTCTTTCAGATTACATTAAATAAATCAAAATTTAAAATATTTATGTTAATACACACATATATATATATTTATGAAAATATGTTCACAATAGTCAAGTTAGGTTAGTGGTTAGTTTGTTCAATCATAAACCGGATGTACTGAGATCAAAACCTACATAATCTTTCTTTTTTGAAATACATATACCAACGATATTATGGAACCATTGGTATAGATTTTTCAAATTACATATACCAACAATTTTGAAAACTGTTGGTATAGACCTATTCCCATAAATTACTAGCCAACAGTTCTCCAAACCGTTTGTATAGGATATACAAAGGGTTTGGAGGCCTTTACCAACGGTTTGAAACCGTTGGTATAGGGTATTTTTCTAATAGTTTTTGTAGTAGAATAGGTTGTTATGTGATATTATTTAGGTCTTGGCGAGGTGATGGGAATGGATGGGGTAAATTTTCTTTCTTTGAAAATAAAGTTTTTTTATGATTTATGAGCTGAATTTGATTGGTCGAAATATTAAAAAATTCAACCACACTGATATACGAAATTTGAGGGAAAAGAAAATATTGAAAGTAAAAGTTGAATAGAAGATATTTTTATAGTAGTTCAAATATAAATGATCCTACGTATACTATTTACACACTAACCTAGTGTATGGAACCCACTAGGATATATCAATTTTGAAGTAGAGTGAAATCTTTATGTATCCTCCTTTTTCACACACGAAGGATCATCCGAGTTCCCATTTATTTTAAAAGTTTGTTGAAAAAACACATCCTTTTACATAATAAGACCCAACCCAAAAATTTACAGACTCAATCCGAACCTATTTAATTTTTCATGTTTTGATGGAACCTAGGATTTTATAATAAAAATCCTAACCCATTATTTAATAGGTGAAAACCCAACATATACATTCATAGGATCAATCCTAATATCTTCTATGACGCGAGTCAAGAAGAACCTAGTAATATATTGGGATAGACCAATACCAGATGAAAATTTTCTTATATTAGTGTAAACCAATGCAACATAAGCTAAGTGAGAAAATACATCCAAGGCAGTTACATCACAATGAATTAATAAAATAGTTTATCTAAGTGAATAATTATCAATAGAGATGATAACATGTAGATCATGTAATTCTCAGGCACTTCAAGATGTTGAAATACTGATACTTAGGGAACTCATAGTTTACTTCAACTCTCTTTTGAACAATGAAGTACCAAGACTCAATTTAGAACTATGAAGAACGTATGAGACAAATCAAAGTCACATCAGTATATATCACAACATGATTTGGTCCCTTTATACAGAAAATAAAAAAAATATTTTCTCCACATTTAAATCCATTATACTTCTTCAAAAATTACAACAGTAAAACTTTCACATAGAGGTTTATTTTAGTAATCTTTGATGAACTGTAAAAAACATTTTATACAAATAATATAGTTAGATTAATAATGAACTAAAATATCAATGAATATATCCATAAAATTTGAAAAACATTCATAGGAAAACTCCCATAAATCTTACTGGAGAAAATATTTACATTCAAAATTTAAAATTGAACTTGTCTCATGTTTATTTTATAGATAAATGATTTATCTATATTTTTTAGAAAAGATATTTTAAATTTCTGCATGAACCGTGTCTTGAAATTATATCATAACATTGGCTAAAAATGAATACTAATATATTGGAAAAATTACCTAATATAATTTTAGATATCCTCTATATATTCCAAGATGTTTGGATTTGAAAATCTCAAGTTATAAAAATTCATTATGAATATTAGTTCATGATAAATCCTATGAAAATCATATTTAATTCACCATTAAAAAACCTAAAAACTATTCTCATGAATTATATTTAATTAATGAGTAATTATTGAAAAAATAATAAATAATTATATCTATAATAAACATATAGTAAAAGGATATGCGAAGAATAACGTAATATAGAGAATATTTCCACTTTTTAGAAAATCTAGATAAATTTCAAATAATCATATAACTAAATCCACACAGGGTATTAAAATATGGGATACACATTAGAAAATTACATATGTTAATCATGTAGGAGAATCACATTGGTGATTCATGTAACATCCCAGATAAATAAAGAATAAAAAATTTTCATATTTATTAATATTTACGAATTAAATATTAATTTTAATTAAAAGGGGTTTCTACGTTCGATAGCGTACTCGGTACGCAACGATGAGTTTCTTTGAAAACTTACGTTGCACACAAGTAATAAAATAATATTATTTTAAATGTTAGTTAACGAGTAGCCGTTGTACTGGCGGGAATGGATAGAAATAACTAATATATGATTATATATGTTTTTAAATGTTTTTACATTTACCCAATAAAAGATAAAGGCTTAAAATACGGAAAGAGTTCAATTCTAGGCATTTATACCCTAATTTTCACAAAAGGTCCACTTATCACCTTTTGACGGAGAACCGTCATTAAATATAGTTTTGATCGATCTTATAAATTCTATTGGACCAAATATAACTCTTCTTTAGAATCGGGACATCAAAATTTACTTTGTGTAAATTTTTGATACCTTTCTGATAGAGTTCATTTTTTTAATCAATAGTGTAAAATGTTGTATTTTAATTCAAAACCTCTTTTTAATGTAATTTATTTATATGATTAGATTATCTTTTGAATTGGTTTTAAAGTGAAATTAGAAAATATTTTTACCATTAAATCCAATAGTGGTCGTTGGAATTAATTTCACTTTGAAATCAGACTTAAACTAGTGTCAATCTTTTGATACTTATTGTTTCATAAAAACACGCTATTTGCTCTGACAGCGGGAATTAATTATTAAATTAATTAATGTGACTTATATGTTTTGAATTTTGTAAAATAGACTTCATTTTTGAATTCGTAATATCAAATATAGCTTAGGGCGAATTTTTTGTAATTTTCTGAAAAACTTCAATTTTTGATGAATAGTGAAACCACTAAGTGGTGCTTATAAAGACTGATTTTCCGTTTAAATGAAATTTTGCCATCATTGTGTTTTGAATTTCAAAAATCCGACATACATGGTTGTCATTAAGAAGTAAAATGTGGTTCAATGATATTATAATAATTTTTTGGTGAATAGTAACTTATTAAGTTCTTAATTGCGATTAGTGGTAATTAGTGTAGTTTAAGGTAAAAATAATGCTTTAATAAAATAAGATGAGCTTGAAACATGTCCTACCCTCATTGGTTGTGTCATGGCCGACCAATACAAGCCATGGGTAAACATGGGGACCCTATGGAGACACTTTGGTTGGGAAATGACATAAATAACTTTTTATTTAATGTAAAAGTAAAAATGACACAAACATAATATGTTTTAAAAAAACAATTTTTACATGGGGTTATAAAGATCAGATTTTTGATTATAAATATTAATTGGAAAGATACAAAGATTTCATACATCATAGTATTTTTTTTATAATTTTTATACATTAAATAAATTAAATTATTTATGACATAATAATGATGCAGCGATGACATCATTATTTGACGATTTAAATAAAATGGAAAGATAATGTAAAATCTATGAACTACACATGTCCAAAACCAATTGGATGAGTGGATTTCAAACACTTATCACCTTATCCACTAATTATATCAATGTGGGACCTTTTAAAACCGAAACACATTTTCAAATAGAGTAATATTTCTTTACTTTCCAAAAGTGCCCCTCCTCTCCTCTTATAAAAGGCCCCCACCTCTACCTCATTTCACACACTTCTCAAGCCTTTGGCTCGACCAACCCCTTCCCATTTACTCTCTCCACATCCCGCTCCTCATCCTAGATGATTCCCTTTGGGAAGAATCCTTTCAAAGGAATCCTTTAGGCTCAAATCAAAAGGAGTTACACTTTTAAAGGTAATTCATTCTCTCTTGTTCATTTGTTTTATTTTTCTTCTCCAACCCTCTAAAATCTTTTTATTTACTTATTTTGTAACAACAACTGTATCTTAAATATACTAGGATGTTGTTATAAGATTTTTTCTAGCTACACTCTCACACAACTACATCAAATGGTTAAAGAACATACGGTTTCCGTGGATGGCGAAATTCTGCCTCCCGAAACGATGATTGTTCAATACTCATTTAACACCTTCAAAGGTGGCCATTATGATGTCAATAGTTTTATATATGATATATAATATGTTTATTTTTTCTTTAAGATTCTGTATTTTTCATTTTGGACATACCTTTATGGTTTCCATTATGGGTAAACACGATATCTTCATTTAAGGAAGTGCGGACTACCGCCCCCTCAAAGTGATGTGATTCGTTAATGCCATATGTGGGACGTGTAAAGGATGGATTTAAAGTTATTATATATAATGTTATACTGGAATTATAATATACCTCTATATCATTATTATTTATTTCCATTAAAGTATGAGATAGAAATGAAGGTAGCGTTCATGCGTACGTACGGCTTACCGTCTCCATGAACAGTGCATTTCATTTCTTATCCCCAAATGTAATGTACTATTAAAAGTACATGTATATAATGGATATATATAATTAATGATATATCTAAATTATGAATATAATTCTGGAATTAAAATATACATACCTCTCATTTAGTTTTAATTCCATTAATATGACAAAGAAATGAAAGTAGCGTTCATGCGTACGTACGGCTTACCGTCTCCATGAACGGTGGATTTCATTTCTTACCTCTAAATGATTATGCAATATTATAAATACATGTATATGCTGTATATATATGATACATATTATATCCAAATCGGGAATTTCATTCTGGATATAAATATCCTTTGACCACATGAACAACATGTAATTGTAAGAAGTCCACTTTCGACTTAAGAACCAAATATTGAGAAAACAAACATTATTAACTTAAATGGTTACATAATGTTTATAACATGGCAATAAGTGATATAAAAGGAATAATGAACTTTAAAAAGGTTCTTAATCAAGTATAAATTAACTCAAGTTTATTATTCAGGACGTTAAAGAACGATCGAGTCAAGTCGGACCCGAGGTAAGGGACTTCGTCTCAATCTCCTTTCATTGAGGCATATTTCGTTTTATACACAACTTTCTTTTATACGGTCTATAAAACCCTTTGAATTTTACTTTTATACAAAAAGAATCTCTTTCTACGAAGCGTTTTACAAAATGACAAAAAGGAATGTTTCTTTTAACGTACGCGGCGACAACGACCTTTTCTGCCGCCGCGAGTATTATTTGGTCTTTGGCTTTCTCAACAAGCCGTAATGTTTTTAGAATAAAATAAATACCATATACTCTTTTATGTATTTTGGTATTAAAAATGGTTTTGAAAAAGGATTCTATTATGTCAATATATTTATGATATATTGTGATTGAAATGTGGAAATGTTATCATTCCTTTATATTGGTTTTATGTTTTATGATTTTATACTGGTACTTGGACATTTTAACGGGTGGTTACGTTATAAACCATATGACGGGTGGTGCCGTGAATACCAGGACGAGTGGTTACGTTATAACCTCCAATGCATTGGGTATGGAAGTCGGCCTTATGGCTATTCCATTAAGTATGAATAGAAATTGGCCGTATGGCTATTCCATTAAGTGATATGTGTGGAAGTCGACCATATGGTTATTCCACTTAAGTATGTTTATGTCCCAAGTTACCTTTATATATGTTATGTGTTCTTTTTATGGGTTTTATGGTAATCCTTTGGTTACAAAAGGGTAAGTAATGATACTTTATTCAGTGAAGAGTTTTTACTACTTCATGAAGGTGAAGTTATTACTTTGATAGAGTATATATGGTTTACTTGATGTTTAAAAAACTAACAGTTTTCATTCTTTCTGTATCCCTTACTGAGCTTTTTATGCTCACCCCAAGTTTTTTTTTGAAATGTTTTCATAGGACTTAATGTGGAATAAGGTCAAGGATGGGATCAAGGGAATGTCATCCTATATAAAACATGGAACTAGACACGTTTATTTTTAAGAGTTTTTTTATTATGGATACTTAGTAGAAGTGTCTACTTTGTAATCTTTTGAGATGTAATAGTTATGTTCTAATTCTCTAAAACTCTAAACCTGAAAAGATCCTCAATGTGAATTATTCATTTAATTCAATATTAAGTAAGGTTTAAGGCCGGGGCCTTATAGTTGGTATCAGAGGTCGGTTTATACAACTTTAGGAGTTAGAAAAGTGTTAAATTATAATATGATTGAAATGATATAGCATTTACGGATTACCATGTTGCTTCGCCTAAGATATTTTTGTGTTCATAATGGTTTTCCGCAGAGGAAACAAAGCAACTATGTTGGTACGACATCAGGAGGAAGATAACCTTCCAAATCAGCAAACTGAGATGGTCGGAATCGGAACTGAACAGTTTGTTGCAGTGATGAAACAGTTGACTCAGGATATAAATGGTGGTGGTATCCATGCACGAGATCAGCCAGATCAACCGCAGAGGAACATGTCAGTTGTGGAACATTTCATGAGGCAACATCCCCCATCATTCAGAGGATCATCTGACCCTGTGCAAGCTGAAGGGGGGATTAAAGCACTGGAGAAGATTTTTGATGTCATGGGGTGTTCAGAACATCAAAAGGTTAGTCTTGCTGTTTACCGTTTTGAAGGTGAAGCTGATCAGTGGTGGTCGATGGTGAAAAATATAAGGGATAGTGATGAGATTGAGGATCTTCACTGGGACGAATTCAAAGGTATGTTTCTTGAGAAATATTTTCCTAAGGTGGTTCATCTTAGGATGGAAAAACAGTTCCTAGAATTGAGGCAGGAGGATGATTCAGTGGCTGCTTATGAAGAAAAGCTCACTCGATTGGAAAGGTATGCTCCAAACTCCATACGAGATCTTGATAGTAAAATAGACCATTTTTACTCAGGGTTAAAGCCAAAGTATCGAAGGGATTTAGGTTCTCGTGAGTTCAAAAGTTATGAAAAACTTGTTCGATGTGCGGAGAAGGTGGAAATGGAGTTTGCCGATGATCAGGTGTTCTATGACAAACAACAGAATAGGAGGTCTAGTTGGCAGGCAAAGGGGAAGAATTCATCAAAGAAGCAAGGAGGTAAGAAAACCAAATATCCATCCTGTGAGAAGTGTGGTAAAATGCATCCTAGAGAATGTTTATCCAAGTCTGGTAAGTGCTTTCGGTGTGGTAAGTCTGGTCATATTGCTCGTAACTATAAGGAAGATGATCAAGCAGGCAATGAAAAGCCAACGGTAAGATGTTTTAAGTGTAATGAAATGGGTCATTATGAAATCGAGTGTCCAACGAAGAACTCAACTGGGGGAATGCAGCCATACTACAAGCAGAAAGGGGTGGTGAAATACTTTGCAAAAACTTCAGCAGATGTTGGGCCATCGAATGAAGTGGTATCAGGTACACTGTTTGTTTGTTCAGATTATGCCAATGTGTTGTTTGATTCAGGGTCTACACACTCTTTCATTTCTGAGAAGTTTTCTAGTAAATTGGAAATTCCATATCAAGATATGAATCCTGAACTTATGGTAAAAACACCCAGAGGGAACGTTGAGACAAAAAGGAATTATAAGAACCTTCCTATCCTTGTGTGTGGAAAGAATCTACCAGCAAACCTTATTGTTTTGCCTCTAGTAGAGTTTTATGTTATTTTGGGCATGGATTGGCTTTCTATTTATCATGCTAAGATTGACTGCAGAGCTAAAATGGTTTCTTTTCAGAAAGATTTTTAGTTTGTGTACAAGAATGAACCCTTGATTTTGATAACATATGAGGAAGTTGAGAAACTAGTAAAAGATGGAAATGAATGTTACCCTGAACATATTGTTGAAAATAAAGGAACTGTTCAGATTAATGATGTTCCAGTGGTAAATGAGTATCTTGATGTTTTTCCTGATGAGTTGCCTGGTATTATTCATGATCAGGAAGTTGAATTTACTGTTGACTTAGTTTCTGATTCTAAGCCAATTTCAAAACCCCCTTATCGAATGGCTCAAGTTGAACTTTTAGAGTTAAAGAAACAATTGCAGGAGTTATTAGATAAAGGTTTCATTCGACCTAGCACATCACCATGGGGTGCTCCTGTCTTGTTTGTTAAAAAGAAAGATGGATCAATGAGACTTTGTATTGATTATAGATCCTTGAATAATATTACTGTTAAGAACAAGTATCCTTTGCCTCATATCGATGATTTGTTTGATCAGCTCCAGGGAGCTCAGTATTTTTCGAAGTTTGACTTGAGGTCAGGGTACCATCAGTTGAAAGTAAAAGAAGCAGACGTTCCGAAGACTGCGTTCCGTACTAGATATGGCCATTATGAATTTTTAGTTATGCCTTTTGGGTTAACCAATGCACCTGCTATATTCATGGACCTTATGAATAGAATTTTCCATGAGTTCTTGGATAAGTTTGTGGTTGTTTTCATCGATGATATTTTGGTGTTTTCTAAAAGTAAAGAGGAGCATGAAAGTCATTTAAGGGTTATCTTGCAAACCTTAAAAGAAAAGAAAATATATGGGAAATTCAGCAAGTGTGAGTTTTGGTTACAACAAATTTCTTTCCTAGGTCACATTGTTTCAAAAGATGGCATAACTGTTGATCCTACAAAAACAAAAGTTGTTGAAGAATGGCCAAGACCCACAAATGTAACCGAGATCTGTAGTTTTCTTGGTTAGGCAGGTTACTACCGAAGGTTTGTTGAAAAGTTTTCACGGTTATCTAGTCCAATGACTAAGCTAACTCGTAAGGGTGTTAAGTTCATATGGACAAAAGAATGTGATAATTGTTTTCAGGAGTTGAAGAGAGGATTGGTGAACGCTCCAGTTTTGGCACTTGCTTCCAGGAATGGTGAGTTTGTTATATACAGTGATGCTTCGTTGAAGGGACTTGGTTGTGTCCTTATGCAGAATGATCAGGTAATTTCTTATGCTTCACGAAAGTTTAAAACTCATGAGGTAAATTACCCTACACATGATTTGGAATTAGCTGCTGTTGTCTTTGCTTTAAAAATTTGGAGGCATCTTTTTTATGGAGTAAAGTGTGAAATATATACTGATCACAAAAGTTTAAAGTATATATTCACTCAGAAAGAATTGAACATGAGAAAAAGGAGATGTCTAGAATTAATCAAGGATTATGATTGTACAATTCATTACCATCCGGGAAAAGCAAATAAAGTGGCTGATGCTTTGAGTCGAAAAAGTAATGCTTCATTAGCAATGTTGCGTTTGGAACGTGATCCTTTGGTTAAAGATTTGATGAACTTTGGGATAGAAGTTTTTGGTGCAGGAAGTTCTTCTGTTTTATTTTAGGTATCAGTGAAATCTTCTCTATCAGACAGAATCAAGCAAGCACAGAAGCGAGACAGTGAGTTGAAGAAAAAGGTAGAGCTGGATCAGAAAGGTAAGTTTCCTGAATTCAACATTGATAATGATTGTGTTTTGAGGTTTGGGAAGAGATTATGTGTGCCTTGTGATTCACAGTTGAAAAATGAGTTGTTATGTGAGGCTCATAGTTCCCCGTTTTCAGTTCATCCGGGCAATACTAAGATGTACATAGATCTGCGGGAGTATTACTGGTGGGATGGAATGAAAAGAGATATTGCTTATTTTACTGTGAAGTGTTTGACATGTCAACAGGTTAAAGCAGAGTGGCAGTTACCGAAAGGGATGCTTCGGCCTTTTCCAGTGCCAGAGTGGAAATGGGAAAACATATCCATGGACTTTGTTGTGGGATTATCGAGGACATCTCGAGGTAATAATGCAATCTGGGTTATTGTTGATCGCTTGACCAAATCTGCTCATTTCTTTTCTATACGAGATACTTTCTCTCTAGATCAACTTTCCTGTTTGTATCTTAACGAGATAGTCAAGTTACATGGAGTTCCTCTCTCCATTGTATCTGATCATGATCCCAGGTTCACATCTAAATTTAGGAAAGGCCTTCAGAAGTCGTTGGGTACAGAATTAAATTTTAGTACAACTTTTCATCCTCAATCAGATGGGCAGTTAGAACGAACAATCCAGACATTGGAGGATATGATACGAGCTTGTTCTATGGATTATCAGGGAAGTTGGGACCAACATCTTTCTTTAGTTGAGTTTTCTTATAATAACAGTTTTCATTCCAGTATACAGATGGAACCATTTGAGGCATTATATGGGAAGCGGTGTCGAACTCCAGCATTTTGGAATGAAGTGGGCGAAAGGAAGCTGATGGGACCAGAATTGGTAGAAGAGATGGCAGAAAAAGTTCAGTTGATTTAGAAGCACATGAGAACAGCTCAGAGCAGGCAGAAGAGTTATGCGGATAACCGGAGGAAGGATCTATCTTTCGAGGTAGGTGATCATGTTTTTCTCAAGGTTTCTCCTTGGAAAAGTGTGATGAGATTTGGTAAGATAGGAAAGCTGAGTCCAAGGTTTATTGGACCATATGAAATTTTGGAGAGAGTTGGATCAGTTGCATACCGGGTGGCTTTACCTCCGAGTTTATCTCAGGTACACAATGTTTTTCATGTTTCAATGTTGAGAAAGTATATGCCAGATCCATCTCATGTTTTGAGTCCAGAGGTAGTTCAGCTGGAAGAGAACCTATCTTATGAGGAACAACCGGTCCAGATTCTTGACCACAGGGAGCAGGTGTTACGGAATAAGGTGATTCATCAGGTAAAGGTTTTGTGGAAAAACCATGTGATTGAAGAGGCAATGTGGGAATCTGAAAATGCTATGAGGGATAAATACCCCCACTTATTTTGATAAGTGAATAAAATTGCGAGGAAGCAATTCCCAAAAGGGGGGAAGGATGTAACATCCCAGGTAAATAAAGAATAAAGAATTTTCATATTTATTAATATTTACTAATTAAATATTAATTTTAATTAAAAGGGGTTTCTACGTTCGATAGCGTACTCGGTACGCAACGATGAGTTTCTTTGAAAACTTACGTTGCACACAAGTAATAAAATAATATTATTTTAAATGTTAGTTAACGAGTAGCCATTGTACTGGTGGGAATGGATAGAAATAACTAAAATATGATTATATATGTTTTTAAATGTTTTTACATTTACCCAATAAAAGATAAAGGCTTAAAATACGGAAAGAGTTCAATTTTAGGCATTTATACCCTAATTTTCACGAAAGGTCCACTTATCACCTTTTGACGGAGAACCGTCATTAAATATAGTTTTGATCGATCTTATAAATTCTATTGGACCAAATATAACTCTTCTTTAGAATCGGGACATCAAAATTTACTTTGTGTAAATTTTTGGTACCTTTATGATAAAGTTCATTTTTTTAATGAATAGTGTAAAATGTTGTATTTTAATTCAAAACCTCTTTTTAATCTAATTTATTTATATGATTAGATTATCTTTTCAATTGGTTTTAAAGTGAAATTAGAAAATATTTTTACCATTAAATCCAATAGTGGTCGTTGGAATTAATTTCACTTTGAAATCAGACTTAAACTAGTGTCAATCTTTTGATACTTATTGTTTAATAAAAACACGCTATTTGCTCTGACAGCGGGAATTAATTATTAAATTAATTAATGTGACTTATATGTTTTGAATTTTGTAAAATAGACTTCATTTTTGAATTTGTAATATCAAATATAGCTTAGGGTGAATTCTTGGTAATTTTTTGAAAAACTTCAATTTTTGATGAATAGTGAAACCACTAAGTGGTACTTATAAAGACTGATTTTCCGTTTAAATAAAATTTTGCCATCATTGTGTTTTGAATTTCAAAAATCCGACATACATGGTTGTCATTAAAAAGTAAAATGTGGTTCAATGAGATTATAATAATTTTTTGATGAATAGTAACTTATTAAGTTCTTAATCACGATTAGTGGTAATTAGTGTAGTTTAAGGTAAAAATAATGATTTAATAAAATAATATGAGCTTGACACATGTCATACCCTCATTGGTTGTGTCATTTCCGACCAAGACAAGCCATGGGTCAACTTGGGGACCCCATGGAGACACTTTGGTTGGGAAATGACATAAATAACTTTTTATTTAATGTAAAAGTAAAAATGACACAAACATAATATGTTTTACAAAAACAATTTTTACATGGGGTTATAAAGATCAGATTTTTGATTATAAATAGTCATTGGAAATATAAAAAGATTTCCTACATCATAGTAGTTTTTTTATAATTTTTAGACATTAAATAAATTAAATTATTTATGACATAATAATGATGCAGCGATGACATCATTATTTGACGCTTTAAATAAAATGGAAAGATAATGTAAAATCTATGAACTACACATGTCCAAAACCAATTGGATGAGTGTATTTCGAACACTTATCACCTTATCCACGAATTATATCAATGTTGGACCTTTTAAAACCGAAACACATTTTCAAATAAAGTAATATTTCTTTACTTTCCAAAAGTGCCCCTCCTCTCCTCTTATAAAAGGCCCCCACCTCTACCTCATTTCACACACTCCTCAAGCCTTTGGCTCGGCCAAACCCTGCCCATTTACTCTCTCCACATCCCTCTCCTCATCCTAGAGGATTACCTTTGGGCAGAATCCTTTCAAAGGAAGCCTTTATGCTCAAATCAAAAGGAGTTACACTTTTAAAGGTAATTCATTCTCTCTTGTTCATTTGTTTTATTTTGCTTCTCCAACCCTCTAAACTCTTTTTATTTACTTCTTTTGTAACAACACCAGTATCTGCAATATACTAGGATGTTGTTATAAGATTTATTCTAGCTACACTCTCACACAACTACATCAAATGGTTAAAGAACATACAGTTTCCGTGGATGACGAAATTCTGCCTCCCGAAACGATGATTGTTCAATACTCATTTAACACCTTCAAAGGTGGCCATTATGATGTCACTATTTTTATATATGATATATAATATTTTTATTTTTTTCTTTAAGCTTCTGTATTTTTCATTTTGGGCATACCATTATGGTTTCCATTATGGGTAAACACGATATCTTCATTTAAGGAAGTGCGGACTACTGCCCCCTCAAAGTGATGTGATTCGTTAATGCCATATGTGGGACGTGTAAAGGATGTATTTAAAGTTATTATATATAATGTTATACTGGAATTATAATATACCTCTATATCATTATTATTTCTTTCCATTAAAGTATGAGATAGAAATTAAAGTAGCGTTCATGCGTACGTACGGCTTACCGTCTCCATGAACGGTGCATTTCATTTCTTATCCCCAAATGTAATGTACTATTAAAAGTACATGTATATAATGGATATATATAATTAATGATATATCTAAATGATGAATATAATTCTGGAATTAAAATATACATACCTCTCATTTAGTTTTAATTCCATTAATATAACAAAGAAATGAAAGTAGCGTTCATGCGTACGTACGGCTTACCGTCTCCATGAACGGTGCATTTCATTTCATACCTCTAAATGATTATGTAATATTATAAATACATGTATATGCTAGATATATATGATACATATTATATCCAAATCGGGAATTTCATTCTGGATATAAAGAACCTTTGACCACATGAACAACATGTAATTGTAAGAAGTCCACTTTCGACTTAAGAACCAAATATTGAGAAAACAAACATTATTAACTTAAATGATTACATAATGTTTATAACATGGAAATAAGTGATATAAAAGGAATAATTAACTTTAAAAAGGTTCTTAATCAAGTATAAATTAACTCAAGTTTATTATTCAGGACGTTAAAGAACGATCGAGTCAAGTCGGACCCGAGGTAAGGGACTTCGTCTCAATCTCCTTTCATTGAGGCATATTTCGTTTTATACACAACTTTCTTTTATACGGTGTATAAACCCCTTTGAATTTGACTTTTATACAAAAGGAATCTTTTTCTACGAAGCGTTTTACAAAACGACAAAAAGGAATGTTTCTTTTAACGTACGCGGCGACAACGACCTTTTCCGCCACCGCGAGTATTATTTGGTCTTTGGATTTCTCAACAAGCCGTAATGTTTTTAGAATAAAATAAATACCACATACTCTTTTATGTATTTTGGTATTGAAAATGGTTTTGAAAAAGGATTCTATTATGTCAATATATTTATGATATATTGTGATTGAAATGTGGTAATGTTATCATTCCTTTATATTGGTTTTATGTTTTATGATTTTATACTGGTACTTGGACATTTTAACGGGTGGTTACATTATAAACCATATGACGGGTGGTGCCGTGAATACCAGGACGGGTGGTTACGTTATAACCTCCAATGCATTGGGTATGGAAGTCGGCCGTATGGCTATTCCATTAAGTATGAATGGAAATTGGCCGTATGGCTATTCCATTAAGTGATATGTGTGGAAGTCGACCGTATGGTTATTCCACTTAAGTATGTTTATGTCCCAAGTTACCTTTATATATGTTATGTGTTCTTTTTATGGGTTTTATGGTAATACTTTGGTTACAAAAAGGTAAGTAATGATACTTTATTCAGTGAAGAGTTTTTACTACTTTATGAAGGTGAAGGTATTACTTTGATAGAGTATATATGGTTTACTTGATGTTTGAAAAACTAACAGTTTTCATTCTTTCTGTATCCCTTATTGAGGTTTTTATGCTCACCCCAAGTTTTTTTTTGAAATGTTTTCACAGGACTTAATGTGGAATAAGGTCAAGGATGGGATCAAGGGAATGTCATCCTATATAAAACATGGAACTATACACGTTTCTTTTTAAGAGTTTTTTTTATTATGGATACTTAGTAGAATTGTCTACCTTGTAATCTTTTGAGATGTAATAGTTATGTTCTAATTCTCTAAAACTCTAAACCTGAAAAGATCCTCAATGTGAATTATTAATTTAATTCAATATTAAGTAAGGTTTAAGCCCGAGGCCTTATAATTCATGTAGAAGATTCACCATGTAAGTGAATCATCTAAGAGAATCACATAGGTTTACAAAATGGTATGAGGTTAATAGTTTATTTTCTCCATGGGAATATTAGAAATCATGTATAAATGATATTTAAAGTTCCAAAATGACTGATTTTTTCAGGAAAGTCAACGTGAATATTGTAGAACATGAAATAACCAGAAAAAATATGAAATCTAAAGATATTTGGTAAAAAATAATAATATGATATATTCAATGTTAAACATACATTAATAAAAAAAATATAAAAAATCTAAAGGAAACTTAAGTTATATAAGAATTAAATTAAAGACTTCCTTAATTAATATATTAGATAAAAAACTAACGGTAATAGTTAATTAAAACATATGTTAAATAGAATAAAGAAAGTAAATTTATCAACATATTAAGACATAAAAACAATAAAAAACTAGAGATAATAGTTAGAAATGTTGAGAAAATTATAATCAAGATATTTTTTAATTATCAAAACATGAATTTGTTTAAGGATTCACTTCAAATTATTCCCCATTTTGATAATTAAAAAATCATATATAATTTTAACACAAGTCCCCCATTTTGAAGTTATCAAAAAATTAATGTTATAATATATATAATTCACTCTTTAAAATTAATAATAAAAAATATATTTAATTTAAATATAAAAATACCGATTTTTTTTCATAATGTTCCTAAACATGCTTATTTTAAAAAACTATATGAACAATCCATTGTAAAACTATCATGAGTTATAATATGAGAATAAGTTTAGAAGCAGTTCAACAAATAAAATATCTATAATACAACCCTTTTGAAAAAAATTAAAATTTAAAAAATAGTTTAACATTATTTAGTATGTATAAAAAGTATAAAAAATTAATTTAATAGAAAAGTATATATAGAGATAAAAATTAGTAATAAAAATTTATAGATTCCATATTTTAATAGATTTTATGGAAATTTAAAAAATTCAGCATATAAATAATCATGGTCAAAATCCCCTAAAATTTAAGCATTATATATGATTATCCATGTGTGTAATGGAATCAAATTGTTTTAATAAAATAAAACTAAATATTTTTCAACCTACACAACTAGACATTAAAAATAAAAATATGAACATATTTTAAAACCACAATAGTTAATGAATAAAATTATTTAAAATATTATTTTAAGAATTGAAAAAACCACATTTTAATAGTGAATAAAATCATATTTCTTTATACCCAAACAAAAATACACCACAAATTTCATCATTATAAAAATAGAATATTTTCTAAGTAAAATTGAAGAATTGGTGTATTGTTTTATACTCATTAATTAATGAATTATATATATCAATTAAAACAATTTAAATTTATAATTAATAACTACAAGTCAAATTCAATTTAGATCCTACTTTATGTAACATTCCGAACCTTGATGCCACCCAAATGTTCACCAAGATCAGTTGGTCACATGGCCTCAAGCGTATTTCATCAAATTCTAGTGGTGAACGAGTAGAAGTGAGGGCCTTAGTAAGTTAATTTGGATACTATTCTCTCATTACTAGAATATAACATATCAGAATTAGAACACATTCAATAGCAGAATCGAATAAATAAAAAGATAGTTGAAAAGTAAAATGAGACAATAATACATTACATATCTAGAAATAAAAAAAACAATGATGACTATTCTACATGTATGTTTAATGAATCCAGAATAGTACATGAAAATACGATAAAATATAATTTTCCACAAATAAAAAAATATCAAAAAGTCCAAGTTGCATTGCAAGCCTTAGCTTGGTCCCATGATCTCATATACCAATAACCTGCACTGGGGTGATTACCCCTACAACCACATAAAACCATATAATCGGTTTGGGTCCCCAAGGATGCCTAAATAAGGTGTGAGATAAATATCAATGTAGGTAACCAACAAATAATTTATACATTTTTAAACAGCACAATGTAACGTTTTTGAAAGTGTTAGTAAAGTAGTAACTTATGTTTAAATGACCAAGGCCTAAACCTATTACAACATGTAATCCTAAGTATCCTCTCATGGTTCCCTACAACAAGTTTTAGCTCATAACAAGGCATCTTTAAGTAAATTAAAGAAGTAACACAACCTCACCATTCATCCAACCATATTAAAAACCCAAGACCTTATTGTATAAAGAAGTGTATCAGAATCCCACAACCACGACGTTTAGTGGAACCATAACAGAAAAACACAACCTAGCCGTATAGTGATGTGTAGACCACAATGGGTCAGATACAATGTTTTAAAGGCCAATTCATCCTCGTCAAGTCCTATGTGGATCTCTGTGTAAACTTTGTCTAGGCACTAGTTGGAGTTCTAAAATCATGTGTACCAAAAAGTCATACGTGACTCCAATAATGATAGACCCACGGGGTAGCAAGGCCCAAGGAATCCCAATTAATTAATCTCCAAGGGGAATAATAAACCCAAGGCATACACTAATACCTTTTAGATCCAAGGAGAGTCATACATGGAATTTATCAAACTATTCATTCACTCATTAAAATTTAAACATTTCCATTCCTTGTGAGTATACCCACTCACATAACCAAATAAATCACATGTGTATACCCACTCATGTATTGAATTTCACATTTACATGTCACATGGGTTAACCCACGCATTTATCACCATTTTCAATTACACACTTCACATGAGTATACCCACTCAAATATTACCTTTTCCCAATAAACCATTTTAGAAATTTAAAAACAACAAACGAGTATACCCACACATCAAACAAATTCCATTTAATCCATTTAATCAATATAATCATGGCATGACATAATAATAAAAGGAAAGGATTCCATACATCTCCTATGTAAGCTATTCAAACTCATAATAGTATAAATAAGATTCATCTAACTATGAAAGTGAAAGAACTCACTATTGGGTGGTTTGACAAGGAATAAACAAGTTTATTTCATCCGTCACACCCCACGGGGGCCATAGTTGGGGAAAAAACCACTAAAACACCATAAAAGAACCTAAGGGAATCCTTAACAGGTCTAACAAAACATCTAAACAAGTAACCCACTCAAAAAATGGGCTGGTTCCAGAAATTATGATGGATGGAATAATAGAAGTTTAATATAAAAGAACAAAAATCCAAACGAAATTTATAGACCACCAACCTTAGCTCAGAAGTAGAGTGCTTATCCAATATCACATATTGAATCACCACCTTTTACGGGAAATATAAATAATGGGCAAAGAATGAGAAGTTAGGGCATATGAGCCTAATTACAAAAGTGTAATCATTGTTTTGAAGAATCAAGAATGACTAAAAAGGAATCAAGTACTTACCAATTTAGTTATAACCTTAATGATGGAAGAATAATCAGATATCAAATGGGTGATAGATCTAAAATACAATAATAGAGGGTTTTTGGCTTCTAAAAAGGGGAAAAAGTGTTCTATCGAAAAAATAGAGGCTACAACCACTATTTAAAAAAATAGTCTGGTAATTACATGATGTGTAATTACCATTCGTGTTGTGCAATGCCCAGTCCTTCTATTCTGAGGAAAAACCATTAAACATCATGAAGGGCTTTAGAAAGTCCATTACACATCGTGAAATTTGAATACATTATGTGATCTCAATTTCACATACTGTATTTGGACTATAGCCAGCCTACCACCACCAACCTATTCTTTACCAAGAAAAACCCAACCGGCCTATAGCCTAATATATGTTCTAAGTCAAAAAGGAATGTAAACAATCATTTAATTAGAAAAAAAGATTCATACATCAAGAAAACATGGGATACTACAATCTCCCCCATTAAAGCAATTTGTCCTTGAATTACCCTCTCAAGGATGGTCAAGATTCACCTAAAAACAACTCTAGACACTGAGCACATACATAAGCCTCCCGCTCCCAAGCCTCATATTCTAAATGTCTATGCTTCTATAACACCAGTACTAGATGAACTGATTCACCTCATAGAACCTTCATGCTTCTATCAATGATACAGATCAGATGCTCTTCAAAGTATGCATCTACCTTCAACTCAATCACATTAGGGTGAAAAGTGTGAGACATGTTTGAATGATAAGGCCACATTTGAGATACAAGGAAGACATCATTAAATGTGCCTCTGAGGTAACTGAAACTGATAGTCTACCAATATTAATCTCTCTATAATATCAAACGACCCAACATATTATGGTGAAAGTTTACCATGTCTCTTAATTCATCTATGTACCATCATTGGTGAAACATAAAAGAAAACCCAATCAATGTACTTGAACTATAGATGTCTTTTGGGAGGATCCGTGTAACATTTCAATTGAGACTTTATAGTAGCCATTCAATTCTAAATTAATAGGATCTAATAAGAAGTATCCCACAAGAGACATGGTCATAGTAATGCTGCCTTACCATCCTCTATCTAGCGTAGGGGGGATCATCATTACCTACTTTATAATTCCTTGTATGGTTCCATTTGTATCATCACCTGATAATAATTATTATAGGGGAAATCAACCAGGTGAATGTGCCTCTCCCAAGAGCCCCCAAAATCCACGATGCATACTTACAACATGTCCAATAACACTTGTATCATGAGCCCTGACTAGACAACCATATGAGGGTTGTTTTTTGTTCTCAGAATAACCTATGTAGCTAGAAACCACTAAAAAATATGCCAAAAATGAGATGTATAGTGTGTTTTTCTATCCGAAATTATATTAAATGGAATAATTCAAAGTGTTACTATATCAAGGATATACAACTTTCCAAGCTCATCAACACTTAAGGTCTCCTTGGTCGGAAAGAAATGAGTAACCTTCAAGAGCCTATCGATAAAAACCAACCCAATATTGTTACCCCGAGGAGACCATGGTAAAACTATCACTAAATCCATCACGACATCATCCCATTTCCACTCCAGAATAGGTAACTTCTGTAAAACTCCAACTGGTCACTGATGTTCCACCTTTACCTATTGATTGGTGGAACTATTTATAATAAAACTAGGTACCACATGCTTTATATCTGGCCACCAATACAGATGTTGCAAGTCATGAAACATCTTAGTGACTCAAGGGTGTACATACCAAGATGAAGCATGAAACTCCTTCATCATCCCGTTGCATATATCCACTGGAAACAAAAAAAATCCATGGATACATTGGATCTAATCCTCTCATATCATCCAACTTGGAGGAGGGTCTTCACCTACCAAACTCTCCCATAGAACCAAGCCCTCAGAATTTTAGAGATTATGTATCCTCACACTATCTTGGAGGGTATATATAATAGCTAATAATAATAGATAAGTACAATCTGGACTGTCATGAACCTCAAAATTAATCTTAGAAAACAATTCCATAAGCTACAACTTGCTACTAGCCTACTGCAATGACTGCATCCGAGTCCTCCTTCTCAGTGCATCAACCACTGCATTTCATTTACTAGCCATGTAGGCAAGCACAAATTCAAAGGACTATAGGTACTCCACCCACATGTGCTACCTCAGATTCAAATCATGCTATGTAAAAATATACATTAGGATTTGGTGGTTCTTGTATAACACAATACGATCTCCCGGTAAATATTGTCTCCAACAACGCAGAATGTGAACAACTGTAGAAAGTTCAAAATTGTGTGTAATGTAATTCCTCTTATGAGGACTTAGCTATCAAGACCAGTACTCCATGAATCTACCCCACAAACACTAGCTCTAATCTCATCCCAATACAGGATGCATCACAATAAATAGTGTAGGTCCTACCCTGCTTCGGCTGTATTCATACTATTGTTGATGTCAAACATTATTTCATCTTCTAAAAGGATGTCTCACAAGAATCTGACCATAAAAACATTACACCATTCTTAGTCAAGCATTTCAATGGTGCTGCTGAGAGTGAGAAGTCATGTTGAAATTCATGTAGTACAAACTAGCCCCAATAAACACATTATATAAATAACATTCATGGGAGTTTTCTATGAAACAACAATTCTCACATTCTTTGGATACACTAATACTCTAATCTCTGAGATTGTGTGACCCATGAAGTGAATCTGATCCATCCAAAAAGTGTCACTTTATGAGCTTAGTATATAAATAATTCTATCTTAGTGTATTCAAAATGATATAAATATGGTTTCATGGTTATTTCGATTGGGATAATACACCAATATATTTTCCATGAAAACCACAAAAAAATAATCCAAGTATAGATAGAACAGTCAATTCATCAGTGCCATAAAAATTGCAAATACATTAATGAGACCCAATGACATAACCAAATTCTCGTATAGACCATACATTATTTGAATGGCTATAAAATGTATGTCTATAGGTTGAAAACATACCTTTTGATATCCTAAACTCAAGTGAATTTTAAGGAATACCCCGGATCCTCAAAGTTGATCAAACATGTCATCTATACATGGTAGGGGATGTTAGTTTTTAACTTTTAGTTGGTTCTGTTTCCGATAATCCACTCATTCCTAAGAGTTATGCCCCATATTGGAAAAAAAGTACCGACAATATCCACATAGATGTACTAGGTCAAATAAACCCATTCACCTCCAAATCCTTTAGCTACATCTTGAGGTCCTTTAATTCTGTCATAGCCATCCTATAAGGATAATGGATACTGGTGTAGCTCTTGGAACTAGATCGATGAAGAACTACCCCTCTCTCTTATGAGGTAACCTAGAAATTCCCACAAAAATACATCTCTGAAGAACTCATCCACTAGAGGAAATCCCACCCAACTCACTCCCTGATCTTCCTAAAACCAACTAGAAATATGGAACGTCATCATTCATAGCCCATGATGCTTTGGTTCAACTATTCTACCCTGGAAAACCCATTTACCTTTGTGAGTAAGCCCTTCACCCTCTAGTGTTGTGAAATTCAACCTCTAATGATAGTATTCAATGAAAGCTCGATAATCTACTAACCAGTCCATCATAAGAATGATGTCAAACCCTATCATCTGATGGACATAGAGTTTCCGAATGATGTGATACCAACTGAACTTCAGGGGGAACTCCCTACACTGGTGAATATCATCCATTATAATTCCCAATGGTGTTTCTAGAATAAAAAAACCCTTATAAGACCATACAAAAAGCTCAATGATTTCCACCACAGGTGCAGATATAAAACAATGAGATGCACCTGAATCAAAAATAGAAGATGAAATTGTAGAGGATACTAAGATTGTAACTCTCACCATAGATGGTCATGCAACCTAGTCCTCGGGGGTAGGATATACATAATAGATCCGACCACTACCATGACCTTGTGACACAACTTCACTACCCATAATAGGTCCACTCTGATGTGTTTGTGTAACCAACGTCTGGATGCCTTTGCCATGAATACCACTACCGAATCTTGATCTACCAACACTAATCCAGCTCCATACATAACACAGAACTGAGTAACCTACTCCTGAACCTGATGTTAGAGATGACCCATACCACTTACTATTAGAGGGAAGGTCCTACAAAACCACTACAAGTTCCTCATCCTTCCGCAAGCTCATCACTCAACTGGGTCCCATATTTATAGATTATTCCGGTGGAATCTCCTACCACTCTGATGAAAAAACACCAATATTCTAGTAATCATAACCTGACTATCACACCACTTGTGGGTAGCCTCAAAATGGTGCTTCCTTCATGAAGATGCAGATCTTTTGGGTCGAGAAACAACATTTCCCTTCTCTGAAACCCATATACCCTCAGGTACCTCTCTATAGTGAGGGTGTAATTCAATATCTCTATGATATAGGTCAATTTAAATTCAATGAACTGATATTTGATTGCATTTCATAGACCTTCCTCAAAGCGCCTCGCTCTAGACAACTAATGAGCAGGGTACATCAGTGCCAAAAAATGAAACTCTGTAAAGTGTGCTATGTACAATATAAACCTCATTATGACCTTATCCAGATGCATGAACACACCATCTATCTATTCCCTCAAAATCTTAGGGTAAAAATAGTCATAGAAGTGAGTCTAGAAAATAGTAAATCCCATATGTCATAGCCTGTCAACCTTATTCAGAAATCACACCTGCTCTTTGTTTCTCCATATAATATATAAGTTGTGAGCTTGACCCTCCTCACTGGATGAGTATCTAGATGATAGAAAATGGCTAGCATGGTCTCAATATGTAGCCCAGTACCCTATAGACCTTCATCCCCTAAAAAAATTGGTATTTTCTACTATTGTAACACCTGCATAAGCTCAACCATAGTCAAGGTAGGTAGTGGTTCTCCCTTAAAAGGATTCATATAGAAAAGAAATCCTTCATAGAACGATGCCTCACAAAATATGTTCGAAATATCCCTTAGTGACACATTTGTAACTAAAGTAGTATCAACTAGTAGCCCATAGCCTACCACCTCCAGAGCGTGGTCGTCACCTCCCTTGTGACATACCCTAGGAGGTTGCTGTGGTGGAATGTCTCTACAATTCCAAACAAACACCTCAGAAATGAATTATATCAATGTGTCAGAACTAAAAATAAAATAACTGGTCAAAATTATCCTAAAACCATGTCATAACACATAAACTTACCGAAAACCCAATACTATACAAATAAAAATCACCAAACTACTAGAAAATCAACATCTTTCCCACTCAAAAGTCGATTCTAGGCCATGTATCTATTTTCCATTTCATTAATTTTAATTTTTTTGTTTCATTTATTTAGAAAACTCAACCACGGTTTTACCAATCCTAAATCTATGAGGGACCATAAAACCTCATGAACTAAAAACATGGTTCCCATTCCATCCACACATTTCAGATTCACTTTAGTATTTTCATTTCATTGGTCCGTCATTTCTTAATACATAAGGGCCCATACCCCTTATGAATTGAAAGATGATGTCACTCCTCTATCCTATTCAAAAATCCTATCACAACAGTAGTGAAAAATATCACAACATCTATCATCACAACAACCAATAAGTAATGCATCCTAAATGGTATAGAATAATGCATGGAATGTGATTTCTAAAATGTGCCTATATGATGCAATACATGACATACAATCATATTATCTAGTTGAAATATTAATAGACACTATAATAATATCAATAGTCACCGCATAACTCATGTGCATAGGCCAATGGTGAAATCAAATATTCTATAATAGTAAAAATATAGAAAATAACAATTCTATTCACATTAATTCATATTTTACCAATACGGGGGGTAACTACTATTAAGAACAACTTATTACCAAATTGCATTTCATTCCTATACCAATTTATCAATGCCAAACAGTAAGTCAAACAAGAAAATACTCCTATGGTACCACTTTGTAATGTCCCAGACCTAGATTCCACACAATTGTGTTTCAGTACCAATTGGTCACATGTCCTAAAGCACATCTCCCCAAATAACATAGACTACTGACTAGTAGTGAGGGATTGGGTGAGTCAATGGGGAGACTATGCCCTCATTAGAAGAGTATAACCCAGTGGAAGTAAAAAAAATCAATAGTATAATTGAATACATATGAATACATATGAAAATTAAGAAGAGATAGGAATACATAATAAATCCAGAAATGTCACATAATAAATGATTTTGAAAAAACATGTATCTAAAAAGTATCTAGAATAGTACATGGAAATAAAAAACAATTCATGTTTCCAAAAATAAAAAAGACCAAATAGTCCCAATAGCATCACAAACCATAGCATAGTTCCATGCTCTCATCTTCGTAAGTAACTATCAACAACCTACACTAGGTCACTTTCCCCTACCATAACCTATAACCATATAATCTATTTGGGTCACCGCAGATACACAAATAGGGTGTTAGATAAACATCCAAGTAGGTAACAACTGAAATATCTATACAAATCTTAAAAATAGAATAAAACATTCTAGCAAGTGTAAGTAAAGAACTAATGTAAGAGTAAATTCCCAAGGCTTAAGTCTACTACAATAAGTAACACTAAAAAACATCCCAAGGATCCTTATAATAAGTGTTAGATCATAACAAGGAATATATAAGGAAAGTAAACATGTAACATGACCTCACCATTCATCCATCCATATTAAAAAGCTACTGCCATGCCATATAAAGGAGTGTATTAGAGACCAATGGCCATGCCATATAGTGAAACCATAACAAAAACCCATATCCTTGCAGTATTGTGAATTGTAGGCCATTAAGGTTTGGATCCATGTTATAGAAGACCAAGGATTCCTCATCGAGTCCTAGGAGCATATTAATGAAAATTTTGTATAGGCACTGGTTAGAGTCCTATGATCTTGTGTACTGATATGTCCTATGTGAGTCCAAGCAAGTTAGATCCATGAGGAAACAAGGTAAGAGGAATCCCATAGAATCCAGACCAAATGGGAATAATCAACCCAAGTCATCCACTACCACATTCCAGATCCCCCGGAGATCCCTCCATAGAATATATCAAAGCATTCATTCATTTCATATAATTTAAAAATTTCCATTCCATGTGATTATACCCAATCAAATACCCATTTACATCACATGAGTATACCCACTCATGTATTCAATTTCAAAATAACATGTCACATGGGTATAACCACCCATTCATAAAAATTCTCAATTAAACAATCTATATGAGTTTACTGACTCATACATAAAATTTTCCTAATAAACCATTCAAGAAATTTTTTAAAAAAAAGAATGATTATACCCAATCATTTAAAAAATTCTATTTAAGACATTCAATCAATATAACCATGGAATGACATGAAAAAACAAGGGAAAGAGGCAGTACATTTCCTTTGAAAGCTATTCAAACTCAAAAAAGTATAATTTTTTTTCTCTAACATGAAAATAATAATAACTCACCCATTGGTTTGCTTGATAAGGTATAAACAAGTTAATTTCATCCGGTGCACCCCATGGAGATCCATTGTTGGGGAAAAAACCACCAACGCACCATAATGGAACCTAAGGGAATCCTTAATATATCTAATGAAATCTTAAATAAGTAAGAAACTAAAAAATTAGGGCCATTTCAAAAAGTATGACATGTTGAATAATGACTGTTTTCTCTAAACGAACCTTAATTCAAGAGAAATGTATTGACCACATACCATAGCTAAGTAGTAGATTTCTCGTAGAATATGAACTCCAAATTCACCATTAATTAAGATAAATATAATGAATGGAATAAGAATGAGAAATTAGGGCATATGAGCCTAAATCCAAATAGTGCACCCATTTTTTGGAAGAATCAATAATATCAAAAAAAAAACAAATCAAGTACTTACAGATGCAGTTCCAACGTGAACAACAATGGAATAATTGGAGCTCGGATGGGTGCTCAATCTAAAAAAATAGAATATTGGGTTTCTAACTTCTAAAAAGAGGAAAAATGTTCTCCTTCAAAAATAGAGGCCACTGCCTCAATTAAATAAAATCTATCCAGTAATTACATGATGTGTAATTTCCATTCACATCGTGTAATTACTTGTATTCCCTTTTAAGGGAAAAACTATTTCATGTTATAAAGGGCCCTGGATAGGCCATTATACATTGTGAAATTTGATAACATGATGTGTATCCCAATTTTACGTCATGTAATTTTCCTGCAAACAACCTACAACCTCTAGCCTCTTCTTTCCCAAGAACATCCCAATTGGCTCATGGCTCGGCTTAAGGTCTAAGTAAAAAAGGAAATTAAAAAAGAATTAAACATGAAAAGAAAAGATCTGTACCTCTGGAAAACCCCGAGACCATACAATAAAAATATAATATATATCTGAATTTATATTGGAATCCCAAAAATAGATTTTACACTATAAAATACATCATAATTAAAATAAACACATTTAAAAAAGTAAAATGGAATTCTAAAAAATATGTATTTAAACAACATTAATCTATGGACTAAATTTTAAAATATGAAGAAAGTATTACTTCCCTTATAATATCAAATTCCTCATTGTTTTTTGATAGATAAAAAAAATTCTCTTGATTATTTTAAAAATTCAATAACTGAGATACACATATTTAATGTTTTGAAAATTATAAAAATAAAACTATGTATAATATGTTTCTATAACTGAAATATCAACTATGAATTAAAAGTTAAGATCAAGATTAACTCATCCTAAGTTAATTATTTCCTTTTTAAATTATAATATCAAAAATATACAAGTATAATTTTAATTTCAATTCTGAAATCTTCTTCAGAAACAAATTTTAATGTCAAAAGGAGCCATGAAACATGTTATAAGGTATTGGAAGAGATTTTGAAAGCAAAAAATGATAAATCATTATAGAAAACCAAAATTTCAAACAATGATATAATATTTATTGGCCTTATTAAGATATTAAATAGATTAAAATTCATGAAAAAAATAAAAGATATGGTTGAATATAAAATGATATAATGTATTCAATCATATAATGCTTATGTCGTCATGTAAAAGATAAAAATATAATGTCCTGAATGTTGAACATAAGAATAATTAGATACCTATTACATTGGTATAAAAATTGGATTAATTTTACATGAAGTAGGATACATACCTTTAGGAAACCAAGAAGTAGATGGATTTTATTTTTTGACCTTGAAATCAGTTTTTTTACATGTAATTTATTTTGTGACAAACATATTGAGGGAATTTCAGAGTAAATTCACTAGCACAATGAACTTAAAATCTATTTTAAAAAAAATAACTAATAAAATTCCAACACACTTCTCTTTCACAACATTATTTCTAAAAAATTGGCATAAATGAATCATAATAATGTAGATTCCTTTTATCATTAATTTTCTTAAAATAGAAAATATTTCCAATATGAAATGTTTAAGAACATTTATAATAAATTTTAATTTTCAGAAAAATATTTACATTCCAAACATTATATAATACATACATAAGTATTTAATTTTCTTTTTTAATACATTTAAAATAACTACAAAAAATTTCTTGTTAGACAAGAAAATTTATTTAAAGACCCTTCATCTTCAACTTTAATCCTTTTAAATTGATCTTCATATTTAGACATATCTTCCAAAAATAAAATAAATATTTTTCTTTGATATTAATTATTATTATAATGAAAATATTTATTCCTATCATTTTCATATTTATGAATCAACATTTCAAAATCAACATTTAGGTTTAAAAATTACCAATTTTAAGAGATAAAACCTTTTTATCTTAAACAAAATTATTTAATATAGAAGATAATACCCTTTTCATTTACCTGAACTTTTTATTTATCCTTTTGTGATACATTTATAGAATTAATTTCTTTTATATGACTTTCATAATAATCATACAATCCCTACCAATATTTAATACCAAGCTCATCATATATAAAATTAATAGAAGCATGAGAATCCAAAATAAATTCACTATTTTTATTATAATTATCACACATATATTTCCCGATTTTCTAGAATATGAACCAATATTATATGAATAAGAATTTAGAGGTTAATATGTTACATTAGAATATTTTTCATGAAAGGAAACATTACTAATTTCTTTTGGACTTTCAAATGTCTTGTGAAAGCTTTCATATTCACTCCAAGTAGTCACAATTTTTTTTATTTATTCTGGACATGCTTTGGATTTTTTAGCTTCATATAATTGGGATTAATATATCCTCTATTCATTAAAGCATAAAAAATAACATTTCATCAATATAAATTCAAATTTGATTTACCTTGAATGATAAAACCTTAATATAAATGATTTTTTTTATTTTTTATGGGCTAGAAATTTCTTTTTCACATGTCAAAACATTTTATAATTAGGGAATACATATTTCAATTAATCATATTCTTCAAAGGTAGTTTTCTAAAGATCTTTCCAAATATCATAAGTAGTACCAAAAAAATATTTTTTTTCAAAAATATTTTCCAAAAAATAATAATAAATAATATTCATGATCTTATAATTAAGATCAAATTTAATAGAATATTATCATTTTTAATCAAATAGAGCATATTTAGTTAAATAATAAAATATAATCACAATATCCCAGAATAGAATATCAATACACATTAGATAAGATTCTAACTAGATCTTTTATTTAGTATAAATAGTACCACTGAATTGTAGTGGCATATTAAAATTTAAACCATTTTGATTTTCAAGTCAAGAACACTTAAAATGAACAATCCCATAATTTTTAAGGAATATGATTAAATGTTAGCATAAAAAAGATAAATAATCAAATTATGCACAATATACATAAAATGAGACAACATTTAACATTAAATATGTGGTATGAAAAAATGCGACTGACTAAATTATCCTCAAAGGGTCCTCCCTTGGGATCTATTGTAATGTATGTAGAAGAACATATAACAGAAATTATCCTAATAATAACTACCATTTTATACTAAATGTTAGATCCCAGATTGGTTATGGTAATGGAAAAGAGGGAGGTGGGGTGAATTATCTATTTTTAAAAATTAACGAGAGTTTAAAACTGATGTGAATAATTTTATTGATCTGAATATTATGAAATTTTACAACACTGGTATAAGATATGGGAGAGAAAATAATATTCAAAAAGTAAAAGATGAACACAAAATATTTTTATAATAGTCCAGATATTAATGATCCCACACCAAATCTTCACACAACAACCTAGTGTATGGAAGCCACTATGGTATATAACTATTTAAGGAGAGTGAAAAATATTTTCATGTAACTTTTAAAAAAATGGAGGATCAACACAATTTCCTTTTATTTTATGGGCTATAAAAAAAACGCAGAACATTAGTGGTGAATATCCAACCATGAATTTTACAGGATCAATCCCAAAATCATTACTTTAATGAGTTTAGATGAAACACAATATTTTATGGTATAAAACCAGACCTATTATTTTATTGGTGAAGATCCATCCTTGGCATTTCTAGTCTTAGTCCAAACCTACTCTATGTTTCAGGAGAAGAGAAACCTAGTATTCTACGGGAATATAATAAACCCATACATACATTTTGTTAGTGTAGTGTAACCCCAGAAAATATTAACTAAATGAGACAATACATGCCAAATATTTACAATATAATGAATGAAAAAATAGTTTAACCCATTTTGAATCATTATTGTGGGAGATGCTGGAATTTGAATTATGTAATTCATAGGCCCTTCAAGAAGTTGTATAAGGACCTAACTATAAAAATTACATATTCTTGTGTTTTGGATCTACAATTTACATTTGAGGATATTTTTTTAGAATTTATGTGAATTTGGAAAAAATCTTACAATATAAACCCATATATTACATGTTTGAACTTTTAATCAGTATCAATTTTTTCACAAAACAAATTAATTTAAAATAAAACATGGTTTCTTTCAATGATATAACATCACAACATTAATATAGTCCTTATCCTTGTCCCTACACATCCATAAACCCTATGAAAAACATTTTAAAACTAGTGATTATACCAAAAATACTATTAAGGGACATAAAAAGCATGAAATTCATTAGCTTAGTGAAAAACATAAAAACCCATTTAATGTTATTTGAGAAAATGAAATAAAACATTTTCAAACAAAAAAATCACATAATATTTCCTAAAATGGAAGCATTAAAACTAGTAAAAATCATTTAATACACTTTTATGTGATTTAAAGATTCATATATATAAATCTCTTTCAAAATACTCTCAATTAGAATCACCATAGAACTAAATTCCAATATTATTGTTAACCAATGCATTGGAGATATATAATGGGGTTCAACCTTCGTATAATAATCAAGGTCACCCATGAGATGTAATGGGTCTCAACCAATCATACAAGTTATATCACTCTCACCCATTTCTCATGACCTATACATAGGCTAAACCCTTCAAATAAGCTATGTCAGTTTCACCCATGAGCTATAATAGGGATCAACCCTTCATATAAGATGCATCAGAATCAACCATTTTATATAATTCTCATGTAAAATTTCATGAATATAATTATTTCCACATATTTTTTTTAATAAATATTATAATCACATATGAAAATCAATTATGTATACAAATACCATTTTTTAAAACCCATTTTCAGTACTAAAACAACATTTTTTTGGAAAAACAATTTTCAATACCAAAATACCAAAAAATATAAATATGGTTTTTCATTTAAGGAAACATGAAGTCTTGAAAAGTATAAATAATGTTAATGGAGGTATAAAAGTCATTTTTTCTATATACATTAGGAATATAACATTCCTTTTTACGTTTTTCAAAATGTTCCATATAAAACAAGTAGAATGATTTATTTTTTAGAAAACCATTGAATGAATTAAAAAATATACATAAAATGCCATTTATAATAATTTTATATAAATAAATATATAAAATAATATCAAGAATATTTACATGGTTGAAATATATTGAAATTAATTCATTAAACATTCATATTGTCCCAAACCAATTTGAACATTTAAATTAAAAGCCACATTAAATAGTAAGATTTAACAAAACATTATCCAAAATGAGAACAAATAAATTCATAATATGATATGTAAATGGGGAAGTATATACACCGAATAAAATAAGGTTTGTGTATTACATAAATATATTCTTCAATGAAAGGGGATCGAGATGAAGTTCTTCAATTGAGTCTCACTTGTCACGTACAATCCTTATCTTCCTCTTCATCGGATGATTTCCTTTGATTAACACCTTAGTACCTTAAAAGATGGTGTTATGCCTAAACTAAGGACTACAAAATGGGGGGGGGGGAGGGATTTTAGGAATGTATTGGGGAAGATATTTACCAAGAAAATAGGTTTTTAGGAGTGAATAAAAGAGAAGAATGTGTGCCTATTTATGATAGAGGGGAGGGGTATTCATGGAAATCTTTAAAATAATAAATTAATATAAATTGATATTTTAATAAAAATGGATAAACCATTTTAATTTCTAATATAATATGACTTTTTTATAGATACAATCATCCAATAAATATTTGATATTTTTTGACTATTTTTTAATACATATATTTTAGCTTTAACACTTATTTAAACTTTTTAATTATTATCATTATATGAGCTAATTTAGAATTTAAGGGATAATATAATCACTATAAAAATCAAAAAGACCAATAAATGTGAAATTTATGAAATTTTAAGACTTATAAAAATTATTCATCTATATTTATATTTTTATGAATTTTGTATCATTTAATAAAATATTATTTATTTTAAAATAACATTATAGTAAATTTTGATACTATTCTTCACTTTAATTTTTAAAAATATCATAACAACATGATATATTCAAAAAAAATATTTTAAATCATCACTAATATGTCAAATCCACCCATTAAATTTTCTTATGACATAAATCTTAAAAAATTATTTTTATTTCAACATTGATAATATGATTTATTTTATTCTTTTATTAATTATACAATTAATGCATCATCATTGTGTCACAATTTAAGGTAATTATATTATCACTAAAAATTATAAATAAATTACCATGATGTAGATAAAATTTTAAATTTCTAAATACTATTTATATTGAAATATATCTCTTATATTACCCCACATTAAAAATATTTTTCTTGTAAAAAACTAAAGTATGCCAAAATTGACTTTCCTTTGAATATAATATTATAATGGTTAAATTTTAATCAAAAAAGGCCATAAATGGTTTCATAAAATATCCTTTATTTCTCAAGGATGAAATATATTCATCCAACAAAATTACTATTGGTGTTAGGGTAATGTTATAATATATATTATATTATTTTTACCCTTAATTACTGGATTTAACCTTAACTATGGTAATAAAAATTACTAAAGTTACTATTCCTATTCTTTCCAAAAATTAAAGTGAAATATTTAATAAATTTATACATTATGATTCCAAATATGGAATCAATTTATCAAAATTTTTAACGGAGAATTTTTAGAAATTAATTAAAATTCGATACCATTAACAAAATAAGAGAACTCGTTTTTAAAGTACAAATTTCCAAAATATTGATTTTTTATATCCCAATTCAATGTGAAATTTATTACAATGAATGAAATTGAATTAAATGATAAAATATTAATCAAAATATACTATAAACCCATTCTAAAATATAATATATAAATTTAAATAAATCAGGTGAAAAAGTAGTTTTTAATTAAAATATAGTATTTTTCACTTTTCATCATAAAATGAATCTTATCCAAAAATTCCAAAAATTTAAACGAAGTTATTTTTGATACTCTTAATTAAAATAATATTTTTATTTTTTCTGATATAATTTATAAAAGTTCCAATTACATGATTTAAAATAATTTTTCTATCAAAAGGCTTAAAATATTCCTTTTTAGAAAAAAACACTTATTTTATCTGTAAAATTGGATTTATTATTAAAACATGTCTAAAAACACATAATATAAACATTAATATATATATATATATATATATTTCATTTATATAATCAAATAATTGTGATTTTATCATTTTTGGTATAAAACACACCTGTGCACATTTAAATAGTTTATCTAAAAAGAATTTCTTTTATTTAAAAAAGGACCTAATATTAATTTTTAATTAGTTGGTCCCCAAATAATTAATTATATATACATGTGTAAACCATATTTTCATAATTTAGTTAATAATGTTAATTCCCACCATTCTAAGAGATATGCAAAAACTACTATATTTAATAACAATATTTAGTTGTTTTGTATGCTCAATGTTGCATATCATGTACACTATAGAACATAATATTTCGTTTTAGAAAATAATGGATGCTACATTCTCTCCTTGTAATAAATTTTATCTTTTCAATTTGAACATTAAATCAAAAACCGAGGGTTTGACTTATCAATATATTTTTATTCAAATCCCACATTAGAAAAGGGGTCAATATAACTTCCATATAATCAAAGATAAATTAAAGTAGGAAGATCACCTGAGATAAAACTTACTAGGTTTCGATATTGCAAAAATGAATTTAGATGAGAAATCTAACTATCATGTTCTCATAAATTGTGATATATAACATTGTCATGAGAAATTAAACAATTGAAAAACTATAAATCTATGATGGGTTAAAAGGTCATTGATTTCTCATTAAGATAAGTAAATGAATAATATTTGTCATTAAAAATACTTTTCCAAGAGTTTGAGGAATTACTTTACTATCTATGAACATAAGGAAATAAACTTACTTGATATATTTCTACTTTATATGCATAATTTCATCCTTGTAACATTCCTATAATTATAATGTAAATCCCAAAAAATAACATTAATCATAAAGGATCATATAAAACATAATTTTTATAAATACCTTACAACTCATATCCAAAAGTGAAGGCAGAATTCTCATTAAAAAAATATTTTCATAAACATAAAACTAAAAATAAATCTCCCAAAATGGTCCTTAATCACATTCTATCATATCCCATAAAAACCTAAAAGTTTTTCTAAAACAGGGAACTTATGGTTAAACTTTAAAAAAATGGTTCCCTAGAGCTTCAATCACATAACCATATGTATCAAAATCAACTACTGTAGTATCAACTCATTTTCCACAACTATTTTTTTATCTCGATGATTTCCTCGCTGATTAAGTAACTGTAGACACATAATATAATAATTCCCCAACACATTAAAGCTATAGAATCTTAAAATTGACTGGATATTTATTATCAAATTATTGGATTGTTCCAGACTCTTTTCCTTCCAGTCATGAACCTTGTGACCAAATGTAACACACCGATAACACATTTCAGATCCAGGCATACATTCCCCAAAATGTATTTTACCACACATGGAATAAGTTTTAAGATAACCTATAGATTTCATAGCTGTATACTTCTCCATTTCCTTCCACCTTGACCATTTATTACTCTTTTCATCTTACATCATATGCATTTTGCCAACTCAATCTCAACATTTTCAGCACAAGGATCCACTTTCTCATAAATTTTAAATTCTCATGATGCCAAAGATCATTGTAGACTTGGTTTTAATCTTAAGTAAAATTTCTTAATTTTACTATAAATTTCTTGATTAAAATTTGGAACATACGTTTCCAATACTGTGAAGTTTTCTTCATAGGTTGGAATGTAATCATCATCATTTTTTCTTTATTTCCATGAATTTTTTTCATCCTATGTCAAAAAACATTAGGAAAATATTTATTAAGTAATATATTACAAAATTTTTCACATTATGTGGAATCAATACTATCTTTCTCTTGTGAATTGTTATTAAAATACTGCCATAGACCAGCTTAACCTTCAAAATGATAAATGGAATGCGTTACCTTTTGATGTTC
The DNA here is from genome assembly GCA_963277665.1 of Viscum album. Lineage (NCBI taxonomy): Eukaryota > Viridiplantae > Streptophyta > Magnoliopsida > Santalales > Viscaceae > Viscum > Viscum album. The sequence continues at coordinate 489,004,367 of OY728148.1, read as the reverse complement.
CAAACATCCCATGAAATCAAATATTATATCTAGGGAATTGATCCATCCTTCTACCACTGCGAGGTTACATGATCCACTAAATGATAGGGGATGCTACATCATAAAATTCTCCAATATAGACATGTTATTTTATGGTATATTCGGTTCCTCTCTATCATCTATACCACCAACATTTATTGCAAGTGTTGTATAATTCATCACTATAAAAAAACCATTATGTTCCAATTCCAACCATCTCAAGAAGATAATTTGGAAGGATTTCTTAATTTAAATGAATTCCCATTATAGATTTACTATTTCATCTTTATAAAACCATTATAAACAGACATAGTTTAGATAAAGAAACAAAATGCAACATCATTTTGACTTTTCGATGAAGTAAAATATTTTAAGGGCATGCAATTAAGACTATCCTAACATCTGAAGTTTCATAAACCATCTGCTGATTCCATATACAAAGCCCCAGACTGAAAAATTACACATTCTAGTGTTTTTATCATGAATTCACATTTGATAATCATTTTAGTTTAATGTTTTAGTGAATTAGGATGAACTCTTATAATGATAACCTACTAATTACAAGTATACACTTTTACATAATATCTTTTTTTTCACTAAAAAAACATTCTAAAATAAAATATGATTTCCTTCCATGATATACCATCACAATATTCATCCTGTTCTCATCATTGCCCATATAAATCATTTAACCATATGATTTTTTAAAACATGGGATGAGAACAGAAATCTATATAAGGGACATAAAATGGAATAAAACCATTATTCTTGTGAAAAACATGAAAAAACCTTTAATTTTCGTTAAGAGAATGAGAAAAAAATATATGTGAAAACTCACATAATATTTTCTCATTTAAATACATTAAAACCAATATTATGAAACTAAAACTCATTTAGGTGACTTAGAGAAGAATATATATAAAATCCTTTCAAAACCCTCTCAATTTTAATTACCATACAACCAATTTACAATATTATAATTATTGAATTCATTAGAGATCAATAATGGGGATCACCATTTGTTTAAGCTAAATGGGGCTCACCCATGAGCTATAATGGGGCTCAGCCCTTCGCATAATCTCTACCAAGCTCACCAATTTCTCAATAGATATAATGAGGATCAACCCTTCGTATAAGCTATATCATTCTCACCCATGAGCTATAATAGGGATCAAACCTATGTATAAGCTATATCATGCCCACCCATTTCATATAAATTCTAATTTACCATTTCATGAATAAAACACTATCATCATAAATACCTTTTAATAAATATTTTAATCACATACAAAGTATTCGTATAAAAATAACATTCTCTTTTAAAACCCCATTTTCTATACTAAAACACACTTTTCATTGAAAATCAATTTTCAATACAAAAATACCTAAAATTATAATGATGGTTTTTAATTTAAAGAAACATGAAATCATTGAAAGGAAAAATAATGGTCAAGGTGGTAGTGAATGACTTTGAAATTAAATCTTAAAACATCTGATGTGTCCATACCACATTGATCATTTAAATCATAAGCCCGATGAAAGGGTAACATTTTAAAAAAAATAAATACAATGAAAATAATTAAAATCATGATATGATTATTCAATGGGTATGTATATAATCCACATAAAATAAGGTCGGTGTAAACATCAAGATATGCCTCAATGAATGAAGGTTGAGATATTGTTTCTTACCATGAGTATGACTCAACACGTATAATCTTTATATTTCTTTTATTTGCACGATCTCATTTTAGTAACATTTTAATAACATTAAAGATGTTGTTATGCCTAAAATAAGGCATTTAGAATATGGGGCGGTATTCTAGTATGGTATTATAGTAGATCATGTATAAATTAATTAGGTTTTCAGATGGGAATAATAGAGAAAAATGGATTCCCTTTTATAAGAGAGGGGATGTGCACTCTTGGAAATCTTCAAAATATTAAAATAATAATTATTAATTTTATATTCCAAATTGCTCAAAAATTGTTAATTTCATGGATAGTATTTTTTGGGATTAAATAAAATCGTCAAATAAATATTATAAAAGTTTTGACTATTTTTTAATCCTTATTTTTAACTTTAATCCTCTTTTAACCATTTTAATTATTACCATTATATCAAGTAATTAAAAATTTAAGGGATTATTTAATTATTATAAAACGACAAAAAACCAATAAATGAGCAATTTATGTCAATATAATACTTACATATATCATTTTATCTAAATTTTTGATTTTTATAAATTTTATAGGGTTTAATAAAATATTATTTATTTTAAAATATCATTAATGTCAAATTTGATACTATTCATAACATTCATTTTGAAAAATATCGTAACAACATGATATTTTCAAACAAACTCTTTTAACTAAACACTAAAATATAAAATCCATCTAGAAAATCCATGGATGACATTAATTATATCAAATTATATTTATTTAAATTTTATTAATATCATTTATTTGAATATTCCATAATTGACTATTTTTTGCATCATCATTGTGTCAATATTTAGGATAATTATCTTATCACTAATAATTATAAATAAATTAAAATTAAGTATATAAGAATTATAGATTTATAAATACTATTTATAGTTAGCCATATCCCTTATATAAATCGATATTAAAATTATTTTTCTTGTTAAAATCAGAAGTATGTAAAAATTGACATTCCTTTGAATATAGTATTATAAAGGTTATATTCTCATCCTAAAGGCCATAATGGTCTGATAACCATTCCATTAATGATTATAGATGAAATATATTCATAAAATACAATTACAAAAAGTGGTAGGGTTATTTTATAATATTTATAATACTATTTTACCCTATATTACCTAATCTACCATTAAGAGCGGTAATAAAAATTACCGAAGTTACTATTCATATTTTGTCCCAAATTAAAATGGAACTATTTATTAAATTTGAACCTTTTGATTTAAAATATGGAATCCATTTTCCAAATTCAGAACATATAATTTTCCAAAATTAATTAATAATTAACCCTGTTGACGAATCATGAAAATGGGTTTTAAAGTAAAAACGTCCAAATGGTTGAATTGTTTTAATATAAAAATTAGATTTGATATGTATTAAAAGGAAAATTATTGTATTAAATGATAAAATATGGTTCTAAATATACTAAAAAAATAGTCTAAAATATATTCTAACAATATAAATAAATCAAGAAAAAAATTTCAATTTTCAATTAAAATATTGTATTTTTTCACTATTCATTATAACACCTATCTTATCTGAAAAATTTCAAAAATTCTACAAAATTAAATTTTGATTATAAAATTTCAAATAAGATGATTATTTTTTCAAATTTAATTTATTATTTTTTTAAAGACTATATTTAAAATGAGCTCCCCATCAAAAGTTAAAAAATATGCCTTTAAAAAAATAATTCTTTTATCCTTAAAATTAGATTTGTTCTTATAGAATTTATATAAAAAAATATGAACTTTAAATATTATATTAAATATTATATTAAGTAATATATATATATATATATATATTATTAATATAATCCAAAAAATAGTGATTTTATTATTTATTTGTATAAAACACAGTTGTGCACATTTAAATTGTTTTCCATAAAAACATTTCCATTCTTTTTAAAGAGTTATTTATTTATATTTATAATTAAGTGGTCATAAAAGAATTAATTATATATACATGTGTAAACCATATTTTCTAGATTCAGTTAATACTTTTCATTCCCACAATTTTAACGACTATGCGATAACCACCATAATAAATTGCAAAATTTATTTTTCTGTTTAAGCTTGATGTGGTGTATTATGTATGCTATCAAAAATATTTTTTCCTTTTAAAAAACATTAGATGTTAAATGTTGAAACATTGAATGTTGGAAACCATTAGTTTACATAAAAAACAAACTGAATGGTGAAACACCATGACTTAGTTTCAAACTATCCAGCTTGTAGGAGATAACGTAGAGTCCCATCAGTATACATCACTGCATGATTTAGCCCCTTTACATAGAAAATAGAGACAAATATTGTTTATACATTGTAAGACATGAAAATCCTTCATAAAATCAAATTATAAAACATTCACATGGATGTATCTTTCAATTATCTTCTATGAACTATAAAAATAACGACTATTTTGTATAAATTGTCTCATAAGAATAATTAAAAATTAAAACATCAAATAATATATTCATAAATTTTTAAAATAAATTACAGGGAATACTCCCATAAATAATTCATTATTAACAATTCATATTCCATATTCAATTTGAAAATTTATAATGTTTAATTTCAAGATAAATGTTTCATGTGTATTTTTCAGGAAAGATATAATTAATATCCATATAAAATGTGTCATTAAATTATATAAATATAATAGTTAATAAAAAATACTAATATTCTTGGAAAACTATCTATAAATACTTGAGAGAAACTATATATATTCCAAATGGCATGAATTTCATAATCACATTTCTTAAAAATTCAATCTAAATATTTGTTCATGATAAATACTATATAAATTATATTTAATACATTATTAAAAGGATTAAACTTTTTTCTCATGGATTATATATAATTAATGAGTAATTATAGGACAAATAAAACACTAATTATATTTATAATTTAAAAACAAAAAAATGAAATGTGAAGAATAATGTAAAACCGAATATATTTCCATTTTTTAGAAAAACCTACAAAATTTCATAGAATCATGTTGATAAATACACACAAGGGATCCATGTAAGAAAATCACATAGGGGAATAATGTAAGATAATAACTCATGTTTTTTCACATATGCGATTCACCATGTTTGGGAATACATCACTTATTCAAAAAACACCGTAGTCGATTTACATAAGGGAATTATACATATCCATTTTATATAAAAAATTCACATAATAATTTCACAGTATGCTTATAAATGATTCATTTAGGGAATTTTTTCATATAGATAAATATCTATGTATTCATTTCTCATGTTAGTAAATTTTACCACATAATTGAATTCATGTATGTGATTCTGGAAAATTAGAAAATAGAATGACATATTAAATTTCAGACCTAATACAGACCATCTAAATTGAATAATTATATTTAGGTATAGTTTAATTATATTTATATAATTTAATTATATTTCAAAATAATCAATAATAATATTAATCCAAAATAAATTAGTGTAATGTATCCAATTTTATCATCAAAATATAGTTTCAAAACTCTTCAGAAAAACTATAGATTTCATACTGAAAACATGCTATAACTTCTAACCGAATTTTTTACATGATAAACACTGATTCGAAGTTTTATTTGTTCAAATTAATGAATATATGTTTTCTTATTTATAAATCATCATGAATAACTAAATTTTGGAGTTTTGAATACTATGTTATGGCTGAAATAGAGAAGGCAACTAAAACTGAGAAATCATCTATGTTGATTAAAAATTGGAAATTTGAATTTTCAATTTTCTATATGGTTTAAAAAAGGTATATATGGTGAATATTATATTTTATGAATGGGAATAGTGTAAATCATGTATAAATTATATTTAAATTTCTTTAATGACCTATTTAGAATAGGAAATGAACACGAAACTTATAGAATTTGAAACAACCAAAAAATATATGAAATCTGATGATATTTAATGAAAATTATATTATGATATATTCAATGTTAACCATTATTTAATAAAAGGATATGATAAAAAATATAATGTAAAATTACGTTATTTAAGAATAAATGTAAATTAATGCTTTGTGAATATATAAAATAACAACGTAAGGATAACACATAATTAAGACTTATTTAAAAGAGACAAGAATAAGTAATGTTATCAATATATAAATACATAAAAATAACAATAAAATAATGATAATAATTAGTAATTTTTTTGAAAATTATTATCATGATATTTTTTAATCATCAAAACATGAAGTGGTTCAAAGAGAAACCCAACAATAATACCATAGATTATGTTGGATGTTTTATAAAATGAATTATTTTCTCATTCCACCATGTTTTCAAGGATATTAAACATGGTATTTTGAAAATATTCAATCTATCCACTACAGCTTCATAAAAGAGAGAAGAGTTATTGGACTAAATGTTATATTATTGATACATCCTTTTTAATTAAGAAAAAAAATTAATGTTGTTCTCTATTAATGTTAAGAGAGGGACCCCAAATATAGAGATGAAATAACACTTTAAAAAATTAATGATAACATTTTTTATAACTTGTTTTAAGGATACAACCATAACACATTTTGGGAGGAAGTTAGTGGTTGTAAGGATGTTCTTTAAAATCATGGGTACAATTGGGGGGTATAGCCCATTAATATTTATTCCTTGGATAAAAAAGGCCGAAGTGTATTTGTTAGTATTTAATGGCTATAGTTTTTGATGAATAAAATCATTTTTTATCTCAAAAACATGGAACTTCATGGTGAATTATATGCAATATTATATCATCATTAACTAAATGTATTAAAATCCTCTTTATTTTTTTAAGATCTTGGCCCCAAACTAATGAGTGAGGATGGTGTCTGTATGAAATTTTTCTTTATCATTTAATGTCTATATTCTTTCAATACATCTTAGGAGTAATTCATCAAAAATTCATTTGTATTGGAATTTATTGGAATTTAGTCCATCGTAGAGGATTAAGTTCATGTACAATCATTGGACTAATTTGGTGGTTCAATTTAATATAAGATTCCCACATCAAAGATAATCTACAATAGGGGAAGGAATCCATCCAATAGAGGTATCAGTTGGGGTTGATACCAGTTTTTATTGACCATGGTTCATTTTGATATCATTTATTTCTTCTATGATGTTATCTGCGAATGAAGAGACCCCCCCTGCAATGTGTGGTGCTAATGAATATTTACACCTAATTAGAATCATCTAGGGTTTTTTAAATATTACCTAATTCATTAGAAAAATTCTTCTATGCATGTTCAATGACATACATTGTTGGATTATAGGGGGATTCATCCATAAAAAGTCATATATAATCAAGTAGGGGAACTAATTATTCATTATTTGTGAAGAATTTTCTATTAATATACATTATCACAAAATCTAAACCTTATTTTACGTTCACGTGATCTATCAATATCTATAGATCTATCTACAATAACAAACCGAAAGCTTAGTATTTTGTTTCATTATTAGTGAAACACTCTAATTAGAATAAGGAATATGGATGAACTGGTTTCACTAAGGCGATAAAAATAGTCCTAATATAAAATTATTCATATTTAGATTCTATAATATTATTCCATTTGGGCTTATAGAGGCACTATAAACATACATCTCCCACATATGCTGATCATCTTAAATAGAGAAAACATCATTACCTGGGAGATATGTGTCTACCATTTCACATTCTGGGGTAGGGTGAACTATATGAAAATCCACCAACACCATTTCATTAGCTACTTTGAATGACATAAATTGGTTGTCACATTATTTCATGATGACCACCAACCATAGAAAATTTCTGGTTATCATGGGAAGACTGAGAATATATTTTAGGGGTAGACAGAAGAGAATAACTAGACCCCATGATGATATAGGTAGTGTCACAATATATATATATAGAAGATGAATTAAAGTAGATTATTATCAATATTATAAAATTATTTTTAATTATCTACTATAATTTAGTTGAGGTAGTAAAATCTATTCTCAATCAACACATCTTTCTATTTCATGAGATGGGAATGAAATGATCATTCCATAGTCCTCATGTATAAAAAGAGAGTCTTTCCATTTGTAGGAAGCATCAAGAGAGGTGTGTTCCGGAGATAATTCATGATATTATTAAAATCTTCCTAAAAATATCCATCCCAAAAAATGAGACCCCTTTATCATCAACATTGTCATGGGTAATAAATTTTTGGAGAGGTTAGAAACAAAAATCCTGATCTAAGTAATATAAACATGATCCTATCTTAAGTATATGTGGTTTAATTATGGAAACATATCAAGGATCACCTAGAACATCTATGGGTTGACTACAATGCCCTGATGTCACACTAAGAAGTAAAGAAATGATCCTAATGTCCCCAACGAAATACAATTTTTAAGGGGGTTTATCTTTAAATGATTGTTTTAGTTTATTTTAAACAATATTAGTTATGTAATAATGATCAAAACACCATTGATATTTGAACACAATATCATCCACATAACATTCTATCAATTTTACATAAAGGGATTAAAGCTATATTTTATTACTTGTTAATATCTTATTCCATTAGTCTTTAATACAAAGTGGATTTCTTGATAGTACTATATCCCATAGGGTGCCTTCAAAGTGGTGGCATCCTCATAATTTAAGTTTATCCAGATATGGTTATATCTTGAATACCCCTCCATAAAAGAGATATCCTTGAAAACAATTTGTCCATCTATTAGAATCTACATTGTTGGGAATAGGGAATTATCGTTATAGTGGTGATGGTTGAGATCTCTACAGTTAATATAAACTCTAATATTCTGATCATTATTCATAACACAGAAAATGTTGGGGGTAAAGTTTAGGGAATTGAAATTCAAAAATGATGTTATCTTTGATAAGGTTATCAACTTCACATTTCACCTTGGTAACATGGGTCATATTTATTCTCTTGGATTTTTTTAAAACACTGATGATCATCTAGAAGAACCAATAGATGGATTGACCCATCTAGTTATAACTAATGAATTTATATGAATTTATATGTTAATACATTGAAAAATCTCTTCAATATGGAGGTATATGTCTCCTTTTCTCTAGGGGACATAAATACACTGATCAATATAATACAAAGGTAAAATTTTATACCAAAATTTAACTAGCTATGATCATAAATAGTGATTGATAAATATTCATCAAAATCAATATTGGTATGTATTATATTTTATTTCCATTCATCATATACATCAATATTATTGGAAGTGGGAGAGAAAGAAGCATTTTTGGATCGATATAGAGAAATAGAGAAAATTCCATCACTAATTAATGACAAGAAGGTGCCTCTAGATCAAAAGGCTGTAGCTGTAGGGGAATCATTATTAGAGGCATCCTGAATTATTCAATTTCCTCACAATGATAAATAGGTACATAAAATAAACCAATATAATGAGATTTCAGATATGATATAGAGGGGATTTTCATCTTCTATTGATAATGTAAAATTAACTTCTGATCTTAAAGATTATGGTAGTGTCTTTTTATCCTAAACATAATGAGGGGTATTTCTTAATCATAATATTTTTATCTTCACTATAATAATAATTTACTTCTTCTGGGATAATCTCATCCAATACATCCAATATCAAGAATATAAGGGTGATCATAACGACATGGTGATATATAAAATCTAGAGTTATTTTTTTGACATGATTGATGGGAACACATATTATTCTCCATGTTAATAGAGTGAAATTAGGGGAACCATATACACACCATTGAGTTTAGTGATCTAGATGGGGTTATCTTTCAACTATTACATTCCATATGCATGGTAGAATCCAAAATATACATATTGTGATTGAAAAGAATCTAAAGGGTAACTATCAACTAAAAAACCATGAATTTTCCATTAATAAAATAATTGGGGGAACTGATGGTTTGATGAAGGAACTTCCTCATGTGGGTGAAACCATGGTCTTCAAAACCGAGCATTTAAAGTTGTATCATAGTGGTAGACCATGAATTTTTAGTCATAGATGAGGTATCTGAATTGATAATTGAGTGTGATTATTTTTATAAATTTGAACTCCGTCTTTCTATACAATTTAATTAACAAATTTATTGAGAAATGTCTACCACATTTCATTCCAAGAATTGGAAATTTAATTCATTTATAAAGTTTATATTTGAAAAATTATGCATAAGAATTTTTTGGATATTTCACACCCAGATTTTCAATTTCCATGCATTGTTTCAAATCCTCTTTTGGTTCTTTGGATTCTCTTAGTTCTCGGGTATTCTGGGTTTGACTGTTAGGTGTCTCTTGTGTTCGTGATCTATGAAGTTTTTCTTGGGGGTATTTTTTGGTACATATACTCTATTTTTTTAAAAGGAATGGTATGAGGTTGTGGTGGTTTGGAGTTGTATTTGTGAAACTTTAGTTACACCACTTGTGGGGTTTGTTGTTGAGGTGGTTTGTACCCATGAGTTGGATGAGTTTTAGGGTAAAAAGGATGGTTTATTTTTGGAAATTTTCTCCCATATCCATGGAGTATCATTACCCATTGGTTTCCACCTTATACCTCACTACAATTTTAGGAGAATAGCATGGTTTTTCAGTCTCCAGAACAGGCCATAAGGTTTGGACGCACAATTTGTTAAACCGTGAAGACAAATCATGCAGCCCTATCTAACTCATTAAAAACAATTTTAAATTCCTATTTTCCCTTACGTAATAAACTTAAATCCACCCATTTCTTCCACATTTCATTACCTACCTCCATGTATAGCCTCCAAGTTCTCTCACCCTCCCTTGGAACTCAATTTTGAAGTGTGATTTGAATGGGAAAACATCAAAATCATGCAAGTAAGTCTTTCTTTCTTTGATATATTTGATTTACTTAGGGTTTCCTCCATCTATCAGGAAGTTATAAAATGTAAAAAAGTTAGGGTTCATACCTATGGTTTTATTTGGTGTCTTGTTTTTCAAATCTAGTGGTTTTAGGTTGGATTTCACTTCCTTGAGGTGTGGCGGTGGTGTAGTTGATGTTTCACACCAATATTTGGGGGTTTGGACAGTTTTGTTATGTGATTCCATGTGTAATAATTTATTTTTGAGTTAGCATGCTTGATTTAATTTGTTTAATGTTCCTTATATTTTTTTCATTGTGCGAAAACAATTTTTTATGGAGTTTGTTCAATGATTAATTTTATAGTACGCTTTACTTAAAATTGGGTGTTTTCCATGTGCAACTCTTGTCATATTGTTTGGGATTATTTTATAACATATGAAAATGGTATATTAAACGTTTTTTGGGCTTCCAATTATTCTTTGGTAGGGTCTTGGTGTGATTTTGTCCTTGAAAAAGGGTTTTGGAATGTGGTTTCTGTGGAAAACATAGTAATACCACTTGGGATTGTTTTGTAAAAATTGTAAATGGTTTATTGAGTTAATCAAAGTGGGAAAATGATGTACATGGACTTTTTTGGAGTGTTTGTTCATTTAAAATGGGGTTTTGAAAGTAAATGTGTTGATTTAGGTTTTCAAAAATTTTTAGAATGTTTTATAAATTTTTGAAATTTTTTATAAAAGGGAATGAATGGTGTGAAACACGTCTGTGGGCTATTGTGTCTGAGTGTGATGTGAAAACAGAATTTTGTTTATTAAAGAAGTGTTATGTGATATATGTGTGGGATGTTATGTAAATTAGAATATCTTTTAAAGGTTTTATAATTTTTTTAATGGAAATGTTGAAGTGACGAAGATATTGGAAAAGTGTTGTGGGCTATTTTGGTGTGAGTATGATTTGAAAATGATTTTGAATGAAAAAGAGGATTATGTGACTTGTGTGATATACATGTGGGCTGTTTTTTGTGTCTGTGACTTGGAAGTGGTATTTGAATGTGAAAATTTTATTTCATGGATTGTGGAAGTTGTATGAGCATAAGAGGTAACACCCAGGTATCTAGGTGGGTGGACGTGTACTAGTATGCTAGGGATCTCGTGGGGTTTGGCCCCAATTTCACGTAGCAAGTATGATGATGAAAAAACTAACTAAAATATTATTATGATTATGATGATGATGTTTGGGGACCTATAGGTAATTATTATGATCCCTACTAGTGGATCGTGTTCATGAGAATAGATATTGTGATGGTTACTTTCACCGATATACGAGGTAACTGGGACCCACAGTGAGCTAGTGCCTCTGGGTTATTTTCCATTTCTTATTCCCATTAGATAATTTATAATTAATATCATAATACGATATGTTTGGCCCAAAAATTAAGTATCTTTTTTATTTTATTTACAAGTGCTAATTCTTTAAAATATCCCACATGAAAACTGTTTTTTTATTTAAATTTTCATCTTTTTGAAATTGTTACTAGCATTTCATGTTATGAAAACTTGCAAGCTTTTCATAATTGAATGTTCATCACACGGAATAATTTATTGATGTCATCCTACTGGGATTTGGATCACACCCTAAATACAACTTTGGGTGTCAGTATACTTGGATATTTTTGTCATAGGTTTAGGTACATCTTTTGTGCCAATGGTTCAAGTTTTTAGCAGTCCTTCAGGATGAAGTGTTGTGGAGATGGATTGAGGGAAGTGACTCTTTCCATGAAAATGTTATTGTGATTTTATTTATGGTTTTTTACCTTTTTAATGGTATTTTAACATTGTTTTAAATTGTGTAACTAAATTCTGAAATTTTGTAAAAGATGGTTTTGTTGGAAAATTCCAGATTTGGTTTGTTGGATTTGTTTTTTGTTGTATGTTTATAAAAATAGGTAAATAATTCCCAAATTTAATTTTATGATACATGGGAACTTTTTCCAGCCCATGGGGACCGGGAATTCCCATCGGGTCTTTCCATATTCTGGGTCGGGTGTCAGTTTTGATGGAAACCATATTTGGTTGGTGAAAAATTATATCAAAGGAGGTTTGCTCTCTTTGAGTTATGTGATCTACGAAATAGTCGAGATAGTCTAGAGCTAGGATTTTTGGGACTTGAAATTTTGGTTATGGGTAGTGTTCCTAGATAGCATATCTCATTATGCGATTAGAGGCACCATGGTATGTCAAGATTTATCTGAGTCCTTTGTTTTTTTGGTTTGATGATGATTTGGGAAATGAAAAGAGAGTTAGGCTAATGGTCATAGCGAGCTCGTAGGGCCTGTGAGGCCATGTGGAGCTGAGGATATTTCCCTAGAACACTCTCTATGATGTTTTAGCGATTTTCGTGTGGCCACCAACCAAATGTCAAAGTGACCAACTAAAACTGGTTTCTCTTGGCATTGTTCTGTGTCCTTTAGTTTTGAAATGTTGGAAGTTCAGTTTTAAAGGGAAAATTTCATGGTTTTAAGAAGCGTAATGTTTTTGTGAAATTATTTACTAATAATGATAGAATGGATTGATTTTTGAAATGGTGGAAATGAATTTTAAGATTTTTTTTGAAATGGACAATGGTGCATATACACCTTTTTTGAAATCAAGAAATTATGTTAATGTTGGTTTTGAAAAAGTGTTCCCAATAGAGTTCTCTAAAATATTGAAAGGTGTTTTAATGGAATGAGATGTTTTGAAATTTATGTGAATTAATTGTATATGAGTTCTTATATGAATGGTTGTGCCTTTCTAAAAAGTTTTGTATTGGGATTTTTGATTTCATTGAAAGCTATCTTGAGAAAAAGGATGTATTGGTTGATTGTTTTGGTTTTGAAAAGTGGAATAAATTTTGGTTTTATCATTTGGTATTTCCATGAGTCACCACATGAATGGGGTTAAATGTTATTATGGATGGTAAATGGAATTAATGGATGTGTTTTGGGATGTATATGATGAGGGTGCCCAATGTTGCATGGAAACATGCATGTGTAAGGCCCATGGGGTACCATTGGTTGGTACACTAACTACTGAACAATTTATTTTCAAAGAGACGATTTTAAATGAAAACATGATTTCTTTATGATTAGATTGGGATGGTGTGTCTTATGTGTTTTTTATAAATGTTTTCATCTTTGGAAGTTTTTATTCCAAGAACCCCTCTTGTTTGAATGGTGTTTTGGGTTTTAGATTCATTGGTATGTTGGGTTAAAGGACTGGTTAGTGGTCTACTTATAAGAAATGTTTCAGGATGCCTTTATGGTGGTTCCATTCATGTGTTTGGATCTGGTTTGTGAAATTTTTGACCAATGGACCATTTTGGTTGGGTCCTTGGGTTCTCTCATTGGATAAGGTATTCCCCCACTAAGAGTTAATGCATGACTGAAGTGTAGGCTAGATTGTATCTCCATTGGAAAATCCTTCAGTTTATCAATATAAGAAATCATTTCATTAGATTTGTACAATTAGTCTAAAACATTTTAATTCATGGGTTTTTAGATCATATTATAGAGGGAGAGTTCTCGTTGAAGGTTGAAAGATACTTTAGTTACTTAAGTTACCAAATTCATCAAAGGTGGAAGTAGTTTGGGGTTCTAAGTACTAGACATTCTCTAAGAGAGCCTCTGGATCATTCACTAGTCTCTTCAAATTAAGGGATAATGTTAAGATATCCGTGTGGAAAATATGGTAATGAGAGGAAATTATGGAAACTTTCTACAATTATGTGTTGTTTGAAGACTTTGCATAAGGTCCCTTTCCATGTATTGTTTCTATCAGTTGAAATGGACATGTTTGGTGACGCCTTGTGATGTCGTGTGATCATTTGACTGTAATGGTGAAGGTAGTGCAGTCATCTGAGAGTTTATATTATGTTGAGAGTATGTCACCCTTGAAAAAACATCAAATCATGTATTTTAGAGGACAGTGTTTATATGTGTCTTTTCCTGCTATTGTTTATCACCTGATGAAACAAGGTGTGATGTGTGTGAATCTTCTATGCCCTTGTTCCAGGGAAATGTCAGGTTTTGGTAAAGTGATTTTGGAGTGTGTTATGTCTTCTGGAACCCATATGGGATCAGGGTGTTGTGTTCATGGAACCTAAATGAAATGTTCTGTTTATGGGGTTTCCAAAGCCTAACTGCGGGGCCGAAGATGCTTTAATTATTTGAGCTCCAGCCATAGGTTCTAGAGTTAATTTGGTGTATAGAATGGGGGAATACTAGGGTTGTTCAATCCATTAGAACATGTCCTATACTCAGTATGAAAGATTAGAATATTTTAAACCTCTAGTGTCTTCGTCTGGTTCTAGTTGTTCACATTCCGTGTTAGAGGTTAGAGGACCTCATTTCAATGCAATAACCTGTGTTCATGTTATTCCCTTGGGTTTTCATTGAATTTTTAGAGAAAAGTATGGAATTTGGATTGATGGGTTGAGAACGTGGTTTTCTCATGGTTAGTAGTAAATGTACCATAGAAATCCATGTAGATAGAAGGATCCACATCATTAGCGCACAATTTCCGAAACCGTTTGGACTAACCATGCGGTCATCCATACTCTTTAAATTTTGGGGTCTTTTTGTGCCAGCCATAAAGGAAGGTTAAGATGGTTGGTTATTATTGTAACATCCCAAGTAAGTAATGAATAATAGATATTTTTATCTATGTCTATTAATTAATTTTATAGTTTTTTTAGAGGCTTAAAATGAAAATAAATCCAATCTTAAGCATGGAATACACTAATATTCTTAAAAGATTGTTTTACTGCCTTTTGATGGAAAACCCTTTTTAAATCAATATTTTGACAATTTTATAATCTATATTTGTAAAAATAAACATATTCACTATGATTGGGACATTGAATTTTACATTGGATAAATTTTTGGTATTTTTCTGACAATGTTCATTTTGTAATGAATAGTGAAAAATACTGCATTTTACATCAAAACCGCTTTTTAATCTAATTTATTTATATGATTAGATTATCTTTTGAATTGGTTTTGAAGTGGAATTATAATATATTTTTACCATTTAATCCAAATGTGGTCATTGGAATCAATTTCACTTTGAAATTGGACTTAAACTGGTGTCAATCTTTTGATACTTATTGTTTCATAAAAACACGCTATTTGTCATGACAGCGGGAATTAATTATTAAATTAATTAATGTGAATTATATGTTTTTAATTTTTTTAAAATAGACATCATTTTTGAATTCAGAATAACAAATATAGCTTAGGGTGAATTTTTGGTAATTTTCTGAAAAACTTCAATTTTTGATGAATAGTGAAACCACTAAGTGGTACTTATAAAAACTGTTTTTTCCGTTTAAATGAAAATTTGCCATCATTGTGTTTTTAATTTCAAAAATCCGACATACATGGTTGTCATTAAGAAGTAAAATGTGGTTCAATGGGATTAAAATAATTTTTGGGTGAATAGTAACTTATTAAGTTCTTAATCGTGATTAGTGGTAATTAATGTAGTTTAAGGTAAAAAATAATGATTTAATAATATGAAATGACCTAGACACATGTCCTAACATTATTGGATGTGTCATGGACGACCCAGACAAGCCATGGGTCAACTTGGGGACCCCATGGAGCTACTTTGGTTGGGAAATGACATAAATAACTTTTTATTTAATGTTAAAGTAAAAATGACACAAACATGAGTTATGTTAATAAAACAATTTTTACATGGGGTTATGCAAGTCAGATTTTGACTATAAATATTAATTAGAAAGCTAAAACGATTTCCTACATCATAGAATTTTTTTTATAATTTTTAGACATTAAATAAATTAAATTATTTATGAAATCATGATGATGCAACGATGACCTAATTATTTAACGATTTAAATAAAATGGAAAGATAATGTAAAATATAAAACCTACACATTTCCAAAACCAATTGGATGAGTGGATGTCGAACCCTTATCACCTTATCCTCGAATTATATCAATGTGGGACCTTTTTTAATCCGAAACTCATTTTAAAATAAAGTAACTTATCTTTACTTTCCAAGAGTGCCCCTCCTCTCCTCTTATAAAAGGCCCCCACCTCTACCTCTTTTCCCACACTCCCAAAGCCTTTGTCTCGGCCAACCCCTGCCCATTTTGTCTCTACACTTCCCTATCTTACTCCTTGAATTCTCACTTTGGGCAGAAGTCTTCTCAAGGAAGCCTTTGAGCTCAAACCAAAGGGAGTTACCCGGTTTTAAGGTAATGTCTTCTTTTGAGTCCTTTTGTTTTATTTTGCTTCTCCAACCCCCTAAACTCTTTTTATTCTTTTATTTTGTAACAACTCCAGTATCCTCAATATACTAGGATGTTGTTATAATATGTATTTGAGCTACACTTACACACACCTACATCTAATGGTTAACGAACATACTGTTTCCGTGGATGGTGAATTTATGCCTCCCGAAACGATGATTGTTCAACATTCTTTTAACACCTTCAAAGGTGGCCATTAAGATGTCACTATATTTATATATGATATATAATATTTTTATGTTTTCCTTAAGCTTCTGTTTTTTTCTTTTTGGTCATACCTTTATGGTTTCCATTATGGGTAAACGCGATATCTTCATTTAAGGAAGTGCGGACTACCACCCCCTCAAAGTGATTTGATTCGTTAAATACAATATGTGGGATGTATAAAGGATGGAACTATGATATTATATATGATATTATACTGGAATTATAATATACCTTTATATCATTATGATTCCATTCTATAAAATACGAAATAGAAATGAAAGTAGCGTTCATGCGTACGTACGGCTTACCGTCTCCATGAACGGTGCATTTCATTTCTTACCTCTAAATGATTATGTAATATTATAAATGCATGTATATACTAGATATATATGATATATAAAAAATGATTATAATTCTGGATATAATGGATACATGAACAACATGTAATTATAAAGGGTTTATTTTTGACTCAAGAACCAATGATCGTTAAAACGACCGTTATTAACTTAAATAATTAAATAGTGTTCATGACATGGAAATAAGTGATATAAAAGGAATAATGAACTTGAAAAAGGTTCTTAAAGAAGTATAAATTAACTCAAGTTTATTATTCAGGACATTAAAGAACGATCGAGTCAAGTCGGACCCGAGGTATGGGACTTCGCCTCAATCTCCTTTCATTGAGGCATATTTTGTTTTATACACAACCTGATTTTATACGGTGTATAAACCCCTTTGACTTTTACGTTTATACAAAAGGAATATTTTTATATGAAGCGTTTACTAAATGACAAAAGGGAATGTTTTTTTCGTATGTATGCGGCGACAACGACTTCTCAGCCGCCGTGACCATTATTTGAGTTTCGGCTTTCTCTACAAGCCATGCCTTTTTTTAAAAGAAAAATAAATACCATGTTTTACTTTTCTTTTGTTTTGGTATTGAAAATGGTTTTCATAATGTTTTTATATCAATGAGTTGTATTTATATCTTGTGATTGAAAGGTGGAAATGTTATGTTTCCTTTATGCATGTTTTATGTGATACGATTATGTTGAGGTTCTTGGGCATTATTATGAAGATGAGTGGTTCCGTGATAAAACTAAGGGCGGGTGAGCCCGATATAGCTCTCCAATTCATTGGGTAACGTGAAGGAGTGAAACGTTAAGGTTTCTCCGAAGAGATTTAGGGAATATACTGTGATGGGTATTCCAAACGTAACCAAGATGGTTACTCCCTACGTAAGGATGTTATGAATGCCTCAAGTTACCTTTATGTCTTATGATTTCTATGATTTATTCATGATTTGATGAGGTATGTTAAAATGATTATGTTTTATGGGTAAAGTATGATCTCTTTCTTATGTATATATGTACCGATGTTTCCTTTCCATATTTTTGTATCCCTTACTGAGCATTTTATGCTCATCCCAAGTTTTTTTTGAAATATTTTTCACAGGTCAAGGGAAAGGTACATGATATGATGATAGTGTCAAGGAAGTGTCAAGAAATAATCCATGTTTTATTTTAAATATGTTTCCATTGATGGGAATGAAGAATACTATCTTTATGTAACCACTTTGTTTATATGTGGAATGTAATGCAAGTTTTATGATCTAATTTTCTAAAACTCTAAACCCGAAAAGATCCTCAATGTGTAATCTTGTAATAACTCAAGATTAAGTAAGGTTTAAGGCTGGGGACTTATAGTTGGTATCAAAGGTCGGTTTAGATAACTTTAGGAGTTAGAATTCTATTAAATGATTATCCAAAAATATTTTTCTTTTTTTGAAATGATATAGCATTTGAAGATTACCATGTTGCTTCATCTAAGACATGTTTGTTCAGAATGGTTTTCCGCAGAGGAAACAGGGAAGCAGTGCTAGGAAGGCATACAGATGGAAATAACCTTCCGAATCAGCATCCTGAGATGGTCAGAATTGGAACTGAACAGTTTGTTGTAGTAATGGCGCAGTTGACTCAAGCGATAAATGGCGGTGGTATCCATACACGAGATCAGCCAGATCAACCGTAGAGGAACATGTTAGTGGTGGACCATTTCATGAGGAAACATCCCCCATCATTCAGAGGATCATCTGACCCTGTGCTAGCTGAAGGGTGGATTAAAGTACTGGAGAAGATTTTTGATGTCATGGGGTGTTCAGACAATCAAAAGGTTAGTCTTGCTATTTACTGTTTGGAGGGTGAGGCAGATCAGTGGTGGTCTATGGTTAAAAATATCCGGGACGCTGATGAGATTGATGCTCTTGACTGGGATGAATTCAAAGGTATGTTTCTTGAGAAGTATTTTCCTAAGGCTGTTCAACTTAGGATGGAAAAGCAAATCTTGGAATTGAGGCAAGAGGAAGACTCAGTGGCTACATATGAAGAAAGGTTCACTTGATTGGCAAGGTATGGTCCAAATTTTATCCGAGACCTTGATAGTAAAATCAATCATTTTTACTCAGGATTAAAGCCAAAATATCGAAGGGCATTAGCTTCTCGTGAGTTTAAAAGTTATGAAAATCTTGTTCGATGTGCTGAGAAGGTGGAAATGGAGTTTGACGATGATCAAGTGTTATATAACAACCAACAGAAGAAGAGACCGAGGTGGCAGGAGAAAGGTAATAATTATTCAAAAAAGTCTGATGGTAAGAAAACTAAGTTTCCAGTTTGTGATAAATGTGGCAAAAGGCATGCTGGGGAATGTCTTCTGAATTCTGGAAAGTGCTACCGATGTGGTAAGATGGGACATAAGGCTCATGATTGCACTGAAAAGGATCAAGGTGAAGGTAAGACCAAATTTGATTTACAGTTAGTGAAATGTTATAAGTGCAATGAGATGGGTCACTATGCAAACGAGTGTCCGACAAAGAGCTTAAGTGGTGGGAAGCAGTTAGACTACAAGCAGAAAGGGGTGGTGAAATCCTTTGCAACTACTTCAGCAGATGTCGGGCCATCAAATGAAGTTGTATCAGCTCCAGGGAGCTCAGTATTTTTCAAAGATTGACATGAGATCGGGGTACCATCAGTTGAAGGTAAAGGAAGAAGATGTTCCGAAGACTATGTTCCATACAATATATGGCCATTATGAATTTGTAGTAATGCCTTTTGGGCTAACCAATGCACCTGATGTATTCATGGACTTAATGAATAGAATTTTCCATGAGTTCTTGGATAAGTTTGTGGTTGTTTTCATTGATGATATTTTGGTTTTTTCTAAAAGTAAATAGGAGCATGAAAGACATTTAAGGGTTATCTTTCAAACCATAAAAGAAAAGAAACTGTATGGAAAATTCAGAAAGTGTGAGTTTTGGTTGCAACAAATTTCTTTCCTTGGTCATATTGTTTCTAAATATGGGATAACTGTTGATCCTTCAAAATCATAAGTTGTGGAAGAATGACCAAGACCCACAAATGTAACTGAGATTCGTAGCTTCCTTGGTTTTACAGGCTATTATCGAAGGTTTGTTAGAAATTTTTCACGGTTATCTAGTCCAATGATTAAGCTAACTCGGAAGGGTGTTAAGTTTATCTGGACAAAAGAATGTGATGATTGTTTTCAGGAATTGAAAAGAAGATTGGTAAATGCTCCAGTTTTGGCACTACCTTCCAGGAATGGTGAGTTTGTTATCTACAGTGATGCTTCATTGAAAGGACTTGGTTGCGTCCTAATGCAGAATGATCAGGTAATTTCTTATGATTCACGACAGTTGAAAACTCATGAGGTAAATTACCCTACACATGATTTGGAATTAGCTGCTGTTGTTTTTGCTTTAAAAATTTGGAGGCAACATTTGTATGGAGTAAAGTGTGAAATATATACCGATCACAAAAGTTTAAAGTATATATTCACTCAGAAAGAATTGAACATGAGATAAAGGAGATGGCTAGAATTAATGAAGGATTATGATTGTACAATTCATTACCATCTGGGAAAAGAAAATAAAGTGGATGATGCTTTGAGTCGAAAAAGTAATGCTTCATTAGCAATGTTGCGTTTGGAACATGATCCTTTGGTTAAGGATTTGATGAACTTTGGCATAGAAGTTGTTGGTGCAGGAAGTTATTCTGTTTTGTTTCAGGTATCAGTGAGATCATCTCTATCAGATAGAATCAAGCAAGCACATAAGAAAGACAGTGAGTTGTAGAAAAAGGTAGAGCTGTTCTAGAAAGGTACGTTGCCTGAATTAAACATTGATAATGATTGCGTTTTGAGATTTGGGAAGAGATTGTGTGTGCCTTGTGATTCACATTTGAAGAGAGAGTTGTTATGTGAAGCTCATAGTTCTCTGTTTTCAGTTCATCCTGGCAGTACTAAGATGTATAGAGATATGCGGGAGTATTACTGGTGGGATGGAATGAAAAGAGATACTGCTGATTTTAATGTAAAGTGTTTGACTTGTCAGCAGGTTAAAGCAGAGCGGTAGTTACTGAAAGGGATGCTTCAGCATTTACCAGTGCCAGAGTGGAAATGAGAGAATATATCCATGGACTTTTTTGTGGGATTACTGAAGACATCTCGAGGTAATAATGCAATCTGGGTTATTGTTGATCGCTTGACTAAATATGCTCATTTCCGTGCTATATGAGATACTTTTTCCCTAGATCAACTTTCCCATTTGTATCTTAAAGAGATAGTCAGGTTACATGGAGTTCCTCTCTCCATTGTATCTGATTGTGATCCCAGGTTCACTTCTAACTTTTGGAAAGGCATTCAGAAGTCGTTGGGTACTGAATTAAATTTTAGTATAGCTTTTCATCCTCAATCAGATGGGTAGTCAGAACGAACAATTCAGACATTGGAGGATATGCTACGTTCATGCTCTGTGGATTATCAGGGAAGTTGGGACCAACATCTTTCTTTGGTTGAATTTTCATATAATAACAGTTTTCATTCCAGTATACATATGGCACCATTTCAGGTATTATATGGGAAGCAGTGTCGAACTACAGATTTATGGGATTAAGTGGGTGAAAAAAAGTTGATGGGACCAGAATTGGTAGAAGAGATGGCAGAAAAAGTTCAGCTGATTCAGAAGCACATGAGAAGAGCTCAGAGCAGGCAGAAGAGTTATGCAGATAACCAGAGGAAGGATCTATCTTTCGAGGTAGGTGATCATGTTTTTTTCAAGGTTTCTCCTTGGAAAAGTTTGATGAGATTTGGTAAGAAAGGAAAGATGAGTCCAAGGTTTATTGGACCATATGAAATTTTGGAGAGAGTTGGATCAGTTGCATACCGGGTGGCTTTACCTCTGAGTTTATCTCAGGTACATAATGTTTTTCACGTTTCGATGTTGAGGAAGTATATTCCAGATCCATCTTATGTTTTGAGTCCATAGGTAGTTCAGCTGGAAGAGAACCTATCTTATGAGGAACAACCAGTCCAGATTTTTGACCACAGGGAGCAAGTGTTACGGAATAAGGTGATTAAGCAGGTAAAGGTTTTGTGGAAAAACCACATAATGGAAGAGGAAACATGGGAATCTGAAAATGCAATGAGGGATAAGTACCCCCATTTATTTGATAAGTAAATAAATTGCGGGGACACAATTTTCTAAAGGGGGGAAGGATGTAACATCCCAAGTAAGTAATGAATAATAGATATTTTTATCTATGTCTATTAATTAATTATATAGTTTTTTTAGAGGCTTAAAATGAAAATAAATCCAATCTTAAGCATGGAATACACTAATATTCTTAAAAGATTGTTTTACTGCCTTTTAATGGAAAACCCTTTTTAAATCAATATTTTGACAATTTTATAATCTATATTTGTAAAAATAAACATATTCATTATGATTGGGACATTGAATTTTACATTGGATAAATTTTTGGTATTTTTCTGACAATGTTCATTTTTTAATGAATAGTGAAAAATACTGCATTTTACATCAAAACCGCTTTTTAATCTAATTTATTTATATGATTAGATTATCTTTTGAATTGGTTTTGAAGTGTAATTAGAATATATTTTTACCATTTAATCCAAATGTGGTCATTGGAATAAATTTCACTTTGAAATTGGACTTAAACTGGTGTCAATCTTTTGATACTTATTGTTTCATAAAAACACGCTATTTGTCATGACAGCGGGAATTAATTATTAAATTATTTAATGTGAATTTTATGTTTTTAATTTTTTTAAAATAGACATCATTTTTGAATTCGGAATAACAAATATAGCTTAGGGTGAATTTTTGGTAATTTTCTGAAAAACTTCAATTTTTGATGAATAGTGAAACCACTAAGTGGTACTTATAAAAACTGTTTTTTCCGTTTAAATGAAAATTTGCCATCATTGTGTTTTGAATTTCAAAAATCCGACTTACATGATTGTCATTAAGAAGTAAAATGTGGTTCAATGGGATTAAAATAATTTTTTGGTGAATACTAACTTATTAAGTTCTTAATCGCGATTAGTGGTAATTAGTGTAGTTTAAGGTAAAAAATAATGCTTTAATAATATGAAATGACCTAGAAACATGTCCTAACCTTATTGGATGTGTCATGGCCGACCAAGAAAATCCATGGGTCAACTTGGGGACCCCATGGATCCACTTTGGTTGGGAAATGACATAAATAACTTTTTATTTAATGTTAAAGTAAAAATGACACAAACATGAGTTATGTTACTAAAATAATTTTTACATGGGGTTATAAAAGTCAGATTTTTGACTATAAATATTAATTATAAAGATAAAAATATTTCATACATCATAGTAATTTTTTTATAATTTTTAGACATTAAATAAATTAAATTATTTATGACATCATGATGATGCAGCGATGACCTCATTATTTAACGATTTAAATAAAATGGAAAGATAATATAAAATCTAAAACCTACACATGTCCAAAACCAATTGGATGAGTGGATTTAGAACCATTATCACCTTATCCTAGAATTATATCAATGTGGGACCTTTTGAATCCGAAAATCATTTTAAAATAAAGTAACTTATCTTTACTTTCCAATAGTGCCCCTCCTCTCCTCTTATAAAAGGCCCCCACCTCTACTTCTTTTCCCCACTCCCAAAGCCTTTGGATCGGAAAACTTCTGCCCATTTTGTCTCTCCACTTTCATCTATTACTCCTTGAAGCCTCACTTTGGGAAGAAGTCTTCCCAAGGAAGCCTTTGAGCTCAAACCAAAGGGAGTTACCCGATTTTAAGGTAATGTCTTCTTTTGAGTCCTTTTGTTTTATTTTGCTTCTCCAACCCCGTAAACTCTTTTTATTCATTTCTTTTGTAATACCTACAGTATCCCCAATATACTAGGATTTTTTTATAATATGGATTCGAGATACACTTACACACACATACATCTAATGGTTAACGAACATACTGTTTCCGTGGATGGTGAATTTATGCCTCCCGAAACGATGATTGTTCAACATTCTTTTAACACCTTCAAAGGTGTCCATTAAGATGTCACTATATTTATATATGATATATAATATGTTTATTTTTTACTTAAGCTTCTGTTTTTTTCTTTTTGGTCATACCTTTATGGTTTCCATTATGGGTAAATGCGATATCTTCATTTAAGGAAGTGCAGACTACCGCCCCCTCAAAGTGATTTGATTCGTTAAATACCATATGTGGGACGTATAAATGATGGAACTATGATATTATATATGATATTATACTTTAATTATAATATACCTTTATATCATTATGATTCCAATCTATAAAATATGAAATAGAAATGAAAGTAGCGTTCATGCGTACGTACGGCTTACCGTCTCCATGAACGGTGCATTTCATTTCTTACCTCTAAATGATTATGTAATATTATAAATGCATGTATATACTAGATATATATGATATATACATAATTATTATAATTCTGGATATAATGGATACATGAATAACATGTAATTATAAAGGGTTTATTTTTGACTCAAGTACCAATGATCGTTAAAACGACCGTCATTAACTTAAATAATTATATAGTGTTCTTGACATGGAAATAAGTGATATAAAAGGAATAATGAACTTGAAAAAGGTTCTTAAAGAAGTATAAATTAACTCAAGTTTATTATTCAGGACATTAAAGAACGACTGTGTCAAGTCAGACCTGAGGTATGGGACTTCGTCTCAATCTCCTTTCATTGAGGCATATTTTGTTTTATACACAACCTTCTTTTATACGGTGTATAAACCCCTTTGACTTTTACGTTTATACAAAATGAATCTTTTTATACGAAGCGTTTACTAAACGATAAAAGGGAATGTTTTTTTCGTACGTATGCGGCGACAACGACTTCTCCACCGCTGTGACCATTATTTGAGTTTCGACTTCCTCTACAAGCCATACCTTTTTTTAAAAGAAGAATAAATACCAGGTTTTACTTTTCTTTTGTTTTGGTATTGAAAATGGTTTTCATAATGTTTTTATATCAATGAGTTGTATTTATATCTTGTGATTGAAAGGTGGAAATGTTATGTTTCCTTTATGTATGTTTTATGTGATACGATTATGTTGAGGTTCTTGGGCATTATTATGAAGACGGGTGGTTCCCTGATAAAACTAAGGGCGGGTGAGCCCGATATAGCTCTCCAATGCATTGGGTAACGCAAAGGAGTAAAACGTTAAGGTTTCTCCGAAGAGATTTAGGGAATATTCTGTGATGGGTATTCCAAACGTAACCAAGAGGGTTACTCCCTACGTAAGGATGTTATGAATGCCTCAAGTAACAATTATGTCTTATGATTTCTATGATTTATTCATGATTTGATGAGGTATGGTAAAATTCTTATGTTTTATGGGTAAATTATGATCTCATTCTTATGTATATATGTACCCATGTTTCCTTTCGATATTTTTATATCCCTTACTGATCTTTTTATGCTCATCCCAAGTTTTTTTGAAATGTTTTTCACAGGTCAAGGGAAAGGTACATGATATGATGATAGTGTCAAGGAAGTGTCAAGAAATAATCCATGTTTTATTTTAAATATATTTCCATTGATGGGAATGAAGAATTCTATCTTTATGTAACCACTTTGTTTATATGTGGAATGTAATGCAAGTTTTATGATCTAATTCTCTAAAACTCTAAACCCAAAAAGATCCTCAATGTGTAATCTTGTAATAACTCAAGATTAAGTAAGGTTTAAGGCTGGGGCCTTATAATTATGGTGGGGAGACACACTATGAGTCTCATGTATGTTATTTTAGAAAATTGTAATGGATGTCTACCCCTTGTACTGGGGAGTCTGTTAGGTCCTCCCCCTGTTAGTACCCTGATTCAGTCTCAAGAAAATTTAATTTGTCTCTTATGATGGGGTGGCCATTTGATTCTCCTTGTACTAGCAACACATATTTTTTCTTGGTCAGGGATTGGTGGTAGATTGTCTCTTTCAGATCTATCTAACTACAAAACCTTCCTTAGGTAAATGTTGGGATTGCAGAACACTGAATAGTTTATTTAAAGAAATATAAGTGTAACCTTATTCATTGTTGTTTTTCAATTTGAGTAAATTTCTTGAGTCTTGTTAGAATTGTGTTTGAGGAACATTATTTTGGGATAAAGTCTGAATGTTATTGATTCTTTATGGAATGTGGTGTATGCATTGGTTTGTGAGAGTATTCCTTCCTTAATTGATCACTGGAGGTGTTTTGGCCTTTGGGGGAGAAACATGGTAAGGGAGTCTATCTTGGTTTATCAGTTGGGTTTGGTTTTTGATTATGCCCTTGCTGTGGATTTTTTTGGGGAAGAAATAATTATAGTGGGGATAATTTCCACATACCATTTTCAATTTCAATGCATTCTTTCAAATCCTCTTTTAGAACTTGGTTTGGTTTTCTCTTGGTTCTCGGGTGTTCTTGGATAGATTTTTTGGTGTAAATTTTTTTCATGATCTATGACCTTAGTCTTGGTGGTATTGTGAGTTACTTGCCATCCACTTTTGTTAAAGGGATTATATTTGGTTTTGGTTGGTTGTAGTTGGATTTTTGATACTTTTAGTTACACCACATGTGGGGTATGCTATTGAGGTGATTTTTACTCATGAGATGGATGAATATTATGGTGAAAAGGATGGTTTATTTTGGGAATTTTTATCCCCTATCCTTATTATATCATTCCAACTTAGTTTCCCCCTTTTACCCCCCTAAAATTAGAGGAGAATGGCATGGTTTATGGGTGGCCAGAACAGGCTGCACGGTTTGTTAAACCATGAAGCCAAATTGTGCATCCATGTCCATCTAATTAAAAAATTGTAATTCCCATTTTCCCTTCTCGAATAATCCCAAATCCAACCATTTCTTCCCCATTTAGTTACCTACCTCCATGGATAGCCTCCAAGATCTCTCACCCTCCATTGGAAATCAATTTTGAAGGGGGATTTGATGGGGGAAACATCGAAATCATAAAACTATGTCTTTCTCTCTTTGATTTGGTCCCTTTCCTTAGTTTTTCATCCCTCTTTCAAAAAGTTCAAAAATTTACAGAAGTTAGTGTTCATACCTAGGATTTTAATTGGTGTATTTTTTAAAAAAATTGTGTTTTTAGGTTGGATTTTACTTCCTTGAGGTGCGACGGTGGTGAAATTTATTTTTCGCACCATGATTTGAGAGTTTTGACACTTTTGGTAGGTGATTCTATGTGTATGAATTTCATTATGAGTTATAATGCTTGATTTAATTATTTTTAATGTTCATTATATGTTTTTTACTGTGAAAAATCCATTTTTATGGAGTTTGTAAACCGGTTAATTTTATAGATAAAATTTTCTTCATGTAGGTTGTTTTCCATGTGTAACTCTTGTGGTAATGTTTGGGTTTGTTTTATAACATATGAAAATGTTTTATTAAATATTGTTTGGGCTTCCAATTCTGATGTGGTAGTGTATTCATGTTATTTTGTCCTTGAAATATGGGTTGGGAATTTGTTTTGTGTGCAAAACCTAGTCATAATCCTTGGGACTATTTTGTAAAAATTGTAAATGTTTTATTGGGTTAAAAAAAGTGAGAAAAGGATGTACATGTTCTGTTTTGGTGAGTGCATTCACTTATGATGGTTTTTTGAAAGGCAATGTGGTGATTTAGTATTTAAAACATTTTTAGAATGTTATATAAATTGATGAAATGTTTTATCGAATGGAAAGAAAGTTTTGAAACACGTTTGTTGGCTGTTTTGTGTGGGTGTGATGTGAAAAATTAATTTTGTCTATGAAATAAGTATTATGTGATATATGTGTTGAAATTTAGTTTAATTTGACTATCTTGGAACAATTTTATAATTTTTTTAAAGGATTTGTTCAATTGATAATGATATGTGAAAAGTTTTGTGGGCTATTTGATAGTGAGTATGATTTCCAAATGAATTTGAATGAAAAAGGGGATTATGTGACTTTTGTGATATAAATGTTGGATGCTTGGTGTGTGTGAATTGAAAGTGGTATTTTCATGTAAAAATTGTATTTCATGGCTTGTGATACTTCTATGAGCACAGGAGGGAACACATGGGTATCTAGGTGGGTGGATGTGTATTAGTATGGTAGTGGTCCCGTGGGGTTTAGCCCCAGTTTCATGTATCACATTTGACTGTGATAACACTAACTACAATATGTTTATTATTATGATGATGATGTTGTGAGACCACTAGGTTTTGGGTATGATCCCTTGTAGTGGCTTGTGGGAACGAGAACAGATATTGTGATGGTTACTTCCAACAAGATACGAGGTACCTAGGACCCACAACGAGCTAGTTCCTACTGGTTATTTCTCATTGCTTATGCTCAATGGATACATTATACATACCATAATCACACAGTATGTTGGGCTAAAAAATTCAATAACATTGGTATATTATTTAAAAGTTTTGATTCATTAAAATATCCCACATGAAAACTATTTTTTAATTAACGTTGCATCTTTTAAAAATTTTTACTAGAAATTCATGTTATGAAAACATGAAATATTTTAATCTTTGAATGTTTATCACATGGAATCATTTAGTTATTTAATCCTACTGGGATTTTTATCACACCCTAATTACACCATTGGGTGTATGTAAACTTGGTTATTTTTGTCGTAGTTTGGGTACAACTTTTGTGCCAATGGTTCGGGTTTTTACTGGTCCTTCCTAATGAAGTGTTGTAGAGACGGCTTGATGGCGGTGCCTATTTCCCTGAAAAGGTTCTTGGGATTTTATTTTTGGTTTTTTACCTTTTTAATGGTATTTGAACATTATTTTAAATTGTGAAACTCAATTCTAAAATTTTGTAAAAGAGGGTTTGGTTTGAAAAATCCAGATTTTGTTTGTTGGATTTTTTTATTGTTTTATGTTTATAAAATCAAGTAAATCATTACCAATGTTCATTTTATGATACCCAAAAACTTTTTCCAGGATGTGGGGATCTGAAACTCCCTTTGGTAATTTCCACGGTCCAGTTCGTTTATCGGTTTTGATGGAGACCAGATTCAGTTTGCGACAGATGTTGTGTCAACTAAATTTCTATTATTATTCAAGGGTGTTTTGTGTATATGTTTGTTGAATCCCCTATATTATTCAATGAAGTTAATGAGTTAATAACATTCAAAATTTTCAGTCTATACATGATACATGTTAGAATTAGCTACTTGAACTTTGAAATTTTGATGGTTTAAAATGGCCTATATGATCACTTCCCAGAGCTCATTTAAAATCTAAATAGCACCTGATATTGAAATCTTGGATTGAATGTTAGTAACATGTTTCAATATATCTACATCTAGACAAAGGGGTCAATGATTACCCTAGTGTGGTTTTTCCTTATCTTGAGTCCTGAATATCGAGGCTAGTTGTGTTGGTAGTAGCTTCTTCTGACCAGAAATTGATGGAATTCTAGTTTTCCATGGGTTAAATTGATTTGATACACCACCTGTTTTAATGTTCACCAGACAATACCATTATCACGAGATGGTCATCCAGTATAATTATATATTATTATTCACTAGATGATATAGGTTCGAACTATTTTTATTGATGAGACCATACAAAATTCCAATCATTTGGTCTATACTGCATAAATGGAATGAGAAAAGAAATTTATTAAATAATAGGATCCATATCAACCCCATCATCCAAAACCAACATAGTATATTCCCCCACCTCAATGACCATGGATGGGGAAATACAGTTTTTATGTACATTATTCATTAGAGTGGGGATTTTCTTAGTGATAATGTTAATAGGAAAATCGTATGCCCCATTTTCTAAAGAGAATTTAATTTAATGGGGTGGTTATTATTATTATTATTATTATTATGACCATGGAAAGTATTGATGAATGTAAACAGCATGGGAAGTAATAGAGGCTCTTTATGTTATGATTCATTCTTATTAGACAACTTACACTATCTCTTAGAAGGCCAACTTTTAGAATACCTTGAATATAATAAGCTGAATCAATCATTTTTGTCTTAATTAATGCCACAACTATTTTTCTCAAATAAACCCTAAAGATAACGTGTTACTATTTTAATGATTTTCAATTCATCAATTCACCAAATATTTTTACTCCCTTACTCTAAAATTCCCACAGTTTTCTTTCCTCTTTTGATGGAATGGTAGATACACAAGTTTTCCTATACGGATGGTTTGTTAAATTCTACTTACAAAAAATTGGCCATCTTTATAGGATTTCATTGATGATGATGCAATACTAGAGCCTACAAAATACTTTTCCATAACATTTAGGTACACCTCAGATACCGATCAGATATAATGTATAGTGGTACACCACGCAAACTTACCAATTCCATTACATATATCATGGAAAGCTGATCAACAATGAAATCCCATATAATAGAAATGAATTTTGCATAATTTTTATAGAGATAAAATATAACATATATAACATTATGGATTATATATTCTTTGGATGTTCAATGATAAATTCCATAGTGATGTTTCCCATTTGCATTCTAGTGTGGGTAATAGTTGTAACATCCCCTTATACTTCTATCTCTCAGCCTTAACTTTCGTACAAACCAAGAAACAGGAGACGTATTTATCAACATATGTTTTTATTCCATCCAACTAGAAATACTCTTTTTGGTCCATTTACATATTTGTTCTTCCAATATTAATGGATAATGAAGAACTTTGAGACTCATCCGACATATCCTTCTTTAATTTTTGTATGGGAGGAATACAAACATGGCACCTAAACCTTATTATTTCATCACAATCAAGGTTTAATTTAGGAACATTCCCCAACTTCTTGTTAGCTCTACATATTCCTTCTCTTCCTTATAAATATACACAAGTATTGATGGTTCAACATTCATTTGAAAAACATAGGATTTTTCTCCATCCTTTAAAATTTCAAGATCCATCCTTCAAAGATCCATAACTATTAGATGTTTTGTGATTGTCATCATGGATATGATACTGTGGTCCTTTCGACTCAAATCATTGAACACCTTGTTCTCTTTCCCATGATGGTAATGTATTGAGTAGTCATAATATTTAATCAACTCAGCCCATCTTCTTTGGTGCATATTCACCTTCTTTGGTGGGAAAATATACTTTAAACTTTTATTATCAGTATAAACATCACACATTTCACTCTAAATATAGTGCCACCATATCTTTAATTCCATTAATATTGTATCTAACTCCAAATCAGGTGTTGGGTAATTTTTCTCATGTATTTTTAAATTTTGTGAGGCATAATATATCACCATATCATTTTTCCTGAAACACATCCCAGGTCTCTCTTGTATTCATCAATGTAGATCAAAAACCTTCCTCCACTACAAGGCTGTGTGAGCATAGGTGTATTGGATAACCTTCTTTTTAGCTCTTTGAAATTATCATCACATTCCTCCATTGACATAAACATAACTCCTTTATGAGTCAAAATTGTGTGTGGATTAGATAGTCGTGAAAAATATTTCACAAAACATCAATAATATTCATAAAAAAAAACAATAGATATTAATTACCATTGTTGTTCTAGGCCAATGCTCAATAACTTTTGTTTTTACTGGATCCACATATATCATATCTATTGAGATTATGTGACCCAAAAATGAATCTTTCTAAATCCAAAATTCATACTTGGTAAATTTTTCATAATGATTCCCCTTTATCTAGGTGTTTAGTACAATTCTAAAGTGATCTTCATACACTTACTTACTCTTTGAATATACAATAATATCATATATACAAGAATATAATATATAAATACTACCAAAAACTATTCAAGATAGTCTATGAATACTATATTCATTAGATCCAGGAATATATAGGAGGAATTAGATAGACCAAAAGGAATAATTATAAATTCATGGTGTCCATACCTTTTCTGGAATGCCTTCTTTGGTATATCCTCCTTCTTAACCCTTATTTTATGATATCCTAAATGAAGATTAATCTTGGAAAAGTATTGATCTAAATGTAGTTGGTCGAATAAGTCATCGATGTAGGGAAGAGGATATTTTTCTTGATAGTGATATTGTTTAGATTGTGATAATCAATAAAGATTCCCATTGATCCATATTTCTTCTTAACAAATAACATATGTGCACCCCAAGGAGACTCACTAAGGCATATGAATTCCATTCCATGATTCTCTAATATTATCTACTTTAATTCTTGCAACTCAATTGGGGAAGTTCTATATGGTGTATTTGGAAAAGGCATAACACTCGGTAAGATTTCTATTAAAAAATCAACTTCAGGATTTTGATGAATACCTAGAAATTAAACTAGGGAGATGTAAAAAAACTCATTTACTACAGGAGTATTGTAAATAGTGAGTTTCTCCCTTACTATTTGAGAAATATAACCTTCATTTATTGGAACCAAGACCCATAATATAGAATAAATATCTACAAGAAGTCCATATTCATCCTTTCATTGATAAATGATAATAGATTGATCTAGAATATGAAATATGACTTCCCTTCCTTTGAAATTGATATGATCTCTATATAGAGAAAAACAATGTATGCCATGAATCACATCAAATTCTAATAAAGGAAGGAAACCGGTATTTAATAGAAGAACATTACCATAAACATCATCTAGAAAAGTATTATATACATTTTACGTGATCGTTGTACCATGAGAAGTTGTCACACCATACTCAACATCTAATTGTTAAGGTAATATGGATATAACCTTAGAAAAAATCATTCTAAATAAAATATTGGGTGGATCAATAATCAAATAAAACATTTCTTACTTTAGAGTGGATGGTAAGTGTACATTTAACCACTTCATTATTATAATCGACAACACCAATAGTTATTGCATGTGACTAGCCTTTTTCTTCGGCCTTAAGAGTTTGTAGATGTCGATCATCATCGATAGCCCTTATATTTAGGAATTGGATAGAAAAATTCCCAATTTTCATTCAATTATATAATTTATGTGTAGGAGGTGCATTATATACATCCTTTTATCAACTCACATCAGTATACATATTTTTCCAATCACTTCATAATTCAACTTCCCAATGACCTAATCTCCAACAATGAAAAAAAATTAGTCCCTTTAAGACCATTTTCTATATGTTTCTTTCCACAATAAGGGAATAAGGTAAATATCATTTTCTTTTTAGTGCGGTCTTTAGATTTTCCCTTGAATTCCATTTTTATTTTCTTATCAAACTTGTAGGAATGATGAGTTACTCCAATCTCTATATGAAACTTCATAGAACAACAAATGATTTTTTTGTAGCTATTGAAGTTTATTATGGCTAATTTACTTTGGAGAATTGGTTTTAAGTCACTAAAGAATCGACCAATTTTACACTGAGGTTGGATAATAATTATAGAAGCGTACAATGAATGTCTAGCAAAATTTTCTTCATAAGTACCAATAAATTCATCATCCTTTTTCATAAGATCAAGGAAATAATTCCACATATATATTTAAGTATTTGGAGAAATTACTTATTTAGATGTATGTTCATGAACTCATCGCATTTCATGGATTCAATTTCATCTATTTGAATTATATTCTTGGTAAGGTTCCACCATTGATCAGATTAACCTTCTAAATTATAGACTACTAAGATGAATTTATCATGTTCTGAACATTAGATAACTAAAAATAACTTTTCATATGAACTAATATTTTATTCATCCACTAATGGACCAAATGACCCATTGAAAGAAGGTGGACGCTGCCTCATGAAGGACTTAAAAAAAATATTATTCCCCCTTTGTTCATTTGGAAGTACTTCATGATTTATATATTGAGAAATTTGTATGATCAGAGTATTACGGGTTTTAATTACAACTCCCATATCATTCTATTTCCCAAGAGGACAATAATTTCATTCCCTGTCACATTCAGCATTAACACGGTTCCTCTGGGTTCCAGCAATTCACTAAAACCAAGAAGCACAGTATGGGAAACAAAAATCATAATGGGAAAACCACATAACAAAGAAAGAAAATTCAATTTAGGACACTTTAGGTTTTATCATAGGATATTCATGATCATTTATAAAAAACTATGATTTTAACATATACTTTGACATATCTTTAGGGTTCTTACTTAGGTTTTATCTTCCTATCTTCCAAAGTCTAATTATTCCATTTCTTTAAAGCCAACTATAACAACCATTACATTACATATATAGATATTTCATCAAAATTGATTAATATTCATTACAAATCATGAAAAAACCATGCTTGAACAATATACGTTTAGGGTCTTTAGAAATTGGGAATCATAAAAAATTGGTTCATATAATATCTATATTGTTTCCCACTTATTTCATCATAACATCACCACATTTAGACTTATAATACTTTATACCGTTCTTCATGTCTTAGGGAAAATAAACATATGAGAGGGTGAAATCAGATGATTAGTAAGGATAATCAACATTGATATCAATCATATCAAAATCACAATACATAAAAACATAACATTTTAAAATATTATCCTGTATATAAAAGATCATGATATCATGTCATGGGACATATAATAAAAGTTAATAAGAATCAAATAACTTAATACAAAAATTCATAACATAAGAAATAATTTTTTTTGGTTTAAACTTAAGAATAGAATACCATTTCATTATAGTCAAGCCTCATTGCTAAGACAGTCATAGAGGACAATTTCCATTACTGAACCGAGTTCACCCCTCATTCCATCCCTAATTACTAAAACGAGATCATTTACTGTTTCGAACCTATATATATCATGAGATATCAATGTTTACACAATGAATTTTAAGGATATATAGGTCCCACCAAAATCATAATGAAATAATTCCAATGTGTTCCACATAAAACATAAGTCCTTCATCATAGCATTACCCAAATAATAAAATATGTTTCTGAAACATCATTCCATCATAACATAATACATATAAAACAAATGGATTTATTAAAAATAATTCCATTAAAAACACTATTAAATCAATTGAATAATAGAGATAGTATACTTGAAACATAAACTTATTTAATAATGCCTCGTTAAATGTAAAATAATTCTGATAGAATAGTTGAAATTAATTCTTGAAGAAAATATCCTTTATTCTTCAAAAAGCATTTTCCTTTCTCAAAATTCCACACAATTTTAAAAGAAAGTAATTTATTTTAAAATAACCATGAAATATTATAAATGAATATTCATATAATTAAAATGTTATTAAAACATAAAAAATCATTCATTCCATATAATTTTAAGGAAAACATTCTTCTCATTTTTTTTTTCAGAAAGTCAAAAAGTACATCGTATCAAAAACGACACATGATTCCTTTCATAACATTTAATAAAAATTCACCAATGGGTAAAATTGACCGTAAAATATTTTATAAGGATAAAAATAATTTTTTTAATACTTATTTAGGAAAAATTTACATGGATGATAAAAATACCACAATATATACTTACATATAAACAATCTTAAATAATAACGAGATTGCAAAATTACCCCTTACTTTAGGTCTGATATCATTTGTATGTATCAAAACCTATAATATAATGATTTAAATAATTTAATTGAATTATTATTGTCTAATTTTCATATTTAAGATATCATAGATTATTATATTATCATCTTTTAGTTAATAACATTTCATTATTACTCGTTTGTCCGGTATAAACAACTTCATTTTTTATGAATGTTTAGTTGAATAATTTCTAATTCTACATCATAGGTTATAGTTATATCATTTCTAGAATGATATTAATAATATATATATCATATTTATTCATTATATACATTTATATAATCATGATTTAATGTATATCCTATAGACTAAATCACATCGCATCGTGGAGATGGTAGGCTGTACGTACGCACGAGCAATGATATCATTCCATTAAAATGAAATGGTATGGAAGTGGTTGTGATATATACTATTATTGAACAAGTATATTAATATAATAATAATATATAGATATTATTTCCATCATTATACCCATCCATGTAAAGTGGTGGTTAAAAAAAGATTAAACAACGACATGGAGATGGTAAGTTGTATGTATGAACATGTGGTGATTTAATTTTCTTAGGATGGATAGAAGGTGGAATAAAACTCTTACATAAACATAATAACATATCAGTATAAATTTTATATTGTATTTATTACTTTATAATTTAAGAAACAAAGTAAGAGTAAGTAGAATAAGAAATTATCCTGAGAGAATCGCTAAAGGAGAGTGCATCTTCTTTGGCGAGCTCCCTCTAGATTTCCTCTTAAATGCACTAAAATTTTCCTTTTGTGTAGTCCAACACATCTTGAATGTGAAGAGGGAACTTAAGAAGGGAAATGGGTAGGTTATGGATGATCATTATGTCTCAATGGTTTATAAAGAAATAAGGTATGCATTTACCTTTTATAATCGAGGTTGGGGGAACCATTATAATTTCTAAAAATATTAATTTATAATATATTAAAACTAGATCCAAAAACAACCAAAATATCCAAATTTATAAGATTATATGAAATAATGTTTTAATCTCATGATCCAATAAATTTTGGATAATTTGTTTTTCAATTTATACGTTATCATTTTAAGTAAAACATAGTTGTTCTATTTAATTTTTAACTAAGGTAACAAGTATTAAAATATTAAAAGTGTAAACTATTTACTTATATGATGTAAATTAGGCCATAAATAAATAATTTAGAACATTTTAGACCAAATTATTATTATTATATATTTTAAAAAATGTATTATGATTTTTAAATAATTTAACAAAACATTATTTTGATAAATAATCAATTGTGTCAATTTTACACTATTCAATTCATTGATTTTTAAAAATATTAATATAAAAAGTTAACATAAAGGAAATTATACTATTATATTCCTAATATTTTAATGCCCTATATTTTTTTGGGATATATTAATTATATGAAATTATATTTATTTTTAAATTTTTAATCACATTTATTTGTTATCTCTATTAATAAAATAATTTCTACATTAATTTTGCTTACTTATTCAATATGGGTAATTTTTGAATAAAAAAATATAAGAAAAATATAAAACCTTTAGTTTAAAGAGAATAAATTTAGTTAAATGTATGTTCTGTATAATATAACATAAAAAATGTTATATTTATTAAAACTTGAATGTGATAACTTTAACAGAAGTTTAAATAAAATATTATAAGTGTCATAATCTTTTCTATATGGCACCAAATGAAAAATAACATGAATCATGGATGATTATAGTCAAGATATACTCGACTAATAATATTTGGGAAAGTGTTTGGGACTTTTAATAGTTAATATTATTGTAATAAAAATTATTTTATTGATTTCTCATATATTAAATAATTTTTTCATCATCAATGTATAATCCTTTACGATAATTATTTATTTCATAAAAATTTAAAATAACTTTCCATGATAAATTGAAAAATTTTATCATTAAAAACATTATTTATAATTGAATCCATTTTATTTATAAAATTATATTAAAAATATATAGTTATTAAAATTTTACTAAGACATATTTATCTTTTTTTTAAATAAAATAAAGTAAACGTCCTAATCTCATCTTAGTGGCTTTCAAAGGTCACAATTTAGACCCCAAGATGTTTTTGGAAAAAACACATAAAAAGATATTATGAAAAGTGTTAAGGTAAGTCTATTACATTATTTTTACCCTTAATTAACTGATTTACCCTTTTACCATATTAATAAAAATTATGGAAGTTACTATTCAAAATGACAAAAAATAAAATAATTATATTTAAAAAATTAGGAACTACTGATTCCAAATATGGAATCCATTTTTAATAATTATAAATGGATAAGTTTCAGTAATTAATGTAAAATTAATCTCATCATCGAAATTAGAAAAAAGTTTCTTAAGAGTTAAAACATTGCAAAAGATTGAAATGTTTTTATATGTGAATTCTATTTAAAATTTATGACAATGGACTATATTATATTAACTGATAAAAATATAATCTAATTATAATTTAAAACCATTAAATAATATAATTTATCCAAATAAATTATTTTGATGAAAAAAGTTGTTTTCAATTAAAATTTATTAATTGTTTTACTATTCATCAAAACAATAAAGTTATGAGAAAAATATCCAAATTTAATCCAATGTAAATTTTTATACCCCCCTTCAAAATAAGAAGATTATTTTGTCATATAAACATTATTAATATTCAAAAATTATAATTTAAATAGGGTTACCCATTAAAAGGAGGTAAAATTACCCTTTTAAAAAATATAGGTTTTCACACATAAAATATAGTTTATTCATATAATATGAATAAAATATCTACTGGATGAATTTATATAATATTTCATAAAATATATAACAAGTAAATTTCATTAATTTCATTTAACAGTTGTAATTGACAAAATTTATTAATACAAAAATAAAAATATATAATTGATTTATATTTTTGATAACTAATTATCATATAATGAATTCAATTTACATTTTCATAAATTAGGTATATTTATTCCCTCAAACATAACAACTAGGTTATAATAGTAATTTTATCCCGATGATATCTCTTGATTCATTTAAACTCTCATTTGTGTTCAATGTTAGAATTTTATGAATTAAAATTATTTAAAGAAAATATTTCATAAAAACATCCAGGTGTTATAGGCCAAAAGTGTCTAACCTGGTTGATGACTATGGTGATGGTAGGGTGAGTTGTGGATTACACTGATTAATAAACCATTTTAGGTTAAAACATTTCAATTAATGATTTCACAATGAGGGATGACTGGAATCATGGTGGATATGAATCTGTGAGGTACTATTCAAAGCTTACTTATCTGTCACTCATCTGGTTCTCAAGCAGAAATGTACTGGATATTTTCGCAGGCCCTTTCTATCTTCCCTACAAATTGATGCTTCTGGATGATGAAATAATAAATGGGAAAATTAGAGGAATTATACTTATGGGGGAGTACCATTGGTCCCATGGACCATTTATAGGTAATGTTTCGGAAAATTTGATGCTTGGAAAACCATGATGGGATATTTTGGTTAGGGGATTCCTTATTTATATCCTCTTGATATGATCCCCCCTTATCAATGTAATACATGATAAATATTAACATTAGGATCCAATATTCTATGGATTAATACATGGTATATTCATTATTTTCCTAACAATACATGATCTAAGGA
The DNA here is from genome assembly GCA_963277665.1 of Viscum album. Lineage (NCBI taxonomy): Eukaryota > Viridiplantae > Streptophyta > Magnoliopsida > Santalales > Viscaceae > Viscum > Viscum album. The sequence continues at coordinate 488,964,684 of OY728148.1, read as the reverse complement.
GGTCAATATAGCATGCATACCCAAATCATCTGAATAAAAAGGATTATAGAGGAGGAATTGATAATTGGGTATTCTATTAGGAGGCCTAGGTGATAGGGGTTTAAATAATTTGAACTATGGTGGTCATGGTTTTCTATTATGGGTGATGATTAAAAGGGTTCACCTATGTAAATGAATTTTTCACCAATGTTCTTCTAAGTGCAGGGCTTATATAAAGCATCACCCTAATATAGAGTTATGTAACATCCCAAGATTTTTGAGATATATATTTTTTAATTTGTTTGATGTCCTATGTCATAATATCCACTAATATTAGATTTTTTTATATGAAACACCATTATATAGTTTAGTATATGAAACAATAACCTGACGGGAATTACACGCAAGAGTGACAATCCTTGATAGCTTGTGTTGTACGTAATGCAGAGTTTCACTAAACAATGACATATTATTAAAATATTTTTATTTAATGGGATATGAACCAGCTGATATGAACAGTATTATCCACATTTTTAATTTTATATAACATTAAAATTCATCTTATGTATTTTCTAGAACATGAGATAAGATCAAATTCAATTTTTCGGATAAAAGAAGTATTTTTCCAAAACAAATTCAGTTTTACCGCCGTTTGATGGTACACCAATTTTGAATAAAGTTTTTAACACTTTTATATAATATTTTTGACAAAATAAATTTATTCTTCAGAATAGGGAAATCAAAATTAACATTCATTGAACATTTGGTATTTTTCTGATAAAATTCATATTATCATGAATAGTAAAAATACTGCATTTTAATACAAAATTGCCTTTTCATCTAATTTATTTATATATATAGACTATCTATTTAATTGGATATAAAGTGTAATTGTATTATATTTTTATCATTTAATCCATTTTTTTCATTGCATGTAATTTCACATTTAAATTAGACTTAAACGCATGTTAATCTTTTGATAACATTTATTTCATAAAACCTAGTTTTCTGTTATTGACAATGAGGATTAATTTTAAATTAAATAATGCAACATCTGTGTTTTGAATTTTGAAGGAATGGATTCCTTATTTGGAATCAGTGGTTCTAAATTATGTTAATAGTTCACTTTTATTTTTTAGATATTATGAATAGTAACTACGATAATTTTTATTTACCATAGTTAAAGTTTAATTGAGTAAATTTGGGTGAAACAAATATGATAAAGATAATAAAATTATCCTAAAAATTTATAAAATCATATTGGCTAAATTTAAGTAGACCAATAACACAAAAGGGTCATAATTAATTCATTTAATGGACTTCTGTCTAAGAATGTGATGTAATTATAATTAAATCAAAAGAAAGTGACAACATATAACTCTCTTATATCTTACAAGTACAATAATTTTTTTATAGTTATAATTTTCATAAAACATCAAAAATAAATAGTATTAAAAAATATTATATATTTATCTAAATTTATGGATTTATTTATAATTTTTCTATAATAAAAAATTACCATTAATGATGACACAATAATGATGTAGAAATTATTTTATTAAATAAAATGTAAAATAAATGGTATAAAAAAACTAAAAAAATATAATTATGAACTAATTAATATGATACACGAATTTTATAGTCAACTTTGATTTGTTAGGAGGGAATTAAATATTTTATTTTGAATTTATATTATGTGTGGATCTTATTTAAAGTCAAATAAATGAATAGTGTCAAAATTGACAATATTGATATTATATAAAAATAACATATTATTTAATTATTTAAAAATCATAAAAATATTTAAAAATTAAAAACTAAAAATTATATCGTCTAAAATATCATAAATTATCCAATTATTAACAATTCACAATACATATGTAATTATTTATAACCGTTTAATATTTAGAATTTTATTACCACAAATAAAATTAAATAGATTAAATAAAGATAAATCAAAATTATAAGGATTAAAATAAAATCAAAACATGTATAACATTTATTGGATGAGATAATTTTGAACCATAATCATCATATCATGAAATTAAATGATTTTGGGAGCATTATAAATTGATAATGAGTTTTTAATAAATTAACATTTCAAGTCATTCGAAAGGTGCCCCTCCCTGCTCATATAAAAGGCACCTCTCCTTCTTTTTTAATCACACCTCCAAAGCCCATTTTCTCATCCAAAAACTACCAAAATCTCCTCCCAACTTTTCTCAATTAAATATAGAGTCCACTCTTTGACATGAAATCTATATTAAGGAGTCATTTTGTGCATACAAAATAAAATATACCCGAAAAAGAGCTAATTGGTTTATCACCTCTTTGAATTTTTTGTCCTTCTTCTACACAATATGAATACGTTGTTTCCATAATAAAGTAAAAAATATAGAAAATTATAATTTCTTAGATGTTATTATATTTCATGTAGAACCTTATACCTATTATTATTCATCCTACAAATAATTATATCACCATGCATGCGTACGTACGACTTACCATCTCCACGTCCGGGTGTAACTTGTTATTCAAAAATACAAAATTTGGATGGATATAATGATGATTATAATGTATATAAATATGGAATATAACATTATAATTATTCTTTATAATTAATATACCATCAAATTCTATACCGTTTAACCATTAAGTGAATGATATTATCGATTGTGCGTACGTACGAGCAACCATCTCCACGACACGATGAGATTTATTATCCATGTAAACCATTAATGAATTTTAATAATGTATATATAATTAATAAGAATTAAATATATGACCTAATAATGCTACTGAATATATATATATTCTATTTACTTTCTTCCATTCAATTCAATAAGGAAAACGAAACAGTGTTTTTGCGTACGTACAACCAACCGTCTCCATGAATGGTGTTTTTCATTTAATTTATCTATATATTATATGTATTTATATACTGAATATATATGATATAAAAATAAGGTTTTAAATAATGGAAGTATTTATATTATAATCTAACTTATAAGATCAAGAATATCAAGTCAAAACACGTACGATAAACAAAACGATTATTACCCAAAACGTTACTTTAACGTGGAATTGATAAATAAACGGGTAATATAAAGTCATAAGTGAATAATATATAATATAATAGATATTATTGTGGTTCTATTACAAGTTAATAATATTTTTAAATCCACTATACAGGAGTTTCAATCACATATAGAATTAATTGGACCTAAGGTAAGGCACAATTTTGTAATCTCATTATTATCCGAGATTGTTTATTCGTAAGTATTTACATGGGAATATTTATCATTACTGTTCATGGTTCCTTAATATATAATAATATTACTATTATTCTACTATTATTTAAATTCTATTTTACCAATTGGTGAATTTTTATTAAATAGTATGAAAGGAATCTTTCTTTCTTTTTCCGTACGATGTAGTTTTTGACTTTCCGGCAAGAGTATAAGAAGAATGTTTTTTTAAATATACGTCATGAATGTATTTTTACATGTTCATAACACCATATTTTAATGAAGATTTCCTTACAGTATTTCAAATGTATTTTTAATTAATTTTTTTTTCTAAAATTACTTGTCATTTTGAGAAAAGAAAACATTTTTGAGGAAGAAAGTATATTATCCTCATAAATTATGTTTAAGTGTTTTATCAATATTATTTTACATCTAAAATGACCCTCTTTAAATAGGGTTATGTTTATATCCATATTTTTAATATGATTTAAATTTTTTAATGATGGAATGGAATTTTTATGTTATGATGGAATGATATTTAAGAAGACCATTTTATTTCTTGGGTTATGCTATGATGAAAGATTTATGTTTTTGCGCCACATGTATGAATGATTACATTTTGAGATGGGTGGGACCAATATCTCCCTCCAATGAAATGTGTAATGATTTATATATCCTCATATTGACATTATTGGAATGAAAAGTAAATCTGATTCAGTAATATAGGGCTGAAATGTCATGTAAATCTGGTTCAGTAATGCACGACTGGAATGACAAGTAACCACAGCTCAGTAAGGGACTCTGTCCACTATAATAGTCTCGGAGGTAGTTCCATGGATACTATGAAAATAATATTATCTATTTATTTGTTTTCCATAATTCCATGTTTTTTCCAATTATATTTTATCATAGTTAATGTTCTTTTTTGATCTATGCCTTACGTACAATGAAGATTTATTTCCTGACCCATGATTTTGATATTTAAACATTAAGTTAATGTTTTTACATTATTATGTTTATGGTTTGTTTTATTTTCTCAGTTTTTACCCTTACTGAGCCTTTGAGCTCACTCTTTTTTATGTTTTCTTTTCCCCAACATATAAAGAAAGGTTTTAGGTATGAAATCAAAAATGGAAAATCTTTATAGGATATGTTGATGATCCTTCACCAAGTTAGAATATTATGTTACATGTTTCCAAATAAACTAAACTAATATTGTCTTTGGGTGTATATTTTTTTAATATATTAATTATTATGTAAAATAAATTTATTTTCCATGTACATCAATCTTGGGTCGTTAGAGTTGGTATCAGAGTAAAGGTTTAGTTATCCTTTGAAAACTAGGATGCGAAAACTTTAGTAAGATCCCAAAATATATTTCTATGGTAAGCCTAGGTATGTCCCTATGGGTTAGTATAACTATTGGTTATAGTCCTAGAATTATGGGAACAGTCAGGAATAATATTTTATTATACCTAAGATTTAAGATATTGAAAGTACCCCCTTAATTATGTTGTTTTCCAAGTATTATTTTTGACACTCACGCTATTCTTTTTGGGTTTTAGACAATGGATGGAACCCAAAGGATCCATGGTAATGAGCAATGCAATGGGAAATGCAATAGTTTTCCTCTTGATCAACTAAATGTTATGGGATATATAATGAAAAATATTATTTCCATACTTACACAATCTACGAATCACTCTAGACTTTCCAATGAGCAGATAAGGAAACAACATTCTGTTGAGTCCTTCCTGAGGCAACATATAGCTTCATTCAATGGGTCTTCGATCAACTTTTTGATGAACAATGGATCAGTACCATGGAAAATATATTTTCCATCCTTCACTGTTCAAAACATGAAAAAAGTAATTTTAGATGTTTATCGTTTAGAAGGCGAACCAGACCAGTGGTGGACTCTAATTAAGAATACAAGGTAGCATGATTAAATTGAATCCATGGAATGAGATGAGTTCAAGAACTTATTTTTCCAAAATTACTTCCCTTGTATTCTTAGATCAAATATAGAAAAGGAGTTATTTGACCTTAAAGAAATTATGATGAATTATTTGGTACATACATGGAAAATTATACAAGACATTCAAGGTATGATTCTGGCTTTATCATCCAACCAGAATTAAAAGTTGATTGATTCTTCAGTGGCATAAAACAAATTATTCAAATGTAATTAGCTATATGCATCTTTATTAGCTATTAAGATATTGTGCATTATTATATCAAGGTAAAAATGTAATTTGGTGTTACATATCAATCTCATGGTTATGAAAAGAAATGAAAGGTGTGGTTTAAAAGAAAACCTCAAAATAATGATGAAAAGAAGATGAATGTTTCCTCATTACCAAAGTGTGAAAATAAGCATGGTGGAAATTTCCTTAATGGTTTTAGAAATTAATTTATGTGTGAAAAAGAATTTCATCAATCATTTGACTGCCGAAGTAATGTGAAAAAGGTCGTTAATTATGTGAATAGAGAAAATACTACAAAGAACACACCACACACACTTCAATGCTACAAGTTCAAGGAAATGGGGAATTATGCCAAAAAATTCCCAAATCCAAGGGTTAATGATTATGATAGACATGAAAAACCTATTAAATCCAATGATAATGGAAAATCACATGAGATCACTATTTTAATTGTAGAGTATGACAACAAAGTGGTGGAATGATTAAGTGTTTATGTAATAGGATTCCAAAATATTGTTGCAGAATAAATTTTATGGTATTATGGAATATTGTAATATCTATGTTTTGGTCCATTTTGGTATTCCATATGTATATAGTACTTGTAACCATTAATATATATACAAATATTTTTAGAAAGAACGTGATATGTGCATAATGAAGGTATTAGGAGATAATGATATGCTTGATAGTATTAATGACTTCATGACTGATATACATGAAAAGTGATATCATGGATAGAGTATACAGTACTTTTGGTATGTAGAAAGATTAAATTTTGATATAATGCATGTTTTCACTAAGATAATACATTATTAAGGTATTCACATGTTAGGAATGTGACAACCAAAACAACCTTATGAGTTATGGGATATAAATGTTAATTATATTTAGTTCACCTCGTTTTAATGATTTATTTTTTAAGTTTTTGTACGGATTGAAATGCTGTCCATTTATGGATAGTATATGTTATATTCTGATTTAAGATTTTCAGATTAATGTATTGTCTCACTTTATGTGGACTTATGAATATTTTATTACTGATTCTATCCTTTTTGTTGAGATAGATGGAATGTCCTATCATTCTATCACATGATCTACTGACACATCAAGAATGAAAAATATAACTTAATTCATTCAAAGAACAGATGACGTTGAAATTTAAATTGTTTTGGGAGTGACCAACAATGATATTTTACTAAAATCAAGTAATTTTTTCTTCTCATTCAAAATTCATCAACATTAAGAAAAGGATATGGAAACCAAAAATGTTATCCTAGTACGTTCTTTATCTGATGAATCAAGTGATCTATTAAATCATGGATGATTTATGGTTTTATGGTCTTTAACATTCTCTAACCTTGTTTTCAATCACTATCGATTAGAACATAATGATTATATTTCTATTCCATATCTATGTTTTCACTTACCACATATGTTCTCCTCTGTGGAAACCCAGTGATCTGTTACTTTGGGTAACTGTTATATTTATAAATTTCCTTTTTAAAATTATGCTTTAGTATTCCTTTTTATTCTGTGGGTTTCAATGAAATAAAAATTATAGTAGTTAACCTTTTATAACCTCGATGAATTTTGAGGTAGAAATTCATTTTAAGGGTGGTATAATATAACACCCTGAGATTTTATGAGAGAAAATATTTTTAATTTCTTTGATGTCTTGTGTCGTACGCTGCTCTAAGATAATCTTGTGCTATACACAACACCATATTTTCTTGAAGTATACACATCACTGAATTTTCTTGTATTACACGTTAGAGCGAACTTCGTAAATATCTTGTGTTGTATGCAATTTCAAGATTCAATAAACAATGATACATAATTAATATATTTTTTGTTAATGGGATATAAACTAGACATTATGAATAATATTAACCATATTTTGAATTTTATATACCATTAAAATTAAGATTATATATTTCCTAAAACACGATATAAGAACAAATTCAAATTTTTCAATAAAAGAAGTAATTTTCAGAAAATGCAGTTTTGACTCCTTTTGATGACACAAAAATGTTAAATGAAGTTTATAACACATTTATATATTATATTTGACAAAATAAATGACTAATATGAAAGATTGAAATCAAAATTAACTTTGGTTTATTTTTGTTATTTTTCCGATAAATTTCATATTTTAATGAATAGTAAAAAATACCACATTTTAATTCAAAACTATCTTTTCATCTAATTTATTTATATACTTATATTATATTTTTAATGGGTTTTAAAGTATAACTGGATTATATTTTTATAATTTAATAAAATTTGGATCTTTGTATCTAATTTCAAATTTAAATCGGACATAAACACATATCAATCTTTTGATAACTTTTAATTCTTAAAAACCTGCTTTCTGGTTTTGAAAACGTGAAATAATTTTAAAATAATTAATGCCACATATTTTTTTTAATTTTGTATAATTGATTCCATATTTTTAATAAGTGGGTCTAAATTATGTTAATAGGTTACTTATTTTTTGGATATTATGAATAGTAACTATGGTAATTTTTATTTACCATAATTAACGGAAAATCAGGTAAAGTAAGGTAAAAAACTATATGATAAAGATAATAAAAGTTTTATAACACCTGAAAAAGTCATACTGGATGAATTGAAGTCTACAGATATCATGTAAGGGTTAGAAATTATTCATTTAATTGAGTCATATAATTATAATAGTATTAATATATTTATAAACATGATAAGACTTCGAAGAAAAGTAGTCTATTGAAATCTAATAAAATTATCAACATTATGTGAATTTATTTTGTATTTTTAGATATGAAAATATTTACATGAATGATTACACAATATTGATGTAGAAATTATATTATTAATAATAATATCAAAAAAAATGGTTTTAAAAATACTAAAAAAATATAATATGAAATAATTTATATGCTCCATGAATTTTATAGGTTTATATGACAAGTTATGGGTGTATTAAATATTTTGGTTCGAATTTATCTTCTGTATGTATATTATTTAAACTCAAATAAATTAATAGTGTCAAAATTGACACTATAGATATTATATAAAAATAATATATTATTAAATTATTTAAAAATAAAAAAAAATTCAAAATTAGACAGTGAAAATTATATGGTCTAGAATTTTATAAAGTATCCAATTATGAACAACATATAGTAGATAAGTAATTTGTTATAACCATTTAATATTTGGAATTTTATTACCACAAATAAAATTAAATATATTAAAAAAGGATAAATAAAAATGACAAGGATTAAAATAAAATCAAAACATGTATAAATTTTACAAGTTGAAATTATTTTGACCCATAATCATCTTATCATAGATATAAATGAGTTTAGAGGAATTATAATCTTAAAGTGAATTTGTAATAAATTAATAATTAAAGACTTTCCAAAGGTGCCCCTTCCTCTCTTATAAAATGGCACATATACTTCTCTTTTAATCACAAATCCAAATCCATTTGGCTTAGAAAAAACCCATCAAAGATCTCCTCCCAAATTCCTACACTTTATCCTTGAGTAAACCCTTTTGTTAGAAATCCATCATAAGGATTTATTTTCTACATACCAAAAGGAGATAGCCAAAAAAGAAGTAATTGTATTATCAACTCTTTCAAAAAAAATTTATTCTACTTCCTATTATTAGGTTGTTTCCATAATAAAGTAATAAATCCAATATATTATACATTATTATATTTTATTACAATTATTGGACAACCTTATACCTCCTTTTATCCAACCTATGAATAACAATATCACCACACATGTGTATGTATGGCTTACCATCTCCACGTCATGGTATAATTTGTTATTCAACAACACTTAGTTAATATGGGTATAATGATGAGTATAATGGATCTAAGTAATTAATATAACATGATAATTATTCTTTATAATTAATATACCATCAAATTATATATCGTTTATCTATTAAGTGAATGATATCGTCACTCGTGCGTACGTACGACCCACCTTTTCCACGATGTGATGAGATTCATTCTCTACATTAACCATTAAAGAATGATTATAAATTATATATAATAAATAATAATGAAATATAAGGCCTAATAATTCTACTGGATATATATATATATATATGTCATTTTCTTTATTCCATTAAAAATAAAAAAGGAAACAGAAACTGTGTTCATGCGTACATATGACCCACCATCTCAATGAATGATTTATTGCATTTCATTTATCTATATTATATATATATATATATATATTTATATACTGAATTTATATAATATAAAAATATTTTTTTACATAATGGATGTAATTAAATCATTATCTAAGTTATAAGATCAAGAATATCAAGTCAAAACACGTATGATAAATAAAATGATTATTACCTAAAACATTGCTTTTACATGGATTTGATGAATAAAAAGGTAATATAAAGTCATAAGTGAATAATATATGATATCATAGATATTGTTAGGGGTTTTTAAAAGTTTAAAATATGTTTAAACCCACTATATAAGAGTTTCAGAAACATACATAAGATATCAGACTAAAGGTAAGTGATAAATTTTCCAGCTCATTATTAGCAGAGATTTTTTATTCATAAGTTTTTACTAGGGTATATTTATCATTCATGTCCATGTTTCCTAAATATATAGTAATATTTATATTTTTTTACTATTGTTTAAATTTAATTTTACCCATTTTTGGATATTTATTAACTGATATGGAAGGAGTCATTCTTTCATTTTCCATATGAGGTACTTTTTTACTTTCCAACAAGCATTTGAGAAGAATGATTTTTTACTTATACAACATGAATAGATTTTCACATGTTCATAATTCCTTGTTTACCTAAATATTCCTTTACATGATTTAATGTTTATTTGAAATTAAATTATTATCTTTTAAAATTGTGTGGAATTTTGGGAAAAGAGAACGTTTTTAAAGATGAAAGGATATTAACATCAAGAATTAAGATCAAATGTTTTATAAATATTATTTTCCATCTAGGTTGACACTTTTTAAATAGGGTTATGTTTATATCCATATTTTTACTAGGAATTGAATGCTTTAATGATGGAATGAAATATTTATGTTGTTATAGAATGATGTTTAAGAAGCCCAATTTATTTCTTGGGATATGCTATGATAAATGATTTATGATTTTTTGGAACATGTAAGAATGATTTCATTATAAGATGGGTGTGACCTATATCCACCTATAATTAATTGGGTAAAGATTAATATCTCATGATATAGACATGACTAGAATGGAATGTCAATATAGTTAAGTAATATAGGGCTGGAATGGGAAGTAAATCTGTTTGAGTAATGCATGGCTGGAATGACAAGTAAACCTAATTTAGTAATGGACGTTCTCCACTATGATCATCTTGGTAGAAATGCATTGGAAACTAAGGAAATAACATTATGTGTTTAATTGTTTACCACAATTCCATGTTTTATTCCAAGGCTATTTCATCATGATTAATGTTGATTTATTATATATTTCTTGTATAGATCCATGATTTATTGCATGACTCATTATTTTTACATTTAAACTTTATGTTCATGTTTTAACATTCTTATGTTTATGGTTTGTTTTATTTTCTCAATGTTTACCCTTACTGTGCATTTGAGCTCACCCTATTTATGTTTTCTTTTCCCCAGCTTATAAAAAATGGTTTTTGGTAGGAAAACAAAAGGGGATGATCTTTATGGGAGATGGTGAAGATCTTTCACCAAGTTAAAAAATTATGTTCCACATTTTCAGAGACACTAAAATAATACAATCTTTTGGTGTATATTTGTGTAATTTAATAAGTATTCAAAAAAGAAATTCTATGTCCATGTACGTCAATCTTGGCTCATTAGAGTCTAGGTGAGTGGAATCACCATAGTTTTCATAGGGTGAATGGATTTTCCCAAGAAGATGATGGGAAAAGTGGTATCATTCATAGATTAATGGAAAATTTATTTCCCTTGTTTGAAAGTAGGGTGAAGTTTCCATCCTAACTAAAGAAGTGTGATATTACCACACATGTTTTAGAGTAAGAATAATTATTAACCCATACTGAGGTAGGGATAAGTGGTCACATAGGTTTGGGAGTAAGGAGAGGATTTTCTGCCATGTATAATGTTCTCCTAAGGAACATGATCACATTTTACCCTTGTGTAGAGTCCTGTAGTGGGGATGCATGCATTATTCTCTTGAACATGAAACCATAGGGGTCATTGACCTTAGTATTTGAGAAATAGGGGGAATTGAGATTTCAATAAAATTAAATAGGAAGGATTTAAGTAACCATCACATTGATTCATTCTCAATGGTTTTCAGATTCACAAGTTATCTGTAAAAGGAAAGTTAAACCCAAGTGATGAAATCTTTGAGTGCCTCTTAATCATAAAAAGGTGTCAATGTGAAAGGAGTGGGGGTACATTTAAGGTATATAGAAAACCTATAAAAAACTATAGAAAAATAACTACCATTGGACCCTATTCTGGATGGGTTATTCATGTTAAAGATATGCATGATTGGATCAGACACACTAAGGTATTAGTGCTATGGATGTAAAGCATCTGTGTAAGTAGGTGAGGGTGAATTCACAAATCTGGATGAAGTAATCACAGTCAATGGGTATCCTTGGTTAAATCCCATAGTTGGGTGAATAAGACCCACACAAGATTACATGGTGGGGAATAACAATGAGATGAGGGACAAAGGGTCTTCATCAAGGAGTAGAAACATACCCAATTAAAACATTACCTCTAAAAAATCCTCTTATATTTGAATAATTCTATATTATTTGTGTAATGGGTCACAATTAGTAAGTGAATTAATTGATTCAATACTCATATCAGGGAATTCTCACTATTTGTATGTGATCTGTTCAACATTAAAATCAAAGAAATAAAATGAAAACATACTTAATAATAAAATTAGATGATGAAGAGAAAAAAATAAATTCGATTATTAAATTCAAAGTTGGATTTGGGAAATCCTTTATTTATTATCATTTATGAATATATTAAAGTTAAAGATACATATATTATAGGGTTGAAATTTTTTTGGATTATTTGAGTTAGAGGAAAAGAGAAAGTTTTTTGTTTTAGCTTTTTAGAAATATTAACGATGATTTATTGAAGAATAGTTATGGTTCAATAATTTACATTAAAATTTAGAAGGATATAATTATTATTTATTTTCATTAATATTAAAATGAACTAGTTGAAATAGTGATAGAAGGGCAGTGTTGCCTATATGTACTGAGCATTATGATTTATAATTTGATGTGATTCTTAGTGATCTACATTTAGAAGTAGTTAACTCTCCAAAATCATTATACTAGAAATTTTATTAGAGGTGAAGCATATAAATTAGATGGGTCAATATTTTTTGGTAAAATATTTTATATCATTAGTTTTTTCTAAACTAAGATCCAGTTCCTAATAATATTGGGAATAATAATTTCTAAAAAGTAAAATATTATAAAATTTGTCATTTTATTATTTTATCCACCCTCTAAACAAATATTTTAACCATTGGACTACAAATTTACTAAAATTAATGGGTATTACATATATTTTTTATATTTTTCTTAGATTTAGTGGTAGAACATTTTCAATGAATAATTTTTCAAAAAATATATAATCTTATTCTATGAAATATATAATTTCTAAAATTGGATAAATAAAATACTATATTACCTTATATTGGGTATGGAAGACATTTTTTCAACTATTCACAGAATTACTATTTCTAATCAATATAATCCACTCTATCTAAAAATTATAATAATTAGATAATGATATTAAAGTTAGTCATGATTTGGAATATTCTTATCAAGGGGCATCATTAAGAATTTTAGTTTGAAATACCCCAAAATAACGGTTTCTTATACTATTAAATATTTATGATGGAGATTTCACAACATAAGAATCTAAATTGAATATCTAAAGATATCAATTTCAATATATACATATTTCTTTTTCAAAATAAATAGATGAGTTCTTTAACTGTGTAATTCAAGGTTTGGTGCTAATGATTTGACATTTTGAAGTTATTAAATATAATTTTATACTTAATATATTTTTGAAAATACTAAAACAATACTTTATTCCAATATAATAATTTTTAAATGAATTAATAGTGATTTCATTGGATTATTTTTAATGTAAGTTAGTTTTATATGATATATAGAAGGTGAATCATTTTTATATGTTTGTGAGAGATCCTATATAAATAGATTTTTAATCCATTGATATGTTGGATATATTTTTATGACATAATGAATATGAAGGTGTAATAATAGTCTTTATTTCCAATAAAAATGACAATAAATGATAAATTTAAAGTTAAACTATGACCAGTCTATTTACAATGATGAATTTTTAAGAACCTTGGTTCGATACGACCTTAAAAGTTTGACGGTAATGATGTTAAAGAGAATATAAAAAAATAAATATTACTAATAAAAATGAAGGGATATTCATTAGAACCAAAATTAATTTCTAAATAATAAACCAATTTTACATTGAAGTTAACACTAATAAATATAAACCAAATGACAACGCTATATAATTATACATGGATAGTAAATAATATCTAATAAATGATGAGATAATCTAATAATTAATAATTTATGATGACATTTAGTTCAAGGACATTATTAATGAGGTATTGGTTTGATGTTTGAATTGGAATGAACATTGAAATAATATGAAAGTAAAAGGGAAAATATGAAATGAAAAATGATTTCACTTGATAATAAAAAAAGATATTATGATGAGGGAAGATTAATTAATAGAAAATAAAATAGAATTTAAAAACCTGAATATTTTTATTAATAGAGAATTCATTGAAAATAAAAACACAATAATTCAATATAAATACCAAAATGAAAATTATCAAACTAAAGTTGATGAAGAATGGATAAATAGGATTGATAAACTTAATTTTGTTGTAATTATTAAAAATAATATAAAAATTGATATAAAATCAATAAATAACATAATTGATTTTAAAATTATCTTGTGTCTTTGAAGAGAATGGAAAATTTATACTATGTAACTCAGTTTGACAACTAAATAAGTACATTAATAACAAAATGACAAAATTTTATAAAGGAATTTTATTTATATTTTATCCAAATAATATTAAATATATATATATATATATATTGTTATATAGAATACTAAATTTAAATTCATGAAATAAAAGTTTAGAAAAATATAGAAATAGTTCTTCTAAATATTAAAAAAACTTCATAAAAATATGTTTTTATTTTATAAAACCATTCAACATTATGGGATAAATGTAGGAAAAAATATCATTAAGAATTATGTTATAACAACAAATATTATGCATCAAAGAAAATAATTTTTTTACATGATATTGTTTTTTAAGTTCAGAATTTGGTCAAAAATAATTTCTATATTCATGTCTTCCTAAAATTTTTAATATTACCCAATGAATAACATGATGTAATAATTTTTATATGGAAAATAAATTGAATTATATGTTGCATATTTTGAATAAATTATATATTTTTGAATAATAAATTTATAATAAATTATAATATTATAAAAGAAGTTGTGTAAAGGCCTTAGAAAAATTTTAGTTCAAATGGACAAAATTGAAATTAAATAAAAATATAAAAATATGTAGCGTTGTTAAAGTAAAATTAAATGTAATAAATTCAAAAGGAAATTATATCCTTGGTAGTGGGTGTTCTTGTTACGTATATTGAAATTTTATCTTGATATGTTTTATGAAATTTATTGTTGGTGGAATGATTTGGTTTGGAGTTGATAGTAAAATATAAATAAAAGATATAAAAAAAATCCATAATTGATGGAAAATATAATTTCTAGATTGGTATTATCTTGGAAGAACACATGATTAAATTTTTTTATGATTTAATTATATAAATCCATACATGCCATTAATATTATAATTAGGATTTGTATAATTAATTATAAATATGGAACTATATTTGTGAGAATATAGAGAACATAGGTGAATATATTTCATAATAATGATAATAAATTTATCTTTTACTTATCTTTATAAAATGAATATAAACTAGGAAATGAATGTTTGGACTATTTCAATCCTAATACAATATATATTATGGGAAAAAGTAATGTTTTATTTTATATTCCAAATTTTAAAAAGATAAATTTTTTTCCAAAAATATTATAATGATATAAAAATGATAAGAAAACCATACAAAATAATTGGGAAGAGTGATTATAATGTATTTGATCATGTTCAAATATATGTTTGTGAAATTATAAACAATAATAGAACTAAGGGTGAAGTTGATTATATTAAATTCGTGTATTTGTAATAAATAATGGGATGTAATGTTCATATATTTTCTAGGGTATATGGGTTTAATAGCATTTATTAACATAGAATGATGGAATAAACTATTATCATTTGAAATATAATAACTATGATGTTATAAAATGATAATTTATATATAAATAAATGTGAAAAATACCAAAAAATGGACGTAATCCCCAAAAATGAACCTGATATCACCAAAAAATTGGTCTGTTTAAAAATGAACCTTGTCAAAACCATGATGATTTCATATAGTGTTTATTTACATTATTAGAAAGAATAAGTTTATATGAAGATTTATTTTTAGATATAAAATAACCTTATGTAGAAAAAAAAATTATGATCGTGGTAATAATAAGAAACAAAACTTATAATACTTTCAATGTTTAAGGTAAGAATGTTATAAACTAGAAAAAGATCCAAATAAAGTAAAATATAAAAATCTTAGTTATAGTAGAATGTTTATACATTATTATTTCAAAATAAAATCCAAAAAATGTGATAAGAAATGGATGAATAATTTTATATAGATTAGTGATGTTACTAATGATGAACTTAGAGAAGTGTTTTAGGTGATAATCAAGAATTAAATATACAGAAGAGAATTTTTTTTAAAAAAATTTAAAATTGAGAAATATTATTTTTAATTGTGTAAGTTACTTATAATAAAAATAATGATACTTAAATTACAGATGTTTTAATATATGAAAATAAAATCAAATATGTTCATAAAAAAATATAGTTATAGATACATATGATTTATTTAATAGAATTTGAATGAAAAATATTTACTGTACAATTAAAATTTCATATAAAAACATAGAAGATTATATTATGTTTAAAAACACTAAATAAGTGTATATTATATACCATGGAACATAGATTAGTTTGTGATGAATAAAAATTTTAATGTGTAAAAAGGACAAAAAATTTATTCGTTTTAAAGAAATTTATAAAAATATTTTAAATTGATGAGGTGATGTAATAATAAATATTGTAGTCTATGTATATAATGGGTATTACCAACTAAATGTAAGTAATGTGCATTAAATATTTACATCTATTTCATTGGAGAGGTAATATGTTTATCCATTTTTATTATAATTTGGGTAAATTTTTAAATATTTAATATGGATGTGAAACCTAGATTCCAAAATGGTGTAATACATTATGAGGTTTATATTAACCATCCAAATGGTTTTTAAAAATAAAATTATGATAATTAGTTATGTATAAAAAAGGTTTTTTATGGGATGAAATTGATACCCAATGACTAATAGTAAATTTTATTCTCATTTTTGAAGAATTATGAAACAACCCAATCATAAAAATAGTTTAATTAAATATATTAGATAAATAGTACAACAAACATACATTCCCAAGACTTAATGTTTTAGTGTTTTAGAGAATTTAGACAAATAAAACATTATAATACCAAAACTTATCTATTACTAAACTATTTAGGAATCATATTATTATAAAATATATATTTTTTATACTTGAATCATTTAAGATTAACCATGAAAACTTTAATTTTTACATTTTTATCAATCATAATCATTCTTAAACCCTATAATGATTATTATAAAACATGGTCTTATTATATAAATCATTTTATGGGAAAAATAATGATAAGAAACTAATTAATTGTTATGATACTAGAAAACTCATGAAGACGAAGTAATTTAATATTAGAATACATTAAAAACATGAAAAATCAAAAAATTTTATTCCATCCTAAAGATCACTGAAACTCTCATATAAATGGAATTAAAATAGGGCTATAAAAAATCTCATGCATTAGAATAAATATTACAGAATAATCATAAATTTTTCTTGGGTAATCATATTATTAATGCCCGTAATTCCTAAAAAAACACCAATAATCACCAATAATGAAATAACCAATTCAATTACGTCCACTATCATGAGGCTAAATAATAAATTAATACACCATGTATTTAGGGGTTATATCATAGGACTATATGTCACAATCATTGATTTACAAGAATGATATGATGACTAAAACAAGTAGAATATTTAATTTTCATCCAATTAACATTAATATTTATGTTTTCCTCAATAAATTAAATGAAATGGGTGAACTTATTCCCTATAGTGAGAAAATTCAATGGGTGAAAAAAATATAATTAAATATTCGTAGTAGTTTAATAATAATATTAATAAATTAATCAATTATTATATATATAAAAATTCCTTTTAAAGTAAGATAATAAATTAAGTTTAAATTTTATAGAGAATTTAGAATATTTATTTATATAATATTTATATTTTAATTAGATAAATTAAAAAGGATGTATGAAGACAATAAGGTGTATTTTAGGAACATTATATATGAAAAATTCTATAGGAATACATCAAATGCGAATTTGAGAAACCTATTATAGATATAGACTGCGTGAGAAACGTAAAGGAAGAGAGAGAGAAAATTTACTTCTCAACATCATATATATATATATATAAAATGAAAAAGAAAATTAAATAACCATGATATAATATGAAGAACATGTACATGGAAGAATAATACATAGTTGAAAGGAATGATAATATCATATAACAGAGAATATTGGAGAAAAACCCATTACATTTCCCTCTCAATTGTTTAAATGTGCTCTAAACACTTATATAATAAACTTTTTCTTATTAATAGTAATCTTTATAAACCTATTTATATTTAATTAATTTATTTTGTTTCACTTATACACCATAATTATATATTTATTTTATATAAATATTTTTATCGATTATTAGTTTTCAGTAGCACCCATATTTCCATGATAGTTTCAACTTGATAATCAGGATAATTTATCCAAGATCATGAGTACATATACACCAAAATGGCTGAAAAAATTTATTTTTTATTTGTAATAGGAATAATGATATCTTATTTATAAACATAATTTAGTGAATTTTTTTAATATATTAATTTCATAAGGGACGTGACTGTAATTATTATGTGTCAAGTGCATCAAAGATTATAAAAAAAATTATGCTGAATAATTACTTGTCAAAAAATTACTTATGACAAGGTTTTATGATTTAATATAAAATCGTAAATATATATTTTCAAAATATCAAATTTTTATAGAATTTTAGAATTATGTATTTATTTGTGTTTAAAAATATAGAGAAAAATTTAAAAATCAAGTTTTAAGATTTAAAAATATTCATTCCTATAATTTTTTCCCTAAAAAAAATATAAGATCTAAGTTATCTAAATATTATCACTATATATATTTTACATCCTTTATTTTGAACATTTTTTAGGATGTCCAAGAACTCTGCTGACATTATATAATAATTTTGAATAAATATCATACTATTAAATTTAAAAAATAAATTATGAAATAAAAATAATTTATTATTCCACATTTTTAACATCTAAATTCTTTCATAAAATTATTAATTCCCTTTTATATAATGGAAATATTGTTAGGATAAGAATACTTACTTTTCCTATAATGTGTTGCCATTAGGTAATCATTAAAAAATTAACAAGTTATATTAAATAAAAATTAAATAATTGACATAAAAATAATTTACTAGTAATCATATTTATCCCTTATAGTTGACAATATCCTCATTCCTTCTTAAATTATATCTCTATGTCACTATTTCTGATTTTCTTATGTTGCACCAGAATAGCGTGAGCATTTCATAGAAATTTTTATATTTATATTTCTTGAAAAAATTATTTATTTTAGTTGTATAATATTTATATTAAATTTTATGTATCATATCATGTATGATATGGAAAATATTTTTCAATAATTTTCTATGTAATTTGATAGAAATATAAATAATAGGTCGTCGTATTCCATCTGAACTCAAACACTTATTTTTAAAATGAGTGCAAATATTTTAATGAATATTTAAAAAATTTAAATTCACCTTTTATCTTTTAATATTAATTATTTACATAGAATAAGTATTTATACACGTTATATACCTTTTTAAAATGTTCTATTATTGTCAAGACACATTTAAAAATAGGTTTAAATTTTGAATATAAAAATGAACTCTATTTTTTTAAAGAAATTAATCTCCAGTACTCAACTAATAATGAAATTGGATTTAGTTTTTTAACTTTTAAAAATATTTTTTAACATATCTAATATTATATCACATTTAATAAGATTTAATTTTTTCTAAAAAATTGTAGATGCTTATAAAATAATGAGTAGTGGTGTCCGTTTTAAATGCAAACAATGGTTTTGTAAAATAGAATTCGATTTCCAATGTATCACACAATTGAATACCAAATTAAATTAGAACATTAACATTTAAAATAAATAATTTATATATATAATATAAAGTCATATATAAATATCATTCATAAAATTAATAATAATTTTATTTCAAAAACTATGATTATAGATAACATTTACTATTTAATTTCATATTTTATTTTAATTATTTATTTTTTAAAAATCATATTATTTTTATTTAGTGGTTCAAATATGCTATTAATTTTATTAAAAACAAACTATAACTATTAAATATTAACATTTAATGTTAAATTCATAATATATTAAAATAATATTTTGTAGAACAATAATTATTTCTTCTTAAGATGAACGCCATATTATTTTTTCATACCATGAAAAAAATTATTTATATGATTATTAAATATATAATTATCATTAAAAACCATAAATTATAATAAATATTCACTTAAAAATTTATAATAATTATTCAAATATATCAAAATAAGAAACCAATTCATTGAGATATATATTATCGTTAAATAAAATAATATTTTTTTGATATAAAATAAACATAATGTAAATTTTGTGTCTATATAATCACGTTAACCAAACCATTTGATTATATACTGGGTATATTACCACTTATTTCAGCGATAATATAATGATAACCCAACCAATCATTTTATAGCTACCCCTAATGGTCACATAATAACTATCCATAATGGTAAATATAAACATTATTTTCCACTATATAACCATGAAAAATTCTCAAATTTTATTCTAATTATTCTTCAATTTTTTTTATAAAAAATGAAAATTATATTTATATCGGTTTACCTTATTTTAGTAATTATTTGTAATAATATGATTAATCATGGGCGACTATTATGATAAATACTTCTTATCTGCAGTCATTTTTTATTTTATTATTTTTATCAGATTATAACTATATTGATCTTATATGGTGTATTAAATAACCATATTTAATTTAATATTAGTAATAAAATGATAATAATTTATTCAATTTTATATTCACATTCAATCATACATAACAAAATTTAACTTCACTGTGAAAAATATATTATTTATGAAAAGAGAATCTATACTAAAAATCTAGGGGATCCATTTCTCTTTAATTAATGAAATTTCATAATCACAAATGTTTAAATTATTTTACATTTTTTGGGAAATTTTTATTTATATCTTCACAATTAATATCAACACATACTATCGTTGATTTATTGATATCCATTGATCCGTGGTGTATCAAAAAAATTCCACATTGTCAAACAAATGTTTTATAGATTGTTCATATTACCCTTCTTCTTTTTACATGATAAAAATATTTTAATATGGTGGAAAAATTTGTCCAAATAATATATCATTGATTTTCATGACCCGTCCTTAGGGCCCGTTCCGTGACTACCGCAAGCCTGCCTCCCATAGGCCAGGGGCTGGCGACTAACACCAAGGCATAAATCCTGACAAAAAGGGGAAGGCATTGCCTTTATAAAGTAAACAAACACCACAGAGTAAGCCATCAAAAGTAAACACTAAGTAAAACTGGGTACAAAAGTAAGTGTGGAAAGTAAATGGGCCAGAATACAAACCCAAACTGAAAGCAAAGTACAACTGGAAAGAAAGTACAACAACTGAAAGTAAAGAAGCAATGTCGTGTCATCCACTAGAAGTCCCACCTGAAGGGTGGTTATAGATAGACACCTCAGCTCCTCAGGTCCAGCCGTCTGTTCCGTGTACGTCCCGTCCAGTGGTCCACCTCCAGATACCGACTTGCTCCACAAGCCTCAACCACGATCAACACTGTCCATCGTCTGCATCCAACACAACGTAGTGCAGGCATATCCCATGCATGGGTGAGTATAAGATACTCATTAGGGACCCCGAGACCCCCAAAGGTCTCCCAAAATCCACAAAGGATAATCAACAAAGGAAAGATACAATCATGAAGTAACAACCCACACTACTTAGGTATCGTCCCATACATATACCTAAGTCATCAATTCCCGTTCGGCTCCAACATCTGGGCCCAAGTTCGATCACTTCCACAAAGAAGTACAACCCAATCCACACAGGATAACACAACCCAATTCACATAGGAAAGAAAGTCAATCACATCGAAGATATTGATTGAAGTCAAGTCTCAGCTCACACAGGTATACTTCTTCAGTGATAGAGATGATCAGATATAGCCACTAATTCATCTAAGCTGGGACCCACGTAGGATACCAAACCAACCAAGCTGCCGAACCTACATATGATTTCAGTGCAGTCTTCATTGCCATCGAACCCACGGAGGATTTCAGTACGGTCTTCATCGCTGCCGAACCCACATATGATTTCAATGCAGTCTTCATCGCCGTCGAACCCACATAGGATTTCAGTATGGCCTTCATCGATGCAGAACCCACATAGGATTTCAATGCAGTCTTAATTGCCGTCGAACCCACGAAGGATTTCAGTACGGTCTTCATCGCTGCCGAACCCACATAGGATTTCATTGCAGTCTTCATCGACGTCGAACCCACAGAGTATTTCAGTACGGTCTTCATCCCTGCCAAACCCACATAGGATTTCAGTGCAGTAGTCATCACCGTCGAAACCACAAATGATTTCAGTACGGTCTTCATCACTGCCGAACCCACATAGGATTTCAGTGCAATCTTCATCACCGTCAAACCCATAGAGGATTTCAGTACGGTCTTCATCACAGTCGCAGCTAGCTCTAGGGTTCCTACACATAGCATGCTCATTTCCGGGAGGGTCTACTCCACGAGCCAAGGGGTTCGATATATCAACTGACACATAGTCCAGAGTTTATGTATCTCAAAGTTCCATCTCGACAAGAGGAACTTAACATGACAGACGACACGTCAATCAGACACCCGGTCTGAGAGTTGTTGGCTTTTTCGTTCAAGGGGCCAGGTTAGTTTCTAAGTCAAAACCAACCCAAACACACCCCAAAGGCATCCAAACCTCGAACGGAGTATTCAAAAAGGTCCGTCTCACTAAGTGGAATCCAATAAAGTCGACGACACGTCAATCGGACGTCCGAAGCACAAGTTATAAGCGTTTCCACTCCGAGGGCCCGGTTGGTTTCGTGTTCGAACCAACCCAGTTGTACCTGAAGTTCTCCGAAACCTTGAGTGTCATATACCGAACTGACCGTCTCGATTCGAGGATCTCATCTCAACTAACGGTGCGTCAATCAGGGGTCTGTAGCCCATGTTACGAGCTTTTGAACAAACCTGTCTGAGAAAAGGGGGTTTTGGGCCCGGACCGACCTGGCCTAAGACCCCCTAGGTCGGCCCGAACTGGGTCTGGGTCCGGCCCATTAGGGCGCGGCCCGGTCTATCCGGGGTGGCCGGTGGCCTGGCGCACTAGCGCAGCCCGCGTGGCCAGCTCGTCCAGTGCTGAGCTGGGCGGAACAGGGGTGCACGCTGCCCCCATGATTGAGAAACCGCGGCCCCCAGGGGGCCACTCCTTCGGCCAGCCGGGGGTTACGACCCCCGTTTTCTTGGAAGCCGGCTAGCCTGGTCCGGCCGGCCGGTGCTGCTGCAGCGGGACATCCGGGGTCCCGCCCCTCTGAGGTGCCGGAGGCCGGTGGTTCCGACCGTCCCGCCTTGCACTGCCACGGCCTTGTCCGACCGGCACGACACGACGACACCACGCCCCTCCGCCGTGGCCCCGATCCGGCCGCGATGTCTTCGTGGTTCTCTGGTGGGGCGCGACGGCGCCGCACCCCTTCGCTACGGCCAGACTCCGGCCGCGGGTTCATTTGGCCTCAATGGCACGGCGTGACGGCGCCATGCAACTTCGCGACATTTTCCCGTGTTGCTACCCGGTGTTGTTGCACTACGCTGCCTTCTTTCGAACCGCAACAAACACAATCATCAAGGGGGAGGAGGGTCAGCCTTGTTCGTTCGGTCTGACCTCCTCCCATTATTACGATAACAGGCGGCCCAAATAGAAGTCAATGAATGGCAAATGAATAATTCACGGGCAAAAAACAAATAACCCCTACCTCAAGCGTTGTTGAACGAAGGTTCTTCGCGGGAAAAAGGACATCCCAGAAGAAGATCCCATAAGCATCGTTGACATCTTGAAGAAGAGAATTGTTGGCATTGCAGTACACAACGTCACGTCGTCGATCTATTAGGATTCGGCGTCCTTCGTCGTCCTTCGTCAGTGGCTGGCTTTCTTCATCGGCGATGGTGCATTTTTCACGTTCTTCAAGGAGGAAGACGAAGATTCCAAGACTTGAGCTCTCCTCTTTCAATCCTTCTCGCACAACGAAACCACATAATAAAATATGTCTTTGCCTTATTTTATTTCTCATGCCAACTGTTTTTGAAATACAAAATCAAATCACAATTTAATTATCGAGTGTTGACCAATTAATGAGGTGTTTAATAAACCATTTAAATGCGAGAGTTGACTTGGAAACTAAGAGGGGGGTGCAGGTGAGTTACATAATTAAATGATCATGGGAGGTGAAAAGGAAATAAAGCGGTGGGGCTCGTGTGGGACCCACCCCACTAATATACTACCTAGGAGTTAGGTTATTAGTGGGTCCCACTCCATCCATCAAGTATAGGTTTAAGATTCCTTAAATAAAAATAAAATTGGTTTCACAAATTTTATTTTTATTCTTTAGTTAACCCAATTAATTAATAACCTCACCCGAGCAAACGCAACTCTGGACAAGGTGTTCTTAAGCAATTACCGGCGCTGTTGTTCAATCGGTGCCCTCAGATTCTGATTCCGAGCACCGGTTCCAATGTTAGGAAAACACGCTCGATCGTTTACTGAACGTACCTGAGCTAAACTTCGGAAATTGATTCCGGACACACCGGGCCTCAGAATCATGTGCTGTCAGAAACTGCGTTCTTGTAAAATCTCAATGAAAATTAAGAAAAAAAATTTCCCTTGAATTTTACGGGTCTTTACATTACTCACAGCTCAGGGCTTTACGTCCCTGTAATGAAACATCATAAACTAGTGGAACAAAAGTGGGTACTGAGCACACATCTGAGCCTCCAGCTCACAAGTGCTCTCCTAGAGGTTCCTGTGCTGCCATCTGATGCACACTAGAGGTATCGACCATACACATTGGACCTGCTCCTGTCGATCCTCGATCTGCACCAGGACCTCCACAAAAGTCCCCCCATCGTAAATGTCCAGCTCCCCATGGTCGATGATATGCGCCGGGTCGTGCACGTATCTCCTCAGCTGAGATACGTGGAAGACGTTGTGCACCCGGTGCAACTGAGGTGGTAGAGCCAGGCGATAAGCCACTTCGCCTATCCTAATGAGGACCTAGAATGGTCCGATGAAGCGTGGAGATATCTTGCCGCCTTGACCAAATCTCTGTAATCCACGTCGAGGTGAGACCTGAAATAAACCGTGGTCGCCATCCTCGATCTCTAGTGGCCTCCGCCTCCTGTCACCATAAGACTTATGCTGGATCTGAGCTGTCCTCATCCACTCCTAGATGACCTGGACCTTCTCTGTCATGGCCTAGACCATCTCTGGTCCCACAAGTGCTGACTCCCCAGGGTCAGTCCAGCACAGAGGTGATCTGAAAGGTCGGCCGTATAAAGCCTCGTATGGTGCCATTCCGATGGTGGAGTGGTAGCTGTTGTTGTACGTGAACTCCACCAAGGGTAGATGTTCCTCCCACCTGCGACCAAAGTCGAGGACACATGCATGGAGCATGTCCTCGAGAGTCTGAATGGTCCTCCCCATCTAACCATCCGTCTGAGGGTGAAAGGCGGTGCTCAGACGTAGCTGCGTCCCAAATTCCTCTTGCAAAACCTTCCAAATCCAGAAAGTAAAGCGAGCATCTCGATCGGAGACAATAGATGATGGCACACCATGAAGATGTACAATCTCCTAAACGTAGAGGCGTCCCAAGCTCTCTACTGAGCCCCGCTCTCTGATGGGTAAGAAGTGATCCGACTTGGTGAGTCGGTCAACAATCACCCAAATGGATTCGTGACCTTTGGATGTACGTGGAAGAACAGTCACGAAATCCATAGATATCCCGTCCCACTTACACTCCGGGACCTCCAAGGGCTGTACCAGGCCTGCTGGTACCTGGTGCTCCACCTTCACCTACTGGAAGGTGAGGCATCGAGAAACAAACTCTACCACAACCTTCTTCATACCCGGCCACCAGTTCTGTCATCTGAGATCCTAGTACATCTTCGCCACTCCTGGATGTACCACTAAAGGGGAAGTGTGGAACTCTCTCAGCACCTCCTCTTGTAATTCTACTAGTACCATGGTACATCCTCTGAAAAGGAAGTCATTCACTCCTCCTATAGATAATCCATCAGGTGCCTGTCTAGAGGATATTTGCGCACACCACGTCTCACAGTCAGCGTCCTCACACTGTGCCTCTCTGACCCGCCGCTGTAGTGGAGGAGTGATTGTGAGTGACTGAAGAAAGGCTACTCCCTCTCTATCCACGAAGTATATCTGCAAAGCAGCTAGCTGCTCCATCGCCTCCCCGAGTAGCTAAATGCCCATCCTCCTGCTGAGGGCATCGGCTACCACGTTCCCCTTTCCAGGAGTATAGACTATCTCAATGTCATAATCCTGGAGGAACTCGATCCATCGCCGCTGTCTCAGATTCAGGTCTTTCTGTGAGAAGATGTACCTGAGACTCAAGTGGTCAGAGTAGACTGTAAAGTATTCACCCATCAGATAGTGTCGCCACATCTTCATAGCGAAGACCAGTTCTGCTAACTCCAGGTCATGGTTAGCGTAGTTCTGCTCATGATTCCTCAACTGAAGTGATACATAGGCGATCACTGCCCGCTCCTATAAGGCCCTGGCCTTAAACCTTACTTAATATTGAATTAAATGAATAATTCACATTGAGGATCTTTTCAGGTTTAGAGTTTTAGATAATTAGGACATAACTATTAAATCTCAAAAGGTTACAAAGTTGAAACTTTTACTAAGTTTCCATAAAATAAAAACTCTTAAAAATAAACATGTCCAGTTCCATGTTTTAGGTTGCATGACTTTCCCTTGATCTCATCCTTGACCCTATTCCATGTTAAGTCCTGTGAAAAACATTTCAAAAACATGGGATGAGCATAAAAAGCTCAGTAAGGGATACACAAAGAATGAAAACTGTCAGTTTTTCAAAACAACAAGTAAACCATCTATACTTTATCAGAGTAATACTTTTCACCTTTTCGAAGTAGTAATAACTCTTCACTGAATAAAATTTCATTACATACCCTTCTATAACCAAAGTATTACCATAAAACCCATATAAATATCACATAACATATAAAGGTTAACTTGGGACACAAACATACTTAAGTGGAATAACCATAAGGATGACTTCCACACATATCACTTAATGAAATAGCCATTCGACCAACTTCCATACATACTTAATGGAATATCCATACGACCGACTTCCATACCCAATGCATTGGAGGTTATAACGTAACCACCCATCCTGGTATTCACGGCACCACCCGTCATATGGTTTATCACATAACCACCCGTAATATGTCCAAGTACCATTATTAAATTATAACACATAAAACAAATATAAATGAATGATAACATTTCCACATTTCAATCACAATATATCATTTAAATATATTGACATAATAGAATCCTTTATCAAAACCATTTTCAATACCAAAATACATAAAAGAGTATATGGTATTTATTTTATTTTAAAAACATTACGGCTTGTTGAGGAAGCCAAAGATCAAATAATACTCGCGACGACGGAAAAGGTCGTTGTCACCGCATTCGTTAAAAGAAACATTCCTTTTTTTCGTTTAGTAAAATGCTTCGTAGAAAAAGATTCCTTTTGTATAAAAGTGAAAGTCAAGGGGTTTATACACCGTATAAAAGAAAGTTGTGTATAAAATGAAATATTCCTCAATGAAAGGAGATTGAGACGAAGTCCCTTACAAAGACGGTATCCTTGGTTTAAGGATAAATCAATTACATAATTATGTTTGACAAACAAATACACCAAATATAAGTGGATATTAAGTGTAAAACAATAATAGGTTATTCACACATATTCATAGAACGACATATTCAAGGAGTATAAGTTTATCCCAAAGAATCAAATTTTGGTTAAGAAGTTCCCTTGCAAAAATTTGACAGCCTAATGGCGTCACTACAAAATTCATAAAATGAGTTGATGAGAGATAAGAAGGGTATATCATCACATGGAAATAAAATTTAAATCAATAAGTATATAGAAGAACATATCCCAACATAATATTATGTGAATTAAAAGACATAACAAAAGAAGTCTTTTAAAAAGAGGAGTGTGAAAGGTTCCCTTACCGACATGGGTATCTTTCGAGACATACACCCCGTGAAAGAAGGACAATACAACATAGATGTAAATACTCATAAATGAAATTATATTACACAATGAGTAAAATAATGGGCAGTACATACACCACTCAAAGAAAATTGTGGCAAATGTAGCCTAAATCTCACGGGAATAAAAGTGAGATGAAAAATCCCTTACGAAAACTCGGCAGCCTAACAGCGCCACTTAAAACTTCCAAAAATGGATTGATGAGATCAAATAGGGTCTCTCATAATATTACAATAAAATGTACAGCAAGAGGAATATAAAAGAACACCCCCCATAATAACAATGAGGATCTTAAAAGAAGTAACATAAAGGAGAGTACTTAAAATGAAAGAGAGAGGTTAGATCTCTTATGAAAATTCGGCAGCCTAACGGCGCCACTCAAAACTTCCAAAATGGATTGATGAGAGAGAATAGGGTCTCTCATCATATGAACATAAAAATTACAGTAAGAGTAATATAAAAGAACATCCCAATAACAAAAAATATGAGCTTTAAAAGGAATGACATAAAAGAGTGTACTTAAAAAGAAAGAGAGGAGTAGGATCCCTTACCTCGGGTCCGACTTGACTCGATCGTTCTTTAACGTCCTAAATAATAAAATTGAGTTAATTTCTACTTGATTAAGAAACTTTTTCAAGTTCATTATTCCTTTTATATCAATTATTGACATGTTATAAAAATTATGTAATTATTTAAGTTAATAATGTTTGTTTTGTCGATATTTGGTTCTTAAGTCAAAAGTGGACTTCATACAATTACATGTTGTTCGTGTGGTCAAAGGTTCTTTATATCCAGAATGAAATTCCTGATTTGGATATCATATATATCATATATATCCAGAATATACATGTATTTATAATATTACATAATCATTTAGAGGTAAGAAATGAAATGCACCGTTCATGGAGACGGTAAGCCGTACGTACGCATGAACGCTACTTTCATTTCTATGTCATATTAATGGAATTAAAACTAAATGAGAGATGTGTATATTTTTAATTCCAGAATTATATTCATTCTTTATATGTATCATACATCATATATATCCATTATATGTACTTATAATAGTACATTACATTTGAGGATAAGAAATGAAACGCACCGTTCATGGAGACGGTAAACCGTACGTATGCATGAATGCTACTTTCATTTCTATCTCATACATTAATGGAAAGAAAACAATAATGATATAAAGGTATATTATAATTACAGTATAACATCATATAACTTTAAATCCATCCTTTATACATCCCACATATTGCATTAACGAATCAAACCACTTTGAGGGGGCGGTAGTCCGCACTTCCTAAAATAAAGATATCACATATACCCATAATGGAAGCCATAAAGGTATGCCACAAATGAAAAATACAGAAGCTTAAGTAAAACATAAAAATATTATATATCATATATAAACATAGTGACATCTTAATAGACACCTTTGAAGGTGTTGTATGAGTGTTGAACAATCATCGTTTCGTGAGGCAGAAATTCGCCATCCACAGAAACTGTATGTTCTTTAACCATTAGATGAAGGTGTGTGTAAGTTTAGCTCGAATACTTATTATAAAAACATCCTAGTATATTGAAGATACTGGATTTGTTACAAATTAAATGAATAAAAAGAGTTTAGAGGGTTGGAGAAGCAAAATAAAACAAAAGAGCACAAGTGAAGACGTTACCTTAAAATTGGGTAACTCCCTTTGGTTTGAACCAAAAGGGTTTTTGAAGAGCTTCCTGCTTAAGATAAGGATTCTAGGATGAGGAGAGGTATGTGGAGAGACAAAATTATCATATATTGTCCGAACCAAAGGCTTGAGAGATGTGGGTACGGAGGTCGAGGTGGGGGCCTTTTATAAGAGGAGAGGAGGGGCACTCTTCGAAAAGTATAAAATGTTACTTTATTTTCAAATGGTTTTCGGATTTTAATGGTCCCACATTGATGTTTTTAGAGTATAAGGTGATAAGGGTTCTCAATAAACCCATAAAATAGGTTTTTGACATGTGTTGGTCCTAGATTTTTCATTATCCTTCCATTTTATTTAAATCGTTAAATAATGAGGTCATCGCTGCATCATCATGATGTCATAAAGAATTTAATTTATTTAATGTCTAAAAATTATAAGAAAAATACCTTGATGTAGGAAATCTTTTTATCTTTCCAATTATTATTTATAGTAAAAATTCTGACTTTTATAACCACATGTAAAAATTGTTTTAGTAAAACAAATCATGTTTGTGGCATTTTTATTTTAACTTTAAATAAAAGGAATAAATGTCATTATCAAACCCAAGTGGCTCCATGGGGTACCAAAAATCGACCCATGGGTTGTCTTGGTCGGCCATAACTCATAAAATGGTGTTAGGACAAGTTTCAATTTATTTTCATTTTATTATAATATCATTTTTACCTTAAATCACACTAATTACCTTTAATCGCGATTAATAAAACATAAAAGTTACTTTTCATCAAAAATTATTTTCATCCCATTGAACCAAATTTTACATAACAATTAAAATCATTTAAATTAGATTTTTGAAATTCAAATCACAGAAGTGGTAAAGTCCCATTTAAACGAAAAATCAAATTTTGTAACTACCACTTTGTGGTTTCACTATTCATCAAAAATTGATGTTTTTCAGAAAAATACCAAAAATTCACCGTAAGCTATATTTGATATTCTGAATTCAAAAATGATGTCTATTTTACCAAATTCATAACATAGAAGTTTAATTAATTAATTTTATAATTAAATCCCGCTGTTAAAACAAATAGCGTGTTTTTATGAAACAATATCTTTCAAAAGATAGACACTCGTTTATGTCCAATCTTAAAGTGATATTAATTACAATGACCGCCATTGGATTAAATGGTAAAAATATATTCTATTTACACTTTAAAACCAATTAAAAAGATAATCTAATCATATAAATAAATTAGATTAAAAAGAGGTTTTCAATTAAAATACAACATTTTTCACTATTCATTAAAAATTGAACTTTTTTGGAAAAATAAAAAAATTTACACAAAGTAAATTTTAATGTCGCGATTATAAAGAGGAATTTTAGTTTTTCAAATATAACACATAAAATTGTCAAAAAGTGGATTTAAAATAGGTTCGCCATCAAAAGGCGGTTAATCGACCTTTTAAAAAATATTAGACTGTCTACGCTTAAAATTGGATTCATTCGCATTTTTAATCCTCTATCATTTATTGTAAAGAGTAAAAATATTTGAAAAACATATATAATAATTTTTTAGTTAGTTCTGTTCATTCCCGCCATTACAACAGCTAGGCATTAACTACCATTTAAAATAATAATATTTTATTATTAGAGTGCAACGTAAGATTCCCAAGAAACTCGTTGTTGCGTATTGGGTACACCATCGAGCATAGCATACCCTTTAAAGTAATATTAATATTTTACTCAAAAATATTGATAAATATAAAAATGTAATATTCTTCATTTACCTAGGGTGTTACATCCTTCCCCCCTTTTGGGAATTGCATCCTCGCAATTTTAAAATTGGGCTTGGAAATATCCTTGAAAGTCCCACATTGGAGCAAGAGTTGGTAAAACAATTACTTTAAAATAAAGAAAGATAAGTATAGAGGTCACCCGAGTTAACCCATACTAGTATTTCATGTAGGAAAACATGGACATGGAGGAGAAAACATATGGTCATGTTCTGATGGAGAGTGATAGAAAACATGTTTAGGAGAAAGTTAACCACAAGAAAATCACAAAATTGTGATGGGTTAAACGGTATTAAATTCCCCAGTAGGAAAAGTTAACAGACAACACTTTTGTTTTCAGTTACTCTTCATTGAGGAATTTATTTTTGAGCCTAACTAAATCATAATGAAACATACTTACTTGTCATGTAGACTTTCAACTTTTACTAGATCCTTTAATCAAACTCATATTTTCTCCAAAAGATGAGTATTTAGGAAGACTTGTTCGCATTAAGAGTACTATAATCAACTTATGGAGATTCACCTAATCCACAAAAGATAACTATATATTTCCCATGTCTCTAGACTTTAACCAAAACCAAAACTAAAAAGGTTAGTACAAGATCAGATAATCCAGAAAAGGATAACCCTTTTTAAAAAGAAAATATATTCTTAATCTCCAAAATTTGTCCAACAAAACCCAAAGTTCAACGAGGACCATTCGATAAAAAATTTTTCCATAAAATTCATCAAAGTAAAACAAACTAAGATTGAAACCCAAATATTTAAAAGATTTAGTCACATAGTCTTCCAAGCTAAATCATAACATTTATCTCCAAACAATATCAGTTGCTCTTAATGTCTCGTATTGAAAAGTAATTAACCTAATCACATATCCTCCGTGATAGGTTAATACATTTCCATAGATAACCCAAAATCAAATTACTCATAATTCATAAAATCATCTAGCTAAAAAGAATCATTCAAACTAACCAGGGACTTCACGTAGTCCAGTGGTAGGAGATAAATACCAGTCGCACTTTGGTTGTGAGTTCGATTCCCACAGCTTTGTCCGACGCGACGGGTTGTCACACGGTCTGTGTGTTGTCGTTTTTCCAAAACTATATAATTCTTAAAACATTCCCCAAAACGAGATAAAATCTTTAAAAATGATCATAACATATTGTAGCCTCAAGTTTATCTCATGCCTTTAATTTTCCATCATAACATATAATAACCCATAATTACCTCAAAAGTAAGGATCATATAAACTCTAATGGTTACCTTTATAATTATTACCTGAACTTCCATATCAATTGGTCATCTCGTACATGATGAATTACAGAATATACAAAGGTTCAAGTGGATGATCATGACTCCTTGATAGTTGGTTTAGAACAACCACGAGTTTCCTCATTGAATACCCCATTTCATCTAGTCTCTTAATCAGAGAACCATCACAGTTTCCTTCAAACCTATTGTCACTTTGGTGCCTGCTAGATCCATCCATTCACTAAAAACAGAAATGTCAGTGTGAGTATATCAACAAAACCATCATGTACTAATGAGGAAGGTAAACACTAAGATATACTTACTCATTCACCTTTTCTAAAACGAGGACTCTGAAATCCTAACCATTATGGTAATGTAACTTGTGCTTAGAGGATACCCTAACCTCTAAAGTTATCTAAACCGACCTTTGATACCAACTATAAGGACCCGGCCTTAAACCTTACTTAATATTTAATTAAATGAATAATTCACATTGAGGATCTTTTTAGGTTTAGAGTTTTAGAGAATTAGGACATAACTATTACATCTCAAAAGATTACAAAGTAGAAAATTTTACTACGTTTCCATAAAATAAAAACTCTTAAAATGAAACATGTCCAGTTCAATGTTTTAGGTTGCATGACTTTCCCTTGATCTCATCCTTGACCCTATTCCACGTTAAGTCCTGTGAAAAACATTTCAAAAATTTGGGATGAGCATAAAAAGCTCAGTAAGGGATACACAAAGAATGAAAACTATTAGTTTTTCAAAACAACAAGTAAACCATGTATACTTTATCAGAGTAATAATTTTCACCTTTTCGAAGAAGTAAAAACTCTTCACTATATAAAAGTTCATTACTTACCCTTCTGTAACCAAAATATTACCATAAAACCCATATAAATATCACATAACATATAAAGGTTAACTTGGGACACAAACATACTTAAGTGGAATAACCATAAGGTTGACTTCCACACATATCACTTAATGGAATAGCCATTCGGCCAACTTTCATACATACTTAATGGAATAGCCATACGGCCGACTTCCATACCCAATGCATTGGAGGTTATAATGTAACCACCCGTCCTGGTATTCACGGCACCACCCGTCATATGGTTTATCACGTAACCACCCGTAATATGTCCAAGTACCATTATAAAATTATAACACATAAAACCAATATAAAGTAATGATAAAATTTCCACATTTCAATCACAATATATCATTTAAATATATTGAAATAATAGAATCCTTTATCAAAACCATTTTCAATACCAAAATACATAAAATAGTATATGGTATTTATTTTATTTTAAAAACATTACGGCTTGTTGAGGAATCCAAAGATCAAATAATACTCGCAGCGGTGGAAAAGGTCGTTGTCACCGTGTACGTTAAAAGAAACATTCTTTTTTGTCGTTTAGTAAAATGCTTTATAGAAAAAGATTCCTTTTGTATAAAAGTGAAAGTCAAGGGGTTTTTACACTGTATAAAAGAAAGTTGTGTATAAAACGAAATATGCCTCAATGAAAGGAGATTGAGACGAAGTCCCTTACAAAGACGGTATCCTTGGTTTAAGGATACATCAATTACATAATTATGTGTGAAAAACGAATACACCAAATATAAGTGGATATTATGTGTAAAACAATCAGATGTTATTCACACATATACATAGAACGACATATTCAAGGAGTATAAATTTATCCCAAAGAATCAAATTTGGGTTAAGAAGTTCCCTTGCAAAAATTTGACAGCCTAATGGCGTCACTACAAAATTCAGAAAATGAGTTAATGAGAGATAAAAAGGGTATATCATCACATGGAAATAAAATTTAAATCAATAAGGATATAGAAGAACATATCCCAACATAATAGTATGTGAATTAAAAGACATAACAAAATAAGTCTTTTAAAAAGAGGAGGGTGAAAGGTTCCCTTACCAACATGGGTATCTTTTGAGACATACACCCCGTGAAAGAAGGACAACACAACATTGATGTAAATAATCATAAATTAAAGTATATTGCACAATGATTAAAATAATGGGCAGTACATACACCACTCAAATGAAATTGTGGCAAATGTAGCATAAATCTCACGGGAATAAAAGTGAGATGAAAAATCCCTTACGAAAACTTGGCAGCCTAACGGCGCCACTTA
The DNA here is from genome assembly GCA_963277665.1 of Viscum album. NCBI lineage: Eukaryota > Viridiplantae > Streptophyta > Magnoliopsida > Santalales > Viscaceae > Viscum > Viscum album. The sequence continues at coordinate 488,929,392 of OY728148.1, read as the reverse complement.
AAACTTCCAAAAATGGATTGATGAGATCAAATAGGGTCTCTCATAATATTACAATAAAATGTATAGAAAGATGAATATAAAATAACATCCCCCATCATAACAAAGAGGAGCTTAAAAGAAGTAACATAAAGGAGAGTACTTAAAATGAATGAGAGAGGTTAGGTCTCTTATGAAAATTCGACAGCCTAACGACGCCACTCAAAACATCCAAAATCGATTGATGAGAGAGAATAGGGTCTCTCATCATATGAACATAAAAATTACAGTAAGAGTAATATAAAAGAACATCCCAATAACAAAAAAATATGAGCTTTAAAAGTAATTACATAAAAGAGTGTACTTAAAAAGAAAGAGAGGAGTAGGATCCCTTACCTCAGGTCCGACTTGACTCGATCGTTCTTTAACGTCCTGAATAATAAACTTGAGTTAATTTCTACTTGATTAATAACCTTTTTCAAGTTCATTATTACTTTTATATAAATTATTTACATGTTATAAACATTATGTAATTATTTAAGTTAATAATGTTTGTTTTGTCGATATTTGGTTCTTAAGTGAAAAGTGGACTTCATACAATTACATGTTGGTCGTGTGGTCAAAGATTCTTTATATCCAGAATGAAATTCCTGATTTGGATATCATATATATCATATATATCCAGAATATACATGTATTTATAATATTACATAATCATTTAGAGGTAAGAAATGAAATGCACCGTTCATGGAGACGTTAAGCCGTACGTACACATGAACACTACTTTCATTTCTATGTCATATTAATGGAATTAAAACTAAAAGAGAGATGTGTATATTTTTAATTCCAGAATTATATTCATCCTTTAGATGTATCATACATTATATATATCCATTATATATACTTATAATAGTACATTACATTTGAGGATAAGAAATGAAATGCACCGTTCATGGAGACGGTAAGCCGTACGTACGCATGAAGGATACTTTCATTTCTATCTCATAATTTAATGGAAAGAAAAAAATAATTATATAAAGGTATATTATAATTCCAGTATAAAATCATATAACTTTAAATCCATCCTTTATACGTCCCACATATGACATTAACGAATCAAATCACTTTGAGGGGGCGGTAGTCCGCACTTCCTAAAATGAAGATATCACGTATACCCATAATGGAAGCCATAAAGGTATGCAAAAAATGAAAAATATAGAAGCCTAAGTAAAACAAAAAAATATTATATATCATATATAAACATAGTGACATCTTAATGGCCACCTTTGAAGGTGTTATATGAGTGTTGAACAATCATCGTTTCGTGAGGCAGAAATTCGCCATCCACCGAAACTGTATGTTCTTTAACCATTAGATGAAGGTGTGTGTAAGTGTAGCTCGATAATTATTATAACAACATCCTAGTATATTGAAGATAATTGAGTTTTTACAAAAGAAACGAATAAAAAGAGTTTAGGGGGTTGGAGAAGCAAAATAAAACAAAAGAGCACAAGTGAAGACGTTACCTTAAAATTGGGTAACTCCCTTTGGTTTGAACCAAAAGGGTTTCTTGAAGAGCTTCCTGCCTAAGCTAAGGCTTCTAGGATGAGTATAGGTAAGTGGAGAGACAAAATTATCAGATCTTGGCTGAACCAAAGGCTTGAGAGGTGTGGGTAAGGAGGTATAGGTGGGGGCCTTTTATAAGAGGAGAGGAGAGACACTCTTGGAAAAGTATAAAATGTTACTTTATTTTCAAATGGTTTTCGGATTTTAATGGTCCCACATTGATGTGTTTAGAGGATAAGGTGATAAGGGTTTTAAATACACCCATACAATAGGTTTTTGACATGTGTAGGTCCTATATTTTGCATTATCCTTCCATTTTATTTAAATCGTTAAATAATGAGGTCATCGCTGCATCATCATGATGTCATAAAGAATTTAATTTATTTAATGTCTAAAAATTATAAGAAAAATACTTTGATGTAGGAAATATTTTTATCTTTCCAATGATTATTTATAGTCAAAATTCTGACTTGTATAACCACATGTAAAAATTGTTTTAGTAAAACAAATAATGTTTGTGACATTTTTATTTTAACTTTAAATAAGAGGCATAAATGTCATTATCAAACCCAAGTGGCTCCATTGGGTACCAAAAATCAACCCATGGGTTGCCTGGGTCGGCCATAACTCATCCAATAGGGTTAGGACAAGTTTCAATATATATTCATTTTATTATAATATCATTTTTACCTTAAATCACACTAATTACCTTTAATCGCGATTAATAAAACTTAAAAGTTACTTTTCATCAAAAATTATTTTCATCCCATTGAACCACATATTACATAACAATTAAAATCATTTAAATTGGATTTTTGAAATTCAAATCACAGAAGTGGTAAAGTCCCATTTAAACGAAAAATCAAATTTTGTAACCACCACTTTGTGGTTACACTTTTCATCAAAAATAGATGTTTTTCAGAAAAATACCAAAAATTCACCCTAAGCTATATTTGATATTCCGAATTCAAAAATGATGTCTATTTTACCAAATTCATTACATATAAGCTTCATTAATTAATTTTATAATTAAATTGCACTGTTAAAACAAATAGCGTGTTTTTATGAAACAATATATTTCAAAAGATTGACACTCGTTTATGTCCAATCTTAAAGTGATATTAATTACAATGACCACCATTGGATTAAATGGTAAAAATATATTCTATTTACACTTTAAAACCAATTAAAAAGATAATCTAATCATATAAATAAATTAGATTAAAAAGAGGTTTTGAATTAAAATACAACATTTTTCACTATTCATTAAAAATTGATCTTTTTCGGAAAAATACAAAAAATTTTACACAAAGTAAATTTTGATGTCCCGATTATAAAGAAGAATTTTATTTTTTTCAAATATAACACATAAAATTGTCAAAAAGTGGATTTAAAAGAGGTTCGCCATCAAAAGGCGGTTAATCGACCTTTTAAAGAATATTAGACTGTCTACGCTTAAAATTGGATTCATTCGCATTTTTAATCCTCTATCATTTATTGTAAAGATTAAAAATATTTGACAAACATATATAATCATTTTGTAGTTAGTTCTGTTCATTCCCGCCATTCCAACGGCTAATCATTAACTACCATTTAAAATAATATTATTTTATTATTAGAGTGCAACGTAAGATTCCCAAGAAACTCGTTGTTGCGTATTGGGTACGCCATCGAGCATAGAATCCCCTTTAAAGTAATATTAATATTTTATTGAAAAATATGGATAAATATAAAAATGTCATATTCTTTATTTACCTGGGGTGTTACAGCTCCTGCATCAGGACACATCCGAGTCTGGTACCTGATGCATCGCAGTAGACTAAGTACCCTACTCCCTCCTCTGGTAGCCTCAAGATAGGCACACTGGTCAATCTCTGTCTCAGCTCATGGAAGCTCTGCTGACATCTTTCTGACCAGACGAAGGGTTTCCCCTTCTTCCTCAAAGTTGAGAGTGGTGCCGCAACACTGGAGAAGTCTGGCACAAACCTCCAGTAGTACCCAGCTAGACCCAAGAAACTCTGCACCTCCGTCACGCTCCTAGGTGGCTCTAAAGCTAGCACTGCCTCGATCTTCACAGGATCCACTGCAACTACTGCTTCAGAGATGACGTGTCCCAAGAAGTGGACCTCACGTAACTAGAACTAACACTTTGAGAGATTTCTATAAAGCTGGTGCTCTTGGATTATGTCCAGTACAACCCGCAAGTGGTAGGCGTGCTCCTCCTCAGTGGTCGAGTATATCAATATGTCGTCGATGAAGACCATGACAAATCGATCAAGGTATGGCTGAAAGATCCTGTTCATGAGACCCATGAACACTGCTGGAGCATTGGTTATGCCGAAAGGCATAACCAAGAACTCATAGTGGCCATACCGACATCTGAAGGCCGTCTTCTACACATCCTCGTCTCGAACTCTGAGATGTTGATAGCCTGATCTAAGGTCTATCTTAGAGAACCACCATGCTCCCTTTAGCTGATCAAAGAGGTTGTCAATTATTACTAGAGGATACTTGTTCCTCCCGGTAACCTGGTTCAGGCGACAATAGTCGACACAAAGTCGCAAGCTCCCGTCTGCCTTTCTGGTGAACAATATCGGGGAAGCCCAGGGTGAAAAACTAGGTCGGATGAATCCCTTGCTCTGCAAGTCCTCCAACTGTACCTGTAGCTCTTGAAGCTCAGCCGGGGCCATCCGATATGCTGTAGTGGATATCTGGGCTATCCCGGGGTACATGTCAATATAAAAGTCTACCTATCTGTGAGGAGGTAGTCCTGGAATGTCGTCAGGGAAAACGTCCGCATACTGATCCACCACTACAGGAAAACAAGGACTCTGCATGTCAACTGCTCCTAGGATGAGGCTAGCCAACTGGTGAGTTATGGGATGTCCTCTCCTCTGCGAGAGTCCATCCAGTGCTACAAAGGCTCCCTTCTCACCGGTGAAGGTGAACCTGCTCCCATCGGTGCGTTCACACTGTACCTTGCGCCTAATATAGTCGATCCGAGCATGGACTGTAGATAACCAATCCATGCCCAAGATAACGTCGTAAGGCCTCGACGCCACTACAAGAAGATCCCAACCGAATCTCTCGCCTCCTAGAGTAAGCTCACACTTCCGGAACCAGTGCGTAATCGTCAAGTCTGTTCCCGTAAGAGTCTCTAGCCGTAAGGATCGAGCCAACGACTCTGTCAGAATCTCTGAGTTCCGAAAAAGGGCAGCGACAATAAAAGAATGACTCGATCCTGTGTCTATAAAAACTGCAGTATGGGTGGAATAGACACAGATAGTACGTTGAATCATCTCTGGTGTGTCGTGGTCATAGCTCTCCGCTGCCTGAAGCTGAGCCTGTCTCTGCCCGCCAGATCCCTGTGGTCGGGGTGGGCCTCCTGGCGATGGTGGTGGTAAAGCCTCAAAACGTCGCCCACCACCTGCTGCTCGGACATCTCCCCTACCTTGTCCACATGATCTCGGAAAACTGCCACGGTCGACCCTATGCCTTTTCGTAGGTGGCCCCTCATGCGTCTGCTGCTCCTCTGCATGGCGGGTCGGGAAGTCACGAGCCATGTGGCCCTGCCCGCCGCATGAGTAGCACTGTATGCTCCTCGGGAGACTGGCTTTATGCCCTGTGCCCCACACCTCTGAGCCAGTGTCCTGAGGTCGTCTTCCTGATGGTCTGGTCCGCCTGGACCACTGTGACATCCGTCGACTGCCAGCTGCAGATGATTCTTCCACATGCCACCCTACGGTAGGTCTCGCTGCTGGCGTAGGCTCGGAAATAAATCTCTCTATGAGAAGAGCTCGCTCTAGTACTCCTACCAGTGTCAGAATGATGAGGGAGATCATCGATTCCCTGATATCATGCCTCAATCCCTTCTCAAAGGTCTGGGGCCAGAAGAATGGGTCCCGTACCATGTCCGTCGAATAGCGCGAGAGGTCGGTAAATCTCGCCGAGTACTGGGCGACTGTCATGCTGCCCTGCCACAGTTGTAGAAGCTTCTAGATGCGCACCGCACAGAGGGTGGTTGGGACGAACCCCGAGCGGAAGAGGTTCTCAATGTCCGTCTAGAGGAGTGATGCCTCGTTGTGCACCTGGAGCATCATGCTCCACCATTTTCCTACTGCCGCGTGCAGGAGGCTCGTTGTGAGGATCACCATGAGGTCAGCTGGTGTCCCCACTAACCTGAAAACTCGCACAACCGCCTCCTGCCAATCCTCGGCTGCCTGAGGGTCCGTATCCCTGTGGAACCTGGGCGGTCTCTGATGATGAAACTCATGCAGTGCACTAAGACAACGTGCACTATCAGCGGATGGGGCTGGTAGCATTGGTGGATCGGCGGGTAGAGGTACCGCCGGTGCCTCCATTGTCAAAGGGCCCTACACCGAGGCCTCGTCGTTCAGTGGGCTGTCGTCTCGCACAACGCTCGGAACCCTAGCTGGCTAACATTGTGGGGCCATCCTAAAAAGAAACAGGTATTCCACGGTCAAACAGTATACCTTGTGAGATGACACAAAGTAATCACAAAGAAAACTTTTGAAACACACATGAAATCAATGTTTTCGTGCATTGAGTCGAAAATCAGAAGTCAGGGTCCTGGTGTACAGATACATCGGCCGCCGCACCAACACTGGACTCCCAGGACTGATAACCACACTCAATACCCTTAACACTATTTCTTCACATAGAATAAATATTAGTGTTCAGAGTTATGCGGTAGAACCGAACTCATATGATACCAATTTGGCACGACCCGTCCTCGGGGCCCGTGCTGTAACTACCCCAAGTCCGCCTCCTATAGGCCAGGGGCTGGCGACTATCACCAAGGCATAAATCCTGACAAAAAGGGGAAGGAATTGCCTTTATAATGTAAACAAACACCACAGAGTAAGCCAGCAAAAGTAAACACTAAGTAACACTGGGTACACAAGTAAGTACGGAATGTAAATGGGCCAGAATACAAAACCAAACTGAAAGCAAAGTACAACTGGAAAGAAGGCACAACAACTGAAAGTAAAGCAACAACATCGATCCATCCACTGGAAGTCCCAACTGAAGGGTGGGTACAGATAGCCACCTCAGCTCCTCGGGTCCAGCCGTCTGCTCCGTGTACGTCCCGCCCAGTGGTCCGCCTCCAGGTACCGACTTGCTCCACAAGCCTCAACCACGATCAGCGTTGTCTGTCATCTGCATCCAACACATCGTAGTGTGGGCATAACCCATGCAGGGGTGAGTTTAAGCTACTCAGTAGGGACCCTCAGACCCCCGAAGGTCTCCCAGAATCCACAAAGGATAATCCACAAAAGGAAAGATACAATCACAAAGTAACAACCCACACTACATAGGTATATACCCATACAAATACCTAATTCATCAATTCCCATTCGGCTCCAACATCCGAGCCCAAGTTCGATCACGTCCAAAAAGGAGTACAACCCAATCCTCATAGGATAACACAACCCAATAAACATAGGAACAAAAGTCAATCATATCGAAGATATTGATTGAAGTCAAGACTCAGATCACAGAGGTATACTTATTCGGTGATAGAGATTATCATATATAGCCACTGATTCATCTAAGTTAGGACCCACGTAGGATACCAAACCAGCCAAGCTGCTGAACCCACATTGGATTTCAGTGCAGTCTTCATTGCCATTGAACCCACTGAGGATTTCAGTAAGGTCTTCATCACTGCCGAACCCACATATGATTTCAGTGTAGTTTTCATCACCGTCGAACCCACGGAGGATTTCAGTACGGTCTTCATCGCCGCCGAACCCACATAGGATTTCAGTGCAGTCTTCATCGCCGTCGAACCCATGGAGGATTTCAGTACGGTCTTCATCACTGCCGAACCCACATAGGATATCAGTGCAGTCTCTATCGCCGTCGAACCCACGAAGGATTTCAGTATGGTCTTCATCACTGGTGAACCCACATAGGATTTTAGTGTAGTATTCATCACCGTCGAACCCACAGAGGATTTCAGTACAGTCTTCATCATAGTCGCAACCAGCTCTAGGGTTCCCACACACAACATGCTCATTTCCGGGAGGGTCCACTCCACATGCCAAGGGGGTCGATACATCAACTAACACGTATTCTGGATTTGATGTATCTCAAAGTTCCGTCTCTACAAGAGGAACTCAACGTGACAGACGAGGCATCAATCGGACGCCCGGTCTGAGAGTTATTGGCTTTTTCTTTCAAGGGCCCCAATTGTTTTCTAAGTCAAAACCAACCCGAATGCACTCCAACTATGTCCAAACCTTGAATGGAGTAATCCAAAAGGTCATTCCAATTAAGATGAATCCAACAAAGTCAATGGAATGTCAATCGGACGTCCGAAGCTCATGTTATATGCGTTTCCGCTCTGAGGGCCCGAATGGTTTCCTGTTCGAACCAACCTGTACATACCCAAAGTTCTCCAAAACCATGAGTGTAATATACCAAAATGACCGACTTGATCCAAGGATTGCATGACAACTGACGGTGCGTCGATCGGGGGTCCGTAGCCCATGTTACGAGCATTTGAACAAACCTGTCCGAGAAAAGGGGGTTTTGGGCCCGGACCGACCCGGCCCAAGACCCCTGGGTCGGCCGAACTGGGTCGACCCGAACCGTGTCCGGGTCCGGACCATTAGGGCGTGGCCCGGCCCGGTGAGAGCGACCCAGCCCAGCCTGGGCATCCATTGGCCTGGCGCGCTCGCGCGGCCCGCGTGGCCAGCTCGGCCAGCACCGAGCTGGACAGAATAGGGGGGGGGGGGGGCGCACTGCCCCCCTGATTGAGAAACTGCGGCCCCCACGTGGGGGGCTGTTCCATCAGACAGCTGAGGGTTACGACCCCTGATTTCTTGGAAGATGGCCGACCTTGTCCGGCCGGCCTATGCTGCTGCCGCTCGACCACCGGGGTCCCGCCCATCCGAGGTGCCGGGGGCCGGCGGTTCCGGCCGCCCCTCCTTGCACCGCCGCGGCCCAACTTCTGTCACGGTGTATTTTTGGTTTTCCGGCATGGTGCGATGGCGCCGCGCCCCTTTGCTGCGGCCCGACTCTGGCCGTGGGTTCGTTTGGCCTCAACGGCGCGGCGCGACGGTGCCGTGCATCTTCGCCACATTTTCCCGTGTTACCGCACGATGCCGTTGCACCGCGCCACCTTCTTTCGAAATGCAAAAAACACAATCATCAAGGGAGAGGAGGGTCGGTCGTGTTCGTGCGGTCCGACCTCCTCCCTTTATTACGATAACAGACTTCCCAAATAGAAGTCGATGAATGGAAATGGAATAATTCACAGGCAAAAACAAATAACCCCTACCTCAAGCGTTGTTAAACGAAGGTTCATCGCAGGAAAAAGGACGTCGCAGAAGAAGGTTCCGTAAGCTTCATCGACGTCTCGGAGAAGAGAATTGTTGGCGTCGCGGTACACGGCGTCGCGCCGTTGATCTCCGAGGATTCGACGTCCTTCGTCGTCCTTCGTCGGACGCTGGCTTTCTTCATTGGTGACGGTGCGTTCTTCACTTTCTTCAAGAAGGAAGATGAGGATTCCAAGACTTGAGCTCTCCTCTTCCAATACTTCTTGCACAACGAAACCACCTAATAAAATAAGGATTTTCCTTATTTTATTTCTCATGCCAACTGTTTTTGAATTTTAAAATCAAATCACGATTTAGTTATTGAGCGTTGACCAATTAATGAAGCGTTTAATAACCCATTTAAACGCGAGAGTTGACTTGGAAACTAAGAGGGGGGGGGGGGTGCGGGTGATTTACATAATTAAATGCTCGTGGGAGGTGAAAAGGAAATAAAGGGGTGTGGCTCGTGTGGGCCCCACCTCACTAATATCCTACCTAGGATTTAGGGTATTAGTGGGTGCCACTCCATCCATCAAGCATAGGTTTAAGCAACCTTAAATAAAAATAAAATTGGTTGCACAAATTTCATTTTTATTCTCTAGTTAACCTAATTAATTAATAACCTCACCCGAGCAAAAAAAACTCCAAAAAAGGTGTTCTTAAGCAATTACCGGCACTACGGTTCTATCGGTGCCCTCAGATTTCGATTCCGAGCACCGGTTCAAATGTTAGGAAAACCTGCTCGTTCGTTTACTAAACGTACCCGAACTAAATTTCAGAAATTGATTACGGGCACTCCGGGACTCGGAATTAGGTGCCGTCAGAAACTGCGTTATTGTAAAATCCCAAAGAAAATTAAGAAAAAAAATTTCCCTTTTAATTTTATAGGTCTTTACATTGAACATAATTTTTTATTTTATACATAATATTCTAAGGCATTACATTGAACATGTTTTCCATATATCTTTTTGATATTATCCTTGAGTTTTTTAAAACATGTTTGACTCAATAAATATTTAAAATTTTAATATAAAATGCGAAATTTATAATTTCATAGACATTTATCTATTTTTCTATATGAATATAATTTTATAATATTTCATAAAATGTTACACTGTGAGTAATTTATAATATTCCTTATAGTAATTTCAGATAGAAGAAAAATAAAGAACACGTGTTTTTAAAATATGAGTAGAAACATCCCATGATCATTATAAATTTCAAGATATGGTAATGAGGATTTAAATTTCATGTAATTTTTTGTATGTGATTGGAATATTGGAAAATGTTTTGAAATCACTTGAATTATATTTTTTAACAATTATTTCGATTAAACAATCTAAAAGGGTTAAAAATTTAGTAAAATATATTCTTCAAAGAATCTTTAAAATAATGTATTAATATTTTTCAAAAAAATATCCTTTCATAATTATTTTTTTAGTAAATAATAAAGTAAACTAATTTTCTTAAACAATGGATAATGAAATATCTTCCTAATTTCATTTAAAAAACCACTATACATGTATCCTCTGGTATTCCTTGATATATTTCACAACCCCAGAAATTTTATTAATGTTATTAACTTATACTATCAAAATTTTGAGACCCAAAAATTATCCAAACCTATATCATATGTGATAAAAAAAATATTTTAATATTTTCCCCAAATTACGTAAATCATACTAACAAACTAACTACGAATATTATATATGAATTTTAACTAATGATACGTGAGAAACATATTAACCCCTATGGTTTTATATATCATATAAATTGAATTATATAAAAAAATTATATCCTCTAATGTTATCTAAACCCTACTCAGATACAATCTAAAATATCCAGAACATAACTATCCATTTGTTATGTATTTTATACAAATATTAGAAAAAAATCCCATTCCAAAATATAGTAGTTTTATTATCTTATATTGATAGGAAAAATAAAAAATAATAGTATATAAATCCTTTAATTTTAGGCATATTAAGAATAATTTTATTCATAAAGACACTTTCTTTTATTTTTCTTCATTTATAACTACTAATAAAAACATCGATTTTCCACTTTTATCATTTTTATTCACCTGTAAACCTTATATATATCATTATAAACTATTTTATGAGAATATAATTATTTGTATGAGGTAAATAATACGAAGACACCCATTTGGACTTACAATACAATAAAATATGGGAATATGAAACAATTTAATAAAATGATACATTAAACCTATAAAAAATCATAAAATAATGTTCAATTTTCAACTAAACCGAATTAATAAACTGAAATTAATTTATATAACATCATAAAGAAAATTAAGGGGAATTTATAACAAAATTAAATAATCATAAAGTTTTTTTGGATAACATATTCATAGAACCTATAATATGTTAAAAATAACTTGTAATGGAATAACCTATTTAGTTACCTCTAATATATTTTCTTCAGAGAATATGTCACAAGTCAATTCACTTGTGGGATAAATCCTGAGATTACCCATCAGCCTATATGATATCCAAGAACCATATAATAAATAAGAAAAAAAATCATTCTTTTTTATCACACAATCATGATCATCAATGTTTACCACAATAAATGGAGAGAAATTGTTTAAAAAAATTTCTTATTAAGTGTAAAATGAATTATAAACATAAAATATTTATAGAAAAAGAAAACAGTTTAAGAAAAATTTACCAAGTATTGTAGACAAAGATTAAAATTCATTCGAATAAAGACAATATTTTTTTTGTTAATTTAATAATGAAAATTTCTTTCATATTTTATGTTTTAATAAATAATATGGTATGATTATATGACATAAGAATGAAATTTTAAATACAATAAGAAGTATATTATAAACAATATATTATTAAATTATTATCGTAAACCACCTAACAAAAATAGGGGAATGCGGTGAGAGAAAGATACCATTTTAGAAATATAAAGGAAGGGAGAGAAAATATTTACATCCCATAATCATATATATTATATAATAAAATAAAAAGTACATCAAAATACCATGATATATAATGAATAGCATGAACATGGATGAAAAATATCATGGAGAAAATAAAGTAAATCTCCAAAAGAAATGTATATAAAATAGAAACATCTTACCATGCCTTCTAAATTGTTTGAATGTGTTCTATATACATATATAATCAACATAGTATTATAAATCAAAAATTTAGGTTCCCTATTAACATTTAATATTATTTATTTTTCTTCAATTATATACATTTATTAAATATTTGTTTGTTAAATATTGTTTATATCGATTAATATATGTTATTTGTTTCCATAGTTCAATCGTAGTTTCAGTGTGATTCTCTTGACCATCATTCCATGCCATTGAATTCAAAAAATCAATAATTTTTAGTGTTTACAAATAAATTTTTTATTATAATTTAAGAGGTCAATTGTTTATTTAAATTAAGTTACAATTATGATTTTATTGGATGAAATTTATATCTTTCTCATTATAGGTGACATTATAAACAATAAAGTTTCAATTTATAATGAATATTAATTTGAAAATTTCCATATAAAATTTCAATAGTATATTCAATTCAAATTTAATATCATAAAGATCTAGTATTTATTTATTAATATTTATAATAATAATTTTCAAAATAGTGTACCATCGTTCTTTTTGGTTATTGAAATAACCAAAACATGATTTCACTAAAACAAATTAATGATTATATAAAATATATATTTTAATATTATATTTATATTAACAAATTATTTTTTTAATTTTAATTTATGAATGTTTTAATTCAAATAATGATGATTTCTAAGTTGAATATTTAGAAAATAATTATAGAATAAAATGATAAAAACATTGATGAGCCACAATTTTTCTCATGAATCCCTATTATAATGAATCATTTGGGGCTTCAACATATAAAAAAATAAAAAATTGTCATAAATTATAGAAGAGAGTATTCATAAAACATGGAGAGAGAATAAACCATTAAATGTGTTTTTGGAAATATAGAATGAGATTCAAATTATAGAAAATATCTGGTTGCAATTTTGAAAATATTCAATTCATAAGGGAGATGGATGAAATTGTTATGTGGGAAGTGGATCATAAGAATAAAAATAAAAATATGATCGAGAATTATTCATAAAAATTTGAATTATGAAAATTTTAAATGTTTTTTTATTTATTAATAAATATTTTTTTAAAAGACAATGTATATATATATAATTTTAATCTAAAAATTTGAGTCTCAAAATATATAGGAAATTTTTCTATTAAAATTTTAAAATTTAATTAATTTCTTACCAATAATTATTGTAATGCCTCGGTTTCAGAAGCCACCTAGAGGTGCCCCATACTCGGTTTGTCACATGTTCTCAAGTGCATTTCCTCAAACGCCAGAGACTGCCGAGTAGTAGCGAGGGCCTTGGGTGTGATAGTGGGGAAACAATGCCCTCATTGGTAGAGTACACAACGTAAATAAACAACACATACAATAGAAGAATCAGTAAATATCAAACAATATTAAACAGTAGAAGACTGATAGAGAAACAACTGGAGAAAAAATATATTTAAATGATGCATGGTACATATATGTCTAGGAAAACAGCCAAACAAGTCACAATGCTGAATATAGTTCTACAACAAGGTAAAAAAGATAAACATAATAGAAACTCCTCAGCATCGCAAGACTCGGTTTCGTCCCATGCTCTCCTACTCCAATGAAATCAAGTACCTTAAGTCAAAGGGCACGTTCCCTTGTTTATTCCTACAGTAGTATAATCTGTTTTGGCCCAAAAGCATGACCCAAACATGGTGTGAGACTAAATCCCAGTAGACAACCACCTGAAGATCTGTGCCTAACAGTTAGTGAGTATGACAAGTAAAAGTACAGTAAACAGTAAACATTAAGAAGTAAACAGGATGATACAAAGTAGTAAGCAATCAGCAGATCAAACAATAAACAGTGAAGTAAACAACTAACCACAAACAAGTAACCCTCTGGGAAGTACTCACAACCATCCCCTCTGGTCTTATCCAAGAAGTAACAACAACTCTATGGGTAGTACACTTAGCATAACCCCTCTGGTTTGGTCATACGAAATTATAAGACTCTCTGAGGAAGCACACTCAATCAATTCCCCTTACAATCTAAGGTAGTTAGGGACTCTCTAAGGAAGATCACACAATCAATTCCCCTTATAGCCCCAAGTTCTAGAGAATCTCTGAGGAAGATCACTTGTTCATTTTATCCTATAGACTCAGGTCATTCACATACTCTCTGAGGAAGCTCACTCAGTCAATTCCTCCTATAGCCTAGAGTGGTTTAAGTAAATCAAGAAAAACAAATACTCTCTGAGGAAGCTCATTCAGTCTATCCCCTTATAGTCTATAAAGCTCAAGACATTCTGAGGAAGCTCACTCAGTCTATCCTCCTGTATTATATAATATCCAAGACTCTCTGGGAAGCTCACTCAGACTATCCACTATAGTCTATAATATCCAAGGCTCTCTGAGGAAGCTCACTCAGTCTATGCCCTTATATTCTATAGGACCGGGTTCTCACGACCTCTTTCCACTAAGTGCATAATAATGCTATATGGCACAACTAAACCTATAGAGAAACATGGTTAACCGGTCTACGACATCTCAATTATGTCAAAAAACAAAACTCCATCCTACGATCACAAGACATGGAAAACATGTATAACGGCCAATAGGATGAACAAGACCAAAAGGTCGTAAACAAAACAAGCATGGGAAAAACATCCTAGCATAGCAATTATCCCTATACATAACCAAATTACCTCTACACAAGACTATAATCATGGTAGGAAAGCAACATGGGTAAAAAAGTAAACACGCAATACCCCATTCAAGGGTATTGGTGGAATTTTCACATAATTATCAAAGAATTTGGACGGAAAGGCACAAACCGTCTACCTTGGGGTTAGGAGATAAATATACTTGAACCACAAGGCTTGAATATCCTTATAATTTTGTAGATCTATGAAAATTAACAAACCTTTCAACCCACAATAACTTGAAAAAGAGGAGGAATTGGAAAACGATGATCTAGAAGAAGGAAGGGATTACTGCTTCGGTTCCAACACAATCAACGACAGTTGATTCGGAGAACTGACGGGGGTTTGGTGGCTCAGATAATTCTCAGTACTATATGGATTATCTTGGTCAAACAAGATCTAGAAGAAGATGTTTCTAGTGATTTGACGCAAGGCTGGTCCGTTTAACGAAAAAAATGAAGTACACGGTGTGTACTTTTGGAGTACACGATGTGTACTAGTCTTTTCCGTACTCCGATTTAAGAGGCCTCCACATCACCCCACATGATCGTGTGTGTGGCCTGGACACGTCCAGCACACAGCCTCACGCAGCATCGAATTACATGGTGTATACTCATAAAGCACACAACATGTACTTCAAAAATTTCCAAAAACTACTCTTTTCTACAAAACTCCAAAAAAAGAAAAAGATACCTGAAAAGAAGGTCCGAGTTCTTAAAAACTACCCCCCTTAAAGAAATGCGTCCCGGAATTTCCCTACGAGGCGTAGAAGAAGAAACCACGAACAGCTCCAGCCACTGCGATCCTACATCAGCCTCCCTCTCCCAAGTCTCGTCTTGTACTCTCCCGTGCTTCCATAGCACCCTTACCAGAGGAACAAACGACCACGGAGAACCTTCGTTCTATGATCGAGAATCTAGATAGGATGCTCCTCAAATTATGCATCTGCTTCAAGCTCAACCTCCTCTAGTTGAAAGATATGAGACAGGTCTTAAAATTAACATCGGAGATGAGAAACGTAGAAGAGGTCATGCATATCCCGACACCTCTAAGGTAACTGCAATCAATAGGCAACCGACCCACCTCTCTCCAAAACCTCAAATGGCTTGACGTACCTTGGTGAAAGCTTTCCCTGTCTCAGAATTCTTTTGTGTCCCAACCTCGGTGTGACATGCAGAAAAACCTAATCCCTGATCTCGAACATCAGAGGTCATATTTGCTGATCAACATAAGACTTTTATCGAGACAGTGTCATAGCCATCTTATTCCGAATAAATCTAACTGATGTAAGGTCTCCTGAACAAGACGAGGTCCCCGCAAAGCTACCCCTTCTCCCTCCAGCCAGCATAATGGCGATCGACATGGACTACCATACTAAGCCTCATAAGGTTCCAACTGAATATTTCCTTAAAAAATATTGTTGTAGGCAAAATCCAAAAGAGGTATATGCTTCTCCCAAGAACCTCCAAAATCCAGAATGCATGCTCGGAGCATGTCCTCATGCACCTGAATCCTACGCTCGGACTGGTCATCTGTCTGGGGATGGTAAGATGTACTTAGAAGTACCTGTGTACCCAAAGCCTTCTGAATCCCCTTCCAGAACTGAGAAGTAAAACATGCATCCCTGTTTGAAACAATGGAGTGTGGAACTCCATGAAGACGTACGATCTTTTGGATGTACAACCACCCCATCTCACGAACACTGATGGTATCCTTGATTGGAAATAAGTGAGAAACCTTCATGAGTCTATCAATGATGACCCATACTGCATCATTCCCTCGCGGTGACCTCGGAAAACTGGTTAAGAAGTCCATTGAGATTTCATTCCACTTCCACTCGTGAATTGGTAACTGTTGTAAAAGCCCTACTAGTTGTTGATGCTCCGCCTTCACCTGATGACAAGTGGAACACCTCCTCACGAAACCAGTAATGTCCATCTTCATACTTGGCCACCAATACTAATGGTGTAGATCATCGTACATCTTGGTGATTCCAGGGTGAACTGCCCAAATAGAGGAATAAAAGTCCCGCATCAGATCCTTGCGTATGTCTGTTGGCTCCCATACGTGTCTCTGGAATCACAGGATCTCATCCTCGCTTATGGTCCACCTAGGAATAGGGTCCTCTCCTAACACACATTCATGAAAGAATAGGCCTTCAGAATCTGATATCTGCCTCATTCGTACCTGATCTAGAAGAGTATAGGTAATAACTACAAAAGAAAGAAACATTTTCCCTTGACTGTCGTGCACCTCTAATTGCGTCTCAGAGAATAGATCTATAAGATACCACTCACTGCTGGCCTCCTGAACTATTTATATCTAAGTCCTCCTACTTAGTGCATCAGCCACAAAATTTCCATTCCCAGGCGTGTAGGCAAACTCAAAGTCAAAAGACTGAAGGTACTCAACCCATCTTCGCTATCTCAAATTCAGATAATGCTGAGTGAAGATGTACTTGAGACTCTTGTGGTCGGTGAACACCAAAAAGTGCTCTCCTAGAAGATAATGTATCCAATATCATAGGGCATGAACAACATGTAGACACCCGAATCTTGACGTACATAGATATTACATTACTTTTTCGGAATACATAATACATAACAAAAACAGACACACAAGGACCGTAATATTTTAGTGTCTTTGGAAACTTGGAACGTAATCTTCTAATCGTGGTGAAAGATCTTCAACATCTCCCATAAAGATCTTCCACTTTTTGTTTCCTTAACTAAAACCTTTCTTTTAATCCTGGGGGAAAATAAAACATAAAAAGGGTGAGCTCAAATGCTCAGTAAGGGTAAGCATGGATAAAATGAAACATACCATATATATTTGAACTTAAAAACATGAACATAATGTTTAAACATCAAAATTTTGAGCAACGACTTAAAACATGAAAGTACATAAGGCATAGATCATAATGGAACATAAATCATGATAACATATATTGGGATTAAAACATGTAATTTTGGCATCCATTAAGCACATGTAATTATTTCCATAGTAGCCAAGGCATTGCTTCCAAGACCATCTTAGTAGACAAAGTCCCTTTCTGAATCGAGTTCACTCCTCATTCCAGTCCTGTAATACTGAACCAGATTAACTTACCGTTCCAGCCATGTCTATCTCATGAGATATAAATCTTTACCCAATGCATTGGAGGGTGATATAGGTCCCACCCATCTCATAATGAAATCATTCTTACTTGTGCCACAAAATAAACTTATAACATTCATCATAACCCAACGAATAAAATGGGTTTCATAAACATCATCCCATCATTTTATAATACATATAATACAAATGGACATTTCATCATAAGAAAAGTGAAACCATGTAGATCATAGAGACATTATACTTGAAACATACACATGTGAAATAATGTCATCTTAGATGAAAATGGTTTTGATAAAACACTTGAAATGAATTCTTGAGGAAAATATCCTTTTTTATTCAAAATCATTTTCTTTTCACAAAATTTCATTCAATTTTAAAAGAAAAGGGTTTTGTTGAAAATAGTCATGAAATTTTTTGTAAGAATCTTGATGAAAATAAGGGTTTATAAAATCGTAAAAATCCTTTCATGTCGTATACGTTAAACAAACATTCTTCTCGTACTTTTGATGGAAAAGTAAAAAAGTACCTTGTAGGGTAAATAAAAGAAAGATTACTTCCATACCATGGGGTAAAAGTAAAAATGGGTAAAAAGGATTTTAAACATACATGAATACAGTTTTATAAAACATGGACATTAATGATAGCAATAACCCCAGTAAATACTTACAAATAAGAAATCTCGGATAAAAATGAGATTTGCACAATTATCCCTTACCTTAGGTCCGATATGCTTCGTACATATCCAAACCTCATGTATAATGATTTAAATAACGTCATTGACTTATTAAATAATCATATTAATTGTTATTATATCATATATGGTTCACTTATGACTTTATATTACCCGTTCTTTTGTAAATTCATGTTAAAGTAGCGTTTTGGGTAAAATCGTCTCATTTGTCATTCGTGTTTTAACTTGTAATTATTCATATGATTACTTAGATCATGATTACTTACATCCATAATGTAAAACATGATTTATATATAATATATATTTATAATATAGATATATATAATGGATCGATAAATGGAAATAAATACACCGTTCATGGAGACGGTAGGCCGTACGTACGCGTGAACGCTATTTTCGTTTCCTTATTGAATTGAATGGAATTAAGTAGATGACATAAATATATATATACATAAATATAGTATCATAAATATGTCCTATATTTCATGATTACTTATTATATATACTTTATAATCATTCTTGAATGGTTATCATGGAGAGTGAATCTCATCACGTTGTGGAGATGGTATTCCGTACGTACGCTCGAGCGATGATATTATTCCTATGATCGTTGAATTGTATTAAAGTGTATGTATAATATTACAGAATCAATATAAATTTACAATAATCATATATATTCATTACATTCACCATTATATCCATCCAAGTAAGGTGGTGGTGGAAAATAGATTACACCACGGCGTGGAGACAATATTCCGTACGTACGCACGCGCGATGATTTCGTTTTCCATAGGATGGATAGATGGTGAAATATGGTTGTTTCATAATTATAATAAAATATCAGTATATGAGTGATACTGATGTTATTACTTCATAATTAGACAACTAAAGAATAATAAGTGGAAGAAGAAATAAAGTTGAAAGAATCGGTAATGGACATTACCTCTTCTTTGAAGCGTCTATTTGATTCCTCCTCTTAGGGAACTAAAATTGGTCTTTGAAGAAGACCAGGACCTCTAGTATGTTTCTAGGTAAGTGGAGAAGAGAATTTTTCAGGGGTTGGCAGAGCTTGAAGGCTCAAGGTGGTGTGAGGAAGAGAGGGAGGAGGTGCCCTTTTATATGGGAGGAGAGGGGCACCTTTGGAATAACTAAAAATATTATTTTATTATAAAGTCATATTCGGTTTTTAATAGCTAAAAATTGAGTTATTTCAAAGCTAAAGTGGGTATGGGTAGAAATAATCTCATCCAATAGAATTTAGACAAGTTTAGGTCCTTATATTAACCTTATCTTTTAGTTTTAACTCTTAGTTAATTAGATTGACATTTACCATGTCACTTTGTATTTATATATTATATAGTTACTAAACTTACCATATACATCCAAGAGACCCCCAAGTGATCCATTAATGATACAACTATCATGATAGAAGTATCTTGGACTGACCTTAGATTTTTTGGAATATAATAACAAATAATAATATAATATTTGTTTTAAAAATCATTTTATGTCAATTTTGACACTATTTGGTAATTTATTTTTGTGAAAATCATAACAGAATTATTAGTTATAAAAAAGTTAATTAAATCAACACTAACATGTCATATTAACATAGAAAATTATTTTAATTCATAAAATGTCTCAAATTACATTTATTTGGGTATTTATAACATCAATTATGTCAATATTTCATTAATAAGATAATTACTGCATCATCATTGTGTCATAATTAAATGAAATTATTTTAAGTATAAAAATTAAAAATAAAATAAAAATATGTATTAAATCTTTTTATCTTTCTAATGAATATTTATAGTTGAATTTATCTTATGTATAACACTATATAAAAAATTATTTAGTTATTAAACATTGATTTTAACTATTTTAACCCTTCTTTAAATAAATTAATAATAAATGTCCTAATCTAATCCAATTGGGCCTAAATGGTCATATTGTATTCCTAAGGTTGTTTTTAGACGAATTAAACTTATCCAATAGAATTAGGACATGTGTTAGGGTAATAATAATATCATTTTTACCCTTAATTACCCTATTTACTTTTAACTGTGGAAAAAAAGTTGAAAGTTACTATTCACCAAAAATTATTTTCATCGCATTGAACCAAATTTTAGTCCTTGATATTAACCGTGTCTCTCGGATTTTTGAAATTACACTCACAGAAGTGGTAAAATTATGTTTTATGAAAAATTCTATTTTTTAACTACCAGTTAGTGGTTTCACTATTCATCAAAATATGAAAGTTTCCAGAAAAATATCAAAAATTAGGCCTAAGATATATTTGATATTATGAATTCAAAATTGATTTATATTTTACCAAATTCAAAAAATATCAGTTGCATTAATTAATTTAAAAATTAATTCCCGTCGTCAAAACAAATAGCGTGTTCTTAAGAGATAATAACTATCAAAAGATTGACAATTGTTTATGTCTTGTTTAAATGTGAAATTACATCCAATGACCAAAATTTTATTAAATTGTAAAAATATATTCCAAATATACTTTAAAACCACTCAAATTAATGTTTTATCACTATTAATTATTTCCATTAAAAAAGTTGTTTTAAATTAAAATTTAGTAATTTTCACTATTCATCAGAATATGGAAGTTATTCGAAAAGTACAAAAATTTAACCCTAAGATAATTTCGATATTCCGAATCCAAAAATGAAGTCCATTTTGAAAGATAAAATTTATAAAATTTCAAAAAGTGGGTATTACTATTCATAACAGCTAGTTCATAATAATATTATAATAATATCTCGTTTAGTGAAACTCGGTATTGCGTTCTACACACGCTATTGAGGAAGGTATTTATTGTGTGTAATGCAAGCCAAGTCAGGGCTGCGTTTAGTGAAAGCTCTGTTTGGTGTTGCGTATAATCAAAACTTATTTCATTTATACATTAAACAAAATCTATATATAATGTTGCGTAGAATAGTTTCTACAAAACGAACTTGAAACTGTGTGTAACATGAGCCAAGAATAGTGTTGCGTATACTGCTAGAAAATATGGTGTTGCGTATATCACAAGATAATTTTGGTGTAGCATACAACACAAAACATTAAAAGGAATATTTCTCATAAAATCTCGGGGTGTTACACAACAGCTGCCAACTCTAGATCATGCATCAGGTAATTCATCTCGTGTGGCCTTAACTTCCGGGACATGTAAACAATGACTCCATCTTCCTACATAAGCCCAACTCCCATACCGATACCTGATGAATCACAGTAAATGGTATAGATCTTTCCTGGCTCTGGAAAGACTAGTGTGGATGCTAAAGTCAACCTCCCCTTCAACTCCTGAAAGGCTGACTCACAAGAATCTGACCATAAGAACATCGCCCCTTTCTTGGTCAGACCTGTCAGTGGTGCTTTTAGGTGTGAAAAGTCCTGTATGAAATGTATGTAGTATCCATCCTGCATTATAAAACTCCACACCTCAAAGACATTCTTTGGATTATCCTAGGAAACTACTGCTCTCACTTTCTCTGGGTCTACTGATGCTCCTGCCTATGAGATAACATGATCCAAGAAGTGAATCTGGTGCATCCAAAAGTGGAATTTTGAGTGCATAGAATATAACTGATGCTACCTCAATGTACTCAAGTTGATCTCAAGATGGGTATCATGGTCGTGTCGAGTGTGAGCGTACACCAAGATGTCATCCACGAAAACAACCACGAAGGAATCCAAGTATGGATAGAAAACTCGGTTAATCAATGCCATGAAAACTGCAAATGCATTCGTGAGACCGAACGACATAACCATATACTCATATAGACCATACCTGCTCTTGAGGGATTTCAGAGGTATATCAGATGGTTTAATGTGCAACTAATGATAACTAGATCTCAAATCAATCATCTAGAACACCCAGGCTCCAAGAAGCTGATAAAAGAGATCATCGATCCTGGAAAAGGGATATCAGTTCTTGAGCGTCAACTAGTTTAACATCCGATAGTCCACACAAAGCCTATGGGTACTGTCTTCCTTCTTCGCAAACATGACAAGAGAACCCCAATAAGAAGTACTGGGTCAGATTAAACCGTTTTTCTATAACTCCTACAACTACTTATTGAGCTCCTGAAACTCAGTTGTAGCCATACAATAAGGAGGAATGGACACTGGTGCCACTCCAAGATTAAGATCAATCAAGAAGACTTTCTCACACTTTGGAGGTAACTCTAAAAATTCCCCTGTAAATACATATCTGAAACGATTCACCACTATAGGAATGTCTAACTGTGAAGTCACCTGATCATCCAGATAATGACTAGTAATCTAGGCTGTAACTTCTCACAACCCATGATGCTCTGGACCCACTCTGCTCACCTGGACATCCCATTTGCACCTATGAAGAAAGGATCCACCCTCTGGTGATACGAAACTCACCCTGTAGTGATAACAGTCGACGACTTTCTAGAAGGGAACTAGCCAATCCATTCCAAGAATGTCATCATAGCCTGTCATCTATAGGACATAGAAATCCCAAAGGATGTGACACACACCAACCTCAAGAGGGAACTCCTTGCACTGACGTACACTTGTTGTCCAAGTCCACAATGGCGTGTCTAGTGTCAAGATGTCGGCAGAAGAAAATATGCAGAGACCAAGACTCTCCAAAATAGCAACATATATAAATCTATGAGAATCCCCTGTATCGAAAAGAGATAAAGTTAAAACTGAGGCTACTAAGATTGTACATCGAACTGTAGAGGGACCAGGATCCTTCTCTTGATGGGTTTGCTCCACTGCAAAATCTGGCATGTACTGCTGCCCTACGACCCTGCCTGACCACTCTGAGCAGATCCAATCTACTATCGCTGGTAGACTGGTGACTGACCAGCACTGTCGTGACCTCCACCTCGGCCCAAACGGTCAGAATAACTCTAGTTCCTAGACTGGTGAGAAACTGGAAATGCTTCTCCTAAATGTGGGGTTATAGAAGAACCCCTACCACCAGCTGTAGCTGATAAGATCTGACAAAAATGCTGAAGAAGGCCCATCTTGCTGGACTATCAGCAATCCATTAGGTCTCTATGGTACTGAGGCCTAGTATGCCTGCTCTTTACACATTGGTAGCATACTACCTGCCTGCCTGAAGATACATTCCGCATAATCTGATCTCCTAGAGTAGACTCCCTATGACTTTTTCTACTATCTGTAGGAGGAACACTAACTCTGGATGTCGAACCACCCTGGCTCACTGCTCCAGAATCCCTTAGATTGCGCTCAGTGATCAGTGCCTGGTTGACGATAGAGGATATCAAAGACAACCTGAATATGTTCACCTAATAGAGGATGTCATGCCTCAGACCATCCTCTAACTTCCACACAAGGAACAACTCATCGCCTCCTAGACTAGGCATGAAACACTACAGCTGAGTAAAGCAAGACGAGTACTCCATAACAGAAAGAGTACGCTGCCCCATATTCATAAAATCCCAGGATCGATTGACCCTCAAGGTCTTCGGGTAGAAGTAATCGTAGAAGATGCAGCGAAACTCATCCAAATTCATACTCTGCTGGTGTCCTAACTGTGAGATCACCTCCCACCACTTATTGGTGGAGTCTTAGAGTATATAGGTAGCGAGCTTCACCCTATTCTCTGGTGGTATCTCCAGATGCTCGAAAATTTTCAGCGTGGCCTCTAGCCACGACTCTGCACCCTAAGGTCATCCTTACCCTAAGAAAGTGGGAGGATGCTACTGCTGAAAAAACCGCGTCAACTCTACCATCAACGGGGCGGGAGGTGGCACTCCCTGGAAGGTATGTATCATCCTCAAAAAACCTTCCCTAAACTGCGCATCAGCACCTACAACTGGTATAAATACTAGGGACAAGGCTAGCACAATAGGAGGATCTGCAGGAGGTTCCTGATCGGCCATATCCGGTGTCTGATCACTGTCTGGCAGCTGACGTACAACTGGAGGATTTCTCGGTGGCATAACTCTGAAAGTTCAAAAGCACAACTGATATCAGGATTGTCAAAGACCGAGACCACAAGAGTACAAGAGGGGAACATGAGAAAGAAACGTTCAAGTTTTACAAAACTTGACTACACGATGTGTATAAAAACTACACAGCGTGTTCTTTAAATCCATTTACATGGGCGTGTACTTCTGCCACAACTGGTCATGTAACGCCCCAACAACACATAGTGTTGTCCCCACACACGATGTGTACTTGAACTATATTCACCTTCTCGGGTCTCCTTACATGGCTAACCCACATGGTCCTCTTAATACTAGACTACACGGCGTATATAAACAGCACACGACGTGTACTAGAAAAGGTTTCAATGACCCGTGTTGTCAGTTGCACGACTGGCTACATGGTTCATTCTACACGGCGTGCTCCCATTGCACACGACGTGTACTTGGAGGATTTCCCTGATTCGTGTTGTTAGTGACACGACCAGGTAGTTAGGTTATATGACCTGGCGTGTGAAAATAGGACACATCGTGTATAGTAGAAGTTTCATCCATCTGTGTCGTTAGTCACACTGGTAGACACACGATCACTACAAAACAGCGCGTACTTACCATACACGGCGTGTTCCTGAATATTATTCACAACCCCGTGTTTCTTCCCACACAGTCAGTGACATGGTTTAAAAACTACACAGCGTGTATTCATAAAGTACACACCATGTATTCTGGGTTTTTCTGGGCTGTATCCTCAGAAACTACTCCGGAGCTCAGAAAACATATAAAACAAGTGTTAAGGTGCCAAATTCTGATCCGTGAGGGACCATACTACTCGCGAATAAAATCTTGGCATCTCATACATATCATATACAAGGTAAACAAGTAAATGATCCACTATGTTCCGATTTATGTGGGCCCATAACACCTCAAGAATTGAAATTTGGCGTTTATTCAAGTAAATCTATACACAAACAATACCCTATCAAATAACATGTATTTATATCAAATAAACTATCAATATAACATGCATATTTTACACATCATCTATCACAACAACATGCAATCACTAATGCTTACTAGATGTAATGGAAAAAATGCATGACATATGATTTCTAGCAAGTGATTATATGATGCATGGGATATCATAACCTCATATCATAGGGTTGAAACTAAAATAGAACCTCAATATTATCTACAATAACAACAATCATCATGTGAGGCACTCAAGGTGAAATCATATCAACCGTAAAAATTGAAAAACCTGAAGAAATTACAACAAATGAGGTAGATTGGCTTTTCCCAGTACATGAGTTAGCTACTCCCAAGCACAACTTATTACCAAGTACCTATTCCATCATATCCTTGGGTATAGGCTCCAAATAGTAAGTCATGATAAAATAATTCCTTTGATACCACTTTGAATGCCCTTGTTTTGAAAGCCACCCAGAGGTGCCCCATACCCGGTTGGTCACATGGCCTTAAGAGCATTTCCCCAAACGCCAGAGGCTGCCGACTAGCAGCGTGACCCATGGGTGTGATAGTGGAGAAATTATGCACTCATTAGAAAAGCACACAGTAGAAATAAACAACATATACAATATCAAAAGTAGTAACTATCCAACAATAGTAAACAGTAGAATACTGATAGAGAAACTACTGGAGCAAAAATATATGTAAATGATGCGTGGTACATATTTGTCTAGAAAAAAAGCCAAACAAGTCACAATGCTAAATACTGTACTACACCATGGTACAAAAGAAAAACAGAAAAGGAACACATCATCATCGCAAGCCTCGACTTAGTCCCATGATATCCTTCTCTAATGAAATCATGCACCTGAAGTCAAATGGTGCTTGCCCTTGTCTATACCTGCAGCAATATAATCTATTTGGTCCCAATAGCATGACCCAAACAGGGTGTAAGACTAAATCCCAGTAGGCAACCACCCGAATATCTGTGCCTAACAGTCAGTGAGTATATGACAGGTAAAAGTATAGTAAACAGTAAACAGGATGATACATAGCAGTAAGAAATCCTCAGATCAAACAAACAACAGTGAATCAAACTACTAACCACAAACAGGTAACCCTCTAGGAAGTACTCACAGCCATCCCCTCTTGTCCTATCCAAGAATTTCCAACAACCCTATGGGTTTACACCTAGCCTAACCCCTTTGGTTTGGTCATACTAAATTATAAGACTCTTTGAGGAAGCACACTCAGTCAATTCCCCTTATAGTCTAAGGTAGTAAGGGACTCTCTGAGGAAGATAACACGGTCAATTCCCCTTAGAGACGCAAGGTCTAGAGACTATTTAAGGAAGCTCACTTAATCAATTCTTCATATAGCCTCAGGTAATTCACAGACTCTCTGGGGAATCTCACTCGGTCAATTCCTCCTATATCTTGGAGTGGTTCAAGGAAATCATGTAAAACAAAGACTCTCTAAGGAAGATCACTCGGTCTATCCCCTTATAGTCTATAAATCTCAAGACTCTCTAAGGAAGCTCAATTGGCCTATCCTCCTATATTCTATAATATCCAAGAATCTCTCAGAAGCTCACTCGGTCTATCCCCTATAGTCTATAATATTCCAGTCTCTTAGAGGAAGCTCACCCAGTCTATCCCCTTATAGTCTATATCACCAGGTTCTCACAACCCCGTTCCATTCAGTGCATAATAATTCTATATGGACAAAGTAAACCTACAAAGATACTTGGCTAACTAGTCTACAATATCTCAAGCATGTCAAAAAATAACACTCCATCCTATGATCACAAGGCATGGAAAACAGGTATAACGACCAATAGGCTAAAAAAGACCAAAAGGTCCTAAACAGAACAAGCATGGGAAAAACATCCAAGCATAGAAATTATCCCTATATATAACCAAATTACGTCTACACAAGCCTACAAGCATGGTATGAATGAAACATGGGTAAAATAGTAAGCACGCAATACCCCGTTCAAGGGTATTGGTGGAATTTGCACACAATACTCAAAGACATTGAACGGAAAGGCAAAAGCCACCTACCTTGGGGTTAGGAGATCGATATACATGAACCAAAAGTCTTGAATCTTTTTATAACGTCATAGATATATGAAAACACACAAATATTTCAACCCAAAATAACATGAAATAGAGGAGGAATTGGAAAATGATTCTCTAGAAGAAGGAAGGGGTTAACGCTATGGTTCCAATGCAATCGATGGCGGTTGATTCGGAGAACAGACGGAGGTTCGAGGGCTTGGAGAAATCTCCGCACTGTATGACTTCTCTCAGTCGAATGAGACCTAGAAGAAGACGTTTCTGGCGAACAAACGCAAGCCCGGTCTGCTTAATTAATAAAAATAAAGTACATGACGTGTACTTTTGGAGTGCACGTCGTGTACTAGCCTTTTCCATACTCCACTTTAAGTGGCCTCCACATCACCTCACAAGACCGTGTGTGTGGCCGGGACATGGCCAGCACACAGCCTCATGTGACATCGAAGTAAAGGATGTGTACTCATAAAGTACACAACGTGTATTTTAAAAATTTCAAGAAACTCCTCTTTTCTCAAAAACTCCCAAAAAAAGGAAAAACATACCTGAAAAGAAGATCCAGGTTCTTACAATTATTATCCTATAAAACCTTTCATAAATATAATTTCAATCAAACATATCCCATTAGATGTTTTAAATCCCATTTTTTTGTATTTTTTCATGCTCCGCAAAAACTACATCGACCTTGTGTAAGCCCTTTCGATAATTATACCATTATTTATATTAAAAAATAGTGTATTGAGATAAAAATTACTTATTATTCATCATTATTTTCATATAAATTTAGTCATAAAATCTTTTTTTCTCATTTTTATTGTGATAAGAAACGTAAGATATGAATTTTTACTTTTAATACAATCCATAAGGATTAGGTAGGAGATTGAAAAATTAACTTGTTTTGTAATATTAAAGTTTTTATAATTGACATAAATAAAATTGATTTATAACTAAACTTATCTCTTAAATTCTTGAATTTACTTACCTATTATTATATAGTGTCCCTATGTCATAATTTCTAACTCTCTTATTCAACCCATGCATTCCATATGAATTGCTCAAGATTATTCATATTTGTATGTACATAAATGTTAACATATAATAATTGGGTTGTATTAATATGATATTTAAATTATCTTATAGTTATATATAACTTACATATATTTTATAATATTCTATGTGATTTGGGAAAAAAAATATAATAATAGGTAGAAAAATTCCATTTGAACTGAAAATCTTATTTTAAAAAAGGTTTTAAATAATTTATTCAACCTACAAATAATGAAGTTCCAAAATTTTAATATTAAAATTAATTTATAATAAATATATTAAAATTTAAAGTGTTTTTTACACTTTTCAAGTGTTCTATAATTTTGTAGACTAACATTTAGTAATATATTTTACTCTTAAATTTGAAATTGAACAGAAATTTTTTTTAAATGAAATTAAAATCCATTACTCAACCTTTAATCAATGTGAATTCATAAATTTATCATTTTTATTAATATATATGTCATATATTTTATCATATTTAATAAAATTTACATTTTTTTTAAAATTGTCCATAATTATAAATAATGAGTATTAGAGTTCTATTTTAATCTAAACTCCTTTTTCTAATAAACTAATACGAGTTAAAAATCATTCTAAAACATATAAAAAAATTGGATTCAAATATTTCCATTCAAATTAAATCATTTAACGTTTTGAATAGAAAATAGTAATATTACTGATAAGAAATTATGTTATTATTTTCATAAAAAACTCTAATTATGCAATACATTTACTATTTAATTTAGTAAAATGTTTTTATATATTTCAAAAAAAATAATTTCCATTTACTTTTTCCTTGATAGTTAAAAATAATTAAATAAATTAATTAAAATAAAACTCCATAAAATTAATATTAAATATTAAAATAAAACATATAATATATTGAAATAATATTTTTTTAGAAAAATGGGTACTTAATTTTAATAGGAATATCAAATTATTGTTTTCTACCATGATTTTTTTTAAATATTCTTATATAAAAATATATCATTATAAATCTAATGCATGAATTTTAATCTCAATTATAAATTATCATTTAATTATTTTGATATTTCAAAATGATAAATCATGTTATAGAAATCTACATAGACACTAAATAAGAGACATTATCTTATATTAAATAAAAAATATATGAAATGAGTTTTTAATTGATAACATTACAATTAATTTATAATATAATGGGAATATAACCTCTTATTTCAGTGGTCGTATAAGGACAACCCCAACATTCACAAAATTTCTTCCCAAAAAGGCCATATTAAATATTTGGTTTCTATATATAACCTTACAAACATCTCTAAAAACATTATTCATATTCCATCATTTCATTATAAAAACTTATAACATATTTATGTTGTTTTTCCTTGTTTTTATAATTATATTATGAGAAATTATTTTCATGGGTGACCGTGATGATGAATACATAAAGCGTGTAGTGTTTTAATTTTTCATTTTTGTTGTCATGTTGTATACTAATTCTTCTTATTGGCTTTATTAATCTCTTATATGTAATGTGACATTAATAATAAAATATTTATCATTTATTTCATTTTATAAAAACATGCTATCCCGTGTAATAGAATTTAATTTTATTATAATGACAATATATACTAACAATTGAGGTTATTACATAGTTGTTTTTTAATAGCCAGATTTAATAAAAATTATTATGCATAAATTGATATTGAAATTCAAATTATGGAACAATATTATGTGGATAACATCACATTAAGTGAATCAAGAGTTTAGTATAGTGATGAATTTTCTGAAATAATAAAATATGCATTTGAGATGTCATTGATTAAGGGAATAACATTATTTTTAGGTCTAAAATTTATATATAATAAGAAATCAACATATATTTTCCAAAAAATATTTTTGATGGAATTATAAAATAGATTTCAATTAGAGGATTAGAATAAAATTTATACTACCATTCCCCTCAACACAAATCATATAAGCTATGAACATAACAAATTTATTAATATCCATGAATATTGGAATATCAGTAAATGTTTATTACACTTTATAATACGGAAACTATCATGAACACACTTATGAAATATTTATTTAAATAATAGATAATTTTTTTATTTGTATTTATTTATATTTGATATTTGGGTTTTATATTTTTTGATTTTTTTTTGATTTTGAAGGGAAAATGTTTGTCACATGGTTAACACATGGTAAGGTCTAACTGTGTACAAATAGAGCATTTTGGGTCTACAGATTAGAAAAAGGGTTTTCACAGATGGAAAGCGGATTAGAAAACCATGAGGGTGACCAAAACACCCAGTACGGGGAGCAAGGTTGGTGCATAGCATGACCAACCATGAGGAGAAACTACGATATCTATGTAGAATATTAAAAATTATGTCATCACACATTCGACTTCCCTCATTTTCTCCCAAAAATGGGACCCTACTATCTTTACTTCTCCCTCTCATGTGACAAATCCAAACCAAACCTTCTTACAAACTCTACTCATTCATGATCCTATCCGATTGTGGATTTCAGTGCATCCAGCTTAGGTAAGGGTTTTCCCTCCTCTTCCACATTTTGTTACATTATATTCCTCCCCCCCTTCTTCCCTCACACTGCATGTAATATAGGCCGAAATCTATGTCATGTTTGATCTTATTTTTCTTATGATCTATTTTAAAAGGGTATTATTTTAGTTGGGTTCTTCTTAATCTTTTGAGGTTACATGGACCTTGTTAAAGTGGTTTTAGGAAATGATTATTAAAAACATTGATTTTGATGTAGGGTTTCGGTATACTCCAATATTTAACTCAAGAAAAAATGATGGATTGGGTTTCAAATTCATGTATTAAATTTATAATGACACTATTAAATGTTTTTGATAATTATTTGAAATTTAAATAATGTTTTACATGATTTTAATTTCAATTGAGAGGAATTCGAGTTTTTTAAAAAATGTTAAAAATTAATTTTAATTAACTGTGCACCCATGTGTTTGAGACCTTGAACGAATGGATGTTATAAATTATTTTTTAGATTTGAAATGTGATTTTGGTCTTCTAAGTCAAATTATTAATTGGATTCAAACTTTTACTTCCCATTTCAAGTAGCATTTGAAATGTAAAGTATTAATAATGTTATTTGAGAATGCTTTAAAAAGAAAAAATTAAGTTTTCCAAGTGCCTTTTTATTTATTTATGGGTTATACACATATTAATGGGTTTAAATATATGTAAAACATCAGATTTGATTATATGATTTTTTTTATTGATAAAAAAACACACACACACACACATAAGTAAATGTATATCGCATTAATGATGGAGTGGATTTGGAAATTTACAATAGATACTAGATTTTTTATACAAATATTTTATTATAATTCTAATGTGATTTATAAAAACCGTTTTATAATGGTTCACTATTCACATGATGTTTCATAAAAATGTTTTTTAAATAATGAAAGCCACGATGTGAAAATTTTAATTTTTTTGCATGTATTAATGGAAATTAAAATTATTTTATGTGATTTAAGAAATTAAATAGTTTTAAGAGGTATGCATTTCCTTAGATGAATTATATGGCATATTAAGGGACGATTAATGGCCCATTTTGATAAACTGTGACGTTTTTTAACAATGATGTGATGTCTTTGAAATGTTAATAACTCATGGGAACCATGGGTATGTAAATGGGGTGACTAGGATAAGTAAGTTAGGAAGAACTACACCCCATAGCTTGTGAACAATTCTATAACACTAACTAAAGAACATGGAACTATAATTTTGTTACCTAAAGCTTTTGGCATGGTCTTTCGTAGAGGATCATTTACAATAATATTATTTTTTGGTTCAACATCGAGAGTATAAGGATAATGGGTTGAAAATACCTGACCATATTTTTCTTAGGTTTACCTATGGTTCTTGGTTTTGTCCTACTACTTTTGAATCCTTTTTTTATTATTTAAATTACAAAAAAATGTTTTTATAGATAATTTTTATCTATCCTATTAAATTATTTAATTATCCATTTTTCTATATTAATGTTCTAAAATCATTGATAAAGGGGTTTTTGTAAAATTGTATGAAAACTAGGTTTGTGATGAATTTTTCCAATAATAGTAACATATGATAATTAGATACATTCTCAATGATTTTTTTCACTTAAAAGAAAAATGATTTTTTATAAATATTAATGATTTTACATAGTCATTCTTTATAAATTATAAAACCAATTAATTATTTATATTATCAAACTATCATGAAAATGAATATTTAAAATAAGGAAAATTATGTGGTATGGTGGGTGGTGGACTACTGGGAATTTTTATGGTCACTATTATTTATATTATAGTTTATGGTTTTATATATCTTACTAAAACATATGGAATGTTAAGGTTAGGAAACATATCGTTACCTATTAATCTATATAGAAGAATATCAATGTTTGTTTTCATCATTCATTTTATCGCATAATAAAATTAGGTACATTACATTTAGTTATCATTATGGGTGACAACAAATATCTATTGAGGTAATAGGGGGACACCAAGATATCTATAGGTGGGAGAATTTGATGGTGAGGGAGTGATTTATTTTTTTCTATGTTTCAAATCATTTTACCACTTTTATGTTAAATTTTTTATTTTTTCTATCACATGGACCTCTTACATATAGAGTGGTCTTAATTTTTTTTTCACTGTATCATTAATTATTTATATGGATGAAATTACTCCAAAAAGTATCATTTGATTCCCTTATAACTTGTAACCACCCCAAGAAGAATGATAATGTTCCTAGAGGATGTTTTAGGATGGATCAAGAATCCAATGGATGGAATGATGAGGCTGGTCTATGCAAAATTAAATCATATCCTAGGATCTAATATGGGCCTATCTTTTAGAACATACATTTCTATTTATGATATCATTTAAAGTATATTAGGATTCATGAAGATCAATAGGTATGACATGGTTTGATACGTGATAATCACCACTTGTGAAAAACCATGATTTACCATTAGATGGCGGGTTTGATTTTCAATTCAAATTATGATATTGCTTACTTCGTATGGATTTATTTAATTTTTTTGGGATGAAAATACATTTTGAACTAGTGTAACTTGGTAATTGCACACTACAAAGAAAACATTGTCGAGGATAATTTCGTGGATCAATATGATACCTAGTGGTGGTTGAAATATTTGATCATGGTCTACTAAACCATGTGTAAAAGTCATGCACAATCACTATCCACTGATGAAAATTTTCAATAATTATGTGATTATATTAATTATATTATGCTAGGAGAGGGTTCAATTTGTATGTAATATGGTTTATTTTTGGTTAATTTTTTTAGAAATTTTAAGTAGGGAAAATTTTCATTTAAAACGAGACTTTTAGTATGGGAAAACGGGTTTTCTAAAATGGATTAAAATTGGTATGATCTATATATGTGTGAAAAAAATCCTATAAAAAAGTATCTAGGATTTATAATTTTTTTAAATTAAGGTTTTTAGACTAAAAAATGGGAATATGTGTTTTTAAATGATTTTAATTTATGAAAAGTGGTTTTGAAGGTATTTAAGAGAGTTTTAAAAAACTAAAATTTAACATGAATTTGAATATATTTAAATATTTTTAATAAAGGGAATACAAAAAATAAAATATTAGGTTTTCAAGTGAAGTTTGAAAATTCCTTTTCTAAAGTTTAATTATTATAATAGTTTAAGCGGAGAATTTTTTTGTTAATTTCATGATTTTCTAGAGTTATTATTTTTTTATATCATGTGAGTGTTGTTTTCTATTGGGCTGATATTTTGGACAAAGGATAGTTTTTATTTGAAATATTTTATTAGATCATGTGATTTCCATCATTGTTTAAAGAATTCTTGCAAGAAATTTCTTAGGAATATCAGTCTTAATAAGTCAAATATTTTTATTTTTCAGTTGAATTATTCGTGAAGTGTTTTGGATTGGGTGTTTTTTATAATATCACTTCCATATTAGTTTTTATAGGTTGGGATGTTCTGATATTTTTTCTTATTCCAAATTATTGTGGTTGCATATTATGAGGTTTTTTGGGTGTGGTTGTGGTAAATTTTTTTTTATGTTTGTTATGAATAAGAAAACCTTAGGTGATTTCCTTAGGTGAATTGGAAATATTCTTCCTACCTAGGTTTGTAAAATAAATGGCCTTAGTTTGACCTTTTTAGGTTTACCAGGAGGGGTACCCTTCATATGTGGTCCTGTGATACCCTTTTTCATTGACCTAGGGATAACAACAATGTGGTTTGATGGGGTGTTTTGTCATGGTTCATGACTCATTTATTTTCATTCAGGGGCTAGATGCTATTAGTGATCGGCTTAATGGCGATTGTCACGAGAATGTTACGAGTTCTTATAAGGATGTTTCTTTTTTATGAATGTCGGATAACTTGAGTTAATTTTGAGATTAATTTCTTTTTCAGTAGAATAAGAAGAACATATTTGGTTAGAGAACATTATTTGAGTCTTTAGGATTTAAGATTCATGTTTTGGTCTTGTGATCATATTTATTATATTTTCCTTGTTTGTTCTCCTTAATAATTATTAATGGTCGAGAAACCCACATTGTGTGTTCTTTAATTGATACTCACTCTTGAATTGGTAACATGTGAGTAGTGAAATGAGGATCTAAGATGTTTTGTGTGTTGGAGTTTCTTTTACTACATCAGATTATTTCATTTTGGAGTGACTTAGATATTTGATTTAGGAGTGTCACATTCTCTTTGGATAAAGCTTTTCTCTCATTTTATCCCATTTTTGATTGCGGTTCACAAGGAGAGATCCTTGAGTTCTATTTATTTGGAGGGAAAAGGGTTATGATGTGCATAATTTTCACACATTATCCGAGGAATAAATGATTTAATTTTTTACAATTTATAATTTATTTTAATTTATTTACCTTTCTGGTTCGGATGATCAATTTTTTTAAATATTATAAATTTTAAGAGAATATACATATTACATGGATATAATATAGTTAGTTCGAACCACGAAATAACTATACACTTAGTGTCTAGAGTTTACAGAATTTTGTTTTCATTGTTGGATCATAATTTCTCTAATCAGGAGACCAAACCTCGTAGGATCCCTAAACACTCAGTATGGGGTGCATGGTTGGATTATGGTGTGTCCAACTTTTTGAACTAACCATGTGATGTGAAAAAAATATTAAAAAATCAGGTCTAAATATTTTTTGATTCTCTCTTTTTATCCTTATAATCAAACACATATTTTATTTCCATCTACCTCTTCCATTACACAGTTGAACCCCCTCCTTTTACTTGACCTATCATCTTCGTGCCTCCACTCCTACCAAGGACTCAGGTTTATTGGGATTAGGATGGTGGTTTCCCTAATTTTCCTACTTCCCCTCCTTTCCCATCCCCCCTTATCCCCTACATCTCACTACATGAACTATGATCTGAATTATAGGATAGGTATGGTATGATTTTTCTTTTGGATTTATATCAATTATTTATTTTATGTGCTTGGGGTTCATCTTGGCCAGTTGTGGTTCTTTGGACCATGATTCAATGGTTTTAGGCACTAATTATTAATGTAAGTAAATTTTAGATAATGTTTCTCCACGAATGACTCCTTAATTCTATATAATTTAATTTCTTATGTTTGATGTTCGTGTCATAATATTATAATGATAATATTAATTTTTTTTATAATTATTTGAAATTTAAATCATGTTTTACAAGATTTTCATTTTAATGCATATGTAGTAATGATTCTCAGAATATTCTAAAAATATGATGTTATAATCCACACAACCGACATGTTTGTGAAATCTACAGAATTCCCTATACAAATGTTTTTTGTGATTCAAAATGGAATTTTTTTTCTTAATGGTGAAATTTCCTATTGGTTCCTAATTTTTAATTTCAATTGAAGTGAAAATTGAAAGTCCAAGTATTAATTAAGTTAATCAATATTGTCTTAAAATATAAAATTTATTTTTGAAAATGCATTTGGTCGTATTTAGTATATATATACATGTAAATGGGTATATATATACACATAATTTCAAATGTTAATATATAAATTTGTGCTTTGAGAGGAATATATATATATATTTATATATGTGAATATTTTAGTTATTGTATAAGTGAATAATTATGTGGGGATAATATAATTTAAGGTTGATACTTAGTTTTTTTTTAAGAAATTGATATAAAGGATTTATCAAAATAATTTAAACATGGAAGTTAACATGATTCTATTTTCTTATGATGTTTTATAAAATGGGTATTAAAATTAATTAAGTCTAATGTGCGATAGTTTTGATGATTTTTTATATCTTATATGAACTTACCATGATATTGATTTATTTTAGAAATCAAATGGTTTAAAGATATTGGGACCACTTTGGGTATAAGGTTGCATTAGTTGTCAACAATTTTCAATGAAGATCAAAATGAACAATGAGATAAAGAAGAACTCCATTCATTTTTAGATTGGTAAATTAGATAGTGATTTACTTATTTTTATTTCCTGAATATAATAAATTTACCAAACTTGTGATGCCAACCTTATGAAGGAAAGGGCGAGAAAAGGTGATGCTAATCATATTTAGCTCTGATTGGAAAGAATGATGTTGCTGGAAGACAAGGATATTGTAATACTTTACTTTTCAAATATGACGATGAAAAAGGTAATCGATCAATGACCATATATCATGACCGATATGGTTTGTGATGAATGTAGCTGATTACTAAAGAAGAAAGATTTCATTGAAGAAACATATATTTTCTCACTGAAGAAGAAATTTAAGGTGGTGTTGTTTCCCAGTGTTTTCCAAATTTTTGGACCTCCAAAAAGAAATTTTGTTTTTTACAATGGAAGGATTTCCATGTAGGAGTAAAAAATATGAAGAATAGAGAATGAAATTGGAAAAGAAAGAAAACCACACACCTCAGAAGTGTCTTATGCTGAACAGAAACAAATAATTTCATGCCAATCTGTTGAAGAGATCATCATCTGGATAAACTGAGTGCGACCTCTCCCAAGGCAGTGAGCTAGGGGGAGCCTATAGATATGACCTGAGGGAATCAATGATCTATCCTTGAACCTTTAGGTAATTAAACTCCAACAGAGTGACTATTCATGAACAATTATATTACATATGTAGTGAAGATTAGTAGAATTCGGTATGATCGAAAACCTGTTGGCATATGTTCATTTGACATTAGACATGTTGGTGAACTAAGTAAAAGTAATGTCCAGTCCTTCTACATGTGAATGTTTTAATTACTAAAAATATCCATTATACAAGTTAAAAAAAGTTCCTACTAAATGGCAACAATATCTAGTAATGAGGATAAAAAATTAACTCCCTGATTCACACCCCTCTCAGGGTGGTCTAGGGTTATTAAAAAGAGATCTATATTTCCATTGATAAATGATATGGATTATGAAGGGTAGATGAATAGATCCTATTTGATAAATTAATATGTTTACAGAATGGTAATAAAACATTAGAACCCTGGTTACATAGATAAGATGACTTATATAAGTATTATAGGAATACTTGTACATTTGATCTTGTGAATAACAATACAACATTAACTAGAAATCATGTGATGTGGATTTTTTTACTGCTTGGATTTTCCATGGTCCTCTACATTGACTCATCTAGAAGAACGATATTTTTGGTTTTGATAACTGACAGGACATATATCATGGGATGATAGTCCCTAAAATTCGTTTCCCTATGGTTACCGCTGGTGCTCGGTTTTTTATTACTAATATTGATTTTTTATTTTTTTATTTAAATTATCAAAATCAATTTTATAATGAAATTATTTCTTCTATTCTATTAGAATATGTCATCACCCTTCTTATATCATTAATGTTTTAAATGTTTTAATAAATAGATGTTTCTAAAAATTATGAAAAATTGTATTCAAATGAGATTTTTAAATATCATATGTGCATGAAAATTTAATGTTATCTTAGTAGTTATTATTATCTAAATGACAATAATGGAAGTTATAAATATTAATGTTTGATAGTATATTTATTTATAAAATAGAAATCCTATTTATATTTTTTTTCTCAAACTAGCATGAAAATGGATCTTTTATTAAAGGGTAAGTATTTTGAAAGGTGGATGGTGGCCTAATGAATTTTTTTTATTATTCTGATTTTTATTTTAGTATTAAGGTATGAATATTTTATTACTCCTCATGGAGTGTTGGGGATTTTATACCAAATGAATACTTATAATGTTTCATAGATGTATTTCAGTATTAATTTTATTATACCTTCTTTATCACACAAGCTATGTAGTTCTTTACTGATTCTAGTTATCATCATAGGTTTCACACAATATCTATTTATGTTGTAGTGGTACTCAAATCTGGCTACATGTGAGGGAGTTTTTTTGTTGAATGTTAGTATTTATTTTATTGGTTTGATTTAAACAGTTTTATTACTTTTATATTATAGTGTTTATTTATATCATCCCATGTAACTCCAACATATGTAGTAGAAAATACCATTTTATAATTCATATTTAATTTAAATATTTAAGAATAATAATTCCCATGAGAACTAATTTGATAACACTGGCAGCAAGTACCACCCTAGGGTGATCATGAATGCACCTCAAGAATGTATTGAGTTGGATCAAGAGTTCGATGGATGAATGAATTTGGATAATATTTAAAAAAATTAGATCATATTTTCTTAAGTGGAACTAGGTTTTAGAGTTCCATTTTTAATTTGGGATGTTTGGTAGAATAGAGTAGGATTGTTAGATCCTATGAGGTAGGTGATGGGATGGTACCTGATAACTACTACATACGATGAAACATGAGTTACCATGGGATTATAGAATTTAAATTTTGATTCCAATTTTTTATTTGGTCTTATGGATATATACATGTGTGTGTTTGTGTTTGGGGAATGAAAATGAGAGTTTTACTATAACACCCAGAGAGTTTTATAAAATATTTCACTTCAAATAAATTTAATTTCTTAGATATCTTATGATTAATGAAACCTGTAGAAAAATAAACCATAATATAGCATACCATTATAACATAGCCTTTAAATTGGTCACTTACCATAATACAAAAATATCCCATGTCTCAAAATAAGGATGTTTATTAGATATCAAGATAACGACCTCATACACCATTATCTCTCGAATAGCTGTAGCGGTGTATATGATATAGTTGGGTGAATATACCATATGGTGAAGAGTTTTGATATAGAGGAAGTAAAACAATATAGGAGTAATGAATAATAGTAGAAATAGTACCACATACATGATAAAATGAAAAATTAAATTCAAATAAAAAAATATAATAATAGATAAATGATTATGTAATGATAATATAAAATGAACATAAATGTCAAACTTGATGAAATATAGAAAAAAGACCACACTGACCCAAATAAACTAAAAAACATTATTCTCAAACACCATGTACGTCACGTCTCTATTACCCCACCCATCCAGCAAGAAATAATCAACAAAAAAGACTTTTTTTTATTTCACAAACATATATCCATGTAATCTGCTCAGGTAAAGAAAGGTGGCCTAAATAGGTTATGAGAATAACTCCATAGGTCGACACCACCATATCTAAAACAAACTGGCCTAATAATATGTGAATGCAATAATGTGATAACCATGATTATTGATTAATCAATTAATATGATACAATAAAATCTACTTCAACACCATGCAAGAATATATTTGAGCATGTATCACTACCATGCCAACCATAACAACAAGGGCATGAACTAATCAAATATTTAGGTTAAGAATTATATGAATTATAATATAATGAGTTTAATAACTTTATATAAGTATTTCCTCACCACTAAAGAAGGAACTTAACATAATAGTTTTCGAACCATCTAAAAAATACCATTATATAATCATTTAAAAATATGTTGGAAACCCCTTTATATAACCATTTCAGCATCTCTAGGGAAATCCATTTATATATTAAGCTATACATCATAGGGAAAAATACCTTTTTAAAACTATTTTAGTATAAATCACAACACAGGTAATAATGGAAGAAATTACATGACACAACATAATAAGTCACAACGGTCAATTTATACAATTACCATTTTTCTTTCTATTATCCATTCATTCATTAAAATAATCTTTAATCCAATAATATATCCATTTTCACAGCCTTTTTGTATCAAAATGTCACAAATCATTTACTAATAATGGAATCCATTTTCCATGGTGAATCAATCACAGTTAATCCCCAGATATTTCTTGTGATGCTAAATAATATTTTAATCCATGAGATAAATCACAAATTTTCAAGGTTAAGCTCACCCAATAGGTATCTGCAAGCCAAGTATCACACCATTTGATCTAAAGGGATCCAAAGATCAGTCCAAACACATGATTATCATCACCCATTATTCTATTTGTTAATGCGCATGCTGTGTCTGTATAATCACATAATATTACACATACTTGAACAAATAGAAACAAATCATGGTGATTTTTTAAATCAACAACCTTTATTTGGTGATTATATAAATTCAATAAACTCATAATACAAATAAGGAAATAAGGTGAAATATAATATAATAAGAAACCTAGATCATAGAATATCAAAACATAGTTCAACAATGATAATGATATTTCACCGTGATAATGGAGACGAAGAATATGAAAGGGTAAAAACAAATAAAAAACTCACCGAAGGAAAAATTCATGATTGAGACATCAGGAAAGGAAGGAATGATGAAATTTTTTTTGAGTTACCTTGGGGTTCAAGAGGGGAAGCTGCACAGTGGATTAAAAATAAATCATATGCATTTCATTGTTTAAAACTGAATATCTCGGGGAATTCAATATGTGAAACCATTTCACAATATTAATTTATATATTAATGATATTTGATGTAAAGTGAATTTCATTGGGAGAAAATGTCCTATATCAACCATTTAACGTCATGAACCAATTTAAAAAATGTAACCATTTTATTCCCTAAACCAGTTCATGGATTCTTTCCATCAAAAGTTTCAGATTGTGAAGCTTGTTCACATTGTGAATGTTCCCAATAGACATATCTCATTGTAAATCCAATATAAAGAACCTAAACCCCCTCTAAATAATTATAAACCATGTAAAACACTGATAATACCTTGATACATTTATACTAAGGCTCTATTAGTTTTAAAAAACATACATCACAAAATATTAGGTCATTTTCCACATAAAATTTTCTGATCGTAAAAAAGGTACTTAACCACTAAGGTTAAAATAAGAAGAAAATCCAACAAAAATATTTTAAACCAAAACATAAAATGATAATTACAAGGAGAAAATGGGATCTTATAACCTCCCAACCATATAACATATCATCCCCATGCTCCTCCAATAATCAATATTAGATCTTAGAAAACAATTCTATCCACTGTTCTGGCATATCAGATTCCCTCTCTGCGGTCTCCACATGAACACTCCCATGTGACAAGGGTTTATATGATATCTCTGAGGTTGTGATATATGAAACACATCATGAATTACACTATAATTCTATGGATGGTCCAATTGATATTCCACTAGACCGAGCCTTTCTAATCTCTTAGAAGACAAAAAAATAGATCGGTAGCATTCCATATATATTTTTATGGAATTTCAAAAACCTAGGTAAAAATGTCTGGAAATTATATTTAACATCCTCAAACTCTAGAGGTCATATCTGAGGGACATAATAAAATTTCATCATACTCTACGTCATCCCAAATCTCACCCTTATCAACAGAAAATTCTTAAAAATAATATTCATGAGACTATGTCTAACAAGCGTTGAATCACTTACCTCAAACAAAGTTGAGAATTCGATGACCCTCTATAAAAATCCTCAAATTATACCATCCGGATCAATTCATAGAAGTTATTATAAGAAAACTCTATTAGTGATAAAGTCACTCCTTTGAACCAAAATGATAAAAAAATAGGATGATAACATATCTTAAAAAATCAGAATTGTATGTTTAGAATGTTATTCAGTCAATGGATGATTTTCTGTACTCAGAAGAACCTATGATCCTAGATCCTTCTAAATAAAATTCCATAAATGAGATCTAAAGTAAGGATCTCTATAATTAAAAGACACTCCTCATAACACCATGAAACTAGACTATCTCATACATGTAAATACAACCCAAATAATTAACAGTTAAGGTATCTCTCATATGCATGAAGTGGGATAAATTCATTAGTCAATCTATGATCACATATACTATATCATTCTTATTGATTTTGTAAGTTAATAATTTCAAAAAATACACAATGACACCATTAAATTTCTATTATGGAATGGGGAAAGGCTACAACATCCCAACAGACCTATGGTGCATGGCCTTTATCTAATTATAGGTGAAACATATTTCTACAAATATTGATACATCATTATTAATTCATGGACACTAGTACTCTCTAAGGATATCACAATACATTGTTTCATCCATATATGGACCTCCCATTTAGAAACAAGAAACTCTCTCATGAGATACTCACACAAGCCTATTGGAAACCATACTTGGATATAGATAATGAGATCATCGATGCTACCAATATATCATCCTAGTGGCTCCCCTCTATATAATCTATTTGTTAGAGATAAAACCACAAGATAAAATAACTTATCTTTTATGAAACTGTCAATAATTAGAGGTATAACAGATTTCAAAGTCAGATATACTCATCCCTAGGACCCTTGATTGTCGTGACGAATTTATGAAAAACGCACCATCATCCACCAATCATCACAAGACTCTCATATCGACTCTTTATATATCATCATGATTTATGAATATGTAATTATATTTCCATTTAAAGGTGTATAATCTAACTGGAAGATGAAATACTGTAGGTAGTCGACCCTCCTCCTCTACTTAAGGTTTAGGTCTCACTGAGAAATGATGTACATTAGGATCTTATGGTTAGTGTACACCATGAACCTATCACCCAAAAATAACGTTTCTATAGTATCTCATAAAATATAACACCAATGATAACTCCATATCAAGAGTAGGATAACTTCTATCATGAAATATCTACTATCTAGAGCCATAATAAACCACTTGGTCCTCTTGTATCAGAACCACTGGATAAATCATAGTACATACTATATTCCATATCTAGGATATGTAATGAGAGGTTATAGGTTGAGGTTAGCCTCATTTTCATCTCCTAAAAACTTATCTATATAGAATCCAACCAAATATACATCACCTCTTTCTTTTCCATCTCGAATATCAGTTCTTCTAGAATGGAGAAGTCATCAAAATATTACAATAATAACCTAAAAATCCACAAAAATCTAAATTTTGATAATATTATTAGGCAAATATGAATATATACCATAAATACACCCTTCTATGGGTCCACTGACCCTCTATCCTTAAAATGACATGAACCAAAAGTGCAAAATATCAATATAGATATTTAAGTTTGTTAGATTATTGTAAAGTTGATGCTATCTCAATTT
The DNA here is from genome assembly GCA_963277665.1 of Viscum album. Classification (NCBI taxonomy): domain Eukaryota; kingdom Viridiplantae; phylum Streptophyta; class Magnoliopsida; order Santalales; family Viscaceae; genus Viscum; species Viscum album. Next base: position 488,885,333 of record OY728148.1, on the reverse strand, counting down.
AATCATGATTACATAACGAAGTTTGGAAGGATCATATTCCAAATGGGATTACACTAATTTACCATTGAAAAAAATAACCAAAAAGTGGTCCCAAAATGGTTGAAATACCTAATTCATCATGGCCATGAATAACACATGTGCGTTATTCAAACCAAAAGACATCACTATGAACACATACAATCCATAGATGATTAAAAAATATATATGAGGTATATATGATGTATTAAATATCAATTTTTGGTATCCTAATCTCATATCAATCTTGGAGAAGATCTTAGGACCTCACAGCTATTCAAATTATTGTCGATGCGTGGAATGGGATTCTGATTCTTTATTTTCATCTTTTTCAATATATGATAATCATAGGAATAATGTCCCATAATTATTTTAAAAAAGATTTTGGGAACTATATGGTGATGTAATAGGCCATATGAAAACATTAGAATCAAAATATTACAACTGAACTTTCATCTATTGAAGCTCTTATTGTGGAATCATGTAAGGTGGACTAGAGAGTAGCACTGATCCCATCACTAACTCGACCATGTACAAGTTTTGTCCGTTGGGTGTTAATCCATAAAATTTTTTATAAAAGAAATCATAAAAACAGTCTACCATTGGACGAAAAGTTTCCTATTACATCCCTCCATCATCCAAAAAATGCATGTAATATGAAGCATGAGGCAATCTAATATGAACTGAATCTGTCCTACATGACTTGATTGAATATCACACTCACCCTAGTGAAAATATATTCCTCTATTTGGAGATAGAAAGGTAGATCTAATGTGGTAATAGATGATGTTGTATGGGAATATAAATTTCTAATCCATAATAAGAATCAAATTGAAACCAATCATCTCCAACCCAAAAAGATCGCAAAGGAAATGATAACAACTAATTTATAGAGAAAACACCTTGAATTATTTGATATTATCCAAACACAGACATAACGATGTATTTATGGCTAGAACAAAATCTAATACATGCATAACCAAGCCCATCAAATTTATAAAAATAGAAGATAAAAGTTAATATGATTCTTTTGTATCAAAAACTTCCATGAAATGGTATATGATTCGGGATTCATACCACTGATTGCATAAGTTACTACATCCAAACATGAAAAAGAAGAGTTAATAGTGTGTAGATAAATTTACCCTCTACCCAAGGATCTGGTCTATCAACAATGTGTTGTTCCCTCTGTCTGGTGCTACCACTCTTACACGAGATTACCCTATACCCTACCTTGACCAAAATGATCAGCAAAACACCAACTACCCATCTGCCGAGGGGTAGCTGTTTCCATTTCTAGACTACAGTACATGTCCTCATACCCTTAAATCTCACTACTAATACAACACCTAAAAAACCTCTGTTATTGAACCAAACTACCATAAGGATGACACTCTAAATCAGGTTATATATTCTGAGGCCACTAATAACCAAAATTTCCACACTAATTTCACTATAAAAAAACATGGCCCAAAAATGGATTCCAACTTCCCTAGTTACTCTTAACATTTTTTCCAAGGTGATAACTATCATAACAATGATTCTTTATACCAGAAAACTACTCTATGTTCTCTATAAAGAAACAACCATGTTGATACTTTTTTCCACTCTTATATTCCCTTCTAGGATGAGAGACTAATTAATCATTTTTGAAAATATAATAAAGTGAAATATGTTCCTTAGTGACCTAATATCATAGTTAATCCCAAAATATAAATGCCTCTCCTGAGAAATCTCATAATTTTGAAAATATTTCACAAAGAGTTACAATTTGGTGAAATTTCTAGTGTATCCCAGCACTTAAAACCCCTCTTGTGTTAGGTTCCTAAACTTGGGAGCAAGTTTAAACTTAAATGTTTCGGGATAGAGGTGACTCAAAAACATATCATTGAACTCCTTCTAGGGTAAATCTTCTTATTACATAAAATTCTCTACATTTTCCAACTAATGCTTTCTTGGTCCATGAATCATGTATGTAACAAGATTCAACCTTTTATATGCTTGTGTCTCAAGGTTCCTGAAGATCTTCTAGACTAACTTGATCTAGAACTCAACTATTTGGGGGCCTCCCTCTCCATATAACATAGGTGTATTTTGTAGTTGAAACTCTTTCATCTACTCATATATCAAGGTAATGGAGCTAATAGTCTCACTTTCGGGGATTTCTTGAACCTTAGGATGATATCACGAAACTGATCATCTATTTGTTCCTTAGGAGGTATAGGAAGATCTTGTTAAGTAGTGTTAGGTGTGTGCTGATTTCCACTATCATAAAGATGGGGAATTTTCTCTATAAGACAATGAAACTCTATAGAACATTGGATAACAACCAGGCCAACCTAAAAAGGTGACAACAATAGAGAATCACTAGATCATGTTATCTTTAAACATGAATTATCAAGTGAATTGACATGACATAAGAATTCCTTCCTTTAAATTATAATGTATAAAAGATATCTAATTTCATAGTTTATATAGAAAAATATATCACATCTAAAAAATATAACCCTATCATGAACCATGTGAGTCCATATATATCCCTATTTATAACATCCCGACCCAGATGCCACACATTGGTTCCCTGAGCCAGTTCTCCACATGGCCTCATGTGTGCCTCCCCATATTCCAGAGGATTCTAAATAGTATAGATGGTCTAATATCAATCATTAGGAGACTATACCCTCTTTTTCAGAATAGTACACAATTGGAAATAAATAAAAAATAAAAAATAATGCTATAAAATAACCGGAAAAAATATAAAAAGATAACTTAAACTAAAAATATAATATCAAAATTGAACAGTAGATATCCCATTCTAAATTACATGCCATGTTCCAACATTAAACTCAAAAGTAAATACACCAAAAAATCCCAAGAGGGACCCGAACCTTGTCTGGTTACCTCATCCCCTCTCCATCCCAACTCGTCCATATAATACAAGTTATTTTACCTTATCCTGTCTTGCAAACATGAAATCAATTTGTTTGACGATTAAGAATCCCATGTAGGTTGTGAGTACAACTCAATAGTCCACCACCAATGATATCTAAAACAATATACATTCAAATAGGATAAGCCGTTGTAATATGAAATAAATAAAATGAATAAATAAATAGTTATCAAATTATAAAATTATCAATTTATCATTATTTAAATGAATAAACATGAGTGTTCCCAAAGAAACCCAGACACTCCATACACACATGAATTCCAGTGTTACCATTCATTGTATCAATTGACATATGAATTCCATTGTAATCATTCATTACCTCGATTTACACATGAATTCCATTATTACCATTCATTTTCTTAATTTTAGACATAAATTCCATTAATACATATAATTGTGTAAATTTAAACATGAATAACATTATTACAATTCATTGTCTCAATATTGAAATTACACTACAACACATTAATTAATTAAAAAATTAATTAATCAAAATTATCTCATTAATTAATTCAACAATTAATCAATCATCTCAATCCCAGTAGTATTCAACCATTAGAAAATCATATCAATATAATTACTAATTAAACAATTAATTCATCACATAAATTCCCTTAATTAGTCCTCAAATTAATTAAATACATAAATCCCATTACTTACTTCACTAATTATGTAACTAATATCCAAAAACTCAAAATCATATAATTAATTCAACAATTAATTATTCACTTCATAATTAAATATTCTAATAATTATCTCTTTAATTAATTATTCCCATGCCCCAATTTGAAATTATTATAATTAACCCAACAACTAATTATCATTAAATCAAAATTAAATGTTCAAAATATCTCCATAATTTATTATCTAAAATCAATAATTTCAATATATCATAATTAATTCAAAAATTAATAATTAAAATATTTCAATACAATATACATAATTAAATAGTTCCTTAATTAATTAATTCACCAAATTAATTAATTAAATTTTCGGAAAAAAGTAAAATCATAAAATAAAATTTATATAATTACATAAAAAATTGAAATCTATACTTTGGGATTTTAATTATAGACTACATACCTCAATTCAAAGATGAGAAATTGCGAAAAAAATACTGATTTGAATAGAATAACAATACAAAACTTGATCTATATCTGAGAGATAATTCTAATTAAAAGAATACATAAAAAATACAGATCTATATCCAAAAATCCTAGATCTATATTCAAGAAACTTTATATAGACGCAACAAAAAACATAAAATAAACACAACCAAAGAACTAGAGAATAACATGAGAGAGATGGGAAATCCATTAGGATGAGATTACATACCTGAAAAGGTATATATCTACCAATAGGGATCTTAATCACCAATAATAGAAGTCGTATAACCTTATAATCCAACCACGATGCACTAGAATCGATATAAATTGATTATGGGTTTAGAAAGGCCATTTGGTGTATAAGACGAGGGTTCAAAAAAATTTATGAAATATCTGGTGATTAAATTCTCGTACGCATGGTTTTCTTCATGGGGTACATAGTTTCCCCGAACTGTGTACCTATTATAGAGGAGGGGGAATGATAATACTTTTATGGTGCATGATTTTATAAACTATGCACAAGCCATGCCAATCCCCTCTTTCTAGGGTATCAAGGATTGTTGGTCTAGGGCACATTGTTAGGGATAACCGTGGGCCAACCATGCACTGTTTTCATTCATCCATTTTACTCAAAATATCATCCAAAAAACTACCCAATTTCAAACCAAATGAAATTTAATCAATAAAATAAAAAATTTACTTGCAAAATATCCTCATACATCTATATAAAAGGTCTGGGTTTTATAATCTCCTCAACTTATAACCATTCATCCTCGAGCTCTACTCTCAATAATCTCTATGATTCCTAGTAAAAAGGATTGGGCCCATGATATACTATATCATATTTCCTCTCCTATTATTCTATTTGAAAATGGACATGTTTTAATAATACACGAACAATAAAGACTGTCTTTCCCCTCAACAATTTCTCACTCTGATCCAACACACGTATCAGATGCTCCTTATTTGATGCAAATATCTAAAGCTCAACATCATCCACATTGATCACATGAGAAGGGTCGGTTTGATACCACTATAGTTGTAGAACATGGAAATCTTCATGAATGGAATTTTATACATGTAGAAGAGCCAATCTATACACCATATACTCGAGTCGCTCCACTATATAAAACAGTCCAAAGAACCTGGGTGCCAACCTGCCCTGTCTTCATATCCTGTAGTGACCCAATTAGGGCAACACCTGAAGGAATAAAAAATCACACATTTTAAACACTATATGTTGACAACATCAATCAACATATGAATTCTGTATACTCTGATACATATCCATGCATTTTTGAAATAGTTGAACCTACTCTGATGTGTCCTACATGAGACTGGGTTCCAAAAACTCAGACCCATCTTCCTCCTTCCATCCTAGAAGTTATTTTCATGGCCTAAAATAATGATACCCATATTGTTCTTTATAAATTGAACCATGATAACCATTTTTATAGTAAAACTACAAAAAATAAAGGAGATTCCCCCAAGACCCACCAAATTTAAGAACACATGCTCAAATCATATCCCTAAGAACATGTATAGTATGCTATGTCTGCGCATCTGTTTGTGGGTGGAATGTTATAGTAAAAAAATATGTGAACCATAAACCCTATATAAGACCTGAAGTAAGAACAATGTAAAGAAAAACTTAGGATATGAAACAACAGTCTACATCACCCCATATAGATAGACTATCTCTTGATCATACAAGTCTTCCATATACTCCACTGAGATGGTTTCCCATATAGGCAGGAAATGTGATACCTATATCAATCAATCCACTACCACAAAAATAGATTCATTTTTCTGAGGCATCCTCAGAAGTCCCACCAGAAAATCCATGGTAACTTCATCCCACTTCCATTCTAGAATGGCCATTAGTTGTAGTAAACCTCTTAGTCATGGATGGTCACCCTTCACATGCTGACTGGTGTAGAATAATTTGACAAACCCTACTATATCCATTTTCATTCCTGGCCCCCAAAACTATCATCATAGGTCATGATACATTTTGGATACACCAGGATATACCACCAACTTTGAGGAATGAACACCCGAATAAACTTCTCCCGCATACTATTATGTATAAAAACACTATTCTTGTCATAGATGACCTCATCCTCATCTATTCTAAAATCAGATGGTGGCTCCCCACATTCAAGGTTATCCCTCAAGGTAAATTTTTTTGAATCCTCATAATTTCTACCTTGGATACATCTCAAATGGGTATAATCCACTGAAACTAATACCATAGTCATATTTTCCAAACTCTCCCAAACCACAACATGCATTTCAGTTAGTGAATACATCATCTTCCTCTCAACACTATATTCTTGAATTTCCTGAGTTTAAGTTTTCCTATTGAAAGAATCAAAAACATTGTTTCCCTTCCCACAACTTTATGATAACTCCAAATCAAATGACTACATATAATAAACCCTCCTTCAATAATGAATATTCAAATCTCTATGGTAAAATATACACTTAAAACTATTGTGATCCATATACACAGTAAAATTTTATCCATGTAGATAAAGTCATCAAGAAATTAAATCATAAACTACTATAACCAAGTCAATGTCATGTGTAGGGTAATTATGATCATTTAGACTCATCTTTTGAGACTAATATGGCACAAATCTATATCCTTACATCAACACTCCTCTAAGACCTATCCCAAAATAATCATAATACATTGTATACTTCTCACTAGACTTAGGTGGTATCAAGATAATTTCTGATGTCAAGCACTTCATATAGCTTCTTGAAATCATTCTCACATGCTATATACCAATATATATTTGTCCTCCTTTCATTAATTCTTGAATGAGGAACTTCTATACTGTAAATTTCCTGAATTAACCTCCGATAATATCCATCTAATCTTCAAAATATAAAGATGTCAAACATTTTATTATGATGATCCCATGAAACCACTAGACGAACCTTCTCTGGGTTTACTAAAAATAATTCCTTATAGATGATGTAACCCAATAAGTATACCTGATCAATCCAAAATTGAAACTTAGATAGAAAAGAGAGTATACAATTATCTCTCAGTATACTTAGGAGGATGTCAAGGTCTTGGGGGTGATCTTCATGAGTCTTGGATTACACTAAGATTTCATCCAAAAACACAACCAAAAAATAATATAGGTACGAAATAAATATTGTTTTCATGAATCCCATAAACACTGATGGTTCATTCATTAACCCAAATGGTATTACTATGATGAAATATCATCCATAGATAATTTTTGAATTCTGTCTTAAGTATATCATAAGGTTTAACTATCTACTAATGATACCATAATATCATGCCAATCATGGAAAAAATAAAAGATCCTCTCAATTGTTCAACATGATCATTGATGCATAGAAAATGATACTAGTTCTTCACCATCATCCAATTAAACATATTATAGTCAACCAAAAATCACATAGACCCATAATAATTCTTTGAAAACAAGACTTGAGAACCCCAAGGTAACTTACCTAGTGGGATAAATCCTTTATCCTCTAAATCCTCCTGCCGAGTCTTGATCTTTTAAAGCTATATCAGTGCCATTATATATGGTGGAATAGAAACTAGATCATACCCCAACATGAGATCAATAGTAAATTTGACATCTATCTTTGGTGGTAGTCCTAAGAAATATTTAGCAAAAACTTCATGAAATCCATCCACTCTAAGTGGAAAGACATTTTGATTATCCTCTGCCATCCAGAAACAAAATATAAACATTGGCGGTATGCTTCTCTGGTTTCTAGAGAACATCCCTTACATGACCTAACATTATATCCCACTCTCCATAGTGAATATAACTATCACCCTTAGGAGATATAATGGTCAAAATCCTTTGGTGACAATATATGTGGGCTTGGTATTCTATAAACTAGTCCATAACCATTATTAGTTGATGCCTGACATGTTAAGGATGTAAAAATTCAATATAAAATGATATTCCACATCCTTGAGAGAATATAACTTCCACGGGAAAATTTATCTTGACCGTATTTACATAGGTGTGTTTATCATCAACACCCTTCTCGCAAATTAAAACATCACGATCAAATAGTATACATTTTTTACAAAAATTAATGGAATGCGAGGCACTGGTATCTAATAAGAAACTGTCTAGAATAGAATCTACAAGAATATTACCTCTCACTATCAATGGTCCATCCATGATCTACCCAAGTGTAGGATGAATGAAATTTAATTGTTCTACCCCTATTCCATATGATGAAACCTGTGTCCCATTTATTGTACCACTCTGCTGATACATTCAATCATTCCTAGAAGATATGTTTCCACTACCTCTACCACATAAACAAGTTGAATTATAGCTTCTAGATTAATATGTTTCAGAATATCCCCTTCTCTTACCCTAGTTCTGTCTAGCTCCTCCAACACTACCCATCAATCATGGGTTCCAACATATCTTCTAAACATTTCCCATCCTTTCACAAGATTGAAACTCTACAGGTGGTTGGGGACTATGTGTATAATAGTGGCCCATCCAACCACACTGGTTCCATTCAATTAGTGTAAGGTCTAATGTGACTAACCCTTCCCCATAGACACTATTACAGTTACCCCCCAAGAAAACACCTTCATAAAGATAATTCCTACTCTCGGAAGATGTACATCCTGAACGTCTAGTATGAACGACTTGTCCTTCACTGGATTCCCCCCTTTGGTTCCCCTCAAATATGAGATCCTAATAAACCTCCCTATTAATCGTCTTTAATAGAAATAGGTTATAGAGGGACATGATCCCACATTTATGTTCTTCCTAAAAACACCTCGCCGTAGTAGTCCCATTCCTGATCAACGATGGAAAAAATAATTTCAAATATGTAACTATCCAATGTAGTCTACCATAGAAATACGCCACTTAGTAAACCTCTTGATCTCAACAACTCTTTCTAGCCTAAGAATATGTGGATAGATGGTCTAAAATAAATTTTCCAAGAAGTCCATCTATAACATACCATCATCCTATCCTATCCGAGCCTCAACATACCTACAACACTTCACTCATCCTTGTAGCATATAAGTATCCATCTTGACACTCCTCTAAGCAGGATTCTCTAAATTATCATGTATAGTCTCAATTGACTCTATCCAGAACACATCTCCATCATGTCCACACACTCTAGTAAAATTTAGAGGGTGTTACAACTAAAACTTCCACGCAATGTTAGACATACTCTTCACCACCCACACTTGGTCTATTCCCATGAATTGGATGAATTGAGAATTGTTATATTGGAAACACTAACCTAATTATTCACTAAATACAATCGGTTCCTAATGCTCCACTACTGGTAGATCATCTCCATCCATATCAACCTAGTGATCTCTAAAAAAGAGTATTCAGTGTGGAAAATATCTACAATTACAAACACATACCTTAGGACATAATTTAAAAAATTATAAAATTTATTGGAATTAGAAAAATCCTAGAACGACTTTACTCTATTCACCTCAACACAATCAAAACTGAGGCGCTATTACTACCCTTAACCATACTATAACAAGGTCATTATTATCAAAGGGTAAAATAAATATCATATTCATATTTATAATTATAAACCAATTTATTCTCATATTTCATCAATTAATAATCTCAGTTATACATAACAAACATTTTCATATCAATTTAACAAGTATGAAAAAATAGTTCAAGATCAACAACATACCCAAAACCCATTTTTCCGTGCATGCATAAAAAGATGCATGTCACCAAATAACCCCGAGTACCTAAAATGATTCATGAAAATATAAATTTCATTCGATACCGAGACATGATTGAAATCTAAAAAAATATATAAATCAATAATCACATCCCTAACAAGTGCATCACCCAAGGTGAGATAACAACCAATTATAACAGTATATACTAATAGAAATCATTCCACCATAGGTACTTGGGTTTTCAACGATACATGGGGAAGCTACTACCATCCATGATCTCTTAATCAAGGCCCGAATCTTATTACTCTTTGGTTTACCTTTACCAAATAATAATAATAAAGTTGTTCAAATTCAATTTTTTAATGTCCTGTCCTACGTTCCACACACTGGTTCCCGAATCTAGTTTTCCAGGTGACCTCATGTATGCCTCCCTGTACATCATAGGCAGCTAACTAGTAGTGAGGGTCTAATATCAATCATGGGGATAATATACCCTCTTTATCAGAATAATAAACCAATGGAAATAAATATGCAATAACCAAATAATGATATAACCTAACTTGTACATATCCAGTATCACAAGATAACCAAAACTAGAAATACAATATCAAAATTGGGTAGTAGATATGCCTTAATAAAGTACGATCCAAGGGTAAAATTCAACTAAAAGATAAAGAAATAGGAAATCCCCCTGAGAGTCTGGAGCCATGTTTGGTTCCAAAATCCCTGCTCCATCCCAAATCATCTACATAACATAGGATTTTTCCCTTATCCTGTCTTGTAAACATGAAATATTTTTGGGTACCGATCAGGCAGCCTGATTAGTGTGTGAGTATAACTAAATAGGCCACCACCAACATAACTCAAAATAGTACCCATTCAAATAGTCTCTGCAGTTTTAATAAGAAATAAATAAAATAAATAAGGGAACAATAATCACATTATCAATTTATATTTATTTAGCTACATAAACCCCCACATCCCAAAGAAATATGTACACTAAATATAAACATTAATACCAAAGTTAACATTCATTGTCTCAATTTACACACAAATTACATTTTTAGAACTCATTATCTCAGTTTATACATGAATTCCTTCAATACAAATCATTGACTCAATTTCAGACATGAATGCCATTATTACCCCTCATTGTCTCAAATTTACTCATGAATTCAATCATTTATATTCATTTTATAAATTCACATATTCGACAATAATCCATTAATTAATTAACCAATTAATAAATTACAATTATATAATTTATAAATTCCAAAATTAATTAATAATCTCAATCTAATTACTAATTCAATAATTTTATAATTATCTAAATCTCATTACTAATTAAATCATTAGTTCAACACATCAATCCACTTAATTAATCCCCATATTAATTAATCACATCAATCACATTGATTAATTCCCAATTAATTTACCAATATCCACAAACTCAATATCACATTGTTAATTATACAATTAATTATTTAATTAACAATTCAATATTCTGATAATTCACTCAATAATTAATTATCCTTAAGTCCCAATTAAATATTATGAAAATTAACATAGCAATTAATCACCCCTAAATCTCAATTTAGGAGTCACAATATCTTAAAACAATATTATTTCAAATCAAGAATCTCAATATCCCATAATTAACTCAATAATCAAATATTCTAATATACCTTAAATATCCCCGATTACAGAATTACTTAATTAATTAATTCCCAAAATTAAATAATTCAATTTAGGAATCTCAATTGAAAATCATACAGTAGTAATTATACCATTACTTAAACATAATTGAAATCAAGACTTTGGGATTTGATTTATAAACCACCAAACTCAATTTTTTGAAGAGTGACTTCCCCAAAGAAATCATCAATTTTAATGGAATAACAATATAGAACACAGTCAAGATTCGATACCTAAATTCACAATAAAATAAATCTAGATATATTAAATATAGTTCTACATTTAAGAAGCCTAGATCTAGATTCAAAAAATTTATATGTATATCCCACAAAATAGTGGATAAAAATCCACCTGAAGAATATGAGAAAAATATAAGAGAAACGAGAAATAAATAAAGATGGAATCACATACCATAAGTGGTGCAGATATGCTAACAAAGCATCGAATAGAAAACAATAGAGGGAAGAAAAACTATAATCCCTCTTTGATGATCGATAATTATATTAAATTTATTATTGGTCGATCTAAGATATTTGGGGGTATAAGATAGGGTTTTGGGAATTTTTTCAATAAAATTCAAAGGATTAAAATCCTAAATGCATGGTTTTCTACTCGAGGTGCACTGTTTTCCCCTAACCATTCACCTCACAATGCACATATTTTCAAGGGGAATGATTACTTATTTTAGGGGGAAGAATTTAACAAATTGTGTGCCAGACATGCACAACCCCTATATCTTGGGTTTCACAGTTTTCTTGGCCATGGTACATGGTTAGGGAAAACTATTTTACAACCATGAACTACCCTATTTCTTCCATTTTACTCATATTTTCACCCAAACACACCCAAAGGTAAAAACCAAATGAAAATTTATTAATATAATTATAAAATTACATTCAAATAAATCCGAGAGATCCCTAGAAATGGATGGAGGACTAATCTATGTGCCTATGCAGTTGCACTCATACTAGTATCATGCCATACCAGACCATGGGTATACATTTCATGAAACAATAACATAGAAGAACATGTGAATAACCCATTGTAAAATAATTTATATCATAACAAGTGAACATCCTGAATAACAAACTGATCCCTAGGTACTCAAATTTTCTCCCACACATAGGATAACTAGTCCCATTAAGAAGAACATTACCATATCCCAATACACCCTTGTCTCCAATCTATCATTCAAAAATACAAAAACAATAAAAACAACCAACATGTGGCCTATTATATAACATTGTAACATTCCCAACCCACCAATTTCACATTTGGCCAAACCATGTTAATTACTAGACATAAAACGTTCCTCCCCATACACTAGAGGCATCTTACTAGTATAGGGGATTTAGAGAACATGGTGGGGAGACTATACCACATTGTATTGAGTTTTGATACAGAAGAAATAAACAAATTTCAACATAATAGAAAATATTACAAATAGTACATCATAATGGAAAAACCAATCATTAAAATACAATTGAAAAATCCAATAAAAAAGGATAATGTAATGACAATCTAAATTGACTCTAAATTTCAAACTATAGTTAATATAAAAAAATGTGCTGAGAAAAATAAACTCAAATTTCCCAGTCCTAAACCCCATATGAGTCCCATCTATATGCTCCATCCAATCCAGCAAGCAATAATCAATAAAAAATCCCTTTCCCCTTATCCAAACATGAGTCCATGTTATCTCTAGAGTTACCAAAAGGATGCATGACTATGGTGTGAGTAAAAATTAGTAAGATGATATCACAATGTCTAAAAAACCAATATGATAATAAGATCATGCACTAATTTGATAACTAGATATATTAATTAATATATTAATATTATATAATAATAAACCTACCTCAACACCATTACATAATATCAACATGTATATAACACTACCATTCCAACCATAACAATAAGTCCATGAGATAATAACATATCTGAGTTAATCCCTGTATTAATTAAAATATAATCATGAAAATCCTTTTATATAATGATTTCATCATCACTGAGAAAGTACCTATATATAAGCATTTCAACAACACCAGGAAAATCACATTATTTAATCATTACAATATCACTAGGAAAATCCCTTTATATAATAATTTCATCATCCCCTAGAAAAGCCCTTTATATACTCATTTGAACATCTCCATGAAAATATTTTATATAAGAATTTTAGTTTAAATCAAAAAAATTCATACTTAAAAGAATCCCATAACACAAAACTATAATCCATAGTGGTAAATTTAGCCAATTAACCTTTTTAATTATCCATTAATTCACTAAAATACAACTTATGTCATTGTAATGCTTGTTTACATACCCATTTTATATCAAAATATCCCAAATAATTAACTAACATAGGGTAAATTATTACATGAAAAATATATCTCAAGAAATAATCCTATGATTTCATGTCATGATAATCCATATTTTAAGTGAATATCTAGTTTAGTTATTTTCCATGGTAGGCTCACCCTATGGGCAGCAGCATGCCGGGTCTCTCACCAATGGATCCAAATGGATAAAGAGTTTAGTAAAAACACATTTTTATCATAACCCATTATTATATTTTTAATGCACTCTTCTTGTAGGACCAATAAGAGATTATTACACGTAATTGAATAAATAGCAATAGACCAAAGGGTATTGTTTTAGATTGCATAACATTATCCGGTGGTTAATGAAATTTTATCATCTAGAAATTAAAATTTAGTTTAATGTGAAATATATCACATGAGGAAACCAAGATCACAAAATATCAAAATATAGTTTAATACCGGTCAAATAATTACACTCTGATAATGTAGAACAAGAGGGAAAAAGGGAAAACCTAAATAGAATTAACTCATTTATTATTAAACACTTGGTCATGACATCTGAAAGTGAAGGAATGGATCCTTAATCACATAGAGTCTCCATATAGATTGATATTTGATTCCATATAATGGATGTAAAGTAAATCATAAACACTTTATGGTTTGAAACTACATATCTAATGAGATTCATAATGTAAATCCCTTTCATGATGTAAATTTCTACATTATGTAGATATACCAAAAAATGTGTCACCTCTAGTTAAAATAACCCCGAATGACTATTTCACAGGGTGAAAAAGTGTCATGATGCGTAAAAATTTCACACCCTGAAGCAGTTCATGGATTCTTTTAGGAAATAGTTTCACACCATCTAATAGATTCTAGATATGAAAGTTCCCAAAAGGAAAATTTCAACTCAACTCAAGAAAAAAGAACTCAAAGTACCTCTTAATCCCTCCAAACAATTTAAACCATCGTAATACCTTAAAAAATATATACAAATTATCCATTAAATCAAAAAAATGTTCATCCATAAACATCAAGTCATTTTCCCCAAGAAATTCTCTTCACCCCCAAAGGGACTCTACAACTACTATTTAAAGAAGAATGAAAAACCCCAATAAAATTTTTTCAACCAAAACTCAAAGATGGACATACCAAAAAGATATGTAACATTAAAAAATTGTTGGAATGAATTGGAATTAACACATTTAAGAATGTTTAAAATTTTTTTATATGATGTAATTGTATTTTTTGTAAAGTAATTATATTTTAAAAAAATACATTTTTCCTAAAAAATAGTTTTTATCACTTTTGTTAATAGATTATTAAAACAATATCTAAAAAATTTATAAAATTTATCTTTCAATATAATTTTTTTTGAAATGATAATTTCACAAATACCATAGATTTATTTTTCGATCCTTTCCTAAAAAGATTGATTTTTCGATTAACAATGAAAAATACATATTTTTATTAGATACTATATTTTTATAATAATTTAAAATGTAACATTTTTATTTTAATTGTTATAAAACAAAAAATATGTAATTTCTATTATTAATAATCTAAATCAATTCATTTTAATTAATTTTATGTTTTATATTTGAATAAAAATATGTATATATTATAAAACATTTTTTTATTAAAAAGTGATTTTCATAATATTTTATGGGATTAATTTTATTTTAAATTCTAATGAATCATTGAATTGGATATCTATAAATGGTTTCCATATTTAGAATCTGACAGAATAAATTTTGTTAATAGTTTCCTTTTATTTTTACCTCTTATAAATAATAACCATAGTAAATATTTTTTCCCATGCTAAGGGTAAAACTTAAAAAAAGGCTCAAAAAATTAGTGTAAGGATATAAAATTTCACTATAAGTTTACTATATATCTGATTTCATGAGTTAAGAGAATCTATTTACATATATTTCTTGAATATATGGCCATATTTTTTCATTTTTCTTTTATTTTTTACTTTGATATTATTTTATAAAAAAGAAGTAATACAAAATGTCACTCTCTTGAATTTAGTATGTCAAATTCTATTATATAATTTTTAAAAAAGGTTTATTTCAAACATAAAAGTTTATTTAAAAAAAATAAATTTTTTATCATGATAATTTATTTTTAATTTTTATTTAATTTAACATTACATTAAATGCATTCTCAACACCAACATGGTGTTTATTCAATTAACTTAAAAATAAAAGTAATGTTTTAAAAAATAAAATTAGTTAAATTTGGAGGAATTATTATGTGAAATGAATTTATTAGTTAACTATAACATATTTTTGATATTTGAAAGGGTTAATTCTGAATTCCATAACTATATTTCTAAATTTAAAGTGTAATTAAATGAATATTTAAAAAAATATATTAATGATATTTTATAATAAACAATATCATATTAAATGAAATAAAATTCATAAAAAATTATACCATCATCCCAATTAATTGTATATATTTTATCATATCAACCATGGTCAATTTATTTCTCACTTATTTTATTGTATCATTTTTTACAATAAAATAGTATAATACTTTGATATTATGGTAATTGAAAAAAGGATTTGGGGGGGGGGGGGGGTTAAAGAAATAGATATGGATAAAATATCACATATACATGTATAAGTATTATTGTATGAGGGTATTTTAGTTATAATAATATTATATTTTAAATATTTCAATTTCGAGCCACCTGATTATTTAAAAATTATTTATATTAATTTAATAATATAAGAAATTCCAATAGTGCCCATGTCTCACTTATAAAAGGACACGTCTTATGTTATCTTTGTCACACATTTTGATAATTCTAGATCTACAATCCCAATAATAATATAATTATAGATTCTTGAACAAATTTTATAGTTTATTATTTTTCCAAAATACCATTTGAGTAAGGATTAAGGTGTAAGCCACATGATGTTTATGAATAAATATGTATAAATCATAACGGAGAATGTTAAATTTATTCTCATTATACCTATAATAAATCAATTTTATCCATTATAAAATAATTTTTTATCTATATAAACTAATCTTAATTTCTTTTAATATTATTGAACAACTATTATCCACCATCTCTGCATCATACAGAAAGAAAAAACATTGCTCTTGCGTACATATGACATATTATCTTCACCTAGAGATGTAATTGTTTTTGATCACCACATTGCGTGGATAGGTATAGTGACTGATTTAATAAATACATATGTTATTCATGAAAAAATAATGGTTATGTAATGGTGAATTATTATTTATCTTTCTTTTGTTCTATTATTCAAAAAATGGAAGCAACATTCACTTGAACATATAACCTACCGTCTCCATTAACAATACAATTAATTTTTCTATGTATAATTTTTTATATTCATATTAATATATATAATAAATATTTTTTATATTTATATCATTCTCAAAATTATTTATATGATGGAACCATGATCAAAGTACAGGGACCAGAACTGCAAAATCAAAACATCCATGAAAATCAAAATATTTAACACCTCAAAACAATTGGTTTAATAAATAATGATTAATAAATCGATGTTGAAATGTTATAGGTGGATAATATAATATATTATAAGTATGTAAATTACTTTTTTATATAATTCTAATCTATTTAAATTTATTATATAGGAGGTTATAGTGCTTTTGTATCATGTTATGCTTGAGGTAATAATTTATTTCAAAGTCTCATAACTATTTAAGTTTTTTTATGGTTAACTCCTAGTTGGATGAATTATATAGTATTTATATCTTATACCAAATATATAATCTTTCTATCTTTTTATTTCTAGAAATAAAATGTTTTACTTTCAATTTCATTTTATAATTATTTAGGATATCAAAATAATGTTTTTCAAAAAACCGACCTTGTTTTGATTTAATTTTGGGATCTTTTTCCCATGTATGTATTTAAATTAAAATGTTTTAATAATGTTTTTAATATCCAATAATGATTTATTAATGTAATTTTTCCAATATTTTATGTTTTATAATAATATTTCAATGAAAAATTCTTTTCAGTTTCTAAAAAAACACCATTTACTAAATGTGTAGACAAAATCTTTGTTTTAAGGAACACAACACGAATTAATTTTTATACCATCATGAATAATCTTATCTTAAAATATTCCATTAAAATTTTTCATTATAAATTTAAAATTATATTAATCATTAATAGTTTTTAAATATTTAAATTTGAATAAATGATTTATAAATTAAAAGTGAAATTTCATTAACAAATATTCCTATGATATTTTAGAAGTATTTCCATCTATATAAACATCACTTGGATATTATTACGATTTAAGGATTTTATAATCTATTGTTACCATCCAAAATATTTCTCTGAATGGTTTATGATAAATTTGATCACAGAAATTATTGAAATTCCATATTTTTTTTTCTAAAATGAACACTTATTAATTTTAAGGCATGTTGATTAATTTATATAATTTATTCATATAATGAATTCATTTGACATATTAAGTGAAGGCTAGTGCCTGTAATTACATAGACCCTCAATGTATTTATAGGTCTCATGATATAAACATGTTGGGTTTTTGGCAGATGCCTTACCCATTTATGTAAAATTACTTGGAACGAGGCCTCAACAGTATATTTATGGTATCTGATATTATACATTCCATTAAAATAAAATCATTTATTAATGCCCATGTGATTATTCAAATAGTTATTTCACATATGGAGAAGCTTTATGATCATGTGATTATTTTTATAACATTATTTTTAATTAATTATTCATTCTATATTATTAATTTCTAATTTATTCAATCATAGATTCTACAGTATAAATTTTCATGCTGAGTAAATTAACTATCTCATATATTCTGTTTTCTATCAATAGGAAGACAAGAAGTGTATACTAATTAATATTTACAAATATTCTAGTTAGAATAAGGATGTTATTAAATAAAATAGTGTGTTATATTTTATGTTTTCAAATGTAATATAAGATTCAAATATGTATCTAGTTTACTAGGACTACAAAACTATGCCATCCAATGGGATGATATTTCTTCTATCTTGTACCAATATTAAAAAGTAACCATTGGATCTAGGATTCAAGGTTCAAGGTTTACAAATGAACTAGAATCACATGGGGAGTGAAAAATACATGGAAAACTATGAATAGTCTGAGTTCTTGACTCAATATGACTTCTAGTGACAATTAAATGAATGAAACATGGTCTACTAAACCATATAACCATGTAATGAGAAACAAATACGCCCTTTAGATTTTTTTGATGTAATGGGATGCTATTAATTGATTTATAGTCATATTGGGTTTTTTATAAAAATTAAAATGATTTGGTTATGGAAAATTGATAATGTTATTTTAATAAATTCATATTGGTTTTTAAATGGGAATTGAGGTTTAGAAAAAGGGTTTTTAGGTAATTGATTAAAATGGTTATGATTTTTTAAAGAATGAAAATGATTTTCCAAAGAAATATATTTAATTATAAAAAGGTTTTCAAGTATGGTTTATGTGTATAAAATGAGAATATAAAATTTCAATTTATTTTATGTGATGAAAATTGGGTTCGATTCAATTAAATATAATTCATAAAAGTACAAAAATGGATTTGGTGTTAAATTTTTTTAAATAATTTCAACAATGTGTATACAAAGATATAAATTATATTTTTTCAATTGATGATTTTAAATTTCATTTTTTATGTTTGATCTTCAAATTTTTTTAATATGTGGTTTTTCTTTGCTAAATATATATTTTTAGAGTAAGGATTATGCTTTATATCGTTAATGTCCTGTTTTTAATTTGGTTGAGATTTTGGACAAAGGTATTTTTTTCATTTTATATATTTTATTAGATCATTTTCTTCCCCCTGCTGTTTAAAGTATGTATCTTATAGTGATCTTGAGAATGTCAGGCCTTAGTAGATATCTTTTTATTTAATTTTTAGTTGCATTAATTACAATGAGTTTCTAATTGAGTTCATTTTATGAGGTCTTTTTATGGCAGCCTCTTATGGGTTATGATATTTTTTATATTTTCACATGTACATTGTTGATTTTTTTAGTCTCTAGAGGTTGTTTCATTTATATGGATATACAAAGAATTATTTAATGTTTTTTGGAATGGGATAGAATTATGTGAGCTCATTGGGTTATTAGTAAGGATTTAGCTTGGTCTATTTTGTACATTTGATAGAGTATGTAGGACTTCTCTAGGGTCACTAGAGTGGTTCATCTAATATGTAGTCCAAGGAAACCATTGTTTATTAACTCAAGGATAGACACCGTATATCTTTATAGGGGTTTTCTCTTAGTTTATACTTCATCACTTTTCATTTCTAGTTCAAAGGGTTTTAGGGAGTAGATTAATCATCCTTGTCCAATGATACATGAGTGTACTTATAAGGACGTGCATTGATTAAGAATTTTGGATTCATTGCATTCATTTTGATTATAAAGGTTTGTTTTATGAAATAAAGAGAATGTATTTGGTTGGAGGTCATTTTTTGATTATTTTGGACTAAAGGATCGCATTTCAGTCTTGTGAACCTTTTTAGTACCTTCACCTTGCAGACCATCCTTATTAGTTTTTATGTGGTTGGAAGACTAACCATAGATCCGAGTCTCTTGATCTTATATTTTTAATTGTCCATGTGTGAGTTATGCCATGATGATCTAAGATGTTTTGTGGTTTAGATATACTCATAGTGTATTGGTTTAGTTTAGATTGGATTAAATTTTAGATTTTAGTTAAGTGTGTATCTTTCTCTATGGTTGAATCTTTACATAGTTTTTGTTTTAGGTCCACGTGGAGTATATATTGAGTTTCATGGATTTTTAGGGGAAGAAAGATTCATGTTGTGGAGAATTATCGTACCCTAACACATGAATTATTGATTAAATTAATCAATTATTTATTTTATTATCTAAATCTATTTTTCATTATTGTTCAAGTCAACTATTTTTGTATTTTTTATATTTTTTAAGAGAATATACCTATCACATTGTCAGCATAATATTAATGCTAATGCTCTATTATCAATTCATTTTTTACCTATAGTTTATAGAACCACTAAAATTGGTTGTTGCATGGTTTTAACAAACATTTTTAAAACCCATGTGAGTACCGAAATTAATTGTAAGGTTGTCATAGTCATTGGTCAGTTTGGCCAACTGTATGAAAAAACAATGTGATATTCCCTAAATATTAAAAATTCAGTTTTTAAAAATTTTACCTCCATCATTTCACTATCTATTTTTCATGATAGGTATGAGTCCCAACACATCACATGACCTCTCTACCTTTATCCTCCTCTATTATCATGGATTCAAGCTCATGTCTCTTTGGTAATGGTTTTTCTTCCTCTTCTTCATCCTCCTACTTCAGCATCCTCCAAATTTCTATCCCTCTCACTATAAGAAACATGGAGAGAAACCAAGTTTAGGATTGGTAAATTTTTTATTATGGTCCAATTTATTTTGGTAATTTTCTAGTTTAGGGATCTTCTATGTCTGTTTTGGTTCCATAGACCAAGTTATGGTGGGATTACATGCAGGAAATCAAAATAGAGAGTTCATGGAGGGTTTTCCCCATGATCAAATCTTTAATTATGTATATTTTTTATTATATTTTAAATTAATATATTAAATATATAATGATAGTAATAATTTTTTTGACCATCATACAAACTGAAAAAGTATTACTAGATTTTTATTTCAATGTAGAGGGCCTCCAGATTTTCCAAAAAGGTTAAAAATATATTTTATCAAACCACATACCCCATATGTTTATTATGTGTCCTAAATATACCTTATAAATTATTTTTTAATTTTAATTGTGGTTCCAGTGTTCAAACTGATTTTTTTCATTTTGAATGGATTATAAATAATTTTTTATAATTCATAAATTCAAAAAATTAATTTAATATTGGCTTTAAATAAAATAAAGAGGTTCTCAAATTCAATTTAATATAACTTAGTGTTACACACAGATACATGTGCATATATTTTTAAACATCACTTGATAAAAAATGAGTATTTGTTTTCAAAGACTTATACATATGTGCATATGTATATGTGTACAAAGATAGGGGGATAATTTATAGTTTAATGATGATACTCAATATTTTTATTCATAAACAACTATTGAAGTGGATTTATAAAATGAATTAGAAAGGCCATGTTGGAGTAGTTTTATTTCTCTATATGTTTTTAATAATGGTGTTTTAATTAGTTAATTCCATGGTGTGATTATTTTGATGATTTATTTTATGCATTATGGAAATGTAGATTGGATGACTACGGAAAGTATGCTTGGAAGACATACAATCTCTATCTTATGAACAATGATACATCACTAACTAAACCAACATTGACATGAATTTTTTACCTCTGGATTTCTGAATTCTTGTATAGGCTCGAGCATAAGAATGATTTTTATTGGTTTGATAAAAAATAGTGTGGGGATTCTAGGATTTCATTCCCCAATAATAGATTCCATAGGGTTTCCCATGGTTATTGGTCATGGCTAGCTAGTTTTGATTCATTATTTTATTATTTAATTTATCAAAAGTATGTTTCTTTTTTTAATATAGAATATTAAATTATTCCATTATCCTTCCTATTTATTTAATGTTTTAAAATAATTGATATAAGATATTTTTAAATTGAAATAAAAAATGGGTTCCAAATGAGGTATTCCAATAATAGAAGCATAGTGTGATTAAATTTTATATATGTTATTATTTTCATTTTAAAGAAAAATAAATTGAATTTTATAAATAGTAATGATGTGAAACTATATATCCTTATAAAATTTAATACCTATTAATTATTTTTGACTTTTAAAATATAATGAAAATTGATCTTTAATTAAAGTGTAAGGGTATAGAAATATGTCATACTAAGATAATTTATACTCAAGCCTTTTTATATTTTAGTTCAATGTAATGGATATATTATTACAACCCATGGATTATTAATGTTTTATTACAAAATTGTGAATTGTAAAGTCTTATAGAGTATAATAGTGGTTATTTTCATTATATTTATTTATATAACCTTCCATGTAGGCCTTTATTACTTTCTATTATCTTTGTTGGTAGTTCACTGTATCTATAAATGTGGTAGTGGGAAATAGATTCGGTTGTAATTGTGGGAGTTCAGGGTTTCTTGTAATGATTTAATTTATTTATTTATTAAATTATTATACTGCTTTTTTAATATTTTTTTAGTATCTACATGTGTATGTACAACTAACATATAGAGATTTCATTCATATTTTCCGCTATTTTTATAATTTACCTATCTAGGTAAAATTATTCTCAATAGATATTTTTAATGCCTTTGGAACATCTAAAAACCCTAGGGTGTTCAGGAATTCACATCGGGGATTTGAGAAGACAAATAAATAATATAATGGATATAAATATTTGGATATTGAGTAACATAGGGAAAAATGTTTTTTATAATATGTTTATTTATATAGTATCATATATTATAATAGATATGGAATCATGAAGAGTGGAGTGGGTTGAATTGAAGTTTGAAATAATATTTTAATTTTCTTAGTCTTCAAAAAGCCTTAGAATCTCCTAATGTTGTAGAATTTTCTTTGATAGACTAGATTAACAACCATATAAAATTTGAGTAGAAATTAAATTATTTTTATGATAACTACAAAACAAATATATAGTGTAAATTGAACTAGAATATTTCATAATGAAAAAATACAATAGAATTTTGAATTAAAATTCAAAAACTCTTTTAAAATATATTATTAAAAGATATAATATTTCCAATCAATGAAAATCTAAGCTTTTAATCCAACGAGTTAGGTAGAGATGTACCCATATCCAAAGAAATAGTGTTCCATAACTCCAAAAATTCATGGATTATAGATATAACAAGATAAAAATTATATCATTGTAATTTATTGATAAATTTCATTAGCAGGAAGATTCATACATTATCTCCTCTATGATTAGAAAATTACCAGAAAATCTATACAAAAACTTCTTCGAACTAGATGTTTAAAAGTATATATTCATATCCTTGTAATCTATTTTGCTAAACATTATCTAAAAAAGATAATTATTATAGGAAATCATAGATATTTTATAATAAAATACTCCCAATTGGAATCTCGATGATCATTCTGAAAAAAATACAAATAGAAGAACTAAAGCACTAATTTAGTGCACATATGTCAAATTATTATGTTTGACTTGGATCTGTTCCATGAATCCATAGACTATATTTATTTGTATCGATGAAATAAGATCCAAAATAAAAAACATTGTAGACATTGGGTACAAGTGTAACTTTGTAACAAACTAAAAATATTCAACTTGATCAAAGGGTAGAAATAGTCTAGTGAATTTTAAATTCTCCACAAATTAAATTTGTAAAAAACAGATCATTAGAACATGTGAATCAGAAGTTAAAACTAAATAATAAAAACATATAACAAAAAAATCATATTAAAAAAATGAAATATGATGTGTATTTTGATTTAAAAAATGGTCCGGAAGAAGTAATTTATGAAATAACGTAACAATATACCCTTTTTTGAAAATAATAAGACACAAATTCAAATATGTTTTTAACTAAAATGAGAAAAAATCCAATAAAAAACACCTCCCATGTGTGATCCATAAAATAAAATGACCCAATTTGAAAAATAGAATTTAGTGAAATATTTCACCCTATTTGAAAAAATTAAATGATAACAACATTATACCCCTTTCTAAAAGGAAATATATTAAACACTATCTCTCCCATTTCCCCCAATTTATGTTTTTGAAAATATAGTAATTTAAAAAATAGGTAGCGTTAACTAATAAACAATTTATGAATTAAAAATATGTAATTATTCATTTGTAGAAGATAAATATATACAAAAAAATATGAAATTGTTTCTTTTATGTGAGATTTATCGATCAACTTTTCAATTATATTCATCCCATTTTCTTGGTAATTATTATACTGCATTTATTATTTTTATATTTTCTTGAGATAATTTAATATTATAATTAATGCTACATAATATTTTTGAACATAAAAAATTTCTATTTTTTTGATCATTAATATATTTTTCTATCCTTTAGTTTTTCATATCCCATTGAAGTGATAAATCCTAAATTTAATAAAAAAATACACTTTATGAAGTTATCTTATAATATTCATGGATGATCTTCATTAGAAAAAAAATGTTTTTAGAATATGTATTTAAAAACACCATATAAAAACTATAAAAAAGTTAATTTATTTTACCATAGTTAGAAGAAGTGAAACACCATATTTTTTATAGAGTAAAATATAGTATGAAAGTAATATTAGTTAATTATAAAAATATAAAAAATCTCAAGTACTATCTTCAAAATATATATATAATCTTATATAGAACCATATTATTAATCACGTGTAGATTTGTATGATTTTTTTTATATTTCATCACTATCATTCATTCCAAAAATGAAAAATAAAATTTTGGTTCCCATACTGGCATGTATCTAGATATTTTCTTGAAATTTCATTAGAACCCACATTTTTCCTACTATCATATATTGGACAACTACAAGTGATTTTGTCATAAAAGATTTAATATAACTTGATGATTGTAATTTATTCAATGATAATGATTCTTCAAGTGATGTATCATAAAACATCATACATAAAGGATTATAAAATTGAATAAATATTTAGAATGATAATATTAATCCCCAATATATTTAAATCCATCTCTAAAAGATATACAATATGGTCTTAGCTACATTATAAGGTAATCAAAATTTTCCCTTCTGGAAATAAAATTGTTTGGTAATTTTTTTTAATTTTTACATAACAATTATGTTAAAAATAATCATCTCAATCATTTGTACATGAAATTTTAAAATATTTTACATTGTACAAAGAATTATGTTGAAAAATATCACTTTTACAATTTGTAATATCTCATGTAGCCTCAATATATTTATCAAAATAATTTTGATATATATCTTCATATTTTGCCACATAATATATTATTTCATAAAATCATGGATAAATTTTATCCCTATAATATAAATAACAAGAGTAGGTAGCATCGAAATTAAAATCCATCAATAATAAAGTATCTACCTTTTCCAAAAAAACACTTCTCTTTCTGAGGATTTTTCCCTGAAAATCCAGTAATATTCATGTCTTTATCACTATAAGTATCAATTCTATCAATAAAAGGATGTTCATTGGAACTCTAAGTGTGATTATACACTCTTGAAACTAACATTTATTTTAAATTTGAGGATCATATTAATTCGAAATCATTATTCTTTAACAACAGACATTCATCTGTGATATGCCCCAATTTCTTACCCTTGAAATCAGAAAAATATGGGAAAAATTATCTTCATTTAAAAATTTTCCGTATATAATTTATATCATTTGGGATGGTGTAGTCTCAAAATTTATTATTTATAATCATCTGATTCACCGACCTTGGTAGAGGGGGGATCTTTGTAGCCCTCTGACGATCATCAATTTCTACCCTTATCAGACCCCAATTGCCTTCCCGCATTCCCAACAATCTCTGTCCCCCCAAAGGACCTGATCTCTTCGATAGGATTCTGCAGCTCCAGATCATAGATCTAGAGTTCACTAATGCATCCTACATCCAGACCCTAACTTTGATATCACGATTCAAGCAGCAATGTCCCCCGTAGGATCAATTTGATCGGTTCATCTTCGATTCGTGGGATTTGCAGGATTTCACCACAATGAGTCTCCTTGACTCAAGGAACATTTTGATTCAAATTTCTTTAGAAGAATACATGACACTAGCATGGTATTCCACTTAGATATCCTGCGATGGCTTCCTCTTTTTTCTATTCTGATAGACATATGGCTATCACATGAAGCGAGATTCTCCAACCTCTGTAATTTGAGTAAGATTTCCAGAACTACTACAACCATTTCAGAATCCTTCTATTATTCATATTCTTAATAATTTGGATAGCCGTTACGTTTTATCAGACAATAAAACTAGGAATGTTTTTCATCATGTTTCACTGAGAATTTTTTTGAAGTAGATTTATCTAGATCTCCAATTAAATATTTCTCCATTTCCATTGGTGAGGAGTATAGATTTAAGCAGATTAATGTATTTGAATCTTTTATTGATTACTCCTCATAGTGTTTCAAAATCACGCATCATAAGGATATGTGTAGAGGTATAAGGGTGGTATTGTAGGTGGTTTTGGATGGATAGGTCAAGGTGGCCTTGAATTCCCAGCAGGGAAATCAGGACCTGGTAACTGGGAAGATGACAAATACTTTTCATGTTAGTAATAATCCAGTACAATGCACCCCAACGAAGGTAGTGGAGTATTCCTTGAACATGAGGGTGGATGAGGTGTTTGATAGGCTGAAATGTGATCTTGGGGTTCTCAATAGATGAGAATTGGTTTCCACTATTCAGCAAGTCATTGAACCCGCAGGGAGAAATGAGGAAGTGAGTGATCATACGGCAATGGGAATGGAGGAAGGTGGCTCAACTAAAGAAAGTGATGAGTGGGAGAGGATATCAACATGGATACAGCCAAATACTGAGAAAAGGCACCCATTAATTATCTTGGTAATCATTTTATGGGATTGGTGAATATGAATTATCTTTGGAATACGGTAGTGTTGTGACTTTGAATGATCATGTTGCTCTTTTTGAGTCTCATGGTCTATCATCGATCAAAGATGATGATGAATTGCATGAAAGTGGGATTCTGAGTCTGAGGAAGAAGTGAAATCAATGAGGTTGTAACAAATGGAATAAGGATTACTCATATTTACCACATCCGATGGAAACTTGATCTGTCAAAAAATAGAATGCCAATGTTTCTGAGGGTCAAATTATTTCATCTCATGGCTTAGTGATGGTTGATACAAATTAACAACCACAATTTAGGGGGCTTGGTTTTATGCAATCGGTAGATCTGGGGATGTCAGTGGAAGCTTTGAGGGATGAGACCCATGAAATGGGCACTAATATTTCGAAGGCCACCAAGCTAGGAGAAGTTTCATTTAAAGACATTGTTACAAGATGTGAAGGTATGTTCTCTGACCCCCTCCTAGAAGAGGAATCCAAGGAATGATTACTCTAACACACCATAGTATGTTACTACACAATCTCAAATTTCAATGATGATGGATATCGAGGCCTTCATGTACATCAATCCAGGTATTTATCCTTATGAATGGGAAACTGATGAACATGGTTTGGATAACAACCCTTCTTATCATGATCTTTAATTTTCTTTATGTTAAATGTGGGTAAGATGTTCACCCCATCCTTGATGTACATTTATTTTATCTTAATAAATGTTCATGGGCCTTACCTCTAATTGGGATTTTCTTATTTAGAATTAATTTATATATATTCCTCATAATTAATTAATCTAGAATCTATTCTCAAAAAATAAATTGTATTATTAGAGTTCTATTTATTAAAATAAAACATTAGACTGTTTTTATATTTAATCCAAATGATGAAACATCATTAAGGATTTTTTAGTAATATTATCTGGGTCATCAATCATAGTTCTTTTAGTATGCCACTCCTTTATAAGTATACCAATGTCTTATCAAATAAATGATCTTATATAATTTATTTCTCACCTAGTGATACTAAGATATTCACAATAGGAATAACCCTATAATTCAACTATGAAATTTCATCTGAAGGTTGAAAACCAAAAGAATGATAGTCTCCACTTATCATTACTCTATTAGATTCAAGATCTTTTGATTTTCTAAAATGTATAATATTAAAAAAATTTCAAATTCCATAAGAATTAATATAAGATTATAGTTGATTCAATTCATTCCATTTTATTGAATAAAATATAACACTATACACATTGAAATTCAACTAGAACTCAGATTTATACTCATAACCAATGTTCCGAATGTATTTTCTATAATAATATAATCTCATTTCAAAATAACATAATTAAGAAATCTATTATTAATAATAATTTTTTTATCATATCTATATAACATATATAATTAGAATGAAAAATTATAAGTGGCCAATTCCAATTTATGTTCCATAGATATTCTACTAGTAGATAAAATTCCATAGAAAATATTATATATACTATAAGGTATTTTAAGGGTATAAATGTGGAGACATGATTTGATACAAAATTTAATTTAAGATATGGTATCTTCAATAATGGTGGGGATGAATTTATGTTGAAATAAACATGAAATTTTCAAACTATTAAACTAGATTAGTAATAAGATAATGTGAAATCAGTGATTATGATAAATGAGAGTAATAATAACATACAATAACAACATGAATTAAATGTTCGAGGAGATAATTCATGATAGTATTAGTAATTTAATTGAACTAGAATAGTGAGGAATTGAATAATGAAACATATTTCTGAATTATAATACAAAATCATATTTAAATAAATTTTATTAAATGGAATAAACCCTTTAAATCAAGAGAACTCTATGATTTTTAGCAAAATTTATATGAGGATGAGTATAATGCTATTGAAACACTATATTATGAAACTATAGAAGATTTTAAATCTAAAATATCCTAGGATAAAATTCATATCACTAGTTATTTTATGTTGATACCAAATAAAGTATGTTCTATACACAAGAAGCACTTGATCAGATGATTAACATCAAGTTATACCTTTACAATTATTTAAAACATAGTGTTATAATAATATAATACTATTCTCTAAATCTATTCGATAAAACATATTATAAATAATCAACTAAAATAATAAATCTTATAGATTTTATACTAAATTCACTATAATTGGATTCAATGGAAAAATTATGAAAAAACATACAAACAATAACATCCTAGAACTAAGGTATTGCACAAATCTTGAATGAAAATTTCCCACCATCCTCTATTTCATGACGTCTTAGTCTCTATTTATAGGCATTAGATTGACTATGTATCCCACCTTAATCTCAATAGACTTCAGAAAAAACTATTACTTTGTAATAGATTTAGAAACTATCACATGATCATATCATTAATATGATATTTATGACCACACAATGTTCTAATAATTTCATAGAGTAGAATAAAATCATAGTAACATATAAATATTAAGTTAAAATTGTATAATAAAAATTTAAAAACTCAATCCTCAAGTTAATATAAGTAAAATATGAAGTGTATTGTGATTTTCAGAACTAATGATACAAAATTAGTCATTTAGAAAATGACAAAACATTAATGTGATCCTATATCGATTAAAATAAAATTAATAAAAATAATTGACACCAAAATCAATGCCTTTGTTTATTATAAGATATTTTATGATATAAATGTTTTCAAAAATTTAATGGTATTTAGAGATTGAAATTAGGATTGATCAATTTATAAATAAAAGTAAACCAGTGGGGAACACTTTTATATGGAAAGTGAATGTGTCTACTAGTTAAAACAGACCAAAAAAATAAAACATCTAGTATAAAAATAAATAAATATTCCACTATAACACTTACATTCAATTAATATTTATGGATTAATGAAAACTAACATACTTTGGGGGAAAATAGGAAAATTAATTATCAATATTATACGACATCAATTTTTCTATTAAAAGATGAAATAACACCAACAAATATTTTAAATGTAAAAAATTGGGATTAGTTACGAGCTTATTAATTTAAATATAAATAATCTTTATTTAAAAAATAATTATGTACAAACTATAAATCCTTTGGGTAATGTCTTTAACATGGAATTACCATGTCATGTAATTTGAAAATACTTTTTGAACAATAGTGTTAAACCTCCTATGATTATTATAAATTAGGAAGTATGAATCCATTTTCCCTTTGCATTACATTATTATTAGGTAAATAATGGTTTTAAAGAGATTATTGAGGAAATTTTTTAAGTTACCACTTAATGGAAAACAATGAAACATTTATTTTATTTCTGGTATCACGGATTGAGTAGAAATCCAATGTTATTTGGTTTTAATTATTAACTATCTTTGATAAAAAAAATATTTTAAATTTTTATGTGGGTTTAATTATAATTATAATCATGGGGCTCATTGAGAAAACTCATAATGTGTATTATGGTTTTTGAAAAATTCCATGGGGTATATTTTGGGGTGTTAATTCATGCTGATATTGGATTTTTTGATAATAGAGTGTCTTTTATTGATTCGTGAAGAATATATATATATATATATATTTATTTAACTGAAGCATAGTTAATACAAAAATAAAATTCTACAAGTATGTTTATATCTTACACGATGTACTCATTATGTAATAGATATTTAAGAATTATAAAAACAACTAAATTATTATTTTACGTGTAAAAAGGGGTGAGTTTGGGGGTTATGTGAATTAAAATTCTCAATAAAAATATGTTTCATAGAGTTGTGTTATGAGGTGAGATACATTAAGTAAGAGAATATGATATGAGGAATATCTATGTTATGTAAAAAATAAAATATTAGTCAAAATTATTTAATTCATAACAATTTCTCTATAATTTTAGTGTTTTTTTAAAAGGAATATATTACATATCTTGAAAAATAATAAATCTCTCTTTTTAAAAGAAATTGAATATGCAGTTACAATGATCCCTGAACATTACCACTGTGATGGCTTAAATTTTACCTTGACATTGTGAATTATTAAAAAATTATTTATTTATTATTCCCAATATTTTTCATTGATGTATTTGATAGAATAGAATTTTGGCTTTGCAAGGGTGTCAAAATTATATGACACAAGGATGTAATAAACAAAATATTATATTTAATGAGATATTATGGAGTGAAAATATAGGAAATAAACATTTCAAATCCCTTAGAAATTTTTTTCATTTATTGAAAATTAATTTTAAAACACTGTGGGGAATTATGATGAGTCCATCATTAGTTAGAGTTAGATTGATTAGAATGTATTAAGAAAAATTGATCTCCATGTTTGTTGTCTTATCCTATTAACACCAATAATTCTAAATCATATTGAAAAAACTATTTAATATATTATTAAACATGTTGATGAAATACATATAAGTATTTGGATAGAATATTATTTCATTAATAAGGCTCAGAAGGGGTCTAAAGATGAAAATCTAAAAAATAAAGTGTTATATAATATTTATTAAGAAATAATATAATATTCTATAATGATTAATTGACTTGTGTAAGATTTAATACCGAA
Source organism: Viscum album (assembly GCA_963277665.1). Lineage (NCBI taxonomy): Eukaryota > Viridiplantae > Streptophyta > Magnoliopsida > Santalales > Viscaceae > Viscum > Viscum album. The sequence goes on along the minus strand of OY728148.1, from coordinate 488,853,308 downwards.
AAGTATCTTCATAATAGTTTTTTTTATATTAATGATTTCATAAAACTAATTATTTCCATTAGGATTCAATGAAATATATTATAGTTATATTATAAAATCAGTTGTCCTAGAAAATTCGATTAGAGTTTTGTGTGAATGGAGCAAAAGAATAATAGCCTATGTAACTATGAAACAATGATTTATAATAATTTAACTACATAATAATATAGTGGTAATATTATAACAATATTTAAGTATATTAAATTTGAATGAATAAAATTAATTAAATTCTATGAAATCCTGACCCAAATCATGAATAGATTTATGAATAATTATTCCCAATCATTTGTAAAAGTGAATTATTTCAAAAAATTAACAAATTTACTTTATTAACTTTTTTCAAGTATATATCATATTGTGAAAGATTAATGTATCATAATATTTTTATATTCTTTCATGAATTTAAAATAACTAATTAATTTTACATTATTTGGAATAAATGGAAAGGTCATTATTAGTAATTCATAATAAAATTATGATTTCTAGAGTTTATGGTATTAAATATCTTTATTGAAATCAAAGACACAAGGGCGAGAAAAAATCGAAATAAGAGGAAAACTAGATGATCTTGAATATAATGAGTAATATATTGAATTTATTAAATTCAAAGAGAGAAATGGTTATAATAAATTACACGATAGATACAATTACGAATACAATTGAAACATTTATGTGATTAATATTCAAAGGGATAACAATTAATAAATATTAAAGATTTATTCACATATAATGAAAGGATAATGCTGATATTGATTTATAAAGTGAATTTTTCTCCATTTCCCAATATCACACATTGAGAAAAGGGGACTATAATGGTGAAAAACAGATTCAATTGTTTTATTATCTTAATATATGATATTTCCATATAAAATGACCTATTTAGGTGAATGTGTTTGAAACCACTGAGAAACAAGTTAATAATTTATTGAGAAAGGCAATATGTTTAATTATTATAACATAAAATGCTCTATATTCAAAAGAAAATAAATTAAGACTGTAATGTTTTTAAGGATTGATTTTACCCTATGATAATGTATTAAAAAAGAGAGTAGATTATTAGTGATTATTAATGTGAAGTGATAAGATTATGATTTTTTATTATCTTTTGTTTTCAATTTATTAGTTATCATATTAATCATTTTCAGAATTATTTGAATCATATAAACGAAGTAGATGGAAAATGGATTTCTTTAGATGTTTTTTAAGATGAACAGAGGTGAAAAATATGTTTTTGTGAAATTATGGTTTGGTTATTAAATCATGCTACCAAGGAGTTCTTTCCACATTGATGTTTCTATGTTAGAATAAAATTAAAATGATACTAATTGATCGTGAAAATATATATATAGTCACCTCATGATTGAAATATAATATAGGATTAATTTTTAGATAGTCCTTGACAAATTAAATAATGCAACAATGATCAATCCATTAGTTTTTTGTGTTTATAATATTTTGAGAGAGTAGGGGTATTGTGCCATGGTGGAGATGGTTTCACCTTGGAGAGGAATTTTGTACTGTAATGTGTGCACACATGAAATATATTTTCTCTAGAGATTGTAAAGTGTAACAGAATATTTAATAGTTGTGATTTCTTAATCCAAAAATATTTTAAACATTATGTGCAGTTGAAGAAAAATGAGAAACTTTCATTTTGATGCATCCAATCACACTATGGTGTGTAGTAATGTCTAGTTTTTAATTATTTTATGACTTTACCTAATGATTTTTGAGGTATAATTATAATAAAAAAATTATGTATTAATGAAATATTATGGGTAACAATAAATTTTAATTGATCCAATGTATTTTATTGGAATGAGAGACATTTATATGGTAGTTATATTTGTATTTGAATTTGAATCAAATGGATGAATGAAGGTATAATATTGATGATGATTGAGGTGTTTACATAGTATAATTTCATATAAATTTTAACATTGTAATAATTTTTGAAGATGATGATAATATAATTTAATAAATGAAGATAATATTCACCAATTCCATTGATGGTGTAGGAATACAAATAATATCTATTCCAAATTCTCTCTTGAAGGATAAGTGGAATTGTATGGCATGAGTAGTTTTGTTTTGAGATTTTATATTTTATTAATGTTTAGTGATTGATTTTCATGAATATTACTTAGTGATGAAGTGAATTATATTTTTAGGGGTTGAGTAATACATTCCATCACTAGTTGATAATAATATACAGGAATGAATAAAGAAAGAGTATTTGATATTAATATTCATCACAGTAGAGTCACATGGTAAAGTTTGAGGATTATTTATATTGTATCATTTGAATACTAATTATTAATTTTTTAAGATAATGTATTATTATTTTGGAAAACTTATATATAACCCATGTTTATGATAATCCCTATGAATTTTAATACATAATGTTTATTCTACTAGATTGTGTAGGGAAATATTTTACAATACCATTCCAAGGATATAAGAAATAAATTTTAATAGAGATCCGTTTAAATTATTTATAACAACTATGATTATTATTATTGGGTATTTTTTTTTGGATTTTTGATATAAATAACATTAAATATTTTTTGTGAATAAGAGGGTGTTTTTTAATAATAATCTATTCATGAAATTTAATAGGTGATTAATGTTGACTAGTGGTGGAAGAAAAAAAATGTTATACATTGAGTCTTGACCCTCTTAGAGTAACCAGGTGGATCCTAATACTTATAGTTATCTATGTATCAATAAAATAGAATCTAAATTCATCAATAAAGAGAATAAATTTCATATCAAAGAAATAAAGTGCATTAAATTGTTAGAAAAAATTTTGGGATTAAGAGAAATTTAGATATTAATATAAAAAGCCTAATTCCCACTTTGGAAGAAAAATAATATACCTCATCTTATTGTAAACATTATTTTTTTTGATGAAAATAATTACTTTAAAACTGAGAAAAAATAGAAAAAATTCATGCATATAACACCTTAGATCAGGCCCATTAGAATCACAGTTAATTCATTACTGATGTATAACCATAGGATCACCTCCGTATATACAAGATGTTTATGAATATTAGTGATAATATATAACCAAAGTTGGGATACTATAATTACAATATAAAACATGAAATATTTAATAAGAAAGTAAATATTCATACATCATTTGAGTAAAAAAATAATTACGTCTACGCTCTGACCATAAATAAAAATACACATCATCATGAAATATTAATAACGGTCCCTTATTGAACATACTTACATATAAGACATGTATCATTCATTGACCTATGAATGTTGAAGATAAAAAAAATGAATAATATAAAAGGAAATTTCACCACATGAACCCATGTACATCCTCGTCCCCATTTTTAAAACCCTCCAATCCAATCTAACCTAAAATTATGACCATAATGTTTCATCAAAATAAAACATAGAGGTATATATACGCACACCAAGGTTCCCCTAATGTGTGTTCATATATAACTCATTAAGGAACCACTAAGGGTGTCCCTTATAAATTCCATCACATCTAGTATTTTTATATTAAATAATTTAACTAAGTTAAAGAATACATAATTTAAATAATCACATATTGTAATCATGTGCTGACTATGACACCACAACACTTAAACACTATTACATATTACAATTACTAGATCTAATTTTCTTTATCACTAGATGGTGTCTTGTGAACTATATGGAATCCAAATAACTCAATTGGTCAAACCATGGGTTCTACGACATGTCGGATAGTGTCCTAGTCTCTCTATTTATCTAGAAATGGGTTGTAAATTCTAGATGATGTCCTAGACTCTCTATCAGACTGAATATATGAAATAAATAATATATGGAATAAAATATTGTTTAAAACATGGATTTAAATTCTTTAATGAAATCCCATGCTCTTTATTGATTTGACCAATAGGGATAAATCTTCGGTGGGGATCAAGACTCTCTATCTGTGGGACAATCGAAAATAAGTTTGTAATAATGTCCCATACTCTTTATAGGTTTGACCATGGGAACAAAATTATAGACACATCTTGGAAATGTGTAGCATATCCAAAACCTTGTATTCCACTATTTTTGTGTCATAGTATGACACTTAGAATCCATTTCCTCTAGGATCTTGTGATATCAATTATCTTGTTATCAAACATATTGAATCAGTATTGTTATGATTTATAATAGAATCATATAAAATATGGTCTTTCTCCTAGAACTTAGGTAGCCAACTATCCATTACCATCACTACCATAGAGTATTTAACTGTATACATCAATATCATCTTGATACACTAATCCTAGATTACTTGACATTTGTTATAACTTATCTACTAACTCTAAATAATACTTGGCCTTTAATGATTGATCTAACATAAAATCACCAATAATGCTCTATTGATCCTTCCAGTGACACTAGTTTCGTACCCAAAAACTTCCCTCATATCCATGGGTGAATGAAAAGGCTACACTCTATGTTTATATACCACAACATCCGTTCCATGACAATCCTACAACATTGGACCTATTCCCACTCAACTATTACTTATGCAAGTAGAGACCCATCCAAAAACAACTACTTAATGTATCATAATATAGAAACTCATCCATATTAGCAATGTTATATTAGGTTTCATGATATATGATCATTACTAACAAATCAAATTTTCACTATTATAAAGAGTGTATCACAAAAAATAAATCATATTATTCTACATTCTATTCTCTGTGCCACTTGGGAAACCCACCATGTATGGTTATACCATAAATTCAATTTATTAAATCCTTTTTATCTAAAAACACTAAAACATATAATATAATAATGGAACACTATACTGATATACATAAATAATCCCCTTAATGGAAATTACAATGTTTGAGTCCATACCCATATCATATCACACACTAATTTATTGGTTAGATGCTAATGAGATCCACTACCTAAGGACGCACCTCATATAGAGACATTCTCAAATGACATCATGGATCATCCCAAGACACACACAACTCATTATATAAACCATGAATCCTTGGGTGGTCACATATAAAATTAACAATAATATCCCTTGGTTATGTAGTCTTTCAGTGTCTCTCATGTTTTCAAAATATATATTAAATTCTTGTTCCACATCCAAGATGATCTACACTAGTCCTTCCAACATATAAGAACACTCATGGTCCTTACCTAGTTACACCAAAACTAAAATCCTAGCATGACCATTAATTAATATTTATATATGCATATGATTATGTGTTAAAGGAAATAAAAATATCAACATCTAAGATACCATCCACAATTAATGATTACCACCATCTTTTAAGAACGTACAAAAAATATTGGAGCTTTGTATCCCCTATCACACACAAAATAAATCATTAATTAAATATAAACCATTACAATTATTTTCCCAATTTATTCTGACTTTAAATAATCATAGAAACCTCATAGTGTCATAAAAAGATGTAAAAAACTAAAAATAATTGATAAGTTGTCCATGATGTACCTATGACAAACCTGTTAACATATTATAAATCACTCAATTTCAAAACGTTCACTAATAAAAAATAATATTATTGAAATAATTGTAGAAATTCAATTGCTAACACTGATATAAAAAACGGTAATCAATTAGTGATATTAAATATTAGGAGAAAATAGAAATAAACCTAGGTATGGTTCCCATGGATGATCAACATATGACTATAGCACTCATGGCTATAGCTGGTTTGATGTGGAACCACATCAATTCAATTAATATTTATCCATGGGTGAAACCCATTGATACAATTTGGTTGACATGAAAACTATATGAAAAGGAAGCATACATGGAAATATATTTCTCCAAATAGGAATCTTACTAAAAATAAAATTCGAATGGTAATTTTGTAATGCTATGATATGGACCACTAGGTACGAGCTGGAGATCTGTATTACCTCATTCATTCCTCTCAATATACAAGAGGTTTTTGAAAAGAATTGGGGTCTCAACACCATCAGTGGGAGACTATACAAGAGTATCACATCCTTTAAATAACAATAAAATAAAATATAATAAATCAGAAAAAATAAGATGGATGAAAATAATATCAAATGGAAGACATGACATACAATAAATAAGAAGGCTCCCTCTATGGCAAGAAAAACTTGAGTAATAATGAAAATAGATAGAAAAATAAAAATCTATAGGAATCCTATTGATTTTTTACAATTCCATCAACCAGCATCATGTTCCATGAATCAAATAATTTATATGGTCCACTATCCCTTACTCTGATCCAAATATATTAAGTTTTCATGTGTATCAAGACACATGTGCACGATGTGAGAAAACAAATCCAGTAGAACACCACTAATGAATCCATAAAAATTATACAAATGTATAAAATGTGTATTAAATGATAATAATAAATTTACTTGAATGAATAAAAGATCATAAAATAATACCCTATGTGCTACCCATGCCACAAAAATCCATGAACAAAATTGGTTTGGGTCCATAGTATAAGAAAAATAGTATGATTTCACATGTGATGAAGAACTATCCACATGGATGACAATCATTTTTCTTGGTAGTGTATATTTATTGAGCCAGATCTAGATGCTATGCCATTATATCCCAACACCATAACGAGTCAGTTATCCATACAATTAGACCCTATCTCCATCATAGGTCTGGCCTTCAGACTTTCATAACATGTCTATACCTCATGTTAGGCCTCCATTCAACCATGCCTTTAATTTTACTACCTCAGGTTAGCCTCGAAGGAATCATGACCATACCCTATGATCAGGTCCATAATCTCTATCATTGAAAGAAATGCATGCTCTCCCACTAAGGGATAATCAAATCACTAGGGTTCACATATTCCATGTATCAAAAAAACATCCAAGGTAAGTAACATAGACAACATGGTAGTGTATACAAAGAAGAAACAAAATATAAAATAATTACAATATTGTAACAACATATAATACATGTGATCAAAATAAAACATTGTAAGAAAATTAAAAGAATAATAATTGAATAAAGAACCATATATGGGTAAATTTGGCTATACACCCACAACCACATGCGATCTCTATCATGCATGATCAAATATATATATTAATAATAAATCATACCATAGAAAACATTTTTACACAAGATACAAAATATTAAGGATCTTCAAAAATAATATTCTTTGACAAAAAAATCATTTGATCTTCAAGGATTAATTATCGAACTACATTACACACCCATAAATAATAAGCTCTCAAGTCAAGGATCCCTATTTCTGGTTCTGGTTATAGTGACCCAAGCTGTCATGAACCGAATCAGGTCGCCATCAAAACCGGCACCTGACCCAGCCTGAGACAAGGACCTAAGGGAGTTCCCAATCTCCATGGGCTGGAATTAGTGCTCGAGTATCATAAAATAATGTCTGGGAATGATTTAACTGCGTTTATAAACATTAAACAATAAATAAATCAATAAAAAAATCTGGATTTTTCAACTATAACTATCCTTTGAAAAATTTATGAACTGAATTACATAATTTAAAACTATGTTTAAAGACCATTTAAAAGGTATGAAAACAAATAAGGATATCCCAAGAACCTCCACATGGAAGGAGGCACCACCCTCAATCCATCTTCACAACACCGCATCACGAACGACCGATAAAAACCCTAATTGTTGGCACACAAGTTGTCCCCAAACCTGAAAAAACAAAATAACCATGTCTACTTACACCCAAAGGTGTAAGTAGAGAGTGATCCAAATCCTAGTAGGATACCACCACTAATATATTCTATGTGATAAACATTCAAAGACGAAAAGCATGCAAGTTTTCAAAAACATGTAATTTCTAGTTACAATTTCTCAAAGATGTAAATTAAAAAAAATTAGTTTTCAAGTGGGATAATTTAGAGAATCATAAATTTCAAATTAAATTCCAATGATACTAAATTTTCCAGCCAAATATACCGTATGCCGACGGTGAGTATAATGGATCTAATGAGAAAAAGCAATAGGAAATAACCCTTAGGCACTAGCTAGATGTGGGTCCCATGTACCTCGTATCTCAGTGAGAGTAACCATAAAAAATATCCATTATCATGCACGATCCACTAGTAGGGAAGATACCCATAACCTAGTGGTCCCCAATCATCACATCATAGTTTATTTTGAGTTTTAAGTGCCAATCATGGTATGTGAAACTGAGTCCAAACCCCACAGATTCACTAGAATACTAGTACACGTCCACCCACCTAGATACGCGGGTTTTCCCCTTATTCTCAAACAAGTTCAACAAGTCAAGAAATATACATTGCATATGAAAATGTAATTTCCATAACACAAAGTCTCTAAACATTCCACATGTAAACTACACAAGTCACGAAAGTCCAATTTTCATTCAGATTTATTTTGAAATCTGACTGACACCAAAATAGCCCACAACACTTTCCACATCTCTTTTAAACTTCCAAAAAACCATTAAACAATTTTATAAAACAAATACAAGATATTAAAACTCACATAACAGCACACTGACAAGTTACATAACACCCTTTTCATAACCAAAATCCATTTTTTACATCACAGCCACACAAAACATCCCACATCACATTTACATCTCTTACACACTTTTTTAAATCTTTCAAAAAATTTTATAAACCATTTACAATATGCTAATCATCACAAAACAGCCCCTTTCACTTTTAAAATGTACCATTTCCAAATATAAACACTCCAATACAGTCTTCTAATATGGTTTTACCACATACACGAATCATTAAATCATTCAAAACTTTCACAAAACAACTCTAAAAAGTATACCCAATCATTGATCCTAAAACCTATTTCAAAATAATATTTAAAGGAAAAAACCAAACCAAATCACTATCAATGTATAATTGGAAGCCCTATAGAAATTTATAAAACCAATTTCAAGTGTTATAAAATAACCTTGAATAATTCCACGAAAGATACAAATGAAAACACCCATTTTCATAAAATGCTCTCAAGATGTATAACAATGATTTAAACACCAAACCTATTCCAAAAAACCCTTCAAATTCCCACATGACATTAAAGTATTAAAAAAATATAATTTTCATCCCATTTCAACAAATAATAAATCAATTTCATATTTTATAAAACTACCTCAAAAGATACCACATGTGTTACATTCAAAAAATTCAAAACTTCAACAAAAATTCAATTATAAAATTAAATGCTTTACCAAATCCTTAAAAATGGTTTTTTCTCTATAAAAAACATGAGGGGAACATGAAACACCTATAAAACAAGAAAAATAACTCATCAATGAATAGTTAACGAGGGAATCAACTATCGAAAGTGTCGAATCCCTCAAAACATGGTGGAAAACATCAACCACACCACCACCGCACCACAAGGAAGATAAATCATGCCCTAGACCAAAATATTTGACAAAAAAGACACCAGATCAAACCCTAGGATAGAAACCTGAATTCTAGACCATTATGAACATAATGAAAGGGGGATGAAACCCTAAGGGAAATGCCAGAAAACAAGAAGGGATCACTTATCTTGAAAAAAAATATTGAAACAAATCACACCAAATAAACCAGTATCTGAATTTGAAAACATCCAAAAATTTAAGGGAGGATCGACCAAGGTTTCATAGATCATGTAGAAAGAGTGAGAAATGAAGGAGTTATTAAATAATCAATTTACCTCCTCAAATCTGGGAGATTTGAGTAATTCAGGGAAGTTTCAACCCAATTATCGATGAAACCTAGCTCCAAAGTGGGGTAGGAGAGCATGGGGACATGCCTTGGGTAAGTGGGATCTAGTGAGAGTGGGAATCACTGATGAAATGTAAATATTGAATGAGATATTAAATAATTAAAAAATATTTTTAATTCAGGAAATGGGCTTTCAGGAAGGTCCAATCCCTGAAATAAATACCATAACCCACCCTAATTATTGATTCTTAAATGTTCCAAATTAATATGGTGGTGTTAATGGGTCATGGTAGGCCATGTTGGAATTGGAATGGAAGAATTTTTTTGAAAATTGACAGAGTTATAAAAAAATCAATATTTATTATTAAATTTGGAATTTTGCTCACGGTTTTGTAGAATTAATGAAAACTCACCCATTCCCCCATAAAAGCTTGAGAAACCCCCAAAAAAAATCATTAATAAAACATAAATGAAATTTTCCTATAAAATAAGTCATTTATGTGAAAATTAACCCCACCATGAAAGCATTCCATCATTGGAAATCCAAAACAAGGCCAAATGCAAAAACCAAACTCAACTGATAAACCAAGATGTACTTCTTTGCCATGTTTTTCCCCCAAAGGACAAAACCCTTCTAGTGATCAATTAAGGAAGGATTACTCTCACAACCAAAATAGACACCACTTTCCTGAAATTGTCAATCATATTCATACTTTATCCCGAAAGAAAACTCCTCAAACTCTATCCGAACAAGACTGATTCAATTCACCCAAACGAAAAACAACTTTGAACAAGGTTACACTTACCTAACTTTAACTAAACCATTGGGTGCTCTCCAATCCCAATGTTTACTCATGGAAGATGTTGGTATCTAGATAGTTCCGAATGAGATTACCTTCTTCCAAGCCATGACCATGGTTAAATCCGAGTTATTGGTATGGGGGGACACATATAGGCTCCCCACCATAAGAGACAACCCATATTTTTTCGAGAAAGAATCATGACACTAAGAGGGGGAGGCATGAATAGAATTCCTATTACAAAGGGTATAATTCAATTCAAACATTACGACGGAACATACATGAGAATAATAGTGGGTCTCCCCACCATAAGAACAAACCATAATAACTAACCAGCATGGGACGACACATAAAGTCCCAAAAAAATTAAAATATTTGGGAAGGGTGCACAGTTTGTTCGCACGGTTTGGGATACTATGCACTATCTTTGTAGATAATTCATTCTTCACGGTTTTTTGGCACATGGACACTAATAAATGGGCAAAAACTATGTGATCAGCCTATCTAGCCGAATTTCCAACCATTCTCCAATCACTCAATGGAAACTAAAGGGGGAGGGAATGATATTAGGCGATGACATGAGTACAAAGACCTCAACCTATTACCATCGAACAGGAACAACGGAAGAAAGACGTTGACACCAGAAGTTTAAACTCTTCCTATCATTCATACTAACAATAATTCATTTTAAAAGGGTTTAAACGACCCTGGGATTTACCCTGACTACGAGCCACCTTCCCTCTAAGAGCTATGGATATAGATCAAATGATTGGAGAATCTTCGACCTCGTAGTTAGTCATAGTATACCCCATAAACGATAATTATTCTTTTGGTGCCACCAACAACAACACTGAAATCCTCGATAAGATTTCCAAGACATAACACATTCTAATCTCACTTTAACAAAACTTGATATTTTACTGAAACAAGGGCTTATAAAATGCACACACATCACACCTTGTTTCTTCGTGCGAGAAACAATAAGAAGTAAAGACCACCTATACTCACCTTCCTTAAAAATAGAAGATATTTAATGTTTTTCCAAGGGAGAAATTATCCCAACATAATAGATACTCTCATAGGATTGTACGACTATCAACTTTACATTCAATCAGCACATGAAATCACATGGCGTCACTGAACATAGCCATTGCGACTGATGTAAACAATGCATGGAGAGGGACCTTATACAACATCCCAAAAAACACAACATTCTAGAAAGTGGCCACAATATCCTCTCGTGACCAGATTTACCACACTGGTAGTTTAATGAGAACTCCTTCTTCGAAGACACTATGAAGGACCGAGAGGACCACTTAGACACCATCCAGATACACATCCATTCTAACAACCCCAGTCCACTTCCACCTTTGGAAAATCAGGAAACTTAAGAGGCTAAGGTCTCTTTCAAACATCCATGACCACTCTCCCATTAGAAGAGGAAACAAAAAACCAAGAAAGGAAAAGGTTCAAACTCAATCTAAAATGATCCAAAAAAATATTCCTTATATTGTTCAAATGGAGGGTCTTCAAACGACAAAACAACTTGGGGTGTACTTCAGTTGTGCACTAACCCTTAATGGGGCGTACCTTATCCAATGATTAAACTCACAGACCCAATAATGATGGTACATTGGACAAGATATACCACAAAACTGATTCAAAAACATTAAAGTAACCACCATAAAGGCTTACCAAAACAATTCATAGAAGATAAGACTAACTACCACTTCAACACAACTTACCGACCAAACATAAACTCAAAACACAGTACAAAAAGTGGGGTTCTTGGACTCAAAACATCCAACAACATAAACATTTAAAAAAACATATTACAAACCATCCCAAACTAGTCATAATGGCATCAAGGTTCTTCTTTAAATTTATTTTTGAAGATAAAGAGTTAAGCAGTTAGCGTATCCACCAATGGTACCCCATGGGCCTCACACATGCATGTTTCTGTGCTACAACAGGCACCCTCCTCCTATCCATCCCAGAAATCATCCAACCATTACATCAAACATCCATAATACCATATAACCACATTAATGTAGTCACTCAAGGAAATACCAAAGGTTAAAATAAAAAATTCTTCCCACTTATCAAAACCAAACAAAGTCATCCAATACCTCATTTTTCTCAAAACCGATAACCATGAAATCAAACCCAAATTACATCATACCAGGATTTTTAGAAAGGAATAATAATTTAAATGAAAACCCACTTTCAAGTCATACACATTAATTTAAAAACATCTCATCCCATTAAAACACCTCTCAATAGTTTAGAAAACTCTATTGGAAACAATTTTTCAAAACTGACTTTAACAAAGTTTTATGCTTTCAAAAGAGGTGTAAACAGACCATTTTCCATTTCAAAATGATTCTGAAAACTCAGTTCCACAATTTCACAATTCAAACCCATATATATTTATTAGGAAATCATTTCAATAAAACTTACTCTTCTTAAAATCATGTCATTTTTTTTTAAAAACAAACTTCCATGATTTCAAAACTAAAGGACACAAGAAAATGCATGGTGAAATTAGATTTGGAGGGTGACTTAGACATATGGATAGAGGCCATAATCCAATAACATCACCATAATATATAGTGTTCAAGGGAAATATCTCCCACTCCACATGGATTTCCATACCTTGTGAGCTCATTGAGACCATTAACCCAACTATCTTTTCATTTCCCCTAATCATCATCAAACCATGAAAACCAAAGGACTCAGAAAATTCCCAACCTCCCGGATTGACATAAATCCCTTCATGGGGTGTGGTGATCATCCAAATTACTCATAACCCAAATTATAAGTAAAAAAATCCTAACTACATACTATCCTAACTATTCCCCAAATAACAGACCCAAAGAGAGTGAACCTGCCTTTGATACCATTTTATCACGAATCGAATCTGGTCGCCTTCCTATACAGCACCCGACCCAGTCTATGACAAGGCCTGAAGGGCGTTCATAATCCCCACAGGCTGGTAAAAGTGAATGGGTATCATAAAATGAAGTTTGGGAATGATTTATCTAAGTTTATAAACATTAAACAACAAACAAACTCAATAAAACAAATATTGATTTTTGAACTAAAACTGTCATATAAAAAATTTTCGAATAGAATTACATAGGTTAAAACTATGTTTAAAGACCATTATAAGGTATTAATGTAAATAAGTAAAACCTAATAATTTCCACATGGTAAGACGCACCACCCTCAATCCATCTTCACAACACCGCATCATGAACGACCGGTAAAAAACTGAACTTTTGGCACAAACGATGTACTCAAACCCGCAACAACAAAATAACCAAGTATACTTACACCCAAAGGTGTAAGTAGGGTGTGATACAAATCCTAGTAGGATAAAACCACTAAGATATTCCATGTGATAAAAATTCAAATATGAAAATCATGCATGCTTTCAATAACATGTAATTTCTAGTTATAATTTCTAAAAGTTGCAACCTAAATAAATAAGTTTTGAAGTGGGATAATTTAAAGAACCAACACATTTAAAATAAATTTCAATCATATTTAATTTTTCATACAAATATATTGTATGCTTATGGAAAGTATAAAGGATCTAATGAGCACAATAAATAGGAAATAACCCCTAGGGACTAGCTAGATGTGGGTCCCAGGTACCTCATATCTCACTGAGAGTAACCGTCAAAAATATATGTTCTCATGCACGAGCCACTAGTAGGGAATATACCCAGATCTTAGTGTTCCCCAATCATCATAATAAACATTTAGTTAGTGTTTTAAGCGTCAATCTTGCTAAGTGAAACTGAGGCCAAACCCCACAGATTCACTAGAATACTAGTACACGTCCACCCACCTAGATACTCATGATTTCCCCTTATGTTCAAACAATTTCAACAAGTCAATAAATATACATTTCTTATGAAAATCGAATTTCCACATAAAAAATTCACCAAAAAAACAACATGTTTACCACACAAGTCCTGAAAGACCACTTTTCTTTCAAAATGATTTCAAAATCTGAACCACACCAAAATATCCCACAACACTTCTGAAATTTATTTTACACTTCCTCAAATACATAAAAAAAGTTTTAAAAAACAAATACATGATATTACAACTCACATAACATCTCACTCATATGTTATATAACACCATTTTCATAATCAAAACCCAATTTTCACATCACACTCACACAAAACATCCCACACCACTTACACATCTCTTGCACACTTTAGTAAATCCTTCAATCATTTTTATAAAACATTTCCAATGATGGAACACATCAAAAAACAATCCCTTTCACATTTTAAATGTTCCATTCTAAAATATACACACTCCAAAACAATCTTCCAATATGGTTTCGCCACTTACATAAATCATTAAATCATTAAAATCTTTCATAAAACAATTCCAACAAGTATACCCAATCTTTTCTCATAAAACGCATTTAAAAAGCATATTTCAATTAAAAAACCAGACAAAAAAACTAAAAAAGTAGAATTGGAAGACCTATATACATTTATAAAACCACTTTCAAGTGTGATAAAATAACTTGTAATAATACCATGAAAGATACAAATGAAAACACCCATTTTCATAAAATTCTCTAAAGATGAATAAAGATGTTTTACACACCAAACCTATTCCAAAAACCCCCATACAAGGCCCACATGACACTAAGGAATTAAAAAAATATAATTTTCATCCCCTTTCAATAACTAATAAATCAATTTAATATTTTATAAAACTACCACAAAAGATACCACATGTGTTACATTCGAAAAGTTCCAAACTTCAACAAAAATTAAATTATAAAATTAAATGCTTAACCAAATCCCTAAAAATTGTTTTCAGACCACACAAAGAATATGGGTAACATTAAAATCTTGTAAAAAATCAAACTAACTCATCATGTAATGTTTAACCATGGAATCACCTACCGAAAGTGTCGAATCCCTCAAAACATTGTGTGAAATATCAACCACACCACCACCACACCACAAGGAAGATAAATCTTGACCTAGAAAAATATATTTGACCAAAAAGACACCAAATAAAACCCTAGGTTAGAACCCTAACTTTTGGAAATTTTATAACATAATGAAAGAGGGGGTAAACCCTAAGGGAAAAGGAAGAAAAAAAGAAGGAATCACTTACCTTGAAAAATATATTGAACAAAATCACCCCAAATACACCAGTATATAAATTTGAAAATAGGCAAATATTTAAGGGATGTTCTATCATGTATGGATATATCATGTAGGAACTATAATTGTGGGAAACAATAGTGAGAAATGAAGGAGTTATGAAATAATCGATTTATATCTTCAAATCAGGGAGATTTGAGGAATTCATAGAAGTTTCATCTTAATTGGCAATGAAACCGAGATAAAATGAGGGGGAGGAGATCTTGTGGGCTTGCCTTGGGTATGTGGATTTTGGTGAGAGATGGAATCACCAACAAAATGTCACAATTTAAGAATATATTAATGAATTAAAAAATACTTTTAATGTAGAAAATGGTCTTTCGGGCAGGCCCAAGACCTGAAATAAAATCCCAAACCCACCATTATTATGGATTTCTAAATGGTCCAAATTAATATATAGGTGTTAATAGGTCAGGGGAGGCCACATAGGAATTATAATGGATGAAAAATGTTATAAAATTAAGGAGTTATAAAGGAATAAAAATTTAATTTTAAATCTGGAATTGGGCTCACGGTTTTCCCCAATTAATGAAAACTCACCCATTCCTCCATAAAAGGATGAGAAAGCCCCAAAAAAATCATGAATGGAAAATAAATGAAATTTTAATTCAAAATAATTTATTTATGTGAAAAAATACTTTTATATTTATTATTACAATATTATTAACGTAAATATCAATCAATACAACCAAATGATACATAGGCCTAGTTTATTTGGAAGAATATGATCGAAGTACATAAAAAATTAACTAAAATAAAATATATTAATTTTAATATCTATAATGATATCGAAAATCATATTGGGATCTTAATAATACTTCGAATATCTTAGATAATACATACAAAATTGTTGTCCTAAAATGAAAACAAATGGAAAAAATGATATTGAATCATAAAATATAAGTCAAAATGCATAACATGATATCATAAAGTATAAGGCTCATGAATAACCTCATTTCAGCATAAAATAATGAACATGGTGTCATAAGATCATTTAAAACTAGGATGGTGATAATAACATAAAACATCACATAAGTTTAAGTCAAGGATAAACACCGAAACAAAATCACCTAGTTGAAAGTCTCATCATTGATTGAATTCAATTCCTAAACCCATATTAGTTGTATCATGATACAAAAACATTATCTAATACCTTATAGTGCTATCTAGGTGTGCCAATCATAACTAGTACATGATTATTTCTTCTATAAAATGTAATCATCCATAAGTCATGATCATAAGGTGTTCATGAAATATACATAATGGATATATTACCACATTAAATAAAGGGAAAATAATATAGTTATATATAAAAGAGATCTATGTAAAACATTTATTTTAATTTCATAACATCCAAGAGATATAGAGAAATTTCATTATAGAGATAAAGGTTAAAATAATATTAAAATGGGTCGTTCGAAGAGATCTATTATCTTATGTTACAACATTTTACTATATTTTCACTTAATGTTCCTAATAATCAAATTAATTAATTAATTAATTAATTCAAAACCATTTACATCAATATTTAATTTACTATAGTATTTATAATGTCATTAATTTCTATTTCAGTGAGATATAAAGGTTAGTTTCACTGTTCTGGTTGGAATTTGTTTCATGGTTCCATGGTTGGATCAATTTTGTATACCTATTAATGCTATTGTCGAATATAACTAAAAATCCATAAGTGAAATGATGTAATATTCATTTCCTTGAATAATTTGTAATATTTTCATATACCCATTTGTGTTATGACATATGGATGATACACTTATTGAAAACATTTATAATATGTGGTTAGTTCATTTAGGTGGTTTTACCGACCGTAAAAAAACTATATTCATTTTATTTAATAAAATGATTATTAAAATATTAAATATCATTAAATAAGATATAAAATACTTAATATAATCATATTTAACCATTAAAATATTTTTATAACCATCCTTGAAGGTGGTAGAGAAAAATGAAGTACGTTGTTCATGGTGGTAGCGAACCAACCATATTTTGAAATAACATTTTTGTTTTAGAATCAATCAAGGGTAGAAGAAGAGGATGGATTTTTAATAGTACAAACCTTCCATCCCATTAATATGTGTTAATTTTGAAGGTGGAGATGTCTAGGGGTGGTCCTAAAGAATTTTGAGGCATAATAGAGGATACATAACTTAAATTTCAACTTTAGAGGTTTCCACGATGTGGGGTGGAGGGAGGTTCCATAAGGGTTGATGTAGTGGTTAAGAGATGCCAGCAACAATGTAGATGATGGGGATGTGTTTTTTTAGTTCTACTTAAAAAGTTGGATTTGTTATGGAATGGAGATGGGTTTATCACCCAACTAGATGCAACATTGGGGTGTGAGTTGTGACTTAGTAGCTAGGGGTGGTTATTTTAGTGGGTTTTCATTTTTAGACACAGTTTCATCATGGAGTTATTACTGTGGTGTATCCTCTTCTTGGAGAATTGGTTTTACAACCTGGTCCTTACCACTATGTTATGTTATATTCCCTGTATTATAAAATATATTTAGTTGAGATAAATATATTCTTAGGATGTAACTTGGACTAACCATGCTACAACATGTCCCCTCCTTGGGTCCACAGTCTTCTCTTTTCCATAATTTTGTAGAGTGGTGAAGGGGGATATGCTTTGATCATTTGTTTTTATATACTACCTATAAATTGAAAAATCACCTCAAACACTATAATTTTTTTAATCTTTTTTCTATTTTTTGTGTGACCTAAGTGCGTCCCAAAGAGTTCTTCCAGCCCCCTTGTAGTGGATTTCAACCCCAGTTTGGGGAATCAACCATTAGAATTTCTAGGTGAGTTTCCTTTCTCCCCTCAGTAGTTTTCCTCCAAATTATTCATTTAGAGAATGATTTTACCAAGAAAATTCTATGGTTTTTATGTAGTTTTGGTAAGTAAATAGTGTGGTTATTGTCTTCCTGACCAAAAAGGGGGTTCTTATTCTCAATTGTTTTATATATTTGTCTTCCACTTATTTTAAACATGATTAGTGGATCAAAATTATTCTTTTTAAGAAGGGGACCCTTAATTTATAATCATGTTGTATCATACGAGAGGGGTAATTTTTTGTTATCTTTTGAGATTATATTATTCACCTGAATAATAAATATAATGAATTTGTTTAATTCAAATTAATTTGGGAGGGAAACGAAATTATATTATTTACAGCTTTGGATTCTATATGTTATTGAGTTCTTATAGTATTGATTCCATGATAAATATCATCAAATTTGGGAGACTGTTTTGTGATGTGGTTGTTTTTTATGATGGAGAACTTTCTCTGTTGTTGTTTGTTTTCACCTAAAATGGAATTGGATAATCACTTATATTTAGATAGAGAATTGGTCTATCCTAGAAATTTATCATGAGAGTGAATTTCCTTGAAAAATAATTAGAAATATATTGATAATCCCCTTGGTAAATTTGAAAAAAGTTATGTTATTCATAGTGGTGTTGTTTGGGGGTGATGTGTGTTTGGGATGTGAGGTGGTGACATTTGGCTATGATTTATGGGGAATATTTGATGATATGTGGGAATGGTATGTGTTGGTGGTATAATGGAGGTGTGTTTGGTTGTGAAGTGGTGTTAATGTGGGTCTTATTGGAATAATAAATATCTTTGGTTGATGTGATGTTGGGAGTCATGCTAGTTACTTTGGTAGTAATGGAATTAAATGTTAATGATGAAATGAACTGTCATGGGTTGAAATGGTTGATGAGTTCTCTATATAATATCAAAATAGTAGATAAAGTTGTTTGGAATTAAATTTTAAATAAAAATCCTAGTTAAATAAATGGTCGGTAATGGGAAATGTGGGGTTTGGATTAATTTGGTGAGAAATAGTGGAATGTGACACTCGACTTGTGTATTTTTGTGTGGTGTTGTGCGTTTAGGTGTGGTAGTGAAAGTGAAAGATGATGTTAGGAATAGTGTGGACTGTTTGAGATGGTATAGTGCCTTTATATAAATTTTATATTCCTTTCTTTTGTATGTGTACCAGGAGTGTTGAATAAATTGTATTGAGAACAAAATGTTTTTGTGACATTTATCCCAACATCCTTGTGGAGATGATAGATGGATAACTCCCCAGTCATCCCATGTCTCTTATAGGTTATTTTGACATGTATGGTTTGTGATGTCCAAAATTTAAAAGTTTTCTATGGTGATGTTTGATGAGATGATTATTTGGCTATAGTGGGGGTCATACATGGTAGGATGAGGGCACAAGGATGATGTATTTAATGTTCGTGATACCCTACCACTCTGGTTATGAAAATGACAATGATGTGATGTTTTTTACTAGGTGTATTTGGGTGAGAAGTCATGTCATTTGATGACCCATGTGTCTTTGGGAGAGATGTGATGTGATGATACCACCCATGTTTTTCTAGGTAGGTTTTTATATTTATGATATGGGGGCACCAATACATATAATGTTGGCGTGTGAGTGTGAAAAATCAGTAGGAAAAAATGGGTAACCATTTATTGATACGATTCCAATTATGTTACTATAATTGGATGTTTCATTTGGTAATCATTCCATGGTGGTATGGTATTAATTAGTAGACCTATTTAGGTGTTATTGTTTATGGCATTTGATCATTGGTGTGTTTGTATTCTCTTTTTGTGTGTCCATGAGAGACTTTGGGTATTATCCAACTAAGTATAATTTATTGTAAATATACATATTTGAAACCCTTTTTTAGGTTTCCATGAGGAATTTGTAGAATGCATTTGAAATTTCTAGTTTGGACCTTTGGAGCATTCATTAAGTCACTACAATAGTACTTTTACATTGTGTATTTATTTTGAGTTTCCTTATATTTTTTCATTATTCATGTATTGTGGGATAGTTTAGATTAATTTTTTTAATATGTTAGAGATTTGATTGGTCATTGATATCCTATATCTTTATTTTTTTATAGTTATATCGGTCAATGCCTTCCATATGTAATATCTTCATTCCCTTGGTGTTAGTCACCTTCTAATGGAATATATAAGACGGGACTTGGGGGGGGGGATATTCTTAATCCTCCATTCAATCCTATGAGGGGTACCTTTGAAGGGATATGTTCATGATAGAGTTTTATCTGATGTTTAGGTTTTGGTATTGGATGGAGTTTAGAGTTTTTCATAATGAGGATCACATGGGTTGGAAGGGAAATGGTGTTGGTAGATTTTGGTCCATGACCATGGCCAAGGAATATTGGATAGGACATAAGATTTTATCCTTGTAAATGATTTTATATAATGACTTTGATCCTACTAAATAGCCATGTGAGGTGACACCATTTTTATTGTAGAGTCATAGTGGAGGCACCTGAATAATGATTTCTTGTGTTTTAATTTGAGTTGGGTGGTTTTGGTGAGTAAAATAGAATTAAATGATTCTTCATAATGTTCCATACAATAGGACCTAAGAATTAATTATTCCCTATTTATCTATGTCTCCTAGTCATTATCCTAATGTGTTATAGATAGCTGGCATTTAGTAAGATGATCTGATTGAACATCGAAGGATCGACCCGATACAAGAGTATGATTAGTCATAGCCAAAATTGGGTTCCCTTCAACAATAGTATTTGAGAAAGTAGGAGGGTATAATTTATGATATTGAGATAGAGAACAGTTTTTAGGTGCGTGATATTTCTTTTAGTTTGTTCTGGGCCCTAAGGGAGTAACAGTTCCCATTTGAAAGTTATTTAGATGTTGGGAGTTGTGCGTTAGTGGTGGAATCATTATCTAGTTGAGAATAAAGGGTTAGATATTTCACGAGATAGAGTTTATAAGAAGATACATTCATGGTTTGACCCATCTACCATGATGTAATTTAAGAGGAAGGATACTCTATCACTTCAAAATGGGGGAAAGTCTGTATGGATGGTTGGGATCATGTCCAAGGTCCTTTTACATTTCACCCCAGATCATTTTTCTAGATGAGAAATCCTGAACATGAAATCATGTAAAGGCCCTATTTACTTTTATATAATATAAAGTGAATTCCATTATATTTATAATGTATTTTGTGTATTGGAATAAGGATGAGGTAATCAATTATATTCACTCATAAAGAGGTTTAACCAGAGAGAGGAAACAATAGGGTTTCATAAATACTAGAGTTATGTTTAAATGGTATATGGAACTAGCGTCTCTGAGGTTTCAACCAGTAATGATTTGACCTCAATGTAATGACTTGGGTTTTGACCCAAAGGACTTTAGAATATTTCAAAAAATATTTTTGAAGATGACTGCTGAGTCGGCATGGGAAGATGGGGCCCAGGGATCCTCAGTGCTATGATATTGAAAATATTAAATATATTTTTTATGTGTATGAAACTTCACATAAAAAATAAAAATCTCATGCTCTCATACAGGATTTATGAGACAACGGTTGATTATGAAACATCG
Organism: Viscum album; assembly: GCA_963277665.1. Lineage (NCBI taxonomy): Eukaryota > Viridiplantae > Streptophyta > Magnoliopsida > Santalales > Viscaceae > Viscum > Viscum album. Next base: position 488,831,125 of record OY728148.1, on the reverse strand, counting down.
TGTTTACCCAAGGTGTTACCTAAGATCATCTATGCCAGAAGATTTAATCGGGGGACACTTTGGTGGCATGTCATTAAAGGGGAATTAATGGTTCTAATTTAATTGAATGCAATTTCTTTTCCCCAACACTCATATGTGAATGATACGAACAAGGAGAGCTTTGCCTCTCCTCCAATCTCCTATCATCACTTCGGTGAAAATGAAATGAGTGCTGATTTGAAGCAACGAAGTGTTTTAGATCCCGGTTTTCATCGTAGATCATCATTAGATCAATAACTAAAATGATCCAGGCATTGTTCTGCAACCAAAGCATAGGCGTTGTACCATGGAGGTAGGATTATTTGATTTTTTTCTCTTGATCCCTTTTGTTTTGAATTTTTATAAGGTTCTTGAGCCTTATTGCAATTGTTTTTGATCCATGGTAGGTATGTCATTGGGTTTTGGGTTGAATCAGGGTGAATTGAGTAATTTGATAGGTTCAATATATTTTGAATCACTTTCTACATGCTGTATAGTTTATTGACACACATCATGTAGCTCATCCTATTTATGGAATATAATAATTTGGGACTATATTCCACGTATTATGTTTACACGACTTGTAGTTCCCAAAACCGTGTGACCATAGGACATGGGGTTGGGATAGATTTATGAAACCACATGGACACATACTAACATGATTCCAAGATACATGGACATGGGGTAAAATACACATACATAATCAGACTACACGAGCATGTGTATATTTATCCTAACACAACATGTAGTTTGGAAAACACGGCTTGTGAGGGACATCGTTGGCTAGACCATGTAGAACACAAACATGACCATGGGATGAGGGATGAGGGACATGGTATTACCTCTTATACATGATGTGTACCAGTAAATAGGATGTAACTTGTGTATAACATATACATGGGTAGGGTATTGGGTGGGAACACACATCACATGATCCCCGATGCACATCGTATACTATTAGGAGATCCCCTGGGGATCTTCCACCTTTCATATATTCTTCTGTGGGGCTTGGATTTATGATTGTGATTTGTCCATCCTGAGTGGTTTTTTGAGTAGAATGTGATGGTGACCTCCTTTATATATTATGAGATATGTGGTGGCATAAATTGAGAAAGACTCTTGTGGAGAGGTATGAATCCAATGTTGGAGATCATTGTGGTTCATATTGATAGATTCTAAGATAGTTACTCCTATGATGGAATAAGTAATGGGTTTTCCTTAACTCTTTTCTTAGTTAGAGATAGGAATCACCACATCATTGGAGTGGGTTCATTACCTTTGGTTAGTTTTCTCCATATATGTTACTCCCATGATGGAGTAGGGTGTTCATATCACCATGATGATCTTGATTATGGACCTTACTCCCATTCCATTCCAGAGCATGGGTTCTCCATATAAAAAATATATGTATGGTCGGTACTCTCCTTTCATGTGATGGAGAGGGTCCTCTACACTAGGAGTCAGTAGTCCCCAATTAGATCAGGGTTCATGTCCTCCATATGTGTTGTTGTAGCTGAGTTGGAACTCCACTGCCATGTTAAGGAGCTGGTCCTCTATCCTAGGGTTGGTACTCTTATACCATGTTAGGGCATGGGTCCCCTATAGAGAATGAACAAGAAGAGTTGGTAGTCCCCTTTCCTACAAGGTTGTGGGTTCTCTATCCACTGAGTGGTACTACCCTAATGGGTTAGGGTGTGGGTCCTCAGTCTATGAAGGTTTACTCCCCAGTCATATTAGGACGTAGTTCTTTCATGAGTAGTACTAACATATTAGATCAGGGTTCATGTCCTCATTAATGGGGTAGTACTCCCCCGTCTCTGAGTAACAGTGAGGAGTGGGTCATCCATTGGAGTTGGAGCTCCATCGACTATGGGATACAGTTACAAGGAGTGGTCCCATCCAATTAATGGGAACAATAACTAGATAGGACTTAGTTCTCCATCAATGGAATGATGTGTGCTCCACTCCCTACAGAAGTGAAATAAGTTTTATGGGTTTTTTAGGATTCATACTCTTTTGAATGCGGGGTAGTGGTGATGCATGAGTCCCTCCATTATCTATTTATACATAGGATGATTGTGGTGCATAGAATAGAGTAGTGCTCGCTCAAGTGTTGGATGTGTTAAGAGGTGGGCCTCTTTACATGGGGTTCCTTAGTTTGAGTTGGGAATAAGGTAATGATGAGCAGACCTCTAGTGCATAGCTGTAGAGTTGGAACAAGTAGTATGTTTCAGATGGAGAATAATATTTCATATTTACCCTTAGGAATGGTAGATTTATTATTGATGGATTTCAACTATCAGTTGGGTGAAATTTGGGATGGATAAGATCATGGAGTGTGTACTCCTAGTTTTATGTTTTGGTTAGATCCTACAAAGAGAATCATGTTTCATGATATGAGGCTAGAACCTCATGAGACTTAGAGTCTAAGATGTGTATATCTGGGTGATTTTTGGGACTCCTTATGGTGTTGTCACATGTTAAAGTTGACACCCCGGGTAGATTGAGATGACATTTCATGTACATCAAAGGATGGTTTGAGATTTTTTTTCTCTCATAATTGGGTTTCCATCTAGATATATCTATTGGACTATTTACTTTTAGTTTCACCCTTTTTCATTTGGGATTTTTGGGGTTCATACGGTTTATTTTAATACTCACCCTTAGATGGGGTTTTAATTCTTATATTCTATGTCTTATGTTGACCAGAATAAATTTGAAAAAGTCCAGAGAGGACACTAGGTAAGAAGAGATATGTGCGACAGACAGACCAAGGTGTTTACCAGAGCATCACTAAGAAGATTTCACATAGTTGCAATTGACTGTGATCCCCTACTTCTGAGTAGGATTGGATGATTTCACATTTTTCAATGGTGGACATTATTTTTAACCTATTACATTTTTATTACTACTATTTTACTTTGGTTGTTTGATATAGATTCATAAATTCATTGGTTGCTTTAAATTTTTTACAATTCATCATTTTTTGAGCTTGAAGATTTGTCTGTGTTTATAGATTCATTGTTAATGAATCCCATGTAAGGGATATGCCTTATCAGTGCTAGTCTCCAACTCCTGACTTATTAGAGGCCGACTTGTGGAGTTGCGTCACTGGACTTGTCCAGTGGGGTCATAACGAAGTGGTATAAATGGTGGTTGTTTCCCCATTGGTGTTGTAGATTCATGAGATTGGATTGGGTTTCATAGGGAAAATGTTAGGATGTTTTGATTTCATCTCTCAGGTTTTAGGTTCTAGTGTTTGTTCATTAACTGATGTATCCACCAACCAAGACTATGATATACTTCTTTTCGACTTGTTACATTAGGATATTGGTCTCTGGGAAATAAATGGTACACACATCACATAGGAATGGTTTTTTTTCTTACCCTCATTTAGTTAGCTCCATAGATATACTCTTTTTCCATGTATGTCCTGATTCTATTTTAGTATTCCTCAGCAAATATTGCCTGATAAGATTTTATAGCATGATCATGATGATAATCTACCCTCTAGTGAGGCTTCCATGTAGGGTAATGATTCTGAGGCACTACCTCTGTTATTTCCACCACCTATTGAGTAGCATAATTTAGTAGATGTTTAGGTATAAAATGCATGCAGGATGAGTGTGATATATATGTTCCATATAAAGAAGCCTCTGAGGTACCAAGGTGACATAGACCCCAAGAGTTAGATGACTGGCTCGAGGCAGTCGCATGAGGTTTCCACTTAGTGCGAATACCTCCTGATCAGACGGTGATACTAGCAGTGATCCTTCTATAGGATTCATCCAGCCAATGGTGGAGTCTGGTGATAAAGACTCATAAAGAGGTGGTGATGACTTAGGATAAGATTGAGCGGAACATTCAGGAATATTTTTTCCCATACACATTAGGATTTGTGCATATCCTGTAGGTTCTGCATCTACGGTAGGGTAGCCTGATGGTGGTAGAGTTTTCGTTTAGGTTCATAGACGTGTCAAGATACTCCATGTATATGGATTGTGATCCATTCTTTAGTGCATGAATTTTCAATTAGGGATTTCATTGGTAGATCAGGGCATCTGTGATTCCACTGTGCATTCCCATGAATGGTGGAGAGATGGAGCGAGCTCTGGTGCTGGAAATATTACTTTCTATGGAATATGTGAACGTGACCCCCAAAATTGGTCAAGAGCCCGAGGCATCTGCAAGAGCTAGTAGAAAACTGGTAATAGGATCAAGACGCAAGAGGCATACTAATGGTAAAGTATAGATTCATGGATCTATAGTGATTGGGCAGTGCTATGGATTAGATTAGCCGTAGGAGAGGCAATGATATGCTTGTGATGGACAGGGAAATCTCATCTGATATTGTCCAACCCGTCATTCTACAAAGAGGGAGTTGGATGATGATCCTCCTTGGCAGAGAAATCTCATGGAGAATGGAGTTCTGCAAGGTGATAGATGAGGTGGAGGAGCTGAATTGATGGTTAGAGGTGGTAGGTAGATCAGGTTGTTACCACCACCACCCAAAAATGGTCCACACCAATCTCAAGTAGGTAAAGGATGTGGGCATGGACAACTGGAAGCCATGGATGCCTTTGTTCTAGAAGCACTAAGGATGAATAGATGTACTCCATATATCCTTGATAATTTATTAAGAAGCAATTATTAGACAATATTTCTAGTACTATTTTCTTTCTACACTTTCTTGATGATTAAATAGGGTGATGTGTGGTGTCAATATAACCCCATGTTGGTAGTGGCGAAAGAGGTCCCAATAAGACCCAATGCATGTTTTGCATCACATTGTTTTTCATGAGTACCCTCAAGTGTTTTGTGTAAATTTTTTATGAAAATCGATCGAGGAGTATATGGTTTATTTTGACTTAGATTTTATATCACAAGGATATGGGAACGTTTCCCCACTAAGACACATTTTTGAGACATGATTAGAACCATGCGGGAATGTTAGTGAAACCTTAAGTTGAAATATTGAGGTGTGGTGGAAAAGTTTCATATACATCTTTATTTAGGGAGAGGTTATGCGATGAAGTGTTGATGTAGGTCTTGGACCTGCAAGTGGAGTTTTTCTACTCGACCTATTTTTTTATCAGAAGCCTTGGGAGAGGTAGATCCTTTCATAGAATCATTATTTAGTGGCAGAGTTAGACTACATGACGTTTTAGAAATGTGAATTGGTTTCCTACCATCTATACATAGATGGTATAACACAAGTTCATGTTGTAGTGTTACAATTTTTCTGAGCTTTGTTACAACCAGAGTTTTTATTTTTATCTTGTGTAGCCCTATTTTGTTTGTGAGTAACCATGCATCTTCAGTGTCAACATTGAATTAAAAACACTTGAGAAACCAATTTTATAGTCTATCCCATGGTGGATGCCAATTGTGGGGCTCTGTTAGAATCCACGTCTGGTTAGAAATGTGCTGTACCCCTAGAACCCATGACTATAGACGGACCATGGTATTTGGTGCTTTCCCACCTATCATAACTAATGAGAAATTTCCAAATTTGTTACATGATGTTGTCCTGGTAGAAGATATACCTTAGAGGTGATTCATTTGGTGCTTCCTCTGTGTGCATTATTTTAAGCAACATAAGAACCCTTGGTGATCTCACTGGCATGGGAGTTCGGTGGGGAGATTAGTTTCTTCCATTATGATTTGGAATTCTCTTTTTGGTGATGAAAAGCCCAGATGTAGGGAGAATGTAATGACTCAGGATTTGAACCAAATGACTTCAGAATATTTCAAAAAATATTTCAATAGCGGGGTTCTGAGTCGGTGTGGGATGCTGGGGCATGGGGACCCTCGGAGTGGCGATATTGAAAATATTAAATATATTTTATCGTGTGCACATAGTTTTTCTTAAAATTCAAAGAACTCCTTAAATAAGTCTTGGATCATATTTTTGAGAGCTTGATTGAGTATGAAATTTTGTGTTTACCCTAAGAACAGCATAAAGTATTCTTCACCATAAGTTTTAATCAGGTTCATTTCAGTGACGTGGAATTAAAATGGAATAAATGTGTTCAATTTAATTAAACCCAATTTCATCTCCCAACCCTCATACAGACATAAAAAACCAAGGATATCCACATCTCTCCTACCCTATACTATGATACCTATAGTGATGATGAAAAAAATTCTGATTTGAAGTAAATAAGTTCCACTGATCTCTATTTTCATTGCAAATCATCTTCAGATTGAGAACTGGAATGATCCGAGCCTAATTATTCAACCAAATCTTCAACATTTCACTATCGAGGTAGGAATATTTGCATTCTAGTACTGATACCTTTCATTTATCATTTTTCTATGGTTCTAGAGCCCGGTGGAAATGTTTTTGATCTATTCTGGGTTGATCTATGGGTATTGTGTTGAATTAGGGCGAATTAGGTGATTTTTCCTGTGATTCACAATTGGAATCACTATCTACATGGAAGGTAGTATAGTGACACAGATCATGTAGCTCTTCTTATCTTGTGAAGATGAACATTTGGGACTAGATGGAATATATAGGGTTTACACTCCTTGTGGTTACCATACCCATGTGACCAGGAGACATGGCTTGAGATAGGCATGTGAACAGACATGGATATGTACTAACACACATCCAAGATACAATAACACAAGGTCTAGTACACAGACACTAAAAAACTACATGAGAAGGTGGCCACTTCTCTGAACATGCTGTGTAGTATGGGATACACGACGTTTGAGGGACATGGTTAGTTGGTCCATGTTGAAGAGGAACCGGCTAGGGGCTTAGGAATGTGGGACACCGTGTGTACCTCCTCTACAAATCAGGTACCCTTACATTAGTTGGAACTCATGTGGAACATATAGATGGGTAGGTTCATGGGCTGGCTCACAAATCATGTGTGCCCTAATGAAAATCATGTACTACTAGGAGATTCTCTAGGGATATTCTACCGTATGTATCTTCTTATCCAGGACTAAAATTCAAGTGTGTGATTAGTCCATCTAGAGCAGTTTTCCATAGAAAATGTAATGGTGAACTCCGTTACGTCTTATGAGATACCAGGCGGTGTGAATCGAGAAAGAACATTGAGTAGTGGTACTCAGTCAACATTGGATATTAGTGTAGTTTGTATAGAGAGATTCTTGGAATGTTACTCCCATGATGTACTAGAGTGTGGGTTTTCATTAACTTTCTACAAACATATATATGAGACTCTCTACATCTAGGGTGCAGGTTTGTTACCTTTGGGTATCTTCCACAAGGGATGTTACTCCCCTGATGGACTTGGGTACAGGTTTCCCTATGATGTTTTTGAAGATGGATATTACTCTAGATTCATTACAATGCATGATTCCTCTATATAATATTTATAGGTCGGGTCAGTAATCCCCTACCATGTTAGAGAGCGCGTCCTCTATTCTAGGATTCAGTACTCCCCTATTAGATGAGGCCGCAGATCCTCCATATGTAATGTTCTGGTAATGTCAGCACTCCTCTACCATGTTAGGGATCAGGTCATCTAGACTAGGGTGGGTACTAACATTCCATGTCATTGTGCGAGTCCCCTATATTGAACAAGATGGTAGATTTTTCACTACCCTATCCAACCAGGGTGTAGGTACTCTCTCCACTAACTAGTACTCCCCTACTCGGTTAGGGTGCGGGTCCTCGATCTAAGAAGTGGTACAACCCTATTGTATAAGGGCATGGTTTATTCGTGAGTAGTAATCCCCAATTGTATCAGGGTTTGGGTCCTCACTTATGGAGTAGTACTCTCCCATATTCAAGCAATAGCGGTGGGAGGATCCTCTATTGGAGATAGTGATCCCTTGACTATGGGATATAGTTATGAGGATCGGGCCCTTCCACTTGATGTAAACAATACCTAGATAGGATTTAGTGATACCTTGATGGACTGAGGTGTGGGACACTAATTATAGAAGGTACATATGTTTATTTGGTTAGTTTGGAGCATCACTATTTTGATTGTGTGGTAGTTGCGAGGCATGAGTACCTTAATTCTCTCTTTTTAGAGAGGATGCATGCAGTTCATAGTTTTGAGCCTTGCTCTATCAACTATGTGTTTTGGTGATGGGAGGGCCACTTCACATGGGTTTACATTGTTCTCACTAGGTTCTATGTAATGATTATTGGTCCTCTACTATTGATCAATAGAGATGGACCTAGTAAGAAGTTCCCAATGGATCATGTTATCTTGAACATACACATAGGAATGGTAGAGTCATTCCCAGTGGATTTCATCCCTCATAAGGGTACCATTTGGGATGGTTGATCTCATGAATCTTGTTCTCCTAGTTTTATGTCATGGTTAGATCCTATGAATAGAATATTTCTTGCTAGCAATGAGGTTGGTTCCTCATAAGACTTAGATTCTTTGAAGAGTACATCTGGGGGATTTCCATGAGTCCTTGTGGTATTGTCACATGTCCGGGTTGACACCCTTGGTGGACTGAGGTGGCATTTCTTGTAAAAACAAGGATGGATTGAGAAGGATTTTCTCTCTCGTTTGGGATTCCCTATGTCTAGGTTGAGAGGAATATTTTCTTTTTAGCTACTCAGTTATTATTTTGGGTTTTTGGGGTGCCTACTAAGTACCTTTATACCCACCCATTCACCGACATCGCCTTTTCATGTTTTGTGTAGACCACATGCCTTTTGGCAGAGTCCATAGAGGATGTGACACAGGTGGAGCATAGTGATATAGAAAGACCGAGGTGTTTAACATGGGTTGGTTGAGGAGAATTCAAGAATTTTCAATTGATAGAGATATTCTACTTATGAGTAGGTTGGACGATTATACAGATATATTTGGTGGGCATTGTTTTACCCTTATTATTATTTTAGTACTTCTTTTTTTACTCTGGATGTTGGATATAGAAGTATTCATGCACTGGTTTCTTTTGTTTTTTACATTTCATCATTTTGTGAGACTAGAGGCATGTGCATTAGTACAGGTACATAGGTAATTCCACCCATGTTATTGAAATTACTCATTAGTGGTAGTCATTATCCCCTGTCCAATTAGAGGAAAACCTAGGGAGTCGCGTCCCAGGATCTATCAGTTCGAGTAGTGACACTCAAAATCTTCCATTTCAGCCTTCTAGTGATAGTGGTTTTCCTAATATTTATGATGTCCTTAGTCTTGTTTTCTTTTTTTATGGGTACTAATAATATCATTTGAATAAAAACCCCATTGTTTTATGAGATCTATATGGTGGGTTAGTTGGGTTCAACATTAGCATTATAAGTTACCTCCAGTGAGGTAATTTTTTGTATCAAGGGTAGAATTATTACACTCCACCGAGAGAAGAAAGAGTAGGAATAGGTAGAACTTAGTACGTTACTCATACTTAAGGACCTTTTCTAAGCATGGAAATAGAGGTGGCCATTAATTTAGAGAAAGAGAATATATGTGTGTTTATTTTCATAGAGTTGGGGTGGCACACTAGAGGGTAAAATATATTTACAATTATGACCATTTTATCATCTACCATTGTTTGTTCCTTGTTTGATTGAATAGATTCACACCAATTTATTACGCCCACTCTAGATTGTGTTTTGGGACTAGATATAGAGAGTATTCCTCCTCCTTTGTTCTTTACTAGTTTTGTTAGAGGATAAACCATCATCTTTGATGTGTGATAGGGGTGAAGATTGATGATGGGGACACATCAGTTATGTTGGGATTTTTTATTACAATGAATGTTGCAGTATAATGTTTTTTAGCATATAATGGTAATATCCTATGCATGTTATTATCGATTTATTATGGGAGAGAGTCATTTTCTCAGAGTTAGATGACCAACATACAGTTTTCACCAGAAAGTGGCGTTGTAAGATGGGAAGTAGACATATTAAGACCCTTATTTATTAAATATCTATGTTTTATATAGAATTAGTTGATGGAGGTATTGATGATAATCATAGGGTTGTTGGGGAGTTTTTATTTACTTTTCTTAAGGAGAACATGACACTTCACTTGATATGATAAAGAGATCAAAATTGATTTAAAACCTGATGATTATTTAATATTTATGGATCCTTATCGGATGAAGAATTTTGATTCAAATGAGTAAAGGATTCAGATATAAGATCTAATTTGGAATGGTTTCATTCAGTCTACTGTGTCATCATGAGCTAAGCCTGTGTTATTCTCCAAGAACTTGAATTGTTGTCTGAGACATTGTATAGTCTACCAATGGTTGAACCAAATGGTCATAATTAATAGATTTCATATTCATAGGATTGAAAATATTTTCACCATGTTAAGGAGATATATTTAGTTTTCTATGATCAATCTACAGCTTAAAGATCACAAGTTGAGGGTTAAGGAGGATGATATCCAGAAGACTACCTTCAAATGTAGGTATGGGAACTACAAGCTCGTCATCATATTTTATAGTGTCACAAATACACCATTTGTGTTCAATGGGATTATGAACTATAGGTTCAATGAATTACTAGAACAATTTTTAGTTATTTTAATTCACTAAATTTTTATCTACTTAAATTAATATGAGGATCATGTCAAGAATATCGAAGCTATCATGCACATTCTGCAACCCTACATGTTTTATTGAATCCTTCAATGTGAATGTTCTGGACAAAGAGGTGAATTTAATTTATTATAAAGCTTCCGAGAAAGGTGTGACTTTGGAAACCTAAAATATTGAGGCTAATGTTTCATTGGATATGCCGAAGAATATGGCAAAGGTCCATATCTTTCTTAAACATGAATGCTATTACTGGAGGTTCATATCTAATTTCTCATTAATTGAAACTCCATTGAAACTTTTATCAAGAAATTAAAAGTGTTTTTTTTGGAATTTTCCACGTAGGGTATAATTTTAAACCATGATGGGGATATTTATATATTCTCCAGTGCTCTCAATTTCAGAGGAGGGGTGATTTTATAGGTGTTTTGTGACGCTTCCCATCCAGTCTTGGGATATAAATGAATAGAACAAAAATTTTGATATCGTATTTGTCTTGGAAACTAAGTCCCCATGATTATAACTATTCCACCCATGATATGGATATATAAGTGTTTGTGTTTATATAGAATCTGTGTGACATTACCTAAATAGGGAGTGATTTGTGGTCTTTATAGATCACAAGATTCCGAGGTATACCTTTGATCAGTGTGATCTAATTATATTTAAATAGAGAATAATAAAAAATCTCTTGGACTATGAGGTTGACATCTCATACAAATCAGGAATGGATAATTTCATCGTTGATTTTTAGCATGAATTCATGGAAGGATATTCTTTAGTATCCCAGAGATACTTGTAGGGAAATGGAGGAGTTGGAATTCCAACACCTATATGTGAGGGTGCTTATGAGAGGAGGTTTATTATTATAGATTAATGTGTAATAATATCTAATGAATATGATTTAATATTCTTAGTGTGGTGGGGGACTGAGAGGCATTGATAATGTGTGATTGGTCTATCCATGGTTATGCTCTATAGGGGATCCCTTGTGAGTTTATGGGATGATATTTTTTCAGATAAAGATAACTGAGGGGATCTCTTTTGAGTTTCACAGTCTAGTTTGATACTACACCTAGGAATTTATAATATATTCCATGGATTGAGGATGTGGTTTTCATGGATTTGGTAAAATGGGAGGTGTAAGAGTTTTTGGCTCTATGATTGTTTTTGGATCATAGAATGTCTAGAAACCATGTTTTTTGTTGTTGTTTTTTGTCATTGGATGTTTTATAGTGGAAATAGAATGAAATATCTATGGAATTCATCACATGACTTACCTAATATTTGGGAGTTTGTGATTATCTATGGGTAATAATGGTTCAGTTGATCAAATTTTATCACATCCTAGCAATCAACGAGTATGGAACTATAGAAGTTTCATATAGGAGGTATGTGGATTAGTTTTTATGGTTGTATGGAGATATAAAGTATATTTTCTGGCATAGATATTCTCACTTTAAATTGAGTGTATATAGAGGATTGTAGTTTTATTTTTCACACAATATCACCTTAGTATGATTTCCACTCTTAGAAGGATGAGTAGATGGAGCGGACTATCCAGAAACTAGAGGACTTTTTTTGAAAATTCATCTTGAACATCAGCATATCTTGGCCAAAAAAATTACTTGGGTATAGGTTTATTATAAAAATAGTTTACACTAATCCATTGGAATGGATCAATTTGAATATTTTTATATGAGGCTATTTCATTCTCCATTGTGTTGTGCTATGGTTGGGGAGTCTTTAGTTCTTAACCTTAGAGTGGTATAGATCATAATAACGAAGGTCCTTTATGTTTGTGAGAAGGTGAAGGTAGGGTAATAACAGAATAAGTCTTATGTCGTTCAAAATAGTATGACATTAGTGTTCATGTTTGGGGACTATGTTTTTTTAATTATTTCTCCTCAATGTGGGGAGTGGAGGTTTGATAGTAGAGTGTTCTCTTACCCAAGTTTATTGGGCCTTTTGAGGTGTTGGGGAATGATTCCAAGAAAAATAATCGATTGGTACTCTCACCATAATTAGAACAGATTCATGATGAATTACATATATGAAAAATATGGATATATATTCATGATTAATCCCATGTCATTTAGTTGGAAGATTTTGATATTGATTCTGACGCCATGATCATGGAATAACTAGTTGAAATCTAGTATTATTAACAGAAGGTGTTGTGTGGAGAAATCATTTATCTGGTTTTTGTTTTGTAGAAACATGGTCCCATGAAAGAGATTATAAGAGAGATTTATTTGGATATTCATTTTCAACACCCATAGTTTTTTTGTGTTTAATCTTATTTTTTTTCTTATTTATGCCACATTTAGACCCTTTTGGTTTCTGAGATTCACTGATCCTATATAATGTACTGTGTGTTAAAGATTCATGCATATAGAGTGAGAAAAACCTAATTCATAATCAGGTCATGCTATTTGATGAAAAATATTTAAACCACCTAAATTCGTAAATTCCACCGAATGATGATAATATCTTGATATTGAATATTGAATTTATTTTTTATTCTTGGGGGTATGTTTTTTGAGATTCTTGTGGTGATCGTTGGTCATTGTATCTAATGGTTGAGATAGTGTTGTACATGGTTATGTGGATAAAAGTGTTTCTTAAATTATTGTATAATAGTGTGGTCATGGGTGATGTTGGGTAAACTTTTTAGGATAGGTTTGGTGTGTTTGATTGGTGAGAATGTTTAGTTGTAAAAATATTCATGGGAGGTATCTCATGGGATAGTTGTTTGGACCCACTTTTTTTCATTTTAGTTGGATTTTATTTTTGAGGGTGAGAATAGTTTGAGTGTTATCTAATGTAATGGAATAGACCATACAACACATTACATTGTTTGAATTTTTATGGAGGAGGTGTTCATGTTGTTGCATATGATGTAGTTGTGTTGCCTATGGTGTCGTAACATGGTGTGGATTTTTTAGTGGTTCTGCCTATTTTGGAATAGTTGTGTTATGGAGATAGGGCTACCTCTTAGACTCTTCTTAGTACAAGGGTTCTACATTGTGGTATTTACCAATGCATTATCCTCTATTCCTTATATATCATATATAATATGTGGATATAACTATTATATTTTAGGGAACCTTGACCATCCATGCAACTACATGGACCCTCCCCTTTTCAAAATAGTATTATCCTTTTAAACTATTCTATAGTGTGGTGATGGTGGGTTTGTTGGGTTCCTATATTTGTAAAGAACACATATATATTCTAAAATAACCATTGAAAATATCATTTTACTATATTTTCCTTCATTTATTGTGAATCCCAAGTGAATACCAATGAGGTATTTCAAACCAATTCGAGTATATTTAAACACCAACCTTAGGAGATCAATGGTTGTTGTTTTTAGGTGACCTTCCTTAATTACCTTCCCTATTTTCATCCCTATTAATCAACTGGATAAGGTTACTTATAATAAAATATTAGGGTTTTGGGTTTTAATTGGTAATGGAATGATTTTATAATAGTGTTCTAGTATCGTAAGATTTTTCTCCTTCATTTCAATGCCCAAATATTTCATTCTTCTTATTTCAACCTTTTGTAGAGGATGAAAAATAATTTTTAAGGTAGGGGATCCATGGGTGTTGATCTTCTTGTAACATACATGAAAATTTATGCACTTTTTATATTTTTATTAGATAGTATGTATCAACCTAATGAAGATAATGAATTGGTTTAATTGAAACTAAAGGTGTAGGGAAATGAAATCACATGATTTATAGATTTTGATATTATTTGATACTTTGTTTTATGGGCTCAAGGCCCTGATGAAAATTGTAACGACCCAATATTTTTCAATGGAAATTACCTTCATATTATTATGTCATAAGATCACATTAAAAGACCAAATAATGAACTAGTAAGTTCTTGGTGAACTTTTAACATAAGTTTTTTCACTTCTGTGCTAGGAATTTCGAAAATCAGACATATATGGTTGCAATCAGTAAGTTATTTGGAGTCTAATAAGAACAACACAATTTTTTTGGAATAGTAACATACCCTTATGAAAAGTAACATACCCTTATGAACAGTGATACTCCTAATGTATAGTAACCATACCTATGATAATATATAAATAATATTCAAGTGAAAGTATGGCGTACTAATATTTTAGGATAAGTAAATAAATGTTTTAAAACTGGTTTTTGAAAAATAAATTCTGATTTTAATTAAATATTCTAATAATATTATATAGACAAATATTTTTTGAAAATTTGTCTTCATTTTTGGATTTTATATGCTGAAAAATGTTTGGGGTGAATTTATGGAATTTTTATGAAATACTTGAATGTTTGGTGAATAGTAAAATACATTAATTTACCGTATAAATACATTATAATTTAAACATACTATTATTGACATCACAAGTGATATAAGAATCCAAATATAGAACTCTCATGCCCTATTTACTATTATTTTTCATGTAATAAACACTATTTCTTGTCTTAGGGGAAATTAACAAACTAATTAATTTAATAATAATATAACCCCTCTCCCCTCCACTATAAATATCACCCTTCACACCCTCATTTCCTCACACCTCTCAAGCTTCATCCATTGTATAAAAACTACCCAAACATCTTCCCTATCACCTCTCTCACGTCCCAGAGCTTGTGGTCTCATCAAAAGACCAATCCTAGCTTCCTTATAGAGGATCTCGACAGGAGGATTCAAGAGGAAATTCCTCTCTCTCACTTTTTGCTTTTAATTTCTTTTAATTTCATGTTCTTTTATTATTCTATTCCCACCAATATTAATCCACATTGTATTGTAACATTATTATCATACATATAATTTAATTTAATGATATTAATTGGATATTATACCATCCAACCCCCTTCTCCTCTTCCTTTTTTTTATAAAAAAACATTGTTCGTGAGTTGTTAATCTATCACTTTCAAGAACAACATGTTTTCTTTTCCATTTATACCTACATATCTAGTATTGAAACCATTTTTATGGTTGAACTATAATATATTATATGTATTATTTCCTATTAAATGTTATTTTACTATCTTATGTACGCATTACAAAATGATTAATCAAAAAAATTTCGTTGTGGTCAAAAAACCGCCCAAATTAACCCAAACAATCATCATTTAATTCTTATATAATGATTCATCCACATGGTATATAATATAATTGATAATATAATTTAAAATTCTGAAATATCATTAATAATATGAAATATATTTTTTTGTATGTTTATACATGTTCTACATAAACATTCATTTTAGAATACAAGTGAACCACTCAAGAAACCCATAAAAATGAACATTCCATAACAATGTTTTTAAACCATATAACTCATCAAAAGTCCCATAAAATAACACAATGAAATCAAAATTAAACCTATTTAGGTATAAAATTTACTTTAATTTCTAATTAAGGAATATAATGTCATTATATAGGACTTTAAAGAGAAGTAAGCATTCAGATACAATGTATGGGAAAATTCTCGAACCCAATTTCATTCTTCATGTTCTCCCTCTCTCACTCCATTTTTGATACGGTTATTCCTTAAAAATAATATTATCATCATTTTCATTCATTTTATGGTATATATATGTTTAAAACTGGTGTTTATGTCAAACAAAATGTTTTCCAAAAGAACTCTTCTTTTAAGAACTCACGTTTACTTCTCACACATGGTTGACGGTTCTTAAAACATGTAGGTTCTTCCCTCCTTTTTGGAACCCAATTTTTATGAATGTGTTCTTATGGGATGAAACCCATTCCTTTACATGGGTTAGTTTTGTTAATTTTTTTATTTGTTCATTGTGTCATTACTTATACATGATAATTTTATGATGCGACAGATGCACCTGGAATTACATAGCGCAATATGAGTGTTTCAATGTGGGGGGTGAACCCAGAATTATACAGTGCTCCAATGCATTGTGTAAAGTGAGAAATATCATGAGTATAGGTGAAATTATTTGTGAACAATACTCTATCTTTTTTCACAAGTCTTTGAGGTATTTATCCACTAAGACATGATGTATCATTTTTTATGCATTGCCACATTTCAAGACTTTTATTTATGCTTCCTCACATTTTCATGATTCTTACCTATGATATGATTATGATCACCACATTCTATATTGTTCTTATATATCCTCTTACTGGGATTTTAGATCACCCCTTTTGATGTATATCCTCAGGTGGATACATGTACTAAAGATAGGTCATGTGCCAACAAGAATCTTGAGAAAAAGAAATTAAATAAATGTCTGTGCTTGATAGAGTAATTGTTATGTATGTTCCACATTTTCCCAAGACATTAAACCTTTGGATCATCCATGTGTAATAATATTAAATTTTTTATTTTCAAATTCCTTTAATAGTAATTTAATAAATGGTTAGGTCTCTATAGTTGGTATCAGAGGTAGGGTTTAGTTAATTTCGGAAATATGATTAGTGAACCCTAGAGAAATCCTTTATCATGAGACTAATTAAAAATATACACACAAGAATCATTAAATACAGATCACACATGTTTTTAATTTAGTATAAATCATAAAAATTAATAAGTTATTCAGGACATTATGTATTATGATTTTTTCAAACATTTTCTATTTTAGAAAATTGAGGGAACTGGGATAAACCAGGCCAAGAACTCATGCAAGGGCCAATGCAACAATTTCCCAAATGACATCCCCAATGATTTGGGAGGT
Source organism: Viscum album (assembly GCA_963277665.1). Classification (NCBI taxonomy): domain Eukaryota; kingdom Viridiplantae; phylum Streptophyta; class Magnoliopsida; order Santalales; family Viscaceae; genus Viscum; species Viscum album. The sequence continues at coordinate 488,813,900 of OY728148.1, read as the reverse complement.
AGAGTTTAGAACATTAGGGTGACACTTATCCAACTATCTCAGGTTTTGAACAATAACCATAATAATGGGGAACATCCTCCTTAAGCAAATTTGGAGCAACTGGATATCAAATGTTTTTACGGCAAAAACCACTGAGGTTTAGTGGATCTTCTGATCCCAAAGTTGCAGAGCAGTGGGTCAACTCCATAGAGAAGATATTTTCTGTGCTTCACTGTTCCGAGTTTGTGAAGGTGACACTAGCTATTTATCATCTATATGGAGAGGCCCATCAATGGTGAGATTTGATTAAGAACAACAAGCCAAGGGAGGGAATTGAAGAGATGGAATGAGAAGACTTCAAGATAATGTTTATTAACAAGTATTTCCCCATAAATCTTCACAAAAATATGGAGAGGTAATTCATAAAGGCCATGAAAAATAAGGAGAATCTGTCAAAACCTACTAATTTAATTTCACAAGGCTTGAAAGGTACGCTTCACATTTTGTTATCAATAATGATAGAAAATTTGACAGATTTTTTAGTGTACTAAACCCACACCTTCCAAAGGATCATTCAATTCATGACATTATGAGTTATGAAGATTTTGTTCGATGTGCTCTCAAAGTGGAGATGGAGTTTGGAAAATGGTCCCATGGATATGGTGATAAGAAACGAAAGATGGAGTTTCAAGACGGTTGATCTAATGACAATGGTGGGAAGAAAAATCAATGACCCACTTGCCAAAAATGCATGAAGTTGCACCATGGGAACTATCTCAAAGGTATGGGTAAGTACTTAAAGTGTGGGAAAGAAAGACACCATGCTCAAGAGTTTCGAAAAGATAGGAGAAGGAAAGAGAATGTGGTGGAAGAAAGAAGAGAACCACCCATGTTTTAATGCTACAACTCTAGGGAGCTAGGGAACTATGCATGCCACTGCACTAAACCTTGAGTTCAAGAGAGTAATCAGTGTTAGCAGCCACAAATGCCAAAGGAACAAGGGAAGTCTTATGCCATCACTACTGCAGAAGTGGAGAAAGACAATGAAGTTATTCAAGGTGTACTTCTTATTCACTTAAAAATGGCAGAAGTCTTATTTGAATTTGGTTTTAAGCTTTCCTTTATATCTTGAAATAATTTTAGAACTATATAATTGAATCCCCAAAACCTTGAAATAGAGATATTTGTTAAAACACAATGTGGTGAAATCTTTGCAACCTATGTGTTTGACTCATCTCCTATTGGCATATGTGGGAATATTCTTCTAGCGAATCTCATAATACTACCCTTGTTGGAATTCAACTCTATAATGGTAATGTATTGGCTCTCATTATGTAGAGAACACATCAACTTTCAGGAAAAGGAAATATCTTTTCAAATTCTGAACCATCCCATGATCCTATAAAAATGCAAGGAAAATCATGAATCTCCTTTGAAAAATAGTTCAATCATGTGGGTGGTGACTCTATATGAATAAGCATACCTCGCCCAAATGGTTGAGTAAAAGGAAAGTGCCAACCTTGTGGAAATTCCCTTCCAGAGGGAATATGATGATGGATTTCCCGAAGTGTTACTCAGAATTCCCCCCGATCGTGAGGTAGATTTCCCAATATAACTCATACCTGATTCTACTCTTATTTCAATGTATCCCTATAAGATGCATCCTATCAAACTAGAGATGTTAAATAATCAGCTGCAAGAGCATCTGGACAAAGGGTTCATATGCCATAGTGCATCACCTTGGGGTGTGCCATTGCACATTTTGAAGAACAAGGATTGAAGAATGTGGTTATGTATCGATTATCAGGAACTCAACAAGATCACCATAAAGAACAAGTATCATTTTCCATGGATTGATGACTTTTTTGATCACCTAAGAGGAGCTCAATACTTCTCAATGGTGGATCTATGTTCTGGATATCATCAACTAAAGGTGAAGAAGGATGATATTCAAAAGAATGCCTTTGGTACATGGTATGGTAAATATGATTTTTTGTTGATGCTCTTCAAACATACTAATTCCCCAACAATCATCATGGATTTGATGAATAGAGAATTTAGAAATTACCTCGAAAAATTTGTGGTGGTGTTTATTGATGATATTGTCATCCACTAAAACTGAAAGGAGGAAAATGAAGTACATCTATGACTTGTGTTGGTGACATTGAGAAATGAGAAATTGTACACCATGTTCAACAAATGTTTGGATGATTGAAGTCACATTTTTGGGATATGTGATCACATGTGAGGGAATTTCTGTGGACCCTTCAAAAACAAGGTCAATTGAAAAATGGCCAAAGCCCTCTAATGTCATAGAAATCCATAGTTTTCTTGGATTATCTGGGTACTACCGACATTTTTTGAGAAATTTCTCATAATTATCAAGCCTAATAAATAAGTAAACAAGGAAAAGGGGTAAAGTATTTATGGACGGAAGAATGTGCGGGATGTTTCAAGGAGCTAATGAGATGGATTATTAATGAAACTATACTGACACTACTGAAAAGTGGAGAAAGTTTTGTGATATATAGTGATGATTCAAATAATGTCTTGGGTTGTGTACTCATGAAAAATGATAATGTGATATCCTACACCACATTATAGTTGAAGATCCATGATCTAGAGTTGGAAGCCCATATTTTTACCTTGAAAATCTAACGGCAGTACCTTTATAGCGAGAAGTGTGACATATACACTGACCACAAGAGCCTAATGTATGTACTAACATAAAAGGATCTCAACATGCATCAAAGGAGATGGTTAGAGCTACTCAAGGATTACGATTATTCTATTCACTACCATCCTCAAAAGGCGATCAAGGTAGATGATGATCTAAGTAGAAAATAACCTACTACTCTAACCATGTTATGGATTGAGAAAGACTATATCATCTTGGATATGTAGAGGGTGTATTTAGAAATCATAAGGGCAAGGGATGCATCCTACCTTTCCCAAATGATTGCGCAACCATCCATCTATGAAAAGATTATTGAAGCACAAAGGGATGATGTGGATATACCAAATAGGGTGAATATAGTAATGGGAGGGAATCTATAAGAGTTTCATATCGATGATGATGGTGTGATTCAGTTTAGAAAGCGGCTTTGTGTGCCTTCATCACAAGGGATAAAGAATGTGCTATTGGAAAATTCACATAGATCAACATTCTCTATCCATCGTGGGAGTACCATGATGGACTGTGGTCTTTGAGAACACTTCTGGTGGGATAACATGACAAAGGAGATCACATAATATATCTCAAGGTGGTTGGTATGTTAGCAAGATGAAGAAGAGTGACAAAAGTCCAAATGGATGATGCAATCATTTCCTATAACCATGTGGAAATGGGAGAATGTTACTATAGACATTGTCATGGGTCTCCTGAAGAAGTCAACGAGAAATAATGCAATATGGGTTGTGGTTGAACGACTCACCAAGATAGCTTATTTTATTTCTATTTGTGAAGACCTATGACTTGAATAACTTGAAAAGTTATATGCGATGGATGTGGTGAGAAAACATGAAGTTACACTCTTCATTGTCTCTGACCGTGATCCAAGGTTCACATCTAAATTCTAGAGGATCCTTAAACATGCTTTCATTACTGTAATAAATTTCAGCATGACCAATCAGCCCAAAATTGATGGAAAATCTGGAAAAAAATTCATGCATTTGAAGATATTCTAAGCACCAGCTTTCTAGAATTCAGTGGGAAATGGGATTAGAATATCCCATTGGTTGAGTTCTCATACAACTGTTTCTTCCACTCAAGTATTCAAATAACTCCGTATAAATATCTATATGGAAAGAAATGTAGAACTCTAACCTATTGGGATGATGTTGGAGAAAGAAAAATACTTGGACCTGATCTTATTCATGAGATGATAGAGAAGGTCCATTTCATCCATAAACACATCATAGATTTTCAATGTCGGCAAAAGAGCTATGTTGACAATCTTCGAAGGGACTTGGAGTTTGATTTTGGAGATAAAGTCTTCATTCGAATATCACCATGGAAGAGAGTCATGCAGTTTGGAATGAAATAGAATCAAAGTCCAAGGGACATTGTGCCCATTGAGGTCCTTGACCGCATATGAACCATTGCCTATTGTATTGAACTTCCACCAAATATGGCTCAAGTTTTGGATTTGTTTCAAATATCACTCTTGAAGAAGTAAATACCATACCCATCACATTTACTAAACTCAGATGTGGTACACCTGGAAGATGATATCTCTTATGGGAAGCAGCCGGTAAAGATTATAGATCGAAGATATCAGGTTATACGCAACAAGACAACCCACATTTTCAATGTGTTGTGGAGGAATCATAAGTATGAAGAAGCTACTTGGGACCCAGATGAGGCAATGTAGGGGAAGTACCCCCACCTGTTTCAGTAAAGTGAAATTTCAAGGGTAAAATTTCATAATGGTGGAAGAATGTAACGACCCAATATTTTTCTATGGAAATTTCCATCTTATAAATATGTCATAAAATCACATTAAAACCCAACATAATGAACTACAATGTGCTAAGATGCCTTTAATAATAAGTTTTTTCACTTTTGAGTTAGGAATTTCGAAAATCTGACATACATGGTTGCAATCAGTAAGTTATTTGGAGTCCAATAAGGGAAACATAATTTTTGGTGAATAGTAACAAACCCTTATGAATAGTAACATACCCTTAAGAATAGTGATATACCCGAATGAATAATAACCTTACATATGATAATATATAAATAATATTCATGAGAAATTTTGTCCTACCTATATTTTAGAATAAGTAAATGAATGTTTTAAAATTGGTTTTTGACAATAAATTATGATTTTAATTAAATATTAAAATAATAATATGTAAAAAATTATTTTTAAAAAATTGACTTCATTTTTGGATTTTACATATCAAAAAATGGTTGGGGTGAATTTCATGGATTTTTCTGAAATACATGAATTTTAGGTGAATAATAACATACATTAATTTACCGTATAAATACATTATAATTTAAACCCTATATTACAGACATCACAAGTGATGTAAGAACCCAAATATAGAACTCACATGTCCTATTTACTATTATTGGTCATGGAATCATCACTATTTCTTATCTTAGTATATATTAATAAACTAATGATTTAAATATTAAGATACCCCCTCTCCCATCCACTATAAATACCACCCTTCACACCCTCATTTCCTCACACATCTCAAGATTCAATCATTTTCTAAGAACTAACAAAACATCTTCTCTAGCCCATCCCCCACATCCACGAGCTTCATGTCTCTTCAAAAGACCAAGCCTATCTTCCTTAAAGAGGATCCCAAGAGGAGGATTCATGAGGTAATTCCTCTCTATCTCTCTATCTCTTTTAAATTCCTTTCAATTTCATGTTCTTTTCTTATTCTCTCCCCACCTATCTTCATCCACATGGTATGGTAACTCCCATATCATACATATACTAGAATTTTATTATACTAATGGGATATTATACCATCCAAAACCCTTCTCCTATTCCTTTTATTTTATAAAAGAAAACGTTGTTCGTGAGGTGTTAATCTACCACCTTCATGAATGACATGTTCTCTTTTTTCCATTTCTACCTTCAGATCTGGTCATGAAAACATTTTTATGTTTGAACAAGAATATGTAATATGTATTATGTCCTATTTAATGTTCTGGAACTATCTTATGTACATATTACTAAATGATTAATCAAAACATTTTCATTGTGGTTAAAAAACCGCCCAAATTAACCCAAATAATCATCATTTAATTATTTTCTAATGATTCATCCACATGGTATATAATATAATTCATTATAATATAATTTAAAATTCTTTAATATAATTAATAACACTAAATTTTATTTCTAGATGTTTATCCATGTTCTACATGAACTTTTATTTAAGAATGCAAGTGAACCACTCAAGAAAACCATAAAAACGAACATTATTGAACAATGTTTTTAAACCATATAAATCATCCAAAAGACCATAAAAAACACAATGAAAAAAATAACCCTATTCATGTATAAAAGGTTCTGGAAATTCTATTTATTGAATATAAATTCATTATATAGGACATAAAAGAGAAAGAAACGTTTGGATACATTGTAAGAGGAAATTCTCAAACCCTATTTAATTCTTCAAGTTATCCATATTTCACTCCATTTTTTATATATTTATCCCTTAAAAATAATTTTTCCATCATTTTAATTCCTTTTCTAGGATATAAATGTTTACCACTAGTGTTTATGTCAAACAGATATTTTTCCAAAAGAACTCTTCTTTTAAGAACTCACATTTACTTCTCACTTAAGGTTGACATTTCTTGTAACATGTATGTTATTCCCTCCTTATTTTGGGAACCCAATGTTTATGAATTTTTTCTTATGGGATGAAACCCATTCCTTTCCCTGGGTTATTTATGTAAATTTTTTATATATGTTTATTATTTCATGCATGAAAAATGATAATGTTATTATGTGATGGGTGTGCCCGGAATTATATAGCGCAATATGAATTTTTCAATGTGATGGGTGCACCCGGAATTATACAACACTTCAATGCATTGGGTAAAGTGATGAATCTAATGAGTTAATGTGAAATGATGTGTGAAAAATATTATATCTTTTTTCACAAGTATGTGTGGTATTTAATCACTAAGACATGATGTTTTATTTTTTATGCATTGCCACATTTCATGTCTTTTATTTATACTTCCTCTAATGTTCATTATTATTTCCTATGATATGATTATTCTCACCCCATGCTATATTGTTATTATATATCCTTTGACTAGGCTTTTATCTCACCCCTTTTTATGTATATCCTCAGGTGGATACATGTACTAATGAGAGGTCAAGTGCTAAAAAGAAAATAGAGAATAAGAAATTAAATAAATGTTTATTCTTGATGTAGTAATTTTTATGTATAGTCCTAGTTTTCCCAAGACAATAATCCTTTGTATCCTCTATGTGTAATATTATTATGTTGATTATCTATAAAATGATGTAATATTAATGTAAGAAAATGTTGGGTCTCTATAAAAATCATCTCCCCTAAGGTATTTTTGGTTTATGCTTGTTTTCATTTTGGAACACTTTTTTTGAGGTTGTTTGTTATCAACTTAAATATATTTTTTAAGCACATATATTAATCTAAATAGCATTTTTCACTGGAATATTATGGATTTTGTGACAATACAATCGAAAAGTAAGGTGAAATGGTATGAGAAGTCCGTTAGTAATTATGACATTAGATAAGTGATGAATGATAGTGTTGTGTGGTAGTGATGTGTGTTAGTGATGTGTTGTTGTGATGTGTAGGCAGGATTATACAATATGTGGGTATGCTATGTTGTGGTTATGATGAATAGGTGATTGTGGTTGGGAAGTGGTGGTAATTCAGTTCTTGTTGGCATTAGAAAAATTGATGGTTGTCATAATGTGGTCTGTTGTGCTAATTTACTAAGTTGTAATGGATTTAGATGTTAATAATGAATAGAAACTCCGTCGGTTTAAATGGTATATGAATTGTTGAAATAATATGGGAAGTGTGGTTAAATGTGGGGGATGTTAAATTTGAAATAAATTGGCCAGTTAACGAAATGGTTGGAAGGGGAAATCTCATAATTGGGTTAATTATAGAAGAAAGTGTGAATTATGACCTATCTCATAAGGATTATGATGTAGTTTTGTGCATATAGTTGTAGAAGTGAATGTGATTTACATAATGAGTCTTGGTGGTGACATTGAGTGTTTGGATAGTGACATTGTTGTGAAACCATAGTTTGGGCCTCTGTGTGGATAATATATATATATATATATATATATATTAGATTCCATGTAGTTTATATAAACTCCCAACCAATGTGATGATTTTTGGGGGTTTTTTTACGAACATTCTGGTGGTTAAGATGGATGGATGAATACCTTATCTTCCCAAATCTATCTTCTCAACATTTTTTACATGAATGATATGTGATGTTTGGATAAAAAATGTACACTATAGTAATGTTTTAATAAATTATGAGGTGGGTATAGTGGGGGTTACACATGGAAGTATGATGTCATGAGGCTGGTGTCCTTCATGTTCATGATACCATAAAACTCTATTGACGACAATGGATGAGATTTAATGTGGTGACCCATGTGACTTCAGGTGAGATGTGATGTGATGTGATAGAGGAATTTTATTAGGGTGATATGTGAAATTATTTGATGGAACTAGTTTCTTTAATCAATATTCTATGTTATGTGATTGTCTAAGTGTCTTTATTATGGATTCTACATGGAAGAGATGGGGCATCTAGGATGTATGACCTTGGGGTGTGAGAGATGTAAATCTGTTAGAATATGGTGATAGTAACATTTTTGATCAATATGATATTTATTATAATACATTACATGGATGATTTATTTGGTGAGTGTTATATGGTGGGAATGGTATTTGTTAGTTGACCTATTTTGGTTCCATTGGTTCCACTATTGGATTACTAGTGACTTAGTATACTCTCTTCACATGCACATTAGAGTCTTTCAGTTTGATCATACTGATTATAATTATACAATTTCCCAATATATGTAATACTATTTTATGGTTTCCATGAGGAAATTAGGGACCACGATGGACCTTACTAGGTCGAACCATTTGAGGTGTTATTGAGTCACAACCAAAATAATTTTCCTTTTTTTATTTTTTGGGCATTCCTTGTATTTATTTACATTATTATTTGTTTTGGAAAGGGTTAGTTGCATTATTTTAAATTATTTCATGGTTTGTTGACTGATGAAAACCTCTTTATGTATACTATATAGTTTTAGAGGGTGATTCCTTCCATATAATAGATTTTCATACCCTTGGTACTAGTCACCAACACTATTCCTACCGGAGGTGGGAATCAGGAGTCATTATCATTAATTTTTTATTATCAACCAAGGTGGGGTACCATTAGAGGGCGTGGGTAATGAAACAATGGTAGATATTCCAGTAACAAAATAAAATTTTGGTGTTTTATAATATAGATGAGTTATTATGCGATGTTAGATTTAGTTTTATTGGATGATGCATAAGAAGAAAAATTAAAAGAATCGATTGTGTGAATTACATTATCCTTTGGATTACTCCTCTTGGGATTCCACTTAAGTAACCTTGGGATGGTATTTTTGAGATACCAGTAGTATTAGTACGTGGGGGGATTTGGAATGTAATTTTATAGAAATATGGAAATATCCAAATCCTAAAATTTATGGAGAGAATGGGTTTTGAGGGATGGTATATATAATTGGAAGATATGTATATTTTTTTAATATTATATTCTTTAAATTATTACTTAGGTTCAAGGCAACCATCAATATTTTTTACTGTGACTCTATATAATAAATAGTTCACCTAATTTCAAAATTATGGGTTGTTACATCATACATGATTCAAATATTCATGTATTTTTATTATAATATTAAATACATAATATTCCATATTTAACTATTCATAAAAAAATCCACTATTTTAGAAAATAGAAAAAACAGACCATAATGATTTTATAATGAGAAGATTCCAAAATTTATATCAATTTTAGGATTATTTTATAAATTTGAGAAATTTAATTTTTAAATGGAAACCTTATTTATTTGAAAAATAACAATTTTTATATTATGATAGCTTTTTAGACCCTATAAAAAATTACTTATGTTCTCATAAAATTATATTATCATTATAATAAAATATAACATTAATTTATAAATCCATTTTTCGAATATAAACTATCTTTTAAATTGTTTTATTTATTATTAAAGTGTAATTAAAACATTAATCTTATACCAAAATTAAAACTCTTATTTTTCTCATTTTTAAAATATTTATTTACATGTACTATTATATAAATAAATTATATTTTAATTTTATAATATACCTAAATATTATTTTACATTTCCATAGGTGATTATACTATTCTAAGTGTTAGGTTATTATTCCTAATGGTCTGATTAACATTCCAACGACCATGTTACTATTCTAATAGTCAGATTATTATTTCAATGGTATGATTTGTAACACTCATATGGGTTACCCACTTCTTATAAATACCCTATATTTAGTTAATTATAACATAAATTCTATTATATCTCAATGACAGAAGTCTGTGTTTGTGTATATATATTTCTTTTTCAAAATTATTATTTCATTACTAACATTCTACTTAATTTGTATAGTGTTGTTCTTGAGTGAGATTATTCAAGGGAATTATAAAGATCAAAATTTTCCGATTATCATTATTATACAATTTTCAATTTTCCCATTATAATATATTCAAATAATTTAGAGATATTTATTCTCTAAATGTAATTTAAAAATTAATACAACAAACTGTTGTTGGTTTTTTCACTGATCTATGTGCTTTACTAAATAAGATTCATTTTATAATTTAGATGGAAATTTCTATTGATATAATTTTGTGTTGTTACATTATATCCCATTAAAAAAATTCTATCTTAAAATCCAATATAATTTAGTAAGTTGGAAATAGGTGAGGGTACTTCTACATCATGGATTACTCTTGTTCCCATGTAACCTCCTCATACTTATGGTTTATCTATAGTTATTTGACTAGTTGATTAGTCTGTTTGAATAGAACATAATATATATAGTCCGAGATCTTCACTAAATTCTACTCACAAGAGTTACTTTTCATACCATGCCACCTCTAAATTAAGTACATGTAAGGGATATGATATACACATCCTAAATATAGTGTTATAGAGTATGTCATGTACTCAATAAAGAGTGGTTGGGAGTGATAGTCGACAAGACACAACTCTGATGTGACTGATAATCTTAGAGGGGATGATGTACCTAGTTTATAGCATACCCTTATTCCAAAATATCCAGAATTTATCCCATGGAGATATGTATATGAATAGTTAATCTCCTATAATAAACTCCAAGTATCATTTATTATTGTCAAAATATCTCTTATATCAGCTTTGGGAATCCATAATGAGCAACAAAACAGTCTTGAAAATTTCTTCCTATACCTCGATCATTTCAGGTCCCTGTTTCTTGAATTCACCAAATTCATTTATGAATGTAAGTGTTCTATATCCCTTACTATAAATGTATTCATATAGATAATTTGGGATCATTTTTTGAAATCTATTATTTTATAAGAATATGACAAGATACATATTTTTATCCAACCATCCTTTGAAGTCCATTGAGAATTCTCTCAACATATCTTCATGGGTCTAGATAGTCCAGTGATTTTTTCCTTTTGTTAAGGGGTGATAATCCCTAATGAAGATCAAATCAATGTTTATAGAATATTAAAGATACTTCTAGACCATGTAGGTAAAATTTTATCATTGTCCAAAATAATTGAAAATGAAATGCCATACATTTCCAACACCTCATGGATGTATTTTCATATATGTTGATCAAGTAATAATTCATCTAGAACAGTGATAAAGTGAGAAGTCATTGTAATATGATCCACCGAATCTAATATAGTATTATTTCCTCTTTATATCTTCAAAATACAACTAATAAATTTCAGTTTGATGTTTTTTCCATTTTCATGTAGGTATGAGAAATGGATGCCTCTTCCCCATGGAATTTTTTCCTTTCATCATTTATCTTCTAACATATCAGGCAATTTTATGTACATTCTTCCAAATCAATATTTATATTTTACAGTTAATAGTTCCCTAATTTTTCATGATAAATCTTCATACTTTTTAGTGTATGGAGAAGCTTCAACTATATTCTTAATTCAATAGATCCTTCTTTATCTTAGGACTAATGATGCACATAGTTGTGACCTAAATATTCATAATCCTTCCTCATAATGTTTATCACAAAGGATTTACCATTTCTTATGGATTCCAACTTCATTTTTATTTCTAAATAATCTCTTCAAGGATTTTTTATCTTCTATAGATGGGATGGTTGGACAATCATTTAAGATAGTGATAATAATAAACTTTCCTTTATTACTTCCATGTCCATCCTTTGAATGTAAAAAAATAATAGATCCTTATCAGTTATCATAATTAATAAGGTTGTTGGATCTAGTATACATAAGGGTTTTTTCACTTTAGATGATTTCTCAGAATGGTTGTTTATTGGAAACTCGAAGTCCTTGATCATCTCTATCATATTCAATAACAGATGTTATGATCCTTCTCTGTGAGTATATACTTGAGGATATTATGATTTTTATATATTTCACAACTCAACCCATAGAGAAAATGTAACTATATTTGTTTTTTATGGATATCACTAAAATCAAATCCAGATCAGGTCTTAGATAGTTCTTCTTATGAACACTAAACTAGAATATAGTTTAGAAAATAACTATATCATTATTCTTTAATAAAATATCAATGACCTTATTTAAGTCATTTTTGTATCCCATTAAATGTTCCCTAGTTGAGGATACTGTCAATACTCGTTCAACGATAATCCTATTATTAAATTACTTAAATCTCTCTTCAAAATTCTCATTCTAAAAAACATTACAATTTTCCATATCACCATGGTTATTGACATTAAAAATCATGAGAAGTTTCTAAAAAATAATTGGTAATACCCAAATCATACAAGGAAAATAGGAATATTTATTATAAATTTTGGTATCATAAACTCCTTAGATGAATTTATCATATAAAGTTTCACATATTAGACTATATTAGTGAAAAAATTCCTCAAAAATGGTTATTACTCCATAGGAAACTCAATTGTACTAAAAATTCAATATAACAAATACATTCACAATTTAATTATAAAAATATTCAAATTCGTCTCATGATCATATTTTAACATATAGAATGTCATAATATCATATAAAAATGATACTAAAACATGTTGTTGTAATCTGTAAAGAAAATGTTCAATTTTTCCATAATGACTAATAGAGAATTATTTTTGTCTTAGGGTTATCACTATGAACTCATAGTGTTCATAACTTGTTTGAAAATTACTATTGGGAATATATTATTTCATTTTATTAATTAAAAATATCCTAAATTATGGTTCAAATTAGAAAAATATAGGTCCCCATATAGTAAATCAAACATTTCATTTATCTATGGCAGGGGTATTTTTTTTCTTTATTGTGGGTTTATTGTGTTCAGGATAATCAATTCAGAGGCATACTAACCCATACTTTTTCTTGAATAATAGGACCATCATAATGCATGTTGAAGCATTCGAGCTTATATATCCCTTGTCTCGACTCTCTAGAAACATCTTAGTCATTTATTATTACATAATGGTTTCTATTATGTAGGGATGGCTTGATATGGGCATAGATCTTGTTATAAATTAAATTGATAACTCAAACTATAATTTAGGAGGAAGTATAATAAACTCTTCGTTGAATGCATCAATGTAGTACCTTCTAGTGAGAATGTCTTCAATCATGTTTCTCTCATTTTTATCAATCATCTGGTCTAGATATTATTACTCATAAAGAAATAATATCTGTGAATGAGAAGAATATTATTAAAGATATTTATCCTCCTCTATAGACTTATAATGAATCCTTGCATGACTTGGAATGTAGAGAGTGATCTCTATATACCTACTATTTATGTTGGTTGTCTATAAGGATAGCTAATCAATTACAAGTATATCATCAAACATAACTCAATGATGTATGAAAATTTTGTTCATGGAATTTGGGACCAAAAAAATTTATTGTGGAATAGTTATATACATGGGATGTGATAATTTCATGGTTTATATTCTTATAGTATCTTATCACCCTCTATTTTAGGGGGAGTTTTAATAGTTCAACAAAAATTACCAAATATGAAAAAATTCACTTAACTATAATCATATATGACATTTGATTATCACTAATGTATAAAGATTTAACCATTAACTCTTTAATTATAGTTCAAGTCTTTTAATATATCCAAAATAAAAAAATGGATGAGAATACTCGTACTATTAACCATATAAAAGGGAAGATATGAACAAATAATAAATAACATATTAATGATAATTATATTTTAAATAATGAATATCTATGTTTAAATCAAGATTATCCATGGTGATTATCCATTTCATTTTTCTAGCGTAACAATTTATTAAAATCCTTCTTAATGGTTCATAATGTTTTTCTAAATATACCATAGAATATCCACCAGGAGTGTAAAATATATGTTCAAAATGTCAACTTTTCCATAAAATATCTGATAATCAATTTAATACCCAATTTTATCTATTCTGGGTTATTAACCCTAGGTATAAATATTCTATAGACACATCCAATTTTAGTGTCAAAATAGGGATGTAATTACTTGAAAACTTCTCACTTTATATTTCTCCAAACATTCATGATATTTTACTATATGTAGGTTTATCCCATGGGTTCTCAAGTATGTATTATAGTCCAAATCTCCAAAAATTACTAGACCTTCCTCTAATAAAAACTATAAAAACCCATTCCTTTTACACGTATTGCTATATTATTTTGGACAAAAATATATAATAAATACAATCAAAGGATCTATAAGCCCAATTTATTTGTAGTACTAGTTTCATAATACATAAAACCGATACTAAAACAAAAAATCATTATTTTAATCACTATAATGATATGTGAAATCACTTTGATCTCTTAAAAATACATTGTATAACATGTGGAATTAAAAAATAAAATGGTCCTCTTAAAAGAATAATAAGTGAATAAACCTGGCATAAAATCATATCAAATGAGTAAAAAGAAATATCATGACATCATAAATGATATGTATTATGAATAATCACATTTGATAATACTATAAAGATCACAATATTAAAAGATATTGGAAATATTAGGTAGTGTCAACAACCTAAAACCAAACATAATCATATTTCCAGGATAACCACAAAGACAACATTACATGTTGGATAGAGTCACATCATGGATTAGGTTCAATCCCAAATCTGATAGATACCATGTCAGTAAAAAAAACACCACCCATTTCATTTGAGGACTATATTGGTCTACCGAACATAACATGTACATTCTGATGTTTTCAAAAAATTACTGTCAATCAAAAGGAATAATCAATAGTTATTTGAGAAACAAAAATAATAAATTTATTACCCCATAAAATCAACGGATAATAAGCTCGGTTTAAATATTTATATAAAAAAATTATATATTTATATGTGTAATTTGAAATGATATAATAACGTAATAGGTATGGGTAAAGTGAGTTTGAGAGAGATAATTCATAACCCAAATAAAAATGGTGTTCCAAAGAGACCCAGTGCATTTTTTTCAGACGAATCTTCACATTTTCATATTGTCCAAAATAATCAAATTAATTTAATTAAGTACTTAATTAAGAACCTTTTTCATCTAAATTTTATTAAATATATTTTATTATGTTAATTTATAACTATTTATATAAGATATAAATATTAGTTTCCTTATTTTAGGGGAATTTGATTCATGGTTCCAAGGCCAGATCACTTGGGAATATTTATTGATGTTATTTTTTCAAATTGGAATACAACACTATAAATGAAATGAAATAATATTTACATCCTATTATAAATTTAAATCAGCCCATTTTTTTTTATTTGGACATAGAGATGATTCATTTTGCAAAAACATTACCATTTTGTTGTTAGCTTATTGAGTCAGTTTTACTAAACATATTGTACATTATCATTACCATAAGTTATTTTATAATTATTTTATTCATATTTTGTTATAATAATATTTCTATAACCATCCTTGGAGGGGGTGGATAAAAAAATACATTGTCATTGAGGAGGTGAACTAACCATATTTTAAACAACATTTCCATTCTGGAATAAATTTATGACTAAGAAGATGATGAATGGTAGAAAACAAATTAAAAAAATAACATTAAGATTTATATAAGATACTAGAGTAATTATTCAATTTTGGGTTGGATTTTTTTGGAGGATGATATAGATGAAAAATTAAATTAATTGGTACATGGAATTACCTTAACATTTGAAAATATATTGTGGATGTGATGTCTCAGTTTATCTTTGATGTCTTCTCGAAGACCCCTACTACTGTGGTAGAGGGAAACCATATCATTGTCTATTTTACATATCCAACATTCAAGGAGGATTTAGAATCGTTGAAGTGGACCGCAGTGGGTTGATTTATGGCTAAGAACTCCCTCCCCCATTTTTTTCACCATTGTGGATTTGTGAGGCCTGGATTTTCCAACTGGTGTATCCATCCTAAATCATAAGGCTTTCTTCTTGGTTTTGAACGAATAGATGATTTTGTGAAATCTAGGTGTAAATTTTCCAAGGTTATTGGTCACTTCCACTTCAACCTCTCATGATGGGATATGGATTCACATTTCTATAGGGAATCCTCAATAGAATTGGTTTGGATTTCTTTATCAGGGATCCCATTCCCCTTATGTAATGATGCATTCTGGCATTATACTATTTATTCTACCTGCTCCTTTTTGTGTAAATATTATAAAAATATTCATCTTGAGGTAGTATCTCAAGCCCTAATTTGTTTCTATTTGGATCTATCACTTTATCTTCAAGATTATATAATAAATTTAGTTCTAGACTCTATCGAATAGTACCAAGATTTGATTAATCATTCTTTTCTAAGTTGATTCTCCTTCTTCCAATTTCAATGTCACTATATTCCCATTTAAAGGAACCATATGATTGATGCTTTGAGGGTTGATAAACCAAAATCTTGTAATAATTTGAGGTAGTGAATGTCTCCCTCTTACAAGGAGGATAAAGGATGTGGGAAGTTGATTTTAGTTTTAGATACTTTAGTTCATAACCCCTTGATGGGTCCAGATTCTCCCCTACTCCTCCAAAAGATGTTTCGTTCTTATCACTCATACCCTTCATTTCACCAATTCCTACTAGATATGAACACAATGCTAGATTTTCATTTTTCATTCCTATAGGCATGTGATTTTTTCACTTATTTCTTGTTGATGTTCCTTTTTATGAGCCATGAACTTCTATCATAGGGCATATCAAAGAGTTTACTCATTGATACATTGGTAAATTATTACAAGAACCCCAATGCATATGGGTTTTTTCCTATAATAGTATTATCTCAAGGTAATATCACAGTATGAATTTTAAACTATGTAGGGGCTCTCAGGTATGCGCCCTCTTTCCTTTTACAATATGGTTCCTCCTGATTCTACAATGAAATGAATGACCAGTGAGTTAAGGATAAAATAAATATGACTTCATTACCAGTGTTCTACCAGCCCTGCACATTCCTCTATTGTGTATATCAAGGTATGTATAAAATCTTAGTCAAAGAAAAATAGTATTTTTTCCCATTCTAATAAGAAAGGGGATCAATTTCTTGAGGCCAAAACTATTCCACAATCTTTCAATGATTTCATTCCTTATTTTATACACCCACGACATGGAATATTTGGTTAAAATTGACTTCCTCTCTATAAAATTCCAAAAACAATATTTATCTCTAGTTGTTATCCTCGATCCTAAGAAAATATACAGTAAAATTTCAGGGTACGAACAATTTATCAAAATGATGGTGTGTGTGCATGATATTCCACACAACATGTACATATTGTTTTCCTAAAATCAAGATATTAATGTGGACATTATCAAGGTGGTGGAGTAGCTGGTTATTCTTAAGATCACTACAGGGTTTCAAAACATTTTTTTCTTCTTTTTTATATGGAAATTGTGATTCATAGGTAGGAAAGGCTGTGTGGAAAGAGTTGGAATCCTTTGACCCGTAATTCGTACCATGGATCAAATTTGGTGAGTTCAATATCGTAACTGATTTGGAGGAAAATATAGGGAGGGAAGCTTTTCCTTGAGAGTCCAATGACGATTTTTTATAGTTCATGGCATGTTTTGTTATACCAGATATGGGTTTTTTTGGGGACTTTTTTACATAGAGCAATAACTAAAAAGCTTCCCATCATTCTAGGAGCCACCTTGACTAGTGATTAGCTAACAATAAGGCTATTTAATACATTCTTAATTTAAATGTTACCCACATAGTTTTATTTTTCTCCAATCACGATCCTCTCCTTGTGTCACTAGTTCTTTGATGAGCTAGAGGTGTCTTTGTTATCTTCTCCATGTTCTGTGTGGACATCCTAGGATATCATCATGTGGTCATTGAGTCCAAGAATATGAAATCCATAGGGAATACAGGTATTAATATCCATAAATATATTATACATCTAAATGTTGATCATTATTCCTAGATCAAAAACTAACCACATGGTTCCATGACATGGATTTGATCATGTAAGAGATTGAATAGATGAAGATCATCCTTCAAAGAAACTATAATGAATCACATTTTAGTGAGCTCTCAAAGAATAATGATATCATGGTCGTCATGATTTCGAGGCACATATTTCATATTCATGAGAAATCACACATAAGGTGGAATGTAGAAGGAGATAATAAAAGGATATTCTTTCACTTGTGTAGTAAGGATAAGCACTGTTTTCACAGACCTAACAATATTCTAGAGGATTATTCTTACTCTGATGATCAGTGTGATGTTAGGAGAATCTCTGTTTCTCAATTTACATCCATTTGATCTTATCCCAATCCCCAAATAAGAGAGAGATTACCAATGGGTTTCTCATCTCTCATTGAGGATGTTCCCCCCGCAGTCTTCGACGATGTTAAATCTTTTCTGGAAGTAGTTCTAGATATGGGGTATGTTAGCAAGGTGGTAATGGGCCTTAACCAGGAGAGAACAATGAGACCTGATGGCTTCCCATGTTCCTATTATATAAATTCTTGGTATATCATAAGTAATTACATGTTAAGGCCTAATTAAGGCTTTTATAGGGTGACCACTTGCCCCATGTTTCTAATTCCACTTCCCTTCTTCTCATCCCCAAGATCAAGGACCCAACCTATCTCTATCACTAGAGAACCATTAGCGTGTGTTACATTCCATACAAGGTGATTTATAGTATTATCAACTGAAGACTTTTGGCACACCTCCATGGTTTGATTTTTGAAGAATAGAATGAGTTTATGGAAGGCAGGATGAAACAGGGAGCTATTGGAACCAATCCAGAACTAGTAAATAACATCAACAACAAGGATCTTGGATCAAACAAAAATTTCAAGATCAACATAGACAAAAATTATGATCATATGGAATGGAAATTTATTGTTATTGTCTTAATGATGATTGGATATATTTTCGTGGGCTATTGGTCTCATATTTAAGTGCTTGAGCTCCTATTGGTAGGTCATATCGTTATTGTGTAATACCTATGGCTTTGTAAAATAAAATTATGGGAAAAGGCAGGGGGATCCTCTATCCCAAACAATATTTATCCTATCTCAATATTATCTTAAATGGAATATAAAAAAGGGAATTCCTAGTGAAATGTTATTCCTTATCGATGTAGGGCCCTATCAAACAACATTTATCATATCTTGATCATAGATGATACTATTATCATGATGAACATTAGCAAGAGATCGTTCAGAGGAATGAATGTTGTTCTTGAGAGATAATGTTACTAAAGAATCCAGATCACCAATCTATCCATGTGCGGAATCTATATTTCACAACGTTTCTCAAATAGAAGGGTGAGTATGATAAGCAGTAGTTTTAACATTCAATAAGGGTAACATACTATGGTTTACCTGGGGATTTCATCTCCATGTGTATATCAATAATTTTTCACATTGATCAAATATTGGAGAGGATCATGAGAAATGTAATGAATTAGAAGAATCATTATCTTTCCAGTATAGGAAGGATTGCATTGAATAACCTTGTGATCATAGTAATTCAAATCCATTCTATCTCAGTAGCTAGAGATTCAAAAGCAGTCATTCACAATATAGATAGGATCATGGATTTATTTATCTGGGATACTAATAAAGATGGGATGTATCAATAGGTTCCTTGAAGAAGAATACATCAACATGATTAGATTATTGGTATCAATGTGAAAATTATTCATGATATCCATTAAAGAATCCATGTAAAACATGCATGGGATGTGGTTGATGGTATAACTCTAGGGAGACAAACTATGAGGTTTTATGGTTGAGGGTAAATGGAGAAAGTGGGAAGATCTTTTTGATATGTGAACTAATCCCACTACTAGTCTCCCATGGGTCATGTCTATTGGATAATAGAGAGATGATAAATCATAATTTTTCACCACAATTGGGCTGGCTTGGTGCTTGGTTTACTAGGTTATCTAGTAATATATATCACCTGTATGTAAGAGATTAATGACCAAGATTTAATCAACATGGTTCTGAAAAAAGATAAATGTGAAGCCCTAGATTTAATTGACATAAATGATGACTCTAACATGTGTGGGTTTACAGACTCCATGTCCTGAACCTTTTCAGTATGGGGTTATCATATAATTCTTACCACTTCAAACCAATAGGATCCCTGGGATGAATTTATCTAGTTTAAGAAGATCACCGATTTGTATAATTTCTTATTATAGAATATAATGAATAAAAATATTCCGACCAATGAGAATATCAAGCTTATTGGTATAAGATTAGTATCCAATTGTTATTATTATAAAAACTGGGGGGAGGAAATCATAGGTCACATGTTTTATAATGAAATTTGGATTTTTCAGCCCCGGAATGTTTTGGAGATATCATAAGATTTAAAGAGAATGAAAACATGAGAACTCTTTTATTTAATAACTATTTTCCTTAAGCGGAGTATGTGGGTCCTAAGAGGATGACCTGAGTTGTCATTTTTATGAAGGGATACTAGTGCTTATTGAAATCAAGGAAAATCATTTACATTGAAGGGGGAACCTATGCGAGCAAGACACTTGTGATTAGAATGAAAAATATTTTATTTGATATGATTCATCTCGTGAATAATTATAAAGATACTCCCACCCTTCCTTCTCTCTTGGAATGAAAATATTTCCCCCACTCAATTTGTTTCCCATAGCAGTGGAACAATGATCACTAGAACCCCCACGCTACATGTACCAAAATTGACATTTATGGATCATGTTTAGTGGGTCCCATACGAGGTTGAGGGGTGGACTTTTATCCTAGGGGAAATGACATCGTGGATTTATTATTATCTTTTGGGTGTGGTCACTCCCTCAAATATGAAGCTATGGTGATCCCCACAAGAATTATTATCTGAAGAGAATAAAATTTGAGTCAAATGGAAGTGGAGGAATAATATTTAATCCTTTGAAATTCCATAAAGAATACATATGATGCTCCGTTGCTTACTTCCTACATATCTGGAAGGTTTAGGGGCCTCATTTACAACCATATTGAAATTACTCACACTAGGCATGAAGGAAATAAGGTAGAGGATTTTATCACTTATCTAATCAGGTGTCTGATATTATACTCTATCCATCTGAGATATTTCTACATCCCAAGGGAGTGACTTTTGTTGGAGGCGATTATCCATGGATTCATCATTACTACACATTATAGGTAGTATCCTTTTACCTATATGTTTTCTTACCATCATTTTTCTTTTACCTATTCAACATTTAAATAAATTTTGGTTATTTATTTGAGGATTATTTGCATCAATTATACCAATATAATTGATTATGTTGACAATATATAGTAAATATTCCATATTATTATGATGTAATGGGTTATTACATCATCCTTGATTAAAAAATTAATGTAGTTTACATATAATATTAAATAAAATATTCATAAAAACATTCAACTATATTAAATAAATTCCAAAAATTAACCCTAACCATTTTTTATGTGTTGAGTCCAAAATATAAAATCCATTCAATACAAATTTTTTTAAATATATGTGATATATAATTTTTAAATAAATCACTAATTTATTTTTAAAATAAAAATGTTAATATTATGAACATTTCTAGGACCCTATGAATAATTACATATGCTCACATAAAATTTACTTTTAATTATAATACAACTTAATATTAATTTACAAATACATATTCTAAAAATAATAATTATTTAAATCATTATATTTATTATAAATGTGTAATTAAATCATTTATGTTATTCAAAAATATAAGCACTTAATTTATCATGTTTAAAACATTTAATTATAGTTTCCAAGATAAAAATATATCATCTATTCATTTTATAAGTTACTTATATATTATTTTATATTATTTTAGCTGATGATACTAATATAACATTCAATTTACTATTCACAATGGTTAGATTACTATTCCAATTTTGAAGTCACTATTCCATTGGTTATATTTGTAATGGTTATATGGGTTCCCCACTTCCTATAAATAACATATATTTCATTCAATGTTTATTCTACAATATTCTCTATCAGTGAAGTATAATTAATATTCAAAATTTATATTTCATTTATAAAAGTATCTTCTTTTATAAGATATTGTTCTTGAGTGTGATTTTTGAGAAGGATAGAGAAAATAAAAATTTTATTATTATTATTATATTATTTTCTAATTTTTTCCAATTTTGATACATTCAATTATTATGGCTATATTTATTGTATAAATTTAATGATAAAATTAATAAAATAAAATTCTAGTTTTTTATCATGTGGTGTATATAATTTATCATATTTGATAAATTTAATAAGTCTTAAGGAAAATTATAATTATTGAATTTTATATCATTGGACTGAATCATCAAGAAGAAGTTTTAATAAAGGGACAGAAGGATAATCCATGTTAATAAGGGTGATTCTAGAATTAAACACCTTACAAAGTCATTCAACTAAACTAATTCATAGGTATGAAAAAGGATATGATTCCAATTCACAAGATCTGTTGTTGATTGAGGGAGGGTTCATGAATTCATCACTTATTCTTGAAGATATCCACAATTTTAGAAAAAAAAATTAATTTATCATAAATAATTTAATTGAAAAAATAATTAAATTATGAAAATAATGACAAAGAGGGTCTAAATATGAATTATATATGTAAACTTACTTAAGAACATCCATTGTGGACCTGTAATTTAACTTCGGTTAGAAGGGATTTCATTGACATATTGAAACCACCACCATTCAAGAAATGAATCAAAAATTCATTTTTAGTATGAATTAGAATTCATTAATTTGTAATAACAATTCAATATAAATGAATCAATTCCATAGAAAATATAAATTTTAAATAGAAACCCAAATAATGGAATGTTTTAACTCATATAACTCAATTTAAGATCTTAATCCCACTAGAATTTTCTAGAATATGGATTTGGTTGAGAGGAATTCATCAGAGAAGGGTAGAGGAGAATCATAATTAAAATATATTCATATAAAAATAATAATGGTTGAAAATAGAAAATAAATGGTTGTTAATAATGAATTCAAATAATTTATTTCATGCATGAACAATTTGATAAACTATGTTCCAACTGTGCACCCTTTCTAGGATTCAGAACAAGATACATTGTTTTTCATAACTATCTATGAAACCATATGCGGAAAATAAAATTTTACACTAGATACTACTACATGGTTTTCTAGGTAAGACTACATGGGTTTTAACACCCCATGATTTCATAGTAAGTAATTTTCTTTAAAGTAATTCAGTAGCTTGCGCTACACGCAACACTGAGTTTGAGCGCATTACGACTTACCAAACAAGTTGTTCAAAAGTGTTTATGAATAATATTATCTTAATTTTTAATTTTATATACTTTATATAAATTTATAATACATATTATGTGTTTCTTGGACATAATATAAGAAAACTTCATTTTTTAGATAAAAGATGTATTTTTCAAAAAATGCAAATTTACCCCATTCTAATGGAAAAACCTTTTAAAAACCAATAATTGACACTTATATATTAAATTTAAGGGAATTAAATTCTTAATTATAATTCGGTCAGAAAAATTTATTTTGAATAAATTTTTGGTACTTTTCTGATAAGTTTCATATTTTGATGAATACTAAAAAATACAAAATTTTAAGTGAAAACAAGTTTTTTAATAAAAATAATTTATAGGGGTAAATAATTAATTTGAATGGTTTGGAAGTGTAATTATATAAATTTTTTATCATTTAATATAATTTAGGTCATTATAAGTAATTTCCCATTTAAATTTGGCATAAACACTTTTTAATCTTTTGATAGGTTTAACTTTTTAAAACCCCACTTTTCGGTTTCGACAATGGAAATTTATTTTAAATTAATTAATGAATCCTATATATTTTGAATTTGGTAAAATATAATTCATTTTTTAATTCATAATATCAAAAATATCTTAGGGTTATTTTTTGGTATTTTCTGAAAACATTCAATTATTGATGAATAGTGAAAAACACTGTGTTATAGTTTAAAACCGACTTTTTATATAAAAAATTATTTATTTTATTTAAATTTATTTGAAGTCAATATTGATATATAATACCAATATAAGTTCAATGTAATTCATTGGAGTCATTTTATAATAAAATTAGATGTATAATATTTTATTGAACTTATTACCGTCTTTTACCCATCTTCCTGGAGCATTTACAAATTTGCATAAAACATAATTTTACTGCTTCTGTGAGTTGAATTTCAAAAATTCGTGAGACACGTTTGACATCAGTAAGTAAAATATGGTTCAATAAGATGAAAATAATATTTTGTGAATAGTAACTTTTGACTTTTATTTAGCACCGTTAAAAGTAAATAAGGTAATTAAGGGTAAAAATGAAATTATAATTACCCTTAAACATGTCCTAATTCTATTGAATAAGTTTTATTTCACAGAAAACAACCTTTGTAATAAAATATAATTCTCTTTGCTCCACTTGGATTAGATTAGGACATTTATTATTATTTTATTTAAACAAAAGTTAAAAGAGTTAAATTCAATGTCTAATACCTAAAACATTTTTAATATAGGTTTATATTTAAAATATATTGTACTCTATATATTATTTAGAAATATAAAAATCATTCATACATAATGGTATTTTATTTATAATTTTAAGACACTATATATGTAAATTTATTTAGGACACAATGATGATGCAATAATTATCTTATTAATGACAGATTAAAATAATTGATATTATAAAAATCCAAATAAATGTAATTTTTAACATTTTTATGTATTACACTAATTATCTAGGTTAATATTACATTTTATGGTTTATTAAAGAGTTTTTAGGAAGTAATCATGCTGTTATGATTTTCAAAAAAACCAAACACTAAATAATTTAAAAATTGACATAAATGAGTTTTTAAAACAAATACTATATTATTGGTTGATATAACATTCCTAAAAATCTATGGTTCGGAAAAAAGGCTTAAATAATATTATATATGTCATTAATGAACGAATTTAGGTTCTCTTATAATTTTAGAGTAAGTTTATAAACCATAGAGTGTAAGAATAGAAGAAGACACATAAAAAGTTAACCTATTTAACTAAGAGTTAATCTAAAAGATATGGTAAAAATAGTAACCTAAACATGTCTAAAACCTATTGGGTGAGAGTTTCATCCCATCCCCACTTATCTTTGAAATAAATCATTTTGGATCCATTAGAAACTGAAAATGATTTTATTATAAAATAACATTTCATGGCTTTCCTAAAGTTACCCCCACCCCTCTTATAAAAGGGCACTTCCCCTTATCTCAAAATCACACCTCCAAATCCATTTGGCACAGCTAACCCCTACCCACATATCCTTACATCTTCCCTCACATCACCTTATAGTGCTTACATTGATCAGAAATCCAACCTAAGGATCAATTTTGATCAACTCAAAAGGAAACACCCGAATAAGAGGTAATAATATCACCTCCGTCTTTCATGTTCTTTTCTTCTTCCACTTATTCTTTATTAGTTGTTTCTATAAAAAAATAATCACTCCAGTACCTCCTACATACTATGATGTTATTATAAATATGGTTCATCCATATTTATTATTCTATCCATCCTATAAATGACAAAGTAACCAAATGTGCGTATATACTACTTACTATCTCCACGTCGTGGTGTAGTTTGTTATTCAAACACTTAATTATTTGGACGGGTATAATAATGAGTATAACTAATGTAAATAATAAATATAATATGTTAATGGTTCTTTATATATGATATAACACCCAATTACGTATGATTCCACCATCAATATAATGATATTGTCTCTTGTGCGTACGTACGGATTACCGTCTCCACAACGTGATGCGATTCATTCCCATGTTTACTATTCAAAGATTATTATAAATATATATTTTATCAATAAGTATGTAATATATTACATTATAATGCTACTATATATATATATATGTATCTATATATTTATATGTGTATGTGTGTGTACTTAAATATATATTATTCACTTACTCCCGTTCAATATGATATGAAAACAGAAACAACGTTTATGCGTACGTATGACCTACTGTCTCCATAAATGGTGCCTTATATTTCTTATATCTACCTATTATAAATATTTATATTCTAAATATATATTATATAAAAATCAAGATATATTTTCTGGAATAATTTAAATCATGATATAAATGATACGATCAAGAATAACAAGTTAAAACATGTACGATAAAGCAAGCAAGTATTACAGAAAATGTTAATTTAACATGGAAATCATTACTAAATGGGTAGTATAAAGTCATAAATGAATCATGTATGATATAATAAATATGAATATGGTTCTTTTATAATTTAATGACATACTATGGTCATTATGAAAGAGGTTAAATGTACCCTCGACCAAATGAAAGTGGAAGGTAAGGGGTTTTCTTATCTCACTTTTAATTCCTTGAGATTTCCATTTTTCACCGCTTATTTATTTCATGAGGTGTATTGTGTCATCCATTTGATTTATATTATCATGATTCAATTATTATTCATTGTATTATGTGATTCATTTGTGGGTTGTTAACTTTTGGTCATACGGCTCGATTGATTACAACGTGGTAATGGGGTTTTCTTCTCACTTTTAGTCCTGTGAGATTCATGCTATATTTTCTACTATTATCATTTGTGTGGTGTATGTACATCCCATGATTGTATTATTTGTGTAATATAATTTAATTTATGGGTATTTACATCATCATTGTATGTTCCTTCTTTCATGGGGTGTATGTTTCTTAAGTCACCAAATCGGTAACGGAATTTCAAATTTCAATTTCCAATCATTCGGTTTTACGAAAACAACATTGATTACTTTACTCCAAGATTATGTGTGAAATCACTATTTATTTTATTATTTAGTAACTTCCACTCCACTTTGTGTGGATATAATTTTGATTCACATAATCACTCCATTGATAAATTCTGAAGTCATCGATATAAACATGATAAAAGTAATTTTAACTCAATTTCTATTCATTGAATTAAACATTCAAGTCATTGGTGTTGTTTTTAAAAGAATATGTGTGAATGTCTGGTGATTGATTTACACTGAATATCCAATAATATTTAGTGTATTTATATTTTTCAAACATAATTATTTCATTTATTTATCCTTAACCTAAGGATACCGTCTTTATAAAGGAATTCATCTCAACTTACATTCCATTGAGAATTATTTGTCGTTATGGTCCAATTAAATTTTATTTGGTGTGTATACTATACATTGACGTAGTATATCAAGAATACCATTATTCTCATGATATAATAATGTTTTAATTACCTCAATTATTTGTATTAAATCTTCTATCATCTGGTTAGGGACTCAAACTAAAATATCATTTTAAATGTTTTAAAATTTAAATTTTTATAAATTGTTTTCATTAATGTCCATGTTTTAAAAATGGTTTTATGATTTTATTTATATGGAAATTAATAATTTAAAAATTAAATTCCTTTTAAAAGTATCAAAGTGGTTTTGTAAACATTGATTCAAAAATCTATTTTAAATAACTTCATGATAAATAGTTAGTCTTTAAAATGTTTTCATGAAAAAGGGATATTTCACTCAAATATTTTTACTGATCATTTTAAACTATGTCATCATATTTTACATGATATTATTCTTGATCGAGGATGATTTATTATGATACAAATCTTTCAAACTGCATTGAAGGTTTTTTGATATGTTTGACTGTGGATGTGTTATTTTTATAAAATTAATAGCTTATGGATAAAGTATTGACAATTCGTATGATAGTTTTAATATGAATATTTATGTTATGTTTAATCCTTTTCACATTAGGAATGCATTGGCCTTAGTAAGTGATGGGTGGATCCCATTATAGCTCATCGATACATCGGTAGGTCTCATTAGACAAACTAGTGTATTGGCACAAGGCCTTGACAAAATCATTTGTGTAGTTTTAGAATAAGGCCTTGACTAGGTGTTTATGAAGTTCGGAATTATAAATTCCATAATTATAAAATTTTCTATTGATATTACATGTTATTATTCGATTAGTAGAATATCCATTTGAATAAGTAAATGGAATTATTTGATTAATATTTTCCATATTATGCTGATGTTTAAGTTTAAAAGGCTAGTGTTATAGTCTTATACATTCCCTTAAATGTTTCTACTTATTTATGACAATTTCCTCTATAATTTTATCCATACTAAGCATTTGAGCTCACCCCATTCATATGTTTTATTTTTCCAAGGATGTAAAGAAGTATATTACAATTAACCTAAAGGAATAGGCTAAGGGATATAAGTGTGTTCAAAGGGTAGACAATGTTGTTTATTTTATTTCACAATTTAATGTAATAATTTGTATGTATGTAGTACTTCCAAGGCTAGTAAACTGATCGGTCTTTCCGGACATGATTCCTTGTATCATTCCAATGTTATGTAATAATGACCCTATTCTTTGTAACTAGAGTTGGGGCATTATAGTATGTATCAGAGGAAGTTTAATACAATCCTGGAAAGATAGATTTAGAAAAAAACCCTAATTAGGAAACACTAACCTAAGATAGACATTGAGGATTAGTATTGAAGAACATCTAAAAATTATGGTAATGTCAATATTATTGGAGTCTTCCAAGAAACACAACCCTACCTAGATACGAGAAGGTAAGGAGGATCTAGTATAGATGTTCCTAGGAGTGAAAACTCCGACAAGGAGTTTCGGTCTTAACCCAGGGAATCTTGGTACGCGACAATGGGCCTTGCTTCAGTCTTGGTTATTAAAATCCTGGGGGACATGCTTAGGATAATTCACATTATATTTACAAACCTTTTTGAAGGATTTTAATATAATATGTGAATAAATAATGTTGGTGAATCCTATTGGGTTTTTTTACTGAAAATAAAGTGTTATGATATTCTCTAAATGATTTTGTGAATAACATTATACTTTATTGTGTTAGTCAATGACTGGATTCTAAGGAAGTCATAGTAACATTGAAAATGATGTACAAGGTGGGAATAGTGGTGGAAATGACCAACATAATGGATTTTGGATAGGTGTAAAAGATATTGAGTTCATGCCGAATTTGTTTTCCAAAAATATGATAAAAAACATATATATTAACCCACACCCAAACAAAACAAAGAAGACAATGGTGGTGAATGATAAGAGCTCCAACTATGGGGACCATGGGGAAAAGAAAGATCAATTCCCATCATGCAAGAAATGTGGAATGAGACGCCTAGTAAAGTTTCTCGATGGATCAAAGAACTGATTTTTGTGTGGGAACGAAGGACATAAATTAAAGAATTGTTGAGAAAAATGAAGAGTTCCATGGAAGAAAATAAAAATGACCCCAAGAATCCATTTATAGTAATTTTCTGAAAATGTAGGGATCTTGGGCATTACCTGATTTAATTCCATTTTCTATAGTATAACCACTTGTTAATGGAAGAACCTATGTGGAAATAAATGGATTGAGAAATGTTTAAAAGTATTAATTAGTGCACTTTTTGGGTAGGATTACTTTGGAATAATTTTCTATTGTATGTGTAACCCTACAGTTCGTTATGTAAAAATGTTATGTTAGGAAGAATTATCTTTTCTATTATAGTTATACATAACTATTTGGGATTATATGATCCTTCAATTTGAGGAAATTACAAGTTACTAAATTTTGGGATGAAAATCTGAGCTATGAGATAAAATTTGTCATGAAATTATGTTATGGTTATTTTGATGAATTTTTCTCATTTTGGGAATGTAATAAAATATAGTATTTAAAAAAGAACAACATACAGACCATGAGATAACCCATCACATCAATCAAAGCTGCGAGAATCGAACCCATAACCAGAGTGTGATTGGGATTTATCACCTACCACTGGACTACATCATGTCCCTGGTTAGTTTGACTAATTCCTTTTAGTTAAAAATATTTTATTGATATATAATAAGTTTATTTGGGATCTTATGTCTTATTAAATGGATATCCTTTGTATAGGAAAATAATTAAGTTATTATTTGATAAATTTTATTTTTGAAGACATTTGGTCTATTGGGAACACTATATTCCTAAGGAAAATATAATACTATGAGATTTCATTTGAGGAGTAATGGTGGATTTTTATCTATGTTTTTAATGTGTATTTATAGAGATTTGGGTTATTTATTGAAATTATTAACCTATTATAGAGAATATGTGATTAGTTTAATAACTTTATGTGTGTGACTTTAAGTGTTTTCGACGTTATTTGGGGATAAAATTTAATTTGGAAGACTACGTAATCAAATTATTCTATGTTTTGGGATTCAATATTAGTTTGGATTATATGGAATGATTTTAAGGAAAATTGTTTATTGAATGGTATTTTTTGAAATTTGGGTATTGTAGGTTTAGTTTTAGAAATTAAGATCCGTATTTCTTTCTCAAAAGGATTATACTTTTTGGGGATCATCTAATCTTGTACTAACCATATTGGTTTTTGTTAATCTCTAAAGATAAAGTAAATATATAGCTTATCTTTTATGGATCACGTGATTCTCTAGAAGTTGATTCTAAAGCTTTAGGTGTGACCATGTCATCTTGAATACTCATCGTTTGAAAAAAAGATGACTTAGTGGTAGAAACTTATTAAAGGATAAAACTCTACAGAAAAAGTAAGTATATCTCTTTATGTTCTTAGTCAATCTAATAAATAGATTCCTCATCTTTATGAAATGGAACTAAAAAAAACAATGTCTGATTACTTTTTCTACTGGGGAACTAAAGACCATTTATCCCATTACAAGTTTTTGATTTTCTTGTTGTAAAATTTCTCCTGATCATGTTTTATGTCACTCTCCATTAGAAAAAAAAACCTAGTTTATCATCTATATACTTATTTTCATATATTGAATCCTAGTTTGGGTTATCAAGGGTGACCTTTGTACTTCCCTTTATTTCTTTTAAAGTGATAGTTTAATTGACTTTTTTTTCGATGTGGGACATTAAATGAAGTTCTCAAGACCAATTTGAAAATTGCGAGGACGCAATTTCCAAAAGGGGGGATGAATGTAACACCCCATGATTTTCATAGTACGTTATTTTCTTTAAAGTAATTCTATATCTTGCGCTACATGAAACACCGAGTTTGAGAGCACCACGACTTACCAAACTTTTTCGTTCAAAAGTGGTTATGAATAGTATTTATTGAATTTTGAATTTTATATACTCAATATAATATTTCAATCCATATTATGTGTTTCTTAGACATAATATAAGAACAAATTCATATTTTTCAGATAAAAGCAGTATTTTCCAAAAAATGAAATTTTACCACCGTAGAATGGAAAACCCTTTTTAAAACCAATAATTGACACTTTAATATATTTAATTTAATGAAATTAATTTTTTTTAAATCAGGGAATAAAAATTTATTTTGAATAAATTTTTGGTACTTTCCTGATAACTTTCATATTTTGTTGAATACTGAAAAATACTAAATTTTAATTGAATTTTTTTATCAAAATATTTTTTAGGGATAAATTATGAATTTGAATGGTTTAGAAGTATAATTATATTATATTTTTATCATTTAATACAATTTAGGTGATTACATGTAATTTCATGTTTAAATTTGACATAATCACGTTTTAATCATTTGATAGTTTTTACTTATTAAAAACCCACATTTCAGTTTCAACAATGTGAATTTATTTTAAAATAATTAATTAAAAATAATTTTTTTGTATTTGGTAAAATAGAATTGATTTTTGAATTCAGAATATAAAAATTATATTTGGGTGATGTTTTGGTATATTTCTAAAAACATTCAATTTTTGATGAATAATGAAAAACATTGCAATATAGTTTAAAACTGACTTTTAATTTAAATAATTATTTATTTTACTAAAATTTATTTGAATTAAAAATATATATATAATACCTATATATTTTCAATGTAATTAATTGGAGTCATTTTTTTAATAAAAAAAAGATGTATAAAATTTTATTGATGCTTTTACCGTCTTTTACCCACCTTCCAGGAGCATTTAAAAATTTTCATAAAACGTAATTTTACCACATCTATGAGTTGAATTTAAAAAATACTATAGAAAAGGTTGAAATCAGTAAGTAAAATTCTGTTTAATAAGATGAAAATAATATTTGGTGAATATTAACTTTTGACTTTTATTTATAACGGTTAAAAGTAAATAGTGTAATTAAGGGTAAAAATGATATTATAATTACCCTAAAACATGTCCTAATTATATTTGATAAGTTTAATTAGACCAAAAACAACCTTAGGAATAAAATATGATCCTTTTGGGTCTACTTGTATTAGATTAAGACATTTATTATTATTTTATTTAAAGAAGAGTTAAAAGAGTTAAATTCAATGTTTAATAACTATAAAATTTTCAATATTGGGTATATATAAGAAAATTTAGACTATAAATATTCATTAGAAATATAATACAATTTCCAAAATAATAATATTTTATTTATAATTTTTATACACAAAATACTTAAATTTAATTACGACATAATGATGATGCAGCAATTACCTTATT
This sequence comes from Viscum album, assembly GCA_963277665.1. NCBI lineage: Eukaryota > Viridiplantae > Streptophyta > Magnoliopsida > Santalales > Viscaceae > Viscum > Viscum album. Next base: position 488,781,072 of record OY728148.1, on the reverse strand, counting down.
AATTAAAGATTAAAATAATCAATATAATAATTATCCAAATAAATGTAATTTGAGACTTTTGATGAATCCCATTAATTTAATAGGTTAATATGAAATATTAGGGTTGATTGAATAAATATTTTTTCGATGTAATCTTGATATTATGATTTTCCCAAAAACCAAATACTAAATAATGTCAAAATTGACATAAATGAGTTTTTAAAACAAAAACTATATTATTGGTTGATATAATATTTCAAAAAATATAAGATACAATAAAAGGTATTAAATAATATTTTGTATGTCTTTAATTAACAACTTGAGGTTCTATGGGACGTTTAGAGTTCGTTTACTAACCATATTGTGTAAGAATACAAGAATACACGATAAAAGTTATACTATTTAACTAAGAGTTAAATCTAAAAGATAAGGTTAAAATGGTTACCTAAAATTGTCTAAAACCAATTTATTGATGGTTTTTTGAAACCATACCCACCTTATATTCGAAATAAATAATTTTTATGCCATTAGAAACCGAAAATTATTTTATTATAAAATAATATTTCAAGGTTTACCTAAACTGACCCTCACCCCTCTAATAAAAGGGCACTTCCCCTTCTCTCAAAATCACACCTCCAAAACCATTTCTTTCAACCAAACCCTTAACTAATATCCTACCAACATCCATAAAATCAACATAGAGTCCTTAATTTTATCTTAAAGATATCCTATGGAGCCCTTTTGATCAAGTCAAAAGGAAACACTCTAATAAGAGGTAATAATTTCACCACCATCTTTCAAGTACTTTTTTTCTACCACTTGGACTTTATTTGTTGATTCCATAACAAAATAATAACTCCAATACCGCCTATATATTGTGATTTTATTATAAATATGGTTCAACCATATTCGATATTCTATCCATCATATGAATGAAAATGTCACCATATGTACGTATGTACGAGTTACCGTCTCCACATTGTGGTGTAGTTTATTATTCAAACTATTCATTATTTGGATGGGTATAATAATGAGTATAAATGATGTAAATAATAAATATAAAATGTTAGTGATTCTTTATATATTATATACCATCAAATTACATATTATTCCACCATCAATATAATCATATTTTCGCTCTTCCATACGTACAGATTACCGTCTCCAAGACGCAATGAGATTCATTCCCATGTTCACCATTCAACGATGATTATAAAAATATATATTATTAATAATTAGGTAATATATGAAATCATAATTCTACTGGAGTGATATATATATATATATATTTGTATATATGCACTTACATATATCTGATTCACTTACTTCCGTTCAATACGATATGGAAACAGAAATAGTGTTTATGCGTACATACGACCTACCGTCTCCATAAACATTGCCTTTCATTTAATGTATCTATATATTATAAATATTTATTTTCTAAATATATATGATATATAAATCAATATTAATATTATGTAAGTATTTAAATCAATATGTAAATGATACGATGAAGAATACCAAGTTAAAACATGCACGATAAAGAAAGAGATTATTACACAAAATGCTAATTTAACCTGGAAATCATTATTTAATGGGTAGTATAAAGTCATAAATGAATCATGTATGATATAATAAATATGAATATGGTTCTGGTATAATTGAATGACATACCATGACCATTATAGAGGCGGTTAAACATACCCCTGACCAAAGGAAAGGCAAGGTAAGGGGTTTTCTAATCTCACTTTTAATTCCATGAGATTTCCATTATTCACCAATTATTTATTTCATTTGTGTATTGTGTGCTCAAATTTGATGTATATTATCATGATTAAATTTATATTCATGGTATTATGTGATTTATTTGGAGTTTGTTAACTTTTTTTCTTATGAACTGATTGATTACAACATGGTAATGTGGTTTTCATCTCACATTTATTCCCGTGAGATTCATTCTATATTTTCCACTATTACCTTTTATGTGGTGTATGTACTACCCATTATTTTATTATTTATGCAATATAATTTAATTTATTGGTATTTAAATCAAAATTTTATGATCCTTCTTTCATGGGGTGTGGTTTCGCAAGTTACCCAATCGGTAAGGGAATTTCAAATTTCAATTTCCACTAATTCAGTTTTACAAAAACTTCATTGATTACTTTACTACAAGATTATGTTTGAAATGACTCCTTATTTACTAATGTAGTAATTTCCACTCCCCATTTCGTAGATATAATTTTGATACACATAATCACTCCATTGATAAATTCATAAGTCATCAATATAAACATGATAAAAGTAATTTTAACTCAATTTCTATTCATTGAGTTAAACATCCAAGTCATTGGTGTTGTTTTTACATGAATATGTGTGAATATACTCTGATTTATTTATAATAAATATCCAATAATATTAAGTGTATTTATATTTTGAACACATAATTATTTCATTGATTAATCCTTAACCTAAGGATACAATATTTAAAAAGGAATTCATCTCCACTTACATTCCATTGAGAATTAATTGTTGTTATGCACCAATTCACTTTTATTTGGCGTTTATAATGTGTTTTGACATATTATACCATGAATCAATTTATTATCATGATAATATAATGTTTTTATTACCCCAATTATTTTTATTCAAGCATCTCTCATTTTTTTAGGAACTCTAACTAAAATTTCATTTTAAATGTTTTATAAATTTATTCTTTTAAATATTTCTCATTAATGACCACGTTTTAAAAATGTTTTCAAGGGTTTATTTATATGGACATTGATGTTTTAAAATTATAATTTCTTTTAAAAATTTCAATGTGGTATGTGACACTTTTTTTCAAAAATCTATTTTGAACAGCTTCTTGAAAAATAGTGATACTTTTAAAACATTTCATGAAAAAGGGATATTTCTCTCAACGATTATTAGTTAGAATTTTAAACTATATAAAAATTATTTATGGGATATTATTCTTGATCAAGGTTGATTTAATATTATCCAAATATTTCACACTATATTTAAGGATTTGTAATATATTTGACTGTAGATGTGTTATTTTTATTCCATTCAGGGATTATGGATAAAGTACTAAAATTTCGTATCCTAGTTTTAATACAAATGTTTATGTTATGTTTATACATTTTTATATGAGGAATGAATTGGACATTTTAAGTGATGGGTGGAGCCCTCTATATCTCATCGATGCATCGGTAGCACTCATGAGGAAAACTAGTGTCTTGGCACAAGGCCATGACAAAATATTATTTGTAGTCCTGGTAGAAGGCCTTGACTATGTGGTTACGATGTATGGAATTCTGCATTCCATCATTATAAAATTGGATATTGATGTTACATGTGATTATTCCACTAGTATAATATCCATGTGAATAAGTAAATGAAATTATTTTATTAATCTCTTCTATATTATTCCAATGTTTAATTTTAAAAGGCTTGTGTTCTAGTCTTATACATTGCCTAAAGTGTTTATTCTTATTTATGAAATTTTCCAATATAATGTTATCCTTACTGTGAAACTGATCTCACCCCTTTATTAAGTTTTATTTTTCTACAGATGTAAGGATGTATATTATGACTAACCTGCAAGAATAGGATAAGGGATATTAGAGTGTTCAAAGGGGACAAAATGCTGTTTTTTATTTCATGATGCATTGTAAAACTTATGTTTGTATCTAGTACTTACATGGATACTGAACTGATTGGTATTTTGGTACATGATTTCTTGTATTATGACAATGTTATGTAATAATGCACTGATTCACGGTAACTGGGGTTGGGGTGTTACATGGTAGTTCAAGGAGTGTTCCATAACCATGGTATACCCTGTCACCCTAAAATTATTATTGCACAATTTATTATAGAATCTGAATGTATTGGTAAAACCATGCTTAAATAGTTTACCATTTAAAATTTGAAAAAACATTACAAAACTAATAAAAATCCCATTAATCCCATCCCAAACAAATCATAACTCCATAAAATATTATTTATGTCTAAAACTAAATCTTAATTCACATAAAAACATGAGGATGTTACATTCTCTACTCTATTTATTTAACATCCTCAAGAAGAATCTCTAAGAATCCTGTTTCAAAAAATCAGGTCATTGATCTTCAAAATATGCCTCCCACTCCCAAATATTTTTTCTTGATTTGTATATGCCTCTATAGAATTCAGAATAGTGGAACCATATCTCTTCATAAAAATATATCACCTTGTTCTAAAATCATTATCATGAATTCCATGTATGATGCATTATGTTCCAACTCAGCTTCCTCACAATCGATAACATGAATGGTATTAGGAATGTACCTTTAGAGATGATAAATAAGAAAAAAAATTACTTAAATATCTTACAACAAGGAAGATATAGACAGTACACACCCATCGCAAACCGTTCGGAGAAATTCAAACAAAACATGAGCCTATCTTCTTTTTCTTACAAAAATGAAAATAACTTAATTGAGCACTAACGCTTAAGAAAAATATGCGCCCTGAAAAAATATATTTCACTTATTATGGTCTGTATAAGACCTATGTATTCTATGACATATGGTCAACCACTTCTAAATTAGATGAACTCTCTCGGAGGCCTCCTATACAAAAACTGGGACCCACAACTACTACATCCCTTGCCTAATTCCAAAAAAGTGGTGAATGAAATGGACTACCAAAAAGTGAATCATTAGCTTTAATCAGAATAGAATCATGGAAAATATTATTGTATTTGAAATCCATTATGTCTCAGTGATCATCAAATGAAACATCAAATATAAAGTTGTTAGCCTGATGCATTTCCTACAACACTAGAATCATCTACTATAATCATCCATATTTTTAGGGATGGTATGCTATACATAATCTTAGTTGAGTCTTTAATGACCTATGAAAACCCTTCTAAAACAATGACATAAAACATAAATCTCTATTATTTACAATTATCAAGGGAGATTAATAAAATGTTATAATTTCATAGAAATATAACATTCCCATCTCATCTAATTGGCGAGTCTCTCAGATCAATAATAAATGAGAAACTATCATTAATCAATCAATAATCTCTCAAATAGTGTCATGGGTACTTGGGGTCATAGGTAACCCCATTATAATGCCTATTTTCACTTCATCCAACATCCACATGGTCACTAGTAGTGTATGTGGAAATACATAAGGACAATGTTTCATAACCATTATCCTTTGGTATGTAAGGCAGAAATAATTAAAAACTACAATTTCCCTCTTCATCCATAGAAAATAAAACTACTACCTAAATCCATGGTAGATATTTTTCACCCAAGGATGCATTGACCAATTTGAGATATAGAGTTATCTCATCACCTCTTCCATTATCGATGTGTGGACCACAAATCTTCTATGTACTACATTCAGATCATCACTGCCTAATGATGAACATGTTATTGGTCAACTAAAAACTATAAGTTCTCACATTATAGTTCACATTATAATATATTTTTGTCTATATTCTGTTTGGTATACTAATAATTATGTATCCAACAATTTAGAAAATTTATTGATCCCTATACATCTAAAACATTCTTTCTCCAATCGTCCAACATGTCCATCTGGAACCACAATTACTACAATGGATTCTCACTATAATCCGTTCTACCAATGTATTATGGTTAAGAGAATAAAAAATTATGTTTTCATTACCTAGTTTATAATAAAAATAAAATTAAAAATTATGTAGAAACTCCCACTAGTTCCACCACATCGTGTTTAGGTCCCACTATATGAAGATAAGTGAAGGACATTGTTGTCCATTTAGTGAAAACACCTAAGTCCCGAGAGTGTCAACAATTCTTCAAATAATAGAAAATTACTATGAGATCCATGTAATTGGTAGGTTAATTCATCTAATCGGATAAAATCTAATATTAAACATAAGATACTACTCCATCCATCAATATTGTTGGTTCTCCAAAAATAATTCCTAATTTTTTATAATCTATATCATAAAAACCATTGAAACTATAATTATCAACACTATATATGTATTAAAACACATATTAAACTAAATAAAACACCGTTAAAAATACCATCACCACGGGAAATAAACTCCCTTCATCTAATGAACAGTCATGGGTGATGAAAAATAGGATATGTCCTGTATAAAATACAAGTAGTATCCCACTAATCCCAAAAGATCATGATCGTTTACAAATTATAAAGATTCATATTGGACATCAAAAACATCACTTTTTATGGTTCCACTAATATACAAGTCAGAAAAACACATCCCCCAAGAATCTCACCACCTAAATCATATATTTACTTTGGGATATAGTGATAATGAAAACGTGGTCAATATAGACTTACGATTATCATGAGATGCCTTGAATGCTGCAATAGGGTCGGTGAGTAGATGAGAATGTCATCAACAAATACCATAATGAATGATTCGAGATATGGGTTGAAGATATTTTTATTAAAATTAATGTACCTTTTTAGTGCATTCATTTGTCCAAAAGACATCAACATGTACTCGTATACCCTATACCTTCTCTAAAACAAAATCTTCCAAATGTACCCCTATATAACCCCCAACTTGTGATTCAATGATCATTATAAAATCATAGAGAACCACCTAGATCCCAATAAAATAAAAAATAGGGAAATAATCCAAAGAAACATGATACATATTATTCTCTATAACATAGTTCAACTTTTGATAATCCATGTAGAGTTAAAGACTACCATCATTATTATTGGAGAATAAGAATGGAAAAACCTATGAAAATATACCTGAGCTAATAAATCTCTTCTGATCCAAGTCCTCAAGATTAACCTAGATCTCCTTCAATATAAATGGTTCCATAACATAATGGGGTATTTAAATGGGATGTGTAATTGGAATGTACTCTATATACAATCAAAAACCTCTATCATGGGATGTTTTATAATATAATCTTGAAAAAACATGATAGAGATCCACAAATGGAGGGAATGATGAGAGGGAACCACTGATCCTATTGAAAGATATAGGCCTTAAATCTGCATCATGACAGTCCAATATAGCTCAAATTAGGACCAAATCTACCATATTCCAACTCCCATTCCCTAGTGACCAAAAACCTCTCTCCTTTGGTTGATGTTAATGTTACCACTCTCATATTTCATATGATGTGGGATAAAAATATGGTTATCTAGTCCACAAAATGAATCAAATTGAAGCTCATAATCTCCAGAATCATGTAGTCCCACATATGTCTATAATTGAAAATGACTATGTGATGCTCTGACCAACACTAATGATGTCTGACTTTCATTCCCAATGGTTTATTGAGGGAATGTAACTATGAATTTAACTTGATCGATATGCTAAGTATGAAAATTACTTGATAAAATATAGAGGTGTTGGAATCCAAACATTTGAAAATGTTATAAAAAAACATAAAAGTGATCAATTTAATACCTAAAATTGTATAATTTCCTACACCAAAAATTTTATTGAGTCGCATCAACTGCATTCACATAGCCTACATCAGCTATGTGACCATGTTTGTGGGGTAAATCACTTATCTAGGTCATTTATTTCTGAACCAGATACAGAGGACTGAAACTAAATTCCATGATCCGTAACCACATATACCTGTATCCTTTATGGTAGACTAACCTCAATGTCCTATGGGTCCATTTGAATTTACACCATCCTTTTATATTGTTGACACTTTCTTTGAGGTGTTTTGTATACCCAATTGTAATTCATGATCATTCCATATTTGAAGGACTATGGATAAATTTCTAAGGGACTAAAAAATACATACTATTGTCCTCCTACATACCACATCCCTATTACACATCCATGTTCTTAATCATCATGCTGCAGAAGAGGTACCCAACAAACTAATAGGAGGTCCACCCTCTTACACATAGAAGGGTGGATGAAAAAAAATTACTCGATCCTCCTCTGAGACCGTCTTAATAGTCAAGGACATTAAATGAAACTATGTGTGTATCACTAGGAAAAAAATCTAAATTTTTTATCAAATTGATAGACATAGACCAATCTCAAAATTTCTGTACTTCCATGAATCATTTTCATCCATGAGAATAGAAATGTTATGTAGATCAGTGAATCAAGTGGAGTATACCAATACAATCATAGATCCCTACTTTATCTCCATAAACTCGTGTTATCAGAGTAACTTCAATGAATTGGTGTAAAATTCCCAAGGAATGGGTTCTTGAAGACCTCACAAGTTAAACACTCCCATCTATCATATTTTCGAATCATGACACACCCTCTCATGGTGGGTCCCTAAAACTTGAATTCTACCAGATTCTCCCCTATTTATTTTGGTGTATCAATGAGACCAAAGACACTCTCGAAGATATATATCTGATCCTCTACATCCTAAATCAATATGGTGTGATAAATGGATAGTGGATACTAGAGTTGGAAGACTCTAGCATAGTTGAACTTTGACCTCAATTCCCCTCCACCTAGGGAATGAACAACTAGAAGGAATCAAAGATGAGGTGAACCCACTTCATACACCACTAGGTTATGTCTAAATGAATTATATACTATGACTTAACAATTAATAATATGTGGAATAGGGGAATCCACCCTTGTTGGAGAACCCATCACATGTAATTTATTGGTCCCATCATCCTACTTCAGAATATCGTATTTCGAAGCATGAAGGATAGATTTAGAAAATTGAATTTCATTGGATATATAATAATTGTTTTATGGAATCACAATAAGTTTATCTTAGTATTATATTGATAAACCAAGGTATATACCTCATAGAACTAACCAAAGTATCCATCCCCATAGAGTAATCAAAATCACACCCACACACACACACACACACATATATATATATATATGTAACATAACATCTAGTTCGATTTTATCTAACTAATTCCAATATAGATATATCAAAACATCATGGAATATATCTATATCAGTCAATAGAGAACACCAGTCTATCAAGAACTAATATAAAAATTTAGTGAATTAGATTAATTAACTAGTATGCATCAAAAATAAATTATATATAAAAATAATGTGATTCTACATTCATAATTATGATGCATGAATGCACCTAAAATCCCAATAAACAGTAAAAAAATCCCACCAATGGTAACATATATGTCTGTTACACTTTATCTACCTAGAAACATAGAAACTTCCCTACCCGAGTCCCCCACAACCTATATCATTTCCACCATGTACTAGGCTGGTCTAAATGGAAAGAATAAAAATCTTATAGGATTCCATTTTGTAACACCCTAACCCAAACCACCTGGTCTTAGCTAGAGAACCAGAAGACCTTATGAATGCCTCCTCACAATCAAGGGTCTTCTAGTGATTAAATTAGGATTGAACACCAATTTTTTGGAGAATATTCCCCTAGTATAATATCCTTTCACCAATAATTTAAATAAAATGCAACAACTCATAATAAATGAGGATGAAGAAAATATGACCAGATTAAACACATATAATAAAAAAACGGGATCCTAATGTGGAGTAATAAATCAAATTAATGTACAAGAATATAAATAAATTAATATATATATATATATATATACTTTAAAGTATATGTTATTCCCACAATCAGCTCCATGATCTATAGATCAATAGTCTGATGGAAGCCCCTTTCCCTATATAGATCCCTATACATGTAGTAAGAACACATATCAAGATTATTTTAAAGGATTTGTGTTACAAAAACAATTATTAAACAACCAATTAATCCTAAAAAAGTGTTCACATGTATACCATGTTTATTTAATGGTGATGATATTTTTTCAAGAAATCATAAATTTCAATATACCAAGCAGTTATGTGCTATGCAAGCCACCAAAGTCATCGAAAGTATATCCCCTGACTCTAGTATGGAATGAAAATCATATGATGTCATAAGGGATAATGAAATATCAATAAGGCATATAAACATGTAACTCAATAATCATAAGGCATCGAGTTATATTAGGTCTCCAAGTCATCATCTCTCAGCTCTATCATGGGTTTGGATTCCTGGTCATTATACCATGTATTTATCATAGGCCATAACTCTACACAATCATACCCCATCTATACCTAATGATAAGACTATATAATTTCACTACTATAATGATGATTCCTTGGATCAATCCTTAGGGATTCCACTTCAATACACTATACTTAGGTCTACCATCACTATTGTTATAAGTCATACACAATACCTTGCTAAGGGATAATCATATCATGATCGCCCACATTTTCTATGTACAAAGAAAAAAACATAGAGGAATTAAAGGCACATAAAATTGTAAACCGTACAATTTAAAACATGGAATACCATCATGATAAAATAATAACACCATTTAATACATTTCATCACCATTGATCATGGTAAAAAATCTATAAAAATACTCATGTAATCAATTATAATAAACAAGTATCACTAGATACACACACCCTCATGAGATCTCTATTATGAAAAGTTAATCAAATATGACAACATAAGATTCATAATATGGAAAGAAGTGTAAACATGTGCCCCAAATGTTATCAAATTGACTAAATCAAGGTTGTTTATGAAGAGCTTCAAGGTTCGTCAAGGATTAATACCAAATTCACATATCACACCCATAGTGGGAATGTTTGCACACAAAAATTCCTATATTGCTATTTAGTTTATTAAAAATAAGATTAAAAAATATTTTTAAGGATATTCTATTTTATTAATAGTTTTTCTAGAATAACATAACTCACAATGTCTATTAACCGAACCAATTTCAATGTATATCAAAGGAGAGGATGTAGATTATCTAGATATATTTTGTAATGAAGAATTTATGAAGAATTCATCATTAATTCTAAATGAGAACCTTAGTTCATGAAAATGAACATCAGTCCATCAATGAAAAAAATATCAAATATGATAAATAAAAATAAGAGAGTCTCAGGATGACCGATCTGTTGAAACTTACATCGGTGCTTCCCATGTTCCTGAGTAATTTTACTCCAATTGAATGAGATGTTGATGAAACATTGAAACCAACATTAATTTAAAAAAAATTAAGGACCAATAAATATTAATCATTTGAATCAATAGACCGGGAAAATACATCTGATATATTTCAACCATATCATGTGGGAAAAAGTAAATTAAAGAGGAACTCAAATAATATTTTTTTTCCACATCCTACTCATTAATTATAGATATTAAAACTACTTAAAAGTATCATAATATATCACTATAGTATAGGAATTAATCATGGAAGTCTAGAAGAACTCAAAAATTGGGGGATATCTATATAAAAAAAGAAACATGTCACAATAGACCATATATGGCTGTTATTATGGAATTGAGATCATTAATTTGTCATGTTTATGTTTTAGAAACATTGTTTTTAAAAATGTGTTCCCTTACGGGTCTTCTGTATCTGACATATAGTTAGGCTACAAGTTTTGAAAAATCGTGCCCCAAACATGATGTTTCCACAAGAGTTTACTAAATGGTTTTCCATGTGATCTAGTATAGTTTTTCAAACTATACACTACAATAATGCACCACCCATTGATCCTCTTCCTCAATTTTCGTGGTTTCATGGATAAGCTACAATGTTTTGAAAAAACATACCTAAATTGTAACCAATTAAAAGTACCTCAAAACTAAAACACCATATAAAAACCCTTTAATATCACAAAAAAATAATAATTTCCAAAACATATGAATTAGGTCTAAAAATAAATCACAATTAATCAAAAAAAACCTATGGTCATTGGAAATATGGTGCACCTAAAAATAATCAACTATTGGGTGCGATGATATATATCAACCTCCATAGGTTCCCATGTTTATATGACACCTATATACATCGAAAGTTAATCTCCTGGAGACATTGTTCTTATGTGAAGTCCTATATTAATGATCATATATGATCATGTATATAGATGTCATATAACTAGAAGCATTAATTCTTTTAGATATATGGTGTTGGTGAGAAAACACAGTTCTACAAGCATAGGTTTTCCAGCTTCATGGACACCTACAACCTTTGGCATATATTATCATGGATATATAGTCTTATTATAATGGGATATATCCATGAGATAATATCTATATGTTTATATAATATTCTACAATACCTTCATATTATAAAAAACCTTTCCTACAATTTTAATGCAAAAAAATTTGACATATATCCCCATACATATTTTTTAATGGCAGTATATAACCTATATCCACTAGAATTTGTTTCTCGTGGATATAGCCCTATGGATTTATTGAATACCCTAAAAATTATTTACAAATATCCTATAATTATTTTATTATTTTGGTAAAGAATACATAGATCAATGTACACATGATCAATCAATTTACTAGACTTAGGAAACTAGATAAATAAATAAAAAATTCATTAAATTTGAAACTTATATTAAATCAATTAAATAGATGAAAATTTACAATTTCCCCACAAAACTCCATAAGTCCCATGTCTTAAAATTCATGGTCCTATAGAGAAATGAGAAAAAATATAAAGGGGCGGGCTTATATTATCAGTAAGGGGTATAATATATCTAGATAATTCACACATGAGCATAGAATCAATAATATTATAAGAAAAAATAAATTTGTCAAACAATTGAATTGTGGAAATAATTTATATTTAATTGAATATTATAAAATTACTACATGTATAACAATTATTGATCTAGTAGTTATGGAATTAATAATTCCTGAAATCATAAATTTACCATCAAGGCCTCATGTTGAGACATAATATATAAATGGCTAAGGATTAAAACAAATAATGTACTAGATTATCTCACCAGTACCACTGATGCATCTAGGGAATATATAATTCCTAACCCAACCCATTCCTTACAAGTGAAATAAGTCAATAAAATGAAGATAATTGTTAATAAATTATTATCATAATGTTCTATTAGGAATCAAATACAAATATATGGATATATAATTAGTAGTATTTTCTATAGGAGTAATGGATATATAAAATTTCAATGTTTCCCCTTTTAATATAATAATATTTCTATCAATGTGAATATCCCTTAATCAACATATAATCAATTACATTTTCCTAATATAAACTAAATATCTCTCATCAAAGATATGAAATAAAGGTAGGTGTTAAGAGTAATTTCATGGTATAAGAATATAAATAAGAAATAATCATTAATTGTGTAATGTAAATATCTCTTGAAGAATCAAATGGATCCCCCAATTGAGTATTAATACAGGTGTGTAGTTAGGGTGATTAATTTTATATGGAGTGAAGAAAGAGTTCAAACCGAAAAAATTATTTTTTGGTTATTACACGTTGTGAATTTGATCCAGATCCTAGATCCACTTTTTTATATTGAGCTAAGGATCTATTTCTTTGAAATCCTAGACTCATTACATTACTAATACTTTAATATGTTTTATTAGGAAAGTAATGTTTGAACATTATAAATACCTTTTAAGGTAGTATGATTAGAAGGAAATGAAGTATTTTATTGAAAATATAATATTTAATTTATAATAATGATTAATAAAAAAATTTCTCATCGAAAAAATATAGAATTGAAAGAATTACAAAATTAATTTCTAAGAAGTAGTTTGGAAATATTCGCTTTAAAATAATATTCTTATATCTTTATAAGAAATCCATAGAACCTTTAGGACTCTTGGAGAGACTATTTATAGAGAAAATAATATGTAATTAATTATCAATGACATTGGAGTGTAGAGGAGTGGGAGAATAAATGGGGGTTTAGAGTGAATGAAGGATATTTTTGTATTAATTTTATACAATGTTACTTGGACACTAGAATATAAAATAAGGAAAAACCATTATAATTTCCATTATATTATACCTTGGTATTTTAAATTTAGGGACTTGTTTGTGGATTTTATTTGTATAATAACTAAACCCCCAATTAAATATATTATTTTGGATGTTGAAAATATTTTTATTCTTATATAATTTATTTTAAAATCATAATATAATATTTATGTTTTGGATGATTTTTTGGGTTTTAAAAATTAATTTTATTAATTTTAAATACATTATTTTAATTAACAAAACCATTTTATTTTCAATAAAGGATTTATATTACTTATTATATCAATTCTAAGTCATTTTGATTTCATAATACATAATGTGTTTTCATTCCATGTATTACGTTTTATAGAAAACAATTTCTATCTTGGAAATTATGAGAAATTCAATATTGTCAAATTTTAGTGAACTAATTAAAAATTTGATTCCATTTTTGAAAATAATGAAATATTTATGTGATATTTAAATATTAAAAAAAACATGTTCATTGAAAATTATGAATTTGGCACTTAAAATTCCAAAACACTTTTTATGGTAAATTATATTTTATTATAATATATCTATGTGTCATTATATTGTTATTGCTTTACTAATATATTTATAATTTTTATTAAGTATAGGATTTAATTAAGTATATTTAACAAATTAATAAATAATAATTATGTTAATAGATTTTTATATTCAGTATTACATTCTCCCCCTTACATAATTTCTTCCCAGACATTTTGGGTGTACATCAATAGATGAACAAATGAGGGTAATTATTCTTTATTTCTTACATATACTATCATGTTTTTTTAATCTTGTGATTCCTATGAAAAACATTAACCTGATTAATTTTATGATTTTGAAACACATTCACTCTCATTTCATAAATCTAGATATTATCTTCACTATATAAAAACTCATGATCTGACTCGATTTCATTGATTTTAAACACACATGCATAGTCTCTATTGCACTTCCATAACATTGAAACATGGAATGGAAAAAATTAATTTATAGTGGTTGGGTGGAAAATAGAAAAATAATACAACACGCTATTCTATCTGAAATAAGAAAAGATCTATTATACCTTATATTTAGATTCCTTATCTTATCGAACATTATAAATTATTTCCATAGAAATACTTTAATGATGAAATGATCTCCAACATAGGATTTTAAGTTATTCATATGATAATAAATATACATTTTATGTTTTCTCCAAGTTACCACAATACGTTTCTAGATAGATTTCACGTTATTATTAGTATCATCATGGATATATGGAAACAATATCATCATTTCCTTGAATTAGTCCCAACATGTTGAAATATGAATGATTTTTTATACAATCCATATATAGGTCCATTCTTATATTCGATTAGAGGATGTAATTATGTATAAATTCAACTAATTTTTGGTATTATTCCCACATCCATTGTAAGTCAAGAGGGCATTAAATCTATATTTCCTCATGAATTTGGATATCCCTTTCATATTTCCCATATATATGAGTAAAATACGAGACACTCAAATATATTTCTATGATCAATTAATTTTTAGGACACCATTATAAGTTGGTTGTGGAAAATTGTCATGGTTGGAAAAAAAATCATAATGGTGCCCCATAAAGTATCACAACTACATTAATATAAATTTATGCAAGGTATTCAGTGTTTAGATCCTCATTTATTGATAAGAAATGCGCAGACAAGCTAAATTGGTCCACAATAACATAAATAACATCATTATTATTGTATTTTATAGAGAGTCCTATATTAAATACCATTGAAGTGTCTTTACACATTAAAATTTTTATAGGGATAGGTCACATGATATTCTTTGAATATATCTCTCATAACATACTTATTGGAATACCGAGATTCATGACACAATATTTACAATTTCCCATAAAATGTTTTCCCACCAAATGTTATATTTTATATTCATATACTTCTTGGAAGCACTAGGATTCATAGAGAAGTCAAATATATGAGATTTATATAATAATTCTATATTTATATTATGAATTGACTGTACACAGCCTCTTTCCAAACATAATCACACTATATTCTTAGATGTAGTTTGTGAACATCGCATCATTAATGGGATTTATTTTCTTTTTAAACCATTTTCAACTTTTTTAAACCAATATTTATTATATTGTAAGGATAGTTGGGAAATTGTTAGGAAAAGTTATATTATTTTCCCTTAAATTGTAATTTCAATGTCCAACTTTACTAAATCAATAAACACTGGATCCTTGTCCATCATCCTCATGAATAGAATATGATGGTCCTTCAAACTCAATTTATCTGGAAACCTATTCACCATTCTATGGTGGTATTGTAATTGAATATCATATTCCTTATGTAGTAACAAACATCTCATCCATTTAATGAGAGTCTATTTCTGAGAGAATACACACATAAAAGATGGTGCTTCAATATTTTCAATTTAGATATTACATATTCCCTATCATGATCATTGTTTAGATAGTTTTTTTGTGGGTTTCCAGTTTCCAATATAAATATTAAACCAATTTCTCATTCATCATAAGAACACACCATAATCTTTTCTTCTATGCGTAATTATATATAATCAATCAGTCATTTTCATACGGTGATGTTACTACCAATGATTTAATTAATAATTTTTGTAATTCCTAAAATATTTATTCACAATCTTTAGACCATTGAATTTGAAAATTTTACAGGTAAAATTGGTTAAAAAATGTTCTAATAAAGAATATCATTCATCATATAATAGATAGTAACTTTATAAGTAGATAAATTTTGTATCTCATGTAAACTCATTTATTTGTGCCATTAATTAACAACCATTTACCATTATGGGTCAAATAACATTCAACCATTAGAGGCTATATTAGAAATAAAAGAGTCTTTTTGAATACTAGAATTCCAAATATCAGAATTTAACATATATCCCCTTCTCCGTTATAGTCTTAAGGAAAATTCATAAATTTTGATAAATATCAAAATAAAACATAGATGATCTAGGGAATAAACATTTGTTTTCATGACCACTAATCTTCTTGTAATTCTCCTTGGGTCTTGAATGACTTAAGAATTCTATGGTGATGGAGTATATGACATGCCCACCCAACTTACCCCTCTTTGAAGGTAGTGGAAATCATATTAGATCCTCTAAATTAATGGCTCTCATCATTATACCACTTTATTGACATCATATTTCACCCCATATATCCCAAAATTAAAAATTTATCTAATGTTCCACCATGTGATGATTTTATAAAAAATCTCCCAGTTTCATCTTTAGAATTAAATAATTCATTAGAACTATTTCACCTCACATTGTTGGATTTATTCCTTAATATTTTACCAATAATGATTACATTCAGTATTTTTTTGATACATTGGTTTTCCAAAAGCATACAACTATAGGGATTATGTATTTTCATCATTTTATGATTTGATTAAAAACAATTGATGGACTTATAACATATTGTGTTAACACTCTACATGAATTTAATGTATTTCACTTATGCCTTTTTTATGGTCATTTTACTTTCATGTGGAACATTATCATCCCTACCTCATTATTTTAATTCTCCTCCACAGAATACCTCTTGTATTATATAATTTATATATCCTTAGGTTGATTTTTAATATGATGTTTCACTTATTTTGTGATCATACGAATCCTATCATTCATCCACCCATATTTTCTTCTAATTTTAGTATAAATTTATGTTTCAGAGGCATCAATTGATTTTATCTTCATTGATATTGAAGTGGATATTCACTAGAATAAAAATTATAACTCTAAATCCTTGGTAGATTTCTATTCATCATATAGAAATTTTGACCATGATCTATCCAATAGTGGTAATGTGGTGATGTAATAAGATTACCATGTATGCAACTCAATAGGTAATTTAGATACAAAATGTTATGTAAATGTTAAATCTCTATGAAAAATTGATCCTCCTGGAAATGTGTAGGTGAGACCTAGATTATGTTGGTTTTATGGACCATCTTATTTTCTAAAGAGGATAATGGAACTAAAACCATAATATAATAGCTTTGTAATTTTTTTAGGGGAGACTTAGAAGGAACCAATATGGTCTTGTATTTCATGCGTGGGGTTGGGCCGTATTATTCTGCTTCTATGACCACCCATTGTCAAACTATGCAGTCTTCTCCAATTATTTATGGAAAGGAAACAAATGGAAGGTTTATTCTAATATATAAAATTCTCTTCCCAACTAAAAACTCTATAAAGATAAGGGAACCATTATTGATTAAGTTGATATGGTGTGAGTTAATCTTATTGTGGTCCAAGTGGTAAGGGAGTAGGGCCTACAACATCCAATAATATAGCTACAGAGGATTAGGAATATAGTGCTATAGAATATCCTACATTGTATTCCTCTATTGATTTTGAAGTGTATTATTACAATATTTTAGATGATCAAGGATTTAGTACCCAAGATTATATCCATCTAGTGAATTGTTTTATTTTAACCACTATGGCCAAGATGGTCCTGGTGTTTCTTCATTCCATACTACAATGTTAGTAACATTGTTAAACTCTAATGATGGTGATATGAATGAGTTTATCATTGAGTTTATTATCCAAATCAGGTTCTATATTCTATTAAATTATGTTATTGGTGATTTTTGAATATGGGTGGGAAACACTAATGTCTAAAGGGAAAAGAAAACCCTCTTTTGTGAAGGAATCATAAGACAATCTCATAGATTGGATGAAAAATGTCCAGTGGAACTCATAGGGACCTAGTGTATATAATGATATTCATGGGGAGAAATAATATTTTATAGTATCAACCAAATGTATAGTTGATTATAAAGAAATTTACCTCATATATTCATGTTCAAAAAATTATATTTAGTGACCAATCAACTTGGGGTGATACCCAATTAACAAAGGAAAGAAAAAAACATATTTAAAGGATTACTACTCCCTTTCCAAAATAATGGAAACCAAATTGGAGAGAAAATAAAAAGGAAAAATCATTGTGAATAACCCCTTGAAAAATGATATAGGTAATTTCAGTGAGCTTAGGGAGACCAGGCATCACCATAGATAATACTGTAAAAATTGAGGAATCCAATGATATTTCCTCTTGAAAGGTGAGTTTTACTTATTCTTATACTGGTAAGACACAATTAAAATATATATAGAGGTAGGTTATATTGAAAAGTATTAGTCTTGATTTCATATATCTAATTTAGAAATTATTGTATAAGCTAAGAAAAATATGGAGTTAAAGCCTATTGAAATAAGTGAAACAATGTAGTAATTTAATAAAATCTATGAAATATTGACGAATACTAATATTAATGATGAAAAAATGTTGTGGATAATTTAAAAAGACATAATATTGAGTTTTGTCTTCAGTGATGGTAATATTAGTATGGAATAGTACATTAGTAATAGGGAAAAATAGATGCCTTATTTTAGAGAATTTTTAATGTTGAACTATAGATGAAAGATTTTCCTTTTGATTTGAGATTACACATGGTTCAGGGATGTAACACCCAAAAATTATAAAATAAGATCATTTTATATGATAATATATATGACCCGCAACATTAATAATTAAAACGTATGAAAATTCATTCTTTAAATTTAATCTCTTTGATGGATTTCATAACTTGCGACCCCGAGTCTAAATGAACCATAATATAGTATACCATCATCAGATAGACATTAAATTAGGGGATATGAAATGTAGTAAATAAATAATTAAAATTATATATTTATCACATGAATAAATAAAATCTTTGGTTATCTATTGAATAGAAAAAATAATAAAAATCAATTAAAGGAAAAAAGAAATGTTTTCCGGAAAACATTATTTTTTCTAAAAAATGATTTTTCACATTTCCCACACATAATATAAAATTAGTTATTCCAATTTTATAACTATTATTTTATTAAATAAGCTTAGTTTTTCAAAATATAAAATGAAAATTATCTTCAGGTAAATTTCTCTAATTTTACTAAAATGTTACATTTTTCAATGAATAGTGAAAATACCAAATTTTAATGGAAAGAAGCCTTTTCATTCAAATTATTTATAAATTTTAAATAAATTTTAAATTGTTTTGAAAGTATAATTAATTCACTTATATACCCATTATTCTTATTTAGTTCATTGTTATCATTTTTATATTTATTTATATTTATATATAATTTTTAATGTTTTGAAAAGTTTATCTTTGAAAACCTTCATTCTTCGCATATATGTGGGATTAATTGGAAATTATAATTTTCCAATTTAGTTAATGGTAATTTAAAAACCTAATTCTATATTTGTAATGATCACTGTTTATTTTATATGGTAGTTTAATCTTAATATCTATCCATAATTAATATTAAAAATATAAGAGATTATTTATTGTGGTTATAGTATAAAGGGATTTAATAGGGGTTAAGCAAAAAAGGTGAGGGTTAAAATGAAAAAAACTATCTAAAAATATAACTTATATCAATATATCTAACTTATAATGTATTATTCTATATTATAATCTATTTTGGATCATTTTGGAATGTTAAAATCATGAGTAAATCTTATTTCATTTCAAACATTAGAAGTGTTCAACTCAAATAACATATAAAATGCCAACCACTATCCTATATTATTAACACATTCCAACCCTTTTGGTGTGGAAAATACCTAGCCCAATCACTTACCAAATTTCATCCCCTTATCCTATATTCCATATTTAATGGAATAAATCCAACCAAAGAAGGCATTTTGTGGGAACTAAAGGAGTATTCTCGATGAAGAGGTAACATTCATTAATGATAATTTTAATTTTATTTCTTCCTCCACAATCATAAATTCTTAGTAAACCATTATTATTTGAAATCCATAGTGTCTTAACCATAATGATATATTTTTTATGATATAATAATAACCTATAAGGATCCACAATTCCATTAAATGTGCTATAAAATCATCATTCGCGTGTATGGAAGACTATCACCCTGTGAACCCTAGTTAATCATTTTTCCATTACCACCTCTAATGGTTGTGTATGATGATGTATATAAAGTATATATATGATATTAATATAATTATTACACCTACAATTTCATTATATAATATATATCTTTTTTACATTACATTTATTAGTGTATATACTTCCCATTTATTATTCATGGAATTTAAAGAATAATTTTATTATATTTATATTATGCGGATTATGAATAAGAAGTTACTATAATTGTAAGATTTTATTTCATAATATAATAATTATTCAGAATTATTTCTGTTGACATTTCCCTTGGGGGAATTATTTTATATTTTTCTTAATAAAATCCTTCTATTTTCCCCTCCTATGGTTATTCATGATCTTATTCAAGAAATACATCCATTTTATACACTTTTTTTCATAAAATGATTTAGAATATTTAATTAATAAAATCTTGATTTATTTCTCTCCTTGATCTAAATTCCATTTTCATCTAACACATTTTATTTAAAACAATTTTCAAAAATGTTTTTGACCATTTAAAAATGACTTATCAAAGGCATTTTTACACAATTTTACTTTTTATAAAATGCATGTAATGGAATATTAATGTCATTTTAAAAACAAGTCATGTTTGGATTTTACCAAAAATTTAAAAGAAATATTTACTTTAACGTGTACAGTATGACTGACATTTTAAAAAATTAGGACCAATCAATGATTTAGTGCTTAATTTCCAATTTTTGAAGTGTGATTGAAGATCCCGCATGCATTGTTCAATACACTTGGGTTGTGGTAAGATTAGATTAATTGTTTCCAAAACGTCACAATCTACTATGGTATAGTATATGATAGTAGAGGGTTGATCCCCTGAGGATCTTGGATTAGTAGGAAAGATCTAAGCTCATAACCCTTGGGTGTATGAGTCCTCTCAATATAGTTGAGTTTGAGAAAAAGAATAATGCAAAGGGATCTGGGTTTAGGATCATAGATAAGGAATTGATCGAGACCATTTTTTTTGTATTATTAGAAAGGATTATCTTAATTCTAACTCAGTATAATTCAATGGTTTAGGATGTGAAGTATGTGAACGACCCTAGTTGATTGTGGTCATACCAACTAGCTCTTCTTAGAAGGACGATATTCCTCAGTCTGGATATAAATACAACCTAGATGCCTTAATTATAGCCTCTATGGATGAAATTTTCATAGGATATTGGTCATATCTAATTCTAATTCAACCAGGATAGGGGCATTCATTCAAACATTCCATGGTTAGGGTTTTTTATTTAAATTTGATAGAAAAATGTTATTTTCCTTGATTGCTAATCCTTAAGGTTAACAAGTTGATTATTGAATATCTAAGGACGTTAGAAACCCCTACTCTTGATGCCTACCCTAATAAGTTCAGATAATCATGGTATAATAAATTACAAATAGATAAATAATTGAAATCCTGACTATTATGCTAATATATATTGGGATTAAATGACTTTGAAACAATTAGTGATTTCGATTAACCAATTCGGAAACATTTAATTAAGAATAAGAAATGTAAATCCCAAATCATACAAAATTTAAATCAACTACTTAATTGATATAAGAACAAGAACAAGTGAATCTCACATTCAATGAAGATTGATGAGAAAATTGACAAATGTACACAACCCAATGTTGGTGATTCATAAAGGGATGAATAACATCATTCAAATCAATCCATGATAATTTTATTAATGTAAAAAAATGAAAATAATTAATGTAATTAGATTTTGGAAGGAGGGGTAGTAGAATATAGAGAGGGAAGTTGAAGGAAAAGGAGAGAAAATGATCAAAAACAAAAAGTTTCACCCATGATTTGGTTAGTAGAGCAACTACTATAGGTAAATACTAGGGTATTACAGGGATTATAATGGTGTTTTATGTTTTGGAAATTTGACTCCTTTCACAAGGTGTATATGGTCCTCATGACTTGTAGCTTCCTTTATCTTTATATATAAATATGGAACTGAATTAATATTTTTTATGACATGTAATGGTGCCTCAAATCATGTAATGGATTCATGACTTGAAATTATTTTTGAATTTATTTCACGGATTACAAAATTTTGTGAAATGATATTACACATCGTGTAATGATGTTTTATGATGTGTAATAACCAACATTGATTCTTTTATAAATTTTTAACTCTAAAAATTTTAAATCATGTTTCCTGCAATAAGAAGCATATACCAAGTGCACTATTGATTAAATCATTGAGAATACTTAATAAAATTACATCAATATGTCTATACAATTTTAGCTAATCAAATTCCTCCACACATGAAAAATTTCTTATCCCCAAGGAAAAAAAGATCTCAACAAGGATTTTAAAAGGTAAAAAAAAATTAAAATTGGAAACATTCATTATATCCAGGTAAATAAAATAACATGTAGGAAGAAAAGATAGTCTCCAAAATCATCCCTATATAGAAAATTAGTCATGCCTAGTAGCCTAGTTCATTAAAAAAATTCTTAAACTTTTAATTTAAATTTCCCAACTATTCCTTTAACTCTATACCCAGTTTTAGTGTACCTCACAATTAGTTCTCTCTAATCACTTAGGTTAAATGAAATTGGAGTTATGATCATACCCAAAGTACATGATCGTAACTATAGTCCTTCATTGGTTATATCATCTCCACTTTGTAAAATAAAATACAAAATTAATCATGAGGGATTCAGTAATTATATTATATCACTCTTAGGCTATGAGAAGGTGGATAAATGGTGAAAATAATCTAAAAACGAGGGTAGGCTCTGGAGTATAATGCATGAAGGTCATGAAAAGTCTAATGGAAATAATAATTCATTGCTAATAAAGTCCATGCTCCCAGTATCTCATGTTGAATCCATGTATATATATCTCGTAATTACACAAAGTTATCTTGTTCCCTTATTTTTATTTTTATTATCTTTATTTTTTAAATTTCATGTCTCGGCCAGATCATAATACCATTCCCTAACCACATATGATCCTTCAGGTGATTCGTCGGTTTAGAAATTTTTATTTTAGACCTTCTTAACACAGACACCAAATATTTTATATTTTTTCTTTTGTATTTTTTGAAGGAACATGATAGATGTGAAATATCACAAAGTATACATGGATCAAAATAAAATATCCTGGTGAACAACACAATACATATCAGTAGTAAAAATCATTCTTTTTTGGTTAAAAATGTTCCCGACACTTGTTCATTGTAAAGTCATAAATTAATGAAAGGATGGTGTTGGAAGAGATAATTTTATTAGAATAAATGCATACCCAAATCTTATTCATTTCTACTAATAGAATTAGGAATGAATTATATAATGTGGGTCCCAAGAAAAACAATTATCTCGAGAAATATTTCCTCAATCATTTAAAAATTATATTTGTTTAGTCATAGCCACAATAGGATCTCGGGGCTTGTTAAAATAGAAATACTTGTCTCAGGTTTCACTCAAGAAATATTTTTAGAAAATAATAACAATTTTTGGTCTTAGAATCCTATTGAGGATGTGACTAAATAATGAAAATTTATAATCAAAAATGTTATAAAACCATATAATAAATGAATAAATTTAATTTTGATTTTTTTAAATTAGAGATAAATTACAAAACAAAGAAATCATTATAAAAATATAAATAAGAACAAAACCTGGATTTTAAAAAATTGACCCCATTATTTTTCTTTATTTAGATGGGTATAATGATTTTTGGTTTTAAAGATTGGTTCCAAATGAATAATGTTATCTAGATAAATGATAACATACAAAAATTCAAGTGTATCAAAAGTGAAACTAATGAAAATCTCCCCCAAACATAGAATGATATATTTTCCAAAATATCAGTGAAAGTACATTGGGGGTGGGGGGTAGTTAGGATTAAGATATTATTATAGAAATGGAAATTTGATAAATGAGGTTCTACTTAATTGGGAGATCCCTATATAGAGTGGAATTATATGGGGAAACTTAAGCTGTCATAATTTTTGGAATTGGGGTACCTATAAAATGTTTAAAAATTAAATAACCTTCACTAGATAAATATTTAGTTCACAAGGATGAAGAATTTTTACAAGCTATAACATAAGAAAGTGCACACAATGAATAGTAATAAAAGACATTTGATAAAAATGATGGAATGTGTGTACAATAAATCTCAAAGTGACTCATGTATAAAAAGAAAAAACAATAAAATGACGACATGGAAAAAATCCTGACTATGAAGAACAAGAAACAAATGAAATATCGGTTTCCTCCCATAAATCTCTAAAAAATGACATCATCATCCAGATGGATGGAGAAAAGTTTCTAGATGTATCTTCTATTGGCTTAGTATCTCTTATATCGTGTATAGCTACTCATGGCATTGTTGTCTATCTCTCATGGTGATTAGTAGTGTTTGATCACTTCAGGTGCATACCTTGGATCTGATGTGGAAGGAACGATATCTATGTTTGTGGGGGGTGGATATTGAGATCGAATATCAGGGGATATCTCCTAAGGATGGCACTTAACGTTTTAATGTTTTTTAGTCACTCGTTGAACAAGGATAGACGGTGGAATTGGTGCATCAACAACCATAGAATAAATAAGGAATCTATACATGGATACTATAAAAGTGTAATTTTTTGAAAATTAATCCTATTAAAAATGGTGCACAAATTATTATCCAATCGATGTAAAGTGAATGGATACAATCATGAAGAGAAATATTAGTAGTAAAAAATTACTTTCACATAGTAGAATAAAAAATCAAGTGAAGGGACTGGGGAACCATAGGTAAAAACAATGTCACCAATGACATCATCATCAGCCTCCTCCTAAATATATTGTGGCTAAAGGATCCCTTTTTGGTCAATGGATGTGATGAAAGAAGGGGCTGGGTGGTCAGATACGAATAATGGTTCTATGGTGCTCTTAGATATCTATGTGTAGGTTGGTGGGGAGGTACTAATCAATAGAGTGTCCATTGTCCTTGGAGTTGGATCAATGAAGGGGAAATTAGTGGATGGGGTGGTTTTTGGTCCCTTTACCCTCTGGGATTTCCCTGCAAGATATTCCTGCTGCGTAGCATGATCTATTATCTCTAATGGTTAGTCATCCCGGGTGGTGGATGGGGCAAAATTGGTTGATGAGGAGGGACCGATAGGGGCTCGTTATCGTGGGGAAGGGGTCGAAAACTAGGTGAACTTTGTGAAAGGGATAAGGAGGTGTTATGAGATCCAGTAATGATTATCTATGATGTGAATGCACATGGACCAGTGATATGTTGGATATGATTGGGTGGTTGGAGAAGTAGGGTATGTAGACCTGGAAGGTGGAAAATGGGGAGGGTCAAGGGTGAGAATAAAAGATTTAGTTCATGGGATGGAGGTGGGAGTTGTATGTAACGACCCAAAGTTTAATCAATGGAAATTCCATTCTTAAATTTTTTTCACATAATCACATGAAATCAAAACACAATGAACTACACCGTACTGTGTGACCTTTAAACACAATATTGTCACTTATGTGATTTGATTTTAAAAAATCTAACATATACGGTTGTGATTAGTATGAGGTTTGGAGTCCGATAAAACAAACATATTTTTTTTGGGAAATTTTAATCGGAACTTATGAATAGTAATGTTACCCTTACAAATAGTTATATGACCCTTATGAATAGTAAATCTTCCATGTAAATAGTGACCTTAACAAGAAAAGTATAAATAAAATTTATCCATCTTACAAGTGACAATATGATAGTGTTGAAATTTTTATATGCCACAAATGTGTAATTAAAAATTAATTAATAAATTTATAATTAAAAAAGAAAATTTATTTTCATAAAATTTATTCATAAATACTTTTTTTCTTTATTATGATTATAGGATAATTTTATGAGACCATATTTAAATTTTCATAGTATTATAAAAATAGTTATATTTTAATAATATGTATTTTTCATGAAAATGATGACTTTATTTAAAAAATAAAATTCCCATATTTAGAAAATTATTTTCATAAACTGGGGTTCATTTTGTGACTATACACAAAAAAAATTTAGAATTATTTTTTCATATTATTTGAAATTCTTGAATTTTTAAGGAATTTTAAAATACAATAATTTATGATATTTGATAATACCGGAATTTCTGCATCATGCTTGAGTCATGGATGATGTATTTGGAATATGGTTCGACCTCACTTGCACTAATTACTATTTTATGTCATTGATTCATCAATATTGATTTTGTTGTGGAGAAATAATAAACCAAGGAATAAAATATTAAGAAAACCCTCATCCCCTCCACTATAAAAACCACCCACACAACCATAATCTCTTCACTCCTATAAATCCCTGTGAATTGCCTAAATTTTGCTCAAATCTATCACCAAGCTCCTCACCTACGTCCGTAATCCCCTTTTCTCTTAAAAATACCTAATCATATCCCAATAAGAATCTCTCAAGGAATATTAATTGAAGAGGTAAATTCCACTTTTAAATTATTTTTATTACCTTTCATGTTCCATTGTTTTCTCATTTATCCTTACCTATCCTCATACAAATGTTATAATAACTCTAGTAAATTATTTATACATTACATTTTTTATTATAATGGAATATGTTATTAACTTCTCTCATTTAAAATTCTTTTATTGTGGTGTTAAAAAACCATCCGAGATGTGTAAATTTAACACATTCATTGATGATGGGTTTTTAATATTTATTATGATCTTAAATTTTTTCATGAAACCATTATTATGATTGAACTAGACTATAATATATTTATTATGTCCCATATATGGTTTGGGAATATTTTTATACAATTTATATTTATTTATAAAACAAAATGTGTTTATTGTAATTAGAAACCGCCAATTTACCCAAAAGGTTATGACTAAAGTTTTATATAATAATTAATACTCAATCTAAGTAAACAAATTAAATTTAAAACCATATAACCTTATGTATGTTCAATAATTAAATATAACACCAATTATATAAAATAATCCTTATTTTAATTTATTATCCATTCATGTATATAAGTAAACTGATCAGGAAACAAAAAAACCCGAACAATGAAATTGTACTACATAACCAAACAAAAAGGTTATGAATGAACTCAAAAACGTTATAATAAATCAATTACATATAAAATATGTTCAATATTGTTTTATTATTGAAGCTAATTCTATTATTTAGGACAATAATATAAATTGGAGAACACCATCTCACTTAAGTTAAGGGATTCTACCTGTTCCGACATTATTCCTTCTGGTTATTCTTACTTTCTTTTTACCCAATTGAAATCCTATATTCTATTAGTGTACATGTTATTAATTCTATTTATATGTCAAAACTCATATATAAAAACCCATTAATCAGTCTCTTTCAGGTATATACATGTAGTTAAGTGAATCCCTCTTCAATTCATTCTAATAAGAAAACCCATTTTAAGGGAACTTCATGATATATAAACCAATTCCATGTGCACTCTATCATCTGTTTCATGATACCGTTTTATTCTAAAACTATCATATTAATTATAAAAACATTATCGGTTAACATTTTGTTTTAAAAAAATTATCATTTTCTTTTCAATTTTAAATGATCTTTAATATTTTATTTAAAACTGCACTAAAATGTTTTAATGCAAAAATTTATTAAATAATTTTTTGACATGTTATCAATTTTGTTTGACATAAATTACCATGATATATGCCTATATTACATTATTAATTCAATGCATGTTCTAATTTTTTAAATTCATGGACACTATTATGATACACCCACTAATTATGCATTATGACCTGATTATGATACCCATTTCTTTCCATGGGTACCCATATGTTTATATGTGAATTCATAAAAATTAATCATTATATGGAAATAATATTCATGAACATGTTATGATGGGAACAAATAGATAGATATATAATTCATTGGGTAAAGTTGAGTCTCAGGAGATATTATGTGAAGTGATCTTCCTGGTTAGCCTTGACTTGTGATACCATGTGCAACATCAGGGCAGTTAGCCATGACTTGTGACACTATGTGTAATGGTCTTGGTGGTTAACCTTGACTTGTGATCCTCTAAGTGAAACACTCCATGAATGGTGATAAATTAATGTTTTACGTTTCTTCCACATTACTATGACTCCATGTTTATATAATCCCAAGTTAAACATGTTATGATTTCATATGTTCACTTATTCTATATTAATTTTTATATAATTATGTCATCCTTCCTAACCAATGTGCTACATATTTATTCCTATTATTAATCCCTTACTAGGATATTAGATCATCCATTTTTCTTGTTATCCCCTTTTAATCCAATGAAGATGTATGAGCACAATGAATGTTATGAGATCATTATGGAGATTAAATAAAAATTTGTTTTTTATGATGTTTGACTATGTACCTAGTCTTCCAAGTCACTATAAATTTTTATCCTTGGCTGGTAATTAGATTTTTTAATTTTACATAAATTCTTGTAATCATATATGTAAAATGATATGGTCTCTATAGTTAGTATTAGAGGATGGTCTTGTTATTTTCAGAGATTAGTTATAGAGATCTTTAGTAAGAACCTTAAGGATGAGACTCAGTATACAAAAACACCACTAAATTTTTCTAATTATAGAGTAAGTGGTTTATAAGGAAAATAAATCCCTATCTAGATAAAAATATGTAGAGGTGGATCTATCATAATTGTATATTTGGGTGAAACCTGAAAACACGACTTTGAGCTAGACTCAAACAGGAACTGGTGCATGATAATGAGCCTTACTTCACACCTACTTTAACACTCTTGGGGATATTCTTTGGTAAATTAAAGATCTTTGTATAAAAAAATATTAATAGAATAAACGAAGATCCGATAAAAATTATGTTAAGAAATATATCAAGGATAACCTTGATTTAAACATAGGGAATCACAAGTTAGGATATACTTCTCATTTACAAGTTTACCCTTTTATGTTCAATGTTTCTATTTGATGCTTAGTTGGTAAGTATTCATGCCCTATAACTATATGTTAGTTTTCTTAGTTAACATCAAGAAATATAAGAACATGTTCCATCAATCAGTGAGATAGTTATTGCGAAGAGTTCCCTATTGATATTCCAAATATAATTGGAGTGGGTGCTCAAAACAGCATGATAGTACATGATCTGATGGATTAAATTATGAATAATAACTTGAATCTTATATAAATCCATCTTTCCCTAAGTAAAGAGCAAGTTCCCATTGAATCTTTTAAGGTAAAAGGCTATCCATGATTTGTGGTTATTCAGCTCACCTCTTTAATAAACAGTATATTAACTCCATTGAAAAGATATTATAAGTCTTCCGGTGCTCAGAATAAGATAAATTCATACTTGAGATATATTGTTTTGATGGGGAAACTGATTAGTGGTGGACCCAAATAAAAAAAATGATATCCCAAGAAGAAATTTATTCAATGGATTGGGTGAAATTCATGGAAAAAAATTCAATAAATATCTTCACCAAAACCTCTACCTCAAGATGGAAAGAGATTTCATCAGACCCAAGGAGAATGATGATAAATCCATCAGTTCATATGAATTAAATATCACAAGTCTTGTATAATAAGCCTCTATATTTTTCATCACTTGCAAAAGTAAGTTGGATTTCTTCTTTAGAAGACTAAAGGTGAGTCTACAAAATGTGATGGAAATTTGAGACATTCATTATTAGGTGGAGATTATCTATTGTTCCCTCATGGTTGAAAAGGATATCAGAGACTCCCAATGGCCTCATGGGACTAGTGAAAAAAAGAATAATATAGAGTCTAATAAGGGTGGTTCACTAAATAAATCTCATGATGGAAAAGAGATCAAACACCCCATGTGTAAAAATTGGGTGATAAAGTATCCTGGAAACTATCGAATGGGAAACCAGAATTACTTCAAATATGGATGAATGTGACATCTGGCTAAAAATTTCCTAAGGGATATGGAGAATCACATTAATGTGGAAGAAGAATGGATGGTTCAAATAAATTATCATTTAGTGGTGTAGTGTTATAACTACAAGGATCTTGGAAATTATGAGAAAAATTACCCTAAGCCATGGGTTTTCAAAGGAAATCCAAAACAACCTCCAAGGAAACAAGGATGGGCTTATGATATCACTACTACTGAGGTGGAACTGGAAAACGATGTTGAGATAGGTATTCTAGTTATTAATTCATGAATAGCTATTTCATTCGTGTTTTATGCATTGTTTCACATCATGCATGTTTTGTAAAACTATTAAAACACCACCTCAGTATTTGGAGGCTATGTTATCTGTGAGAACAACAATTGTGGAAATTATTAAGTCCAATGTTTATAAATCCTCCCCGGTAAATTTTTGTGGACTGAACCTCCCAACAAATCTTTTAATACATTGTTTAGTATAGTTCAATGTTATATTGGGTATGGATTTACTATGTTTATACAAGGCCAACATCAACTGTCAGGAAAGAGAGATCATTCTTCGCATCCCAAAGCATACTCCCATTCCATAAAAGTGTATGGAGGAAGATTAATCTCATTTATAATTATTGTGTCATGAGTTGATATTACTGCCTTCTGAGAAAGAATGTTTAGCTCAAATTATTGAAATAATGGAGATGATACTTCTCAATGATATTCCCATCACGTGGGATTACAATGATGTATTCCAAGATTATTTACCTAGTATTCCTCTAGATCGAGATGTCTAGAACTCAATGAACTTATTTCTGGATCTCTTCCTATATCAAATACCTCTTATAGAATGGCCATCTTATAGTTTGAAGTGCTGAAGAAGTAGTTATAGGATAATCTAGAGAAGTGTTTTATACACCTGCATGCTTCACCATGGTGTAAACCATCCCTCTTTATCAAGAATAATGATGGATCAATGCTCCTATGAATTGATTATCATGACCTAAAAAAAATTACCATAAAAAACAAGTATCCCCTACCACAAATAGATGACTTGTTTAATCCACATCTTGAGGTGAATTATTTCTCTAATTTGGTACTTCATTCGGGATATCACCAATTAAAGGTGAGGAATCAATATATTTCCAAGACATCAATTTGAACAAGGTTTGGACACTATGAGTTTAGAGTGATTCCAGTCAATATCGCTAATTCCCTAGAAATATTCATGGATTTTTTTAATAGAGTATTCAGAGATTTCCTAATCACACTTGTGGTAATATTTATTGATGATATTCTGATATACTCCAAGAGAAAGGATGAGCATGAGGAAAATTTGAAAACTTTTCTAACGTCTTTTAGAATAGAGAAACTATATGAAATGTACTTAAAATGTGACTTCTGGAAGGAGGAAGTATCATTCTTGGGAAATTTTATCAGTGGCAAAGGGATATCTATAGACCCATCCTGGACAATGAAAATTAAAGAGTGGCCCATGCCAATATATGCAACAGAGATCCGTAGATTATTTTGTTTGTCTAGGTATTATAGACGACTTGTGGAGAACTTCTCATGATTGTAAAAACCAATGACCAAGATGAAATGGAATGGGGTGATGTTTTTGTGGACTCAATAATGCGAATACTACATTAAGGATTTGAAAAGGATTATTATCACTAAATCAATACTCATACTCCCAAAATTTGTGTACTCTTTATGGTGTACAATGATTCTACAATGTAGGGTTTATGATGTGTACTGATTCAAAATTACAATGTGACAACCTATGCCTCATGGAAACGGAAAATCCATGGTCAAAATTATCTTACATGTGATTTGGAGTTGCTGGATGTGATCATTGCATTGAACATATGGTGGCATTATCTCAATGGGGAGAAGTGTGAGATATATACTGATCACAACATTCTCAAATATATATTTACACAAAAGGAGCTTAATATGCACCAGTGAATATGGTTACAACTCAACAATTATTATTACTCCTCAACCCTCTACCATCATGGTAAGTCAAATAAGGTGGCAGATGCTCTCTAAAGAAAGGATCTCGCGTCATTATCAATGCTGGGGATTGAAAAGGATCCAATCTTCTGAGATATTTATGGGTTGGAAATGGGAATTATTAAGGGGGGGACAACATCAATCCTTTATCAAATGATTTCTCAACTAAACCACATAGATGAAATAAACAATTCTCAAAGAAAAGATGTGGAAATTCAGAAAAGGGTGGAAGCCATTAGAAATGGGAAACCCTTTGAGTTCAAGATTGATGATGAAGGGGTTTTAAGATTTGGGTCATGATTAAGTGTACAATCTGATCCATAGATATCAAAGAAGATTTTTAATTGCACACATAGCTCAACCTTCTCTATTTATCCAGGGAACACCAAGATGTATCGAGATCTATGAGGAATATTTTGGTGGGAAAATATTAATAAGGAGATATTTGACTATACATCAAGGTGACTGGTATGTTGACAATTGAAGGCTACGAAGAAAAATTATAAGGGGATGATGCAACCACTTCCCATACCAACCTGGAAGTTGTAGAATATTACCATTGACTTTTTCACTGGACTTCCAATGAAATATAGATAAAACAACTCTATATGGGTCATTGTGGACCGTCTTACAAATACAACTTGCTTTATCACAATTCTAGTGGACTTCCCATTAGATAAACATTCACAGATATATATCAAAGATTTGGTAAGGCTGCATGCAGTACCACTATCCATTGTATCCGATCGAGATACATGATTTACCTTGATGGTCTAGAAAAGTCTTCAAAATTTTCTAATCCCTGAGTTAATCTTTAGTACAACATATCATCATCAAACTAATGGTCAATCTATGGAAAACATTCCATCATTGGAGTATATGTTGAGATAATTTTCTATAGACATCATAGGGGGATGGGACCAACATCCTTTACTAGTTGAATTCTTCTATAATAATAGTTTCAACTCTAGAATCTGAATGGCACCATATGAAGCCCTTAATGGAAAAAGTGTAGAATACTGGTGTGTTGGGACGCAGTTAGTGAGAACACGCTGATAGGACCTAAAATGGTTGATGAAATAGTGTAGATGGTGAAAACCATTCCGCAACACATCAAGGCATCCCATAGTCGGTAAATGAGTTATGAAGATAGTAATTGATGGGACCTTGAGTTCAAAGTTGGAGACATGGTATTTATCTACATATCTCCAAGGAAGGAGGATATGAGGTTTGGGAAGAAAGGAATGTTAAGTCCCATGTACATCGACCCCTTTGAGATTCTTGATCATGTCGAGGCTATGCCCAATCGAGTGGCACCTCATCCTACCATGTCTAAAGTACATGATGTCTTATATGTATCCCTATTAAGAAAGTACATACTAGATCCTACACTTGTGATGTCTTCAGAGGTGGTATAGTGGGAGGATGATATTTCTTACGATGAGCTACTAGTGAAGATTTTGGATCATAGAGATAAAGTTTTACATAACAAGAAAAATCATATGGTCAAAGTAATATGGCAGAACCATAAGTACGAAGAGGAAAAATGAGAACTGGAAGAGGCAACGAAGGAGATGTACCCGCACTTATTTATTTCATAGAAGGTGAACCGATATTTTGAGGGAGAAATTTCATTTGGGGGGAAGAATGTAATTACCCAAATATTAATCAATTGAAATTAAATGCTTATAATTATGTCATATAATCACATGAAATAACCAAATAATTAACTACTACGTAATATGCGACCTTTAAACCAAATATTGTGACTTCATTGATTTGAATTTTAAAAATCTGACATAAAATTTTGTGATGTTTAAAATTTTTAGTGTCTTATAATACACAATTAGTTTTTGGTGAATAGTAATTTATACTTATTAATAGTAATGGTACACTTATGAATAGTAATATGACCCTTATGAATAGTCAATCGTCCATGTAAATAGAAACCCTACAAATGAATGTATAAATAAAATTTATCCATATTATAAGTGAAAATATGACAGTGTTGGTATTTTTATACAACTTAAATATTTAATTAAAAAATTATGAATAATTTAATAATCAAAAAAGAATATTTATTTTCTTAATATGTATTCATAAATTATTTTTTTGATGTATTATGATTAATGGATAATTTTATGAGACCATAATTAAATTTTCAAAGTATTATATAATCTGTTATAATTTTAAAATATGTATTTATCTAGTAAATGGTGATTATATTTAAAAATTAAATTTCATATATTTATGGAATTATTTTCACCAAATAGAGTTTATTTATTCTATTCAATAGATCCAAAAATGGTTATGGTGAATTTTTGGATGATTTAAATGGGCATTGGTTTGAACTCACAAGCACATTTTTAAATTTCTGTCATTTAATAATCCCTATTTGTTGTATTATAGTAAAATAATAAACTAATGATTAAAATATTGAGAAAACCCCCCTCCCCTCAACTATAAAATCCACCCAAAATACCCTCTTCTCTTTACGCATCTCAAGCCTTGGTACTTGAATTAATTTACCTCAAATATCACCACAATCTCCTCCCCTATGTCTATCAGGCATTGGACTCTTAAAATGACAAAATCACTTTCCCATAGGAGGCTCTCAAGTAAGATTAATTTAAGAGGTAAATTCTACTTTTCAATTATTTTACTTTCCTTTCATGTTCCTTTGTATTCTTTTCTATCATTACCTCTCATCATCCAAATGTTATGAAAAATATAGTACCTTATATTTAATAGAATGTTTTTATGATAATGGAAGAATTTATAATAATCTATCATTTACCCTTCTTTTATACTAGTAGAAAACCCCCATTCAAGATGTTTTAATTTGCCACATTCGAGGACGACGAGTTTTCAATTTCCATTATTATCTTCAATTATGGTCAAGAAACCATTATTATGGTTGAAACAGACTATAATATATATATTAAGTCTCATCTATTATTCTGGAATCAATTTCTACTGATGTTTTTTGTTTATAGAAATATGTGTTTGTTGTGATAAAAAACAACAAATTAACCAAAAATGGTAACAATAATGTTTTATATATTGATTCATCTTAAATCCAAGTAACCAAATGAAATTTACAAACATGTAACAATATATATGTTTAATAACAAAATATGACTCAAATAATATATAACCATTTTCATTTTACATGATTATTCATTCATGTATATAAGAAAACCAATCAGGAAAAAAACAAACCCAAACAATGAAATTGAACTTCATAACCCATAAAAAAGGTTATGAATGAACTCAAAGATGTTATAATAAATCAATTAAATACAAAATATGTTCTATAATTATTAATTAATGAAACTAATTTGATTATTTAGTTTATTAATATCATGTGGAGAACACCATCTGATTTAAGGTAAGAGATTCCACCTGAATCTCCATTATTCTTTTAGGTTAATCATACTCACTTTTTAACCAAATGAAAATATATATTCTATTTATTTTCATATTATAATATCTGTTTATATGTATAAACGTAGGTATCAAGATCCATTAATCATTTTCTTTCAGGTATATGCATTATTTTAAGTTATTCTATCCTCAATTCTTCCCAATAATCAAGCCCATTTTAAGGAAACTTTGTGAATTTATACCCAATTTCAAGTGCACTCTGTCATCTATTTTAAGACAAATTTATTATTATTAAATTAAAATTTTTGTTATGAAAATATTCTGGGATCACTTGTGGTTTTATTTAAAATATTATTCTCTTTTCTATTTTAAATACTCTTGATTATTTTCATTAAAACAACATTAAAATGTTTTAATGCTATCAGTTAATAAATACTTTTTTACATGTTATCAATACCATTTGACATAACATACCATGATAAATTCTTATTTTACCTTAATAATATCTATGTATGTTCTAATTCCATTCTTTTATGGACACATGTAGGATACTACCATTAATTATGCATTATGATGTGATTATGATAAATATTTTTTTCCATAGGTATACTTATTTTTATATATGATTGATTATATAGGATTCATTATGTAGAAATCATATTAATGAACATGTTAATATGGGTTAACCCAAATAATACTCCAATTAATTGGGTAATGTTGAGTCTCATTAGACAATATGTGCAACGATATTTATGGTTGTCCTTTACTTGTGCTTCCATGTGCATCGATCTTGGCAGTTTGCATTGAATTATGCTACCATGTGCAATGGTCTTAGTGGTTATCCCTGACCTTTTCTCCTATAATTAATAAATCTCTGAATCTTTATAATTTCTTATTTTATGTTGTAGCCACATCACTATGATTCCATTTTTATATGATCCCAAGTTATAAATGTTATGGTTTCATATGTTCAATTAATTTATATATCTTTTAGTAACATTATTTTGTTCTTTATAACCAATGTTCCAAAGACTTATTCCTTTTCATAATAACTTATTGGTATTTTAGCTCAAAGCTTTGTTCATGTTATCCCTAGCGTATGCTATGAAGAAGTATGAGAATAATGGAATTTAGAAGATCTTAATTGAGAATAAATAAAAAGTTATCATTATGAGTTTCATTAGGTACCTAGAATTCCAAGACACTAGAGTTTTTTATCCTTGGCTTGTAATTTGATGTTTAATTATTCTTAAAATCATGTAATGATATATTTAAAATGTTAGGGTCGCTATACTGTAGGTCTGGTGGGATCATCTACATGATCTCACGGGGATTCATTAGCATCCACAACTACTCCTAGTGCCCATCGGTAGGTATCATCATCCTTGATATGGAGCTGCATCTTGTGCAAAATTTCAGAGTTAATTTATTCCATAGTACCGAGAGACATGAATGGAAAAGTGGCCTCAAAAACACTGAGATGATGGGATAAGTGTGTAATAAAATATCCCCCCAAAAGTGTGGCTCAGATTCTATGAGAATGGGATCTGTAATAGAATTTGAACTAAGATTCCATTTTGACGGTAGTGCCACCCATGGATGGTATAGGTACAATGAAATCCATCTTACTAACATTATCGTGGGACTCATCTTGAGAGAACCAGCCATGTTTCAGGGATCAATGTAGGATAATAATCACACCTCCTTAGAGCTAAGTGGATTTGGTAATCCAGGTATTAGTATCAATTTGAGAATATTCTGCAATCATCCTCTAGAGACTCTTTGAATCAGAATTGGTGGGCTCAAGATGCAGTCTAGGGAGTACCTAAGATTTGGTAAAAAACTATGTGTGAATCCTACTCCAAATCAAAAATTCCATGAATGGATGTTTATGAGTTTTCACACCTAGTTTAATGTGGAATCTATCAAATACAACCCAAAATGTGTCAAGAAACACTAAAATTGTAATTCCCCGAACCTAATTACCCAGAGTCGGTGCATTATTACATAACATTGGCATAATCACAAAAGATCAAGTCTCAAAATACCGATTATTTTATTAGCCTTGTAATCACTATATACATTCATAAAGTTTACATTAAATCATAAAATGAAAACTACTACAACATAGTCTCCATAGTCCACACTCATATCCCCTCATACAATCCCTACAGATCATTCATAAATTACTTTTTCATATTCTGGGAAAAATTAAAACATAGAAAGGGTTGAGCTCAGATGCCCAGTAAGGATAAAAATATAGCGGAAACATTAATAAATAAGAATAAACATTTAAGGAAATTCATAATTAATAAAAATCCTTTTAAACTTGATCTTCAGCATAATGTGGAAGACATAAAATGAAATAATTCCATTTACTTATTGACATGGATATTCTACTAATTGAATAATCATATGCAATATCTATAACAACTTTCATAATGATGGAATGCATAATGCCATACTATCATAACCACGTAGCCAAGGCCTCGTTCCAAGACTACAAATAAGATTTTTTCAAGGCCTCTTTCCAAGACACTAGTTTTCCTCATGAGACATATCGATGCATTGCAGATCTATAGCAGCTCCACCCATCACTTATTAAGTCCAATGCATTCCTCATATGAACAAGTTTAAACATAACATAAACTTTCGTATTTAAACCAGCATACAAAATGTCAATACATTCTCCATAAACCATGAATGGTATAACAATAACACATTCACAGTAAAACATATCACAAAACCTTCAATACAATATGGAAGTTTTGTATCATAATAAATCAACTTCAAATATTCTTAAAATCCATCAAAGGATGTTGACATAGATGAAATCAAAAATATTTGAGGGAAATATCTCTTTTTTTGAAATCATTTAAAATTCACATTTTTATAAAATAAAACATTTAATTTGAAAATTTTCTTATAAGCTTGTAAGGGATGCTTCAAAGATATTAAAATGGTGGAAAATAGCCGAACCCACCGTATAAGCTAAAAAAAATACATTCTTACTTTAATTTATCAAAAAGGTTAAAAAGGTCCTTTATTGGAAAATGACGTAATGATTCCTTTATAAACTTATTATAAAAAGTCACACAAGGGTATAAATTACATTAACCCATATTCTGTAAAATAGTAAGAATTTTTTGAAATACATTTTTAAGAAACATGGATGTGGATGATAAAGAGGTCCGAGTAGATAAATACGTATAAACAACATCAGATAATGAAGTGATTGTGAAATTAACCCTTACCTTGTAATTTTCCTTGATAGAGTGTAGGTTAACATCCTATATAACGGTGAAGTTTTTGTTATTAAATTATACAAGAATAATATACATTAATATGATATCGTATATGATCTTTTAACATTTCTTTGTTAATAATATCTTTGTATTATCGTCGTTTCGGGTGTTATCTTACTTATTTTCTTTTATTTGTTTTATCACATAAGTCATGTTTTTTATGGATAGGTTTTATCTTATTCATATACATAATGATATCAATTACTTAAACATTATTTTTAATCATCAAATGAGAATTATAGTTGCATTGATACGATGGGGAAAGAATCTCATCGCGTTCGTGGAGACGGTAGTTCGTACGTATGCACGAGCGAAAATACCATTCTTTTGATATTAAATTCAAATCTAATTTGATGTTATATCATATATAAAGAAAAATTGTCATTTTATATTTATTACTTACATCAATTACACATCATTATCATACCCATCCAAATAATAATGTTCTGAATAACAATTACACCACGAGGTGGAGACGATAAGGCGTACGTACGCACGTATGGTGACGTGTCATTAAAAGGATGGATACAATTATGAATATGGTTGTACTATATTTATAATACCATCACAGTATATAGAATATACTTGATTTATTATTTTAGTATGTAAATAACAAATAAAGTAGAAGTTGAAGAAGAAAAGAACTTGAAAGAGGGTGGTGAAAACATTACCTCTTCTTCGGGTTCTTTCTTTTAATTTGATCAAAATGGCTCTTTAGGATGGATTTATGTTAAAAATAATGCCTCTAGGTCAAATTTATAGAATTTTAGAGAATATTTGGGTAGGGTTTGTCCAAACCAAAAGGCTTTGAAGGTGTAAATAATTGGTTAGAA
Source organism: Viscum album (assembly GCA_963277665.1). Taxonomy (NCBI): domain Eukaryota; kingdom Viridiplantae; phylum Streptophyta; class Magnoliopsida; order Santalales; family Viscaceae; genus Viscum; species Viscum album. The sequence continues at coordinate 488,740,792 of OY728148.1, read as the reverse complement.
GTGGTGTCCTTTTAGAAGGGGGAGGAGAGGCTCTTTAGGAAAAACATAATGTATTATTTTATAATAAATTCATATTAAGTTTATAATGTCTCTAAAGTATATTATTAATAGTATAAGGTGGGTATGGGTCGAAATAATTTCAACCAATAGATTTTAGACGGGTTTGTGTCACTATATTAACCTTATCTTTTACTTTTATCTCTTAGTTAATTATTTTGACATTTACCATGTCACTTTGTATTTTTATATTATATAGTTAAAAAAATTTACTATATACATCCAAGTGACCCCCAAGTGGTCCATTAATGATAAAAATATCATTATATATGTCTTTTGAACGAAAAATATATTTTTAGGAATTGAATATCAATTAATAATATAATATTTGTTTTAAAAACTCTTTTATGTCAATTCTAACACTCTTTGGTATTTGATTTTTGTAAAAATCATAACAACATGATTACTTCGATCAAACAGAATTAAATTAGTAATAAAATTTCTTATTAACCTATAAAATTAGTCTAATTCATAAAAAGTCTCAAATTACATTTATTTGTATATTTATAATTTCAATTATTTTAATATTTCATTAATTAGGTAATTACTCCATCACCATTGTGTCATAAATAAATTATTTTATTTAATGTCTAAAAATTATAAAAAATACCATTATATAGGAAATCATCTTTTGCTTATAATGAATATTAATATTCGAATATATAACATATATAACCCTATGTAAATTTTTTTTCTCTAAAAGATATATGCTTTTGTCATTTTTGTATTTACTTTAACTTAATTAATAAAACGCATCCTTATCACCTACATGTGGCTCAATGGGGTCCCAAAATCGACCCAAAGATTCCCATAGTTGGACATGTATCATAGAATAAGGATAGGACACGTTTTAGGGTAATTTATTATTATTATAATATTATGTTTTACCCTAATTTACTAGATTTACCTTTTAACCACGGTAAATAAAATACTAACCGAAGTAATTATTCAAAATGTCTAAAAATAAAAGTTAAGAATTTACACAATTTGGATATCCTAATTCCAAATATGGAATCCAATTTTAAAAATTCAAAACACAGAAGTGGAAAAAATTAATTTAAAATTAATTCCAATTTGTTAAAACCAAAAGCGTGTTTTTAAGAGATAATAACTATCAAAAGATTGACACTTTTTATGCCCGATTTTATTGTGAAATCACTTCCAATGGCCAAAATTTTATTAAATGGTAAAAATATATTCTAAATATACATTAAAACCACTAAAATTCATAATTTATCACTATTATTTATTTTGATTGAAAAATTTGTTTTTAATTAAAATTTAGTAATTTTCACTATTCATAAAAATATAAAAGTTATCTGAAAAGTAAAAAATTTTCACCCTAGGCTAATTTAAATATTCCAAATCCAAAAATGAAGTTCATATTTAGAGTTAAAATTAAAAATATTTCAAAAAGTGGGTATTACTATTCATAACGGCTACTTTGATTGGTCGCGGTGTGTTAGAATCTCAAAGTTGTCTACAATGGAAGCTATTGCACTCTTCAAAGGAAACGTACTGTGGAAGCTTGGGGTGTTACATTCTACCCTCCTTCAAATAATTTCATCCTCGAAATTTCAAGAATATTATTTCATAAAAATACTTGGGTGGCTCTTCATCATAAGTTCCTCGGGTTCCCACGTTGCCTCTTCCATCTTCTGATTTCCCTATAGAACTTTTACCAAACGAGTCATCCGGTTTATCAGCACTTGTTCTCTGGTATCAAGAATCCCGAAAAGATCTTCACAATAATACATATCAGGTTCCAGTTCTAATTTCTCATAGGCGAGTACATGCGTTGGGTCAGACATGTATTTTCTCAACAGTGATACATGGAACACATCGTGAACATCAGAGAGACTTGGCGGCATTGCTAAACAGTAAGCTATAGCCCCAATTCGTTCAACAATTTTTGAATGTCCTATGTACCTGGGACTCAATTTAACCTTCTTATCGAAACGTATAACTCCCTTCCATGTAGATACCTTCATGAAAACATGATCTCCTACCTAAAATTCCAAATCCTTCCTTTGGTTGTCAGTATAGCTCTTTTGCCTACATTAAGATGCTTTAATGTGGTTTTGGATTACCTTTACCTTTTCCATTGTTTCCTCCACCAATTTTGGGCCTACGAGTTTTCTTTCCCCAATATCATCCCAATAGGTTGGTGTGTGACATCACTTTATGTATAACGCTTTATATGATGCCATATGAATACTTAAATGGTAGCTATTGTTATAGGAAAATTCTGCCAGAGCTAAATATTGATTCCACATACCTTGAAAGACATGTGAGCATGATCTCAAAATGTCTTTTAAGGTTTGAATATTCCATTCTGATTGTCCATCTGTTTGAGGGTGGTAGGAAGTGCTCAAACGAAGTTCAGTATCTAGGGATTTCTGAAGACTTTTCTAGAATCTTGAAGTAATACGAGGATCACGATAAGAAACAATCGATAGGAATACTCCATGAAGTATCAAAACTTCATTAATATGTAGTCTTTCTAGACGTTTGAGTGGTAAATCTTCCCTTATAGCATGAAAGTGTGGTGACTTGGTAAAAGGATCAACAATTACCCATATTGCATCATTTTTTTCTAGGAGTCTTTGGTAGTCCCATGACAAAGTCCATCATGATATTATCCCATTTCAACTCAGGTATGGGAAGTGGTTGCATGACTCCACCAGGCTGTTGCCTTCAAGATTTCACGTGTTGAGAAACCATACATCATGACAAAAAATCAGCAATCTCCCTCTTCATGTTGTCCCACCAAAAATGTTCTTTCAAATATCTATACATTTGGTTTCTCCCAGGGTGTATAGGGAAGTTGGAACTATGAGAACTGTCCAACAATTCCATATTTAGGTCAGGTATATTGGGAACACAAAGTATCTTCCCAAATTTCAAAATTCTATTATCATACACAAAGTCACTCAATCTCCCATCATTCACAGCTTTAATCCTCTTTTTAAACTCTTCATCATTGGTTTGAGATCTCTTCATCCTTTCTAGCAAAGATGGTTTGGAAACCATTTGAAAAAGTATCGATGTTTCACCTTCCATGGTAATTCCCATATCCATCTTCACTAGATCCATGAAAATATGACCCCTTTCAATTCTCATCACGTTCAAATCTCCATGATCCTTTCTACTCAAAGCATCTTCCACCTTATTTTCCTTCCCCGGGTGGTAGTGTATCATCCAATCATAATCCTTGACTAGTTCAAGACATTTCCTTTGCCTCATGTTGAGTTCTTTCTGTGAGAAAATCTACTTCAAACTCTTGTGATCAGTATAAATCTCACATTTTTTAACATAGAGATAATGTATCCATATGTTGAAATAAAATATTATAGCTGCTAAATTCAGATCATGAGTAGGATAGTTTTTCTCATGAATTTTTAGCTGTCGTGATGAATATGCAATAACACTATCATTCTGCATAAGGAAACAACAAAGTCCATTCTTCGATGCATCAGTATAATAACAAACCCCCTCATTCCCCGATGGTAGAGTCAATATAGGGTCATTGACTAATATTCTCTTTAGTTATTCAAAACATTCTTCACACTCTTTTTTCCAAACAAATTTAACCCCTTTACGTTTGAGATTTGTTAATGGGTTAGCTAGCCGAGAAAAATTCTGGATGAAACTTCGATAATAACTAGATAAACCATTTAAACTGTGTACCTCAGTTATACTCATTGGTGCTGGCCATTCTTGTATTTCTATTGTCTTAGCAGGATCAATAGAGATCCCATCCACAGAGACAATACGACTAAGAAAAGAAATCTCTTAAATCCAGAATTCGTACTTTCTAAACTTCCCATATAACTCATGTCTTCTCCGAGTCTTCATGATAATGCACAAGTGATTTTTATGATCTTTGTAGCTTTTAGAGTATACCAAGATATCATCAATAAATACCACCACAAAATCATCAAGACATTACTTGAAAACTCTGTTCATTAGATCCATGAATACATAGTGTACATTAGTCATCCCAAAAGGAATTAGTGTAAACTCATAATGCCCATACCTTGATCGAAATGCTATCTTAGGAATGTATTCCTTCTTTACAGACAACTGATGGTATCTAGATCGAAGTTCAATCTTTGAAAAGTATTGAGCTCTATGCAGTTGGTCAAATAAATAATCAATGCGAGGTAGGGGATACTAGTTCTTTATTGTTATAGCATTGATTTCCCTGTAGTCGATACATAACCTCATAGATCCATCTTTCTTCTTAACAAAAAGGACAGGGGATCACCATGGAGAAACACTAGGGAGAATAAATCCCTTATTACTCAAATCTTCTAGTTGTTTCTATAGTTCAACTAATTCCACATTGGCCATTCTATAATGGGTCTTCGATATGGGCCTTGAACCAGGAATTAAATCAATGGAAAACTCAATTTCTCATTCTAGAGGATGTCTAGGTAAATCTTCCGGAAACATATCAACATATTATATCAAGATAGATAAATCCTCTATTTGAACATTACATTCCACACCCAAAATTATTTCATTCTCTTCCTCCACAATAATTGAATTTAATTGAGCTACTGGGGGTGGATCTATATAAGAATCAGGTGGTGATGATTCTACTCTAATGATAAGGTATTCTTTATCATTATCATAAAAAATCATAACCTCATTTTTCTTACAATAAATTTTCGCATCATGGTTCGAAAGCCAATCCATACTGAGGATTATATCAAATTCAGTCATGGGTATGATGTTGAGATCAGTAGATAAAGAACATTTATATGCCCTAATGGGAACAGATCCAAATAACTTTTTATAAATGATACTTCCCATAGGATTTTTAACTGGAAACTCCCTTATTAAATAAAATTGTAAATATCTAATTTTCTTAGGAAATTGGGAAGATATGAAACAATGCGATGATCCAAAATGAAATAAATCATTTTATAAACATGATGAAACCATTAAATTACCTTCCACCACATCTTTTAGAGATTCATCCTCAGCAGTAGTGATATCATAAGCATAGCCTTGATCCCTTGGAATTTTCTGAGGTAAGTTCCCCTGACGCTTATGACATTCATTTTCATAATGCCCCATTTCTCTACAATTATAGCATTCCATGTTGACAGCAACACTCTTTCCCTTGAAATCATGAGCTTGGAGGCCTTTTTCACCACACTTGTAACAGACTCCCATTCCCTTAAAGCATGTACCAGGGTGTTTTTTCCCACATTTACTACAGGATAGATATTTTACTTTTCCCTTCTTCCCCTTATTTCCATTTCCAGATTGATCAAAAGATCTCTTCTTCTCTTTCTTATCTTTAAAGTCATATGACATAGAGAATTTTTTCTCTTTCTTGATAGCACATGAGACAATATCATCGTACGACGAGGTGGATTGTGAAACTAATTCTCGACGAAGAAATGGTTTTAACACATCAATTAAACGATTAATATTACTCCTCGGGTTACGTATATAATCTGATGCATGCCTCGCTAACCTTGTAAAGTTAGCTTCATACTTTGAGACATTCTCATCATCCTTTTTCCTCAGGCTCAGAAATTGCCTCTCCATATCTTCTCGATGGTCATGAGGAAAGTATTTTTATAAAAATATCTCTTTGAACTCCCTCCATTTCATATTTGATACTTCATCATCCTCATTTGTGTTTTTTATCAATGACCACCATTGATCAGAATCTCCAGTGAGGTGATAAACTGCCATGACAACTTTTTCCCTTTCACTACTCCCCAAAGCTTGAAATATCTTCTCTAGGGAACTTATCCACTGCTCAGCTACTAATGGATTTGTACTCCCATTTGATTTTGGTGGTTTTCGCTTCATGAAGCAATCTAACATTGATCCTCCATGCTATGGATCAGGGTGCTCCAAACAGGTAAGAATATTATTCATAACCTGCGTGAGTTGTCCCAGTATAGTGATTAGCTGATCAAAACCAGTTGCATCACCAGCTCCACTATAATTATCTTGAGCAGGAGGGAAATCCCTACATTGAGTGTGTTCATTAATACAGTTCCATTCCTTCCACTAGGCTCTATTTCTAAACAATGGCATAAACTAGATCAGTTTATGAATCAAAATACATAATTCCATATTTGTAAAACAATTAACGTAAATTGAACTATTTATGGATATAATCCATAATCATAAAAAAAATGTTTTCTTTGAGGAAGTATATACTCATAAACCCTTCATAATGATTTGTAAAGAAAATGAGAATTATGCTAAGCATATCCCCTGGGAGTGATGTATCCAAGAGTGAAACAAGGCCCATTGTCGTGCAGTAGTTCCCGTTCGAGTCTAGCTCAAAGCGGTGTTTTCAGGTTTTACCCCAGGGCACATCTGTGCCAGAGCCACCTCTACCTACTCATATCCATACAAGGATGTATTGCTCAGAAAAGTCCAAAAATCTCTACAATACCAAAACTATAGGAGAATATTCAATAAAAATCCTCAAATTCCATCTTAGGTCTTTGCGCTCTAATCAGAGTTTATCTAAATCTAGCTTCAAAGGTTTGAACTAAAATTCCTCTGATACCAACTATTAATGCCCTGAACCCAATTACCCAGATTTGTTACATTATTAAATAACATTGTCTTGATCACAAAATATCAAGTCTTGAAAGACCGATTAGTTTAGTAGCATTGGAATGACTAGATACATTCAGAAAGATTACATTGCATCATAAAATGAAATCTACAACAACATAGTCTCCATATTCCACACTCATATCCCCTCATACCATCCCTGAATAACATTCATAAATTACTTCTTCATATCCTAGAAAAAATAAAACATAGAAAGGGCTGATCTCAGATGCCTAGTAAGGATAATAATATAGCAGAATCTTTCATAAATAAGAATAATCATTTAAGGCAATGTATAACTAAAACAAAAGGCTTTTAAACTTGAACTTCAGTATAATATGGAAGAAATAAAATGAAATAATTCCATTTCTTTATTCACATGGATATTCTACTAATTGAATAATCATATGCAATATCTATAACAACTTTCATAATGATGTAATGCATATTGCCATACTATCATAACCACATAGCCAAGGCCTCATGCCAAGACTACAAATAATATTTTTTCAAGGCCTCGTCTCAAGACACTAGTTTGTCTCAAGAGACATAACGATGCATTGAGGATCTATAGTGGCTCCACCAGCCACATATTATGTCCAATGAATTCCTCATATGAATAGGTTTAAACATAACATAAACATTCATATTTAAACTAGCATACGAAATGTGAATACTTTCTCCATAAACCATGAATGCGATAAAAATAACACATCAATAGTCAAACATATCACAAAACCTTCAATACAATATGGAAGTTTTGTATCATAATAAATCAACATCAAATAAGCTTAAAATCCATCAAAGGATGTTGACATAGATGAAATCAAAACTATTTGAGAGAAATATCTCTTTTTTTAAATCATTTAAAAGTCACATATTTATAAAATAAAACATTTACTTTGAAAATATTCTTGTAATCTTGTAATGTAAGATTCAAAGATTTTACAACGGTGGAAAATAGCCACACCCGCCGTATAAGTTAAAAAAAGACATTCTTACCTTAATTTGTCGAAAAGGTTAAAAAGGTCCTGGTTTGGAAAAGGATGTAAAGATTCCTTTATAAACATCATATAAAAATTAAAACAAGGGTATACATATATTTAACCCATATTCTGTAAAATAGTAATAATTTTTTGAAATACATTTTTATGAAACATGGATGTGGATGATAAATAGGTCCCAGTAGATAATTACTTATAAACAACATAGGATAATGAAGAGATTGTGAAATAAACCCTTACCTTGTACTTTTCCTTGATAGAGTGTAGTTTAACCTACTGTATAATGGTGAAATAATTGTTATTACATTATACAAGAATAATATACATTAATATGATATCATATATGATCTTTTAACATTTCTTTGTTAATAATATCTTTGTATTATCGTCGTTTCGGGTGTTAACTTACTCATTTTATTTTATATGTTTTGTTACATAAGTCATGTTTTTTATGGATATGTTGTATCTTATTCATATACAGAATGATATCAAGTCCATAAAAATTATTTTTAATCATCAAATGAGAATTATACTTGCATGGATACGATGTGGAATGAATCTCATCGCGTTCGTGGAGACGGTAGTCCGTACGTATGCACGAGCGACAATATCATTATTTTGATATTAAAATAATATATAATTGGATGGTATATCATATATACAGAATCATTATAATTTTATATTTATTATTTACATCAATTTCACATCATTATCATACCCATCCAAATAATAATGTTTTGAATAACAATTACACCGCGATGTTGAGACGGTAAGTCGTACGTACGCTCGTATGGTGACATGTCATTCAAAGGATGGATAGAATACTGAATATGGTTGTAACATATTTATAATAACATAAATTTATATAGAATATACTGGAGTTATTATTTTAGAATGGAAATAACAATGAAAGATGAAGTTGAAAAAGAATGGAACTTGGAAGAGGGTGGTGAAAACATTACCTCTTCTTCGGGTTCTTCCTTTTGATTTGATCAAAAGGGATTCTTATGATGGCTTTATGATCAAACTAAGTCCTCTAGGTATAATTGGGAGAAGTTTATAGAATATTTGGGTAGGTTTTTACCGAACAAAAATACTTTTAATGTGTGAATAATTGGTTATAATTGGAGTCCTTTTATAAGGGGGAGGAGGGGCTCGTTAAAAAAAACTTAATGTATTATTTTATAATAAATTCATATTTGTTTTAAAATGGCTCAAAAGTGTATTATTGAAATTATAAGTTGTTTATGAGTAGAAATAAGTTGAAGAAATATATTTTAGGTAGGTTTGGGTCACTATATTAACGTTATCTTTTAGTTTTAACTCTTGGTTAATTATTTTTACATTTATCATGTCACATTCTATTTAAATATTATATAGTTAATAAACATAATATATACATCCTAGAGACCACCATGTAGTCCACTAATGATTCACCTATCATTATATAAGTCTCATGGCTGATCCATATATTTTTAGGAATTGAATATCAATTAATAATATAATATTTGTTTTAAAAACTCTTTTATGTCAATTTTGACACTATTAGGTATTTGATTTTTGTGAAAATAATAACAGCATGATTAATTCGGAAAAACATAATTAAATAAATACTAACATGTCTTATTAACCTTTAATATTAGTTTAATTCGTAGAAAGTCTCAAATTAAATTTATGTGTATATTTATAATATCAATTATTCTAATATTTCATTCATTATGTAATTACTGCATCACCATTGCTTCATAAATAAATTAAATTATTTAATGTCTAAAAACTGTAAATTAAATATTTTTTTGTAGGAAATAGTTTTAGCTTCATAATGAATATTTATAGTCGAAAATATAACACATATAACCCTATATAAAATTGTTTTTCTAAAAGATATATGCTTAAGTCATATTTGTATTTACTTTAACTTAATTAATATAAAGGGTCCTTATCACCTACAAGTGGATCCATGGGGTCCCAAAATCAACCCAAAGATTCCCATTGTCGGACATGTATCAACAAATAAGGTTAGGATGCGTTTTAGGGTAAATTATTATAATAATAATAATATTTTTTACCCTTATTTATCAGATTTACCCTTTAACCACGGTAAATAAAATATTTACCAAATTAATTATTCAAAATGTCTAAAAATAAAAGTTACCTATTTACATAATTTGGACACCTTTATTCCAAATATGGAATTAATTTTTCCAAATTTAAAACACAGAAGTGGCTGAAATTAATTTAAAATTAATTCCCGTTGTTAAAACAAAAATTGCTTTTAAGAGATAATAACTATCAAAAGATTGACACTTGTTTATGCTCGGTTTAATTGTGAAATCACATAAAATGACCAAAATTGTAATAAATGGTAAAAATATATTCTAAATATACTTCAAAACCATTCAAATTCATAATTTATCACTATTAATTGTTTGATTAAAAAAGATGCTTTTAATTAAAATTTAGTAATTTTCACTATTCATCAAAATATAAAAGTTATCTGAAAAGTACCAAAATTTCATCCTAGGCTAATTTAGATATTAAAAATCCAAAAAAGAAGTCCATTTTGGGAGATAAAATTTATAAAATTTCAAAAAGTGGGTATTACTATTCATAATGACTACTTTCATTGGTCGTGGTGTGTAAGAATCTCGAAGTTGCGTACAATGCAAGCTATTGCATTATTCAAAGGAAACGTACCATGGATGCTTGGGGTGTTAAAGAAATATCTCCCAATACATCTCCTCTCATACCACACTTATGTTTGAAATATGATGGCAATCGAGGAGATGGAGGACCTCATGGATGCTATTTAGTCAAGCAGGGAAAACCATGTCGATGGTTTTGTGGGACCTCATCAGTTTTTCTTATATGTGGTTGAATTTGAAATGGTGTTTTTTTTTGAAAAAAATGATGAATATGGTGATTATGTGGGTGGTCATCATCATACGTATCACTGGAAGCATATTGCGTCTCTTTTCATGTTTCGGGCTTCTTAGAGGATACAACCGAAATGGATGGGGATACTATAGGTGGTGGTTTGGGTGTAGGTGGTGTAGTATCTCATGGGGACATCACTAGAGGTGGTTCATCCTGCTCAGATATATATTTTTATGGTTCATGGTGCACGATCATTGTGCATTCCATCATAGGAGTAATTCATAGTTGAGGATTGTTTGGTGATGGAACAAGGGAGGGAGGGGATTTGGGTGTTTTTTTAGAGAAGGAGAATTGGGGAGGTTTTAGCCGAGAGGGAGGAGAGGGAGGGAGTCATCATATAAAAGGGAGAGGGGTTGGGTCATGAACCATAGGATCACTGAATATTTTTAAAATTTAGATCTGAAAAATACATGAAGTGTAATTAGGTTTCATGTCATGAATATAGGAATTTTTAAAAAAAAAATTATTTTTGAAAATGCATGTCGTGAGTTATTGTTACATAGTGTGTAATTTGATCTTTCTACACCGAATTAGAATATACACTAGTCCTTTTCTCCCGAATAACCCTTAACTATACTAAATCTTATTATAACCTAAAATATCCTAAGGTTACCTATCATGGTTTTCCTCCCAATCAACAATTCATTTAAGGTTTAGATCTGGATGATTTGAGGATTAGATGAATTTATAGATCATGAAACAACATTCACATACGGGTTCTTGATATAATTTTAATATTTGACATTTTAATTTTAATGGTGGTCTACATTCCATTTCAATTTCAATGGTCCTATGAGGGAATAATTTAATGACTATGAAGGGTCATGGGCAACTGGATTTTAGCTTCCCAGGGAACAATTTTAATCTCATGTTGAACAAAATGACTTTATTTCCTAGGACAATGAGGCGTCATGGAGTTGGTTGATCATGACATTTATTTTATTTTCTTTCATAGATATTTTAATTTTCATAGGAATATATTTTTTTCATCATCCAATTCATCTAATTGCAACATCAAAGCTTCTCCCGCATTTTGAGAATCCAAATTGATCTTTTTAATTTCCCAGTAAGGGCAATGCTGTAATATAACTCGAAGATAAAAAGGTTTTACATAAATAAATTGGAATGGTGTGGTGCTAATTTCTGTTTTATACACAATTATTTAATCTCATAGTGAGTCATCCAATTTTATACTCCAGTCACTTTGACTAATGTTCATAGTCTTTTCTAGGATTTTTTGTTTCCCTATTTTAGAATACAACTTGCCTACTTGTTTACAGGTGCCAGAGAGTTCTTGAATTATAATAGAATCCATATTTCAATACTATTCCATTAAAAATTTAATTAGTAAAATGTATTTTTGGAGCACTAATGATTAATATAGGAAATCCAATTATTAAGAACACATTTTTTAGGAATTTCAGGACCACTTTTGTTGTCTCATGTGCTATAGCCACAAAATCTACACATTAATAGATGTCGTAAACACCGAAAGGATATATGAACATCTATGTAAACTGATAAATAGTTATAGGAAATATATTCCCTATACATAAAATATTTATACTTTCATGATTGGGTTTTGTGGAATTTCATTTCATTTTCCAATGGTTCCAGTTCATTGGGGCCTATCACAGCCTTGAAAATAATCCTTTGAATCCTGGTGTAGCATGGTATAGATAATTAAACTTTTTAGGATACTTTATACTGTGCATTTTAGTCCTTGATGTCTTCCATTTGGTGACGTAAGACAAATGTATAACACATTTTGGATTTTTTCCACTAGAATACTGCGTCGAAACAAGATATCAGTGTAGTGCCTAAACATGAGTGGTTTGATCAAGTAGTAGTGTGATGCTTGATCTAAAAATATCATTCTTTTCTATTAGGAGATATATTGGTCTAAAAATATCATGTAAAGACAATTTTCAATATATGAAAACCACAGTAGTGACATTTTGTTGAAAAGGGTTTCATATGTAAAGTTACCTTCGATGTCAATATCATCATCACCTATTATGTGTCGTAGTGGTAGTCAAGACAGATGACCAGTAATAAAATTTTCAATGCCTTGGTATCCTTGATTATGATTTCAATATCTTGGAGTAATAGGATCCTCCTTATTATTCTTCTCTAGGCCTCTTTATTATCCAACAAATATTACATGGCAGCATGATCAGTGTTCAAAATCACCTCAGAGAAAACCATATAAGATTGAAATTTCCTAAAAGAATATAGAACAACAAATATATATTTACCTATTCCATGGTAGTTTACATGGGATTTATTCCTCATGGGACTAGAACATTAGATAAGGAATAATATGTTACCAATTTTTTGTCCCAAATTATTTCCCATTTCAAAGTTGATGGAATTACCCATCAATTCAAATTATTTTTCCCAATTTTGTGAAATAATTATAATATAAGCTGTCAAAATGTTCATTGAAACATTTAATTACCACCTAAATTATTTACTAAATTAAAATAGAGATTCCTTTTATTACGAGTGTGTTAGGGGGCATGAAACTTTTATAGAGTCTTTTAAGAATCACCGATATAATTTTGCATGGCCTAGAAATATGCTAATCCCATTAACTATTAAAGGCTCACCTAAATCTTTGATCACTTCTATTAAGGTAAAATATACATCCATTTCATTCTTGTACATTTTATGTTCGAGGAATATGCCCCCTTGAACCATGAAGTGACATTTATACCAGTTTAAAACAAGATAATTCTATTCAAATCATTGAAGGACTGGCTCAAAATTATATCGGAAGACCTAAATGGATCTTTCATAGACTGAAACATCATCCATAAATATTTCTAGGAATTACACTTCCATATCATGTAATATATGTGTTTTTTAAATATCAAACAGTAATGGTGAATTTCCCAAATTGAATGACATGCGCAAGTAGGTGAAGGTACCAAATGGACATGTAAAAGTTGTTTTTGAATAATCTTATGGGATGAATAAAATATGATTGTATCTGGAATATCAAGCCAAAAAATAATATAATTCTTGTCATGAAATACTATCCAATATTTGATCATGAAGGGAAATGGGCAATGATCTTTCTAGATGGTACATTTAGTTTTCTCTATTCCACACATACTTTCCATCCAGTGATGGTTTTAGTTGAGATTAGTTCATCTTTATCATTATTTTCTTCCGTTGAGAACACCTTTATTAGGAACTACTTATAGTGAGATAACCAAATCTATATAATAGATTTAATTGATTTCTACAACATCTAGAAGATTCATTACCCCTTTTCCTAACAACATCCTTCAATGGTGGAGTGTGTCACCTATGAGGTTGGTTTTTGGGGTTTTCACCTTCCTCATGTTGAATAATATTGGTGTATAAAGTATGGTTGATTCTTTTAATGACACCCACTCCCTCAAAAATTTTATACATTTTCATTTTCAATACATTGAACAATTTTTCCTCTTATGACTGATACAACATGGAGTTTATGATAACTGGTAGTGCATCAACAATCTCGAAAAAGGAATACGTGTTTGTATGGTGGAAAGGATTTAGTACTAAATTTGTTCGTATAAGGAATGAGGGTATGAAGGGTGAAATTCTATCCATTATAAGAGGTTCTAGGAAATTAACATGATAAATTTCATATTTTACATTTTCATTGCAGGGTATGTTATCACTCTCTTCTTGATTATTGAAGTAACATTCACTTTGTTTAGTGGGATAGATCTCCTTGCAATAAAAGGAATCATCTATTTCTTATTATATTATTTTTATATAGAATACACCTTTTTATTCTACTAATTGGAATATAATTCTTCCATTATTAACATCAATCAATAACATTCCAACAACTAAGAATATTGGACCTAATATGGTAGGAAAATCTCTTCCCTCTTCCGTGTCGAGAATATGAAAGTATACCGGAAAAATAATCTTACCCACTTATACTAAAATTTACTTGAGAATTACTCAAGGATATATTAGTGATTGGTCACCCAATTGGAGGGATTATCTATTTAGTTAGATGTGGTCGATCTCTAGCTTGCGGAATACACTCATTGACATGAAGTTGATGCTAACTTCAAAGAACCTAAAGATCTTCCGATGATACATTATCTAGTTGTATAAGGGAATGAAAATCTACAAGGGTCTCTCCTTTATTAAGGAATTTAATAAAAAACAACAGTCTAACATTTTTCATTCAGTGAGATGACACATAGTTCATCAATTTTCCTTTTTTTGGATGGTTCTCTTTAAGGAATTTTGTATAGGTTGGAATTTGATAGATTTCATTCAAATGGAATGTTGATGTAAAATTTCATGAAAATTTCCAAAAATTTCTTTTACTTTGCATAAAATAATTCATTTACTTTCTCCTTCAAGAAAAGTAAGGGGTTGTTTATAGGGTGGTGTAGAAACATGAACTTTATATTTTCGCTACTTAGGTTTTTGTGGTTGGTTGTACCTTTTGAGGTATTACATGATTAGTGTAGTCATATTCTTCTTCTATGAATGGGGTATGATTCTTGGGTTCCTCAGTTTCTATTTCATCTCTTTCATATGGATGTAGAAAATCTAGCACTATTCCACTCCTTGGAACAACTACATTGGCCCCTTTTCTTGAGTATATCCTCTTATTACTAGGTAGGGTTCTTGGTAAACTATATAAAAAGGTTTTGTAGAGCTTACACATTTAATGATTGAGGGTTAGAAGATCAACACATTGATTCTTAATTATAATTACTTGGGTGGTAATCCATTGATCAACCTTTTGGAAAACTTCCGAGAGTATATTTTCCTTATTCTTTTGAAGATGTATAGTGGGCTGTTGAGGTATTGGTGGAGTTGGATGAAATTGCTTTTGTTTCCTTAGAGGAAAGGTTTGGTGTGTTGAATGTTGTTGTTTTTGTGGAACAATATTCAATGGTGGATATAATGGTGTTCCTTTATTTTTGAAAGGTGATTGGAAACTTAGTTTCTAATACCCAGTTTATTAATCTTCTGTTTTTGTACATGACTCTGTAGAAAATATTATAGCCACTATTGGAACTATTTATTTTCTGATCATAATTAATACAATTTAAATCTTGATTTAGTTTTTGATAAAAAATACTTGTATATTATAGATATATATATGGTCCACCACTTATTTAACATAACTTAACTACCATTATAGGAGCATGAGGAGGGGGAGGGGGTTAGCATGTAATTGAAAGTACTCATGTTTTTTTGGTGAAATATTCTATATGGGCATCACATCGAGTATTCTGTTCAACATGGTGGATAACACGTCGAGGTGGTTAACCATCACTCTAGAACAATCATTTATGATAAGAAAAATCATCTAAAAGCGCTCTTCCTTCCTTATGCATCTTAAACATCAGTACTCCTTCAGCTATGCCATCAATGATTAGGTGATTTTCTAGCTAGAGGCCTTGATAAAATTCCTGGAGATGGATCCACATGTCGATTCCATTATGTAGGAACTTCCTCTTGAGTTTTTAAAAATTATCCCATGCTTCCCATGCATACACTCCAACTTCTTGAGTGATATTTTGGATCTCGTTCCACAATATCCTTGTGAGGATTGGTGAAAATCACTTATCTAGAAATTTTAGGGATAAGTCAACCAATGTCATGAAGGACTTGGGTTATTGAATTTGGAACCAATAATTACCCCAATATCACTAATAAATGAGGAAAAAATCTAAGTATTGACACATTAGAAGACACTACCTGCTGCTGAAAGGTATCATATACATCAAGGACCTTTGAAATGTGTTCATAAAGATCATTGATCTGAATCCTACTAAACTGGACCATGTTTTGGATCATATGAATGAGTCTAGGTTTGGTCTAAAATGTGTGTGCCTAAATATAATGACATAAAATACTTTTAATAACATCATTGATTGATGATAAGCCATAATACATGATGGATCATTCTTGATTTCAAGGCTACTCTCCATGAACTAAAAGTTTCATGTTTCTTGGGTTGGGTTGATTCATAATTGCTTGATTGTTGAAGTCTACCATCTATGACCGGTGGCATTTAAAGATATACCTATATATTTTGAGTTTATAGGATAGTTTTTAAGGCTCCTTGAACAAGTCAGAGTGTCCTAATGCATTCAATAATCTGCATGAACAAGAACGGTTCAATTTCATCTGAAATAAAAGTGGATGGAAAACAAAATGGAAATTGGTAAGGGTAGAGGTAATCTCAGGTTCTGGCTATAGAATTCTGTCAGAATAACATCAAATCAAATCATTGGAAATGATTCCAAAAGTTGATATGCTCGCACATTTAATTTAATTCGTTCATGCTATAATCTAATTAAATTATTTGTTTCCCACAATACACTTGATACTAAGGCAGATAATATTGAATGTGTTGGGTTCATCCAATAAGGATATGGGATTTTTTTGACAGGAACTAAGCTCAAAACCCATTAGGGTTCGAGACCTCTAAAAATTGTTGAGTTTGGTAAAAAGAAAAAATCTATGAGAACTGGGTTTAGGATCATAGGTAAGTAAGTGAACGAGATCAATTTTTGGGTTTAGTATAGATGATGAAATTAATTCCAAAATTGTATGATATTAAGGCTTAGGTTGCGAAGCATGATGAAGACACTATATGATAATGGTTACACCAAATAACTCTATCTAGAAGGAATCTATTTCTTGTTCAAGAGATAACAATAACCTATATTCATTATACAAAGCCTATATAGTTGAAGGTATGAAAGTCTATTGGTCCTATTTTATTTCACTATAATTAGGACATGGTCTTCCTTTAAAACATCCTATGTTCATTGTTGTTCAACTTAATTGCATAGAAAAATTTTGTTTTCCATGATTACTAATGCCTAAGGTTACAATATTTTGAATTGAAAATTTATTGAGTTCATCCACCCCTACTCTTGATCCGTCCCCTAAGAAATAAGCTACTCAGGGTACAATCAATTAGATATAGATAAAAAATTGAAATCATTATTATCATGTCAACATAGATTGAGATTAAATGATTAAAAACACTCAATGATTAAGATTAACCAATTAGTGAAGATTAATTTGTGAAGAATAAATATAAATCTCATATCAATCACAATTTTAATAAACTACTTACTTGCAATAAGTACAAGAACAAGAGAGAGACGAATTCGATAAAGATTAATGAGAAAATCGACAAACACACATGGAACGATGTTAGTGATGAAAATAGGGAAAAATAACATCATTTAAAGCTATATTTTACACTACTATTAAAGTAAAACATTTAAATTACTTGATAATATTTTTGTTCCGGGAGCGGGGTAGCCAAAAATTGAGAGGGAAGCCGATAGAAAATGAGAGAAAACTGAAAGGGTCAACCACACTTCTATCTGTAGAGCACATGTTGTAAGTAAATATCTGGTAATTACATGACATGTATTGGTGTTTCTTGTCATGTAATTCCATTCCATGTTTCCATCCAATAAATTTTAATTTTCATGAACCTCGCATGATTCTCGACTTTAGATTTGGAAATTTGACTCCTTTCCTAACATGTATCTCGTTCTCATGACATGTAGCTTCTTCGGGCTTTATCTGGTAGGTGGTTAGTGAATTCAATGGTTACACGTTGTGTAATGGTGGCTCACATCATGTTATGACTTCACGAATGGAAATTATTCATGAAATTTCTTCATGAGATGCAAAAAGTTTTGAAATGAAACTACATGTCATGTAATGATGTTTCACGACATGTAATATCTAATTTTGGTTCTTTTCTGAATTCCTTCCATTGAATCCTTAAAATATTTTTTCCTGTAACAAACAATGCAAACATGGTTATGTTTCAAGTAAATCATTGGGAATACTTAATAAAATGACATATAAATGAACAAATGACTTCATCTTATCACTTATCATCATTATAATGTCTTTTCAAAATCATTTATGAAGGTTTTGATTTAAAACATGATTTATGAATTGTAAAGTTTATTAATTTCAAATTTGTTTGTGAGGATAGTTTCATGGTATTTCTTTTCATAAAGGAAATAAACCATATTTATTATTTACGATCCACATTGTTTTTTTTGTGTTTTTTCCATATTTTTTTTTCATGATGGGTTCTGATCCAATTTACAAGGGATGTATAATTTTATTACCATTCATGATTTTACTATGGATTGTTTAAGATTATGTTTATTTGTTGGGAAATTTTTTAACATTTAATATGTTAGTCTTCCAATATTAATGTTTATATTGATTATGTTTACCAATTTCTATTGAGTAATTCATTTGACATAGTATGTGATGTTTTAGGTCTGTTAAATCCCCTAGATACATTGATACATCTCATGATGCAAACTATTGTGGGATTTGACCAAGGCCATACCAATTTATATAGATATCATAGAAAAAGGAATCGATTATATTATATTTTTGGCACAGGTCCTCAATGATAAGTTTCAAATGTCCATTATTATGTATTATATCATTGTAAATTATGTTATTGAAATCCCATGTGACTATATTATATAATAGAATATACATGCTTAAATTTCAGGCTCATGTGATTATTTATATAGAATTATTTGATCAAAATTTATTATTTTTTCATATTATGCTCATGTTATTGATTAAATTTAATGTGTTTCTATTTGTTACCCTTACATTCAAATTATTCCTTATTTATTATTATCTTATAATTTTTTATTACCCTAATAATAATTTGGTCTCAATGATTTTTTATATTTTATGTTCCCCATGTTTTTAAGAAGTGTTTTTTGATTGATATGAAGGGAAAAATGGAAATAATGGAATTGTAAAAAAGTTAATTTCATATTATATGTTTTAAAATGTGATGTGAATTTAATGTATTTATATAGTTTAAAAATAATACTATAATATTCAATCATTTGAGATTCAATTAATTTCATCTTATCCAGTGTAATAAATTAGACCTCAGATTTCGGTTATTTGGTCAGGGTTCTTAAAGTTGGTAAGAAGTTCAGAAGAAACCATGCAAACTAAATTTAGGAAAACACAGATTGGGGAACGTAACCCTATTATATAATTTTTGATTAATTATATGGGAACAAGATAATGTTTTTATAAGGAAGAGATTATGTGGTCTTTCAATGAATATACATCCATATTTGGAAACTACAAGTAGATGTGGTTCTGGAAAAGATGTACCTTTTGGTAATATCTCCAAAAAGGGAACACTAAGCCTAACCTGAACATCAGCTATTGTATGACAACATTATTTATTGTAAACATAGTTTGACACTCATGGAGGATATTCTTAGGATAATTCACATTTTATTTATAAACCAATTTGATAGTTTTTCAATATAATGATATCCCCAAATAATCATTGTTTATTATTATGAGATTAGTTATATATTTTTTTCAATTAATTTCAAGTATTTAACAAGTCATGGGATTAAAAAATATGTTTCATAATTATATGATCTAATATAGTGTGTACCATCATTAAGAAATGTTTTCTAATAGAATTAATGAAAATTTAATTAGTGCACATACTCCAAAGAGTATTTGAAATCATTTATTTGATGGGATTAATCACATCTTTTAGAGGGAAATACTCTCCTAAACATTCCCATTATGTGAGGGAATAATATATTATTTTGAAATATAGATAAAGAAGTTTATAATTATTATGTATTAAATGGGAATCATGATATGAATAGGGTGATATAGAAAATGAAGGATAAAGTAAATAATGGATTGAAGGATTTTCCCCCATGTGATAATTATGATAGAAACACCCTCCTAATTTCATAAAGGGAATGTGAGTTTACTAAATGTTTTCAAATAAAATGGAAGCAATCTCAATATTTTAAGAGAAATAAAAAGGATTCTAATGTTCAATTATTCAACTATAAATATATGGGTAACTACACAAATGAATTACCCAAGCACCAAAGGAATATACCTTTAATGTAGCTAACAAAAAACTATCAAACCTATGATTTTTGGAAATTTGAAGTGGAATGATTATTTTCATTGTGTTTGGATTAATGAATAATTTTATTTTAGTATTTTATCAATTAATCAATTGTAATAATATTTATGAAATGTTTTATAATTTTATTATATTAAGTTTTCATTTAGGATTTTGAAGCGTATGTTGAATGGTACTTATGTGAAAAAAAATCAATTTAAAGTTGAACTTCATGGAATTTTTTTCTGAAAAAATGATAACCCTTAATATTATCCTTTTGATGATATAATAATATTAGTATAAATATATTATTGATATGGATAATATAAATTGGATATTAGTGACTACCTTGAAACAAATTAATGATTTGTTGAAAAAGTGGTTTATTTTATCAACGATGGACTTAACAACATTTTTGGATTTGTATAATATAACAAATAATATATTTTATATTTATGGAATATGAAAAAATGATTGTTTTAAATATTTTTTATGGAAATTCAGGATATTAACATGTTTTCATAGAATACATGATGAGGGTATTCACATGGTTGGTATAGGATGATTAAGAGTGACATTATGTAGCATGGGAAATTAATGAGAAGTTAATTTTGAAATGATAGAGACCTTATTTATAATGTTTTGGATCAAAATATTTTTAAAGATTAAATGGATAACCATTTATGAAATGGTTTATGTTTAACTTTTGATGAGGTTTTAGAGATTAATGTAACACATCACCATCTAAAGATTTATACATATTTGATAACCTAT
This sequence comes from Viscum album, assembly GCA_963277665.1. Classification (NCBI taxonomy): domain Eukaryota; kingdom Viridiplantae; phylum Streptophyta; class Magnoliopsida; order Santalales; family Viscaceae; genus Viscum; species Viscum album. The sequence continues at coordinate 488,719,459 of OY728148.1, read as the reverse complement.
ACGGAAAATTTTATTATAATAAAAACTATAGATCAAAAGAAATGACTTATCATTCTATTTGGATATTATAGTCCATTAAAATTTATTTTTAGAGATTTAGAAATATAAAAATCATTTTTGGATATTCATTTCATGGAGTAAGTGATGAATTGGAAATTGATGAAGGTAAAACTAAATGTTGAAATTGTGCTTGAAAAATAGAAACGTATCATTTAATTATATTTACTTATATTCATAGAGAGTGAAAGTATTCTAGAGGATTAGGAATATGATCTTGAAAAAAAGGGTCTCATGTTTCCTTTATAACTAATAAATCAGATGGACTTTTAAATTATCATAGATTTATAGTTTTGATGTCCTTAACATTTTTATGTTCAAGTAATTTCCTGTGATAAATGACCTATATAATTCCCTATAATTATTTAACCTATTTATCATTGTATGTATCTTCAGTTGTGATAAATTTTCTCCTACAAAGAAAACAAGTTATGTGTTATTCCTTATGAAATATTTACTTCCATTTCTCTCAAATTAAGATGATATTTTTTATATGATATTGGTTTTTTAAAAAATATTTTTTAGATATCAAACCTTTGATTTTGAAGTGCAAGATCAAATTACATGCATGAAATTAATTTAAGGTGTAGTGAATGTATTAACCTAAAATAATAAAATAATAAAATATTATTTGAATCCTATTCCACACAAAACCCCTATCATAAATTACCTCATCCAATAGCCCGAATGCCTACATTTTTTATTCATTTTGATTATCCACCATTCAAGGGGTGAGGTGGAACCCTTAAAAGGCTGGTACGCATAAGAATTACATGTCTTGTAGGCCATATATGAATTCATTTCTCATAGGATTAAAACATTACATACAACCAAATATAACTACTTGGAACTACTCCTCCCTAGTATCTTCATCCTGAAATCATCTCTCCACCTTCACATGGATGTTCGGCTAGGCTTTCCCATGCATGCACAGGCTTTTCTCGAAGGCAGGTTTCATACCCTCTCATTAATCAAATTTGTTTAGGTTCTGTTATGGTGAATACTCCTTTCTCATCCTCCTTCTAGAGATTGTTCTTTATAGGTTATCTGGTTTGCATCTACACTTAAGGTGGCCTGAAGGCCATACTGAATCGAAGCCCCGGGAGGCCCAAAGGCCTTAAAGGACTCGAGGACCAAACCGGGGGCCCGAAGGCCCAAAGGGGGAATAGTCCCGACCGTTATAGTGCCAAACAGTACCTACAACTATTCCCGCTACAGTACCTACTACAATACAACTACATTTCTACTATAGTACTACTATAGTGCTCCTATAGTGTCTGGAAATATGCCTCCACCTAGATTTTATCCAAGGTAACCTGGATGAACATAATGAGCCCTCACCAACCAGGAAGAGGTCATTGTGCCCAATCATAAATTACAAAATAAATATATTTAATTCTGTTTAATCTGTTTGATAACTTGTGGAAAGTGAAACTCCTAGTCAAAATGAACAATAATATAGAATACTATTATAAATTAATCATTAAATTGGCAAGTATAAATAGTAATAAAAAAATTATTAAAATTATATGGTTTAAACATTTTAAATCATTTATTATTTTTCTATTTTTAAGAAATAAAATTATATTAAATTAAGAGAAATAGATTTTTTTTAAAACAATATTTTTTCTAAAAGATTGTTTAGTCATGATTTATGCACATAATAGAAAATTAAAATTTAACCCTTATATAAAATTTATTTCAGGAAATGAACTTAAATTTTAAAATTATTCTAAAATATATACTTAGGGTATGTTTTAGGGATTTTTATAAAAATATTCATATTTTGATAATTAGTGAAAAATCCTAAAATTTAATTATAACCCGATATTTTTTTTTAAAAATTGTTAAATCAATTTAGGTCATTGGAATCATTTTTTATCTGTAATTTTTAAATAAAAACATATTATACTTTTTTAAATTTTCTATTTCAAAATCTGTTTTCTCATAACGTCCACGAAATTAATTTTTAATTAATTTTTACACATTTTTAAATGTAATTTTGTACATTTGATTCAATATTTGGAATAAAAATAATTTATATTATGTAATAATTTCATCATAAGTTTTGAAGATAATGAATAATAAAAATAATAATAACTATTTATTACGATTAAGGTAAAAATTGATTTATCAGGGGATAAACTAAAACAATAAGTGTTAAAATGATCTATTTTTTCATTAATATATTTTATATCCATATTTAATCCTTATATCTTGTAACTATAAATAAAACTCATTTTCCCCTTTTTTAGGTTTCAAACATGTGTATATCTTTTTTTTTTCTTTCAAATATTTCAATTTTGACACTTACCTCAACTATAGAAGGGACACCCCGAATCATCTCCCATTCTCACCCTCAAACCATTTTACCTCAAAAAATACCTCCATAAATAACTTCCAAAATTATATTCGATCATTTCAGAAGAATTATTTTGGGTATAAATCCAACATAGTTTGTCTTCTGGTGTGATCTTAATTAGGTTACTCGAAGAGGTGGTATTGTTTTTCGACAAGCATTTTTAATTTGATTGTTCCTCCACCTAATTAAATTATTATTAAATCATGATTGTAAAATAACATAATTATATTATATATGATTATTTTTTATGTAAATGTAATAAACTACAACCATCCCAACCTTAATCAAATGGTTAATGAAATAATTATTCTCTTGTACATCAAACTACTGCCTCACAAAACGATGACAAAATGTTTTCCATTATGCCACTTATGGTTATGATTGATTAGTTATATAAATTATATATAAGATATATATAACATAATTATTCCTTTATATTATTTATTCTATGTATAATCATTTTACATTCCATTTTTAGGGGATATGATATCCTCGCCTGTGTGTACCACAGATTACCGCCTAGTAGAGAGATGATATTTATCATCCATTAACACATTACATGGAATGTTTTTGGAACTAGAAAAATCATCCAAATGATAATAAAAAATCTTCCATACATGATCCATGTGAATAACTCGTTTCTCAAGATTCAATTAGACAGCTCGTAGAGCCCGAACAGAGTTACAGATTATGAGTTATGGAGATTTAATGTTGGGATGGAAAAAAAGTTCATGGAGCCCATTTGGGGAGCTCCCTCCATGATCGTGGAGTAGAAGAACATGACTGGAGCCTCCACTAGTGCCATTAAGGACATTGGGGAAGCCTCCGTGAGTACGAGAAACTTGAAGGTATCCTCCGTGAGGCTAACAAAGGCTTTGGCAGTAGCATTTGAAACTACAAGAAACATGAGGGAAGTGCCTTCGGTTGTGCAGCGTGATTTCCTTCATGATGCCATTTTATCTTCGTGGTGCACATTTTTTCTCTATGGTGAGCTCGGCAGACCACCATCACCTATAAATAGCTGGATCGCCTCTTCATATGGATGATTCTACCCATTCAGTTCCAGATCTCACATTTCACGGTGCAAAATAGTACCACGATTTGATGCCCTTTTACGAAGGCCTCCACCCTTGGAAAATGTGAGATCCATATTTGGGTTTCTCAAGGATCCGCAAAGAATTAATCCTTTATGGAGAACTCTCTTAATAATTCACCTTATGCTAAGGCAAGGCTATGATCCACGAGCACCTTTCCTTCATGAAGCTACTTCGTGAGACCCTGAGCTTCGCGAGACCCAGGATCTATGAGACCATGATCTCTGTGAAGCTCAATTATTTGTGAGACCTTGAGCTCAACAAAACCCATTCAATTATGATGCTCTACCCTTCCCTAATCTCTTACCTTCGCACCCACCCGTCCATACAAAGGGGGATGTGCCCCCACACCCCCACTCGAAATCAGTGCCAGGCTATTGTCCCAGAACTCCAAGATAGACCTATCTCTTCTGCCACTATCCTCCATGAAAAATATAGAGACACACCATGAAATTCTTGGGTCATTCCATCTATATTTTCTATATCAAACTTATGTGAACCTACCTTCAATTTATGGAATACCATGATTCGATAATCTCTTCCACACTCAATGAAATACCTTGAGTCGCCATATTCCTCTTGGTCCCATTCACATGTCATGAGTTGAGATTCTCATTTTCAATTCTTTGAGTACCTTGTATCGAAGAACTCCTCAAGCAACTCTTCTAAACCCAATCAATTAACTCCTATGTAAGGTTGGACCAGTAATGGAAGCTCTTGGGTTAGTCCCAACGCCAGCCATTTCTAGGTATATTATGCCTAAAATTCCTCTCTACCTGACTATACTCTATAGTACACTCTATATGAAAAACATTAAAAGACTATTTCTCTAAAAAAGTGATCGCTTCTGTGCCAAACAAAAGATTCTAATAGTCCTATATACATGAATATAAAATTTAGTAAACACTATATAACCAACATAGGATTCCTCTTTCTTCAAAAAAGTGATTCCTTATGTGACAAGCATAGGATTCCAAGAGTCCTCTTTATAAGAATACAAACTGTTGAAAACCTTATACGAATAACATCAGATGCCTCTTGTTCTGAATAATAAATTCTTTATTCCCAATCAATAAGATTCCAATAGTCCTATCTACCTGACAATAAACTATAGTACACTCTATGTGACAATCATAATATTCCTCTTAATCTGAATAAGATATGAATTATGTGCCAAGAATAAGATTCCAATAGTCCTCAAGAGATGAAATTAAACTATATCATTCCCTATAACTCAATAATATGATGCCTCATGTTCCAAATAAGATATTTCTTATGTGACAAGAATATTCCCTGATTACAGTGGAATAATTTCAAGACCATTGAAATTCATTTGAGGAATCCATCACTCCACCTCAGGCTTCATGTATCCTTCATTTGGATCATCATTATTTTTCATGTATGAAGGGACCCCCTAATTCTCTAATCCCATTCCTCTTATTCTCACCTAACATTCTAGGCCAACGCCCCAGAAGAATTTCAATGACACTTTGAGTTAGGACACATGATTCGAATACGGTCAGCGGTTTGCCCTAGTTTGTTTATTTCCATCATAGGATAATGTGATGTGGATGTTTAATTTAGAATATGGTCATTAGTTATCTCCCTATGTCGTGTCACCCTCATTATGTTTTGAATATTGGTCATATGATTAACACTTTTCATCTATCTTCATTTGGACTAATTCCACCACACTTGGCATTATACTGCTTGTGAGCATGCACATAGGTGTAGGACTCAATTATATGCCTCAACCCACTAGTTTGTTGGGATTCCCTCATGTACAAACCCAAGGAAGAAACTCAATATACTCCCTTGCATAATCCCCATACATCACTACCACTCCTTAGTGGAAGCTGAGCAGTTTCCATGTGTAAGTCCCATTAAACATTTTTTTCTCAAAATCAGATTTTGGGAAGCTTCGATGCATAAGACCCATGCCCCATTTCCACTTCAGAGTGGCACCTAGGATGCTTCTATGCATAAGCCCATTTCACTGTTTTCTCTCCATAGAGGAAGCCGAGAAGCGTCCATGCATATACCACATTTACCATTGCCAGTGCATAGCGGGACCCCGAACGCTTCCATGCGTAAGCATCATCCACCATTGCCACTCTATAGAGGATCCTAGGAAGCATCTAGGAATAATAAAGTTTCACTATTTCCACTCCTTAGAGGCACCCGTATAGAGTCCATGCATAACCCCCTTTCAGCATCGCCGCTTTTTAGTGGCACCCAGGTAGCTTAAATGAATACGACCCATTCACCATTTCATCTAATTAGAGGCACCTAAAATACATCCATGCATAAACCCAATCCACCATTTTCAATCCTTAGTATCATTATTGGGCTTACCTCTAAGAGTATGTTCCAATATCCATCTCCCTGGGATGCTAACTATGCGTATGAGCTACTATATTCTTCATGGATGCACCTTTTGTGATGTGATCGTCAGGTCTTTGTTGCCCATTATTATTTTCAATTAGTATGACATACATGGGATTATAGTATGAATTAACCATGAAACCCATTTATATGACACCATAGTGTTCAATCCCCATCCCCTAGAACTGAACTATAAGGAATTCGATCTTTTCCTGTTCCAGACAAGGTACATAGGAAGCCACTCTGAGGTTCATGCCCATCACCCGTTGGTCTTGACCACTTCATGTAGGTTTAACCTGATCACACATGTTATTGAACTATATTCCACTTTTTTAATCCAATACATTAACTATATTCTCTCAGACTATTTGCCTTCTGATCCCTATCTTGTATAGAGGGTATGCATGAAACCTCCCCAAGGATAAACCCCAAAAATTGTTAAACTTTAGAATCATATTTGTGGGGACCCACATCCTTGTTCCCTCTCATAGTGGCCTAAGACTATCTCCTAGGTAGCTAACCATGCATAATCCCCAAACTCAATTCACACCCCTCCATCCAATAGCTTCCATATTGCAATGGGCTTCTAACCATGCGTAAGCCAAAGCATGTTGTTAGGTCACTATCTATTATATACACCCTGATTCCATGCCCCCTTATCAAAATAAATGGAATTTTATTCCCATCATGTGGATATCTAGAAATACTCATTGAGGTTCGAACCCATCATTCATGTCCCATCCTGGTCTCTCCCCCAAGCCATTAGGCTTCTAGAAGGTCATTACTTAACCTGGGAGTTCTACTTCCTTCATGTTCCTTCTATGCATCAATTTTCACAGGATGCCTCCTCAAGTGTGTCATTTCCAAACTGAATAACTTAGACTTGGATTACCTACCATGAGGATATATAGGAATCCCCCATGAGGTTAAAGTCTGAAACCAACATCATCTTCCTATTGGTTCCTCCCATTAATCTCATTCATGTCAACAAATCATCTATCATCTTTCCTAGATTTACCTGGTTCGCCACATCCTAGTGGTATCTTACCATTTCCTTGCATATATGACCATGAATAATCCCCTCAAAATCCAAAACTATCCAACCAAGAGGGTCCCTCTTGTGGTTGGTTGTTACCCATGCATAAGCCCCAATATGTCTCCTTGTCATTGTCATTTGTGTACACCCCAATTTCCAGTTTGGCCTTTCTAGCTATGTGGGTTTTTATCCCTATATTCAAGACATGGTATGTTGGAAGACTCCTCGAGGTTGAATCCCATAAAATGGTAATCCTAGGTGCCCCCTTTCTTGGGTCACTCTTTCCCATCCGCCCTCAGTGGTGTTCAAGACAGCCTTCAAGGTGTGATATCATCCCAGTTTGGGACACACCACCCTGGGTCCACTCTCTTTGGTCATTCTGGCCTATCCATATTGTTTCCTCCTTTATAGGGAACACTCTTTCTGATATTCCCCTCGTTGTGTTCATATCGGACATCAGGGTGTGATATCATCCATGTTTGGGACACACCACCCCGGGTCTACTCTCATTGGGCGTTTTGACCTATCCAAATGATGTTCCCCATTCCAGGGGTGCACTCTTCCTGATCCACCCATAATGGTGTGAAAATTAATCCTATATATCTCCACAAGTCATTAAACTCGCGACCTACCCTATGATGAATATGGGATGTCTGAGGAAAACTGGAAAAACTACATCTTTAGCATAAATGTATTCCCAAGACGTTAAACTCAAGACATCCTTGTGTTAAACATGGGAAGATAAAGAGAACCTCAGTGACTGGAACTCGACATAAGATAGCCCACGAACAATGTGGGATGCCTCATATTATGCGCCCTTAAGATGCCCTCGTATGTGGAAGAATACAGGTTCCTTGTTGTCCATGCATCAAGCGATGCCACAACATATCTGACGTTACCATCTACTCTGAATTAAGGATCATGCCCTGTAATAAACCCTTTCGAATGTCCTAACAGAAGTAGTTTAATTAACTAGCTTCCATAATTATATGGCATTGGGAATGAAATCCATATAAAATTTCATAAATCTATGAGGAAGACCCATACTAGGAGATAAATTTCTAGGAGGAATCCATGGAAGGAGATAGTGACATCCCATTATCCCATTTTTATCAATGATAAATCATACCTAAATAATCAACAGATGCCGCCTATCATTGGAAAGTAGGAATGTGGGGAAATAACCAACACGTAGAAGCATGAGAATGTACCCCCTAGAAAAAGCCTCATAAAAAAGATGATAAGGTTAAATTTAATGAATATATGAGATAAAATGACATAATTATGACATTAATGACATATTTATTGGGTTTAAAAGATAATGCATCATTTTATCATTTTACCCTTTCACCCACTGAATGATGACAATGTCCTTCATGTACGTGTAGACTATCAAATTCACGAAGTAGTATGACTCTATTTTCATCATAACATGGATGATATATATAATATTATTTAAAGAAAAAATATTATATTTATTATATCATGATCATTCATGAATGATAAACCATTACTTACCTCCTTTATATAACGATCATTGAAATATTGAAAAGTTACTCATATATACATGTGGCCTACAATCCCCATGATTGTAACATAAATAATTTATCAAAAAAAATATATTTAATTATTAGATTTATAATTATATCTGATCAATAAATATGATAATTATTTAATGCTGATTAATCTGGAGATGATTAAATAATGTCCTCCTTGACCAAAGTCACCCTAAAAAATTCATTTTTAAAACCTAATACAAATCTTACCAAAACACCGCATGTAAACCTAGTTTATTAATTTATCATTTATAATGAGGTAAAGAGATAAAAAATATGAATAATAAATTTTAATTTTTTTATGAAATTTAATAATTATCATAATTTTATTATGGTGGAAGATAAATAAATTATATGACAAGTCGAGCTCAAGGTATGGGTTTCTCATCTCAAATTTTCTTTAGTGATGCATATTCCATATTCATCACTTATTTACATTTTGTAGTGTATATTATACCCATTTGGTATTTTATATCATGAATATATTTATATTAAAGGTTATTCAATTTTCTTTTGAATTTATTTCTTCTATGGGGCTTACGATTTAAATGTTACCAAAGTGGTAAAGATTTATTTCACAATCTCATCATTGTTCATGATTATTTATGTTTACATCTCCCTTTGGGAATTAATTTATATTCATATATTAAAATCAATATATATTCATCTCATATGTTTATTCATGAAATTTTTCCAATAATAGTAGCATTTTTCATACTTAGGTATTTATTATGATTCAGAAATTGTTTTTAAGAAAATGCGACATTATTTACCTCTTTAGTTGAAAATAATCATTCATCAAAACCGAGGTCAGATAAATATGTTTCTAAAAATATATTTCACCAATTATAATTATTTTTAATTTTTTTTATAAATTTTACATTTTTACAAAATGTTTATAAATTAAGCTTCATTTCATTTAAAAAATGATTATTTGTCATTTACTAAAAATGCGAATGGAATAATTGTTTTAATTTGTGTGGAATAAATAAAAATTGAAACAATCATCAACAATAAATTTTATAATTCATATTTTAATATTTTTAAAAATTCATCTTCAATGGTAATTATTTTATAGATTTTCTATATATTTTTAAAATGTCATCTTAAAAATGGAACAATTATTTTTTTCAACATTTTTTATTGATATTTTCATAGAAATTTTTTTATCAATTACATCATAACTCTATTTTAATTATTATCCTTTTAGAATATTTTTAATTTATTAAAGTTTTATTATTTATATAGATTGTTTATGATAATTTTTAATTGGTATATACAGTTTTATTAAAATTAAAAATTTTACACTAGATGGTTTATGATTATGTTTGTTGATTGGGGTATAAATTAAAATTTATTGTTTTAGTTTTTTAATATGATTGTATATTTGTATTATGTTTCACCACTCTAATGTGAGAAATTTAGTGTTCTTAGTATGTGACGAGATGGGCCTTCTATATGCCCTCAATATATTGATGGGTCTTGTAAGAAAAACTAGATTGGGTTTTTGGATAATGGATTACCAATTTATATAGATGTATTATTAGATAAACTTGATAGTATTAGATATCTTCACACATGACTTTAATGGTATGAATTAGATGTCCATCATTATGCCTTCAATTATTATGAATTCAACTATTGATATCCCATGTGGATATTTGATTAGGTTGAATATCCAAAGATAAGTTTTGAGATCATGTGATTATTTATATGGATTTATTTGATCATCATTCATTAAATCCATATTATTATCAAGTTGATGAATTAATGGAATGTGTTTTATTTATTTAAATTTATTTATTTTTATTCCTTATTTATTCATTTTTTTACTCTATGCTAACCTTTACCAACAATATGATCTCAACACTTTTTTATGATTTATTTTTTCCTAGATATTGGGAAGTGTTTTTTGATTGATATGTAGGGATATACGATGGGGAATAATATAATTTCTAAATAACATTTTCTCTTTATTGAATTTTTTAAAATCTAATGTGAATTTTAAGTATGCACGAAGTTTACCTAGACTATAATACTATTCAGTCCTCCTGGATGTGATTCCTTATATCATATACCTATGAAATTAAGCAGACACCATCTATGGGCTACTAGGGTCAGGGTCTTTACATGGAATCTAATTTTTTAAAATATTTCTAGGATAATATTATGATGTATTATAAGGATTACCCTACATGGGTCTGTTGTTCTATGGTCATGTTATAACTCAATCCCTATATGCTATTTCTTCTTCAATAAATATTTAATTTTATTTCAATTAACAAAACCTACAGTATATCAAATTATCATAAATAATCAAAAAAACATATAAAAATTATCCATGAATACTCTATTCATTTGACATATGAATATTTTTAGTAAATTTTATAATGCAAAAGGAATTAATATAAACTCATAATTAGTATACATCATGTGATAATAAATATTTATTATAGTATCTATGATTCTTAGGTGTAAAATAGGATTTGATCCTCATTGAAAATTTGGTATTATTAGTTGAGGGGATAATTTTTAGTTAGATTTATGATTTTAATAATAAGGGCTGAACCCCCTAAAAAGTATTTCTTTTGAATTGATGTGGGGGATGGGTGGTAGACTAGATAATCCGGATAGTACCAAGTGGAGGCCAGGGAAGGCCAATCTACTACAAGAGTCACATTCTATCCAATGACCATTCTTGAATCTAGGAATCCCTAATGGTCTCACATAGTAGTTGGTGGCCTAATATCTTCAAGTTGGTGTCCTATTAGGATCCTTTTATGTGTGGAGCCAAATCATTTCCACTAGGTTCCCCCATTACATATAATTCATGTTTGCTACTATTTTGAGAAATTACATCTTTCCCACACCCTCCACTCCCCCTCATCCTCCATAGATGATCCCCATTTAATTTTTTTGATGGATTTACTGCATTGTATAATCAAGAGCCTAATGTAAGGCTATATGTAGTCTTTCTTCCTTTCTCCAGTTATTTTAGTGGATAGGGATCTTATGGTTGTTATATCTAATGAAACCTACATCCCAAGTATTTTTCTGTTTTCATGATTTATATCTTTTTAATGTCAAGGTTCTAAATGATAAATGATATGTATACTCTTCAAATCATGAGGTAGGTGGTCCATAAGAGTAATCCATATCTGTCTTTTTTCATAAGTGATGTCGTTGTGAGGTAAATTCAACAATTTAGTGTCTCGACCTTTGTTTTAAAAAATGTTTTAAATTTTTATTATCTTAATTGAATTCCTTGTTTATAATGTCTCAAACTATATGGATAATGATATTCCCTGAGGGGTGACATTCGATGGGTTTTGAACACAAATGGTCATGGGTGAGGATGGTTTCAATTTATAAAGGATTAATGTGACATTAGATTTAGAATATATGGTTGTGAAATATAATTATAATACTATCCAAATTTTTTTTCATGGATTAAACATTTTTTGGGACCATTTGACTTAAGAGAGTTTTCTTGAAAATGGTCTGGACCTTGAAGTGATTCAAGGGAAACAGAAATGGTTGTTTGTGAAAATAATTGTGAATTATTTTAGAATTTAATTTTTGAAAAGGTTATGGAAATTATGGGATGACCTTATTATAGATAAAAATGGTGAACTGAGGTTATGAAATGGGTTTTTAATATTCTAAATTAAATGGTAAAATTTTGAATTGTATTGATACGTAAAATGATTGTGTTGGATAAATAGAGTTCCAGTAAACATCATATATGACTTTATTCATTAATATATTGTAAACAATAACCTATTTAAACATGACTTGGAAAATGATAAGTATCTTATATAATATAATTGAGATTTTATAATGTATTGGACTCCAATTCTAGTTTTGGGTTTTGGTAAATGAGATTTCTTCTTTAAATTATTGAGTTGGGAATCTTTCCTTGGGTTTTATCCCTTGGATTATGTATTGTACATGAAATGGTTGGAATTATATTATTTATTGTGGATATCATTAAAGTAATCACGTGTATTTAATCATTGGATACATCATTTGATGGAAGGATGTCTAAATATGAGGAATTTTAAGAGTTTCCTTGGATCACTTAGCCATTTATAACTGTTAATTCCTCAGAGTATATCCCATTAGATTTAGGTGATTTTCATTTTATTTTATTCCATAGAATAATTTTGTCAATTCCATTTGGTTACCCTTGTCAATTCCATGTGATATTCTATCAGGAATCGCCTTGATTATATGAGACATATTGAAATGGGTGAGTAACTAGATTTGAGTTCATCCTAACACTTTAAATTCAATGGACTAAAAGTTACTTGGATTTATTTTAGATAATTATATGTTAGTTTCCATGGATTTGAAAATATAACACTGAGAGAATCACCGTGGAGGACTTCCTTAGATAGTGGATTGACATATGAGGGGAATGCCATGTAAATCCCCTGTAGATTCACTTATTTTTTTTGGATGTTGTTATATTATCAAGAACCCAAATTATAGATACACCAGTGATGGATGAAGTAGGTAGTTATAACCTTGGGTGTCACTATATATATATGTATATCAAGTTGTGATAGATTTGGGTATTTAGATTCTATATAGAAAATTAATTTTTTATTAGTAGAAATTATATATGCACTTGTTATCCAGATCATCTATTTTATGTAAATCATATTTTGGTTCCAAGAAAGATATAATAAATCCCTAATCCATCTTACATGACACTTGGGTAACTATGTAGAATCCTATATTTTTATAAGTCTTATTTTTATGGAAAGTTATTATTTCTTGTTATTTTTCTTGAAATGCTATAGTGGAGTATGTATGATGTGACCTGGAAAAAATCTCAATTGATTTGTGAATGAGTTTATATTTTCTTTTATTCATTTTGTTTAATCCTTTAATGTGATCTATACATGGAGGATTTATTATTACATGTTTTTAATTACACATTATCATTGAATTATCATTCATTAATTACTGTTGGAAATTTTATTGTCCTCTTTTGGATGATTATTTTAAGTAATTAACATGTCCTTATTTTTTCTAATATTATTGTGAGTTTGAATATTTGGTATAGTATATCCATTATATCTTTATAAACCATAACTATTATTTAGCATCCTCTGGAATAGGGATAGGGGAACTCGAGGACATTGGTTCACTATCTTGAGGAACTATTTTTGTTTCTTCAATGTTAAGTGATATAAAAATGGTATAATAGAATTAATTTCATGTACTAGGGTTTAGGTATGGGATAAATGAGATAAAAAATTAGATAAAACATAGAAATATGATCATTATGAAGAGTGGTTAACCCATCCATGGGGTAAGCACATGTTTACAGGGATGTGATATGTTATTCCAAGATTTCAGTTATTACAATTTTATATAATTATTACATTGAGTGAGACACATAATTTGGGATGTTACTTGTTCATTAATAAAGTTGGATCTTGGATCGGTAAGTCAAGAGGGTATGGAAACATCCATAAATCATTTCAGGAATGTATGGATTCATATGACATGTATCAGGCCTAGGACATGTCATTTAGATGTCGATTTCATGCTACTTGTAGTTTATATTATAAAGAGGTTATATTTTATTGATTATATCAATATGATTTATTTATACCAATAGTCTTAAATTTACTTTTATCATGGTTGGTTGGTTAGTTAATGAGTCTAGTTTATCATATATGGGTTTTCAAAATTTGGATATAGTGTAATCTTACGAGAATAATTACAAAGATGATATTTTGATGTATATGGTAATATAAATGAATTGATAATGGCCATTATTAAATATAGTTCCTATATTCATCATATAATGTTTTTACCTCATGAAATGTGAAAGATAAATTATTAAACTGTGCCTTTTTTTAATTGATATCTTGTCAGTTCTATGATAGAATTAATGTATAGCTTCTATAAAAAGAAAATTAATTTATAAATGATAGTTTTGGTTACATAGAGTGAAAGTAACCAACCTGTAAGGAATTTTATATTAAATATTAATAAATTAAACCTATTAGATATATATGTGGCAATTTTTGAATCTTGGTAAACCTAGTAAATGTGAGATCAATGTAAAATTAAGGATATATTAAATAAAACATCAGTAATAAATTTATCATTATTTCCCATCATATCATTTTAATTTTATTCTATTCAACCATCTTTGAAATGTTAATTTTGTGCATTTTTAATGACCTAAAAAATGTTACATCATAATGTTTTAATCCTTAAATATACGAGGTGACATAGAGGCCTTATGTGTTTTCCTTGACCTAGTGTGTGGGACCTGTGACTGCTGTGAGTGACTGAGTTTCAATTTTCCCTTATCATAGACCATTCTTCTATGCATTGATTACCCTAGTGAGGGAAATTAGTGATATAGAGAGAGATTGGTTTATGATAACAATAAAATTGGGGATTATAATTCAAAATAACTTATTACTTTCAGATAAGGAAAAGTAATAAACCATGAGTGGTGACTCTTATGGGGCTTGGTTTATGGGCTAGGTCGGGGGACCTAGTTAACTTTATGTTAAAACTAGTGTTTAGTTACTTTATTACTTGTGACCATTAAGGATAAACTATGATAGGGGTTTTCCATTATCATGGATTACATTATTTATGTGAGACTGGGGTGGATACAATGGTTTATGAATTCAATAAATGTTTGGTGATTCCGCATTTTGGTGTGTTTTTGGTGGAGTAACCAACACCATATTTCATTGTGTGTAAGTCATTTTAAATGGAATTATCATCAATATTCTTAGACTACACTATTTTTGATGTGGTTTTGGTAGGAAGTGGAAATTTTGTTAAGTAGTTTTAGGTTTTGGAAATGATGTCGTAGACGATGGGTGGTCATGAACTTGGTCTTGATATATGCATGGCGTCAGACCTATCGTCAGAGATCATTTGAGTTATATCTTTTTAGTATAAGTAACATTCTATTGTCAGGGGATTTCACCTATATAGTCTCATAGATCCTATGACTATTAATTATTTACTCATTAAAAAAGATTAAGGTTCAGTAAGATGGTCATAATTGGGAATGAGTGATCAAGGATTCGAAATGATCACTAGGTGGTATAGTGAGTACACATTGTCTAGATGAAAATGTAATTACACTTGGGTCATGTAGTGGTTCCTGAGATCTATGACTAGATATATTGAATTAGATAAGTAATTTTTTGGATAGTTAAATGAGAATGAAAAAATGTTTATAATTCATTGAATCATGATTAGGGGTTTAGGGAAGGATTAGTTGAGTGCTTGACCTATTCTAGTATGAGATATCCCTCTAATGGATTGGAGCTAGTGGGGAGAAATTCTTATTGTTTTGGAGTTAATATAGTTGGTAGGATATGTTGTGATGGAACTCTAAAAAAGTGAAGTGCCAATTTTTAAAAATGAGTATTGAGGGAACTTCTGGTTAAATACAAGTGGTCTATGTGTGAGAAATGCCAATAGTATGGGAACAAGATCCTAGTTTGGATGCGATGAGTCTAATGGGATCATGAATTGGATTTCTTGATCAGATGGTCCATGTGTGTGCTCCAATGTTTATTCGATGGATCAAAAAAAAATGTACCCTTGGAAATGTTGATCCAACCAATATTTTGATCGATAAATAGTCTTGTGTGAGCTTAGGGATATAAAACCTGAGAAGTATTTATGTGCATAGTTTCCAAGGGGTTGGTTAGAAAAATGAGAATACCCTTGTTTATAAGGTAATTGTATTCTTTGGATTAGAGTTTTTTGGAATGCTTGATCGATGAGATAAATAATGCTCAATTCTGGGAGGTTGTAGAGCATAGATCGAGATGAGATTAAAATTTGTGATAAATTTTGGGCCGTTTAGGGGACATTTCTTGAAGATAAGTGTAAGGAAATTTTTTTGGTGTAGATACAACCATATTAAAATTGAGCTCATAACCCTTTCGTAGGTTGAGTCTTAGAGGGAACTGAAAATTTTTCTATGTAACACTTATGAGTGAGTGGGTATGGCCACTTTTGACCACTATTTTTGGTGAGAGATAGGAAATGAACCAGATTATTGGACTATTGTCACATTGAAATGATGAAAATTATACTCCCAAGGTGTGGTTAATAACAGTAGTAATAAAATAATACCTCAGTGGTAGAAAATGTTTTTGGAATGTCAGAAAAGTATTTAGATAGTTTTGGAATCCCTAGATGTTGGATCCAATGTGTTTTAAATGTGACCATGATTCCTTTATGAATGATAGAGGTTAATATTATTTTCAATATTGGTGGATTCCAATTAGTTTTACCAGGCTTAGGAAGAAATAATATCATCTATCCAAGGTTCAATGTGGGGGAACATTCGGCTTTGTTAAGATAATTGTGAATAGTTCTAGTGATTAGTGTTTTGACCATGGTATCTCATCATGGGTCAAACTAGACCATAATATTTTGGGATTAATATGGTATGCTTCTTGTGAACAAGTAAGCATGATATGGTGACATAAATCCTCATCAGTGGAAAAATATGAGCATTATTGTGTTTTTTCAAATGAGTTATTAATTAAGAAATGAAATAGGTAGTCAGTTTTAAAATATAATGTGCATTATTGGGTGGTTTTACGGTGTCCTCAAAATTAGGCATCAGGAGAAAGAAGTGAAGAAACTCATCATTGGTAGCAGATATATTGAGGCAGGTGAGTAGGAGGAGTTTTTTCATTGAGATATCATGTGAAGTTAGATTTATTGAGACATTAAAATTATCATTAAATTCGTTTTGGATACATCCATGTAGTTTCATTAATGGAAAATACTTTTTTTGGAATATTCAATGTGATAGGGTTTTTCTTATTTTGTAAAGGTATTCATATTTTGGATTGAATATTGAAAATTAGAGTCAGTTCCAGTGTGGACTGGGTATCTCACTCATGTTGAGTTATAGTGCATTGAGAACTTTAATGAGTGGTTTTTTAATCCACTAAGAAAAAAATCTGGTTGGAAAATTCTAATGAAGGGAGTATATAAGTTTAATGATCATCCTTGTGATCTATGTATTATCATGGGGATAACTATAATCAAATAAATCTAAAAATGTACATCTGGTTATCATATGATTGAAGAAAGGTATGGATCATTGTGTTTTTCATGGATGAGAAATGACAGTTTTAGCTAAATTTTGTAATCTACATGCCTTATGTTTGAGTTATATCTTGGGAACATGTTAGGAATTTAGGAACATAAAATGACCATTTGGTATAGAATGGAAAACTGAAGTAGGTAAGGTTATAATGTTGTGTAACTAAAATGACTCAATGAGTATGATTAGTGTTATAAGGGATCATTTTTAATTCCCAGGTCTTTAGGTGGGCTTGAGTATCAGTGGGAATTTGTAATTTTAATTTTGTGGTGGGGTATATTTTTTAGTTTGATTTAATATTTGAATTTTGAGGTTTGGGATCCATCAAAATACCTATTTTGGGTGTGAAGTGTAGGTGAGGTGTTAGATCAAGGGTTCAGGAGAGCACTGTGTGGAGTCTAAATCTTACTGGGATAGTGCAGCAACCACTAGCTCACTACTATCCTTTGTATATTCCATGAGTCCCCAATACACTATACTATTATGCGGTGGCCTCCAGAGTAGGTTTTATGAGTGTTCAACCTAATTATTTCACTAGGACCTCATAACTTACTTCTTATTCATGATTTTATACCATTTTTAACAAGTAAACCGTTCTATCATGTTCTATCCTCCATTTATTCATTAATAGGATAACCTCAGTAATTATTTTCGAATACAGTTAGTTCATGGTGTGGTCAGTAGAACACGGTATGGTTGTACGTCCTCTTTACAACATTATTTATCTATTTTATTGGTAAATTCTCCTGCAGTTGTTTTATCTAACGCACCCTGTTTCCATGGAGTTTTTTTGGATTATTGATTTATCATATTTTAATCTAAACATATATATAATGCTTGATGGTTAAACAATTATAAACTCAAGGAATGTTGTCCTTAAGAATATAAAATTATCTTCCTATTTTTCACAAGTGATGTAATTTTGTGACAAATAAGCCAAGCCATGTCTTGTTCCCATTTTAATTAAATGTTCTGAATTGTTCTCAACTATGTTGAATTAAATATTTAGAAATTATTTAAACAAAGAGAAAATGAAGTTCCATGAGGAATGAATATGGTTTTGTTTTGACCATGACTGTTCTTTAACTAATAATTATTTTTTAATTTTAAGGGTTAAATGAGATTTTATAAATGGAATCAATGGCAGTGAAATGTAATTTTATAACCATCAATAATTACTGAATGGGTTGAAAATTTTGGGCAGTTGGGTTATGATATTCACTATTAATTTTTTTTATCCCATGAGGTCAGTTATGGAAAATGGATATATTTATTTGTTTAAAAATAGTAAGAAATGTCGGCATTTATTTTTTGAAATGAATATGATAGTTTTTGGATGAAATTATTATAGAGTAAAATGGAGGTCCGGGGTTATGAAATGGGTCTTGAATGTTACAAAGTGAATTGTTAAAATTTTAATGGTATTTATATGTTAATTGATGGTGTTGGTTAAATGGAATGCTAGTCAGAAACCTGAGCCTCATTTGTTATACCTTTCTATTGATAACCTTTTTCACTACGACATGGAAAATGGTAATGATATTATGTAGTTAATCTGAGATTATAAAATAATTTTTTTACTAATAATGGTTATAGGTCTTGGAAATTGATTATTCATGTGAAAATAATTGAAATATATTGAATAACATGGGTTTCATCCCTTGGATAATGTTTTGTACATGAAAGGGGTGGGATTTCTAGAGTGATCTTGGATTACATTAGAAGAAATTATTGGATACCATGGGAGGATTCATCATTGGATCCAAAGAAATATAATGTTTGTGAATTCAATATGCCACATTTTATTACACACTGATTCATCATTGATAATTTCTCATGGAATATCCCTCTCAAATTTTGGTGATGTATTATATATTAAATGAAAAATATTAATATCAGGATCTCCAACATGGTACCATTGTTAATACCATGATTTGATCTTATCAGATTCAGCTTGAATATATGATATAGAATTTCATGGGTGTGGTCCTAGATTCTTGTTGAGAACGAAACATTGAATTCATTGGACTATAAGTTCCTTGGATCTGGTTTAGATAAATCTAAGTCTAGATTCCTTGGATTATATTTTGTAAAACATAGAGGAACATCATGGATTACTTCTTTGGAATCGAGATTTGTTTCATAATAGATAAATATCAAGTTTATCTATATGTGATTACATTAAAAATTCAAGACTATGATTTCTTTAGTTATTCACATTGGAACTTGCATGAGTTAAATGATCTATTGGTGGTGGAGGAGCTCACTGGCAGTGATCCCTTGAAACGATTCCCTAATCTGATGTCATCAAGTGTTTCTCCACCCTCTCGATCGGAGGGGGGAGATTCACATTCTCAATCTCATAGAATTAATCAGTTCTTTCAATTATCCTATCCAGAGTGTCTCCCTTTATTCTCAATGATCCATCTTTCCCTGAATGTTAATGACTTCTTCTAAGGAGTTCCACAACTCATTATTTCCCCAAAAGAGCTCAATAGTGGCCTAGATATATGAAATCTCACATTTGTGGCTCTATTTATTTTTTAGTTACCTTAAGTTGATGAATTAGATCTGTTTGTTTTCTAATCATTGGAACTTTCAGGAGCGTGTGGTTGTCGGATTAATTAACTAAAAACATTTGATGATTCAGTTTGAGAAGGAAGTCAATCTGATTACTACTAAGTCCAAATCCCCTAGACGATGCAATGGAGACTCGTTTTTTCTATTTCGACGGAGTCTCGATTTCCACATGTGGCGTGATTCCTCGACGATGGCGATGTGGTTGAGTCTCCCTGCCTTCCTCTGTCATTCCAAAATCCTACCATTCTGTGTTCCATTGGGAACATGATAGGTAGATACCTATGTTCTGATCATCGAAAAGTGGTTGTATGTCATGCCATCTGTCCACAGATGTGTTTTGTGACTGATGTCGTGTGGTTTCTAGTGAAGTGGCTTTGGATCACTGATGGGAAGTATGAAAAACCAGGTCTTTTATTACAAAATTAATCATAATTTATTACATAAACTTCACTCGATACAACATAGATGATCGATAGGTATAGTGACTTTAGGTATTAGGATCATTATATAATAAATTAAAAAATGAAATATAACATCTTTATTGAAAACTTCTTTTACATGACCACTACATTCCCTTGTACTTAGCATTGCAAAGGGTAACCTAAGGACATGCATAAGAAAAGGGTGAGCTATAAAGCCCAGTAAAGGAATAATCATGGAATAACATGAGGAATACAATACATGTTATAAAATATACTTATAAATAGATCTCAAGAGAAGAATAAACATAAAGGAATGATAAAGCATGATAATCATAACATGGAAATGTGGCAATAACAGTTAACATGAAATTAGCAAGAGCAAAGGCTCAATGCACATAGAGAATTAGCAAACCCTCATTACACATGAATCATGAGTAAAACCTCGTTTCACTTGAATTAGCATGAGTAAACATCCATTTAACATGACGTATCATGATACTAAACTTTACCCAATGCATTGGAGTGCTATAAGGGCCCACCTTTCTTAAACATTTCATTTCATGCATAAGTGTGCCACATGGATCATATAACATGGATTCATAAAAAATCATCATTTAATCCATGATAAAGGAATGTGGAATTTATACATGAAACTTTATAATCAATAAGTAAATGTTCATAAAGGTGAATACCCTTTATAGAGAAATGGGCATGGTATTCTCTACACAATGACATTGCCTTAGAAAATCAGTGCATTTTTGGCAGCGTAACAGCGTGACGTAAGTAATTCATAAAAATGGTTGATGAGAGAGAAAGGTGCATCTCATCATATTTGCATGAAATTTATAGTAATGGGGTCATATAGATACATGTACCAACAATTGTAATTTAATTTTCATTCATGATACAAAAGATTTTCTTGAATTTAAGTTAGGAGAGATAAATTCCTTTCGGAATTTCGACATAGTAACGAGTGTACATGGGGGGAATTTATTGAGAAATAGAGGGGTACATAACATTTCAAACATAAATTGTTCAGTATGGGGGAGGTGAAAAACCACACCCCAACATTTATAATCGAAATTAAAAGGGAATAACAACATTTAGAAAATTGGACAAAAATGAGAAATGAAGAAAAACCCTTACTTGGAAATGTGCTTCAAAAAGATTGAGAGGGGATTGATAGAGGATTATTGGGAGCATGGGGAACCTTGGGAGGATTCTAGAGAGATAAGGGAAGAGTTTGGACAAACTCTAAAGTCTTTTAGTGAGGAGGATGTGGGAGATTGGGTGGGTTTATATAGGAATGGTGAGGAAATTCTTTATTTTTTTGGTTTGGGACACCTTGTGTTAAACTAATTTAAACCACAAACCAACCCATTGTTTTTTCCCATGGATTTTTGAAAAGATAAGTGTAAAACCATATTTTATAAGGTTAAAGTCCTATCTTCTTAAAATAATGGGGCTGCTTATGTAGAGGTGAGTCACACTCCAAAGGGAAACAATTTAAAAAGACAAAGTGTTTAATAAGTCATGAAGGTTCCACTAAAGCTTTGTAAAATAAATCAAAAAAACCCTAAATGACATTATTTTAATGGTAAAAAATTTATCGGATGAACATAAAGTTTATATTATTTTATAACATCACTATTGGGTCATTATGATGTCATAAAACACAATATATATTTAAAAAACATTTAATTTTTACCCAAAATTTTTTACTATCTCGGAAAATTATGATAAATTAACCATTGGATAATTTCAAAGTTCAGATTCCAAAAATAATATTAATTTTATCTAAATTATTTTATAAATATGACAATTTTCACTTTTAAAATAAAAACCAACATTTATTGAAAATTAATTGGTTTTGACAGAAATGGATTTCAAACTATAGTAAAAATTACAATTGCATTCAAAAAATTATACGATAATTTATATTTAATAAAAATTAATATAATAATAATAATAATATTTTACTAAAATATTATTTAATTAAAAAATCCAATAATTCATCAAAATAGATTTCCTAGTTGAACATTAACTAAAAATACTATTTGTGCTTTAAAAACTATTTACAAGGTTACAATAATAAAATGAAAGTATATTCATTATTATATATAAATATAATTTAAATAACCATAGTACTAGGGTCTTGTTAAAAACCCCTTAAATCATCTGAATAATACTGAAGGGTGAGGTGTGCGATGGTGATAGACTCTTGGGGTGGCTCGAATAACATCTCTAGAGTGGTAATCTCTAACAACTTCCACTTTTCCCATAGGCGGTTTCACTCAAGTTTAACGTGTTCAAGCTCAGCTTGATCTTGGTCAAGAGAGAAGCCCAATAACTCCAACTCCTTTCCAAGATCCAAAAAATGGGCTTCATACGGGGCAAGTCTACTGGATGAGGCCATCACTTCCTTTGTCTGAGTAAATTGGATTTGTTAAAGCCCATATTTATACTGATCATGTGATCAATGTTCAACGATTTCAATAGAAATGGTCACAATTCTTAATGGTTTTATAAAAACCAAAAACATAATAAAAAATAAGTTCATATGTTGTATAACCATTTCACAAATTAATAAATTAAATTAGATCAAGAGGGATTTTCATTAAAAAATGTTTCGGTCATTACATGATGGAATTTCGGTGGAAGTAGGAGGTAAGACATAAATCCTGGATGCTTTATTATGTTACTTTTAGTCAATTTGGACATGTGTAAATGGTATTTAAGAGCAATGACTTAACTGGGTTATTGAAAAGGGCGACGAGGATGGGCAACAATGGCAGTGATGCACCAAATTTGGCTATGCCACTATTGAAGGTTCCACCTAGTAACATGTCATCAAGACATGATTCTGTATAAGGATATCAATACCAGGGAGTTTGTATGGAAAGGAAGTTCATTGGGCATATAGTGGATGAGGTGAAACCTGTGGTAAAGGAAGTTGAGGCAGTGGGGAAGCTTGGTCCCATAGAGACCAATGGGGGTGATGTTCGGAAGGAGAAACAGTGGAGGTCACAAAATCCGATGGTGAGGTAGGTTTTCAATACTCTATAACTTGATTTTGGTATTAATAAGTCTCTCTAAGTTGATGTATCTGGTTGTTCTTCGCGGCCAGAACATATTAATCAGGCGGATTTCGACCCCGCTGCTTCTGGGGATGGCACAATTCTATGAGTTTTGGATGACTGTGTTGAGAATTTGAAAAGGAAATAAAAATTGTGGTGCAGGGGTGGTTTCCATTGTTCCCACTTGTAATTTATTTCATGAATTGGAGTATGAGAAGACCTATAATACTGAGGGAGGTACTTCACTAAATGAAAGTGGAAGTAAGAATACATTTACTTGTGTAACTAAATTGTATAAGGGGAATTATGAAACTTATGTATTTTCATAATAGCCACATTATTTGGATATTATTGATGCTAACAGTCCTTCTCATCAGTAGCGGGGAGCGAACGAGGGGTACCAAGATGTTCACATCAATTGAAAATGGGGGGGACCTCTCTGATAGTGGCAAGGAGATTGTTGGAAGCCTGGTCCGGCCCTCCTAAAGTGAAAATTTTGAGGGATGGAAGAAGAATTGTTCTGGGAATGAGGGACCCATGCCTATCCAAACATGAAGAAGGTCGATGAAGGATTATTCTTGTCTACTAATGCTGGTGTCTACCAGGTCTACTGTTGGGAAGGGAGGTGGGTAAGCCTCTAGCTTAATGAAAGGTATGAAGTATACTAAGGAGATCATTTCATTGGAGAAGTTTAATCTTAGATGGAAATATTCGAAGCTTCTGAAGCATTATGAAATCTCAGAGTGGGAGTCAGCCGCTATGGAGGAAATAATCTATCATGGATGTGGTGACAAGTATGACTTTTATGATATGTATTTGTTTTTCTTCCTTGTAATGGTTGTTGGTTTACTATTCCTTTATTTTAATAAATGGTCAATGGCTTAGACTCTGATGGATCTTCCCTGGTAAATCATCTATCAACCAAATTAGTGATACAGGGACATTGGATAAAACAAGTAGGTCCAACATTGGGTTTCATCTCAAATCCCCTGGCCAGTCATTGTTACTGATTTATTTGTTTATTTATATGGTTTATAATGTGTAAAATTAATTTTTTATGTGTATCACTTATTCATGAACTTTTTATATGGGTAGTTTATTTAAGATATTCCATTGGTAGTAGTCTAGAGAATTTTACTCACACCCTACCCATACCACCATGGAACATGGGACCCCAAGCAGATGACTATCAATTTTAACGTCACGAGATTATGGAAGGGGACCACTACTTGAGGGTTTACTTAGTATTTTAGAGTGGAATATGGATGATTGGACTATGCTAGACTAAGGTCTAGTTTTAGGATGTGTTTAGATATACTTTTTTTATTTATGTTTTATCATTGTATATTATACTCTTGTGGGGGATCTATTTTCACATGCATAACATTAATTTTTTTTTATAGAATTCAGACTTAATGGATATTATTTTAACATTGTCTATCATATTTTTTCTTTTTTTATCTATTCAATAAGTTATTATTAGTTCTACTAATACTGTGGCAATTAATGGAGGGTGTAGTATTTACAATGTGTCCTCATAGACTCTTACTAGTAGTCTAAAACCATTAGTGTAAGAGGAGGTTAACTTGAGTCCCTGTGTAACACAATACCGAGGTACCCGTTCAATGGGTTCCAGTTTTGGGTGTCACATTATCCTTCATTACTTTTAATTAGTGAAAATAAGAATGTATATCCATCATTGAAAAGTTCTGTGCTCATTGAAGTTTGTAAAATAGATCATCAATTCAATGTAAAGGATACTCATTCATAATAATAATTTAATTTATCTCTCTATAATAAATGTAAAACCTCATAGACCTATACATCATTTTCAAAAATCATATAGTTTCTCCCTAACATGTGTATTTAGGTCATACAAATCCCTTATAAAAAACTATTACATTTTTCATTTAACTCCACAAATCCCAACGGTTCCATTCTATAGGGAGGGTTATATATGGGTCTTACATTACTAATAAGGTTAATATTGAGTTTAATTTCATATTCAAGTGGACAAAAAGTTAGGTACTTAGATAATATATCAATATAATCCATTATAAATTATGCATCCTTTATTCATCAGATTTCATTTTCATTCTTTGATTCGTCTTCTCTATGAAGTTTGATAAGATGATCTATTAGAGGTGGTTTTGAATAAGTCATATTAAATGAAATTAAAACACTGTTATTAGAACCATGTTTTATTCTAATGACCCTCGAATTATTTTAATGTAGACATGCCAATATATTTTGGTTATTATAAGATTCCCATAATGAGTATTAACTCACAACTCCTTTCTTAGTGCCTTAGAGGATGAATGACTATTCATAGAAAAATTTATAGATATGATTTAATTCATTAATTAAAAATTAAATAATGTATTACATAACATTGATTTTATATCCAAATAACATACTATAACATCAATCAGGGACATGAATTATACGATTGTAAATTCATAATCCTCACATTGCTCCCTTAGCCTCTTTTAGGTAGATTCCATTTATGATGGAGACATTGATTTGAACAGTGTCCAATCTACATGAAATTGATGAATTGAAATTTTTTGGATTATTTCCTTCTAGTTCACTCATTTTATTAATGGACCACATCTCCACACATGTAATAGTCTACCTTTAACGTTAATCAATCCCAAAGGTGTTCCTTTCAAAACATATTTCATGTAAAAAATTGTACACATCCCTTATTCACCATTTTTAAATTATTTTTCATCCTTGACCTTATATTCCATATTACTTTATTTATTCATTTTGAAATTGAAGTATTTGTTTAACACCTTCTTAGTATTGATAGATCAAATAACTATCACATTATATGAAGAAAATTGTTTGAGGCTTGAATTTTATATGTATCCTAAATACAACCAATCAAATAAGTTAACAATATTTCTTTCTTGAATAAGTACATTGTTCAAATTATTCCTTGATAACCATGTAAATTTAGTATAATAATCAAGAACATATTCCAATAATTTTTTTCATAGACCAGGGAATTGAAATTCCATGTAATCTCATTTCTCATAAGTAAACTACATCTTAATAGTATAACCATAATTGATTTCAATTCCATATTATCTATATCAGGTTTTATATTGAGGGTTTGAATGAAATATCACCATTGATTAAAAAAACCATTTAGATAATAAAAAACAAAGATATCCATCTCCCTATAATTATTTCCCAAAGCATTGAATACATTATCTAAGGATTTGATCCACTATATAGATTGAAATAGATTTGGAGTTCCATTGAAGGAGGGAGGGTTTTTTCCTAGAAAATTCCACCCTAAAGAAAAGCTTCTGACCATTTATAAAAAATTTTAAAATATATAAGAAAGAGATGGGTGGTGTCAATCCAAAGAACTTTCCCTAACCCATCATGAAATAATGGAAAAACTCATAATAATACATGTCATTCACATACTTAGAATCATCAGCATTTTCCCACTCAAATTAATAATTATCATGATTGGAGATCTCGATAATTTTTGTATTGGACCTCTTTGACACCTTAGAAGAAGATCTAGTAGACATAATCCATTATAGATTAGAATATTCTTCTGTGGCCCACACATGTATGGAACAAGAGTAAATACCTCACTATCAGTTACCTTATACTTTCCATATATAATTGTATCATTAAAAGAGGTATGGCCACCGCTTGATGATGCCTTCAAGGGGTATTGTAATTCACCCCTTCATTATCAATATATTTGGAGTCATCATCCATGAGAATGGGTGGATTATAATCCACCAACTGTATGCATCCTTACCCAAAATGAGACTAATTAGAGTTATACTATTAAACATCCATATTATTCTGAACATTATCAATAAATTCCATTTTCAAATTTCATACCATAATCACCATTTTCAGGACTAGATGCATCCACCTATACATTCTCTTACAAGACAGGACACGTACCTATATTCTGCACCATGTAACCATGATGTTAGGACTAGTTTTAATCACTAAGGAAGAGGCAAATCCCTTCAAATTATTATCTAAAACCTTTGAAATAGGTTTCTTCTCATAGGACTATATGCTAAAAATATGATCCACATTATTATTCACCTTCAATTTCCTCCTACAAGATGTCTCATGACACCAATTTTCATGGAAATAAGAGCAACCCACATTTTTATAGCATGTGTATTGAGTATGATGTTTTTTTACATTATGAAATAAATGAAGAAGTATTTCTTATTCCAATTTATGAGGGATGTAATTATCCAATGCTGATAGATCTATATTATTCATAAGTACATGCTTATGTAACGCCCCGACCCTAGTTACCCAGAGTCGGTGCATTATTGTGTAACATTGGCATGATCACAAAAGATCAAGTCTCGAAAGACCGATTAGTTTAGTAGCCTCAGAAACACTAGATACATTCATAAAAGATACATTACATCATAAAGTTAAAAACAAAAATAACATGGTCTCCATAGTCCACACTCATATCCCCTTCTGACTATCCCTCCAGGTCATTCATAAAATACTTCTTCACATCCTGGAAAATATTAAAACATTGAAAGGGGTGAGATCAGATGCTCAGTAAGGATAACAATATAGCGGAAGCTTTCATAAATAAACATAAACATTTAAGGCAATGTATAACTAAACAAAATCCTTTTAAACATGAACTTCAACATAATATGACAAAAGTAAAATGAAATAATTCCATTTACTTATTCACATGGATATTCTACTGGTCGAATAATCACATGCAATATCAATAACCACTTTCATAATGATGGAATGCATAATGCCAGACTATCATAACAACGTAGCCAAGGCCTCGTGCCAAGACTTGAAATAATATTTCGTCAAGGCCTCGTTCCATGACACTAGTTTGTCTCATGAGACCTACCGATGCATCGAGGAGCTATAGCGGGCTCCAACCATCACTTATTAAGTCCAATGCAATCCTCATATGAACAAGTTTAAACATATCATAAACATAACATAATCATATCACATAAAATATGCATAATGGAAACATAAAATTTCCACATTTCAATCACAAGATATCAATAAAACACAATGATATAATAAAAACACTTTCAAAACCATTTTCAATACCAAAATAAAAGAAAAGTAAAACATGGTATTTAGTTTTCTTTTAAAAAAAAGTTATGGCTTATAGAGGAAGCCAAAACTCATATAATTATCACAACGGCGGAGAAGTCGTTGTCACCACATACGTAAGAAAAAACATTCCTTTTTTCGTTTAGTAAAAACTCTTTGTATAAAAATATTTCTTTTGAACAAAAGTAAAAGTCAAAGGGGTTTATACACCGTATGTATGACAGTTTTGTATAAAACCAAATATGCCTCAATGAATGGAGATTGAGACGAAGTCCTTACAAAGATCATTTTTAACATAAAATAGATCTATTATGTGTATTTACTATAAGTACACATAAATAAAGTACAAATACATGATAGGAAATAATAATTTAATGACATAATTTGAAAGTAGTAGATTAACCCAAAGAATGGAAATTGGGTTAAGAAATTCCCTTACCTCGTGTCCGACATGACTCGACCACACTTTAACCTCCTGAATAATAAAATAGAGTTAATCTCTACCTTCTTAAGAACCTAAGTTCATTATTCCTTTTATATCACTTATTACCATGTCATGAACATTATGTAATTATTTAAGTTTATAACGGTCGTTTTGTCGATCTTAGGTACTTGAGTCAAAAAATAAACTTCTTATAATTACACTTCGTTCATGTGGTAATATATCCATTATATAAACAATTATATTCATGATGTATATATCATATACATCATATATATCCAGTATATACATTCATTTATAATATTACATAACATTTAGAGGTAAGAAATGAAATGCACCGTTCATGGAGACGGTAAGCCGTACGTACGCATGAATGCTACATTCACTTCTATTTCGTATTTAATGGAATGAAGTTATAATTATATAAAGGTATAATATAATTCCAGTATAATATAATGTATAATACCATTTACTCCATCCTTTATACATCCCACATATGGCATTAACGATTCATATCACTTCGAGGGGGCGGTAGTCCGCACTTCCTAAAATGAAATTATCGTGTTTACCCATAATGGAAATCATAAATTATGCCACAAATGAGAAATACAGAAGCATAAGGAAAACATAAACATAATATATATATCATATATGAAAATATTGTCATCAAAATGGCCACCACTAGAGGTGTTAAAAGAATATTGAACAATCATCGTTTCGTGAGGCAGTATTTCGCCACCCACAGAAACAATATGTTCTTTAACCATTAGACGAAGGTGCGTGTAAGTGTAAACTAAATAATTATCATAAAAACATCATATTATATTTTATCTACTGGGTTTTTCACAAAATAAATGAATAAAAATAGTTTAATGGGTTAGAGAATCAAAATAAAACAAAACAACATTAGAGAAGACATTACCATAAAATCGGGTATCTCTTTTTGATTTGAGCCGCAGGCTTCCTTGGGAAGACTTCCGCCAAAAGTTAGGATTCTAGGATTAAGGGAGGGAAGTTGAGAGATTATTTGGGAAGAGGCTGGCCTTGCCAAAAGGCTTTTAAGGTGTGAGTAAGGTGGTAGTGGTGGGGGCCTTTTATAAGAGGAGAGAAGGGGCACTGTTGGAAAGATTGAAATGTTACTTTATTATGAAATGATTTTCGGATTCTAAAGGTCCCACAATGATATATTTCTAGGATAAGGTGATAATGGTTCTAAATATACTCATCCAATAGGTTTTTGACAGGTTTAAGTCTTAGATTTTACATTATCTTTTCATTTTATTTAAATCGTTAATTAATGAGGTAATCGCTGCATCGTCATGGTGTCATAAACAATTTAATTTATTTAATGTTTAAAAATTATAAAAAAAGTATAATAATGTATGAAATCGTTTTATCTTTCTAATGAATATTTATAGTCAAAAATATGACTCGTATATATCCATTTGAAAATTGTTTTAGCAAAACAACTTATGTTTGTGACATTTTTATTTTAACTTTAAATAAAAGTTATTTATGTCATTTTCCTACCAAAGTGGCTCTATGGGGTCCCCAAGTTGACCCATGGATTTTATTGGTCGGACATGACACATCCAATAGAGTTAGGCCAAGTTTAAAGGTATTTTAATATTTTTATAATATCATTTTTACCTTAAATTTCACTAATTACCTTTAATCGCGTTTAATTAAACTTAAATGTTACTATTCACCAAAAAATTATTTTAATCCCATTGAACCAAGTTTTACTTCCTAATGATAACCATGTATGTAGGATTTTTGAAAATCAAATCACAGAAGTGGTAATGATTCATTTAAACGAAAAATCAGTTTTTTTAACTACCACTTAGTGGTTTCACTATTCATCAAAAATTGAAGTTTTTCAGAACAATGCCAAAATTTCACCCTAAGATATAATTGATATTATGAATTCAAAAATGATGTCTATTTTAAAAAATTCCAAACATATAAGTTGCATTAATTAATTTTATAATTAATTCCCGCTGTCATAACAAATAGAGTGTTTTTAATAAACAATATATATCAAAAGATTTACAATTGTTTATGTCCAATTTCAAAGTGAAATTAATTCTAATGACCACCATTGGATAAAATGGTAAAAATATATTCTAATTATACTTTAAAACCAATCAATAGTATAATTTATCACTATAAACTATTTTTATTAAAAAAGTTGATTTTAAGTATTTTTCACTATTCATAAAAAAATGGAAGTTCTCAGAAAAATACCAAAAATTCAACATAGGATAATTTTGATATTCCGAATCCAAAAAATTAAGTACATTTTGAAATATAAAATATATATAATTTCAAAAAGTGGGTATTACTATTCATAATGGCTATTTGGATTGGTCGCGGTGTGTTAGAATCTCGAACTTCTGTACAATACAAGCTATTGCATTATTGAAAGAGAAGCGTATCGTGGAAGCTCGGGGTGTTACATTCTCCTCTCCTTAAATAAATTGCGTCCTCACAATTTGAAATTTTAATTTGAAAATAAAAGGTTGAAAATAGAAAATACCTTTGTGGAAAGCCCACATCAGAAATAAGGTTAATAAAAATATAACTTTAAAAGAAAGAAAGATAAGAACAAAGGTCACCCGAGATAGCCCATACTAGGATTCTATGAAAATATGGATATGGAAGAAAAACAAAGCATCAAGGTTTGATAGAGATTTGTAGAAAATAGGATTAGGAGAAAGTTAACAATAATAAAGTCACAAACTTGTGATTGGTGGAACGATCATTGAATCTCCAGTTGGAAAAGTTAACCGGCAACGTTTTTGTTTTATGTTACCTTTCCTAAAGTTGAGGAATTTATTTAAGAGGTTTACTAAGAATTTAAGGAAATATACTTACTTGTCGTGTAGACTTTCATTCTTTAATAAATTTTTACCACAAACCCATCTTTCACTCCAAATGGTAAGAGAACTAAAAAATATTCTATTTATCCTAATTGTATAAGGTTCTAAATATTACCACATAACATTTAGATTAGGAAAACTATTTTGTAATAACCAGGGACTTCCTGTAGGCTAGTGGTAGGTAATAAAGGCCTATCGCACTATGGTTGTGGGTTCGATTCCTGCAGCTTTGTCTGACGCGACAGGTTATACCCCACCCCGCATGTTGTCCTTTTCCTAAAACTATAGTACTATAATATTCCAAAAATAATCTTCAGAAATGTTTTAACCTTAAACAACACTATCCAAAGATCAACTTAATCCATTCCAACCTTTATAGTTATCCAAAATACCTCAGTCCAGACTTTTTCTAAAATGTCCTTAAATTCCAAAATAAATTCCAAAATTAGATTCCCCTAACAAAGTAAGGTTTCTCTTATTGTCACATACTGAAAATATGATTACCTTCATCATATTAAAAGCGTAATTAAAACAACAAGTACTGAAGTACAATCCTTATATATATTACATTATTCTTATAACCATAATCTAGTTCTTGAGTCCAAAAACACAAATACAATAATTATTCAACTTCATCTGTAGTAACAACATAAGCTTGGCCTTGATCCCTTGGCCTTTTCTGAGGTAAGTTTCCCTGACGATTAGGAAATTTATTTGCTTAATTCCCAATTTCCATACAATTGTATCATTCAACATTGATAGCCTCTTTTTTCCCTTGCAATCACGAGCATGGTGACCTTTATCTCCACATTTATAACAAACTCACATTCCTTTTAGGCAAGTACCAGGGTGATTCTTCCCACAATTATCACATAATGAAAAATCCTTCTTTACCTTTTCCCCTTTATCTGTCTCTTGTTCCACCATTCTCTTCTTCTCTTGCTTTACTTTTTTGTCATAAGACTTAGAGAATTCCTTTTCTGTCTTGATAGAACATGAGACTATATCTTCATACGTTGAGAATGATTGTGATACTAAAGCTCGATGGAGAAAATGTTTTAACCGATCAAAGAAATGATCAATCTTTCTTCTTGGGTTACATATCTAATCTGCAGCATGTCTTGCAAACCTTGTAAAGTTGGCCTCATACTTTGCGACATTCATATCCTCCTTTTGCCTCAGACTCAGAAATTGCCTTTCCATATCTTCTCGATGGTCACGAGGAATGTATTTTTCTAAAAAAATTTCCTTAAACTCCCTCCATTCCATACTTGATACTTATTCATCTTCCTTTGTGTTTTGAATCAGCGACCACCATTGATCGGCATCTCCAGTGAGTCGGTAAACTGCTATGACAACCTTCTCCCTTTCGCTACTCCCCAAGGCGTGGAATATTTTCTCTAAGGAGTTTATCCATTTCTCAGCTACTAATGGATTTGTGCCCCCATTAAATGTTGGCGGCTGTTTCCTCATGAAGTGGTCTAACATTGATCCTCCACGTTGCGGATCAGGGTGCTCCATACGAGTAAGGTTATTATTAATAACCTGAGTGAGTTTTCCAAGAACGGTAATAAGTTGATCAGCAATAGTTTTATCTCTATCTCCACAATAATTATCTTGAATAGGAGGGAAATCCCTACACGAAGTGCATGTATTGATACAGTTTCCATGTCCTCCCACTAGGCTCCATTTCTAAACAATGGCATAAATTAGATTAGTTTATGAATTAAAATACATAATTCCATACTTGTAAAACACTTAACATAAATTGAACTATTTATGGATATAATCCATAATCATAAAAATAAATGTTTTCTTTGAGGAAGTATATACTCAGAAACCCTTCATAATGGTTTGTAAAGAAAATAAAAATTATCCTAATCATATCCCCCAGGAGTGTCGTAACCAAGAGTGCAGCAAGTCCCGTTGTCACACACCAGTTCCCATTCAAGTCTAGCTCAAAGAGGTGTTTTCAGGTTTTACCCCTAGGTACATCTGTGCCAGAGCCGCCTCTACCTGCTCGTATCCATACAGGGATGTATTGCTCGGAAAACTCACAAAATCTCTATAATACCAAAATTCTAGGAAGCTCTTCTATACTAATCCTCAAAGTCTATCTTTGGGTTATGTGCTCTAATCAGAGTTTATCTAAATCTAGATACCAAGGTTAGTACTAAACTGCCTCTGATACCAACAGTCATACCCCGACCCCAGTTACCCAGAGTCGGTGAATTATTGCGTAACATTGGCATGATCACAAAAGATCAAGTTTTGAAAGACCGATTAGTTTAGTAGCCTTGGATGCACTAGATACATTCATAAAAGTTACATTACATCATAAAGTGAAAAACTAAAATAACATGGTCTCCATAGTCCACACTCATATCCCCTTCTGACTATCCCTGCAGGTCATTCATAAAATACTTCTTTACATCCTGGAAAATATTAAAACATTGAAAGGGGTGATCTTAGATGCTCAGTAAGGATAAAAATATAGTAGAAGCTTTCATAAATAAACATAAACATTTAAGGCAATGTATAACTAAACAAAATCCTTTTAAACATGAACTTCAACATAATATGGAAAAAGTAAAATTAAATAATTCCATTTACTTACTCACATGGATATTCTACTGGTCGAATAGTCACATGAAATATCAATAACCACTTTCATAATGATGGAATGCATAATGCCAGACTATCATAACCATGTAGCCAAGGCCTCATTCCAAGAATACAAATAAGATTTTGTCAAGGCCTCGTGCCAAGACACTAGTTTTTCTCATGAGACCTACTGATGCATCGAGGAGCTATAGCGGGCTCCACCCGTCACTTATTAAGTCCAATGCATTCCTCATATGAACAGGTTTAAACATATCATAAACCATAACATAATCATATCACATAAAATATGCATAAAGGAAACATAACATTTCCACATTTCAATCACAAGATATCAATACAACACATTGACATAATAAAAACACTTTCAAAACCATTTTCAATACCAAAATAAATGAAAAGTAAAACATGGTATTTATTCTTCTTTTAAAAAAAAGTTATGGCTTATAGAGGAAGCCGAAAATCATATAATAGTCACAGTGGTGGAGAAGTCGTTGTTGACGCATACATAAGAAAAAACATTCCTTTTTTCGTTTAGTAAAAACGCTTCGTATAAAAAGATTTCTTTTTGAACAAAAGTAAAAGTCAAAGGGGTTTATACACTGTATATATGAAAGTTGTGTATAAAACCAAATATGCCTCAATGAAAGGAGATTGAGACGATGTCCTTACAAAGATCATTTTTAAAATAAAATAGATCTATTATGTGTATTTACTATAAGTACACATAAAGAAAGTACAAATACAGGATTGGACATAATAATTTCATGACATAATTTGAAAGTAAGAGATTAACCCAAAGAATGGAAATTGGGTTAAGATATTCCATTACCTCATGTCCGACTTAACTCGACCGCTATTTAACCTCCTGAATAATAAACTAGAGTTAATCTCTACCTTCTTAAGAACCTAAGTTCATTATTCATTTTATATCACTTATTACCATTTCATGAACATTATCTAATTATTTAATTTTATAACGGTCGTTTTGTCGATCTTAGGTACTTGAGTTAAAAAATAAACTTCTTATAATTACAATTTGTTCATGTGGTAATATATCCATTATATCCATAATTATATTCATTATGTATATATCATATACATCATATATATCCAGTATATACATTCATTTATAATATTACATAACAATTAGAGGTAAGAAATGAAATGCACCGTTCATGGAGACGGTAAGATGTACGTACACATGAACAGTACTTTCATTTCTATTTCCTATTTAATGGAATGAAGTTATAATTATATAAAGGTATAATATAATTCCAGTATAATATAATGTATAATACCATTTAATCCATCCTTTATACATCCCACATATGACATTAATGATTCAAATCACTTTGAGG
Organism: Viscum album; assembly: GCA_963277665.1. Taxonomy (NCBI): domain Eukaryota; kingdom Viridiplantae; phylum Streptophyta; class Magnoliopsida; order Santalales; family Viscaceae; genus Viscum; species Viscum album. The sequence goes on along the minus strand of OY728148.1, from coordinate 488,683,341 downwards.
GGGCGGTAGTCTGCACTTCCTAAAATGAAATAATCTCGTTTACCCATAATGGAAATCATAATGTATGACATAAATGAGAAATAAATAAGCATAAGGAAAACATAAACATAATATATATATCATATATGAAAATAGTTTCATCAAAATGGCCACCATTAGAGGTGTTAAAACAATATTGAACAATCATCGTTTCGTGAGGCAGTATTTCGCCACCCACAGTAACAATATGTTCTTTAACCATTTGACGAAGGTGTGTGTAAGTGTAAACCAAATAATTATCATAAAAACATCCTAGTATATTTTAGATAGTGGTTTTTTTACAAAATAAATGAATAAAAAGAGTTTAAGGGGTTGGAGAAGCAAAATAAAACAAAACAACATTAGAGAAGACATTACCTTAAAATCGTGTAACTATTTTTGATTTGAGCCAAACGCTTCCTTGGGAAGACTTCTGCCAAAAGTGAGGATTCTAGGAGTAAGGGAGGGAATTTTAGGGAGTATTGGGGCAGAGTTTGGTCGAGCCAAAAGGCTTTGAAGGTGTGAGTAAGGTGGTAGTGGTGGGGGCCTTTTATAAGTGGAGAGAAGGGGCACTCTTGGAAAGATTGAAATGTTACATTATTATGAAATGATTTTCGGATTATAAAGGTCCCAAAATGATATATTTCGAGGATAAGGTGATAAGGGTTCGAAATATACTCATCCAACAAGTTTTTGACAAGTTTAAGTCTTATATTTTACATTATCTTTTCATTTTATTTAAATCGTTAATTAATGAGGTAATCGCTGCATCTTCATGGTGTCATACATAATTTAATTTATTTAATGTTTAAAAATTATAAAAAAAGTATCATGATGTATGAAATCTTTTTATCTTTCTAATGAATATTTATAGTAAAAAATATAACTTTTATAACCCCATTTAAAAATTGTATTAGTAAAACAACTTATGTTGTGACAATTTTATTTTAACTTTAAATAAAAGTTATTTATGTCATTTTCCTACCAAAGTGGCTCCATGGGATCTCCAAGTTGACCCATGGATTTTATGTGTCGTCCATGACACATAAAATAGGGTTAGGACAAGTATAAAGGTATTTTCATATTTTTATAATATCATTTTTACCTTAAATTTCACTAATTACCTTTAATCGCGTTTAATTAAACGTAAATGTTACTATTCACCAAAAAATTATTTTAATCCCATTGAACAACATTTTACTTCCTAATAAAAACCATGTATGTCGGATTTTTGAAAATCAAATCACAGAAGTGGTAATGTTTCATTTAAATGAAAAATCTGTTTTTTTAACTACCACTTAGTGGTTTCACTATTCATCAAAAATTGAAGTTTTTCAGAACAATGCCAAAAATTCACCCTAAGCTATAATTGATATTCCGAATTCAAAAATGATGTCTATTTTAAAAAATTCCAAACATATAAGTTGCATTAATTAATTTTATAATTAACTCCCACTGTCATAACAAATATCATGTTTTTAAGAAACAATATATATCAAACGATTGACAATTGTTTATGTCCAATTTCAAATTTAAATTAATTCTAATGACCACCATTGGATAAAATGGTAAAAATATATTCTAATTATACTTTAAAACCACTTAATAGTATAATTTATCAATATAAATTATTTTTATTAAAAATGTTGTTTTTAAGTATTTTTCACTATTCATAAAAAATTGGAAGTTCTCTGAAAAATACCAAAAATTCAACATAGGATAATTTCGATATTCCGAATCCAAAAAATGAAGTCAATTTTGAAATATAAAATATATATAATTTCAAAAAGTGGGTATTACTATTCATAATGGCTATTTTGATTGGTCGCGGTGTGTTAGAATCTTGAACTTGCGTACAATACAAGCTATTGCATTATTGAAAGAGAAGCGTATCGTGGAAGCTCGGGGTGTTACATTCTCCCCTCCTTCAATAAATTGTGTCCTCACAATTTGAAAATTTTCTTTGAAAATAAAAGGTTTAAAATAGAAAATACCTTTATGGAAATCCCACATCAGAAATAAGGTTAATAAAAATATATCTTTAAAAGAAAGAAAGATAAGTACAAAGGTCACCCGAGATAGCCCATACTAGGATTCTATGAAAATATGTATATGGAAGAAAAACAAACCATCAAGGTTTGACATAGATTTGTAGAAAACAGGATTAGGAGAAAGTTAACAATATGAAAGTCCCAAACTTGTGATTGGTGGAACGATCGTTGAATCTCCAGTTGGAAAAGTTAACCGGCAACGTTTTTGTTTTAAGTTACCTTTCCTAAAGTTGAGGAATTTATTTAAGAGATTTACTAAGAATGTAAGGAAATATACTTACTTGTCGTGTAGACTTTCATTATTTAATAAATTTTTACCACAAACCCATCATTCACTCCAAATGGTAACAAAACTCAAAAATATTCTATTTATCCTCATTGTATAAGGTTCTAAATATTACCACATACCATTTAGATTAGGAAAACTATTTTGTAATAACCAGGGACTTCCTGTATGCCAATGGTAGGTAATAAAGGCATGTCGCACTATGGTTGTGGGTTCGATTCCTCCAGCTTTGTCCAATGCGACGAGTTATGCCCCACCCTGCAGGTTGTCCTTTTCCTAAAACTATAGTATTATAATATTCCAAAAATAATCTTCAGAAATGTTTTAACCTTAAACAATACTATCCAAAGATAAACTTAATCCATTCCAACCTTTATAGTTATCCAACATACCTCGGTCCAGACTTTCTCTAAAATGTCCTTAAATTCCAAAATAAATTGCAACATTAGATTCCCCAAACAAAGTAAGGTTTCTCTTATTGTAACATACTGAAAATATGATTACCTTCATAATATTAAAACATTAATGAAAACAACAAGTAATGCAGTACAATCCTTATATATATCACATTATTCTTATAACCATAATCTAGTTCTTGAGTCCAAAAACACAAATAAAATAATTATTCAACTTCATCTATAGTAACAGCATAAGCTTGGCCTTGATCCATTGTCCTTTTCTGAGGTAAGTTTCCCTGACGCTTAGGAAATTCATTTGAATATCGCCCCATTTCCCTACAATTGTAGCATAGAACATTGATAGCCTCTTTCTTTCCCTTGCAATCACGTGCCTGGTGACCTTTTTCTCCACATTTATAACATACTCCCATTACATTTAGGCAAGTACCAGGGTGATTATTCCCAAAATTATCACATAATGGAAAATCCTTCTTTCCCTTTTTCCCTTTATCTGTCTCTTGTTCCACCATTCTCTTCTTCTCTTGCTTTACTTTGTTGTCATAGGACTTAGAGAATTCCTTTTCTGTCTTGATAGAACATGAGACTATATCTTCGTACGTTGAGAAAGATTGTGATACAAAATCTCTAGGGAGAAATGGTTTTAACCCATCAAAGAAACGATCAATCTTACTTATTGGGTTATGTATATAATCTACAACATGTCTTGTTAACCTTGTAAAGTTGGCCTCATACTTTGCGACATTCTCATCCTCCTTTTTCCTCAGACTCAGAAATTTCCTTTCCATATCTACTCGATGGTCACGAGGAAAGTATTTTTCTAAGAAAATTTCCTTAAACTCCCTCTATTCCATACTTCATACTTCTTCATCTTCCTTTGTGTTTTGAATCTGCGACCACCATTGATCGACATCTCCAGTGAGCCGGTAAACTGCCATGACAACCTTCTCCCTTTCGCTACTCCCGAAGGTGTGGAATATTTTCTCTAAGGTGTTTATCCATTGCTCAGCTACTAATGGATTTTTACCCCCACTAAATTTTGGCGGTTGTTGCCTCATGAAGAGGTCTAACATTGATCCTCCATGTTGCGGATCAGGTTGCTCCATACGAGTAAGGTTATTATTCATAAGCTAAGTGAGTTGTCCCAGAATGGTAATAAGTTGATCAGCACCAGTTATATCTCCTGCTCCACAATAATTATCTTGAGCAGGAGGGAATCCCTACACGGAGTGCGTGTATTGATACAGTTTCCATTCCTCCCACTAGGTTCCATTTCAAAACAATGGCATAAACTAGATTAGTTTATGAATTAAAATACATAATTCCATAATTGTAAAACACTTAACATAAATTGAACTATTTATGGATATAATCCATAATCATAAAAATAAATATTTTTTTGAGGAAGTATATAGTCATAAACCCTTCATAATGGTTTGTAATGAAAATGAGAATTATCCTAAGCATATCCCCTAGGAGTGTCATAACCAAGAGTGCAGCAAGGCCCGTTTTCATGCACCAGTTCCCATTCAAGTATAGCTCAAAGCGGTGTTTTCGGGTTTTACCCCGAGGTACATCTATGCCAGAGCCGCCTCTACCTGCTCGTATCCATACAGGGATGTATTGCTCGGAAAACTCACAAAATCTCTATAATACCAAAATTCTAGGAAGTTCTTCTATTCTAATCATCAAAGTCTATCTTTGGGCTATGTGCTCTAGTCAGAGTTTATCTAAATCTAGATTCCAAGGTTAGTACTAAACTGTCTCTGATACCAACCTTAATGCCCCGACCCCAGGTACCCAAATTCGGTGCATTATTGCGTAACATTGGCTTGATCACAAAAGATCAAGTCTCGAAAGACCGATTAGTTTAGTAGCCTTGGAAACACTACATACATTCATAAAAGTTACATTACATCATAAAGTGAAAAACTAAAATAACATGGTCTCCATAGTCCACACTCATATCCCCTTCTGACTATCCCTGCAGGTCATTCATAAATTAATTCTTCACATCCTGGAAAATATTAAAACATTGAAAGGGGTGAGCTCAGATGCTCAGTAAGGATAACAATATAGCGGAAGATTTCATAAATAAACATAAATATTTAAGGCAATGTATAACTACACAAAAGCCTTTTAAACATGAGATTCAACATAATATGGAAAAATTAAAATGAAATAATTCCATTTACTTATTCACATGGATATTCTACTAGTCGAATAATCACATGAAATATCAATAAAAACTTTCATAATGATTGAATGCATAATGCCAGACTATCATAACCACGTATCCAAGGCCTTGTGCCAAGACTAAAAATAATATTTTGTCAAGGCCTCATGCCAAGACACTAGTTTGTCTCATGAGACCTACCGATGCATTGAGGAGCTATAGCGGGCTCCACCCGTCACTTAGTAAGTCCAATGCATTCCTAATATGAACAGGTTTATACATATCATAAACCATAACATATTCATATCACATAGAATATGCATAAAGGAAACATAACATTTACACATTTCAATCACAAGATATCAATACAACACCATGATATAATAAAAACACTTTTAAAACCATTTTCAATACCAAAATAAAAGAAAAGTTAAACATGGTATTTATTTTTCTTTTAAAAAAAAATTATGGCTTATAGAGGAAGCCGAAACTCATATAATAGTCACGGCGGCAGGGAAGTCGTTGTCGCCGCATACGTAAGAAAAAATATTCCTTTTTTTGTTTAGTAAAAACTCTTCGTATAAAAAGATTCCTTTTGAACAAAATTAAAAGTCAAAGGGGTTTATACATCGTATGTATGAAAGTTGTGTATAAAACCAAATATGCCTCAATGAAAGGAGATTGAGACGAAGTCCTTAAAAAGATAATTTTTGAAATAAAATAGATCTATTAAGTGTATTTACAATAAGTACACATAAAGAAAGTACAAATACAGGATAGGACATAATAATTTCATGACATAATTTGAATGTAGGAGATTAACCCAAAGAATGAAAATTGGGTTAAGAAATTCTCTTACCTCGTGTCCGACTTGACTCGACCGCTCTTTAACCTCCTGAATAATAAACTAGAGTTAATCTCTACCTTCTTAAGAAACTAAGTTCATTATTCTTTTTATATCACTTATTACCATGTCATGAACATTATGTAATTATTTAATTTTATAACGGTCGTTTTGTCGATCTTAGGTACTTGTGTCAAAAAATAAACTTCTTATAATTACAATTTGTTCATGTGGTAATATATCCATTATATCCATAATTTTATTCATGATTTATATATCATATAAATCATATATATCCAGTATATACATTCATTTATAATATTACATAACATTTAGAGCTAAGAAATGAAATGCACCGTTCATGGAGACGGTAAGCCATACGTACGCATGAACGCTACTTTCATTTATATTTCGTATTTAATGGAATGAAGTTATAATTATATAAAGGTATAATATAAATCCAGTATAATATAATGTATAATACCATTTACTCCATCCTTTATACATCCCACATATGGCATTAATGATTCAAATCACTTTGAGGGGGCGGTAGTCCACACTTCCTAAAATGAAATTATCGCGTTTACCCATAATGGAAATCATAAAGTATGCCATAAATGAGAAATAAAGAAGCATAAGAAAAACATAAACATAATATATATATCATATATGAAAATAGTTTCATCAAAATGGCCACCATTAGAGGTGTTAAAAGAATATTGAACAATCATCATTTCGTGAGGCAGTATTTTTCCACCCACAGAAACAGTAAGTTATTTAACCATTAGACGAAGGTGTGTGTAAGTGTAAACCAAATACTTATCATAAAAACATCCTAGTATATTTTATATACTGGTGTTGTTACAACTGAAAGGAATAAAAAGTGTTTAAGGGGTTGGAGAAGCAAAATAAAACAAAACAACATTAGAGAAGACATTACCATAAAATCAGGTTACTCTTTTTGATTTGAGTCGAAGGCTTCCTTGGGAAGACTTCCGCCAAAAGTTAGGCTTCTAGGAGTAAGGGAGGGAATTTGAGAGAGTATTTCGGAAGAGGATGGCCTAGCCAAAAGGCTTTTATGGTGTGAGTAAGGTGGTAGTGGTGGGGGCCTTTTATAAGAGGAGAGAATGGGCACTCTTGGAATGATTGAAATGTTACTTTATTATGATATTATTTTAGGATTATAAAGGTCCCAAAATGATATATTTCTAGTCTAAGGTGATAAGGGTTCGAAATATACTCATCCAATAGGTTTTTGACAAGTTTAAGTCTTATATTTTACATTATCTTTCATTTTATTTAAATTGTTAATTAATGAGGTAATCGCTGCATCATCATGGTGTCATAAATAATTTAATTTATTTATTGTTTAAAAATTATAAAAATATATCATGATGTAGGAAATATTTTTATCTTTCTAATGAATATTTATAGTCAAAAATATGACTTGTATAACCCCATTTAAAAATTGTTTTAGTAAAACACATTATGTTGGTGACATTTTTATTTTAAGTTAAAATAAAAGTTATTTATGTCATTTTCCTAACAAAGTGGCTCCATGGGGTCCCCAAGTTGACCCATAGAATTTTTTGGTCGGACATGACACATCCAATAGGGGTAGGACAAGTGTAAAGGTATTTTCATATTTTTATAATATCATTTTTACCATAAATTTCACTAATTACCTTTAATCACGTTTAATTAAACTTAAAAGTTACTATTCACCAAAAAATTATTTTAATCCCATTGAACCAAATTTTAATTCCTAATGACTACCATGTATGTCGGATTTTTGAAAATCAAATCACAGAAGTGGTAATGTTTCATTTAAACGAAAAATCAGTTTTTTTAACTACCACTTAGTGGTTTCACTATTCATCAAAAATTGATGTTTTTCAGAACAATACCGAAAAGTTCACCCTAAGCTATAATTGATATTCCGAATTCAAAAATGATATATATTTTACAAAATTCCAAACATATAATTTTCATTAATTAATTTTATAATTAATTCCCTCTGTCATAACAAATATCGTGTTTTTAAGAAACAATATATATCAAAAGATTGACAATTGTTTATGTCCAATTTCAAAGTGAAATTAGTTCTAATGAACACCATTGGATAAAATGGTAAAAATATATTCTAATTATACTTTAAAACCAATCAATAGTATAATTTATCACTATAAATTATTTTTATTAAAAAAGTTGTTTTTAAGTATTTTTCACTATTCATAAAAAATTGGAAGTTCTCATAAAAATACCAAAAATTCAACATAAGCTAATTTCGATATTCCAAATCCAAAAATGAAGTCCATTTTGAAATATAAAATATATATAATTTCAAAAAGTGGGTATTACTATTCATAATGGCTATTTTGATTGGCCGCGGTGTGTTAGAATCTCGAACTTGCGTACAATACAAGCTATTGCATTATTGAAAGAGAAGCGTATCGTGGAAGCTCGGGGTGTTACACTTATGTCAATATCCTCACGAACCCTATAAAAGTTTCCAAACATGGTTACTTATTGGATATTTCCATTTTCATTGGAATACCAATAGTATAGGAAATATAAAAAAGAATATAAGGATTCCAAATAATCGGTTTATGAGCAATAATTTAAATATAAACATGTGCCTGAGTATTTTTAAATAAAAATGGATTAAATCAAAAATCCCATTTATGAAAGCAAATCATAGTCAAATTTAAGAAATCGATATGATCCTCAACGCCATGAGCATAAGTTCATCCGATGGAAAAATGATGCAGATGAATACCCTACCCACTTGTGTACATATCCAATCTAATGATTTCCATACAAAGGAAATAATTTTAACCAAATCATCAATTTCCCTAAAGTTTCAACCAACATGAATAAAAATCCTAGCAATAAATAAATACATTAAAATCATAAATCTATCAAATATTGTCTCTTTATTAAAATGAATAAAATCATTTATATGTGAAAAATGTATTATCTACGGATCCCATTCAACATCTAGAAAACTAGAGTTGTTTGCAATAGTGTTCATGTTAGTAGAACCTAATCCCATCACTACTTGCATCGCACAAACTCGATGAAACTAGAATGCCTCATCAACCAAATACACATGAGGAGAAAAGTTGGAATCTAAAGGGTCTTCACCACTACATCATCCTCATGGGATCTAAGATTCATAGGTGTGGATCTATAACCTCTAATATAATATTTCATCCCCATCGTGGCATGCTGAGCTCCATCCTCACCAATAACCTTGGTCATCCCCAGCATGCCATGCCAAGTTATAGTCAAACATTGATAGACTATAGTTCTTCCTAACACAAACCCTATAAACACTACCATAGAACCATTGATTCCAGTTATCACTACATAAACATATCTAGCAGTTTCAGTCCTTCCAACCACATGTGGTCCATAGACACCCAAAATGGCTTATCGAAATCCATCAGTATTCATGAACCCACAAGATGCACCGACCTTTTTACCACATCACATAGAATATTTACAGTAGTTCATCGATGGAGGATTCCAGTTACAAATTATATTGAACACAATGAAGTGTTGTATCGACATGAGGGAGAGGAAACCTAATCACAATCTTTGATTTCATAGAAAGAGTGCCCTAGACCTTGCTCCATATTTAAGGATTTTACTGCCTAATGATGTGGACCAATATTGTTAAGTGTTGTTTTACAGAAATAATTTGTTCTATATGGTCAATTTTATTGGTAATAAATTAGTTAACCTCTCAAATATACTTATAATATTATTTTTTCAAACACTGACCTCATTGACTTTCCCTGGAGGAAACTCCTTAGTTTTTTCATGTGTATTGATATCATTGATTATCATTTCATTATGTGTTTTTTCTAAATTATATTATATATTTATTAGTCTTTGAATAGTACTATAAATTTTTAATTATAGTATTTAATTATTATAAATTTGATATAAAATCATGCCATGTAGTCTAGAAATATTTCAAGTGTATTCAAAGGGGAATTTATAGAGTTATTCACTATAACCATGTTCTTCGAAATCAAGTTACAATGGTTTCTATAAAACATTTTCTAATACCAACTTCAAAACCCCATCTTCAGTAACCCAAATCCAGTTCATATTTCATTACAATGGAAAAGATTACGTGGAACACAATATAGAATGTCCAATGATTTACAGAAAATTACAATTATGTATGTTTTTAACCACCATTTATAAAAAAGTTTCATATGTTGAATTTAGCAACATTTATTTTAAAAAAAGAATGTATCCATGTTTTTAGGAAATTTTAATACATTATTGAATTTTAAATTACCAATGCTTTTATAAAAAAGTGGATTATTTGACAACATTTTTAGGAAAAATTAGTCAATAAAATTTATCTATATATGTTGTTATCACATATTAGTAAAATATAAATAATTACTTTTAACTCCAATATATTTATATTTATATATATTGAATAAATATATTTATATATGTAACGTATATAAATACATATATTCATCACATACAAATAAATAAATTTATAACAGTATATATATATAATAGTATATTTAATATTATAATATATAACATAAATATATAACAATATATATGTTTTGAAAACATTATATCTATATATATATAAATAAATAGATAATATATATATATATAAAATTACGTAAAAGGTTTATATATAATCATATAATGATAAATATATACCAATAAATTCATTATAATGTATAATAATAAATATTTATAACAATATATATGAATATATAATAATAAGTAAATAATAATATATAAAAACATAAAAAAATTTAACAATAAACATATAACAATAACTATATATAAAACTAAATAACTATAATTATATAATAATATAAAATAGTATTTATATATATCAATATAATAACCATATTTATAAAAACTATAAGAATATCTTTTGTTAACTATATAATAATAATATATATAAATAAATAACAATTTATAACAATATAATAATAGTATCTGAAAAATATATATCAATATATAATAACAATATAGAACAATAAATATATAACAATATATCAATAATAAATATATATATACACATTTGTACATAATATGTTTCATAAATACATATTTTGATGTCTAATAAATTTATTATAATGTATTTGTATTATATTATTTTATTATTTATTAATAAAATATTTTATAATTTTAAAGAATACAAAATATGTGATTGTGTGCTATTATTATATATTTTAATAATTTATATAACATATCAATAATATAATGTTGTGCATGTTGTGCTACAGTCCCACGTTGAGACTTGATATGGGATGTCCATATCTTTATAAAACAATATGGGGTAGGTTGGTGTTCATTCTGTGTTGTGCTCAGTGGTAAGTCTTCATGTGTCACATGGGAGAGTGTTTAGGTGTCATGGTGGGGGTGTTGTTTGGTCGAGTGGCAACAATGTAGTAGGGTTGGGGTGGCTGGGGTTGTCTTCTAATCGATTAATGATACATGCAGGGGGGGGCTCTGGGGTGTTGGGGTGGAGAGGTTTTTCAATTGGATGACAAGAAGTAATGGTGAGGGTCATTATTTGGTCGAGAGTTGGACACACTATGATGTTTTGGAGGCCGAAGTCATCTAACGGTAGGGAAGAATGTTAGCAGTGAGGGGTATAATGCTTGTGGGGTGCAGGGTACTGGTGGGTGCCAATGGTATGGGGTTTTTTGGTCATCGTATGGTTGACCATCAAAGGTTTGGTGGTGTTGGGGGATGTGACAGTCATCTAGATGAGGGGATGAAAGTCTAAAAGGTGGGGCACAATAGTGATTGGGTGATGGTTGGGGGAGGATAACTGCAAGATGGTTGAAAAACAATTATATAAAATAAAAGTATCTATAAAATATAATTAATTTTTTTTGATAATCATAGGTAAATCACTATAAAATTAATGCAGATTTCCAAAAAAGTATCTATAAAATATAATTTACTCAAATTTAGGAAAAAATAGATTATTAAAATATAATTACCTCCAATTCAAAATATAGGTTATTGTCCAATTAGTTTTGTTTATAAACATAATTAATCAGTGACACCAAATTTATCATCATTTTTTTGAATTGTTTGTAAATTATTTATCTAGGAATTTAAAATAATGTTAAATATAAAATGTTTCTATACCAATGATATGGGCAGGGGTTTGGGTCTGTGGGGTATTTCATAGGAGAGGGTTTTTATTTGGTTGTCTAGTGGTAATGTAAAGGGTAATTATATGGTCTAGTGGTGGATTAGGGGTAGTACTGGGGAGGATGGAGTCATCCAAAGGTGTGGGAGTTCGTCCTTATCATGGGGCATGATGCTGGTGGGGTGCAGGTTACTGGTGGATTATAGAGGAATATGGTATTTTTGTTAATCATCTACTTTTATAGAAAAGGTGTGGTGGTTTTGGGGGATGTGGGGGTCATCTAGCAGGATGGGAGAGGGTCCATGGGGTGGATGATGATGGCACTGGGTTGATAGGGGGAATGAACTACAAGATGTATGAAAAAAATAATAAAAAATAAAATTTTCATATGTCTAAAAATTCCTCGTAAATAAGATTCAATTCTTTAAATTTTTATAAACATAGTTAAATGACTATACAAATCAGGTTGATTTCCAAAAATAACTTTAATGTATCATTTCACACTTCTAGAAATTTTTGTTAATTAAAATTTAATTACCCAAATTTTATAAAATGAACATAATTGCCTAAATAGGATTGTTCATAAACATACTTAATGAGAGACACCAAATTTCCTTACAGTTTTCTATAATTTTTTGATAAATTATCTATCTATTCATTTAAAACTAAGTTAAATAGGAAAATGTAGCTAAATTATATTTTATTATTAATGTTAGTTCAATTAGGTTACTAGAAACATTAATGAACATTACATTACATAAAAAAAATGAGGTATATCATTTGAATACTCGAAAACATATTATATCTCTAGGAAAATCCATATACCACATGAAAACATCATTAGGGTTTTTGGGATAAATTATAAATAACATGAAGTAGTGATATTGGATTCTTATTAAGGGATGAATACAATTGAATATATTATACATAAACATGGGATTAATAATATGTAATGTAATATTTTGTTACTGTTTTCAAGTAATCCGATAACCCGATTTTGATGATGATTTGATTGGGGATCATTTAAGGGAGATTTATATGAAATTTATAAAATTTTAAAGGGATCTTGTGATGTTCATGGTTAGTGCATAGTTCTCCCATACCATGCCCCCTTCTATTATAATCCTTGCATACCCAAGCAATGATGGGGTTTTAGTTGGAAAATAGTTCGAAATGTTATTGTTCCCACCAAGGAGAAACCATGGATCCCCACCATGTATGGTACATAGTTTGAAAAATCATTCATCACGGCGTAGATACCCATGAAAACGTTATTTAATAATACAAAAAATTATTAATAAAATATTGAACCGCTATTTTATGGAACCCGCTAGATCCTATATAAGCCTACAACAATTTCATAGGTTTTATAATATATTAAGGAACAATTATGTCTCCTCAGAAACCATCCTATGGTGGGTCAATTCAAGTATAATATCATTAAATATCCTCCATGTTTTTAAATCTTCTCCTTTTGGTCACTCCTGCACTCTTGTCCTCTATTCATTAATCTATGTTGGTTTTGATCTTGAATCTATGTTTTATTTTCAAATATCTGTTCTCAAAGTTCCTGATTAACTAATCCCATTAAGGAAGTTTTATTTCTTGATCCCATGATCAATAAAAGGTGGTTCTGTTTATCATTTCCAATTGATTTAATCTTAGATTACTTAATTTAAATTTAATTTCATACAAATTTTTATAAAACCTAATATCATGTAATTTGGGATTTGGGTTTTCTTTGGAATTATATTTTTTGAAAACCACCAATTCGAGTGAATTGGGTTGGGTTTGATGAATTTTATTGAAAATTATGAAATTCAATTATGTAATTGATTTCAAATTTTTATTTGAGAAAAATTGAATAATTTTTTTTTGAGGAAAACTAGTTTGTTTTATGTATGAAAAATAAATTAATTGATTAAATGCATATTTATTTTTGAAATGTAAATTGGAATATTGAGATGGGAAATGGGATAATTGTATTTTAAATAGTTTTGAATTAAATTTCCCAATATTAAATATTATTTAACCTCATTCAAGTCTAGGTAGTAATTGGTATACAGGTACAAACTCACTAGGATTGGAATTCCCTAACAAATGATTGATGCTTTACAAATCGAACATATACATATAGGTAGATATTATCCCCATGGAATGTTGGTTAGTCTTCATTGGCCAGTGCTAGTGGGATGTGTGTGCACATTTCCATTTCCATCATATAAGTGTGTGAGGATACCACATCCTGGTACTATTATACCTCTTATAAAATTACTATGTTTCTCCATTTTTATTCATTTGATATATATTACATGGTTTGTAAACTATTTTACACATTGATTGATAATTTATTTAAATATTTTTAAACAAAATATTGATCAGAATTTTTTTTAAAAATATTTACATCAATGGAAATGTAAATCATGATTGGTTTTGAATATTATTTTGTAGTACTATTCTTGTTTATTTATGATTTAAAGATTTACGTGGTTAATTAATTATCACTTATTATTATGGAATACATTGTGAGACCCTACTAGTATATTATATCATAACCTACATGCATCTTGGGAATTTATATATTTCCTCATTCTAGGTTTGAGAAATTTGAATGCACCAGTTGGAGGTGGTAATTTCTATTGATCATCAAACATTTAAGCCAATATATCCTTTAATAATTGAGGTATTTTTCCTATTTTTTTGGTATATTGTGGTTGTAATTTTTGTTTTTTATAACTATTTTACTTATATAAAAATTCTTCCTAATTATTTTTATTTTGATTATATTAATTTTTATCAATTTCTATCACTATTTATGTGGATAAATATTTCCCAGTTTTATCTTGTATGATGCCAAGTGCTAGTTTCTAACATTTTGGGATCATGAATAACCTATGGGGAATGGCATGGTTGGCTTGGTTGTTAGTGTGCCATGGTATATGGGATGGTGTGTGAAAATGTGGTAACAGAGTAAGGTTGAATATCATTCCTTAATGGTAGTATGTTGTTACCTAATATTTTTGGCACTCTGGGGGTAGTTATGAATGACATCCCAATAATCTCCCACCGTAATTAGACTTAAGTCACCATGGGTGGGTTGGGAAAGACACCTTGAGGATTAGTTCTAGTAATTTCCATATTTTTTATTTCGATAGGTTGAAATCAAAATTGTATATATATATTTTTTGAGAATAATTTTACATATTGTTCTCGTTTGAGAATAGTTCTTTGTAACACATCAAATGTATACAATAATGTGTGATGATGTTGTGTATCATCATTCCTTTGAGAAGGAATTAGAATCATATCCAACATGAATTTGCAGATGCTTCAAAGTGATAAAATCCCCTCATGGACTAGAATCTAGATGAGGTGATTATGCATCCTATCCAATCTAGGAGAAACGCACCTACACTAACTCCCATTCGGTATCTAGCTGTGGAACTTCATATGGATTAACTAATGATTCATGGTCAGGGGTTCCTTCACTAAAATACAACAATATTTCAAGTCTCTAATAATCCCCAGCTGCCTATGGATTGGTTGAGAAATATCATGCTTCAAGTTCTAGTAGAAGCTAGATGAAATTATGGTGAATTGTTCCACCTTCACGGATGAGGGACTTCATTGGATATGGTGATAACCAAAGGTGATGAAGAGTAATTATTCTAGATTAGAGTAGAAAAGGTTCAATTTTATTTTCACCAACTAGTTCTATCTAGTGTCGATGGTGTTGGCCAAGGAGTTTGATATTTTTAAACCCGAGTTGGGAGATAGGACCATGACTGAATATTTAAATCACTTTGCTGATCTTGTGTAGTTTGAACCTTAGACGATATCTAAAGATAGATGAAGACACGATAGATTGAGATAGTGATTTTATATGTTATTTGTTTTTATATTTTATTTCATAAGATACCTTATTATGATCATGTGCAGGACAAAGCATTTACTGTTTAATTGAATAGGGATGGTATGTCATGGTTGATAAGAGTACCTATTTCTCGCAGTGGTATTTCATTGAGTTCCCATAAAGGGAAGAAGAATTTTTGTGATTCATGTAGTGTTTCTTTATTGAAATGTTTTTCTATACTTCTTTCTTTTCATGCAAGTTGTTCTTTTATTTTTTATGTGTGCCTAAAAATGAGGCACTTGAAATGACTTTTCATGAAGGCACCGAAGATATTATGTTCTTTTGGACACTCAGGTCACTTGCTGAAGTTCTCCTATGTCTATTATTCTCTATATAGTGTCATGAGATCATCGGTTCCAAAATGTACTATGGTTAAATGAAAAGATTCATGAACAAAGGGGTTCCATCCACATGCATCCAGAACAGAGCTTCATTATGCGGTGGAAGAGTCCCTAGAGGAAGGAAATAGGAGTCCAATGAATGTGGGAGGCACCAACACTATAGATTATTCATTAGTCACTATTTTATTTGATAATGGTACATCAAATTTGTTTATTTTGGCTTGTATTGTGAATCTTTTTAATCCTCATGTGGAGAATTATATTATATGATAGATATTACTACACTACTCAGGTTGAAGAGAGAGAGAGAGAGGGATCTTTATTTCCCCCCATATGTGTTTTCTTTATCATAGATTGATCATTATATTTATTTTTTGGTTCTTGACATTAAAACTATTGACATCATTTTCATGATGTGTTGGACCATTTATAATAAATCCTATATATGTTTTTATTTTCGACGGGTCTCCTTTACTGTACCCAATGTGGTGTGACATATCTTTTAAGGAGAATGGGACCCAATTTTGAGTAGAGTAGGACCATCATATCAAATTTTAAGGAAGTTGATATATCTATTTTCATTGATCTTGACTGGGAATCCATGACCAGGGATCTCCCTCCAAATGTCATCAGATCTCCAGATGTTTTTTTTCTGAATTCTCTAGCTTCCACTGGTAAGGAAGTTAGAGTTTTATAATGAATTAGTCCATGGTAGTCAAATAATATATATTCTTTCTAACCACATGGTACCAGCAAAAATAAAATACATAAATAACCAGTAGGATGATTATTTAGAGAAATGATTCATACGCTCGAGTATGTCTCCTTTGGAGATGCCTTTTCTCTTTGTGAAGAAAAATGACCAGTCACTTAGTCGTTGTGTTGATTACTATGTTATGGTGAAAATAATCATTTACTATGGAATAGGGGTTTTTATGAAAATTTGGAAGTGGTGAAGTGGTTTTAAAAGATTGATCTTTGCTCTGGTTGTCATTATTTCAGAATAAAAGAATATGTTATTAAGAAACCCTCCTTTTAGAGTAGGTATGGCCACTATGAGTACCTTGTCATGAAATTTGGATTAACAAATTCTCCTACAGTATTTATGGATTATAGGAATATGATTTTCAATTAGCATCATTATCAATTCAGGGTGGTATTTTTCGGAAGAAATATTTGTTTACTCTATGTTCAATGAATATCATGTGAATTATGTAATAGAAGTTAAAAAATTGATAAGAAAACATAGACTCTGTGATAAGAATTTGAAAAGATATTTAATGATTATAGAAGTGAATTTACTAGGAAATGTGGTGTCAAATCATGGTATTTCAAATGTTCCTAAAAATGTTAACGATATCATGAAATGGGAAAGACAATTTTTTTTGCGATTTGAAGCTTCTTGGGTTAAGATCTATATTATCAATGATTTCTAAAGGACTTCTCAAAGTCAGATTCTATGAAGATTTCTCTAAATCAAAAGGGAGTAATGTTTTTATCGAATGAGAAATGTGAGAATTATTTAGTTGAGTTGAAATAAATTATTACTAATATGCTAGTGATGACTCTTCCAGTAAACATAATGGTTATGTGGTCATCCATGATGCATTAGGTCATAGTTTGGTTTTCATTCTTATATAGGGTCATCATGTCATCACATATTTATCTCAGAAACATAGAACACATGAGAATAATTATCTAACCCATGGCCATGAACTAATAGTTGTGATGTATTATCTTATGAGTTGGTGACATTTCCTTTTAATAGAAATTTTTACTACATATTTGAACCAAAAGGTAATGATTTATATAATATATCAAAGTGATTGTAATCTATGCTATAGGATTTGGGTAGAATATAAGTATTCTCTTGAATTTGAAATTATCTATACCCCAAGGGGAGGGAATGTCCCCGCATTTGATTTGAGTAGGAAACATTAGTCCCATGTCATGAAAGAATTATTAGATGAGTAAAATGTGATGGATATTTTTGGAATAGTTGGATATTAGAGCCTTGGAATCCGGGGATGAGGTTTCCTTATCTAGTGTTCAGTTGACATCATTTCTTCTCAAGTTGATTTTTTAGGAATATTAGCTTGATGATGAGCATCATATCATTTCAGACCATATTTATAGTGGGGATATTATTTTTAATTGTTTGTTATTCATGGAGGTATTTATTTGTTATCATAATCATATTGTGGTACTGTATTTGGTTATAAGATTAATGATTGGGGATTTCTATAACTCTTAGTGGGTTGTACACTTAGGAAACACAATGATGTTCTATGACATGTTGTGATGATTCTGGTGGCCATGTATGAAATGGTTCATTGTTAATTTTGTCTCTTGTTGTTATAATTTCCTACAGGTCAAGGATGAGAACCAGAGACCTTGAGGTTTTCTTTAGCCACATATAGTGTTTACTTGGATGTCATATGAGATCTCTTTGAATTTTTGGTTCGGTTTCCTCCTACAAAAAATGCAATAATGTGATATGAATTATAATTAATTGGATGACTAAATTGTCTCACATTATACGAATTTGATAAATAACCAATGTTGAAGATATGTTAAACATATATGTGAAAGAGATTGTTTGTTAGCACAGAGTTCCATCTGGTATAGTCTTTGATTTAGATCCCTGAATTACTTCTCTCTTTTAGAGAGGCCTTGAGGAGGAACTAGCATCTCTGATCTATTTGAGCATGGAATATCATCCTCATTTGGATGACCAGATAGAGATAGATGTATTGAGTCTTGATGATATTCTTTAATACTACATTTTTGAATTCGAATTGGATTGGGATGACCATCTGGCCCCGATTTAGTTTTATTATAACAATAGTTACTAGTTTTAAAATAGAATTGATAATTTTGAGGCCTTATATGGATGGCCTTGAAAATATCCACTATGTTGGTTAGATATTGGTGAACATTGCTTGGTTGGACCCATCATGGTTCAAGAGACCACCAAATAAATTTATTTGATTCCTCAGATTATGTTGACGGAATAGGGCCTGTACAAATCATATTTTTTTCTTCATCATATACAACTGAAATATTCAATTGGAGACAATTTGTTCTTGAATGATTCACCCCATCTGGTTGATGGATGTACTGGGAGGAAATGGATGATTTGTCCACATTTTATTGGGCCTTTTGAGGTTTTTGAGAAGGTGTTGAAGTTGTTTTACCATTTATCACATCCTCCACAACTAACAATGATACATAACTTGTTACATGATTCTCAAATATGAAAATATCTACCAAATTCATTTGATGTTCTGATCTAGTGTGATATTGATTTCAATCCCTATTTATTTGGGACTGAACATTCAGTCAGGAATGTTGATTATAAAACCAATGTACTTTGTGGGATGGAGATACCATAGGTTTGAGTGCTATGGAAAAACAATTATGATACTCATGTGACTTGGAGAATAAAGGCACTAATGAGATAAAAGAGGATGCATATCTTTATCATGAATGCTTCTTAACTTGAATTATTGGAATGAAAGTCTCTATGGTGGAGAGGATATGAAATAATATTACTATTTTTAATTTCTCCTCAAACCCTCTATTGATCATGCCTTTTAAGGAAACATTTAGTGGGGATTCATGTTGAATTTTGGATTTTTTTGAAGGGATCATAGTTAATTCACATTCGACGCACATTTTTCCCAAATCATGCACCCTACAAGTAAAAACCATGAAATCCTAGACAATGATGTTTTTCACAATTAGCACATGTTTTGGAAAAATGTAGGATCACCAAAGAGAGACCATAAAACCCCACTGACATGGGAGTGTAGTTAGGGCTCATAGTTTGAAAAACCATGAATCCCTGCCCAACTAACCATGCACATTTTATTTAATTAGTCTAATAATCGTTCAAATTTTAAAACCACAATTTTTAACCACATATAATCCCCAAAATAACCTTGAATTATTTCCTAGGTTTTGAAATCTCTCAAGGAACCATTTGGGTTCCTCAAAACCCTTTGCAATGTAGATCAAAGAAAGCTGATCATTATTAAATCTCCTCCAGATATGTAAATCTTATCCTCTTAGTCTCTCTTAACATTTTATACTATCCTTATTAGGGATTGATATATATTCATGTTATTGGAGGAAATAATACCTATTTATTTAGATTTTGAATATATGTTTTATTATCATATCTATATTTTTTATGTTATTCATTGATGAATAATATTTCATATGTTCTGTTGTGTGATCCCAAGATCTACCCTAGGTAGACCATTTTAACTTTTCTTGTTCACTTAACCCGAAATTTATCGATTTAAATTAAATTATTTTTAATTCTATTATGAAATCATAATTTGATATAAATTGGGATTTTGACTTTCATTAGCATGAAATTTATGGAAAATCCAAAATTTAAGTAAATTGTTGTGTGTTTAAGGAATTTGACAGAAAACTGTGAAATAAAATTGCAGAATTGATATGTAAAATTTATTTCAATATTTTTTTAGAAAAATTGATTAGACTATTGTGATGATATCCCTTGGGGATTATCTTGGAAGAAGGCATTAATTGATTAAAAACCATTTGGTTTTTAAAGGAAATGTTCTATATTGAAATGGTAAAGGGGTTAATTATATTCTAATCTGTTTTGAAATAAATTGACCATTATTGATTATTGTTTGAGAACATATAAGAATATTGAGTTATAGGGTTATTAAGGAACGAAATGATATCATGGGAATTCCCTCACAAAATATTGATTATTTACAACACTTACATGAATTTAAAGGAAGGTCTTATCCCGTTGGGATGGTGGTTAGTCTTCTCTTACCAGTGTCAGAGGGATGTGTGTGAATACTACTATTATCATCATATGAGTTTGTGAGGAACAAATAACCTATAACTATCATAGGACTTGGAATATGACCAATTTACAACATTATTAATATTTTTTTACATGAATGATTTTGTAATCTATTTCACACATGCCTTCGGAATTTATATAAACCATTTTATATAAAATGTTTTTTAATCCATTGTTAATAAATATTTAAATCAATTGAAAAGTAATGATTCATTTTTTAAATATGATAGTGTATATACATGAATATTTATTAAATATTAAAAATCATATTTTATTAATTCATTATTCCATATTATTATGGAATACATGCTGAGACCTGACTAGGATTTTAGCTAATATCCTACCCGTGTGTTTTGGAAATTATAGATTTATTACTTCCATGTTTAAGAAAGGGGAAACACCACATGGGGGGTGGTTGTTTTTCCTGATCTTAGAACATTGATCTTATGTATCTACTGAGAATTGGGGTTTTTACCAGTTTTTTGGTACTTTGTAGTTTCACACTGTGTTGTTTTTATCTTTTTGATTTCTGGTACAATTTTCTTATAAGAACCCGGACTATTATAAATAAAATTACAATTATGATTAATTTAATTGTCTTATTATGTATTATGTTTATAGAAAACACATGATCTTATTTGGTATTATTATATATTTTATAAAATATCACTAATCATCATTACCATTGATCAAATATCCATTGAAAAGTGGTAACATTATTATTATATATATAGGGTTTTAACAAATCTATTTTCAAAGAAAAAGTGATTGCCTCAACCAGAAGAATCGTACCCTATAAATCTCACTTAATGGATCGTTTATAGTAGATAAGATCACATGATTTTTCCTTCGAAAAATCTTAGAAAAAGATTAAACAAATTAAGCATGAGCGAAACTGTTTATCAGAGAAGTTCAACCTCATCAAGATCGTGACCTAAACCATGTTCATTGAACCACCCATTAAATGTCTCATAGTCTTGCACTATAACCTCAGGGAATTTTATTTTCTATTAAATGGTTATGTATCATAACACTTGAAATATGAGTATATGCATTATTTTTTATATAATAATCAATATATTTTAATCATTTTATTTTCACATAATTAAAATTTTTTATTTTAATAAAATTGAACACAAATTGTATTCTTGGGAAATATTCAAATTTAATTAATTAATTAATTTTTATGAAAAAATTAAATTTTTAAAAAATAATATTTTAATAAAATATTATAAGTAAATAATTTTTATTAAATTTAAACGATCATATTATTTTTTTGATGTCAAATTTCAGTTTTTAGGAGTTCGAAAGCACTAATTGTAAAAAAACACAAATATCTCAATAAAAGTGGACTATTATTTAAAAATTGAAAATAAAAATATTTAGAAAAATATTTTGATGAAATTAATATTATTGTTACCATAAAAATTTCAAAATTCATTAATGGTTATTTTTCATAATTTTTGTTGACAATCAAAATTTTAGGTAAAAATTAAATACCGTATAAATATATAGTGTGTATTAGAGAATCATATTGAACAAAAAGTGTTGTAAAAATACTATAAAGGGATTAATTAAAATGTATATATTTTCCATTTAATATAATATTAGTTTAGTTTATTTTTTTATTTTTATAAATCCTTTATGGATCCTAACAAAGCATTAATATATTTTATGTTTTTAAAATCATCTCATTAATAGTATAACTCACCTCCATATATAAAAGGGAATTATTTTGTTATGTTTTGAACAATATTTATAAAGTAACTAAAAAAACTCCCATTTTTGTAGAAACTATGGGGAAAACAATGTTATGGGATTGTGTTTTTTGTTATTTTAGTTTATAGAGTCCAAAACCATTGTTTGATTAATATTATATAATTGTCAATAATTTTTTGATATAAAAACACCGATGCCCCCATTCATCATCACTAAAAATCCCGGGATCATGTTCTGACTCAACCCTCTCTAATATAGAGTCCTCCTAAGGTTCTACCAATCTATCATGAAGCCCCTCTCAAGAATATGGTGTCACACACTCAGGTAAGAGATCTTCTACTCTCCTTTTTTATTCCTGATGCTCTTTTATATTATGCTCCATAATTTCAAATTTTTCAAGTTAGTATTTCTTCTTATATATCCCATTAAATTCCATATTATTTATACATGATTATATACCCTTTTCACTATCATTAATCCCTCCCATGAACTGTTATGTACAATCATTACGATGTCAAGATTTAGTAAGAGATCTTCACATTCTCGTCTTTAATAAAGTTTTATTGTTAACTTATGCATTTTTTTCAGTCAATAATATTTATATATGTATTTAAAAGTCCATATTAATTCCTATTGGATGTAAAAATGATTATATTACTATTTCTCACTCAAGGAACAATTTTATGAAACTTTAAGTGATGTTGTTATGCTGGAAAAATTTCACCTCGATTTTCCTTGAAAAAACAATTGTGTTGTAAATACCATTACTATTTCCTATCATGGGTGTTCAAATTTAGAAACATATATTTTTTTTTGAATTTTTAATTACATGCATTTATTCCACACGACGTGATCACAAAATAAAATATGATGATGAATGAATCCATGTGACACAGTTTATTTTGAGAATTAAATGAAAGTGATGGGTGTGCGTAGAATATTTTGATTCAATGAATTGAGTAATATTTAGTCTGATGAGACATCACGTTGGCATTGGGAGTTGAACTGATTCCTTTAAGGGAAATTTTCTATCATGATGATTTGGAAGTTAGACTTGACCTATTTTTATGATGCAATATTTAAAGACGTTTCCATATTTCCCCTGTTATCATTTTATATCATGTCTTATATTTCAGGATTATAATTTTCACCTATTTAATTCTCCATTGACATGCCTATTGTATAACATGTATTTTCCTTTTCATATAATTCCTTTTTTATTTTACTTAGTAATATTTATAGCTTACACTTTTCTTATATATGTCCTCAGGTTATCCCATATAGTTTTAAGTACGAGAGTGTTGAAGAATATTTTAATAATATTTTTTTCCAATATTAAATTGTTATGTAATGTAACTAATTCAAAAAAACACTAGAATTATATATATTCTGTGTTATATTATGGGTAATTTTAGGTAATAATTAAAGAATTAATTTGTAATCAATAGAAGGGACATTATATCTACCTATAGAGTATTATTTTAATCATACTAACTTGTATTCATTTCGTTCACTATTTATTTGGAAGAATCACTCCTAGTTTAATATTTTATTACACTAGGATCTAGTCACAAACATATGGTTATTATTAATGTCCTTTGGTATTTTTCAAGACTAGCTCATTTATAAGCATACTAGGATATCTGGGCAGGTTTGTGACATAAAATGAATAAATAAATTCAATGAAAAATGGAATGGTTAGTATAAAATATACATGGATTTTATAAATATAAATCAATGATTGTATAAGAATAAATAATATAATTATGATATAATTCATAATGATGGACTTCCTAATTATAAAATAATAACCTCATTCTATGGCATCATATATAAACAATGACCGACTATAATAGACACCCAAATATTTTAACTCTTGAGACTAATTAATGCATTGAGGGGATATATAATTCATGGATACACCCATAACATAATAATTATGAAATATCCATCATATGAAGAGAATGAATAAATAATATATATCATATGTTTCCCTATGGAACCTCGTAAATAATGATCTTATTTATTCAATAGATTTCTACATAAAAATAAAAAATATATATAATATGAACATATCTATATTAAATTTGATAATATATGTATCTAGGATAATATCCCAACAACAAAAAATAAGAAATAAAATATTCACAATGTAATTGATATTACTTTTATCAATAGAGTGGTGATAATGTAGTAGTATGGAATAAATTCATGGAGTAGCGATATAAATAGGAAAAAATATTTCATTATAGTTCTTATTGATCTCATGAACTATCAAAAACATATCACATGAGAGTGTCAAATATCTATTTAGTCAGTCCCATTAGTTTTCACCTATTGAAGATCAAGTTAATACCCAACCATACATTTTTTTGGTTTATTTTCCATAGATGGATATAATTCAGAGCCTTTAAAAAAATGTTTATATCTGTACTATTTTTCATATTTATGAAACCACACAACCATTACATTACTAAGTCATTAAGATATTTTATGGCTATAAATATGTGAAATAATTATAATGTCTAATGAAGGTAGTATAAAATGAATGAATGGGTTTTTATCAATGATAATATAATTTGTAATTTATAATAAAAAAAAATTATTTTTCATTTAAAATAAATGAAATTGTAATTATTTAAAAATAAAGGTTAAGAAGAGGATGGTAACCCTTTCCTTGAAAGGATTCATATTAATATTTTATATAAACACCATATAATATTAGAAAACACTTATAGGGAATCTAGATTGGTATAAAGGGAAGGTATTTGTACTCAATGAATTTTTATTTGATAAGAATGGGAAAATAGGTTGGATCTTTAGGAAAACAAGGGGTAATTTAATATTAATTTCAATGAATATACCTTAGACCCTATTTTATAAAATAATAGAAAACCATTGTCCTTTTAATGGCTTTCTCCCATGAATTTTCAAATACAAGGTCTGGTTTTGAGCATTTAATTTTTTAAGAATCAAACCACATCTAAAATATAATATTTTTGGTGTATGGAAAATACCAATTTGTAAATAATTACGTTTAAAATATAAAAAACTATTTTATATATTGATTTTTTTTAATATTAATTTTTTTAATTTAAAATAAATTTTTTATTAGGAAACCAATTTATGCGTGATAAATCTTTTATATTACTTGTTAAATAACATTTGAGTCTTTTTTGATTTCATAGTATACATCACAGGATTGGTACCTCCCTAATGATATTATTGTGAAGCTACTGTAATAGACTATCTCACAATATATGAAACATTACCTTGACAAATTGTAATTTTTCCTCAATAAATAGAAGAATATCATCCATTTTCCAAGAATCCTTGTGATAATTTTTAATATATAACATTGAGATTCCTAACTACAAATTAAGACAACAAGATATCAATAAAAACTTATAATCACTATTTGGAATTATTTTATTTCCATTTAAACCAATCCATAACACTACTACCATATTTATCCCGTTTTAAATCTACTACCTTGTGATTTGATGACTTACAAACTATGACCCCTCTGGGTAGTTTTACTAATGATATAACCATTATATATATTCCTTTATTTAGTTTTATGTTCAAGGAGTTTATGTATGTCAAACATATCACATCAATTCCATGATACTCACCAGATGATCATAACCTAATGAACATTTAACATCATCAAGGATCGCTAAAACCATATAGAAAAAAAATCCTATTTCAATTCAAAACATGTATCATTAAAATGAAAAATATAATTATTCCATATAACTATAATGATTCATATAAATTTTTAAAATTCAATAAAAAACGGTCCTTGTACTGTTATAAAGATAAATAATGGGTTCTAAGGAAATAATAAAAGATAAAAACCACACTCTACTATTTCATATGTTGTGATCACATCCTTCAAAAGAAATAAATATTTCCTCATTTTCAACGCACATTGATAATGTGTTGTCCCAAAATCCAAATATCCTACCCACAATCCTCTCAATACAAAATAAAACATTTCCCACACCTCATATATCATGAAATACCCAGTCACTTACTTCATAGGTAAGTAGGGATCAACATAAATTTTACATGTTAACACATAATAAACGAATTTTAGAGCACAATCATTTATAACAACTCTAATATTATCCTGACTAACTGTCATGATATATATCTCAAGATCCCAAGGTAGCCCCACATTCCATATATTGATCAACCAATGTATTCCAATGTAAATTAGACCACATCCTTGTCATGTGTTACTCAAATTAAACAAATCCATGGTATCCACCACACAAACCTAACCACTATAGATATATCATCTTCCCTGATCTCCCCAATACAACAATAAATCCAAAAAAATAAATGATATCCACCATTGAAGTTTAAATTAATTAATATTTCACTAATATGATAAATATAAGAAACACTAAATATCTTATTTTTTTTAAAATTAAATTCATCATATCCACCTTCTAATTCATTTTCCTAAAACATCCCATCATTTTTTTTATAAAAAACAATTTCCCGTTCGAAACCATTTCAAACTCTCATGAGTCATGAACTTGTTATGCATTCCCTATATTCATAAACTGATGCATATACACACAATCATTCCCCTGTGGGATAATATTAATGAATTAAATTATAATAATAACTAAAAAATCATAAATGAATAAATACCACAATAATAATATAACATTGAAGTAACCACCATCCCATATCCTTGGTAACATTGTCATCTATTATATTGGTGTCCCAAATGTATGAGGATGATTTAGGTACCAAAATATTACCAACCATATATCCATCTAGTATTCCCCAAATTTAAATACCAACAAAAAACTAGTCAGATTCCATTTTTAACACCTCAGACTTAGCCATCCCAAACCACAATTTAACAGGTGGCAACGCATGAGAACCTGAGAGTTTCACATACACTATAGGCTATTGAATGACATCATAGTCGTATAACCAATGTACATACACAATAATCTGAGTTTCATAACTTAAATAAATAAATTAATAAATTAATAAATAAATAAATAAACAACATAATCATCATATTGCATCAGAGTATGTATAAATAAATATAACCATGGTTTAATAATCAATAAAAATAAATATAAAAATGTTATAATTACAATATTCCCATGATAGAAATTATAATATATAACATAATTCTTTTTCCCATTTGACTGATAATGTAAATAACACACAAATGAACAACTATTAAAAGATAAATCACTATACAAATCAAAGATTCTCTTTAGTCCAATATCCCAACTACCATGAAGAAACTCATGCCTGAACTCCTAAAAAAATCATTCACTAATGAAAGTCATTTAATTCACACCAGTATTGATCAGATTAGAAATTTATAATCCCCTGAAACACATACTACTAGGGTGGAGTAAAGAATTAGTATGGGGAAAAACCCACAAATATTGTTGGTTGGAGATAAACTCTTCGAACAAAACAATAGGAAATGA
Source organism: Viscum album (assembly GCA_963277665.1). NCBI lineage: Eukaryota > Viridiplantae > Streptophyta > Magnoliopsida > Santalales > Viscaceae > Viscum > Viscum album. The sequence continues at coordinate 488,655,079 of OY728148.1, read as the reverse complement.
TTCATCATATTCAATCATTTGGGTATTTACTAAATATAGATAGTTTGGGATTATGAAATATAATAAGGAAGGGATTGAGGTTAACTTTAGGTCTCCTTGCAGAATTTATTCTTATATTTTGCATGGAATAGTCATTCAAATTAGGCTGTAAAGTGGTGAAACGATCACCAATTGGTTTTGGAAAGAAACATTAGATCTCCCTATGATGAAAATATCCTATTATCAGGTTATAACTTAGAAAATATGTGAATTATGAATAGATTCTATGAAGAAAATGTCACATGCTAATAGTCATAGTCATTATCAACTCCAATTAGGTTAGATTCATTCCATTTCACTTCCCATGGTCAGGGTTGTGCCTAATAATATTATGAAAATCTATTATTAACCAAATTACCAACAATTGGGTTTCCAGTGGAAAATTTATAGATTCATTTGGATTACAAAAACCCATACTCTCAACAATTAACCATATGTGGATTATCTGTGCATGGAGATGTTAATAAAAAGAAAGGAAATAATGCACATACTACACATAATCATGACATAGTTAAAAAATAAGCAATAAATGATTTAAATAATTGAGAATCATGATCAAGAAATTAAAGGCAATGTAAATCCAAAAAAACTAATTCCACACGAATATAAAATGAGAAACTATTAAATCATCACTGAAGAACATTGAGAGATGATGAAACTGAATAAAAATGGAAACATAATCAGATTAGATAATGAAATGATAAAAATTAACCAAAATAGAAAAATTATTTAATAAAATGTAAAAAGGAATAATTTTAAAAAAATTGGTAATAAAAAATTAAAAAATGGGATAAAATGCCGGGAGAAATTGAAATTATCTAGGCCCCCTATTTCCATGGTCAATGTTGAAATATTAATAGTATTGAGAAGTACATGATGTGTAAAGCATTCATGTCTTGTTATACAATATATGGATTATATCTTGTCATCTACACATCATGTAATCATTCTTTACTTCATGTATTTAAGATTGAAATCATCCTTTAGAAAAGTGGATAATATCTTTGACTAGGGGGAACTTTGAACTTTTCAATCCATGTAATCTCTATATATTAAGCATTTGGTTCACTTAATGTGGGATTTTGAAAATGAAATTATCGTGAATTGTGATGCATATATACATCGTGCAATAGATTCATGTCAGTTATTATTTTCATGGGTTGGTCAATGGTCTACAGGAATGCTGTGAATGAGGAATACATGGTGTGTATGTAAAACATGATGTATAAAATATTTTTTCGATTTTTATCATTTCTTTTTTTGATTCTATAATTTCTATTTCCAATGAAAAAACCAAACCCAATTCATTATTGAAAAAAACATTAACAATGATTAATTAAATGTATCATGTATTCATATATAAATTCATCTTATAAAATTATCCCACACTTAATCAATGTTGTGTCGTCGTGAAAAATTTTTATCAATAGGGATTCAAAAGCAAACTAATTTTAAAAAAAGAAACATGAATTACAAATAAGATGTCAATAGTAAGTGGAAGTTGAAAAAGTTCTTCCTCCAAAATAAATCCTACATAGAAATTCAGCCTCTCCTCATTGTATATTTCATTACCCAGATTATAATTTTCATTAAAATTTTATATCAATTTCTTAAAATAAATATCCATTTTAAAATTTACCTCGCAATAAATTTAATCTCATCACCCAAGGAAAAATTTAACTGATGTTAGGATCATACCCTGAATACAGGTACATAACTATATTATTACATTTGTTTCAACACCTCTACTTCATAAATATAAATACAAAATAAATCATGAGGGCTTCAGTACAATTTTTTAATTGGTTCTATGGATAATAGAATGTTGTAATGTGATAAAAATAACAAATGGAGGGTAAACTATAAATTATGATACTAGATTATTTTTAATTGTGAAATAATGTATCTGTTATTGAATAAAATGTGTCCCTTCTCTAACTACTGAAGGTTCCTTTATTAGAATATAATTTAAGTAACAGAAATATACCCTATTAATTTATTTTTATTATTTATTTATTTTTTGAAATAATTTGTAGATTAGGTCCCACTTCTATCACATAACCACATATAAGACATCAAAGAAATCATCGGTTTGGTAACAGTTATTTTTATCTTCTTTTTACTAAACTCAATATCTTTTATTTTTCTTTCTATATATATAAATATTCGAATGGAAAATAGAAATCAACAAGAATTACCAAATCAATAATTAACCATATCATATAACTCCGAATGGAAGTCCCAGTGTACGTAACCTTATTGCTAACATCGCATTCCCATCAATTGTAAAAATTCTCCCATACTGGTTAAAAGTATAGTCATTACTCATATGAAGTTCATGATAGGAAGGATTAAATTGATTAGAATAGATATATCCTAATAAGGTTATTTATTTACACTCTGGGATTAATAATAAATGATGTATGTATGGGTCTTATAAAAATGTTTCTCACAAAATTTACCTTAATCATATAAAAGTGTATTTTTTAAATCATAGCCCCTATAGTATCTCAATGAAATTTATTATAGGTAAAAATGTTCCTAGTGTCTCTCAAGAAATATGCCCAAGAAATAAAATGGATGTTTTTGTCTAGAATCCTCACATGAATGGATGTATAAAAAATTACTGGACACCACTCATGGTATTAAATCTTTATTAATTTAATAAATAGAAATTTCAAGAATCATAAATTTAAATTAAATTAAAAAACTTAGCAATAATGATAAAAATTCAATATAATAATAGAAAAGGGCTTCAACAAAATATATCCTAACTTTTTATTTTTTCAATGGGGGTAATGATATTTCATGTTCAAAGCACGCTTTCAATGAAAAATGTCTCATAGACTAATAAAAACTAGAAAAAATTCAAGTGTATCGATATTAAAACTCATGATATAATACCCCGAATGTTAAATAAGATAGTTTCCAACCTGTTCTAGAAATAATCATTGGAGATATTTCCCATACCACATAAAAATTTTAAATGTAATTTAAAAATTGAAACTAGGGAATTGAGAGTTCCCGAAAGATAATTTCTGGCAAGGGGAAAATTTGGTGGATTTGGATTTTAAACTTGGATATCTATATAATATGTTAGAAAAAATAGCTACACTAGATTAATTTTTAGTCCATAAGAATTAATCAATTTGGAAAAAGGAAAAAGGGCATGTTAATAAAGTCAAAACTAGGAGAAATCAACTCAGATAAATTCATTAATGGAGTACATTGATGTTTTGATATGACCTAAAAATATGAATTCTAGTTAAAGGAAAATAAATTTCCCCAACCACACAACTGAAAAAAATAAAATTATTATATGTTTTGTCTCCCATAAAGTTCTAACAATAATGGCCTCATTTAGATGAATTCATAATGGAATTAGTTAGTGTGATAAATCTTTTCAGAATTTCATTATCTCAAACAGAACTAGTGGCTGTGTCATTGATCTCACGAGGACACTTGATGATTGACCACCATTGGAGTAAACTATATATTTATATCTAGGTGAAATAACAGTATCCATTCTCATCATGGTGGGGAACCCTACTGAGCATGAATCACCAGTTAGTGATCCTCATGTTGGGGATCTATGTCATCCAAATGATGAGACATATGATGATGGAGGGTTTAGGGTCTCATTAAAAGAACTTCAATAACCATAAATGAGGAATAGGAGATATAAAGATCTAAATTAATTCAGTAATAAATTGAAAATTAGACAAAATGTATTATAGAAAAAATATTCCTTTTATATAAAGGATTAGTGATACATCAGTGTAAATGGGATACATGTAGCACACAAATGGAGACCCTAACAATGTTAAAAAGGGGAGGGGATAAGTATATAACTTAAAAGTAAACTAAAAGTCATCAATATGTACATTAGACATCCCGTCTGGAAAATGAGGTGCCTAAACTAGCATTCCCTATCGATATCAACGATGGAGGACGAGGTTGGAGGGTTGACTATCATGGGGATACAAGATAGCTTGGTAGAGTAATGAGGAGGTGAGGAGTTGAGATGTACTTTTTTTGTGTGTTTATAAGATATATGTACAATGGAAACATTATATGGTGATGAAGTACTGGGGCTGTTTCCCCATTGGACATGCTCCATAATGAAAAATTATTATAAGTGGGATCTATCATCTCAGGGGGTAGGTTAGCCATATCTTGAGGGGGGATGTGGATGGTTGATATAGTGGGTCCTATATAGGGTGGTGGTTGTATAGTTTAAGATTCTTATGATGAATTAGGGATAGTAAAATTGTATAGTTCACTGAATGGAATTCCTAAATGAAGTCAGATATGACACTAGTTTTCTAGAAGATACTAGATTGTACGTCATGGGTCAAATGAGGAGGATAAGGGGTAGATATCGATGTGGGATGGATAGTGGTGGTGGTAAAGTTGAAGGAACCATTTGAATTAGTCATGCATGTTGAAGCAGGGGTGGTACTAGTTATTGAAGGAACATTGGAAATTAAGGATGGTTCCACTGCATGTTGAGTCGAGGCCTGCTTAGCATTCTCCATATATGCCAGTTCCCATAGGTTGATGCTACCAAACTTTGTCAATAACACCATATATAGAGTATGAGTAAGTTGATAGACTCTGTTAGTCCTTGGAATGTGAGGGGAAGTGAGGCATTGAAGATTCCAAAGTGCCTGGTGGGGTGGGTGATGAATTAGCATCCCATAAACATAGCTTTGATCATCCTCGATGACACATATTAATATAAATTTATGTAGAATTCGATGTTGATGATTGGGAATCCATTAGATGAGGCATAATGAGTCAAACCATATGAATAATACATTAATGGCCTCTTTATGATTGATCCAAGCATGGGTCAAGGCCCGATGAATGATCTATTATAAAGAACATTAGAGGTGGACGAACATCATAGTCTAAGGATCATACAAAATTAAATGGTTCATATATATCAAACTATATGATATCATAAAATTATACTTGCTTGGATCAATATTAAGTTTCAGAAAAACTATTGAGGAAATGAAATTGAATTATTAGAGTCTAATTCAGACACAAAAATTGGTGATGTTAAGGTCATAAGATCTACCTGCAAGTCTGAATCGAACACTGTAGATGGAAATATCTACGGTTTCATGGAACTCAAGGAAGAGCTCCCTTAAAGTCTACTCATTCACCAAGGTAACATGATAGAGGTTCTAAAGAAATATGACATAAAGGGCCTCCATGTAAATACAGATCTTATTGGGAACAATGAGATCAATGGCCTTTTTGGTCCATATATGATTCACTTGTAAATGAACCGATTTGACTTGCTCCTCAAGGGTGGACATGTGAAGGATGAGTTGGATATGGGGATGGTAAGTTCCATGAATCACACTAGAGTGTTATTGTTATGCTGCAGTAGCCGAGGTGGTAGAAGATGCTGATGGTATGGTTTAAGAGGATGAGGCCAATGGGGAGGGAGGCTGATCAGTCCTCTGATATTTATCCAGAAATGGATACTCATGCTCAGGTCTAAGATTATATAAAAGGGTGTTGGTAGACTTTTTTAGTCCTTTTTAATGTCAAAAAATTAGGTGTGTGGATAGATGGTTGAGGGAATGTGCTTGGGGGGGGGGGAGGATGGGATGCACGATGAGGTAAAGGGAGAGGTGAGGGAGGCTGTTCACACGAATGTAAGAGTGTTAGGGGGATGAGTATCATGATCCTTGGGGTAAAAAAATTATTAATACTTAACATCCACAGTTTTTATATGAAAAAATATTTTCACTAGCGTACATGATATGCCAAGTCGAGCTTAAGCGAACAAACTAAATATTATTATTTAAATGTTATCATTATAACCATGCGAGTAGAATGAATGTTAGGAACATGATTAACTAAATAATTATCATATTGTTTAAAAATGTATATATAATAAATTATTTAGTGAGAAATTATTTAAATATGAAAATAAAAAGAAATTTATTCCAAAGGATGTGTTTTTATGAAACACTATTTTTATGCTGACAAAGACGTTTGATCTTAATAAATCAATTTAATAATTATTTGGGAGTGATCTTAATTAATTTTATATGAAATGTATTCAATATAATGTTGTTAAATTCGTCCAATAAGTTTTATTGGAATAATATAAAAACAAATCAAATTTTAAGCATAAAAATTTGTGTTTTTATAAAAGGAAATTTTATCGCCTTTTGATGACACACTAGTTTTGAAACCCAATTTTGACTCTTTTATAAAATTTATTCAATAAAAAATATTATTCATCCAAATTTTAATATCAAAATTTATTTTGAATTATTTTTTGGTATTTTTAGGTGATGTTTTATTTTTTGATGAATAATGAAATTATTGGATTTTAATTTAAATCATTTTTTTTATATAAATAATTTTTAGTGACAAATTAGATTTTTTAGTTTTAATGTTTAATTAGAAAAATTTTATATCATTCAGTAATATTTATTTCATAAGAATCAATTTAAAATTGAATTTTGATATAAAAACATTTCAAACATTTGAATGTTTTATATTTTATAACCACTTTTGTCACCATATCAATGGGATTAATTTGTAACTAATTTTAACCAATCCTATATTTTGAATTTTTAAAAATGTATTCCAAATTGTTAATAAATTTTTTTATACTTTGTAAATAGAACTCTTTTTTGGAAAATATTAATATTATCATTAATAATTATTTTATTACCACTGTTACAGGAAAATGAGGTAATTATCGGTATAAATAATATTCTAATTTTTTTAAATTTACCTTAAAACTTGTCTTAATTTAATTAGATTGGTTATTTTCAACAAAAATAATCCTTTGTTTGATTTTATGACCTCTTATTGTACATGGATGACTTCATTCCCTTTATAGTATTTTGTTTTAAAGACAAGTCAAAGATGCCATATATACATATTAATAACTATAAATTTTTTAAAATAAGGTTAGTTTGAAGTAATATTTTAATATAAAAAATCATTTAAAATCAAATAGATTTATCTACATAATTGTAATTGTTTTATAATTTTTATGTGAAAAATTAATTAACTTAAATGCTGACATAGTGATGATGTAGTAATTGTTTAATTAACAGAAAAATCAAATAAATGATATAAAAAATATTACATGAAAGATAATTTGAAATAAGAAAAAAAATCCCCCTTTTTATAGAATAACATAATATATTTTTTATGTGTTAGAATAATTGGTTATAATTTATATTGTTTTTATGATAACTTATAGTAAAGTAATGAATATTGTCAAAAATGATAATAATGATTTTTTAAAACAAATTATAATTTACTAAATGATATAAAATTTATAAAAATCTAAATTTAAGCCAAATTATTAGTACATGGTTTAACATTTCCTCAATGATACATTAATGGGTTTTTATAATTTTTTAGAAACTATATTAACATTCAATTAATAAAAACACATGTTGTTATAGTAATAATTAAAGAGGTTAAATAAGAGTCAAATCCAAATGATGAGGATTAAAAAATAATAAAAATATGTATAAATTTAATTTTATTAATTTATTTAGATAAAAAATTATCCTATATTATAAATAAATTCTTTTAGATACTTATAGAATATAAAATTAATATATATTAGTTTAATATTTCAATAAATTCCATGTGTGCCCCTCTAGTGTCTTATAAAAGGGTACTTCTTTTTTTATTTTATTCGCACATAAAAAACTTTTTTTATTTGGAAATATCTTAAAAAATAAAATCCTATAACCCCTCTGAACATTATAGAGAACTTTCATTGGGATAAACATAATCCTTAGTGGTGTTAAGGATTTAAGGAAATAAGATTGTCAATAGAAAAGATGTCATTTTAAATTATGTGTTTGTATTTTGTTTATTAATCAGAATTATTTAAATATTTTTCGAACATGTTGAAATAATAAATAAAATATACTCAATATAATTATATTTTATTATTATGATAATATGATTACCAAAATCCATGTCTATTTCCATCAAATTTAAAAATAAGTTATCATTATTGTTTATGGCACACTACCACCTCCGGAACGGATAAAATTCATTTTCCATCACAATATCTATAGACAATTTATAATGATGGATTTAATGTTAAATATATGATATTAAATAATTTTTTATCATTGTTAATGATTAATATATCATTTTTGTTCTTACATTTCCATGATCATAAAAATGATAACATCGGTTGCGACTTGGTGTGATCTATCTCCTCCACGAAGTGATGTGATTCACTTTTCATCACCACACCACATGGATGATATATATAAGTATATATAAATGATTAATAATGTATAAACAAAATTATTATAAATCTATAATGATAAAATAATACTTACATTCTTTCTATATTGATCATTTTAAATAGAAATGTCACTCATGCTTACGTATGACCTACCGTCTCTATGGTCGTAACATTGGTTCATTTTAGATATCCATATAACTAAATTGTATTTAACAGAATAGTTGATATATAAATATTAATATTATTTAATGAATTTTCATTTGGATATGATACACTTATGACCACTTTGACTATTGAAATCACAACAAATTCATTTTTGACTCAAGAGTCAATTATCAAAAAAACATTCAACATGAACATAAATAATTTTGTAAATTTTAAGGCATTATAAAATGTGATATGAAAGGAATAATAAAAATTAAAAATATTATTAAAAAAGTAACTTATTAAACTATATTAATTATTCATGAATATAAAGAACATGCATGATGAGTTGGACTAAAGGTAAGGGACTTCGTCCAAATTTTCTTTTATTGAGGAAACACTTGATGTTATGCAAATATATTATTTTATAAGGTGTATTTAACACTACATTGACATGTTATAACATGATTTTATTTAATATCATTATTTTTTTTGTTTTTTAATTTTTACTATTTAATGTTTACTATGATTCAACTAATTACTATGTAGTAAGGGAACCCATAACACATTTTTTATTCATTTTATAAAACATATACATATTGATTATGTTGTGATAAAATTATGTGTGAAATTAATTATGAATATATTATGTTGTATTTCCATTTTTATAAACATTTATAGTGGATACACCCAATACATTAACTTTATTAAATCACACATTAAGGATATGATATCTGTATGGGACATTATTATAAAAATTACTTTTAAATCTACTATATCAACCATTTTTAAAAAAGTTAAAGGACTAATTTTTAAGATATAAAACTAAAAAAAATAATGTTTTAGTTTTTATTTAACATTTTGATATTTCCTTGACATGTTTCAATTTTTTTTTCAAATTTTTTATTTTATTTTAGGAATGCGAACCTTTGTAAAAATGAAAAGTAATTTCAAAGTGGAAAAGTAATTTTTATTTTATGGATGACGTATAAGTTATAAATATGTTTTGGTTTTTAGGAATTAGTTTTTATTATTGGTGGTTTCAATATATATTTATAGTTGTTGATCTCTTTATATATCTCACATGAATTCAGTAATGATAATAGTTTTAGTGGTTGGAGTTCTTCTAAATGATTAAGGTACTATAATGTGGTTGTTATTACAAAGATAACTATGAATCTTAATCTATATGTAACCATGATAGATATAGTAAATGTAATATTGATATGAAGATGATCCCGAACATAACTCTATGATTTATGTTTTATATGGAGTTTTCCAAGAAACTTTTGATTTAATGAGGTTACCTAAAGTGGTTATGTTTTATGGGTTAAAATAATAACTTTGTAAAATAAATTATTGGGTTTATAAGTATCTTTGTAATAATAGTTCAATTCAATATTTTTATTACCATTAATATTTTTTTTGTTCTCATCACATTTTTTGATATTGTCTTCATAGGTCTTAATATTAGTAAGAACAAATAATATTTCACAATGAAATTATTGAAGAGATGTTCTGAATAGAAATAATATTTTATTTTAAAGGATTTCCTTGGGTGAAATATTGGATACAGAATATAATTTTAGTCTTTTAATGTATGAGTTTACATTACAAGAGTTTTAATTAATTCTATAAAACTTTTAACAGAAAATATCATGTAATGTGAAATGGAATTTTGAAATCATGAGATACTACCACAAAACTGGGGAAGGCTAGCACCACCCTTTATCAACGCTAACAAAAAAGCGCTGATAAAGGGGGTACCTTTATCAGCACTAAAAATGAACTGATAAAACTACCCCTTTATAAGCGCTTTTTTAGCGCTGATAAAGGTACCCCCTTTTACAGTATTTTTTTTGCACTGTTAAAGGGTACCCCTTTATCAGCGCTTTTTTAGTAGCGCTGATAGGGGGGTCTTTATCAGTGTTTTTTTAAAGCGCTAATAAAGGGTCTACTTCCAAAAAACAATTATTAAAAAAATATATTAATATTTAAATATATAGATATAGTTATATTGATATAAATAGAATATATATTTTTTAAATATAATTTAAAATATATTTTAGATAATTATAAATATACAGTTACACTTAATATATAAAATATTTAGTGAAAATGGCATATAAATAAATTTTAAAAAATATTTTTATTTAATAATTTTCTAATAATTATGGACGAATCGTCATTTAATAACAATTTTAAGAGTAAAAAAATAAAAAAAAGTAAAAGAATGATCCAAAATATGGTGAAAATGCAACTCAAACTTCAAACAGTCATAAATTTTGATCCAGGTGTCCGTTTGAGCTCTACCACATATCAAATCGAAGCCTGCGACAATATCTACACCGTTGTTACCCTGTGGAACCTTGGTAAAGGTTTTTTCAAGGCCAAAAAGTCCCATAAGGCCTCCAAAATTGAGTTTGTAGTCGGGGTGCCCCGATTTTTTTTACATTTTGTGGATTGGTAACCTCGTTTATAGGGGTATTATTGGATTTTTATTAGTTGGGACTAAATTTATACCAAGGTATTACATTCATATTGATATTATTTCTTTGAAATCTTATCATTTTTTATAATGAACTGCTATTTATAATCTAATATATAAGAATATGTACATATTTTTTTATATATTCACACCAAAAAATTTAATTATAAATAGAAATAAAAAAATATATTTACATATAAAATATATTATATTTGTCTAAATAATAACTAATATACATGTTATTTAAAATAAAAATATATGAATATTTATATACCAATATATTAATCTAACTATATAAATATATTAACATAACTACATATACTTGTTTATATAACTATAAATATATATATTAATATCACTATAAATATATGTATATTAATATAAATATATATTTATATTAATATAACTATATATTTATATTAATATAACTATATATATATTAATATAAATATATATTAATATACGAATAAATATAAATAAATATATATATAAATAAATAGATATATCACTAATTGGAGGACAAATAAATATAGGGGAGTGGCAAAGGCTTCATGCGCGCAAGCGGGAGGTCTCGAGATCAAATCTAGGTAAAGGCAGGGACGCGCGCACATGGGTGAATCTGGGGATAGCGCTGATAAAGGGTGGAGGGGTGTGTGCGGGTACTAGATGTGTGTGGAAAAGTGTTGTAAAAGGGGGGCTCAAGCGCTGTAAAAGGGGGGCTCAAGCGCTATAAAAGAACCCCCCCCCTCGATTCACCCATGTGGGCAAAATATTTTTTTAAATTATTGTAAATTTTTTATCTTTTATACACTATTTTTTGAGTGCTAATAAAAGGGGTCTTTATCAGCACTTTTTGGAGCGCTGATAAAGGGGACCCACCATTATCTTTCCCAACATTAATAGAGCTTTTCAGAACTATTAAAGGTCATTTTTAGCGCTAATAAAAGCCTTATTTGTAGTAGTGAGAATATGTAATGATCATGGATGAGTCCTTACAATTGGCTACAAAATATGTTTTAGATAACTTTTGAGATTAGACTATTTTCTTATGAGTTATGGATATAATCATGGGATTATAGTTTTATGTAATATCATATGTTAAATGTATTATAACACCTTTTGTGGATTTATGTTATAATATTTTATGGTGACTAATGATATTTTTAGAGATATTCATTTTTAGGTAATTATGGGGAATAACATTTTTGGATGAAAAATGAAAGGTATGAGAAAAGCATTGAGGATATATAATATTATAGAAATTTTTTAGGATGTCTCTTAAAAAACTAGTAATGTTAAAGAACTATCATTTTCTAATGAAATGAAAACCCACAGGTCAGGAGACAACCCATCATGGTTTGAATAGCCATGAGATTTAGAACCCAAAACATAAGGGTGAAAATGGTGGATCACCTACCAGTATGCTATGAGATGTCCTAGTTAATATCAAATTTTTAATATTTATTTAAACCGTAAACTAAAGATAAGTTAATATTATTCTAGGAATATATGTTTTATCTAATGTTTAATCATAGTATTAGAAAATAATTTTGTGATTAAGTGATTAATGTTATTTTAGAAGTTGTTCAGTATTTTGGGAACCTTATATGATCAAGGTGAACAAAAGAAATTGTTATTTTCATTGAGGAATAAAAGTTGAATTATATTTAAAAAGAATTATTATTTTTTTATTTATGGAAAATAAGGTTATTTTGGGGAATAGAAAGCATATCTTGGAGATTATGTGATTTGGGAAAACAAATTCTTGCTCTGAGAAATGAAGAGTGATTGACATTATTTAGAGATAAATGTTAAAATATATCATGGAAGACCATGTTATCAAATACTTATAAATGTAGAAATTCAATATTAATTTTTATTATTTTTAATAAATTAATGGAATGTTTTTTATCGAATGATATATGTTGGACTTTGGGTATAACTGTTGAATATTAGAGTTTAAATTAGTTTTTCATCATATAAATGTTTATTATTTTTGTGTAATTATATTATACTACATTAAGAATTCAAATTTTGGTTAATTTATAAAGAGTAGAGAAATATATTTTTACAACTTCTGGATTTTTTAATATATTTGAGTTCATTGTAATGCTTTAGGTATGGAATATTCATCTTAAATACTCCACATTTGGATAAAAGATGACTTTCTAGTGGAAATTTATAAAAGGATAAAACTTAACTTTTAATGTATGTATATTTTGTTATGATCATAGTCAAGATAGTGAAATAATTCCTCAACTCTATTGAAAGGATATAGAAAAAAAATGTTATATGTTTACTTTTACCAATTTTATTTTGATCCATCATATATTTATGGTTTTGTGATGGTTAACTTTCAGAGTATCATGTTCTATATCACCCACTATTATTCTTTGATATTCATATCTCTCTTTCATTTTAATTTTATCTTATATCGAAATCTAGTACACGTTTTCTCAAGTGATATTTTTATTACCCTTTCATTATTTTATAGTAGAGGTTTCATTAATCCATGTTCTTATGTGGGTTTTAAAAAAATTATTTTGAATATTTGAAGCTTATTTACCAATAAAAAGTAAAAATTGTGAGGATTAAAATTTTTATGGGCGGGGGAGAGAATTTAATATCCCCTTTGTCAAAATATATAAACTCTATGTTTGATAGCATAAAATATATGCCACATCATGATTAAACATAAAATAAATATTATAATTTAAATGCTTATGTTATAAACAAGTAGTTATAATGGATGGATCGAAAAAGATTAAATGAATTATGGAAATATTTTTTACACATGTACATATAATGAATTATTTCAAAAACAATTATTTATAAATTAAAATAAAAAAAAATTGAATATAATGAATGGGTTTTTATGATGTATTATTTTTATTCCTACAAATGAAATCGAATTTAATGAATTATATTTATCAATTTTAGTCAGAGATATTAATGAAATTTATATGTTAAATATTAAATATTTTTTCTATATTAATATAATACGTTTTCTATGAATAAAATAAGAACAAATCAAGGTATAATAATAATAATAAAAAATTTATAAAAGAAATTTTCCTCTTTTTTATGGAAAAGGTTTTTTAAAACTAAAGTTTTATAATTTTATAAATATTATTTGAAATGATAATATTTAACTTTAAAATAGGAATATAAAAATTTACTTTTGTTGAGTTCTTGGTAATTTCCTACCATGTTTCATGTTTTGATGAATAATAGAAAATAATGGATTTTAATTGAATATAGATTTTTGATCAAACGAATTTATAGTATTAAATTATTTTTTAATTGGTTTTAAAATATATTTAGATCCATTTTGTATCAATTATACCAATTTGGTTCATTATATTCAGTTTAAAACTTAATTTGGAAGTAAAAACATTTTAATCTTTTGATTTTTTTCAGTTTAATAAAAATATTTCTCACCCCATGAACAAAATTAATTTTAAATTAATTGTAGCCAAAAATGTGTTTTGTATATTCATAAATGGATACCATATTTGGAATCATATTCTATAAAGTTATTAAATAGTTCCATTTGGTTTTGATTGACATTTTGTAGAGTAAATTTAGTAATTTTTTTATTACAATGGTAAAATATAAATAAAGTAAATATCGGTTAAAATAATAATATAAATATTAAAAAATCACCATAACAGTTGTTAAATTTTTTTTAATGAGTTATTTTGAAAAAAAGGATCATTGGGCCGATTTTATGTCATATTGGATCCACTTGGATGACTGTAATACTATTATAGTGTTTTTTTAAGAAATTTGAAAGATGTCATACTTAATTTCTAATATATATATCATTTTTAATATAGGTTTATTTAGATATTATATTTGACTATAAGTAATAATTTTAAATATAAAACATTTTCATTACATCATGTTAATTTATTTATAAATTCCATGTGATAAAATAATTATCATAAATGATGAAACAATGTTGATGTAGTAATTTTATAATTAATGGAAATATTAAATGAATGATATCAGAAATAAAAAAAATAAAAAAATATTAAATAATCAATGTTATTCATGAATTTTTTATATTAAATTTATATTTAAGGGATGGTTTATAATAATTTCCATTAATTTATCTTATTTTTATGATATTTATAATGATATATAATCAATTGTTTCAAAATTAACATTAATGATATTTTAAAATAAATAATCTTTTATTAAAGGATATAAAATTCCTAAAACTATAAAATTAGAAAAAAATTATTATTATAAGGTTTAAAATTTTATAAATTACAAATTTATGATTCTTTTGTAAGTTTATAGTAAATATATTATCCTTCAATGAATAAAAACACATGTTGTCCTCATAAGAGTTAAATATGTTTAACAATGCTTAATATTGAAAGATTAGGATGAAAAATTGTGAAGACATGTATAAATTAAATTGGATTCATTTATATAGACCCATATTCATCATATATTATAAATTAATCCATTTTTATCAATTTAGAAATGAAAATTACATTATATTAATTTTATATTTTGAGAAATTCAAAGAGTGCCCCTCTACTCTCTTATAAAGGGGCACCTCTTCTTCTCTTTTCCTCACACATAAAAGCTTTTATAATTTGGAAATGATATTTCAAAATATCTTTATATAATATACCTATAAATTATAAATATTTTAGGTTATTCATAACACAATCTTTAGTCTGATAAAGGTGTTGAGAAAAGGAGTATCTCCAAATATAATGTATCTTGTTTAATTTAGTGTTTCTATTTTTTTCTTCTTACATATCCTTCATGTTTCTAAAATACATGATTATATAATAACTAAATTGTCCTTAATATAATTATATTTTGTTAGGTTAATATTATCTCTAAAATCCATCTCCACTTCCATCAAATGGGAAAAGAAGTCACCTTTAGGGTGTAAGAAAGACTACCAACTCACGATCCGATGAAATTAATTTTCCATCACCATCTCTCAAGAAAGGTTATTGTGATTGAATTAATTTTTATATACAATAATAATTAAATATTTCTCATTATGAAATAATAATACACCGTTTATTTTCACACCATTCCGTGAACATAAAAATGGTAACGTCATTCATAAATACATGTGAACTATAACCTCAACTAAGTGATGTGATTCATTTTTCATCACCACATAACATTTATTATATACATAAGTTTATATAAATTATTAATGGGATATTGATTATATTATTATCATTTTTCTAGATTAAATGATAATTAAATTTGTTCAATAATTATCATTGAAAAATAGAAACGTTACTTGTGCGTACATATGACCTATTGTCTCCATGATCATAACATTGGTTCATTTATTATAACCATATTCCATGATTGGATTTAAAAAATAATTTATTCATAAATATTTTTTTAATTCCATGATTAATATTCTAGAGATGAAAAATTTATGAAAACA
Organism: Viscum album; assembly: GCA_963277665.1. NCBI lineage: Eukaryota > Viridiplantae > Streptophyta > Magnoliopsida > Santalales > Viscaceae > Viscum > Viscum album. Next base: position 488,638,702 of record OY728148.1, on the reverse strand, counting down.
CGGATTTTGACATCAAACAAAGTTTATTTTTTACGAAAGTACTATATATCAACAAAACATCATACATGAACATAAATAATTTTGTAATAATTATAAATTAATTAAAAGTGATATTAGAAAAACAATAAAAATTAAAAATTTTCTTAGGACAGTATATAATTAATGTATTTTTATTATATTTAATGTTATAGAGCTTATGTTACGAGTCTGACTCAAGGTATGGGACTTCGTCTCAATTTTTATTCATGGGGGTATATTTTGATATTATTCACCCATATTATTTTATGAGGTGTATATAATATTCAATTGAAATTTTATATCATGAATTTATTTATTTTATTGATATTTTAGTTTTTTAATGTCACTATTTCTTATGGAATATGATTCTTCTGATTACAATGTTGTTAGGGATTTCTTAAACTAATATCAATTCTTTGGGATGAACTTATAATTATTGATTATCCCATTCTAAAATTTTATTTGAAATTAATTTCAAATTTCTTATATTATATGTATATTTTTTTATTTAAATAATATAAACATAATCAATTCATTTGATTAATGTTGAGTTCAATGATATGTTATTAATGAAGGGAATTATTATAAAAAATTCTTTTAAAGTCACAATTTCATGTATTTTCAAAAAAGTCAAAAGGAATGTTTTTTTAAAAAGGGAATGAACATAATTTTTCACATTCATTTAAATTTAATGTTTTTATTTTTCCTTTACAGAATTACAAATTAATTTTCAAATAATGTGTTTTAATTAAATAATATGTGACATTGAAAAAATGAAAAGTGGTTTAAAAGTGGAAAAGTTATTTTTATTTAATGATTGAATTATTTATTATTATTATGTTATAGTTATTGGTAATTGTTTATGTGTTTGACTGGTTCTATGAAAAACCATGATTTGGTGAACCCAGTATTGATCTCCAATGCATTGGGTAATGATACAGTGTTAACTAGTATAGTTTCTCCTACATGATTAATGGATTATACTACTGTGGTCATTTCCAATGTAACCATGAAGGTTACTCCATATGTAATAGTGAGATATGTGGAAAATTTATTGTTGATATAGAAATAATTCCACATGATACATCTATTATTTATGTTTTCTATGGAGTTTTATAGGAAAGTTATGATTTCATGAGGTTAGTTGAAGATATTCTATTACCTTGGTGAAAAGTGTAAGTTTTTTAAAATGTTTTCATGGGATTATAAGTAATCATGGAATAATGGTTTATTTATTTTCTTTTGTGATCCTTATTGAGGGTTTTGTCTTGATACCATGTTTTAAAATGGGGTTTTAGGTCTTAATATTGACAAGGAAAAAGAATATTTCATTATGAATGTATTGAAGATGTATCATGAAAAGAAAACATGATTTATTTTAAAACAATTTCCATTGGTGAAAAAATTGATATTGATTATAACTATCCACTTTTAATGTATCAGTTTACTTCTTAAGAGATTCTCTTAATTCTCTAAAAAATAACTATAAAATTTCTTCAAATAAGAATTATAGTTTAAAATGACATTAATATGTGATGTTTTAATTCTGTAACCTTACATATTATCCTTCAAAGTTCATGTGGTGTAACATTAAATGACATGAGATGATATTTTTTTTGTTTTTTGTTCATGAATCATACATTTTTTAATGGGTACTTGCCATTTATGTGTGAATTTTTTCATGTTTTTAGCCTAGATGAACTTCCTTATATTATTTATTGTTCTATGATTTTCTAAACAATAACCAAAAATATTATAGTATATATGGCTATACATAGGTTCTATCCTTGTCAAAGATTTGTCTATTGGCTATAGGTAGATATTTTTTGTTCCAGAAGACTTCAGAAACAATGACACCCTTCACATGGAATGGTTCTTAACAACAGAGGGTACAAATGGTGGTACGACCTTCCATATAAGATGTGCATTGTAATTTTTTTTATTATGATAACTAGATCCATTTCTTATTCTAGGATGTTTTATATTTCTATCTTTACTCTTCACATGATCATATTTACTATAAGTAAGAGATGTGGTTTGATATACCAACATTTAGTTTCTTTTATTAGCGGTCTTCTCCAAATAGAACACACCCTTTTAATTACCAACTATAGATATCAATAACCATTTATTGACATAAATCATAGCCTTATTAGTGGTGATAAATGGTATTCCAAAAATTATAAGAATATATCATTTTTCTTCCATGTGTAGGATCAGAAAATAAATAGGAAAATGAATATTCTACCTTTCACTAACACATCCTCAATCAATCCTTTAGGTTGAATGACTGAGTAGTTTCTATGTTAGAGATCGACCCTATTTAGTTTTAGTTAAATGATCCCCAACTTCTTATACACAAATATAAGATTGAAATTGATCCTTTTAACTATGCCTCATAGGGAATTTACAAAATTTCATTCCTTTATAGTGTGAATAATTCAGAAAAATATATGGTATCGTATTTTTTGGGATAACTAAATGAAAATGAATTTCTTATTATTCAATCACTTTTAAGGAAAAAGTGATAAACCATGAGTTCATTCAAAAAATTAAATTAATTCACCATTGAAGAACAATTTAAACCTATCATAATTAGTATCTCTAAATAATTTCCAAGAAATTTTGTTTACATGGAAGTCTTGTTCATACATTATATGGTCTTAAAACTCGAAAGTCAGTTTGTCCCAAACCTTAATATATTCCTCCTTATTTATATTACCATTGTTAAACACCAAAAATAAAATAATATCTTGTTTTCCAATCCAGTTATACTACTCATCATTTAGTTTTACCTTCAAAGGTCCCCCCCCCTCATTCTAGATTCTTCTTCTTCAGTAGAATTAAGTGTCAAAACCTACTCAACCACTTTTTCCCCTGAGCTCATTATCAATTCTAAGAATTGTTCAAGTGTAACATGTGTATTACTCTTCTATCTATCCACCATAGAATAATGGAGAGTAGAACAAACCATCATCTTGTTATTTGATTTATTCACTGAACGTGTCCCCATAGGTAGTGGAAATTATTAGTAGTACTTTCTCATTGTTTATTTGCCCATCTCGGTACAACCTCTCCTAGGAAATTATAGTCCTTCATCCTAAATTTGAACCATTCCCTATACGTCATCTGCAATCTCGATATAAAATTCATCAATAGACTTGGGGTCCTTCTACCCATCTATGGAGAACCTAGACAACTCCTTCTCATCTAGAACTGAGTCCTCATTATGTAGACCATCTAAACAGTTTCCTAACTCAATAACAGCCTCCTCCTTACTTGGACTACCTATGTAAGGCTACTAGAAATAAAATATCATTTCACTTATAGAAACTATATCTATAGAATATTCCCTCAAATGAGATTAAATATTACAAAAAAAATTTGTCAGTATTTGATCAAATCATATTTTTGAGATCATCCCTATTTTATACTCCATGTTGTGTATGTAGACTTTGTGGTTTTGGATTTCCAATTTTTATGTAGTAATTATTTGATTTTCCTTTTTCATTATGGTAGTGTGTAGGTTATGAATATTGGATTAGAGAGGTTTTTATTATTGCGGTGGTATCACAAGAGCTTATTGATAATGAAAATGTTGAGACTACGTAAACCTTTGTGGTCTAGGAAATGGTTGTTGGAATTATTTTGGAATTGGAGGAGTTGGACCATCTATTGGTATATGGGTGGTTTATGATTCCTTGGGTGAAACTATCAACTCCTATATTGAAAATATCCTTGAGTTTGTTATTTCTGAAATTGAGATGATCCATTTTAGTAGTTTTTCTTTTGTAATTGATGATTCTATTGATTTTAATTAATGTAATTTCAATCATTGAATTAGGGACCTTCTAATACCACCCTGGATTCATGGTACTTATGATGAATTCTAGACATCACACATTATTGAATCTATACCTTAAGAATTAATAGGGGTGATTGTTCACCCGAAAATTGAAAATAATACAAATTATTTGTCAAAGAATCAATTTGGGTTTTTAAAAGGGTATTTTCCTCCACCTAATGTATTATCCATTGAGGAAGACTCTATAAATTTTCCAAAAAATGGAATTAAGAGAGGCATTATCAAGAATTGATCAAAAAACTATCAAGTTCATGAGCATTAATAAACCATCAGTAGTGGCCTCTACCATATTACAAGCAGGGGTTGGAGTCCTTAGTAGTATGTCTGAAATTATTTCTACAAATCCAGTCCATGATGTGGGAACATTCAAGATATCTCCATAAATATATCTCATTAATCCCAGGCAAATTATTTTTGAATTTGGGAAATGTTTTAAATTTCATTATGGAGATTATATGTCAGTGTTGGAGGTAATCATTTTCCTAGGAATAATTAGGCTCTTTCATTCCAAGTCGTTATGTACATGAGGGTTTTGATTTTTTATCCAATCCATGGCTCAATATCACAAGGATAACTACATGGAAAAAACATAATTGTGTTAGAATTCACACTCTAGAAGTGAAAGGTATTATTAACCACTAAAATTATTGAAATATTTTCATCGGGTTATTCAATTTTTACCCACATTAAATTGAATCATATGGTGATTCATGTGAATGAGTCCAGGATTGATGTCTTCATTGTGTGTTGACTTAGTGGGTTTATAATGATGGGTAAGGAATATCTAAGGGAAGTAAATTTTTATTCCATTATAGTTTCCAAAAGAAATAGTTGTCACTAAAACGATATTTTAGGTGGCACATATTAGGGATTTTGAAGGCACGGTGGTGCAGGATTATTGCACTCAATTATTGTGAAGCAGTAATGTTCCATGAATATTCTACTAATCTCGTGATATGAAAGAAGTAGTTATTGTGAGTAAACAATTAATGAGAGAGTATAGTTCCCCTAGGACATGAACTAGATGAAAAGGAGAGGGAGAGAGATATAAATCGAGAGAATATAGATGAACTTTATGGAGAAAAATTTAAAATTAACAGGGAAGGGAAAATAAGAATGGTGGAAAGGGTGAGGTAATCGAAGGTTCGATCCAAATTGTACTATGACAAGTCTACAAAAATCCACATCAACAACCGAAAAATTTTATCAACCCACAAGCTTCATTTTATACACATGGGAATTAATAAAATTAGATATTTATAGTACCAAACTATAGTTATTGTTAGTGAATACTAAAGAGGAATTGTGGGGTTCAACCCACATAGTTAATTGTTTAGAAATAAAGTATTCAAAAAGATCATTATAAAGGATTTATGAGATTCACCATTTATTATTTATTATCACTAAAGATTTATTTTTTAGATATATGATACACAATAAAGTAGGGATCAGTGTCAATTTCTATCCTGTTGATGTAAGGGAATATTTGATTTTTCTAAAAATAGTCTAAAGACATATGTTGTGAAGCAGTTAAAGGGTCACCAATTTATTTTTCTTTATCAAATTGGTTCAGACTATATTGTATATATCCCATGGATATGGTATTTTATACAATCTAGGTGAAATAATTTTAGATTATACACATCACTCATCACAAGAGAATGTTTATCATATGATTCAAATCCCATTATGTTATGTTTGTTCAAATGGACTTCCCATTTTCATGGTTATGAAATAGAATATGATTGAAAATTATTATAAACCTAGTTACTATGAATAGGGTTACCATGGTTCTATGAATATATTCAGTAGACATAGAAACACCCTTACTCTTAACCCTTAAAACTTCGTTTATTATCCTCACATAGTGGTGATGATATAAAGAGAGATACTACACAAGATTTTCATAATCTTGAAATAATTGAAAAATAAGAAATATAGGATTAAAAATATTATGAATCAAGATCAATAAATTAAATAAACATAAATCCAATCAAAAAATAACTACTTTCATAACTAATCAAAAAAGATTCATTCAATATTTGATGAATAATGGAGCCTTATGTGGAAAGGGACATCGAAAATAGAAAAAAATTCACAATAGATGAGGAAAATGGGTAAATTAACCAAAAACCAGAATGAAATTAATAAAATAGACAAATTAATGATATAAAATTAGTTTGGAAGGAAAAAAGTACTAAAAACAAGTAAAAAATGAGGATAAAACAAAATTATTTGGGACCCTTGTGCATGAATAAGACACTATAATGTTAATAGGATCAAGAGATAAAAAATATATAATGAATTAACATCATGAACTAGATTATGTGGTTTATGTACTAGCATCTACACACTGTGTAATCATACATTACATAGTGTATTTTTGATCCCCATGTTCCTCCATAAAATTGGCTCATATCTATGACCAAATGATACTTTGAACTTTTCATGTCATGTAATCTCTACACTTCAGGAACTAGATTCACATTAAGTGATATTTTGAACATTAATTTATAATGACACATAATGTATATAAAAATTATGAATGATATTTATGTCAGGTATAGTCTTTATGAGATAGTTTTTTTCCTGTATTCATTATGTGAATGATGACTAGATATCTTGTATGCAATACATGACATGTAATGTATGTTTTTTTCATTTTAAACCAGTTTATCCATTAAGTCTAGAATTATAAATTCCAAAGTAATAAAAACAAAACCCAGTGCGTTATCAAATAAAATTTGAATAATAATGAATTAAATTTATCAAATATATATATATATATATATAATTATCTTATTATCTATTACATAAAAATCACACATAGTGGTCTGTATTCACTTCATGGAGAGTGTGTTCATAAATATTTGTAGGGAACCACAAATATTTCTCTAATATATTCTATAATATCATTTTATGCATGTTTTGGGTCCATAACTTAATAATTTATTGGATTTAATAATTATAATGACATATAGTTGACCTTAAATTTGTTAAAATTTTACAAATGTGTATCATAGTTTACCCTAAGATGGAGGAGTACACAAGATTGATTAGAATAGATCATGCACTAGAAATTGTCAGTTCATCAAGACCCTTGATTTTTTCAGTAAATTTGAGTATTAAGATACGATGAAATCATAATTAGCATTATAAACCTCTAAAAATTGATTTAATTAGTTTTAATTTATCTTGAGAATTTATTTATTGTATGTACTAAATGAAATAATTATGATAATTTTTTTATTGATTTTCATGTTTTTTTAGTAAAACCTTCAGGAATCATTTTTGCGATTTGAGGAATGTGAAATCAAACATTGAATTTGATATATTATGGAGAGAAAACTATGTTAAAAGATATTTTAATATCAAATTATTTGCGAAGACTATGCCAACCCAATGTAATCCATGATGTAGTTGTGAGAGATAATTATAAAAGAAAAAAGAAGGACAATTAATTCCTACGTGTTAATGTAAGAGAGCAGAAACACCAAATGAATATTGGATTTCAATGAAAACTACATTGATAAGCAATGTAACATCAATAAGTTACAAAATACTATGATAATTCATGAAAATAATGATATGAATTATTATGGGGCTATGATATTAAGCCAATAGAATTTCATGATCATCAACAAAATCTATATTCAATTAATAATGTATTATCATAGACTAATTTGAGGATATATAAACTGAATACTACTGTATGAGTAAGGAAATAAATACTATGTTTACACATGAACACAACATAAAGTAAAAAAGAAATATTAAAATTTTAAACAAATTTTTTATCTTTCGTTACGACTACATTAAGGGATCAATGTATTATGAATCATGGATGTAAAAAATAATAATGCTTATAGATATCACAAATTTTAGAAGCATTTTTAGAAAAACAATATTGAATAAATAACATGGAAACAATATGATTTTTTTTAATACAATGGCATTTATATATTACCAAAAAATAAAAATATTAAATATAATCTTAATTATTTATTTAAACTATTATATTATTGACACTTACATTGATGAAAAATGTTTTTGAAACACATTAAAATAAATTATTAAGATACAAAAACCATTTTGGAATCTAAAATAAATTTATTATTCTTATATTTTTTAGTTATAATTTTTTATTTTATCAACTATTCTTAATCTATAAATTTATATAATGTTTTTCTCTGCAAAAAAAAACTTTTTCTTGTAATACATCCATAATGGGTAGGTGATTGTATTTGGTTCTGCCGCCAATAAAATTATTGTTCTAATTTTTAATTCACAAAAAATGGTGTGTTTTAGTTGGGTTGTTATTCTGATATAAAATTTAATATTTATTTTTATCCACACAAGTAATGGAGTTGAGAGGATCTTAAGAGTAGTGTTTGTATTGTTAAATCAAAATTAATAATAAAATACATATGTTATATATATACATTCTATTACGATTATATTATTAATACTATTAATTAACCACTAACGTGTCAGTTGGTTATATTTTATCATGTAATATAGAATGTATAGGAAACTAAGATTATAGTAGCTGAAATCCCGAATCCTAATCCCATAATTTCATCATGTGCTAGCCTTTACACCAAGATACTTCATCCCACTAACATTTTCCAATATAAGTGTATCAACATTTTTTTCCTTTAAAAATACAATTTTAACCACATGGTGTCTTATGCACATAGATTGTTTAACCATATATTCTATGGAATCCCAGATGGTTCCTCAGACTCTTTTCTTGTATAACCATGGGTTGAAAATTTTAAATTTTATCCCAAAATATATTTTTAATGAAATTAGGTGTAAAATTCATGATGGTTTCACATATTAACTACTAATCTAACCTATGTAACTAATTATTAAAAGGATTCTTTCGTTCTTTGTAAATAAAACAATGAAAGGAATATTATTTAATGAATTCAAATATCTATTTTATTATAGCCATGGATGAATAATACAGGATGGAGTTAAATAATATCTGATGGTCACATATTGGGTTCTAAATTATAGATTGCATCCTCAAATATCAATTTATTTGACCATGGGAGATAAATATTAAACATTTTACAGAAATGTATTACATATCCTAACCCATGAATACAAACATTTGGGTATTATAACATAACACCCCAAACCATTGAACTATATTATTTCATCATATCCATCAAGATTTTGATAGATATTCTATATGAATATAGTTACGAAGTAAAAAAATAATAATAAATAGAGACTATCACATGACTGTAACTGAGTTTCCCAACCCAACACAGTTATCTATGACATAATTACATAAAATAGGATAATATCTACTTATCTTACTAATCAAATTCACCTCATCATATCTCATGGATAATTACATATGTCCTGATAATCCTAGTCCCATATGTCATAACCATTCTACCAATATTGACTCAATGGTCTATATTGGTTTAAATAATTATCCACATTGGTTACCTAATAAGAACCTTCTCATGCTACTATGGGGACCTAAATTGGCTCCACCTATTTTTCTTCTATTCCTAGAAAGCATTCCTAAATGATCTATATAAGTAGAAATTCTTCCCATATATCCATATCCTTATAATGTGGGAACATATCCACAAATTTCTACTCTAACTACTTGAAGTTATCTGATCTCCCATATTAACCCTGATACAAAAAACTTCATTTCGTATACCAATTTTATTTTCATTCATATTCCTCTCTCATTGAGTTCATAACATCCAAAAACAAATTTATTTCAATAAGTTAACTTCTTGGTGAATCTATGAACACCCAACAAGAGTTGTTTCTACCTCAAATCACATTATAAAATCCTAATAATCAAACAATAATAATCTAAATATGATAATAAGTGTCCACCTCCACAATTTTTTTTCAATCAAGACAGCTATGAAATTCACATACCCATGGATATATGTATTTCCATAACCATGCCACACTTAGGTTTAAACACCAATTATAACAACAAACCGAGGACCTATAATCATTTCAGTCCATTGTTTTTGGTACAATGGATTATCCAAAGAAGCCTATAATTCCTTTGATAAATTAAGACCCTTTGGGTATTTATCCACCTAAATTGGAAATATTTTCCTTTGGAGACTTTGTCCATGAGAGTATATCAAGTTTCAATACCATTAAAATAATTAATTTTTAGTTTTCATGAACCGTTACCCTATAATTTCTTACCCAAATGAACATTACTAGTGTTTACCCAATCACAGAAAATATAAAACATATTATAGATACATATATATATTTATACACTCATATTAGTTAATTTCAAACTAACCACTAACATCAATAACATAGTTTCAATTCCATAAAAATTATCTACTACCATGTCCAAGATTATAAAATGTTTCTTTTTGAATTAGATACCCTACAAATAATAAACTAAATAATTAATTATATCTAAATATTTATAATTTGGGTTTCCTTTTATTCAATCCTAGAATAATAATTGAAAACTCACTAAGAATTCTCATGATACCATAACCCTAACTAATGATTTAGAAATTGTCTATATCGTACATCTAACAGTCCTAATAAGAATTCCTCATTCATCGATGCTGAAGTGATAACCAATTAACACTAGATTTGAAAAAATCGTATGAAAAACAAATTTGGGAAAGAGATTTACTTGAAACATTGAAAAACCAAAAACATTTTTTCTCTATAAAATTAAATTATCAATCACACCAATATTCCCCATTCTTCATAGATGATTCTGAAATGTTATAGTTGAATTTTCAATAAATTCTTGAGTACAAAATATATAAATTAGAAAAAAAGGAACAATGTTGATAAAAGAGGATGAATAATAGTTTTTACCACAATCATATTATCTGAAACTATATCTAATTACCTATCATTCAAAAAAGGATAAATAGGGATTCATGGGGGGAAACAAATGGAGAGATACGGACAAAGATCCCTCTTTCATGTGTCATCCTAACTAATGATAAAAAGGGTCAAACATGAAGTGATATGTGTACACCTACATAAAAAAGAACTCAATAATCATCTATTCACCCAATTATGCAAAATAATGTATCTTGTTCTCTACTAAACATTAGTAAAATATAAAATGGATAGATAGAGACTATCTAAGGGGGATTTAAACCCCAAAATGTTAATTGAGTACAATATATCCATGTACTATTTATTTAATAACCAGGACCACCTCACTCCCACACTATACATCATATAACACTAAAAAACACTAGAACCATTTAAAAAAAATATTCAAAACTCAAACCCGAAAAAACCAATTTAAAACTCAAAAAAAATATTTCTTTACTGAAAAATTCAAAAATTTAACAAAATTTAAATTTACAAGGAAATTTAAAACCTATAAGGAATAGGGTCATCAAAATGTACAAATTTTGAAATAAAATACCCAAAGAGATAGATAAGTTTACATGAAAAAATTATTCTCTAAAGAATAAATTTTATATAAATAATATAATTATAATGTTCACTAAGGATTAGGAAGTGTTTATCAAATTTTTTAAAAGAAAAGTATTATTAGAATAAAATTTATTTATTATAATAGTGAAAATGTCATAGAGTCATCCAATTAAGGGATTATGTTTTCTAGGAAATGTTTGAGAAATATAGTTATGTTTTCATAAAAATATATGGGAAAATATAAAATTACTCGAATAAAGGAGTATAAAAATTAAAAAAATTTATAAACTCAATGTTGGTAGAGAGAAACACTACATAGTATTGTCATTTTCCAAAAAGAGTCTAACAGATACATAAATAGGGTCAAAATAAACAATAACAACTTCATAGATAATACACAGAAATTTTTGAATGCTTCATGGATATGACTATATTATGATATATATGGTATAAAATCATATGTATCATAGTATAATATTTTCCTGGGGAAAAAATTAAGAGGTTTTGAGTCAGGTTAGAGATGGGAACATATCAGAAATAAGGTGAAACCATTAATGTTTTAGAGAAAACTAAATGTGGATTTTTTATCTTTATGTTTTGGGAAAATAGATTAATATGTATACACCATTTGAAATCATCACTACTTTTAATGACCAATTAAGTCAAAAAATTGTCTAAAAGACATTTCATAATTAATATAAATATATATAGAATGATGTACATTTGGTGATTTGTTTTAAAACATCAAATAATTAAACACATTTAATATTATACATTAGTTTCTCTTCACACAAAATGAATGGTAAAAAAATTCATGTAAATTAATAATTGTGATGGAGGTGTTATAATATTTTCGTATAATATATCATTATAGATAAAAGATTATGGGGAAATTATTAATAAGAAATTTATGAGTCCCTAGTAAGATATATTTTTTAATGGCCTCAAAAATAACATGTTAACTTTTTTTTAACTCCCTAAAAATGGAATGAAATTGAATTTATTAAAGAATGGATTTTTTTCCAAAATATTGAAATATGGGGTTATCTTGTAAAAGTCTTAGATTATCAATTAAAATATATTTTCAAGTAGCTAACATGAAGACATAATATTACTTTATTATAGTGGGTGTAAATTTGTATGTTAGAATTTTGTTAACTAAATTATCTAATAAACTATGGTAAGATTAAATCACAAAGATGATATTGATAATGTGTATAATTTAAAAAAACACATTTTATGAATTTGACATGTCAAATGGAAACAATATTAAGTCTTACTGTATTTGTTTGGATATTTAAACTCATATATAGAAGAATATTATTCATTTATATTTTTATCACCTATGATAAATAAGTTAAAAATTAAAGAAAAAAATTTCAATAATTTTATTGATGGGTTCAACCATATGACATATTTTTTTTATTTTATATAATTAATTAGCACTATAAATGTTTAAAAGTTACAATAGATAGGATTAAAAGGTTAAATTGATTATTGTCAATATATTTTGATAAAAAAAATATATAAATAAAGAAATTGATAATTTTTATCATTTCCTAAGAATGATCAAAATTTTCATCAGTTTATTTCAACAATTCAATGAATAAGTTAATAGAGTTGATGAATATAAGAATAATTGTTTAGTTGGAAATGAATAGAAAATTATATCTAATAATAAAACCTCAAATTATTTTTTAGGGATATTTTTTCAGTACTGGTATATATGATGAATCATTATTCAATGAGAAAAAAACACCACAAGATATATGATTTAAGACTATTTATAATATATGTAATTTTTTTGTTTTGTAAATTATTTTAAAGGAAATGTAAAATAATATAACATTGAATGGTATTTATGAGAGAATGATATTTTATCTCTATGGTTTCAAATATTTTTTGGATTTTGAAATCCATTTAAAAACATCAAAAATTTGATAAAACTGAAAACTATGTTGGGAACATTTTGGATACATTTTGAATAATACATAAATTAATGATAAATGTGAAAATGATGTTTAATTTTGTGATGAAAAAAAGTATAAACACCATAAAATTAAATAAAAAATATAATATAATATATATCAAAAAAAATATATAGAATTTTGACGAATGTGTACAATAATAGAAAAATGAGTACGACATGCCACACATACTTATTTTTTTAAGTTGAGTCAAATAGTAATAAAGATTTATTTATATTTATCAGGTGTATAAATTAAATAAATTATGTGAATAATTAATTTTCCAAGAAATATATAAGATTATTTTTTAAATAATAATGTAAAAGAACACCATTTAAATGATATTGGCATTACAAAATAAGATAAATGATTTAAGTGAAATTTTTATGAAAAATAAAATCAATTTTACAACATTTATTAATATTGAGATTGATTTTTTCATTGATAAAGTTTGAGAAAAATATTTATTTTCTTATTAAAATGAATAATAAGTAGGTTATATTTGTTATTATAGGTTCACCTCAGAATGATCAATCACTGTTGGTGGAACACATGTTCTGTAGAAAAAAAATAAGAAAAAATTTATTACATTTAGTATAAATGTAGTTAAATATTTTTCAATATCTAAATTCACAACAAAAATTATGTAGATGTGTTCATGAATATAATATGTAAAATTTCATATATTATATACCTCTTTTATTGGATTTGATACTTAAATTGTGATAAATATATGAAACATTCTAATAAAACACTCCCAATCAAAGAATATTGAAATTAAATTTCCTTTATTGAAGAGAATGTTAAAATAGATTCATTAAAAATTGAATTTTTTTCTTAATATGGATAATGTGATAATTGTATATAAAACCACTTCTAAAATATGGGGTTTGAGATGTTTTGGAGGTATATTGTGGTTAAATCCTTCCAGAATCAATAAATAGTTATGTTTATCACTCACCCACACATTTATTTTTGGATTATTTTTTTCAAAGTGAGATAAGATTTAACTAATCCATAATTAGTGTAATTCTATTAAAGTGTTTAGAAAATGGGTTATATGGGAAATTGGATAAATGACAAGAGAAATAAAATTATAAATAAATGGGAAAAATATTGAGTGACTTGAAGAGATAACACATTAAGGGGAATCATTTGAATGAGAATTCTAATTTCTTAATAAGTTTTTTATAATTATGGAAGATATACTAATTTTTATTTTTCAAGTGATTAATTTTTATAAATATCTTTGATGAGTTGAAAATTTAAAAAATTCTTATTTTTTATGAAAAAATATATTTTATTGATTTACAAAACATGTATTCTATAACAATTACACTCATTTATACTTATAATTTATTATTTAATAACATATTTAAATGATTTTAAAATTTATAAATTATGGTGAGAGGTTAATAGTTATTGGTTATATTTAAATTTGTATTTCATTTTTTATCAATTTTCCACAGGGTAGAACATGCCGACATGTATTTTTATTTTTTTTAATTACATTGAATAAAAACACTAAATGATGAATTATAAAGAATTATTATAAAAGTATTATTTGATTTTATTATTTTGTTGTTGATTTTATGGAATTATCAATTTTTATATGTGTTCTTCTTTGTTCCCATGTACATTAATCTTGATATTGATTGATATAATTGGTTATAAGATTGATGAATATATTGGAAATTTCAATAGTTTTATGTTTGATAAAAATAATATATAAATGCGGTTTAATATTTATTTAATTATGAATAAATGAAAAAGAATCATTATATACTGTTGATATTAAAAAAATAGAAAGATTCTAGATGGTTAGTTTAGTTTAAGAAGTTTAGAGGATGAAAAAATAGAGGCAATGGAATATTTTTTTTGTTCATCTTATGGATGAGTTTGAAAAACCATAGTTTTAATCGGTGTCACATTTAAGTATAGGGTAGTGAATTACACCACTTAAGTGTTTTATAATAGTTCATTAGTGTTTTTGAGTACCGATGAAGAATAATATAAGGCTATATAATAGCTATATATCAGTTAAATAATGGTAATGTTGTATAACAATTAATTTTTAATTGTGAAATATAAATAGAAAAAATAATATATTATTTAATGAATTCATTAAAATTAAGTGTTCTAGTGAGTTTTATAAATCATAATAATGAAAAAATTATTTTTAAATCATACACATGAGTGAATTATAAAAAAAATTTATATTTCTATATTCATTATTTATATAAAATTTATTCCATTATACACCATATTAACATACCATAATTATGTTATTTTTATTTTAAAAAATTTGATAACCTAATTTTATTTCATATCACAGAGATCCAATTAGTAGATACGATTATCCAAAATTGAAGTAGTTATGATAACTGGATTAGATACAACTATCAAATAATGATGAAATCATTAATAATTGTATGTTAACTAATAAGAATTATATAAATTAATAAATGAGGTGGTATAGTAATAAGGGTTTACTATGTTGAATAAATTGTATTCATAGAGAGAAACTATAACATTATATTGCATGATAGTGATAACCATACATTGATTAGAATGCCCTCCTCAATTATTCTGAAAATGGAATTTATTTAGAAAACTAATTGGTGATGTTGGATATGAATAAATACCCTCACAAAACATAAATTAACATTAAATCATCTTTTTGTAATAATTTATACATTATAGAAACAATCTCCCAAGAACAGTGCCAGTTTATTGAAATTGGAAACATAAAAACAAAAACCATCATATATAGGCGTGTGATATTATATCCTACTAAGTTATTCAAGACTATAAACCTTATTAAACACACCATACATAATAAATATATTCTAAAACCTGGGGAAATGAAGTATGAATATGGTTGAGCTCAAATTATCAATAAGGGAAAAAAGGAATGTACGTAGGCATAGTCATGAACATAAGGGTATGAGAACATAATAATAACATCTATATATATCAAAACCTATATATATAATATCATATACATGAATCATGGTATAAAAATTGGTAGTTCACAATAGATGAATAATAAGGCAGTCAAGATCATAATCAACGAATGGATATCATAGGAATAAGACATGGAATTATATAATATATATAAGAACATAAAATGATTTCCATAATAGTCAAGGGATCAAATCCATTTCAATCATGGTAGTAACGAATCAATCCCCATACCATATCAACAGTCACGGTTCAATCCAATAACCATATTATTAGTCAAGGTTCAATCTGAAGACAATCTTGGAAGACAATGTTCTACAAGGAACTGAGTTCACTCCTCAATATAGCCATGTCTATCTCATGAGATATAGTTATTTTACCAATAAATTGGAGGGAGATATCAGTCACACCCATCTGATATATAAATCATAAACTTCTTTTTTATTAATATCATAAAATACATTTCATAATCCCTGAATTAAAATGGGTATCACAAACTTGTAATCATATGATAACATATAGAAAAGAAATAGGTTTCATAATCATTTAATCAAATACAACAAAGAAAATATGGTTTTATATCCATATAAACTACGAAATATAAATTAAATTCATAAAAATATAACCCATTAAATATAAATGGGTTTCTTAAACAAATAATCCACAAATGAGTAACGAGTTTTATAAACATATAACCTGTGAAAGAGAAACATGTTTCTTAATCATCATGCCACCAAAACAAAAACCATTCCAAAAAAGAATATAAATATAACCATTGTATCATATCCTAAAAAAGGCAAGATTACCAAAAATGGATTTTATCTTAGATAAAAAAAAATTGGAAATATAATTTATGAACATTTCTTGATCAAAATATATTCTCTTCTTTAAAATACACATTTTAAGACATAATATATTTTGGGAAAACATTTTCATTGAAAACTCATTTGAAAGAATAAAAACGAAGAATAAAAAAGAATAAAACATTTTTCAAATGCTTTTTCCTGGATAATAATATTAAAATTAAATTTTGAATTTTTTTTTGAAAACATATATGAAAATAGGATTGTTAAATAAAAACGATTTCTTTCCAAAGGGAGAGATCCGGTCAAATATTATTATAAAATTTGTGTTAATTATCATGATTATCAAATAGTGGAAAAGTAGAAATAAAAAATGAATATATAATTAATATCTAGATTAGAATAAAATTCATTAGTATTTGTTAAATATGGATCAAAATATTTTCTCACGGAAGCCACAATCATAAAGTATCTTGATAAACGAGTGGATTTTTCATTAAACTCTCACTACATGGAATCATTCAGTGATACTACCCATGAAATAAAATGAAATTACATTAATCATAAAATATTATAAAAATAAGGATATTAATGATATTAAATTTCAAAGGGATTCATATAAATCTCATGAATTAATATACATTCATTACCAAACTTTTATCTCAAATAAGGTAAATTGAAACAAAATTACTTTACCAATTTGGTAACATTCAAAATAGAAATCCCTTGAAAGAGAGTTCATAAAAATGATATTTAAATGGCCATAGATATAATAATAATATCCTTATAATATATTCATGGATACAATATACACTACACAATATAAATGAGTGGTGAATGAGGAATAAATCTCATAGAAAAAAATGAGATGAGAAAACCCTTACCTTTAGTATTTACTCTCTCTAAACTCATTTAAAACTCAATTATAAAAAATATTAGTTTATTATAAATATAACAACAAAAAATATTATTATATATAATACCCTATATGATTTTATTATGAGCTTATATTACCAATTTATTATCAATTTCATGTTAATGTTACGTTTCGGGTATAATACAATTTGTTTTTTTATGTGTTCTGACTTTTCATCAATATCCTCTTACATAAATCATTATTTTCTTATTTTGATAATTTAAAACATGATTTATATATCATATGTATTTTGTATATAAACATTTATAAAAATATATAAAATATATAAATATGAAAAGGAATACACCGTTCATAAAAATGACAGGCTTTACGTTTGCATGAATCCAATTTTCATTTTATTGAATATTGAAAGAATTAATATTAATGAAATACAAGTATATATATATAAATTAGAGTTATAGTATAATTATTATGTCAAATATATCATATATGTTAACTAAAACCATCCATAATACATTCTTTGTGATGTGTGAATGAAACAAATTACTTTATGCAGGCCACAATCCACATGTCCACAAACGAAGTAATCATATTTGAAAAAATTGGAAAGAATGAAGGTATATCATATATAATAATTAAAAAATAATAAATACATCAAAAATATCATATTAATTATATAAAATATAAATTCCATCATTATTCCCAACAATTAATGGTGGCAACGGGAGAACAAACTACAGTAGTTCATGAGGCAGTAGTCCACCATACACACAAATGATGATTTCCTATATCATTTTATTTAATTGTGTGTGAGTTCAGGTATAAAACAAAATAAAAAATATAATTAAATTTATGATGATGATGTAATTATGTAAGACTGTAATATGAATATTTAAGGTTTGGATAAGGAAAATAACATAAAAGAGCTTTTTGAAGAATGCTACCTCTTCTTTGGGAAACTGTTTTTGGTTTGTAACAAAGGGATTCCATGGAAGGATTTCATAAAAAAGGAAGAAATATAATCATAAGAGAGGGATTTTGGGAGGTGATTTGGGGATGGGATTGATGATTCCAAAGATAATGATAGGTGTAAATAGAGGAGGAGGATTGGAGGCCTTTTATAACTGGGGAATGGTTTCATTCGTTATTTTTGAAAATATTTGAGTGCTCTACATGTGTGTCTTTTACCCAAGAGTTAAAAGTGGTAAATTCAAGATTATTATAGGTTTATTTTCTCAAATATTTTAAGAAGATAATTTACATACACTTTGAGTGTCATTTTCACACATTATTTTCTATGTTTGGTAATTAATTAATCATGTTTTTACATTATCATTGAAATAAATTTCTGTTACCTACACAAATATTATTTTTTAAAAAACAATGATAACATTGTTATAAAATTAATATCACTCTGATAAAAAATATAGAATTATTTTTCCCTAATTCTAAACACATGAGTGCGTGAAATTAAATTATAATTAATTATATTGATGGGATGAGGAAGTGGGTTTTTAAGAGAAATTGATTAAATGTTTGAAATATTTTTATATTCAATTTAAATGTGAAAATGGTTTCAAAACCTACATGGTATTTTATGATTTAAAATTGATCAAATCACACATTAAAAAACATCAAAATATAACATAAAAATATAAATAAATTAGAAAAATTGAGCCTTGAATTAAAAATCATTACTTTTCATTATTCATCCAAAAATGACGTTTTTAAAGAAATATAAAAAATTAAATGTATTATAAATTTTGAATTATGAATTATAAAATTAATTATATTCTATCAAATTAAATTTTTAAAAGTTACTAAATTTGATTTTATTATTGTACATAAAATGGAATAAAAAGCAGATTATTTGTCAAAATTGTATTTTCAAACATAAAATGTATTTTCCAAAAATTATATATTTTTCTATCAATATGTTTTATTTTTATAAAAAAATTATAAATTATTTTTAAAAAGTATTTATTAATAATTATTTTACTATCTAATAATATTTTTATGTAATTATATTAATTAAAAAATTTATATTATATAATGTTGTTTCATAGAAAATTAGTGTTTCGTGTAACACAAGCTAAGTAAGTATTTCATGTAGTGAATGATTATATTGGTTTATTATATTATAAATTATTTAACTAGTGTAACATGCAGTGAAACACATGAAATAAAATTAAATTATTTGAAAAAAGATGTTCGTAAAAACTCATAGTGTTACATTCTACCACCCTTAAAATGAACTTATCCATCAAAATGTATAAATATGATATGAAAAAATTAAGAGACCTCTACCTCATCATTTCCTCATTATCCCATATAGCTTCTTGAAATTTTTTATTTCTTCACAACTAATTGACCAGGTGAGTGTCCTTATTTCGTAGAACATTCTTTATATTGTTGATAATTTATACTAGTTGTTACTCGTAAGAATGATCATACTTCAGTAGTAGGACCATTGAGTTTAGTAGATGAAAAGGGTTAGGTATTTACTTCCACAATAGATATACATGAAAAAAACAATATAATTGAGTGTGATTTTTTAGAAGTTATAAGTGATATGCTACCATTCCGATACGATCTAGAATTTTGAATGGACTAATATACCTAGAGATTTATATCCCATTCTTCCCAAATCTCATAACATTGTTCAATTAAAAAATTCATAGAAATATATTCTCACCAAAAACAAATTCTAGATAACATAAAATATTACCATCATAACTTTTCTACTGAATCTGATCTTCCTTGATTTCATGTTGAATAGTTTTTTCCTTCATGACCATTTCTCTAATGATCTTAGGTTCCATGATATTTATTCCTCCAACTTCATTACATTATGTTGTATCACTATATATCTAGCCACATATGAATTTTTAAGGGTAAATATGAATTATTCAGTGAAATCTATTGTTATATGAAAAATCAACTAGTGGAAGGGTTTGATTCCAACAACCAATGAAATTAACGAACAAGATCTCAACATATCATCTGTGGTTGGAATCATTCCTTCAGGCTGACCATCTATTTGAGGATGATAACTGGTGTTGAAACTTAATTATGTAACATGGGATTAGTTAATACATTTCTATAACATTTAGGAAAAAATCAGATCCTATTATGATATAATAGTATGTCATCCTACATTCAACCATACAACTACCTTAATGTATATCCGTTTAAACTGATCTAGAGATACATTTTCTCAAATAGAATTAATTGTTCTCACATAGTAAGAGGATCAACTACCACCTATATAACATTAATCTCATTAGATATTTTAGGGATTCCAATGAAAAATACATACTGATGTTCTCACATATTCATTCTTTATGGGTAATGGATTCAATATCCCATTATAATTTTATCTTTCTTTCATATCTTATTGACATACCAAGAACTGAGATACAAACACTACAATATCCCTCTTCGTGTAATATCATGGTTATTATTATTTCAGATCTATATACATATTTTTATTATTGTAGGATAAATAGAGATTTACGAACTATGATATTTCTCTAACAACTACTTCTTCAAATCTAGTATCGAAGGAACACATATATGATTCCTAAATCTAACCATTTCATTATGGTCAATATTAAAATCTAGAACATTTCTATTCTACTTATGTCGTTCTATATTTTGTTTCATTGTCACTTAAATATTAACCTTGATAGAGGATTGATCATTAAATTGTGAAATATAATATTTTCCCCTATCAGTCATGATTTCTAGATCCTTCCTTTGAAAATACAAAAAATATTAGATCTTTTTTGATCCTCATCATGGATACCCTAGCAAGATCCTTTCGACTCACCTTATTCACTTTCGTATTGTGGTAATAGATTGAGCATTCATGATCCTTTATCAATTCTTGCCATATTTTCTAGAACATTTTCAACATTTTCTAATGAATATATATTTCAGAATTTTTTTATTGTTATATATATCACAAATTTCACCATAAATATAATTCTTATATATCTGTAATGAAAAAATTAATACAACTAACTCCGAATCATGAGTTTGTTAATTTTTCTCAAGAATATTTAGTTGTTATGAGGTCTAGTCAATAAACATGTTATTAAATATAAGAAAACATCCCAATACCTTCTAGGATGAATTAATATATATTACCAACCCATCACCGCTATAGGGTAACGTAAGCACAAGTACACAGATTAACCATCTCTTCAGTTTCTTGAAATATTCCTCACATTCATCTATCAAGAGAAATATATAACCATTATGAATTAAAATTTATAAAAGATTATATAATCATGAGAAAATCTATAGGAACAATAAATACTATCCAAAAAACACAAGAAACAATGTACCTCAGTAACCATGGTTGGTATAGGCCACCATTCAATAGACTCAGTCATTGATGGATCTATTGTTAATCCCTATATTGAGATTATGTCACAAAAAAATTAAATATTTTGAAACCAAAATTCAAAATTTTCAAAATAATAATACATTTTCCCCTTCCTTAGGATCTTTAATATATTTCTGATGTCATCTTCATGCTCCTCCTTTAAATTTGATTCGAAAATAATATCATCCATAAAGACAACCAAAAACTGATCAAGGTAATCTACAAAGACTCTATTTATCCAATCCATGAATATTGTATGGGAAATAGTAAGACTAAAAGGCATAACTATATATTAACAGGGTTCATACATGGTACATATTGTTGTCTTGGGTATATCCTATTTGTTAAACCTCAATTTATGATATCCAAAATGAAGGAAAATCATATAAAATTATTGAACTCTAGATATTTGTTCCAAAAAGTCATCAATATGGGAAAAATGATACTTTTTATTTAATGTGATAATACTAAAATCTTGATAATAAATTCATAGTCACATTTCTAAATCTTTCTCTTTAACAAAAAGAATAGTTGCACCCCAAGGTGGCACACTTTACCAATTGAAAATCTAGTCAAACATTTCTTGATGTTTCATATTAAATTCCTAAAACTCAACAATGTCCATTCAATTGGGAGTCATTAAAATATTCTTGGCACCCAGTATGAGTTCTATTGAGAACTCAACTTCATGTTTTGGTGGAAGGCTAAGAAACTCATTTGGAAATACATACACAAACTGATGAAAAATAGACATATCATCGATATCATTTTTCTCCCCAATAATTGGAGATAAAAATGGATTCTGGATAGAAATTAGTCCCTTACATAGGTTTTAATCTCAATTGAACGTTAATACTTATCATCACATTGATAGATTATGATAGGATATTTTTTTGAATTTCAAATGTAACCTCCCTTCTTCAATAATTGATGTTGGTTTTATCAAGAAAATCCAATCCTTTCCTAATACAACATCACATTAAACTAGTGGAATACAGGAAATATTTAAAATAAGTACATTCCCAAAAATTTCCACTGGATATGAATCATATACTTGTGTTGAAATTATTGTACCATTATGGGTTTGATATACTAATTCCTCATATAGTCTTTTTTTAGTCTTAATACCCATATAAAATTCTTTATATATGATAGATTAGGTATATCAATGATATAATAAGACATTATAAGTTCTAAAGTATATAGTAAGTGTTCCTTTCATTGCATCACTATTTTACCCCTTATCAAAATAAGTGATCACATTATATTTCCACTTAAGAGGTTTCCGATATGGATCATCATTTTAAAACTTCTATTTTGGGAACTAGTTAGTGTAATGACCATTCTATTTACAGATATTGCACTGAAGTGAGGGTGGTTCATTCTATAAAAAATATTTCCATTCATATTTTTAGTTAACTTATTCCCATCACATTGAAAATCAAATGACTAATGACCTTCTATTCAATATTAAAAACATTCATTATACCTATTTAGATAATCTAGTCAATGATTATTTCCATGCATAGAAAATAAAATAACGGTCATCTTTATTTATCTATGGTTTTTAGGTATTCCCTTTAACACCATCATAATTTTCAGGTTAAAACAATGGGATTTATATGTAACACAAACATCTATTTATACTATGACTTCTTAACACACAATACCTTTATAGCTACTAATGTCTCTTATAGAAAAATCCCTTGTGAGACTTTGATTAAATCCACTGAACAACCATTATCTTTAAATTCTAGTTGGATGATAATACAAGAATAATACCTACCAAGTATTGTAAAATTATCCTTAAAAGAACCAATAGATTCATCATTCCTATATACTAATTCTAGGAACTCTTTCTATATATTTTTATGAAGAATATGAGGAATGTAATTATTGAAATTTTTTTTCTGGAACTCACCAAAATCCATAGAATCAATTTAATCTTACTACCATGAATTCTTGATTAGATTCCACCAAAGGTATGATTCTTTTTCTAATTGATAAAATTACAGAATGAATTTCTCATGTTCTAAACATTGGGTACAAGAGAATATCTTTCTAGTGAAACTATTTTATTTTTTAGAAATAATTCAATTGTAAGACCCACATAAATAAAGTGGATGTTGCCTCATGAAAGACATAATAAATGGTTGTTCCCTAATTTTTTAATTTGTAAGCCCAAAAATTATTTTTGGCTGATGTTATTTTGGTGAGCATATCAATGAGATTTTCCATTACTACTCCCATATCATTCAGTTTCTATAGAGGGTGATCGTTTCATTTTCCATCACAATTACTGTTAACACAGTTCCTTATGGTTTCTTAAATATAATAAAACTATGAATAATAGAGTGATAAATATTAATCATAGCAAGGAACCACATGATCACGAAAAAAACTTATTGAATGTCCAAATATATTACCTTCTTTAATCAATGTATCCTTAGGTTTATGCTGAGTTATTAGTAAATATCTTATATTTAACTCATTTTTGATGGAATGTGAAATATTTGTGATGTTCCAAAGCATATCAACAAGAGTCTGAAACTACGTGTGAAGCAATGACCATTTTCATTCAAAAGTTCCTTTTCAAGTGTTTCTTAAGATGGTGTTTTCAGGGTTGTAACATATATGTAAATTCCTGTTAGAATGAAATCCACTTTTAGTATCATAACATGGATATATTTCTTGGAAACAACTCCACATATCTATTAAAAAATTCTAGGACACTTTATTATACATTTATTTACCCATTTAATTCTCCTTTTACATCTCCTTAGGGTTCTCACGATGGTTTTATAATCTTATATTCCAATAGATAAGTAAAATTTTGATATGATTCCATCGATAGTGACCCTCATATAACATACATTAACATTACATCATTTTTTTGGAATACATAATATATTACAAAAATATAAACACAATGATTGTACTAGTTTAGTGGAATTGGAAGCTTTGAAACAAAAAAGCTGGTATATATGTGAGCTAAATTATTTCCCACATGGTTCATCATGGTTAACAAAATTTTTATATTCATCATACATAATACATATCTTCATAAACTAGGTAATGGAATCATAATCATTGGTCAACATTAATGCTCAATAATGGAAAAATGGATGATTTTTATGAATAATCATGAGGATAAGGGTATTATAACCTAATAATTACAATTTAAGATCATAAAAAACAATTAAAAGATAATAAAAATGTACCATGGAATAAATATTGGTTTATTCAGAATACATGAATAATAATTGAATCAATAGGAATATATAAGAAATCCTCATATATGAATATGAAATGGAATTATGGTAGAAACATAATCAAATAAAATGACATACATAGTAGTCATTGAATTAGTACCAAGGCCATATTACAAGTATGGGTTCACTCCGCATACAATCTTGGTAGTCGTGGTTCACTTCCAAGACCATCTTAGTAGTAAATGTTCAATCCCAGGGAAATTTTATCAGAGGTATCCTTTTATTGATCCAAGTTCACTCCTCATGACACTCATGTCTATCTCAGGAGATATTATTCATTACCTAATTAATTATAGGGAGATATAGGTCACCCAAATTTTATAATGAAATAATACATACAAGTAACATAATATAATAAACAATTATATAATAACACATGAAATGGAATGGATTTACTAGCCATGTAAACATATCATAACCTGTGGAAAAGTTATAGGATTCGTAACCATTTCATCAAAGTATAAGCCAAAAATATAAGAGAGTTTCATAAGCATTAAATTTTTGAATGAGAAACATTTTTCATAAACATATAACCCATAGAATAGAGTTTTTTCACAAAAACATAACCTAGGAATGATAAATTGGTGTTAGGAATATATAACCTACTAAATAGATACGGGTTTCATAAGTACAATGACATCAAAAAGTAAAACATTCATAGAAATCATAAGAAAACATAGACTATATACTCAGTAAGGAATCCATAACATGAATAGATTTTATCTTATATGGAAAATAATTTATAAATATCCTATGAAAATAATCATGATGAAAATATACTTTCTTCTTTGAAAAATAATTTTTAAAACACAAACCATTTTTGATAACCTTTTTCATTGAAAATTGCATTGAAATTTTATAAAAGAATATTTGAAAAAAAATAAATTTTTTTATATCAATGTTTTTCTAAAATGATATTTAAATATAATTTTAAAAACATTTTTTGAAAACATTTTTGAAAACATGGTTTTTGAAAAATACTGTTGTCTGACAGAAGAGAGAAATGAGGTCAGATTTTCTTAAAAACATTTAATTAATTATCATGAGTAAAAAAGAGTTCAGAAAATTAACCAATAAATTAATATATCATGAATAACAATATTAGAGTAAAATTTATGAGTATTATTGAAACATAGATCAAAATATTTCATCAAAATAATAATAATCATACATAATCCAACTAAATGACGAGCTTGTTGCAATAATATCTTACCACATGGTTACATTGGTAATTAATAAATTTTTATGAAATATAATCTAAATGAATATTAAAATATCACGAAAATAAGTATATTAATGATATAACATGTAAAATTTCATTATATACACATTAGAAAAAAAATATGTTGATAAAAAAACATGTGTCCCAAATAAATAAAAGTTAAACAAAATTACTCTATAGAGTTGCAATGTTTTGGAAATTGAAAACCATTAAAAATGATAATAAAATAGATTTGTAAATAACCATAAATTTAAGAATAATAATCATATAATATATTCATGGGTAGTATACACACTTCACAATGGAAACAAGTGGTGAATAAGGAATAAGTCTCATGAAATAAAAGTGTGATTAAAAAACCATACCTTATGTATTTATCATTGTACTCATTAAAAAAATCATAATAATAAGTATAAGTTTATAATAAATTTACCAAAAAACATATTATTATATAACATACTATATATTAATTTATTATGACTTTATATTACCATTTTATTAATAGTGTTCTATTATTGTTATTTTTCTGGCAATATTTGATTTGTTCTTCATATGTGTTTTGACATGGTAGTCTTGATCCTATTATATAGATTATTATTTACATATTTATGGAATGTAAGAAATTATTTAAATATTAAATATATCCCTTATAAATTATTTTATAATAATATATAAAATATATTAATATGAAATGGAATACACCATTTATGGAGATTGTAGGATGTATATACGCATGATCATTGTTTCTTTTTTATTGTGTACTGAAAAAATGGAACATAAAAGACATATATGTATACATATATATAAAATATCATTTTTTTAGAATTATAATTTCATATATATCATATACGTTTACTAAATCCTTCAAAAATACATTAAATGTAAAGTCTGAACGAATCACATCGTATTTATGAGACGATAGTCCACATATCCACAGACGACATTATCATATTTAAAAAAGTAAATTGTTGAAAGGTATGTGTCATATAATAGTTAGAGAATAATAAATACACCATATATATAATATATATCATATAAAATGTAAATTATATCATCATTCCCAACCTTGAAATCTGGCAATGGAAGAATGAATGATTTCAGTTCACAAGGCGATAGTCCGCCATACACACGAACAATGATGAAATATCCCATATGATTGAATTGTTGGAGAATTTAGGTATATACAATAAAAAATAAATCTCATTAAATTTATGAAAATAATGTTATATGTAAGAATGGAATATGAATATTTTATTTGGTGTAGAATGAATATAAAATAAAAGAGTTTATGGATGGATGTTACCTCTTCTTGGGTAACTCCTTTTTGATTGCCTCAAAGGAAATTGATGAATGGTTTTATTCTATAAGGGATGATTCTAAGATTATGTGGGTGAATGGTGGGAGGTGATTTTGTAATGGTTTTTCCTAGCTAAAGGGGATTGATAGGTGTAAAGGTAGGTGTTAAAAGGAGGCATTTTGTATGTGGGGAAAATGACTCATTTGGTATTCTTGAAAATATTTGCGTTCTTCCCATATTTTATTTATAAAAATGGTAAAAAATGGATCATTATTGATTATTAGAGGTGTACTAGAATAAATTTTGCCATATAATAGTTTTTATACATGTGTAAAGTAATTTTTCATCTTATTTTCTATTATTATTCATTAATTAATATTTTTTGTACCATAATCATTGTAATTAATTTTAATTAACTTCACTAATATTTTTTAGAAATAGAAATTGTAAATATTAAACTATATAAATTATGATGATTCCAAATATTGAGTCCATTTCTCCCAATTTTAGAAATATATTTTGAAGTAATTATATTAAAATTAATACCACATACGGAATGAGACAACAAGTTATTCAGCAAAAATGTTTAAATGATTGATTTTTTTTATATTAAATTTAAATGTGATATTGGTTAAAATTACCTAAATTGGATAATTGATGTATAATTTATATAATTACACATTAGAACCAATTTAGAATATATTTTAATAGTAAAAATAAATTAGATGAAAACCCAGTTTTAAATTAAAATTCAGTATTTTTCACTATTAATCAAAAAATGATGTTTTTCGAAAAAATACATAAAAATAACCCAAATATAATTATGAAATTATGAATAATGAAATGAATTTTATTTTATCAAATTAAATTTCAAAAAGTGTCTAATATTATTTTTTTATTGTTCTCAAAATGAAATAAAATACAGTTCATTTGAGAAAATAGTATATTAATACATAGGAAGTCTCTACCAAAAATTATTATTTTTATCATCAATATGTATTATTTTTATTAAACCATTATAAATACTATTTAAAATTTTGTTACTAATTTACATATTACTATATTTAATGGAAATTTTATAACTATCTTGTTTAAATAATTATAATAATAAAATATAGTTTCATAGAAACTCAGTTTTGCGTGTAATGAAAGCCATGTTGGTGTTACTTATAGTGACATTTTATCTTGGTGTAGTGTATAATGATTTTCAGATTTAGTGTAGCATGCAAAAAAATAAATCAAATAAATTTAATTTATTTACAAAAAATGGTTCGTAAAAACATGGGTTGTTATAGTAAGCCCCATTAAATCATATTGATAAAGAACTAAATGAATATATTCTATCTTAAAACCTTATTTTTTTGGATAAGTGTCTTACTCAAGACAGAATTAAATACATATTCTTGAATTCAACGTTCAAAAGTGTGTGGTTTACTATTTCTTGAGAGTGATTAACAAGTATATATGTTTATTCACTTTCCATGTTGTATTTCATAATATAAAGATGATATACTATAAGAATTCATATAAATGCAATAATTCATTAAGTAAAATTAACTTATTTTGAGTAATGATACGCATCAATTTTTTAGATTTTTTGGTGTATGTTTTATCTAACCATTAGTGAACTAGGAAAGTTAATTCATGTTGACTCAAAATTATTCTTTTGACTTCCCTATTATTTTTTTGGAAATAAAAAACACTTTCTCAAATACTAAATTACAAACTCTTTTACATTCAAAGTGTTTATAAATATAATCACATATAATTTTACCATACTTTCATATGCATATTATAATAACTGTATGCATGATATTTGTAGAAAATTATCATTCCATGATTATCAAACAATCCTAGAGATGATTTCTCTCATATACACAAAATTTTAATTTTACTTTACACACTATCTTGTTTTCATATTAGAAAGATTTTAATAAAGATATAAATTATATTGACTATCGTAAATAATATCCTTATACACTTTCACATATAATTATCTATATAAAAAACTATATTATAATGAAAGGAAAACCATTAAACCAAAACGGTGTTGTGAGTTTTATTTCAAGATGCATATAATATGATTTCATTATTTTAGTTTTAAGATGGACATTGGATTTTTATGTATCTAAGTCCATCATATATTTTAGATTACAATACGACGGTTGGAGACCACAAAGACCATTGGGACAAACACCTATAAATACCAGATCATTTGAATGAGCTCAGGGTGGATATTATTTCTCTTGATTTTTGAGACCATGTGAGAGCTCTAGAAAATTGTTGCTATGTGTGAAAACAATGAATTGTATATTATGTGTATAGTTTTTTCCTTTAACATGTGACTCTCAAGAGTTTTTGTTTTTCTTCATGCAACATCGATCATTGGGATTACGAGTGAGGGATTTTGTGGATAAGAATAGAGTTGTACCAATATAATTCTAATCGAGGACTTATAGGGATAAGAAGATCGAGGTGATGATCACCTTCTTGATCGAGTGATTTCATGGATAGAAAGAAAAAGTTCAATGATCCAATGGAGATCCTACCCTGGTGTGGGTAGTACATACTTTATTGAAAGTATAATTCATGGTAGCTTTATCCAAGGTTATTATATACCCTTCCCTTTGTGTTAAAATAATTATATTCATGTACATGTTTTAAATTTATTTGTATTATAATATGTTGGGACCATGTTGGATGGAGAAGGATATTTGAAGAGTGTGATTTTGTGGAGTGTTGTCTTTTGTTGTAAAAGAGGATAAATCAATTCAATTTGTAAAAGCCTTGGAGATCTATGAGAATGAGAAAAACAATGCTGATGTTTTTCTGATATGTATTTCAATAATATCATATTTTGGGAGAATAGGTGATGCAAGACTTATGAAGGATATGGGAGTAAACAAGTCTATTTGGAAATATAATGAAAGTGGCGTTCAAGAATATGTGGTTCTCAAGATTGGCGTGCAATTATAAGTGGAACACAGGTATATGTTGCATGAAAGACATATTTAAAGATCATCACATAAAAATATGACAAAGGAAACAAATTGGCATGACTGTTTAAGAGGGGCGTGCAAGTTGGAAGTGGAAAAAATTTAAAATTGGTGTGCAATTGTTTTTTTCACGCAAATCATATTTTCATGTCGTCACATCAAAATATGATAAAGGAAAGAGAGATGTTCTCATGTGATGGAGTGACATACAAGTCGGAATGGTGCGCAAGTGTATGTGTCACCCAATTCACCAAAATACCAATAAATATATGGTTACCAACCACATTTTGGCAATATAAACACTTAAAAAAAGTCTGAGCTATGATAGCACAAGTATTAGAAAGTGGCACACAAGATGAAGCATTTTTAAAGTTGTGTGTTATTAATAAAAGTTTCATGCATGTAGAAGTGGCATGTAAGTTGTAAGTTGCTCGTAAGTAGGAAGTTGTGTGCTGGAACATTTTTTGTTTGAAAGAATGAAGTGTCACAAAAATTATAAGGACCTATCCTTATTATATACATAATATTTAATTTAGTCACGAAAACACTTTCTTTTACATTGAGAATATTTTCATGTATAGATATTTGGATAATTGGGACATAAAACATTCATAACATTACACATTGTTACAGAGTGGATACCATAAAAATCGTTTCCATTTTATTCAAAATTTAAAACATTAAAACATAAAACATGATTTCCTGAAAATTATTCACCATTTAACGTGGATTCTAAAATTTCATACACATCCATTAACCTTTTAAAATCATTTAAAATATGGGATGAGCATAGAAACTCAGTAAGGGATATAAAAAGAAGGAAAGAACACATTAGACCCTGAATACTTGTAATGTATGAAATAAATTTCAAAAAACATAATTATCACCTATATATATATTCTTACATTGTGAAACATGTTTTTTATAAAGTATCTAGGAACATAATTATAACCATAAAGGTATCTTGGGGCATTACTTACATAATCTTGTAACCCTCTCGGCTACCTTATAAATTGTTACCCTCACGACTACCTTACTATTTGTGTAACCTCACAATTACACTTGGAGTAACCATACAGATGGCCTCCAAAATAACCAATGCATTGGAGGGATATATAGGTCCCACTATTCATCATAAAAAATTATCAATAACTATAAAATAATCATACAACATGAATAATTGCATAAAAAACATTTCTTTTGAATTTTGTAAAATAGAATTTTAAAAGGGGATTTTAATAGAAAATCTACTTTCATAAATCATATAATTAAATAGGGACTTAATTGAGTAAATGGATTATGCATATAAACTATAAATACACATAATTGAACATAATATAAGAAAAACCAATAGCACAATCAATTTTAATACCACATAAATAACGAAGTAGAAGGTTAACCAAAAGAATGGAAATTGGGTTATGAATTCCCTTATGTCAGACTTGTATTACATAAAACTTGTGTAAAAATCATGTATAATGGTTAAAAGTGTGTTATTATTATTTTAAATAAACATTTTTATGTTTATAACATCTTATATGATCATTTTATAACCTCATTTCACCCCCTAATTGTTAGTATTTTGTTCCTTGTACTGTTTTGGGTGAGTTCTTTACATGGTTTTCGTGATCGGTTCATGATGGATGTTCTTGTGGATTGGAAATAAAAATCCATAATTGGAATGTAAAGGTATTTAAATATTTACAGTACCATATATTACACCATTTATCATTTGGAGTTTTTATAAGAGGATGGTTCATAAGTGAAAACATTAATGATGTTCGTTTAGATCATTTTAGTGCTTCTTTGATAATAACAACTTTATTTTGCCTTATAAAATAAAACCAGGAGTAAAAAATAATTATAGAACCATGTATGAGACATAAAATATATATTATAAACTGTTTAAACCATAAAAATGGTTTCATGACCAGATTTGAATGAATTAATGAAAATTGAAAACACATCGCCCACGATGTCGGTAATTCGACACATCATGAACAATGTTTTTATTCCTTGAATAAGTGGGAGAGGAATAGAAGAATTATGATGAATTTTCCATGAACATGAGAATATCATGAATATACATGATTTATTGAGATTTAATTCCTCTTGGGTAAGAAGACATGAAGAAAGAATAAGAAAAGAAAAGAACTCAAAATAAAATAATAATTGACAAACCACATACAAAACTTTTGCAGCCTAATGACTATGTAATATGGTTTTTGAAAATATTAAAAATAGTGGTGAAAGGGTTCACCCATCCATAAAATAATAATAATAATTAATATATTAAAAATAAGATGTAAATAAGAACATGTAAGAGAAACTTGAATGATATACCACAGAAAAGAGAAATTGAATAGAAAAAGATAAAATTTGAGAATTTTCATACCTTGTAGAGTAACTCCTAGAACCTGATGGTTGGGACCTTGGGGGCTTGTAGAAACCTTGGGAGGGATACCAGGGAGGTAATGAGGCTGGATCATCGTGGACGAGGAATTTGGAATGATTTTATTGAAGGAATGAGTCGGTATTTATATCAAAAGGGGGAGATTATTTTAAAAATTTCCACGGAAAACCTTATTAGTGGTATTTGCAAATCCATGTTCTTTTCCATGGTATTTGACCATGGTATAAGACACTTGGGACACCTCATAACTTATTTTATGGCACAAAAGTGTACCAGACTTATTACATCATTATTACAGCATTAATGATGTCATTAACTGACCGAAACTCAAAACTGTATTTTTTACTATTCACCAAAAAATCAACTCTTTCAGAAAAATCCCCAAAATTGATTATATACATTTATTGTTGGGTAGAATCAAAAAATGATATCCTTTTTTTTGAAAATATTTTTCTAAATATTTTCAATTTACTTATAAAATAAAAGCATACATAATTAAAAAATTAATAATTTATAAACTATAAATACTTTTGTAACACATCTAAAAATTAATTTAGATGTTATTTCTTTAAAGCCTTAAGAAAATAAAATAATAACATAATTTACAATTCATTAGGGTAATATTACTATTCATGTTACTATTCATAAGGGTATGTTACTATTCAACAAAAAAACAAGTTTGTTCCAATAGACTCCAAATAACACGCTGAACACAGTTGTAGATGACTGTATTTAAAAATTAAAAACATAGATGTAGTAAAATTATGTTTAAAGGATACTTATAATTATCTACATTAATATAAATTTCAAGCATTTCAATTTTGTTTTTAGAAAACCTTGTGGTGTAACATTATCCCCACCTTATGGAAATTGCATCCTCACAATTTTATTTACAAATTAAACAAGTGAGGGTACCTTTCCCTCAAAGCATTTTTAGACTCCCATGTTTCTTCTTCTACCATTTGGTTTCTCTACAAAACCATTACCTAGTGGATTACCTTATTTTGCAATACCAGTTCTCTTTGAACAAGAATTTGAAATGGTTTCTCTTCATATGAATGGTTCTCATCCAGATGAACTACTTCTGGGCTCAAAACATGAATTGAATCTGGTACATACCTCCTCAACCTCGAAAAATGAAAAACATTGTGTACCTGAGACAAACTTGGAGGCAAAGCTACTCGGTATAAAACTGGTCCAACTTCCACAAGTACATCAAAGGGAAAAATGAACGGTGGACTTAGATTTCATTTCTTACCAAAATGCATGACACATTTACAAGGAGATATTTTAAAGAAAACATGGTCCCCAACCTTGAAAGAGACATCGTTCCATCTATTATCTGCATATCTTTTCTTCCTTCTCTGAGTGGTCCTCTTGTGATTCTTGATCATCTTCTCAGCCACATACTCTACTAATTATGGCTCCATAAACTTTCTTTCACTGAGATCATTCCAAAACACTTGAGTTTGGCACTTCTTCCCATAAAAATCCTCAAAGGGTTCCATCAAAATACTAGAATAAAAACTGTTATTATAAAAAAACTCAACTAAAGAAATATGATGATCCCAGCTTCCTTAGTATTCCATTGAACATGCTTGAATAATATCTTTCAATGTTTGAATCTTTTATTCTAACTACCCATCTGATTGAGGATGAAAAGCTGTACTAAAATTTAACACTATGTAGCACGACTTTTGAAGTCCCTTCTAATAGTGAGAAGTGAACATGGGATCCTGGTCAGATACATTGGAAATAGAAACTCCATGTATCCTGACAATATCCTAGAGGTACATTCTAGAAAGATGATCTAAATACATTGTATCTCAAATAGAAAGAAAATGTGCATATTTTTTCAGCCTATACTCAATAACACAAATTGCATTATTACCTAGATATGTATTATGTAGTCCCACCACAAAGTCCATGGATAAATTCTCCCACTTCCACTATGGAACTGGAAAAAGATGAACCTTCCCCTTCGGAATCTACTACACTACTTTAACATGATAACATGTCAAACATTTCATAGTAAAATTAGCAATATCCCTTTAATTCAATCCCACAAGTAATACTCTATAAGGTCTCTATACATCTTAGTACTGCTAGGATGAACCAAAATGGAGAACTATGAACTTCACACTACAAATCTTTCTCCAACTAAGAATCATCGGGCACACACAAACTTTTTCCAAATCATAAACACAGACTTTATCAATGTCAAATTCTGAAACCTTACCCATTTTAACTAATTCTACCCTTTTCTACAACCCACAGTCTTCCTTCTGTGCTTGTTTAATTCTGTATAAAAATTAATACAACAAAGAAATGTGAAACGAAACATATGTATTCCCTGCACCAAAAAATTCTAAGACAAAATTCATCAAATCAATAATTGAGGGATCATGTTCCAAACATTAAATGGTTAATTATTCATGATGTATTCGAAAAAAGGCATCCACCACTTTGTTTTTGTTTCTAGGATGGTAATTGATCATGCAGTCACAATCCTTTATCAGTTCAATCCATCTCCTCGGCCTCAAGTTCAATTCCTATTATGTGAATATATACTTTAGACTTTTCTAGTCAGTATATATTTGACATTTGGCTCCGTATAAATGAGGCCTTTAAATTTTCAAAGATAAAACCAAAGCATCCTATTCCAAATCAAGTGTGCGATAATTTAACACATGAGGTTTTAGTTGTCTTGAAGCATAAACAATTACCCGATCCTTCTACATAAAAACACAACCAAGTCCCTTCAACGAAGCATCAGTATAGATGATGAAATCACCATTTTAGGAAGGTAAGCCCAAAACTAGATCATTTACAAATAAATTTTCAGTTCCTGAAAATAAACATCACATTCTTCTATTGAAACAAATTTAACCCCTTTTTTCTATTAACTTAGTTATCATGCTAGATAACCGAGAAAATTTCTTAACAAAACGTTCGTGATAACCTACTAATCCAAGAAAATAGTGAATCTCTGAAACATTTTTGGGTCTTTTCCACTCATCAACCACTTTTGTTTTTTTAGGAGAAACTGTTATTCCATCCTTATTTACAATATACCAAAGATACTAAATCGGTTGTAACCAAAAATCACACTTGCTGAATTTTCCATAAAGATTCTTTTCTTTTATGGTTTGTATAAAAACCCTTAGAAAATTTTCATGCTCATCTTTATTTCTAGAAAATACCATAATGTAATCAACAAACCTAACCACAAACTTATCCAAGAACTCATGAAATACTATATTCATAAGATTCATGAATACAACAGGTGCATTAGTTAACCCGAACGGTATAATAAAAAATTTATAATGCCCATATTTAGTACAAAAGGCAGTTTTTGGGATGTCATCCTCCTTCACCTTCAGCTGATGGTATCTAGATCTCACATCAATCTTGGAAATGTAATAAGCTCCTTAGAGATGATCAAACAAGTCA
Organism: Viscum album; assembly: GCA_963277665.1. Classification (NCBI taxonomy): domain Eukaryota; kingdom Viridiplantae; phylum Streptophyta; class Magnoliopsida; order Santalales; family Viscaceae; genus Viscum; species Viscum album. Next base: position 488,601,731 of record OY728148.1, on the reverse strand, counting down.
TCGATGTGGGGAAAATGATACTTGTTTTTAACAGTGATTCTATAAAATGCTCTATAATCAGTGCAATATCTCATGGGACCATCATTCTTTTTAACAAATAAAATAGGGGCTCCCCATGGTGAAGTTCTAGGATGAATGAAGCCTTTATCAAGCAAATCCTAAAACACATTTTTCAATTAAGATGTTCTATTTTAGCCATACAATATGGGGGTTTTGAATTTGGATTAGAATTAATAACTATGTCAAATGTGAATTCGACTTCCTGATTAGGTATGACACTAGGTAACTGATCAGGAAAAAACAGAAGGTATTCATTTACCATAGGCACATCAACAATCTAAAAAGTTCCCATGTTTTCAACAATAAGAACAAGGTTACTTTAATTTCCATTTTTCAACACTTTCTTAGCTTCATTATATGTTATCAATTGAATGGGTTCATTCTTGTATAAAAACTGAAAATATTTATGAAAAAAAACTTCTTTAGCACTATAGTCAATCTTAGCATGATAAACAAAAATCCAATCCATTCACTTAAAAACATCAAACTCGACTAAGGGTAAAACAACAAGGATTAAAGGAAAAGTCTTTCTACAGACCACAATAGAATTATTCTTATAAATATTTTTTTCTATAATATTTCATATGATGTTTTAACAACATGTTGAGGTCTCATTTGTTGAGGTGATATTTCCAATTTTTCCAAAAATATATCAGAGATGAAGGAATGTGTAGACCCCATATCAAGAAAAGCATTAGAAAAATCTGAGTGAACAAACAAGGTACCTGATACAACTTCATTGTCTGGCCTGACATATGCTGGCATAGTCACAAAGGATCTCACTAAACGTTTTTGCTTATAGTCTGGCTTCATTGCATCATTCAGATCTCTCTTTGGGCAGACAATTTCATAATGACCCATCTCACCACATTTAAAACACTTTACAGTTTTCTTATCAGGATTAGTCTTAGGATCATTTTCATTTCAATCTTAGGACATATGTTCAAACTTACCACATTTAAAACACTTCCTAGATTTTCTAAGATATTCCCCCGGGTGTTTCTTGCCTCACATTTCATTAAAGGGAAACTATATTTTCATCCCATCATATTTCTTTGGTTGATTCATACCCATCGCATGCCACATGGAACTCTTATTCTATTTGTTCCCAAAATGCACGTGATCATTAGAAAACTCCATCTCTTCCATCTGAGCACTTCAAAAAAAATTCTCAGAACTTTTGAATGCATGGGAGGCCAACACCCTTTGATACCATGCCTTTAGTCCCGAGTAAAAGCAGTTGACTTTTCTATAAAGATCTAGAATAAGATTTAGAGAATTCCTCACCTGTTGGGTGAAGTTCATTTCAGACACAGGCACCGATTCCTCTTTATTTTTCTTCAATTCAAGGATTTTATTCTCCATCCTATGTCACACTACCTTATGAAAATATTTTTCGAGGAAAAGAATTTTAAATTAATCCCACTCTAAGGTATCAAAATTCTCTCTACCCCTAATATTCATGAACATTGACCACCACTGATTAATTCACCTTAAAAATGATTAGTGGAAATACTTACCTTTTTATTGTCTGAACATCCCAAAACATCGAATAAAATTTCTAGGTATTTGATCCATCCTTCAGATGCTACTAGGTTAGAAGATCCATTGAAAATTGAAGGGTGTTGTCTCATAAAATGTTCCACTACTATCATGTTTCAATGTGGTGCCTCTATTTGTTCTCTTTCAAGGATTACACCAACATTTATTTCCTGCGTTAGCTGAGCTATTACTATCAAAAACTACTCTGTCCCAATCCCTACCATTATGTGTGGTAGATCTAGAAGGATGTCGTTATTTCAGTGCCTCTCCTCTTCAACAAACCTATTCTTTATGCGGACAACCATTATGAACAAATATATCATAGATGAAGCAACATGGTAATCTTTAAATACAATAACATTATAGATTAATTTTAGAGTGAATATCATTTATGGTATTGTTTTAACATCATTTTAATAACTAACGTTATCTAAACCATCCTATGATACCAACTATAATGACCTAGACTTATTACATACTTAATCTTGAATTTAGTTAAGAAACCAATTCCGTTTACATTAATGATATTTCCATGAATAGAACTTTTGAGAATTGGGGCATAATACATTCATTAGATTACACATTGTTACATGGTGGATACCATAAAAACAGTTGCATATTTTTCAATATTTAAAACATTAAATCATTAAACATTATTCCTTGACAATTATTCAACATTTAACATGGTTTACCTCTTTTTCTTACACATCCATTAACCTATAAAATTCAATCAAAACAAGTGATGACCACAAGAACTCCGCAAGGGAAATAAAAAGAAGGGAAACCACATTAGTCCCTGAATACATGTAAATTATGAAATCATTTCCAAAGTCATAATTATCACCTGTAAATATATACACACACATTGTAAATAATGATATTTCCACAATACCTAAGAACATAAGTAGAACCATAAAGGTATCTTGGGGAATTACTTACATAATCTTGTAACCCTCTCAACAACCTTATAAGTGGTAACCTTCACGACTACCTTACTATTTGTGCAACCAACGCACTTACACTTGGAGTAACTATATGGCCGACATAAAATATTACTAACCCATTGGAGGGATTTATAGGTCCCACCCTTCATTATAAAAAATTCCCAAAAACCATAACATAATCATAAAATATGAATAATATCATAAAAACGTTTCTTTAGATTTTTTTAAAATTGAATTTTAAAAGAGGATTTTAAATGAAATGTCACTTACATAAATAATATAATATTAGAGAGACATAATAAAGTGGATGGAATATGTATATACACTGTAATTAGACATAATTAAATATTATATAATCAAATCCAGTCACATAATCAATTTTAATACCACATTAATAACAAAGTAGAAGATTAACCCAAAGAATGGAAATCGGGTTAAGAAAACCCATAACTCAGGATTGTCTTAATTCAAACATGTTTAAACGTACATTATAATGATTAAAAGAGTGTTATTAGTATTTAAAAAAATTGGTTTTTATAACATATTATATGTAAAACCCCAATACTTCATAGTATGTTATCTCTTCAATGTAATTCAATAACTTGCACTACACGCAACAATGAGTTCGAGCACACCACGACTTACCAAACTTGCTATTCGAAAAGTGGTTATTAATAGTATTAACTACATTTTTAATTTTAAATATAATCTATATAATTTTAACATCTATATTATGTGTTTTTTAGTCATAATATTAGAAAAAAAATCAATTTTTCATTTAAAAGAAGTATTTTTTTTTTAAAATGTAATTTTACCGCCATTTATTGGAGAACCAATTTTAAAAACCATATTTGGCACTTCTATATATTCAATTTAATGAAATTAAATTCTTATTTATAAGAGGGACATGAAAATTTAGTTTGGATAAATTTTTGGTACTATTCTAATAACTTTCATATTTTGACGAATAGTGAAAAGTACTATGTTTTAATTGAATACGACTTTTTTAATCGAAATAATTTATAGTGTTAAATTATGAATTTGAAAGGTTTTGAAGTATAATTAGATTATATCTTTATCATTTTTGTAATTTATTTCCTTATAAGTAATTTCATCTCTAAATTTGATATAAACCCACGTCAATCATTTAATAGTATTTACTTTTTAAAAACCCTCTTTTTGGTTTTGACAACGGGAATTAATTTTAAATTAATAAATGAAACTTATATGTTTTGAATTTGAAAAAATAGGATTCATTTTTGAATTCAAAATATCAAAATTATCTTTCGGTGAATTTTTAGTATTTTTCTAAAAACATTCAGTTTTTTATGAATAGTGAAAAAACACTACGTTATTATTTAAAAAAGACATTTTATTTAAATAATTTTTTATTTTATTTAAATTTATTTTAATTCATAATTGATATATAATACATATATAAGTTCAATGTAGTTAATTGGAGTCATTTTATAATAAAATTAGAGTTATAAAATTTTATTGAACCTTTTAACCTCATTTACCCACCTTTTAGAAGCATTTACAAATTTGCATAAAACATAATTTTACCACTTCTCTGATTTTAATTTAAAAAAACTAAGATACCCGGTTGACATTTGTAAGTAAAATTTTGTTCAATAAGATGAAAATAATTTTTGGTGAATAGTAACTTTGGAATTTTATTTACCACAGTTAAAAGTAATAAATTAATTAAGGGTACAAATGATATTATAATTACCCTAGAACATATCCTAATTCTATTTTATAAGTATAATTCGACCAAAAAAAACCATAGAAATAAAATATGACCCTTTTGGTCCACTTGGATTAGATTAAGACATTTATTATTATTTTATTTAAAGAAGAGTTATAAGAGTTATATTCAATTTTTAAAAACAAAACCATTTTTAATATAGAGTTATAAATAAGATAAATTCGACAATAAATATTCATTAATAAGTTAAAAAAATTTCATACATAATGGTTTTATATTTATAAATTTTAGACATTAAATAATTTAATTTATTTATGACACAACGATGATGCAGAAATTACCTTATTATTGAAAGATTAGAATAAATAATATTATAAATATCAAAATAAATGTAATTTGATCCTTTTGATTTATTACAATAAATTTTTAGGTTAATATGACATGTTATGGTTGATTAAATAATTTTTTTTGAAGTAATAATGCTGTTATGATTTTCAAAAAAACCAAATACTAAATAGTGTCAAAATAGACATAGTTGAGTTTCTAAAAAAATACAATATTATTAATTGATATAATATTTCATAAAATCTATGTTTTTTCCAAAATAAACAGATAAGTTTATATATATTAATTATTAACTACTTGGGGTTCACTTGGCTTGTTATTGTATTTTTATTAACCATATAATAAAAAAATACAAAGAGACATGATAAATGTCAAACTTTTTAACTAAGAATTAAATCTAAAATATATGGTTAATATGGTGATCAAAACCTAACTAAAACCTATTATTTGAGTGGTTTTCGACCCATACTCACCTTATCCTCATAATAATTCAATTTTGAGCCATTAGAAACTGAAAATGATTTTATTATAAAATAATATTTGAAGCTTTTTGTAAAGTGACCCTCACCTATATTATAAAATGGCACTATCCCTTCTCTTAATTTTACACCTACAAAGACTTTTGGATCAGCCAAACCCTTCCCAAATATCCTCCCACCTTTACTCCATTCATAATATAGGCATTAATTTGGTTCGAAAACCAACCTATGGAGCCCTTTTGATAAAATAAAAAGGAATAACCTGAAGAAGAGGAAAATATTTCATCAGCTATTTCAAGTTATTTTCTTCTTCCACTTCTATTTACTTATTGTTTCCCATTATTCTATCCATCCTATGAATGATAATTCCACCTTGCATGCGTACGTATGGCTTACCGTCTCCACACTGTGGCGTTGTTTGTTATTCAACACTTCATTATTTGGATGAGTGTAATAATGAGTATAACTAATGTAAATAATAAATATAACATGTTACTTATTCTGTATATATGATATAAAATCCAATTACATATGATTTTACAATAAATATAATTATAATGTTACTCGTGCGTACGTACGGATTACCGTCTCCATGACGCGATGAGATTAATTTCAACATTCACCATTCAACGATGATTATAAAAATATATATTATTAATAAGTATCAAATATATGACATAATAATGCTACTTAAAACACACACACACACACACACATATATATATTTAAATATATCATATTGGCTTAGTTCCGTTCAATAATATATGAAAAAGGAAACAATATTTATGCATATGTACGGCCTACCGTCTCCATAAACAGTGTTTTCTATTTCATATATCTATCTATTATAGATATTTATATTAAATATATATATTATATATAAAACATGGGTTATATTCTGGAATTCTCTAAATCATTATCTAAATAATACAATCAAGAATAACAAGTTAAAGCACGTACGATAAAGAAAGCGATTATTATCCGAAATGTTAATTTAACATAGAAATAATTATTAAATGGGTAGTATAAAGTCATAAATGAATCATGCATGATATTATAAATATTAATATGGTTATGGAATAATTTAAAAATATACTATGGTCATTATACATGAGGTTAAACATACCCGCGACCAAAGGAAAGTGTAAGGTGAGGGTTAATTTCACAATATCTTTATTATCCGAGGTTGTTTTTACGTAAGTATCTACTGGGACATATTTATTATCCATGACCATGTTTCATAAGAAGTTTTCAAAGGGAATTTTTAATGGAAATTTTTACTAAAACATCATTTTATATGTTTCGACGATTTATTCTTCTAAACCATTCTCATTAAAGTCCTTGTTTTCAAAATGGTTTTAAGGATTTATTTATATAGACATGAATGTTTTAAAATGTTAATTCCTTTCCAATGTTTCAAAGTGTTTTGGGAAACTTTGATTAAAATATTTCAATTAAATGACTTCCTTTATAGATTATGTGATTTCAAATGATTTCATGAAAAAGGGATATTTCTCATAGAGATTTTTATTGATCAATTTCAACTATGTAATCATCCTTTACATGATATTATTCTTAATCAATGTTGATTTATTATGATACAAATATTCCATTTTTTATTGATGATTTTGTGATATGTTTGAATCCGGATGTGTTATTTTTATACCATTCATGCTTTATGGAAAATTTATTGACATTTCATATGCTAGTTTTAATACAAATGCTTATGTTATGTTTAAACATTTTCATATGAGGAATGCATTGGTCATAGTAAGTGACGGGTGGAGCCCGCTATAGCTCCTCGATGCATCAGTAGATTTAATGAGACAAACTACTGTCTTGGTACAAGGCCTTGACAAAATCTTATTTGTATTCTCGGCAAAAGGCCTTGACTATGTGGTTATTAAATCTGGCATTATGCATTCCATCATTATGAAATTGGATATTGATATTAAATGTGATTATTCGACTATAAGAAAATCCATGTGAATAATTAAATGTAATTATTTGATTTATATTTAACATATTATGATTATGTTTATGTTTAAAAGGCTTGTGTTTAGTCTTATACGTTGCCTTAAATGTTTATGATTATTTGTGAATGTTTCTACTACATTTTTATCCTTACTGATCATCTCAGCTCACCCATTTCTTATGTTTTATTTTCCCAGTATTAAAAGATGTGTATTATGATTGATGTACAGGTTTGAGCTAAAGAGAATAATTAAATTCTCAATGAACTATCTATTGTTTGTTTTATGTTTGAAATTGTAATGTATCGGTCATGTATGTAATCTATTTTCCTAGACTGCTAAACTGCTTGGTCTTTCGGGACATGATTCCTTGTAGACATTCTAATGTATACAAATAATGCACTGACTCGGAACTTCAGGGGTCAGGGCGTTACAGTTGGTATCAGAAGAAGTTTAGAAACAACCTTGGAAATAGATTTAGATAAACTTTTATTAGAGAACATTAACGTAAGATAGACATTGAGGATTATTATAGAATAACTTCCTAGAATATTGGCAATGTAGAGATTTTGTGTATTTTCCAAACAATACATCATTGTCTGGATACGGGCAGGTAGAGGTAGCTCTAACACAGTTGTACCTAGGAGTGAAAACTCTAAAAAGGATTTTCGAGCTTGACTCGGGGTATCCTGGTACACTACAATGGGCCTTGGTGCACTCCGGGTTACTACACTCCTAAGATATATTCTTAGGATAATTCACATTTTCATTACAAGCGATTATGAAGGATTTAAAAGTAAATAATTCCCTAAAGAAATCATTTTATGATTATATATTATTTGAATAACCTCTTCTATTTACGTTAGGTATTTTACAAGTTTGGAATTATGGATTCCAATTCATAAACTAACCTAGTGTATGCCATTGTTTAGAAATGTAACCTAGTATAAGGAATGAGAATTTCAGAAATACACATGATCGAATGATTAAGAGGGACCCTATATTTCATGGTATTAAGACAATATTTAAAAGGGAAATATTCTCCCATGTATTCTTATCATATGAATAAATAGTATCATGTGTTAAAAAGATAAGTACTAATTTTCTAAGTACTATGGATTTTAGGAGAAGTAATAGAAGAAAAGGATGTAAGAGAGAAAGATGGAGAAAGGGAAGAGGGGAAATAAGGATTTTCCCATATGTGATACCTATGGAAAGAATCACCTTTGTAAATTCTTGAAGGGACTGAGAGTTTTTTATAAGTGTGGATAAAAGGACACCAAGTATGTTATTACATGGTTAAGAAAAATGGTTTAAATATACAATGCTTCATCTGCAAGAAGTTGGGACACTACGCGAAGCAAATACCAAATCATCAGAGTATACACCGAATGATGCTATTGGATAATAATCAAGTTATGATACTACTAAAGATGAAGAGTAATGATTAGATTTCTTTTGTTGTTTTTGAAGTATTGTGTCATTTGAGTATTTTATTAATGATGTACATGTTATAATAATTATAGAGTATCAAAAGATTGTTTTTTTGTACTATTTCATAAAGTACCTGAGATTGTGTGAAACCAAAAAATGGGACTCAATAATAGGATACATTTTTTGGGAAACATATGGTTGAGATAAACATAGACCATAATATGGTTCTGATACCGAGGTAGTGATTTTGGAATAATATATGATTGATTTGGAAAAATTATATTAAATATTCTTGACCACCTTGAAATTGATTAATGATTTTTATATTCCATCATTGTCAAGCTTTACAACATTTTTGGATATAAAGAGTATATAAAATATTCTACATGGAATAAGGGAGAATGAATGTAATCAATAAAGTTTAATGGTAATTCAGGGTGTTTTTGTGTTTTAAAAGAATACATGATGAAGGTATTTATATTTTATTACGTGGAAAAAAAGGATATTCATTGTGTTTACATTTATTATAAATTTTGGACTATGAGTTTTGACAGAAGTATTTTGGGTATGTATAATGGTTAGAATAGATTAAGTTTGAAATTGGATATTATTAATAATGTTAAATAATTTCTTAAGATTATTTTTGGATTCTTAAAAAAAGGAAAACCATGAGGTCGGTTGATAACCCGTTTTGTCTGGCAAGGCCATGAGACTTGAACCCAAAACAGAAGGGTGACAAGGGTGCATCACTTACCAATGGCCTACTTGATGTCCTAATTTATATAATAGTCTGAAAAATGAATTATAAAAAAAATATTTTTGGAACCCTATACGATTATGATAAATAAAATATGTTTGAAATCTGTTATCTTTTGGAGTGAACGATGAGTTTGTGGTAGGAATTAGTGAAAGGATTAAACTCAACTTGTCAAGTATTTTTTTTCCTCTTATTCTAGGAATGAATTAATTATTATAATTCAGGGAAGGGATCATAAAACCAAAAATGTGGTATCCTAACACCCTATGTTTTGTTGAACCGGTGATATTTTAAATCATCATAGATTGATGGATTTTAGGATCTCAATTGTACACTTGTTTATGATTTATGTCCTCAATCACACCCAATTAATATTTACGTGTTTCCTCTAATTATGTGTCTCTAATTTCCACCAATGTTCACCTATTCGAGATCATAATTTGGTGGTGACTTTTTCTTTTCCATTTCCCACTTATTACAACTAATTTTTTTAAACCCATTTCATGATGTGGGTTTCCACAAAGTTATTTTTTTTTATCCTTTTATATATGTTGAACAACTTCAAATTGGGAGGATGAAATTTATTGAAGGAGGGGAAATTGTAACACCCCATGATTTCATAGTATTTGATCTCTTCAAAGTAATTCAATAACTTGCACTGTATGGAACAACGAGTTTGAGCACACCACGACTTACCAAACTAGCCGTTTAAAATGTGATAATGAATAATATTAACTACATTTTGAATTTTATATACATTATATATAATTTTAACAAATATATTATGTGTTTCATAGACATAATATAAGATCAAATTAATTTTTTCAGATAAAAGAAGTATTTTTCAAAAAATGAAATTTTACAGCCTTTTAATGGAGAACCCTTTTGAAAACCAATATTTGACACTTTTATATATTCAATATAATGAAAGTAAATTCTTATTTATAAGTAGGACATAAAAATTCATTCGGGATAAATTTTTGGTACTTTTTTTATTACATTCATATTTTGACGAATAGTGAAAAATATTTGTTTTAATTAAAAAAACTTTTTTAATCTATATAATTTATAGTGTTAAATTATTTTTTTTAAAGGTTTTGAAGTATAATTAGATTATATATTTATCATTTAATATAATTCAAGTCATTATAAATAATTTCAAATTTAAATTCGACATAATCACATGTCAATCTTTTTGTAGTTTTTACCTTTTAAAAACCTAATTTATGGTTTTGACAACGGAAATTAATTAAAAATTAATAAATGAAATGTCTATGTTTTTAATTTTTTAAAATAGAGCCCATTTTTGAATTCAGAATATCAAAATTACCTTTGGTTAATTTTTGGTATTTTTCTGAAAACATTCAATTTTTTTATGAATTGTTGAAAAACACTGCATTATTATTTAAAACAATCTTTTTATTTAAATAATTATTTATTTTTATAAAATAATTTTAAAAAAAATAGATATATAATACCTATATAAGTTCAATGCAATTCATTTTTGTCATTTTATAATAAAATTAGATGTATAAAATTTCATTGGACTTTTTAACCTCTTTTACCCACCTTCTAGGAGCATTTACAAATTTGCATAAAACATAATTTTACCGCTTCTGTGAGTTAAATTTCAAAAATACTAGATACACGGTTGATATCACTATGTAAAAAGTTGTTAAATAAGATGAAACTATTTTTTGGTGAATATTAACATTTGACTTTTATTTACAACGACTAAAAGAAAATAGGTTAATTAAGGGTAATAATGATATTATAATTACCCTAACACATTTCTAAATTCTATTGGTTAATTGTAATTTTAAAAAACACAACATTATAAATAATATACGATCCTTTCGGTCCACATGGATTAGATTAGGACATTTGTTTTTATTTTAATTAAAGAATAGTTAAAAGAGTTAAACTCAATGTTTAATAACAAATCTTTTTAATATATTGATATATATAACATAAATTCGACTACAAATATTCATTATAAATATAAAAAAATTTCCTAAATAATGTTATTTTAGTTATAATTTTTAGTCATTAAATAATTTAATATATTTATGACACAATGATGATGCAGTAATTACCTTATTAACGAGTTATTAAAATAATTGATATTATAAATATCCAAATAAATGTAATTTAAGGCCTTTTCGGAATCCCACTAATTTTATTGGCTAATATGACGTGTTAGGGTTGATTAATTTTTTTCCAAAGTAATCATGCTATTATTATTTCCACAAAAACCAACACTAAATATTGTAAAAATTGACAAAAGTGAGTTTATAAAAAAAATACTATATTATTAATTGATATAGTATCCTAAAAATCTATTATCTGACCAAATTACTTATATAAAGTTATATATATTAATAATTAACCACTTGGGGTTCTCTTTCCGTGTTATAGTATTTTTATTAACTATATAATATAAAAATACAAATGAGACATGGTAAATGTGAAACTTTCTAACTAAAAGTTAAATCTAAAAGACAAGGTTAATATGGTGACCTAAACATATCTAAAACCTATTGGTTGAGAGTTTTTAAACCCATACCTGCCTTATCCTCGTAATAATTCATTTTGGAGCCATTAGAAACCGAAATTGATTTTATTATAAAATAATATTTTAAACTTTTCTTAAAGTGACCCTCACAAATCTTATAAAAGGGAACTTCCCCTCATCTTAATTTAACACCTCCAAATCCTTTGGGATCAGCCAAAACCTTCCCAAATATCCTCCCAACATTCATCCCTTCATCCTAGAGGCTTAAATTTTTCAATAAGCCATACTATGGATCCCTTTTGATCAAATCAAAAGGAAGAACTCGAAGAATAGATAAAAATTTCATCACCTCTTTTAAGTTCTTTTCTTCTTCAACATCCACTATCTTTTTTATTTCCATTAAAAAATAAAAAGTAAAGTATCTTATATATACTATGATGTTATTGTAAAAATTATATTCTCATATTCATTATTCTATCCACCCGATAAATGATAATGTCACCTTGCATGCGTACGCACGACATACCGTCTCCACGACCTGGTGTAGTTTATTATTCAAAACATCATTGTTTGGATGAGTGTAATAATGAATATAACTAATGTAAATTATAAATCTAACATATTAATAATTCTTTATATATGATATACCATCCTTTTACTTTTTATTTCACCATCAATATAATGATATTGTCGCTCATGCGTACATACGGATTATCGTCTCCACGACACAATGAGATTCACTTCCACATTCACCATTCAACGATGATTATAAAAATATATATTATTAATAATTATGAAATATATTACCTAATAATTAGAATTAAAACATGTATATGTATGTATTTCAATATATCTTATTCAGTTTTTTTAGTTTAATAAGATATGAAAACGGAAACAACGTTTATACGTATGTACAACCTATTGTCTCCATAAATAGTGTTTTCCAATTCATATATCTATATTTTAATAATATTTATATTCAAAATATATATGATATATAAATCATGTGTTATATTATGGAATTATTTAAATCATGATCTAAATAATATGATCACGAATAACAAGTAAATACACATTCGATAAAGAAAGTGATTATTACCAGAAATGTAAATTTAACATCGAAATCATTACTAAATGGGTAGTATAAAGTCATAAATTAATCATGTATGATATTATAAATATGAATATGGTTTTTGAATAATTTAATAACATACTATGGTAATTGTACATGAGGTTAAACGTACCCTCGACTAATGGAAAGTGCAAGGTAAGGGTTAGTTTCCCAATTTCTTTATAATCCATGGTTGTTTTATGTAAATATCTACTGAGGCATATTTATTATACATGTCCATGATTCATAAAAGAGTTTTCAAAGGGACAATTTTAAAATACTTTTTTACTAAAACATCATTATATATGTTTTAAAGAATTATTTTTCTAATCCTTTCTCATTAATGTCCTTGTTTTGAAAATTGTTTTAAGTATTTATTTAAATGGACATGAAGCTTTTAAAATGTTAATTCCATTACAATGTTTAAAAGTGGTCTGGGACACTTTTAATCAAATTTTTTTTGAATTATTTCATTTATAAATTATGCGACTTGTAAATTATTTCTTAAAAAAGGGATAATTCTCTCAACGATTTGTACTGATCATTTTAAACTATATCAACACCCTTTACAGGATATTATTTTTGATATATGTTGTTTTATTAGGATACAAATATTCCATATTGTATTTAAGGGTTTTTGATATTTTTTATTGTGGATGTGTTATTTTTATAGCATTCATGGTTTATATATAAAGTATTGACATTTTGTATGCATGTTTTAATATGAATGTTTATGTTATGTTTAATCCTTATCATATGTGGAATGCATTCTAAAAAGTTAGTGATGGGTGGATCCCGCTATAGCTCCTCGATTAATCAGTAGGTCTCATGAGATAAATTAGTTTCTTGGCACAAGGCCTTGACAAAATTTTATTTGTAGTCTTGGCACAAGGCCTTGACTGTGTGGTTATGAAGTCTGGCATTATGCATTCCAATATTATGAAATTGGCTATTGATATTACTTGTGAATATTCAACTAGTAGAATATCCTTGTGAATATGTAAAGGGAAACATTTGATTTATGTTTTCCATATTATGATGATGTTTATGTTTTAATGGATTTTTTTTAGTGTTATAAATTTCCGTAAATGTTTATGTTTATTTGTGGATTTTTCTGCTACATTATTATCCTTACTGAGCATCTGAGCTCACCCCTTTCATATGTTTTATTTTACCAGGATTTCGAGATGTGTATTATGATTAATGTGCAGGGTTAAGCTAAAGGGAACAATTTCATTTTCATAGAACTATCTTTAGTGTGTTTTATGTTTGAAATTTTAATGTAACTTTCATTTATGTAATCAATTTTCAAACACTGCTAAACTGATTGGTCTTTCAGGACAAGATTCCTTGTAATATGCCAATGTATAAAAATAATGCTCTGACTCTAGGCTTCTAGGTTCGGGCTGTTATAGTTGCTATCAATAGAAGTTTAGAAACAACATTGGAAATTGACTTATTTAAACTCTAATTAGAGAACATTACCCTAAGATAAACACTGAGGATTAGTATAGAAGAACTTACTAGAATTTTGGTAATGTAAAGATTTTGTGTATTTTCCAAGAAATACATCCATGTATGGATATGGGTAGGTTGAGGTGGCTATAGAAAAAATGTACCTAGGAGTGAATACTCTGACAAGGAGTTTCGGGATTGACCCGGGGTATCCTGGTACACTACAATGGGCCTTGATTCACTCTTTGTTAAGACACTCCTGGGGGATATTTTTAGGATAATTCACATTTTCATTACAAGCCATTATTAAGTATTTATGAATAAATATTTCCCCAAAGAATTTTTTTTATTATAGATTATATGAATAACATTTTCAATTTACATTATTTATTTTAAAAAAATTTAATTATGCATTTCGATTCATAAACTAAACAAATGAATGCCATTGTTTAGAAATGGAACTTAGTAGAAGGGATGAGAATTCCAGCAATACGCATGATCGAATTATTAAGAAGGATCATATCTTTCAGGGTATTAACGCAACATTTAAAATGGAAATAGTCTCTCATGTATTCTCATAATATGAAAAAATAGTATCATGTGTTAAGAATATAAGTAATAATTCTATGAGTCCTATGGATTTGAAGGGATGTAAGAGAATAAAATGACGGAAGATAGAAAGATAAATAAATAGAAGAGGGAAAAGAAAATTTTTCCCACATATGATAACTATGGAAATAATCAACTAGGTAAATGATTGAAGGAAATGGGAGTTTGTTAAAAGTGTGGAGAAAATGGACACGAAATATGTGATTCAAAGGGTACGAAAAGGGTTTCAAATGTACACTGCTTCTTCCGAAAGGATTTGGGACACTATGCGATGCAATGTACAAATCATCAGAGAATACCCCAAATGCTTTTATTGGATAATAATCATGTTATGATACTACTCAAGATGAAGAGAAATTATTAGATTTATTTTGATGTTATTAACGTATTGTGTCATTTGAGTATTGTATTAATGATGTACATGTTATAATAATTATATAGTATTAAACGATTGTATTATAGTACTATTTAATAAAAGACTTGAGATTGTTTTAAACAATAAATGTGACTCAATAAAACGATAATTTTTTTGGAAAATATATGGTTAAGAGAAACATAAACCACAATATGGTTCTGATACTGAGGTAGTGATTTTGGAATAAGATATGATTGATTTGGATAAATTATATTAAATATTCTTGACTACCTTGAAACTGATTAATGATTTATATATTCCATAATTGTTGGAGTTTACAACATTTTTGGATATTAGGAGTATATCCAGTATTCTACAAGGAATAAGGGAGCATGAATGTAATCAATATTGTTTTACGGTAATTCAGGGTGTTACCATGTTTTAAAATAATAAATGATGAAGGTATTCCTATGTTATTTCTTAGAAAAAAAAGGATCTTCATTGTGTTTACATTTCTTATAAATTTTGGATTATGATTTTGGACAAAAGTATTTTGGATAAGTATAATGTTTGGAATAGATTAAGTTAGAAATTGGACACTATTCTTGTAGTTAAATAATATCTTAAGATTATTTTTGGATTGTTATAAAAAGGACAACCCATAGGTCGGGTGACAACCCATCACGCCCGGCAAGGCCGCGAGACATGAACCCACAACAGAAGGGCGACAAGTGTGAATCACCTATCAATGGCCTACTTGATGTCCCAGTTTGTATAATAGTCTGAAAAATTAATTATAAATTAATTATTTTTTGAACCCTGTATGATTAAGATAAATATAATATTTTTGAATTCTATTATCTTTTGGAGTGAATGATGAGTTTTTTATAGGAATTAGTTAAAGGATAAAACTCTACTTGTCATGTATATTTTTTCCTCTTATTATAAGAATTAATTAATTATTATAATTTAGGGAAGGGATATTAAAACAAAAAATGTGGTATCCTTATACATTATGTTTTATTGAACCGATGATATTTTAATTCATCACAGATTGATGGATTTGAGGATCTTAATTGTATACTTGTCTGTGATTGATGATCTCAATCAATCCCTATAAATATTTATATTTTTCCTCCAATTATGTGTCTCTAATTCCCATGAATTCTCTCTTAATCAATATCATAATTTGGTTTTGACGTTTTCATTTCCCTTTCCCTCTTATTAAAACTTAATTTTATTAACCCAATTTCGAAAGTGGGATTTACACAAAGATATTTTTTTATTTTTAACCATTTATTTACATTGAACATTTTGAGATTGTGAAGATGGAATTTATTGAAGGATGGGAGAAATTAACACCCCATGATTTCATAGTATATTATCTCTTCAAATTAATTCAATAACTTGCGCTACATGCAACCACGTGTTCGAGCACACCACAACTTAAAAAACTATCCATTCAAAAAGAATTTATGAATAGTATTTTATATATTTTGAATTTTATATACATTATATATAAGTTTAAAATCTATATTATGTGTTTCTTAGTCATAATATAAGAAAATATTTTTTTTTCAGATAAAAGAAGTATTTTTAAAAAAATGTAATTTTACAGCCTTTTAATGGAGAAACCTTTTTAAAACTAATATTTGAAAATTTTATATTTTCAATATAATGAAATTAAATTATTATTTAGAATTGGGACATAAAAATTTAGTTTGGATAAATTTTTTGTACTTTTTTGATAACATTCATATTTTGACGGATAATGAAAAGTATTATGTTTTAATTGAAAACAAGTTTTTTAATAGAAATAATTTATATTGTCAAATTATTCATCAGAAAGGTTCTGAAGTATAGTTAAATTATATTTTTATCATTTAATAAAATTTATGTCATTATAAATAATTTCACATTTAAATTTGAAATAAACACTTGTCAATCTTTTGATAGTTTTTACTTTTTAAAAATCTACCTTTTGGTTTTGACATAGGGAATTATTTTTAAATAAATAAATGAAACATAAATGTTTTGAATTTGGTAAAATAGAATTCATTTTTTGATTCATAATATCCAAATTATCTTTGGGGAATTTTTTTATTTTTCTGAA
The DNA here is from genome assembly GCA_963277665.1 of Viscum album. Taxonomy (NCBI): domain Eukaryota; kingdom Viridiplantae; phylum Streptophyta; class Magnoliopsida; order Santalales; family Viscaceae; genus Viscum; species Viscum album. The sequence continues at coordinate 488,584,328 of OY728148.1, read as the reverse complement.
AACATTTAATTTTTTATGAATAGTGAAAAAACACTGCATTATTATTTAAAACCAACCTTTATTTAGATAATTATTTTAGTAAATTTATTTTATGAAAAAATAGATATATAATACCTCTATAAGATCAATGTAATTCATTTGTGTCAGTTTATAATAAAATTATATGTATAAAATTTTAGTGAGCTTTTTGACCTCTTTTACCAACCTTCTAGGATAATTAACAAATTTGCATAGAACATAATTTTACCACTTCTGTGAGTTAAATTTCAAAAATACGAGATACACAGTTGATATAACTATGTATAATGTGGTTTAATAAGATGAAAATAATTTTTGGTGAATATTAACTTTTGAATTTTATTTACCACGGAAAAAATAAATAGGGTAATTAAGGGTAATAATGATATTCTAATTACCCTAACACATGTCTTAATTCTATTAGATAAGTATAATTCTACCAAAAAACCTTAAAATTAATATATGATCCTTTTGGTCGACATGGATTAGATTAGGAAATTTATTATTATTTTATTTAAAGAAGAGTTAAAAGTGTTAAATTCAATGTTAAATAACTAAAAAAACTTTAATACAGGTTTATACAAAACATAAATTTGACAAGAAATATTCATTATAAATATAAAAGAAAATTCCTACATAATGGTATATATATATAATTTTTAGACATAATATAATTTAACTTGTGTAGGACACAACAATGATGCAATAATTACCGTATTAATGAATGATTAAAATAATTGATTTTATAAATATCCATATAAAGGTAATTTATGACTTTTCAGGAATTACACTAATTATACAAGTTAATATAATGTGTTAGGGTTGATTAAATAATTTTTTTTCGAAGTAATAATGTTGTTATGATTTTCACAAAAACCAAATACTAAATTGTGTAAAAATTGATATAAGTGAGTTTTTAAAACAAATAATATATTATTAATAGATATTATATTCCTAAACATCTATGATCTGACCAAATGACTTAGATAAAGTTATATATATTAACAATGAACCACTTGGGGTTTTATTGGCTTGTTATAGTAACTTTATTTACCATATAATATAAAAATACAAAGAGACATGGTAAATGTCAAACTTTTTAACTAAGAGATAAATCTAAAAGATAATGTTAATATGTTGACATAAACTTGTCTAAAACCTATTGGTTGAGAATTTATGGACCCATCCCCACCATAGACTCGAAATAGATAATTTTTGAGCCCTTAGAAACCGACATTTATTTTATTATAAAATAATATTTCAAGCTTTTCATAAAGTGACTCTCACCTCTCTTATCAAATGGCACTTCCCATTCTCTTAATTTATAACCTACAAATCCTTTTGTCTCAGCCAAACCCTACCCTAATATCCTCTCAAAATTCTTCCCTTCATCTTAGAGGCTTATGTTGGTCTGAAATCCATCTTAAGGAGCCATTTCAATCAAATCAAATGGAAGAACACGACGAAGAGGTAAATATTCTATCACCTCTTTCAAGTTCTTTTCATCTTCAACCTACACTTTAATTATTGTTTCCATTGAAAAATAATAAATCCAATATCTTCTATATACAATGAAGTCATTATAAAAATTTTATAGTCATATTCATTACTCTATCCATCTGATAAATGATAATTTCACCTTGCATGCGTACGTACGACTTACCGTCTCCACGATGTGGTGCAGTTTGTTATTCAACACTACATTACTTGGATGAGTGAAATAACGAGTATAACTAATCTAAATAAAAAATATAACTTATTTATGATTATTTATATATGATATACCATACATTTACTTACGATTTCACCATCAATATAATTATATTTGTCGCTCGTACGTACGTACGAATTACCATTTCCACGACGCGATGAGATTAATTTCCACATTAACCATTCTACGATGATTATAAAAATAATAATTATTAATGAGTATGAATTATATTACATAATAATTATAATAAAAAAATACATACACACATACATATATATATATATATGTATTAAAATATATCTTATTCACTTAGTTTCGTTCTATAAGATATGAAAATGGAAACAACGTTTATGCGTATGTACAACCTACTTTCTCTATAATTGGTGTTTTAAAATTCTTATATCTATCTATTATACATATTTATATTCAAAATATATATGATATTTAAATCATGTTTTATATACTGGAATTTTGAAAATCATGATCAAAATAATACGACCGAGAATAACAAGTTAAAACACTTATGATAAAGAAAGCGATTATTACCCGAAATGTTAATTTAACATGGAAATCTTTATTAATTGGGTAGTATAAAGTAATAAATGAATCATGTATGATATAATAAATATTAATCTGGTAATGTAATAGTTTAATATCATACTATGGTTATTATACATGAGGTTAAATGTACCCTCGACCAAATAAAAATGCATGGTAAGGGTTAATTTCACAATCTCTTTATAACCCATGGTTGTTTTTACCTAGCTATCTATTGGAACATATTTATTATCCGTGTACATGATTCATAAGAGGGATTTAGAAGGGAGTATTTTAAAAGAATTTTGTACTAAAACATCCTTTTAAATGTTTTAAATATTTATTCATCTAATCATTTCCCTTTAATGTCCTTGTTTTCAAAATGGTTTTAAGGATTTTTTAATGGAAATGAAGGTTTTAATATATTAATTAATTTACAATGTTTAAAATTGGTATGTGAGACTTTTAATCAATACTTTTTTCAATGATTTCTTTTATAAATTATGTGACTTTTAAATTATTTCAAGAATCAGGGATATTTCTTTCAAATATTTTTACTAATGTTTTTAAACAATGTCTACATCTTTATAGGATATTATTCATGATCTATTTTGATTTATTTGGATACAAATCATACATATTGTATTGAAGGTTTTGTGATATGTTTGACTGTGGGTGTGTTATTTTTATACCATTCATGGTTTATTGATAAAGTATTGACATTTCGTATAAAAGTTTTAATACAAATGTTTATGTTATGTTTAAACCTTTTCATACATGGAGTGAATTCTACAAAGTAAGTGAAAGTTGGTTCCCGCTATAGCTCCTCGATGCATTGGTAGGTCTAATTAGACAAATTCGTGTCTTGGAACAAGGGATTGACAAAATCTTATTTCTAGTCTTGGCACAATTCCTTGACTATTTGGTTATGATGTCTAGAATTATGCATTCCATCATTATGAAATTGGCTATTGATATTACATGTGATTATTCAACTAGAAGAATATCCATGTGAATAAGTAAATGGAATTGTTTGATTTATGTTTACCATATTATGATTAAGTTTATGTTTAAATGGATTGTGTTTTAATTTTATACATTTTTGTAAATATTTATGCTTATTTGTGAATGTTTCCCCTACATTTTTATCCTTACTGAGCATGCGAGCTCACCCCTTTATTATGTTTTATTTTCCTAGGATTCCAAGATGTGTATAATGATTGATATGCAGGGTTAAGCTAAAGGGAACAATTGAATTCTCAAAGAACTATCTATGGTGTGTTTTAGGTTTGAAATTTTAATGTAACGTTACTGTATGTAATCAATTTTCCAAGACTGTTAAACTAATTAGTCTTTTGGGACATGATTCCTTGTAATAATTCCAATGTATAAAAATAATGCACCTACTCTGGGATTCTGGGGTTGGGGCGTTATATTTGGTATCAAATAATGTTTAGAAACAACCATGGAAATAGGAGTGAAATCTCCGATAAGGAGTTTTGGGCTTGACCCGATGTATCCTGGAACACTACAATGGGGCTTGATGCACTATTGGTTACGACACTCCTGGGAAATATTCTTATGAAAATTCACATTTTCATGACAAGTCATTAGGAAGGATTTAGGAGTAAATAATTCCACAAAGAAAACATTTTTAACTATAGATTATGTGAATAACATTTTCAATTTACGTGAGGTATTTTAAAAGTTTGGAATTATGCATTTTGATTCATAAACAAACCTATTATATGCCATTGTTTAGAAATGGAACCTAGTAGAAGGAATGCGAATTAATGTAATACACATGATCAAATAATTAAGAAGGATCATATCATTCATGATATTAAGACATCATTTAAAAAGTAAATAGTCTCCCATATATTCTCATCATATGAAATAATAGTATCATGTGTTAATAAGATAAGTAAGAAATCTCTAAGTCCTATGGATTTGAAGGGAATCAAGAGAAGAAAAGGATGGAAGAGAGAAAGATGGATAAATGGAAGAGGGGAAATAAGGATTTTCCCATATGTGATAACTGTGGAAAGAATCACCTTGGTAAATGCTTGATGGTAATGTGAGTTTGTTATAAGTGTGGTGAAAAAAGACACAAGTTATGTGATTTAAAGGGTAAGAAAAGGGTTTCAAATGTACAATGCTTCATCTGCAAGAAGTTGGGACACTACGCGATGTAATGTCCAAATCATCAGAGTATATCCCCAGTGATGTTACTGGTTAATAATAATGTTTTGATACTACTGAATATGTAGTGGAATGTTTAGATTCCTTTTCTTGTTATTAAATTATTGTGTCATTAGAGTATTGTATTAATTATTTACATGTTATAAGAATTATACAGTATCAAAGGATTGTACTACAGTACTATTTCATAAAGGACTTGAGATTGTGTGAAACCAAAAAAATTGACTCAATAACATGATAATTTTTTGGAAAATATATGGTTAAGAGAAACATAAACCATAATATGGTTCTGATACCAAGGTAGTGATTTTGGAATAAGATATGATTGATTTGGATAAATTATATTAAATATTTTTGACTACATTGAAACTGATTAATGATTTGTATATTTCATCTTTGTTGGAGTTTTAAAACATTTTTGAATATAAGGAGGTCATATATTATTCTACAAGGAATAAGGGATCAGGAATGTAATAAATAATTTTTTATGGTAATTCTGGGTGTTACCATGTTTTAAAAGAATAAATGATGAAGGTATTCATATGTTATTTCTTGGCCAAAACAGATCTTCATTGTGTTTACATTTCTTAAAAATTTTGGACTATGATTTTGGAAAGTAGTATTTTGGATAAGTATAATGGTTGGAATAGATTATTATTGACGTTAGATACTATTATTAATGTTAAATAATTTCTTAAGATTATATTCATATTTTTATTAAAAGGACAACCCGGAGGTCGGGTGATAACCTGTCACATCCACCAAGTCCATGAGACTTGAACCTGAAATTGAAGGGCGGCAAGGGTGCATCACCTACTAGTGACCTACTTGATGTCCCAGTTTTGTATAATAGTCAGATAAATGAATTAAAAATTAATTATTCTTGGAACCCTATATGATTAATATAAATAGAATAATTTTGAATTCAATTAAATTTTGGAGTGAACGATGAGTTTGTGGTTGGAATTAGTTAAAGGATGAAAATCTACTTATCAAGTATATTTTTTCCTCTTATTCTATGAATGAATTAATTATTAAACTTTAGATAAGGGATCTTAAAACAAAAAATGTGGTATCCTAATACCTTAAGTTTTTTTGAACTGATGATATTTTAAATCATTATAGATTGATGGATTTGAGGATCTCAATTGTACACTTCTATGTGATTGATCACCTCAATAACTCTCTATAAATATTAATGGTTTATATCCAATTATGTGTCTCTTATTCCCACCAATGTTCTCATAATCGAGATCATAATTTGGTTGTGACCTTTTCATTTATCTTTCCCTCTTATTAAGATTAAATTTTATTATCCCAATTTTTGATGTGGATGTTTCATAAATTTTTTTTATATTTTTAACCATTTAGTTATGTTGAACATTTTCAAATTGTGAGTATGAAATATATTGAATTATGGGATTATTTTACACCCCCAGATTACATAGTATGTTATCTCTTCAAAGTAATTCAATAACTTGAGCTAGTTGCAAAAATGAGTTTGAGCGCACCTCGACTTACCAAACTAGCTGTTCAAAAAGCTGTTATGAATAGTATTAACTACATTTTTAATTTTATATACATTATATATAATTTTAACATCAATATTATGTTTTTATAGACATAATATAAGAAGAGATAAATGTTTTTAGATCCAAAAAGTATTTTTCAAAAAATTCAATTTTACAGCCTGTTAATGGAGAAAACATTTTAATACTAATATTAAACACTTTTATATAATAACTTTAATGAAATTAAATTCTTATTTAGAATCTGGACAGAAAAAATTACTTTGGATAAATTTTTGGTACTTTTTTGATAACATTCATATTTTGGCGAATAATGAAAAATACTATGTTTTAATTGAAAACAAATTTTTTAATCAAAATAATTTATAGTGTTAAATTATTCATTTGAAAGGTTTTGAAGTATAATTAGATTATATTTTTATCATTTAATACAATTTAGGTCATTATAAACAATTTCACATCTATATTTGACATAAACACATGTCAATCTTTTGAAAGTTTTTACCTTATAAAAACATGCTTTTTGGTTTTTACAACGGAAATTAATTTCAAATTAATAAATTAAACTTATATGTTTTGAATTTGGTAAAATTGACTTCATTTTTTAATTCATAATATCAAAATTATCTTTGTTGAATTTTTGGAATTTTTTCTAAAAACATTCAATTTTTATGAATTGTTAAAAAACACTGCATTATTGTTTAAAACTGACCTTTATTTATATAATTAATTTTTAATTTTATTTTAAGAAAAAGTATATATATAATACATATATATGTTCAATTTAATTCCTTGGTGTCATTATATTATAAAATTAGAAGTCTAAAATTTTATTGATCTTTTTAACCTCTTTTACCCACCTTCTAGGTGAATTTATAAATTTGCATAAAACATAATTTTACCGCTTCTATGAGTTAAATTTCAAAAATACGAGAGACATGGTTGATATCACTATGTATAATGAGGATCAATAAGAAGAAAATAATTTTTTTGAATAGTAACTTTTGACTTTTATTTACCACGGCTAAAAGTAAATAGGTTAATTAAGGGTAATAATGATATTATAATTACGCTAACAAATGTCCTAATTCTATTGTATAATTTTAATTTGACCAAAACAACTATAGAAATAAGATATGATCATTTTGGTCCACATGTATTAGATTAGGATATTTATTATTATTTTACTTAATGAAGAGTTAAAATAGTTAAATTCAATGTTAAATAACTAAACAATATTTAATATAGGGTAATACAAAACATAAATTAGAATAAAAACATTCATTAGAAATATAAATAAATTTCTTACATTATGATATTTTACTTTTAATTTTTAGACCATTAAATAAATTAATTTATGTATGACATATCGATGATGCAGTAATTACCTTATTAATGAATGATTAAAATAATATATATTAAAAATATCCAAATAAATGTAATTTGATACTTTTCAGGAATTATAATAATTTTATAGGTTAATAGTTTTTGTTAGGGTTGACTAAATAATTTTTTTTTGATGTAATAATGCTGTTTTGATTTTCACAAAAACAAAATATTAAATAGTATCAAAAATGAAATAAGTGATTTTCTAAAACAAATACTATATTATTATTTGATATAAAATTATTGAAAATATATGATCTGACCAAATGACTTAGATAAATATATAAAAATTAATAATGAACCACTTGGGTTTCTATTGGCTTGTTATAGTATGTTTATTGACCATATAATATAAAAATACAAAGAGACATGGTAATGGTCAAACTTTTTAACTATGAGTTAAATATATAAAATATGGTTAATATGGTGACCTAAACCTGTCTAAAACCTATAGTTCAAGAATTTATCTACCCATACCCACCTTAGATTTGAAATAATTAGTTTTTGAGCCATTAGATACCATAATTGATTTTATTATAAAATATTATTTCAAGATTTTCTTAATGTGACCCTAGCCTCTCTTATAAAAGATAACGTACCATTCTCTTAATTTCACAACTCCTAATATTTTTTTCTTCACCAAACCCTACCCTAATATCCTCCCAACATTCTTCCCTTCATCCTGAAGGCATTCCTTTGGTCAGAAATATATCCTACGGAGCCCTTTTGATCAAATCAAAAGGAAATAACCCGAAGAAGAGGTAAAACTTTCGTCACCTCTTTCATGTTATTTTCATCCTCAACATCCAATTTCCTTATTGTTTCCATTAAAAAATAATATGTCCAGTATCTAATATATACTGTGATGTTATTATAAAAATTTTACAATCATATCCATTATTCTATCTATCCGATAAATGATAATGTCACCTTGCATTCGTACGTATGACTTACCATCTCCACAATGTGGTGTAGTTTGTTATTCAACACTTACTTATTTGAATTAGTGCAATAATGAATATAAATAATTTAAATAATAAATATAACACATTAATTATTATTTATATATGATATACCATCCATTTAATGTAACACCCCAGGTAAATAAAGAATATGACATTTTTATATTTATCCATATTTGTGAATAAAATATTAATATTACTTTAAAGGGGATGCTATGCTCGATGGCGTACCCAATACGCAACAACGAGTTTCTTGGGAATCTTACGTTGCACTCTAATAATAAAATAATATTATTTTAAATGGTAGTTAATGCCTAGTCGTTGTAAGGGCGGGAATGAACAGAACTAACTACAAAATGATTATATATGTTTGTCAAATATTTTTACTCTTTACAATAAATGATAGATGATTAAAAATGCAATTGAATCCAATTTTAAGCGTAGACAGTCTAATATTCTTTAAAAGGTCGATTAACCACCTTTTGATGGCAAACCTATTTTAAATCCACTTTTTGACAATTTTATGTGTTATATTTGAAAAAATAAAATTCTTCTTTATAATCGGGACATCAAAATTTACTTTGTGTAAATTGTTTGTATTTTTCCGAAAAAGTTCAATTTTTAATGAATAGTGAAAAATGTTGTATTTTAATTCAAAACCACTTTTTAATCTAATTTATTTATATGATTAGATTATATTTTTAATTGGTTTTAAAGTGTAAATATAATATATTTTTACCATTTAATCCAATGGTGGTCATTGTAATTAATATCACTTTATGATTGGACATAAACGAGTGGCAATCTTTTGAAAGATATCATTTCATAAAAACACGCTATTTGTTTTACCAGCAGGATTTAATTATAAAATTAATTAATGCAACTTCTATGTTATGAATTTGGTAAAATAGACATAATTTTTGAATTTGGAATATCAAATATATCTTAGGGAGAATTTTTGGTATTTTTTTGAAAAATATCAATTTTTGATGAATAGTGAAACCACAAAGTGGTGGTTACAAAATTTGATTTTTCGTTTAAATGGGACTTTACCACTTCTGTGATTTGAATTTCATAAATCCAATTTAAACGATTTTAATTGTTATGTAAAATGTGGTTCAATGGGATGAAAATAATTTTTGATGAAAAGTAACTTTTAAGTTTTATTAATCGCGATTAAAGGTAATTAGTGTGATTTAAGGTAAAGATGATATTATAATAAAAGAAAATATATTGACACTTGTCCAAACACTATTGGATGAGTTATGGCCGACCAAGAAAACCCATGGGTCGATTTTTGGTACCCCATGGAGCCACTTGGGTTTGATGATGACATTTATACCTTTTATTTAAAGATAAAATAAAAATGTCACAAACATGATTTGTTTTACTAAAACACTTTTTACATGTGGTTATAAAAGTCAGAATATTGACTATAAATCATCTTTGGAAAGATAAAAGGATTTCCTACATCAAAGTATTTTTCTTATAATTTTTAGACATTAAATAAGTTAAATTCTTTATAACATCATGATGATGCAGCGATGACCTCATTATTTTACGATTTAAATAAAATGGAAGGATAATGAAAAATCTAGGACCTAAACATGTCAACAACCTATTGGATGGGTGGATTTAGAACCCTTATCACATTATCCTCTAAACTCATCAATGTGGTACCATTAAAATCCGAAAACCTTTTGAAAATAAAGTAACATTTTATACTTTTCCAAGAGTGCCCCTCCTCTCCTCTTATAAAAGGCCCCCAACTCTACCTCCCTACCCACACCTCTCAAGCCTTTGGTTCGGCCAATCTCTGATCATTTTGTCTCTCCACATCCCTCTCCTCATCCTAGAAGCCTTATCTTAGGCAGGAAGCTCTTCATGAAACCCTTTTGGTTCAAACCAAAGAGAGTTACCCAATTTTAAGGTAACGTCTTCACTTGGGCTCTTTTGTTTTATTTTGCTTCTCCAACCCCCTAAAATCGTTTTATTCATTTATTTTGTAACAAATCCAGTATCTCCAATATACTAGGATGTTTTTATAATAATTATTCGAGCTACACTTACACACACCTTCATCTATTGGTTAAAGAACATACAGTTTCTGTGGATGGCGAATTTCTGCCTCACGAAACGATGATTGTTCAACACTCATATAACACCTTCAAAGGTGGCCATTAAGATTTCACTATGTTTATATATGATATATAATATTTTTATGTTTTAATTAAGCTTATGTATTTTTCATTTGTGGCATACCTTTATGGCTTCCATTATGGGTATACGCGATATCTTCATTTTAGGAAGTGCGGACTACCGCCCCTTCAAAGTGATTTGATTCGTTAATGCCATATGTGGGACGTATAAAGGATGTATTTAAAGTTATATGATGTTATAATGGAATTATAATATACCTTTATATCATTATTGTTTTCTTTCCATTAAAGTATGAGATAGAAATGAAAGTAGCGTTCATGCGTACGTACGGCTTACCGTCTCCATGAACGGTGCATTTCATTTCTTATCCTCAAATGTAATGTACTATTATAAGTACATATAATGGATATATATGATGTATGATACATATAAAGGATTAATATAAATATGGAATTAAAAATATACACATCTATCATTTAGTTTTAATTCCATTAATATGACATAGAAATGAAAGTAGCGTTCATGCGTACGTACGGCTTACCGTCTCCATGAACGGTGCATTTCATTTCTTACCTCTAAATGATTATGTAATATTATAAATACATGTATATGCTGGATATATATGATATATATGATATCAAAATCAGGAATTTCATTCTGAATATAAAGAACCTTTGACCACACGAACAACATGTAATTGTATGAAGTCCACTTTTGACTTAAGAACCAAATATCGACAAAACAAACATTATTAACTTAAATAATTACATAATGTTTATAACATGTCAATAATTGATATAAAAGGAATAATTAACTTGAAAAAGGTTCTTAATAAAGTAGAAATTAACTCAAGTTTATTATTCATGATGTTAAACAACGATCGAGTCAAGTCGGACCCGAGGTAAGAGATCCTACTCCTCTCTTTCTTTTTAAGTACACTCTTTTATGTCATTCCTTTTAAAGCTCATATTTTTTGTTATTGGGATGTTCTTTTATATTACTCATACTGTAATTTTTATGTTCTTATGATGAGAGACCCTATTCTCTCTCATCAATCCATTTTGGATGATTTGAGTGGCGCCGTTAGGCAGCCGAATTTTCATAAGAGATATAACCTCTCTCTTTCATTTTAAGTACTCTCCTTTATGTTACTTCTTTTAAGATCCTATTTGTTATGATGGGGGATGTTATTTTATATTACGCTTGCTGTAAATTTTATTGTAATATTATGAGAGACCCTATTTGATCTCATCAATCCATTTTTGGAAGTTTTAAGTGGCGCCGTTAGGCTGCCGAGTTTTCGTAAGGGATTTTTCATCTCACTTTTATTCCCGTGAGATTTATGCTACAGTTGCCACAATTTCCTTTGAGTGGTGTATGTACTGCCCATTATTTTACTCATTGTGTAATATAATATAATTTATGAGTATTTACATCAATGTTGTATTTTCCTTCTTTCACGGGGTGTATGTCTCGAAAGATACCCATGTCGGTAAGGGAACCTTTCACCCTCCTCTTTTTAAAAGAATTATTTTGTTATGTCTTTTAATTCACATACTATTATGTTGGGATATGTTCTTATATATCCTTATTGATTTAAATTTTATTTCCATGTGATGAGATACCCTTTTTATCTCTCATCAACCCATTTTCTGAATTTTGTAGTGATGCCATTAGGCTATCAAATTTTTGCAAGGGAACTTCTTAACCCAAATTTGATTCTTTGGGATAAACTTATACTACTTGAATATGTCGTTCTGTGAATATGTGTGAATAACCTCTGATTGTTTTACACTTAATATCCACTTATATTTGGTTTATTCGTTTGTCACAAATAATTATGTAATTGATTTATCCTTAAACCAAGGATACCGTCTTTGTAAGGGACTTCGTATCAAACTCCTTTCATTGAGGCATATTTCGTTTTATACACAACTTTCTTTTATACGGTGTATAAACCCCTTGACTTTCACTTTTATACAAACAGAATCTTTTTCTACGAAGCATTTTACTAAATGACAAAATGAATGTTTCTTTTAACGTACGCGGTGACAATGACCTTTTCCGCCGCCGCGAGTATTATTTGATCTTTGGCTTCCTCAACAAGCCGTAATGTTTTTAAAATAAAATAAATACCATATACTCTTTTATGTATTTTGGTATTGAAAATGGTTTTGATAAAGGATTCTATTATGTCAATATATTTAAATGATATATTGTGATTGAAATGTGGAAATGTTATCATTCCTTTATATTGGTTTTATGTGTTATAATTTTATAATGGTACTTGGACAAATTACAGGTGGTTACGTGATAAACCATATGACGGGTGGTGCCGTGAATACCAGGATGGGTGGTTACATTATAACCTCCAATGCATTGGGTATGGAAGTCGGCCGTATGGCTATTCCATTAAGTATGTATGGAAGTCGGACGAATGGCTATTCCATTAAGTGATATGTGTGGAAGTCGACCTTATGGTTATTCCACTTAAGTATGTTTGTGTCCCAAGTTACCCTTTATATGTAATGTGATATTTATATGGGTTTTATGGTAATATTTTGGTTACAGAAGGGTAAGTAATGAACTTCTATTCAGTGAAGAGTTTTTACTACTTCGAAAAGGTGAAAAGTATTACTCTGATAAAGTATACATGGTTTACTTGTTGTTTTGAAAAACTAACAGTTTTCATTCTTTGTGTATCCCTTACTGAGCTTTTTATGCTCATCCCAAGTTTTTGAAATGTTTTTCATAGGACTTAACGTGGAATAGGGTTAAGGATGAGATCAAGGGAAAGTCATGCAACCTAAAACATGGAAATGGACATGTTTCTTTTTAAGAGTTTTTATTTTATGGAAACTTAGTAAAAGTTTCTACTTTGTAATCTTTTGAGATGTTATAGTTATGTCCTAATTCTATAAAACTCTAAACCTGAAAAGATCCTCAATGTTAATTATTCATTTAATTCAATATTAAGTACGGTTTAGGGCCAGGGCCTTATAGTTGGTATCAAAGGTCGGTTTAGATAACTTTAGAGGTTAGGGTATCCTCTAAGAAAAAGTTACATTACCATAATGGTTAGGATTTCAGAAAGAGTCCTCATTTTAGAAAAGGTGAATGAGTAAGTATATCTTAGTGTTTAACTTCCTCATTAGTACATGATGGTTTTGTTGATATACTCACATTGACATTTCTGTTTTTAGTGAATGGATGGATCTAGCAGGCACCAAAGTGACAATAGGTTTGAAGGAAACTGTGGTGGTTCTCTGATTAAGAGACTGGATGAAATGGGGTATTCAATGAGGAAACTTGTGGTTGTTCTAAACTAACTATCAAGGAGTCATGATCTTCCACTTGAACCTTGGTATGTTCTGTAATTCATCATGTACGAGATGACGAATCGATGTGGAAGTTCAGGTAATAATTATAAAGGTAACCGTTAGAGTTTATATGATCCTTACTTTTGAGGTAATTATGGGTTATTATATGTTATGATGGAAAATGAAAGGCATGAGATAAACTTGAGGCTAAAATATGTTATGATAATTTTTGAAGATTTTATCTCTTTTTGGGGAATGTTTTAAGAATTATATAGTTTTGGAAAAAGGACAACACGCAGACCGTGTGACAACCCGTCGCGTCAGACAAAACTATGGGAATCGAACTCACAACCAAAGTGCGACTGGTATTTATCGCCTACCACTAGACTACGTGAAGTCCCTGGTTAGTTTGAATGACACTTTTTAGTTAGGTGATTTTATCAATTAAGAGTATGTAGATTTTGGGTTATCTATGGAAATTTATTAACCTATCATGGAGGATATGTGATTAGGTTAATTACTTTTCAATACGAGACATTAAGAGCAACTGATGTTGTTTGGAGATAAATATTATGATTTAGCTTGGAAGACTATGTGACTAAATCCTTCAAATATTTGGGTTTCAATCTTTGTTTGGATGACTTTGATGAATTTTATGGACAAATTGTTTATCGAATGGTCCTCGTTGAACTTTGGGTTTTGTTGGACAAATTTTGGAGATTAAGAATATATTTTCTTTTTAAAAAGGGTTATCCTTTTCTGGATTATCTGATCTTGTACTAACCTTTTTAGTTTTCGTTTTGGTTAATGTCTAGAGACATAGTAAATATATATTTATCTTTTATGGATTAGGTGAATCTCAATAAGTTGATTATAGTACTCTTAATGCGAACAAGTCTTCCTAAGTACTCGTCTTTTTGAGAAAATATGAGTTTGATTAAGGAATCTAGTAAAAGTTGAAAGTCTACATGACAAGTAAGTATGTTTCATTATGATTTAGTTAGGCTCAAAAATAAATTCCTCAATGAAGAGTAACTTAAAACAAAAGTGTTGTCTGTTAACTTTTCCTACTGGGGAATCAAATATCATTTAACCCATCACAAGTTTGTGATTTTCTTGTGGTTAACTTTCTCCTAAACATGTTTTCTGTCACTCTCTATCAGAACATGACCCTATGTTTTCTCCTACATGTCCATGTTTTCCTACATGGAATCCTTGTATGGGTTAACTCGGGTGACCTCTGTACTTATCTTTTTTTATTTTAGAGTAATTGTTTTACTGACTCTTGCTCCGATGTGGGACTTTCAGAGATATTTCCAAACCCAATTTTAAAATTGCGAGGACGCAATTCCTAAAATGGGGGAAGGATGTAACACCCCAGGTAAATAATGAATATGAAATTTTTATATTTATCCATATTTGTGAATAAAATATTAATATTACTTTAAAGGGGATGCTATGCTCGATGGCATACCCAATACGCAACAACGAGTTTCTTGGGAATCTTACGTTGCACTCTAATAATAAAATAATATTATTTTAAATGGAAGTTAATGCCTATCCATTGCAATGGAGGTAATGAACATAACTAACTACAAAATTATTATATATGTTTGTCAAATATTTTTACTCATTACAATAAATGATAGTGGATTAAAATTGCGAATGAATCCAATTTTAAGCGTTGACAGTCTAATATTCTTTAAAAGGTTGATTAACCGCCTTTTGATGGAGAACCACTTTTAAATCCACTTTTTGACAATTTTATATGTTATATTTGAAAAAATAAAATTCTTCTTTATAATCGGGACATCAAAATTTACTTTGTATAAATTTTTTGTATTTTTCCGAAAAAGTTCAATTTTTAATGAATAGTGAAAAATGTTGTATTTTAATTCAAAACCTCTTTTTAATCTAATTTATTTATATGATTAGATTATATTTTTAATTGGTTTTAAAGCGTAAATGGAATATATTTTTACCATTTAATCCAATGGTGGTCATTTTAAATAAAATCACTTTAAGATTGGACATAAACGAGTGTCAATCTTTTGAAATATATTGTTTCATAAAAACACGCTATTTGTTTTAACTACGAGATTTAATTATAAAATTAATTAATTCAACTTCTATGTTATGAATTTGATAAAATAGACATCATTTTTGAATTCGGAATATCAAATATAGCTTAGGGTGAATTTTTGGTATTTGTCTGAAAAACATCAATTTTTGATGAATAGTGAAACCACAAAGTGGTGGTTAAAAAATTTGATTTTGTGTTTAAATGGGACTTTACCACTTCTGTGATTTGAATTTCAAAAAAATCCAATTTAAATTATTGTAATTTTTATGTAAAATGTGGTTCAATGGGATGAAAATAATTTTTGTTGAAAAGTAACTTTTAAGTTTTATTAATCGCGATTAAAGGTAATTAGTGTGATTTAAGGTAAAAATGATATTATAATAAAATGAAAATATATTGACACTTGTCCTAACCCTATTTTATGAGTTATTTCCGGCCAAGACAACCCATGGGTCGATTTTTGGTACCCCATGGAGCCACTTGGGTTTGATAATGACATTTATGCCTTTTATTTAAAGTTAAAATAAAAATGTCACAAATATGATTTGTTTTACTAAAACAATTTTTACATGTGGTTATACAAGTCATAATTTTGACTATAAATAATAATTGGAAATATAAAAATATTTCCTACATCAAAGTAGTTTTCTTATAATTTTTAGACCTTAAATAAATTAAATTCTTTATGACATCATGATGATGCAGCGATGACCTCATTATTTAACGATTTAAATAAAATGGAAGGATAATGAAAACTCTAGGACCTACAAATGTCAAAAACCAATTGGATGGGTGGATTTAGAACCCTTATAACCTTATCCTCTAAAAACTTCAATTTGGGACCATTAAAATCTGAAACCATTTGAAAATAAAGTAACATTTTATACTTTTCCAAGAGTGCCCCTCTTCTCCTCTTATAAAAAGCCCCCACCTCTACCTCCTTACCCACACCTCTAAAGCCTTTGGTTCGTCCAAGATCTAATAATTTTGTCTCTCCAAATCCCTATGCTCGTCCTAGAATCCATATCATAGGCAGGAAGCTCTTCAAGAAACCCTTTTGGTTCAAACCAAAGGGAGTTACCCAATTTTAAGGTAACCTCTTCACTTGTGGTCTTTTGTTTTATTTTTCTTCCCCAACCCCCTAAACTCTTTTTATTCATTTATTTGGTAATAAATACTGTATCTTAAATATACTAGGATGTTGTTATAATAAGTATTAGTGCTACACTTACACACACCTTCATCTAATGCTTAAAGAACATACAGTTTCTGTGGATGGCGAATTTTTGCCTCACGAAACGATGATTGTTCAACACTCATATAACACCTTCAAAGGTGGCCATTAAGATGTCACTATGTTTATAAATGATATATAATATTTTTATGTGTTACTTAATCTTCTTTATTTTTCATTTGCGGCATACCTTTATGGATTCCATTATAGGTATACGTGATATCTTCATTTTAGGAAGTGCGGACTACCGCCCCCTCAAAGTGATTTGATTCGTTAATGCCATATGTGAGACATATAAAGGATGGATTTAAAGTTATATGATGTTATACTAGAATTATAATATACATTTATATCATTATTGTTTTCTTTCCATTAAAGTATGAGATAGAAATGAAAGTAGCGTTCATGCGTACGTACGGCTTACCGTCTCCATGAACGGTGCATTTCATTTCTTATCCTCAAATGTAATGTACTATTATAAGTACATATAATGGATATATATGATGTATGATACATATAAAGGATGAATATAATTCTTTAATTAAAAATATACACATATCTCATTTATTTTTAATTCCATTAATATGACATAGAAATGAAAGTAGCGTTCATGCGTACGTACGGCTTACCGTCTCCATGAACGGTGCATTTCATTTATTACCTCTAAATAATTATGTAATATTATAAATACATGTATATGATTCATATATATGATATATATGATATCCAAATCAGGAATTGCATTCTGGATATAAATAACATTTGACCACACGAACAATATGTAATTGTTTGAAGTCCACTTTTGACTTAAGAACCAAATATCGACAAAACAAACATTATTAACTTAAATAATTACATAATGTTTATAACATTTCAATAATTGGTATAAAAGTAATAATGAACTTGAAAAAGGTTCTTAATCAAGTAGAAATTAACTCAAGTTTATTATTCAGGACGTTAAAGAACGATCGAGTCAAGTCAGACCCGAGGTAAGAGATCCTACTCCTCTCTTTCTTTTTAAGTACACTCTTTTATGTCATTCCTTTTAAAGCTCATATTTTTTTTATTGGGATGTTCATTTATATTAATCTTACTGTAATTTTTATGTTCATATTATGAGAGACCCTATTCTCTCTCATCAATCCATTTTGGATGTTTTGAGTGGCGCCGTTAGGCTGCCGAATTTTCATAAGAGATCTAACCTCTCTCTTTCATTTTAAGTACTCTCATTTATGTTACTTCTTTTAAGCTCCTCTTTGTTATGATGGGGGAAGTTATTTTATATTCCTCTTGCTATACATTTTATTGTAATATTATGAGAGACCCTATTTGATATCATCAATCCATTTTTGGAAGTTTTAAGTGGCACCGTTAGGCTGCCGAGTTTTCATAAGGGATTATTCATCTCATTTTTATTCCCGTGAGATTTATGCTACATTTGCCACAATTTCATTTGAGTGGTGTATGTACTGCCCATTATTTTACTCATTGTGTAATATAATTTCATTTATGAGTATTTACATCAATGTTGTATTGTCTTTCTTTCACGGGGTGTATGTCTCGAAAGATACCCATGTCGGTAAGGGAACCCTTCACCCTCCTATTTTTAAAAGACTTCTTTTGGTATGTCTTGTAATTCACATACTATTATGTTGGGATATGTTCTTCTATATCCTTATTGATTTAAATTTTATTTCCACGTGATGAGATACCCTTTTTATCTCTCATCAACTCATTTTATGAATTTTCTAGGGACGCTATTAGGCTGTCAAATTTTTGCAAGGGAACTTCTTAACCCAAATTTGATTCTTTGGGATAAACTTATACTCCTTGAATACGTCGTTCTATGAATATGTGTGAATAACCTCTGATTTTTTTACACTTAATATCCACTTATATTTGGTGTATTCGTTTGTCACACATAATTATGTAATTGATTTATCCTTAAACCAAGTATACCGTCTTTGTAAGGGACTTTGTCTCAATCTCCTTTCATTGAGACATATTTCGTTTTATACACAACTTTCCTTTATACGGTGTATAAACCCCTTGACTTTCACTTTTATAAAAAAGTAATCTTTTTCAATGAAGCATTTTACTAAACGACAAAAAGGAATGTTTCTTTTAACATACGTGGTGACAACGACCTTTTCCGCCGCCACGAGTATTATTTGATCTTTGGCTTCCTCAACAAGCCGTAATGTTTTTAAAATAAAATAAATACCATATACTCTTTTATGTATTTTGGTATTGAAAATGGTTTTGATAAAGGATTCTATTATGTCAATATATTTAAATGATATATTGTGATTGAAATGTGGAAATGTTATCATTTCTTTATATTTGTTTTATGTGTTATAATTTTATAATGGTACTTGGACATATTACGGGTGGTTACATGATAAACCATATAACGGGTGGTGCCGTGAATACCAGGATGGGTGGTTACGTTATAACCTCTAATGCATTGGGTATGGAAGTCAGCCGTATGGCTATTCCATTAAGTATGTATAGAAGTTGTCCGAATGGCTATTCCATTAAGTGATATGTGTGGAAGTTGACCTTATGGTTATTCCACTTAAGTATGTTTGTGTCCCAAGTAAACCTTTATATGTTATGTGATATTTATATGGGTTTTATGGTAATATTTTGGTTACATAAGGGTAATTAATGAAATTTTATTCAGTGAATATTTTTTACTACATAGAAAAGGTGAAAATTATTACTATGATAAAGTATACATGGTTTACATGTTGTTTTGAAAAACTAACAGTTTTCATTCTTTGTGTATCCCTTACTAAAATTTTTATGCTCATCCCAAGTTTTTTAAATGTTTTTCACAGGACTTAATGTGGAATAGGGTCAAAGATGAGATCAAGGGAAATTCATGCAACCTAAAACATGGAACTAGACATGTTTCTTTTTAGGAGTTTTTATTTTATTGAAACATATTAAATGTTTCTACTTTTTAATCTTTGGAGATGTAATAGTTATGTCCTAATTCTCTAAAACTCTAAACCTGAAAAGATCCTCAATGTGAATTATTCATTTAATTAAATATTAAGTAAGGTTTAAGGATGGGGCCTTATATTTAATTTTTATTTAACCATCAATATAATTATATAGTCGCTCGTGCGTATATACAAATTACTGTCTCGATGATGTGATGAGATTCATTTCCACATCCACAATTCAACGATGGTAATAAAAATATACAATATTAATAAGTATGAAATATAGGACATAATAATTCTAATTAAAACCAATATATATATATATTTAAATATATCTTATTCATTTAGTTCCGTTCAATAATATATGAAAACAGAAACAACATCTATGCGTATGTACTACCTACTGTCTCCATAAATGGTGTTTTATATTTCATATATCAATGAATTATAAATATTTAAATTATAAATATATATTTTATATAAATAATGTTTTATATTTAAAAATTCATTAAATAATTATCAAAATAATATGATAAAAAATAACAAGTTAAAACATGTACGATAAATAAAGTAATTGTTACCCAAAATGTTAATTTATGATGGATATCATTATTAAATGGGTAGTATAAAGTCATAAATGAATCATTTATAATATAAAAAATATGAATATAGTTCGGGAATAATTTAATAACATACTATGGTCATTATACAAGAGGTTAAACGTACCCTCAACCAAATGAAAGTGCTAGGTAAGGGTTAATTTCATAATCTCATTATTATCCGTGGTTGTTTTATGTATGTATCTAATGGGAAATGTTCATTTTCCATGTACAAGTTTCATAAAATATTTTTAAAAAGGTCTATTTTAAATGACTTTTTCACTAGAACATAATCTTATATGTTTTAAATATTTATCCTTCTAAACCCTTTCTCATTAATGTCCTTGTTTTAGGGATTTATTTAAATGGACATGAATGTTTTAAAATGTTAATTATATTCCAATGTTTCAAAGTGGAATGGGATACATTGAATCAAAACTATCTTTTAAATTATTTCCTTTATAAATTATGTGACTTTTAAATTATTTCATGAAAAAGGGATATTTATCTCAAATCTTTTTACTGACCATTTTCAACTATGTCAACATTCTTTACCAGATATTATTCTTGATTAAAAGTGATTTATTATGATACAAATCTTCTAAATTTTATTGAAGGTTTTGTGATATGTTTGACTGTTATTGTGTAATTTTTTTTCCATTCATGGATTAAGGTTAAATTATTGAAATTTTGTATACTAGTTTTAATAAAAATGTGTATGTTATGATTAAACCATTTTATATGTGGAATACATTCTGCATAGTAAGTAATGGGTGGAGCCCACTATAGATCTTTGATGCATTGGCAGGTCTCATGAGACAAACTAGTGTCTTGGAAGATGGCCTTGACAAAATATTATTTTTAGTCTTGGCACAAGGCCTTGACTATGTGGTTATGAAGTCTGGCATTATGAATTCCATCATTATGAAATTAGGTATTGATATTACATGTGATTATTCAACTGGTAGAATATCCTTGTGAATAATGAAATGGCATTATTTGATTTATTTTTTCCATATTATCATTATGTTTAAGTTTAAATGGCTTGTTTTTTAGTGTTATAGATTTTTTTAAATGTTTATACTTATTTTTTAATGTTTCTGCTACATTGTTATCCTTACTGTGTATCTGAGATCACCCCTTTATTATGTTTTATTTTCCCAGGATTCCAAGATGTATATTATGATTGATACGCAGGGTTAAGCTAAAGGGAATAATGGAATTCTTAAGGAACTATATATGTTTTGTTTAATGTTTGATATTGTAAAGTAATGTTCATGTATGTAATATATTTTTGAAGACATCTAAAATGATCAGTCATTTGGGACATGATTACTTGTAATCATGAAAATGTATAAAAATAATGCACTGACTATGAGCATCTAGGGTCGAGGAATTACAGTTTTTATCATAAGAAGTTTAGAATCAACCTTGGAAATTTATTTTGATAAACTATGATTAGAGAAAATTACCCTAAGATAGAAATTGATGATTAGTATAGAAGAAATTCCTATAATTTTGGTAATGTAGAGATTTTGTGTATTTTCAAAGCAATACATCCATGTATGTAAACGAGTAGGTAGAGGTGGATCTGGAAAAAATGTACCTAGGAGTGAAAAATCCAACAAGGAGTTTCGGGCTTGACCCAGGGTATGCTGGTACCCAACAATGGGCCTTGCTGCACTCTTGGTTGTGACACTCCTGGGGGATATTCTTAGGATAATTCAGATTTTCATTACAAGCCATTATGGAGGATTTAAGAGTAAACATTTACCCGAAGAAAACATTTTATGATTATAGATTATATTAATAACCTGTTCAATTTACATTATGTATTTTAAAAGTTTTGAATTATGCATTGCGATTTATGAACTAACATAGTTTATTCCATTGTTTAGAAATGCCACCTAGTAGAAGGAATGATAATTCCAACAATACGCATGATTGAAGATTAAGAAGGATCATATAATTCATGGTATTAATACAACATTTGAAAGGGAAATAATCTCCCATGTATTCTCATCATATGAATAAATAATGTCTTTTGTGAATAAGATAGGTAAGAATTATTTGAGTCATGTGGATTTGAAGGGAAACAAGAGAAGAAAAGGATTGAAGAGAGAATTGTGGATAATGAGAAGAGGGGAAAGAAGGATTTTCCCATATGCGATAACTGTGAAAAGAATCACCTTGGTATATTTTTGAAGTGAATGAAATTTTGTTATAAGTGTGGAGAAAAAGGACACCAAGTTCATGATTGAAAGGGTAAGAAAAAGGATTCAAATGCACAATGCTTCATCTGCAAGGCATTGGGACACTACGCAAAGCAATGTCCAAATCATCAGAGTATACCCCAAATGCTGATATTGGATATTAGTAAAGATATGATACTACCAAAGATGAAGAGGAATTATTAGATTTATTATGTTGTTATTAACGTATTGTGTCATTTGAGTATTGTATTAATGATGTACAAGTTATAAAAGTTATATAGTATCAAAGGATTGTACGACAATACTATTTCATAAAGGACTTGAGATTGTGTGAAACTAAAAAATCATATTCAATAATAAGAAAATTGTTTTGGAAAATATATGGTTTAGAGAAACATAAACCATAATATTTATCTGATACCGAGGTAGTGATTTTGGAATAAGATATGACTTATTTGGATAAATTATATTAAATTCACTTTACTACCTTGAAACTGATAATGATTTTTATATTCCATCGTTGTTGGAGATTACAACATTTATGGATATAAAGAGTATATCCAGTATTCTACAAGGAATAAGGCAGAATGAATGTAATCAATATAGTTTTATCGTAATTCATGGTGTTACCGTGTTTTAAAAGAATACATGATGAAGGAATTCATATGTTATTACATGGAAAAAAGGATCTTCATTGTGTTTACATTTCATATAAATTTTGGATTATGAGTTTGGACCGAAGTATTTCAGATAAGTATAATTGTTGGAATACATTAAGTTTGACATTGGATACTATTTTTAGGTTAAATAATTCCATAAGATTATTTTTGGATTGCTATAAAAAGGACAACTCGGTGGTCAGGTGACAACCCGTAGCTTTCGGCAAGGCCATGAGACTTGAACCCGCAACTGAAGGGCGACAAGGGTGCATCACCTACCAATGGGATCCTTGATGTACTGGTTTATATAATAATCTAAGAAATTATTTATAAATTAATTATTTTTGGAACCTAATTATATTAGTATAAATAGAATATTTTTTATTTCTACTATCTTTTGGATTGAATGATGAGTTTGTGGTATAAATTAGTTAAAGGATGAAACTCTACTTGTCATGTATATATTTTTCCTCTTATTATATGAATTATTTAATTATTATACTTCAGGGAAGGGATCATACTACCAAAAATGTGGTATCCTAATACCTTATGTTTTGTGGAACCAATGATATTTTAAATCATCATATATTGATGGCTTTGAGGATCTCAATTGTACACTTGTTCGTGATTGATGACCTCAATCACTACCTATACATATTTACGTTTTTCCTCAAGTTATTGTCTTTAATATCCACCAATGTTCTCCTAATAGAGTTCATAGTTTTTTGGTTACTTTTTCATTTCCCTTTCCCTATTATTAAGACTCAATTTTATTAACCGAATTTCCGATGTGGGTTTTCCACAATGGTATTTTTCAATTTGTAACATTTTTTTTACGTTGAACAATTTCAAATTGTGAGGATGAAATTTATTGAAGGAGGGGATAATGTAACACCCCATGATTTCATAGTATGTTATCTCTTCAAAGTAATTCAATAACTTGCGCTACATTCAACAATGAGTTTGATCGCACCACGACTTACCAAACTAGACATTCCAAAAGAGGTTATGAAAAGTATTCACTAAATTTTTAATTTTATATACATTCTATATAATTTTAACATCTATATTATTTTTTTTCTTAGTCATAATATGAGAAGAAATTCATTTTTTCTGATAAAAGAAGTGTTTTTCAAAAAATGAAACTTTACATCCCTTTAATAGGGATCCATTTTTAAAAACAATATTTCACTCTTTTAAATATTCAAATTAATGAAATTAAATTCTTATTTAGAATCGGGACATAAAAATTTAGTTTTGATAAATATTTGGATCTTTTCTGATAACCTTCATATTATGAAGAATAGTGAAAATTAATATGTTGTAATTGAAAATTAATTTTTTAATCACAATAAGTTTTTATGTAAAATTATTCATTTTAATGGTTTTGAAGTATAATTAGATTATATTTTTATTATTTAATAATATTTAGGTCATTATAATTAATTTCAAATTTAAATTTGATATTAACACATGTTAGTCTTTTGATAGTTTTTACTTTTAAAAACCCACTTTTTTGGGTTTGACAACATGAATTAATTTTAAATTAATAAATGAAACTTATATGTTTTTAATTTGGTAAAATAGACTTCATTTTTGAATTCAGAATATCAAAATTAGCTTTGGGAGAAGTTTTGGAATTTTTTTTGAAAACTTTCAAATTTTGATTAATAATGAAAAAACACTACATTATTATTTAAAAGAGACTTTTTATTTAAATAATTATTTATTTAAATTAAATTTATTTTCAGTGAAAATAGATATATAATACCTATATAAGTTCAATTTAATTCATTGGATTCATTTTATAATAAAATTAGATGTAAAAAATTTTATTGAACTTTTTATCTCTTTTACCCACCTTCTAAGAGCATTTACAAATTTTCATAAAACATAATTTTACCACTTCTGTGAGTTGAATTTAAAAATTTTAAGAGACATGGTTGACATAAGTATTTAAAATGAGGTTCAATAAGAGGGAAATAATTTTTTGTGAATAGTAACTTTTGACTTTTATTTACAATGGTTAAAAGTAAATACAGTAATTAAGGGTAAATATTATATTATAATTACTATAAAACATATTTTAACTCTATTGTATAAGTGTAATTAGACCAATCACCACCTTAGGAATAAAATATGATCCTTTTTGTCCAATTGGATTAGATTAAGACATTTATTATTATTTTATTTAACGAAGAGTTAAAAGAGTTAAATTCAAAGTTTAATAACTAAACAATTTGTAATATAGGATTATACATAAGATAAATTCGACTATAAATATTCACTAGAAATATAAATAAATTTTCTACATAATGGTATTTTATTTATAATTTTTAAGCCTCAAATAATTTAATTTATTTATGACACAATGATGATGCAGTAATTACCTTATTAATGAATGATTAAAATAATTGATATTATAAATATCCAAAAAAATGTAATTCGAGACTGTTGAATAATTCCAAAAATGGTCTAGTTTAATATTACATGTTTGGGTTGATTCAATAATTTTTGTTCGATGTAATCATATTGTAATGATATTCACAAAAACCAAATACTAAATTGTGTCAAAATTTACATAATTGAGTTTCTAAAACAAATACATTATTATTAATTGATATAATAATATTAAAAATCAATGTATCATAAAAATGACATAGATAAGGTTATATTTATTAATAATGAACCACTTGGGGTTTTATTTTCTTTTTATAGTAAATTTATTAAACATATAATATTAAAATACAAAGAGACGTGGTAAATGTTAAACTTTTAACTAGAGATAAATCTAAAATATATGGTTAACATGGTTACCTAAACCTATATAAAACCCATTTTATGAGAGGTTTTTGACCCATCACTACCTTATCCTCCAGATAATTTATTTTGGAGCCATTAGAAATAGAAAATGATTTTATTATATAATAATATTTCAAGCATTTCAAAAAGTGACCCTCACCTATATTATAAAAGGGCACTTCCCCTTATATTAATTTCACACCTCCAAAATCCTTTTGGCTTGGCCAGACGTAGCCCAAATATCTTGAAAACTATCCTCCCTTCATCCTACAGGCCTTTCATTGGTTAGAAAGCCATCCTATGTATCCATTTTGATCAAATCAAATGGAATAACCCGAAGAAGTGGAAAATAGTTCATTACCTCTTACATGTCCTTTTCTTCTTCCACTTCCTCTTTATTGATTGATTGCATTATAACAAAATAAATCCAGTATCTTTTATATAATTTGATTTTATTATAAAAATTTTACAATCATATTCATTATTCAATCCATCCTATGAATGATAATGTCACCATGAATGCGTACGTACGGCTTACCGTCTCCATGTTGTGGTGTAGTTTGTTATTCAACACTTCATTTTTTGGAGGGGTGTAATAATGAGTATAAATAATTTAAATAATAAATATAAAATAATAATGATTTTTTATATATGATAAACCATCCAATTAAAAATTATTTCACCATTAATATATTGATATTGTCGCTCATGCATACGTACGGATTACAGTCTCCACGACGTGATGAGATTCATTTCCACATTCACCATTCAAAGTAGAATATAAAAAAATATATTATTAATAGGTATGAAATTTATGACATAATAATTCTTGTTAATATATATATATATATATATATTTATGTATGAATGTATTTAAATATATCTTATTCACTTAGTTTCGTTCAATAATATATGAAAACGGAAATAGAGTTTATGCGTACGTACGACCTACCATCTCCTTAAACGGTGTTTTCCATTTCATATATCTATCTATTATACATATTTTTATTCTAAATATATATTATATATAAATAATATGTCATATTCTAGATGTTTGTAAATCATGATGAAAATGATACGATCAAGAATAACATGTTATAACACGTATAATAAAGACATCTATTATTAACCGAAATGTTAATTTATCATGGAAATCATTATTAAATGGGTAGTATAAAGTCATAATTGAATCATGTATGATATTATAAATATTAATATGGTTCTGCAATAATTTATTGACATACTATAGTCATTATATAGGAGTTTAAACGTACCTTCGACCAAAGGAAAGTGCAAGGAAAGGGTTAATTTCACAATATCTTTATTATCTGAGGTTGTTTTTACGTATATATCTGATGGGACATATTTATTATCTATGTCAGTGTTTCATAAAATAGTTTTCAAATGGATTATTTTAAGGAAATTTTGAACTAAAACATCATTTTAAATGTTTTAACGTTTTATTCTTCTAACCCTTTCTCATTAATGTCCATGTTTTCGAAATGGTTTTAAGGATTTATTTATATAGACATTAGTGTTTTAAAATGTTAATTCCTTTCAAAACATTCAATGTGGTATTGAAAACTTTGATTCAAAACTATCTTTTGAATTAATTTCTTTATAAATTATGTGAATTTTAAACTATTTCATGAAAAAGGGATATTTCTCTCAACTTTTTTTACTGATCATTTTCAACTATGTCAACATCCATTACAAGATATTATTCTTGATCAGGTTTGATTTGTTATGATACAAATATTCCATAATGTATTGGTGTTTTGGGGATATTCATGACTGTGGATGTGTTATTTTTATTCCATTCATGGTTAATGGTTAAAGTATTAACATTTCTTATGTTAGTTTTAATACAATATTTATGTTATGTTTAAACCTTTTCATATGAACAATGAATTAGACTCGGTATGTGATAAGTGGAGCCCGCTATAGCACATACATGCATTGGTAGGTCTCATAAGACAAACTAGTGTCTTGGAATAAGGCCCTGACAAAATATTTTTGGTAGTCTTGGCACAAGGCCATGACTATGTGGTTTTAATGTCTGGTATTATGCATTCTACCATTATGAAATTTGCTATTGATATTACATGTGATTATTCGACTATTAGAATATCCATGTGAATAATAAATAGCATTATTTGATTATTCATTTCTATATTATGATGAATTTTATGTTTAAATGGATTGTGTTTTCATCTTATACATTTCCTTAAATGTTTACGCTTATTTGTGAATGTTTTCACTACGATGTTATCCTTAGAATGAATATGAGCTCACCCCTTTATTATGTTTTATTTTCTAAGGATTCCATGATTTGTATTATGATTGATATGTAGGGTTAAGATAATTGGAATAACTGTATTCACAAAAAACTATCTATGTTGTGTTTTATGTTTGAAATTGTAATGTAACATTTAGGTATGTAATATAATTTCCAAGACTGCTAAACTGATTGGTCTTTCGGGACACGATTCCATGTAATCATGCAAATGTATTAAAATATTTCACTGAATCTAGGATTCTAGGGCTAGGGCGTCACATTATATGATCATTTCATAACCTCACTTCACCCCCTAATTGTAAGTATTTTTTTCCTTTCACTGTTTTGGGTGAGTTCCTTACATAATTTTCATGATCGGTTCATAATGGATGTTCTTATCGATTGGAAGTGAAACTCTAAAATTGGAATGGAAATGAATTTACATATTTCTAGTACCAGAATTTATATCATTTATCATTTTGATTTTTTAATTGGGAATCATTCATAATTTAAAACATTAATTATGTTCGTTTAGATCCTTTTAGTGGTTCTTTGATCATAACAACCTTGTTTTGTCTTATAAATTAAATCCATGAGTATAAAATAATTTAAGAAATGTTGATGAGACATATTAAATATATTATAACTCAGTTCAATAATAGAAACTGTTTCATGACTAGACTTGAAAAAATTATTGAAAATTTAAAACACATCGTCCAAGATGTCGGTAATTCGACACATCACGGACAATGCTTTTATTCTTTTAATACGTGGGAGAGGAGAATAAGAATGATGATTAATTTTCCATGACAATGAGAACATTAAGAATATAATTTATTTATATTGTTTTCATGGATCTTGGGTAAGAATATATCAATAATGAATAAAAAAGTAATGAACTCAAAATAAAAGAATAATTGGGAAATCCCTTACAAAAATTTGGTAGCCTAACATCTATGTAACATGGTCATAGAAAATATCAAAATGAGATGGGGCAAGGGTCAACCATCCAAAAATGAATCATAAAACATAATAGATCAATATTAAGAATGGAATAACAATGTGGTATTGAAACATGAATGTTATTACATGTAAAAGAGAACTTGAAGGGAAAAAGAAGGAAATTGAGAATTTTCTTACCTTATAGTGTAACTCCTAGAACATGATGGTTGGGACCTTGGGGGCTTGAGGAAACCTTGGGAGGGATACTAGGTAGTTATGTAGTCTAGGGAATTGTTGATAAAGAAGTTGGAATAATGTTAATGAAGGAATGGGTAGGTATTTATAACAAAAGTGAGAGATTATTTTAATAATTTCCATGGGACACCTCATTAGTGGTATTTGGAAAACCATGGGCTTGCTAATTGTATTTTCCAATGGAATAAGCCACTTGGGAAAAATAATAACTTATTTTACTTCACACATGTTACCAGATTTATTACATCATTACTAAATCTTTAATGATGTCATTAACACACTGAAACTCAAAACTCCATTTTAAACTATTTACAAGAAAATCAATTTTTTTCCTAAAAATATAAAAAATTCAACCTAACCATTTATCGACATGTAGAATTAAAAAATTCAGTTCTTTTTTGAAAATAATTTTCAAAATATTTTTAAATAAAATAATAATTAATTCAAAAATTAATAATTTAAATACTATAACTGCTTTTATATCACATTAAAAAATTAATCAAGATGTCATTTTATTAAAGACTTAAGAAAATAAAATAATAATAAAATTAAGTATTAATTAGTGTAATATTACTATCCATATTACTGTTCATAAGGGTATGATAATATTCATCCAAAAATAAGTTTCTTCCAATAAAATCCAAATAACATACGAAACATAATTATAGATGACCATATTTCGAAATTCAAAACATTGAAGTAGTAAAATTATGTTTAAATGTTACTTATAAATATCTACATTAAACAAAATTTCAAGATTCTCAATTTATTTTTAGAAATCCTTGGGGTGTTACATTATCCCCACCTTCTGGAAATTGCGTCCTCACAATTTTATTTACTTATTAAATAAGTGGGGGTTCTTTTCCCTCATAGCATATTCAGACTCCCTTGTTTCTTCTTCAACCATGTGGTTCCTCCAAAAATCCTTTACCTGGTGGATTTCCTTATTCCGCAATACCAGTTCCCTTCGATCAAGAAACTAAACTAGTTTCTCTTCATATGAAAGGTTCTCCTCCAGGTGAACTACATCTGTACTAAAATATGAGTCGAATTTGGTACATAATTCCTCAACATAAAAACATAAAAAACAATGTGTACCTGAGACAAACTCAGAGGAAAATCTACTTTTATTTAATTAGTCCAACTTCCTGTAGGTTTTCAAAAGGACCAATGATCCGTGGACTTATCTATCCTTTTTTACATAAATGCATCAAAATTTTCCAAGGAGAAATTTTAAGGAAAACATGGACACTTTCCTTGAAAGATAAGTATTTCCTTCGGTTATCTATGTAACTTTTTGGAATTCTATGAGTTATCCTCATGTGCTGCGAGATCATCTTAAAATTCTCAGCCACAATCTCTACTAGTTTTTTACCCATCAAAGTTCCCTCACTCACTTCATCCAAAAGCTCTATAGTCCGACACTACATCCCATAAAAATCCTCATAGGGTGTCATCTAAATACTGAAATAAATACTGTTATTATAAGAAAACAAAACTAATTAAATATGTGGATCCCAATATTCCAGGTAATCCATTGAACAAGCTTGAAGCATATCCTCCAAAGTTTTAATCATTCGATCAAACCGCCCATTAGATTGAGGATGAAAAGATATACTAAAATTTAACTATGTGGCCAACGACTTCTGCAGTCCCTTCTAAAAGATAGAAGTGAACCTGGCATCTAGATCAGATACAACGGAAAGAGGAACTCCATGTAACCTGACAATCTCCTAGAGGTACAGTCGAGAAAGCTGATCCAAAGACATTGTATCTTGAATAGAAAGAGAATATGCAGATTTTTTCTGCCAGTCCTCAAGAACCCACATTTCATTATTACCTCAAGATGTATTAGTTAGTCCCACCACAAAGCCTATGGATACTTTCTCCCACTTCCACTCTGGCACCGGAAAATGCTGAAGCATCCCCTTCGGTAACTGCCAATCAGCAATAACCGGCTGAAATATCAAACATTTCATGGTAAAATCAGCAATATCCATTTTCATTCCTTCGCACCAGTAATACTTTTGAATGTCTTTATACATCATAGTACTACTTGGATGAACCAAAAATGGAGAACTATGAACATCAAAAAACAAATCATTCTTTAACTGATAATCACTAGGAACACACAACATTTTTCCAAATCTTAAAACAAAAATTTATCAAGGTTAAATTCTGCAAGCATACTCATTTTAACCAATTCTACCATTTCCTACAACTCATGGTCCTCCTTCTATGCTCACTTAATTCAGTCTGAATATGAAGAATGCACTGAAACCAAGAACAAAATAGATGTATTCCCTGCACCAACAACTTCTAATACAAAATTCGTTAAATCTCTAATCAATGGATCATTTTCAAAATGTAACATGGTTTATGATGCATGATGTTTTCAACTAAAGGAATCCACCACATTGTTTTCTTTTCCATAATGGTAATTGATCTTGAAATCATATTCATTTATGAATTAAAGCCATCTTATATACCTCATGTTTAATTACTTCTGAATGAATATATACTTTAGAATTTGATGGTCAATATATATTTGACATTTGGATCCGTATAAATGATGCCTCTAAATTTTCAATTGGAAAACCACAAATTCCAATTCCAAATCATGTTTGGGATTATTGAACTCATGAGGATTCAGTTGTCTTGAAGAATAAGCAATTATTTTATCATTATTCATAAAAAAACCAATTCCCTTCAACGAAACATCATTGTAGATGATGAAATCACCATTTCCGGAGGGAAAGGCCAAAATTATAGCATTTTCCAATATCTTTTTCAGTTCCTAAAAACAATCATCACAATAATATTTCCAAAAAAATTTAACCCCTCTCTGTGATAACATAGTTATCGAGTTAGATAACCGAGAAATGTTCTTAAAAAAATGTCGATAATAACATGAAAATAAAAAAAACTACCAACCTCTGTATCATTTTTGGGTTTTGGCCATTCATCCACCACATTAATTCTACATGATCAAGTGTTATTCCATCCTTATCTACAATGTGTGCTATAAAAGAAATATTTTGTGAAAAACATCAAACTTGCTGAATTATCCATATAGTTACACTTTTTTTAAGATTTGTATAACAACCCTTAGATGTTTTTCATTCTCCTCTTTATTTTTAGAAAATACCAAAATTTCATCAATAACCACAACAACAATCTTATCCAAAAACTCATGAAACACTCTATTTATAAGATTCATGAATATCACAGGTTCATTAGATAACCAAAATATCATAACAAAAAATTCATAATGTCCTAATATAGTACGAAATGTCACAATCCTTCACATTATGCTGATGGTATCAAGATCTCAAGTCAATATTGGAAAAGTACTGAGCACCCTGAAGCTAATAAAACAAGTCATTGATGTGAGGAAAAGGAAGCTTGTTTTTAGAAGTGATTCTATTCAATGATCTACAATCAATACAATGTCTACTGGAACCATATTTCTTTTTAATGAACAAAAAGGGGGCTCCCAATGGTGATGTGCTTGGATGAATGAATCCTTTATCAAGAAAATCCTACAAGTAATTTTTCAATTCATGAAATTCTATTGAGCCATAGGATATGGGGGTTTTTAAATACTAATGGTGTCAAGAATTAATTAAATTGTGAATTTGACTTCCTGATTAGGTATGACACCATGTAAATCATCAGGAAAAACATCAAGGTATTCATTTACCATAGGAACATCATCATTCTAAACAATTCCCTTGTTTTCAACAATATGAGTATGATAACATTGATTTCCATCATTCAATAGTTTCTCATCTTCCTTATATGATATCAATTGTATGGGTTCATTCTTGTATAAATACTAAAACTCTTTCTGAAAAACAACTTCTTTAACTCTGCAGTCAATCATAGCTTGACAAACTGAAATCTAATATATTCCCAAAATATTATTAAACACGTCTAAGGGTAAAACAAAAATGTTTACAGGTAATGTATTTCCACAGAAAAATATAAAAAGATTCTTATAATTCCTATTTCATATAATATTTTCCCCTGGTCTTTTATCAACATGTTCAGGTCTCATTTGTTGATGTGGTATTTCTAATTGACCTGATAATATCTCAGAGATGAAGGAATGTCTAAACCCCGAACCAAGCAAAACATTTGAAAAAATTGAGTGATGAAACAATGTACTTGATTCATCTTAATTAGATAGCCCTCCACCAGCTGATGTAGTCGCAAAGGATCTCACTACACATTTCTGCTTATATTCTGGCTTCTTTGCATTATTCAGATATCTCTTTGGGAAGGCATTTTCATAATGAACCATCTCACCACATTTCAATCACTTTACAGTTTTCTTATTAGTATTATTCTTAGGATCATTTTCATTGCAATCTCGGGCCATATGTCCAAACATACAACATTTAAAATATTTCTTAGTTTTGATATGACATTCCATAGGGTGTTTCTTGCCACAATTTTCCCAAATAGAAAACATGAATTTTATTACCATTAGATTTATTTAGTTGATTCATACCCATCCCTTTCCAGCTGGACCTCTTCTTCTATTTGTTTCCAAAATGCACACGATCATCAAAAAAATCTATCTCCACCTTATCAGTATATCAGACAAGTTTCTCATTACTTTTGAATTCACAGGAGGCCAACGCCCTTCGATACATTGGATTAAGTGTTGAGTAAAAGAGATTGATTTTTCTATCAATATCTAGAATATTATTCGGAGCATATCTCACAAGTCAGGTGAAGTTCTCTTGATAATCATACATTAAATCCTCTTCCTTTTGCTTCAATTCAAGGAATTACTTCTCCATCCGATGTCCCACCTCCTTAGGAATTTTTTTAAAGAAAACGACATTTAAATTCATCATACTCTAAGGAATCAATATCCTATCTACCCCTAATATTCTGTACCATTGTCCACCACTAATCAGCTTCACCTTCAAAATGATATGTGTCAAGGAATACCTTTTTATTGTCTGAAAATCCCATAACATCAAATATCTTTTCAAGGGCTTTGATCCATCTGTCAGCTGCTACTGGGTCAGAAGATCCATTAAAAACGAGAGAGTATTGTCTCATAAAATGTTCTTCTACATTCATGTTTCATTGTGGTACCTATATTTGTTCCCTTTCATGGATTCCCCAACCATTTATTTCCTGCGTTATCTGATCCATTACTGTCACAAGCTTCTTGGTTCCAATCCCTACCATTCAAGTCTGTATATCCGGATGGATGTCCATCTGTTGGTTGCTCTCCACTTCAGCATCCCTATTCCTTCTACAAACAAAAAATTAGAGCATGCTTATCTTATATGGAGAAATATGGTAATATTTAAATTATATAACATGTCAATTTAACAGAAGAGTAAAAACTATGTATGGTATTATTTTAACATCATCCTAACCCCCGAAGTTATCTAAAACATCATCTGATACCAACTATACGGACCCATAAATATTACATACATAATCATGAATTTATTCAAGAAAAAATTCTTGTTACATTGAGGATATTTTCATGTTTAGATAATTAGAGAATTGGGACATAATATATTCAAAACATTACACATTGTTACAGAGTGCATACTATAAAAACAGTTTCCATTTTTTCAAAATTTAAAACATAAGAACATAAAAAATTATTATTTGAAAATTATTCAACATTTTAAATGTCTTACTTATTTGTATTACACATCCATTAACTAGTAAATATCATTCAAAACATGATATGATCTCAAAAACTCATTAAGTGATATAAAAAGAAAGAGAGAACACATTAGTCCATGAATACTTGTAACGTATGAAATCATTTTCAAAATACATACTTACCACCTGTATATATATACTAACATTGTCAAACATGAAATTTCCACAATAACTATGAATATAAGAAGAACCATAAAGGTATCTTGGGGGCATTGCTTACATAATATTGCTACCCTCTCAGCTACCTTATAATTTGTAACCCTCACGGCTACCTTTCTATTTGTGTAACCATCGCAGTTACACTTAGAGTAACCATACGACTGACCTCCAACACACCCAATGAATTAGAGGGATATATAAATCCAAAACTTATTTAAAAAAAATTCCCAATAACCAGATCATAATCATTAAACATTAAAAATATCATTAAAACAATGCATTTGAATTTTGTAATATAGAATTTTAAAGAAGATTTTAAATGAAATTCCCCTTATGTAAATCATATAATTGAAGCATTACTTAATAGAGACTATGGAATAAATATATAAAATATTATTATACATAGTTAAATAGAATATAATCTAATCCCATCAAAAGATCAATTTTAATACCACATAAATAATGAAGTAGAACGTAAACCCATAGAATGGAAATCAGGTTAAGAATTCCCTTACCTCAGGCTTCTCTTTATTCAAACGAGTTTAAACATACTGTATAATGACTAAAGTGTGTTATTATTTTCATAAAGAAACATTTTTATGTTTATAACATCATATATGATCATTTAATAACCTCAATTCACCCCTATTTGTTAGTATTTTTTTCCTTGTACTATTTTGGGTGAGTTCATTACATGATTTCCATGATCGGTTCATGATAGATGTTCATGTCGATTGGATGTGAAAATATATAATTGGAATGAAAAGGTATTTTCATATTTCCAATACCATAATTTATACCATTTATCATTTTGATGTTTTATATGTGGATGATTCTTATGTTAAAACGTAAATGATGTTCGTTTAGATCATTTTAGTGGATCTTTGATAACAACAACCTTATTTTGTCTTGTAAATTAAAACTATGAGTACAAAAGAATTCTAGAATCCTGAATGTGACATAAAAAATAGATTATAACCTGGTTGATCTATATAAATGGTTTCCTGACCAGATTTGAATGAATTAATGAAAATTTAAATCACATCGTCCATGATTTCGGTAATTCGACACATCATGGACAATGTTTTTATTCCTTGAATAAGTAAGAGAAGAGAAGAAGGATGATGATGAATTTTACATGAACAGGACAAAATCCAGAATAAACATGATTTACAGATATTTTACGCCTCCTGGGAAAGAAGAGATGAAGAAAGAATAAGAAAATAAAAGAACTCAAAATAAAAGAATAAATGATAAATCCCTTACAAACATTCGGTAGCCTAACGACTATGTAACATGGTTTTAGAAAATATTAAAAAGAGTTGGGTCAAGGGTCACCCACCTAGAAATTAATTAAAATATATTATTGATTAAGAATAATATGGAAATAAGAACATGGTATTGAAACGTGAAAGTTATACAACATAAAAGAGAACTAGAATGAAAAAATAATGAAATTGATATTTTTCTTACCCTGTACAGTAACTCCTAGAACATGAAGGTTATGACATTGGGGGCATGAGTAAACCACGGGAGGGATACTAGGTTAGTAAAGATGGCATATCTTCATTTATTTTTAATTTGGAATGATGTTAATGAAGGAATTAGTTCGTATTTATAGCCAAAGTGAGAGATAATTTTAATAATTTCTAAGGGACACCTCATTAGTGGTATTTGCAAAACCATGGGCTTGCCCATGGTAATTGCCCATGCTAAAAGCCACTTGGGATA
Source organism: Viscum album (assembly GCA_963277665.1). NCBI lineage: Eukaryota > Viridiplantae > Streptophyta > Magnoliopsida > Santalales > Viscaceae > Viscum > Viscum album. Next base: position 488,546,888 of record OY728148.1, on the reverse strand, counting down.
GATCAAAACTTATTTTACTGTACACAAGTTGACCAGATTTATTACATCATTATTACATCATTAATGATTTCATTAACCCACCGAAACTCAAAAACTATATTTTTTACTATTCACTAAAAAATAAACTATTTCATATGAATCCCTAAAATTCTCCCTAATTATTTATCGATGTTTATAATTAAAATTTGAAGTCCTTTTATTGATTTTTTTTTTAAATATTTTTAATTTATTTTTTGATTAAAATCATACTTAATTAGAAAATTTATAATTTAAAAACTATAACTGCTTTTATATCACATTAAAAAATTAATAAAGATGTCATTTTCTTAAAGAATTTAAAAAATAAATAATAATACAATTTAAAATTCATTAAAGTTATATTACTATTAATAAAGTTATGTCACTATTCACCAAAAAACATGTTGGTTCCAATAGACTCCAAATAACATACTGAACACAATTGTAGATGGCCATATTTTGAAATTCAAAACATAGAAGTAGTAAAATTATGTTTAAAGGCTACAAATAAATATCTACATTAAAAAAATCAATAATTTTAATAGAATTTTAAATACCCATGGGGTTTTACATTATCCCCTCTTTCTTGAAATTGCATCCTTTTAGAGACCCAAAGCTTGACATACATGGACATTATATTACTTTTTCGGAATACTTAATACATAACAAACACAGACAGACAAGGACTGTAATAGTTTAGTTTCTTTGGAAACTCATAATTTAATCTTCTAATCAAGGTGAAAGATCTTCAACTTCTCTCATAATTATCTTCCCCTTTTTGTTTTCTTACCTAAAACTTTTCTTTATAACCTAGGGAAAATAAAACATAAAAAGGGTGAGCTTAAATGCTCAGTAAGGGTAAGCATAGAGAACATAAAACAATCCATAAACATTTGAATGCGAAAGCCTGAACATAAAATCTAAACATCAAAATCCTGAGCAAAGACATAAATCTTGGAAGTACGTAAGGCATATATCATAAAGGAACATCAATCTTGATAAAATAGCAATTGAATAAAACATGTAATTGTGGAAAACATTCAGAACTTGTTATTATTTCCATAGTATCCAAGGCATTGCTGCCAAGACCATCTTAGTGGACAAAGTCTCTTTCTAAATCGAGTTCACTACTCGTTTCAGTCCTGTAACACTGAACCAGATTAACTTACCGTTCAAGCCATGTCTATCTCATGTGATATAAATCTTTACCCAATTCATTGGAGGGAGATATAAGTCCCACTCGTCTCATTATGAAATCATTTTTACTTGTGCCACAACATAAACATAAATCATTCATCATAACCCAAAGAATAAAATGGGTTTCATAAACATCATTCCATCATCACATAATCCATATAAAATAAATGTGCATCATTTTATAATAAGAAAAGTAAAATCATGTAAATCATTGAGACATTATACTTGAAAAATACACATATGAAATAATGTCATCTTATATGGAAAAATGGTTTTGATAAAACACTTGAAATGAATTCTTGAGGAAAAAATCCTTTCTTCTTCAAAATCATTTTCTTTTCACAAAATGCAATGAAATTTTAAAAGAAAAGTATTTTGTTGAAAATATTCATAAAACCTTGTAGAGTATGCTTCATGAAAATGAGGCGTTATGACACCTTAAAAATCCGTTCACGCCGTATAAGTTAAAAATAACATTCTTCTCGTACTTTTGTCGGAAAAGTAAAAATGTACCTTGTATGGTAAACAAAAAAATATTCCTTACATACCATGTAGTAAAAGTCAAAAATAGTTAAAACAGACTTTTAACATACATGAAAACATATTTAGAAAACATGGGCTCAGATGATAAAGATAACACCAGTAAATACTTACGAATAAACAATCTCGGATAAAAATGAGATTGATAAATTATCCCTTACCTTAGGTCCGATATGCTTAATATGGATCCAAACCTCCTGTATAATGATTTAAATAATGTCATTGACTTATTACATAATCATATTCATTGTTATGATATCATATATGTTTCACTTATGACTTTATATTACCCGTTCTTTTGTAAATTTCTCGTTAAAGCGGCGTTTTAGGTAAAATCATTTCATTTATCGTATGTGTTTCGACTTGTCGTTCTTGATATTATTACTTATATATTGATTTACATAATTCCAGAATGTAAAACATGAGTTATATATAATATATATTCATCATATACATATATATTATTGATTGATAAAAGGAATGAAATACACCGTTCATGGAGACGGTAGGATGTACGTACACATCAACACTGTTTTCGTTTCCTTATTGAATTGAATGAAACTAAATAGATGACATACATATATATATATATATATACATAAATCCAATATCATTATTATTTCCTATATTTAATTATTATTCATTATATAAACATTATAGTCATTCATGTATGGTTAACATTTAGAATGAATCTCATCGCGTCGTGGTGACGGTAATCCGTACGTACGCACGAGTGATGATATCGTTCCCATAATTATTGAATAGAATTGGAGTGTATGGTATAATATATCAGAATCAGTATGATTTTATAATTACCATATATAGTTTTTCTTTACACCATTATACCCATCCATGTAAGGTGTTGGTGGAAAAACAGATTACACCACGGCGTGGAGACGGTATTCCGTACGTACGCACGCGCGGTGATTTTGTTTTCCGTAGGATGAATAAAAGGTTAAATAGGGTTGTTTCATATTTATAATAACTTATAAATATATTAGGGATACTATTGTTATTACTTTATTATGAAACAACTAAAGATGAGGGAGTAGAAGAATAATGGAACTTGAAGAAAACGGTAGAATGTATTACCTCTTTCTCGATGTGACTCCTTTAAACTTTCTGTTAGGGTACTAAAATTGGCCTTTGAAGAAGACCAGGACCTCTAGGATGTTTTAAGGGAAGTGTAGAAGATAATTTGTCAGGGTTTGTCCGAGCACGAAGGCTCAATGTTGTGTGACGAAGAGAGGGAGGAGGTGCCCTTTTATAAGGGGGGAGAGGGGCACCATTGGAATAACTAAAAATATTATTTTATTATAAAGTCATATTCGGTTCTTAATAGCTCTAAATTGAGTTATTTCGAAGATAAGGTGGGTATGGGTCGAAATCCTCTCATCCAATAGAATTTAGAGAAGTTTAGGTTTCTATTTTAACCTTATCATTTAGATTTAACTTTAAGTTAAATAATTTTTCTTTTACCTTGTCTTCTTGTTTTCTTACACTATAAGGTTAATAAACTTACTATAACAAGCCAAAAAACCCCAAGATGTTTATTATTAATATATATAACCTTATATAAGTCATTTTTCAGAACCATAGTTTTTTAGGAATAATATAACAATTAATAATATAATATTTGTTTTAAACACTATTTTATGTCAATTTTGACACTAATTGGTAATTGATTTTTGTGAAAATAATAACAGAATGATTAGTTATAAAAAAGTTATCTACGTCAATACTAACATATCATATTAAATTATAAAATTATTGTAATTCATAAAAAGTCTCAAATTACATTTATTTGGGTATTTATAACATCAATTATGCCAATATTTCATTAATAAGATAATTACAGCATCATCATTGTGTCATAAATAAATTAAATTATTTAGTGTCTAAAAATTATAAATAAAATACTATTATGTAGGAAATAGTTTTATCTTTATAATTAATATTTATAGTCGAATTAATTTTATGTATAAGCCTATATTAAAAATGTTTTAGTTATTAAACTTTGATTTTAACTATTTTAACTTTTCTTTAAATAAAATAATATTAAATGTCCTAATCTAATCAAAGTAAGCCTAAATGGTCATATTTTATTACTAAGTTTGGTTTTGGTCGAATTAAACTTATACAATAGAATTAGGACATGTGTTAGGGTAATAATTATATAAGTTTTACCCTTAATTACCCTATTTACTTTTAACCGTGGGAAAAAAGTAAAAAGTTACTATTCACCAAAAATTATTTTCATCTCATTGAACCACATTTTGGTCCTTGATATTAACCGTTTCTCTCGTATTTTTTAAATTCCACTCACAGATGCAGTACAATTAGGTTTTATGTAAATTTGCAAATTCTCCTAGGAGGTGGGTAAAAGACGGTGAAAAGTTCAATAAAATTTTTATATATCTACAATTATTATAAAATGACTCCAATGACTCAATTGAACTTATATAGGTATTATGTATCAATTTTGACCTAAAATAAATTTAAATAAAATAAATAATTATAAAAAGTCCATTTTTGAATAGTAACACAGAGTTTTCACTATTCATCAAAAATTGACAGTTTTCAGAAAAATACCAAAAATATACCCTAGGATAATTTCGATATTCTGAATCCAAAAATAAAGTCCATTTTGAAAGCTAATATTTATTAAATTTCAAAAAGTGGGTATTACTATTCATAACGGCTAGTTTATATAACATATCATTGTTTAGCGAAACTCGATATTGCGTACAACACACGCTATCGTGGAAGGTCGTGATTGCGTGTAATGCAAGCCAAGTCAGGGATGTGTGTTGTGAAAGCTCCTTTTGGTGTAGCATATAACACAAGACATTAAATAAATTAAAAATATTATTTTCCATAAAATCTCGCGGTGTTACATTCTACCCCCCTTAAAATGAATTTCGCCCTCAAAATTCATCAGGGTTATAAATCATTTACTATTCATAGAAACCCACATCGTAAAAAGGAATACTAAAACATAATTTTAAAAACTAATGTATGAAACGTAACGATTACCCAAAGTAACTCATCAATGGGTTTCTATATTGGAGAACATAGGTTAAAATATGGATATGGAAGAAAAATCTAACAATCAAGTTCTGATGAAGAGTGGTAGAGTACATGGCTATGAAAAAGCCATCAATCACAAAGCCATAAATTTGTGACGATCTAAGGTACAATATGAATCATCATATATAAGAGCACTAGGACAACATTTTTGGTTTTCAATATCATTTCCCGAAAGTTGAAAATTTTGAATAGGAAGAAATACTTACTTGATTTTGGTACAATCTCATTGTTGTTCGTGCTTTGAATAATTTCCACTTCATCTCTTAAAAAAATGAAGTGGATTTTGTTATTCGTGAAGTGTTAATAGATCATGTGATAGAATTATGGGTCATTCCATTTGATTCCACCAAAAGGTTAGCAAAAGTTATCAAATATACATAAGTCCATCTATGGTGAGGTTAATCGTATACGATTCCAAAAAATGAACTTATACTTCATCTATCATGCCGCTTAATAAAATAAAACTAGTTTCTACTAACCAGGGACTTCCTGTAGGACATTGGTATGCGATAAAGGCCAGTCGCACTTCAGTTGTGGGTTCGATTCCCATAGCCTTGTCCGACGCGATGGGTTGTCGCCCGTCCTACAGGTTGTCCTTTTTTTTGTAAAAATACATTATTATAACTTTCCATAAGTAATATCGAAAAAGTTCTAGCCTTAAAGAGTATTAACTTATGTCCAACATAATCCATTCCAATCTTTAGGATTATCTAAAATACTTTGGTCCAAGCTCATAGTATAAAGAAAACAATTACTAGAAAGGTTATAAACCAAGAATGTGAATAAAATAATTTATCCCACATATATCATAAGATATATCTTGTTAGTTTTATACCAAACACATGAATACCTTAGTCATATATTCTCTTGAAACAAAAATTACCATAGAAACTTAGTGAAAACATGAATACTGTCAAAAGGTAACTGTTTCCAAATACCAAAGTCCCAAAAAAATCTATATAATCAAACCATAATATCCCTTAGTCCTTATATCAGTCATAAGCTCATGAATACAATCAAACATATCATTATCTTTTTATCCCTTCATTATGCGCATATCATATACTTTCAAAAAATATATGAATATCCTTCCATGGTTACCTGTACCATTCAATAAATACTTTGAAATACTTTAGGAAAAACAATAGTCTAACAATCCTTAGATGATTCTTTATTCCATAGTATCATACATTATTCTTTATAAACATACAATAATTTAACTTCTTAAACCACTGACTAAGCTTCATTATTTCTTTCATCTCACATTTCATTTGTAGTCTCTTCATCATCATCCACATAAATACTACTCATATGACCATGCTAATTCTCTTCATGAGTTTTTCCCTTAGGGAATTGGTTTTCATAATGCTCATACATTCCACATTTAAAATATCTAATCATTGTTGATGTCGTATAAATACCATTATCCTTGTCCATGGTGTTAACTAAACCTTTTCCATTGCACTTACTGGCTTTGTGTCCATCTTTTCCACACCCAAAGAATCTTCTAGTTCCTTTGAAACAATATCCCTGATGACTCTTCCCACATGATTTATATGAGGGAAATTGAACTTTCTTTCCTCTATGATCATCATGAAACTCCATCTTTCTGTTATTATCTGAGTCGGGAAACTTACCAAAGTTGATATTATTGATCATATTATGAGATTACTGATTAGGAATAATAAAAATGTTTGGACTTCCAAATCCCATTTAATTTGGTTGCTCATGAAGAATATCATTCCATTGTCCGGAATATCCTCCATTATCGTGAATCTTCTTGTTTCCATCCATTTTCTAAAACCCAAAAAGAATAGTGTGAGATGCAAAAATCATGGTAGTGAAAACAACATAGTAAAGGGGGAGTACCCTCAATATATAAAATCTTAGGTTAAATTATAAGATCGTTACCGTAGTTCTAGGACTATATCCTATATGTATACTTATCCTTAGAGACATCCCTAGACATACCATAGAAATATCTCTCAGGATCTCACTAACGTTTTCGCATCCTAGTTTCCAATGTTTGACTAATCCTTTCCTCTAATACCAACTGTAGAGACCCAAAGCATGATGTAGAGACCCGAAGCTTGATGTACATGGAAATTACATTACTTTTTCAGAATACATAATACATAACAAAAACAGGAACACAAGGATCATAATAGTTTAGTGTCTTTGGAAACTCAGAATAAAATCTTATAATTGTGGTGAAAGATCTTAAACAACTCCCAATAAAGATCTTCCCTCTTTCTTACCTAAAACCATTATTTATATCCTGGGGAAAAGAAAACATAAAATGGGTGAGCTCAAATTCCCAGTAAGGATAATCATAGAGATCATAAAACAATCCATAAATATTTGAATGCAAAAACTTTAATATAAAATCTAAACATCAAAATCTTGAGCAAAGACATTAATCTTGGAAGTACGTAAGGAATATATCATAAGGGAATATCAATCATGATAAAATAGCATGGGAATAAAACATGTAATTTTGGAAACCATTAAGAACATGATATGATTTCCATAGTAGCCAAGTCATTGCTTCCAAGAACATCTTAGTGGACAATGTCCCGTTCTGAATCGAGTTCACTCCTCGTTCCAGTCCTATATTACTGAATCGGTTTAACTTTCCATTCCATCCATGTCTATCTCATGAGATATAAATCATTACCCAATGCATTGGAGGGAGATATAGGTCCCATCCATCTCATAATGAAACCATTCTTACTTGTTCCACAAAATAAACATAAAATATTCATCATAACCCAAAGAATAAAATGGGTTTTATAAACATCATCCCATCATTTCATAATCCATATAAAACAAATGGGAATTTCATCATAAGAAAAGTGAACCATGTAAATCAAAGAGAAATTAAACTTGAAACATACACATATCAAATAATTTCATCTTAGATGGAAAATAGTTTTGATAAAACATTTGAAATGAATTCTTGAGGAAAATATCCTTTCTTCGTAAAAATAATTTTCTTTTCAAAAAATTCCATGCACTTTTAAAATAAAAGTATTTTTTTGAAAATAGTCATAAAATCATGTAGAGTAAGCTTCATGAAAATGAGGCGTTATGAAACCGTAAAAATTGGTTCACGCCGTATAAGTTAAAAATAGCATTCTCCTCGTACTTTTGTCGGAAAAGTCAAAAAAGTACCTCGTGACGTAAAAAAAGAATGATTCTTTACTTACCATGCAATAAAAGTAAAAAATGGGTAAAAAGGACATTAAACATACATGAAAACACTTTTATAAAACATTGACATGGATGATATAAATAACCCCAGTAAATACTTACGAATAAAAAATCTCGGACAAGAATGAGATTGCAAAATTATCTCTTACCTTATGTCCGATATGCTTCGTACGTATCCGAACCTACTATATAATGATTTAAATAATTTCATTGACTTATTACAGAATCATATTCATTGTTATGATATCATATATGGTTTACTCCTGACTTTATATTACCCGTTCTTTTGTAAATTCCATGTTAAAAAGTGTTTTGGGTAAAATCGTTTCATTTGTCATCCGTGTTTTGACTTGTAATTCTTCATATGATTATGTAGATAATGATTGATTAATTCCATAATATAAAACATTATTTATATATAATATATATTCAGAATATACATATATATATAATAGATCGATAAATGGAAAGAAACACACCGTTCATTGAGACGGTAGGTCGTACGTACGCATGAATGCTGTTTTCATTTCCTTATTGAATTGAATGGAATTAAGTATATGTCATACGTATATATGTAAATAAATCCAGTATCATTATTATGTCATATATTTCATTATTACTTATTATATATACTTTATAATCATTCATGAATTTTTAACATGGAAAATGAATCTCATCGCGTCGCGGAGACGGTAATCCGTACGTACGCAGGAGCGATGATATAGTTCCCATGGAATTGTATTGGAGTGTATGTATACTATTTCAGAATCAATATCACTTTACTATAATCATATATAGTCATTATTTACACCATTATACCCATACAAGTAAGGTGGTGGTGGAAAATAGATTACACCACGGCGTGGAGACGGTATTCCTTACGTACGCACGCGCGGTGATTTCATTTTCCGTAGGATGGATAGATGGTGAAATAGGGTAGCATCATACGTATAATAACATTTCAGTATATGAGTGATACTGATTTTATTACTTCATAATGAAACAACTAATTAAGAAGAAGTAGAAGAAGAAATAAAGTTGAAAGAAACAGTAACAGACATTACCTCTTCTTTGAAGCGCCTCTTTGAGACCTCCTCTTAAGGCACTAAAATTGGTATTTTAAGAAGACCATAACCTCTAGTATGTTTCTAGGGAAGTTTATAAGATAATTGTTCAGGGGTTGGACGATCTTGAGGGCTCAAAGTGGTGTGAGGAAGAGAGGGAGGAGGTGCCCTTTTATAAGGGAGGAGAGGGGCACCTTTGGAAATCTTAAAAATATTAATTTATAATAAATATAACCCCACTAAAAGACCTCCAAAAATGACTCATATTACAATAATATATGAAATAGGGTTGTAATATCATCAACCAATAAAATTTCTACATGTTAGGAAATTATTTTAATCATTATCATGATGATTTATCCTTATTTAAGAAATTTAATTTTATTTGTGGTAATAACATTCTAAATTTTAAATTTTAACAAATAATTACTTATTTGTTTTGAATTATCCATAATTGGATTCTTTATAACGTTTTAGACCATATAAATTTAAATTTATAATTTATATATATTTTTATGATTTTTAAACATTTTTATAATATGTTATTTTTATAAAATAACAATAGTGTCAATTTTGACACTATTCATTTATATGAATTCAAATAAAATATATAAAGCAAATATGTTCAAACTAAAAGATTTAATATATTCATAAAAGGTCATATTAATCTATAAAATTAGTGTAGCACATTAAATAGTTCATATAATATTTATTTAATTATTTTTAAAACCATTTATTTGGTTTATCTCTTCATAAAACAATTACTACAACATTTTTGTATAATTATTTAATATACTTATTTGTTTCATAAAAATTAAAAATAAAATCCTATGATGAGGATAAATCTATTAAATTTCACAATAATACTTTTACTCGAATTTAGAATCTTAAAATCACATTATTTAAATTGTTATATTTATTAAATTATGAAGGTGACAACCTTGGAACCATTTAAAATAAAATAATAAAAGTGTCATAATTGCTTTTATAAGGCTCCAAATGGTCAAATATTCGACCATTGGATGGTTATGGTTTACATTTACATGAAAAATAAGTTTTTTTCAGGGTTTTGTGCCTTTTAGGATCACTATTAGTTTAATAAAAACTATATTCCTGATTTTTCACTAGATAAACAATTTCTCCATCACTAATGTGTCACAATTAATGATAATTATTTAATCCCTAAAAATTATAAATAAATTCATATGATGTATAAAAGTTTATTATCTTTCTGGAGACTATTGATGTTCGATGTTTCATGAAGTTTATCACTAAATTAAAATTATTATACTTATAAGATTTAAGAAAGTGACATGTTGTCACTTTCATTGGTTTTAATAATAATTAAAATTTTTCAGGGAACAAAGTCCATTAAATGATTCTAATCAGACTATTAAGTGATATGGGTCGACTTTTAGTCATCAAATATGATTTTGGAAGGTTTTAGGGTAATTTTATAATCTTATATTTACCCTTAATTATCTAATTTACCTTTAACTATGGTAAGTAAAATTTGCGTAGTTACTATTCATAATGCCCAAAAATAAAAAATAGTCTATTAATATAATTTGTACCCACTGATTCCAAATATGGAATCAATTTTTCCAAATTCATTACACATAAGTTGTAGAAATTAAATTAAAATTAATCCCGTTGTCGAAAGAAAACAGGTTTTTGTTTAAAACATTGCAAAATATAGAATTTATTTAACCTACGAATTCAATGTAAAATCAATGCTAATGACATAAATTATATTAAATGGTAAAAATATATTATATTTATACTTCAAAACCATTCAGTATTATAATTTAATTACATAAATTATTATGATGAAAGAAGTTGTTTTTAATTAAAATATAGCGGGTTTTTACTATTCATTAAAATATGAAAGTTATCAGAATAACATGAAAATTTTATCGAAGGTAAAATTTTATATCCTAATTCCAAATAATAATTTTATTTTGTAAAATTGAATTTATAAACTTGTAAAAAACTAGATTTAAAGCAGGTGCGCCATCAAAAGGTGGCAAAACTGCATTTTTTGAAAAATACTTATTTTACCTGAACAATTTATTTTGTTCATATACCATGTTCTAGAAAATGTGTAAGATGAATAATAATTTTATAAAATTCAAAATTTACTTAATACTATTCATAATGTCTAGTTCATAATAATATTATAATAATATATGGTTGTTTAGTAAAACCCGGTATTGCATACAACACACGCTATCGAGGAAGGTATCGATTGCGTGTAATGCAAGACAGGTCTGGGTTGTGTGTTGTGCAAGAATTCTTTATTATTTCGTATAACATAATCCAACCATATTTTATTTATACATTGAATATATATATATACACTCAATGTTGTGTAGAATGACTATTATAAAACGAACTTGAAATAGTGTGTAACACAATCTAAGAATAGTGTTGTGTATACATCAAGCTAATACAGTGTGACGTATAGCACAAGATAATATTTTCGTAGCATAAAAACATGACATCAAATAAATTAAAAAGAATACTTTTCATAAAATATCGGGTTGTTACATTCTACCCCCCTTAAAATTAAGTCCCCCCTCGAAATGTTTCAGGGTTATAAATGGTTTTCTACTTGAAAGTTTCTTTAATTCAAACCCACATCGTAAAAAAGGAATACCAAAACTTATCTTTAAAAACTAAAGTATGAAACGTAACGGTTACCCAAATTAACTAATCACTGGGTTTCTAAGTAAGAGAATATAGATGAAAATATGGATATGGAAGAGAAATATAACCATCATGTTCTGATAGAGAGTGGTAGAGAACATGGCTATGAAAAAGAAAACAATCACAATGCCATAGATTTGTGATGATCTATGGTACCATCAGATTCATCGGATATAAGGGCACTAGGAAAACATTTTTTTTCAAGATCATTTCCCAAAAGTTGATGAATTAAAGTAAATACTTACATGATTTTGGTACAATCTCATTATTGTTTGTTCCATGAACAATTTCCAATTCATCTCTTAATGAAATGAAGTTGAATTTGTTATTCATGAAGTGTTAGCAGATCATGTGATAGAATGAAAGGTCATTCCATCTATCTGAAACAAAAGGTTAGCAAAATTTATTAAATATACATAAGTAGATCTATAGTGAGGTTAATCATATATGGTTCATAAAATGGTCTTATACTTCATATATCATACTGCTTAAAAAAATTAAAACTAATTTATACTATCCCGGGATATCCTGTAGGACAATGGTAGGCGATAAAGGCCTCTCGTACATCAGTTGTGGGTTCAATTTCCATAGCCTTGTCCGACGCTATGGGCTGTCACCCGTCTTGCAGGTTTTCCTTTTTCTAAAACTACATTACTATAAAATCCCATCCATAATATCGAAAATATTTCTATCCTTAAACAATACTATCTTATGTACAACATAATCCATTCCAATTTTATCTAAAATACTTCGGTCCAATCTCATAGTATAAAGAAAACGATTACTTGAAATGTCATCAACCAACCATCATTTATCCCCCATTATTCTGTTGGTAACATTCCAATCATGTGAATACCTTAATCATGTATTCTCTTGAAAAATGAATACCCATTAAACCTTAGTGAAAACATGAATGCTATCAAAAGTTAACTATTTCATCATACCAAAATCCAAAAATTCTATATACTCAAACCATGATATAACCTTCTCCTTATATCAGTCATGAGCTCATGAATACTATCAAACATTTAATTTTCTCATAATCCCTTCATTATGTGCATATCATCTACATTCCAGAAATACGGGTACCATCCATCACACACTTTCAAAACTTAAGGAAAGACAACAGTGTAACAATCCATAGATGTCTCTTTATTCCATAGTACAATGAGATAACTTATACAACATTATACTTGATAAACATGTAATCATTCCACTACCTTCTTAAACCATTGACCGAGCATCAACAATTCTTTCATCTCACATATCATTTGTAGTCTCTCCATAATCATCAACATAAATATTACTCATACGACTATACTAATTCTCTTCATGAGACTTTCCCTTAGGGAATTGGTTTTCATAATGCCCATACATTCCACATTTAAAACATTTAACCATTGTTGATGTCATAGCAATACCATTATCCTCATCCATGGTGTTAACTGAAACTTTTCTTTTGCACTTACTGGATTTATGTCCTTCTTTTCCACACCCGAAGCATCTTCCAGTTCCTTTGAAACATTCTCGTTGATTCCTCTTCCCACATGATTTACATAGGGGAAATTGAACATTCTTTCCTCTATGATCATCATGAAACTCCATCTCTCTCTTATTAGCCGAGTCAGGAAACTTACCAAATTTGAGTTTATTGATCATATTATGAGATTTCTGATTCAGCATAATAATGATGTTTGGACTTGCAAGTCCCATTTTATTTGGTTGCCCATGAAGAATATCATTCCATTGTCCATCATATCCTCCATTATCATGAATCTTCCTTTTTCCAGCCATTTTCTAAAACCCAAAAAGAATACAGTGACAGGAAAAAAGCATGCTAGGGAAAACAACATAGTAAAGGGGGAGTACCATCAATATCTATCATCTTAGGTTAAATTCTCAGATTGTTACCATAGTTATAGGACTATATCCTATATGTATACTTATCCTTAGGGACATCCCTAGACATACCTTAGAAATATCTATAGAGATCTCACTAACGTTTTCGCATCCTAGTTTCCAAAGGCTGACTAAACCTTTGCCCTGATACCAACTGTAAAGACCCGAAGCTTGACGTACATGGACATTACATTACATTTGCGGAATACTTAATACATAACAAAAACAGACACACAAGGATCGTAATAGTTTAGTGTCTTTGGAAACTCGGAATAAAATCTTCTAATCGTGGTGAAAGATCTTCAACATCTCCCAATAAAGATCTTCCCTTTTTTTCTTACCTATAACCTTTCGTTATATCCTGAGGAAAGGAAAACATAAAAGGGGTGAGCTAAAATTCCCATTAAGGATAAAAATAGAGAACATAAAACAATCCATAAATATTTGAATGCAAAAACGTGAACATAAAATCTAAACAACAAAATCTTGAGCAAAGACATGAATCTTGGAAGTACGTAAGGCATATATCATAAGGGAACATCAATCATGATAAAATAGCATGGGAATAAAACATGTCATTGTGGAAACACTTAATCACATGATATTATTTCCATAGTAGCCAAGGTGTTGCTGCCAAGACCATCTTAGTGGACAAAGTCCCTTTCTGAATCGAGTTCACTCCTCGTTCCAGTCCTGCATTGCTGAACCGGTTTAACTTGTCATTCCAGCCATGTCTATATCATGAGATATAAATCTTTACCCAATGCATTGGAGGGATATATAGGTCCCACCCATCTCATAATGAAATTATTCTTACTTCTGCCACAAAATAAACTTAAAAAATTCATCATAGCCCAAAGAATAAAATGGGTTTCATAAACATCATCCCATCATTTCATAATCCATATAAAACAAATGGAAATTTTATCATAAGAAAAGTGATCCACGTAAATCATAGAGACATTAAACTTGAAACATACACATATCAAATAATGTCATCATAGATTGAAAATAGTTTTGATAAAACATTTGAAATGAATTCTTGAGGAAAATATCCTTTCTTCGTCAAAATCATTTTCTTTTCAAAAAATTCCATGCACTTTTTAAAAAAAAAGCATTTTGTTGAAAATAGTCATAAAATCATGTAGAGTAAGCTTTATGAAAATTAGGCGTTATGAAACCGTAAAAATCTATTCACGCCGTATAAGTTAAAAAAAGCATTCTCCTCGTACTTTTGTCGGAAAAGTCAAAAAAGTACCTCGTAACGTAAACAAAAGAAAGATTCCTTACATACCATGTAGTAAAAGTAAAAAATGGGTAAAAAGAACTTTAAACATACATGAAAAATATTTTATAAAACATGGTCAAGGATGATACAAATAACCCCAATAAATACTTACGAATAAACAATCTCGGACAAGAATTAGATTGAAAAATTATCCCTTACCTTATATCTGACATGCTTCGTATGTATCCGAACCTCCTGTATAATGATTTAAATAAGGTCATTGACTTATTAAAGAATCATATTCATTGTTATGATATCATATGTGGTTTACTTATGACTTTATATTACCTGTTCTTTTGTAAATTCCATGTTAAAGAGTGTTTTGGGTAAAATAGTTTCATTTGTCGTCTGTGTTTTGACTTGTAATTATTAATATGATTACATAGATCATGATTACTTAATTCCAGAATATAAAAAATGATTTATATATAATATATATTCAGAATATACATTTATATATATATAATAGATTGATAAATGGAAATAAATACACCGTTCATGGAGACGGTAGGCCGTACGTACGCATGAACACTGTTTTCGTTTCCTTATTGAATTGAATGGAAGTAATTATATGACATACATATATATGTACATAAATCCAGTAGAATTATAATGTCATATATTTCATTATTAATTAATATATATACTTTATAATCATTCTTGAATTTTTAACATGGAAAATGAATCTCATCATGTCGTGGAGACGGTAATCCGTACGTACGCACGAGCGATGATATCGTTCCCATGATCGTGGAATTTTATTGGAGTGTATGTATAACATTACAGAATCAATATCACTTTACAATAATCATATATAGTTATATATTTACACCATTATATCCATCCAAGTAAGGTGGTGGTGGAAAATAGATTACACCACGACGTGGAGACGGTATTCCGTACGTACGCACACGCAGGGATTTCGTTTTCCGTAGGATGGATAGATGGTGAAATAGGGTTGTTTCATACTTATAATAACATATCAGTATATGAGTTATACTGATGTTATTACTTCATAATAAAACAACCTAATAATAATAAGTGGAAGAAGAAATAAAGTTGAAAGAATCGGTAACGGACATTACATCTTCTTTGAAGAGCCTCTTTGAGACCTCCTCTTAGGGCACTAAAATTGGTCTTTGAAGAAGACCATGACCTCAAGGATGTTTCTAGGAAAGTGTAGAAGAGAATTTGGCCGGGGTTGGCCGAGCTGGAAGTCTCAAATTGGTGTGAGGAGGAGAGGGAGGAGGTGCCCTTTTATAAGGGAGGAGAGGGGCACCTTTGGAATTCTTAAAAATATTAATTTATAATAAATCTAACCCAACTTAAAAACCACCAAAAATGACTCATATTCAAATATTAGATAATATAGGGTTGTAATATCATCAACCAATCAAATTTATACATGTTTTGATCTTATTTTAAACCTTATCATTTTGATTTATCCTTATTTAATCTATTTAAGTTTATTTGTGGTAATAAAATTCTAAAATTTAAATGGTTATAAATAATCACTCATGTGTTGTTAATTTTACATAATTGGATACTTTATGACATTTTAGACTATATAAATTTCAATTTATAATTTATAAATATTTTTGTGATTTTTAAACAATTTAATAATATGTTATTTTTATAAAATAACAATAGTGTCAATTTTGACACTATTCATTTATTTGAATTTAAATAAAATTTAAACAGAGTATATATTCGAACTGAAATATTTAATAGATTCATAAAAGGTCATATTTAACTTATAAAATTAATGTAGAACATTAAATAGTTCATATAATATTTATTTTATTATTTTTAAAACCAATTATTTGGTTTATCTATTAATAAAATAATTACTACAAATTTTTTTATAATTATTTAATATACTTATTTGTTGCATAAAAATTAAATATAAAATCCTATGATGAATAAAAATATATTACATCTTACAATAATAATTTTACTCGAATTTAGCATCTTAAAATCACAATATTTACATTGTTATATTTATTAAATTATGAAGGTGATAACTTTGGTATCATTTAAAATTAAATAATATAAGTGTCATAATCAATTTTATAAGACTCCAAACGGTTATATATTAGGTAATTGTATGATTATGGTGTATATATACACTACCAATAAGGTTTGGTCAGGTTTGGGGGACTTTTAATGGGTATTATTATTTTAATAAAAACTATATTACTGATTTTTCACTTAATAAATAGTTTCTGCATCATTAATGTATCACAATTAATGACAATTATTTAATCCCTAAAAAATCTAAATAAATTATCATGATGTAGATAATTGTATTAGATTTCTTGAGACTATTCATGTTCGATGTTTTATGTTGTTTATCACGAAATTAAAATTATTATACTTATAATACTTAAGAGAGTGACATGTTGTCACTTTCTTTGGTTTTAATAATAATTAAATTATTTTCATTGAAAAAAGTCCATTAAATGAATCTAATCCGACCCTTAGGTGATATGGGTCGACTTTTAGTCATCCAATAAAATTTTGGAATGTGTTAGGGTAATTTTATAATATTATATTTTCCTTTAATTACCTGATTTACCTTTAACTATGGTAAATAAAATTTATCGTTGTTACTATTCATAATTTTCAAAAATAAAAAGTATTCTATTAACATAATTTGGACCCGCTTATTCCAAATATGGAATCTATTTTTAGAAATTCAAAACAAAAAAGCTGTTGAAATTAAATTAAAATTAATCCCGTTGTCGAAAGAGAACGGGGTTTTGTTTAAAACATTGCAAAAGATTGAATTGATTTAACCTACGAATTTAATGGAAAATCAATGATAATGACATAATTTATATTAAATGGTAATAATATATTCTATTTATACTATAAAACCATTAAATATTATAATTCAACCATATAAATTATTACGATGAAAAAAGTTGTTTTTAATTAAAATATAACGTGTTTTTACTATTCATTAAAATATGAAAGTTATCGGAAAAATATCAAAACTTTATCCAATGTAAATTTTTATATCCTGATTCAAAAGAAAAAAATTATTTTGTCAAATTGAACTTATAAACATGTCAACAACTAGATTTAAAGTGGGTGCGCCATCAAAAGGCGACAAAACTGCATTTTTTTGATAAATACATATTTTACCTGAAAAATTTATTTTGTTCTTATACCATGTTCTAGAAGATGTGTAAGATGAATAATAATGTTATAAAATTCAAAATGTAGTTAATAATATTCATAACAGATAGTTCATAATAATATTATAATAATATATCGTTGTTTAGTAAAACCTGGTATTGCGGACAACACACGCTATCGAGAAAGGTAGTGATTGCGTGTAATGCAAGCCAAGTTAGGGATGCGTGTTGTTCAATAATCCTTAATTATTTCGTATAACAGAATCCAACCATATTTCATTTATATATTGAATATATATATATATACACTCAATGTTGCGTAGAATGACTATTATAAAACGAACCTGAAATTGTGTGTAACACAATCTAAGAATAGTGTTGTGTATACTTCAAGCTAATATAGTGTGCTGTATAGAAAAAGATAATCGTGTTGTATCATAAATCACATGACATCAAAGAAATTAAAAGAAATAATTATCATAAAATATCAGGTTGTTACATTCTACCCCCCTTAAAATGAATTTCTCCCTCGAAATTCGTTGGGGTTATACATCATTTACTATTCATAGAAACCCACATCGTAAATAGGAATACTAAAACTTAATTCTAAAAACTAAAGTATGAAACGTAACGATTACCCAATGTAACTCATCACTGGGTTTCCATATAGGAGAACATAGGTGAAAATATGGATAAGGAAGAAAAATCTAAACATCAAATTCTGATGGAGAGTGGTAGAGGACATGGCTATGAAAAAGACAAAAATCACAAAGCCATAGATTTGTGATGATATAAGGTACCATCTGATTCATCGTATATAAGGGCACTATGACAACATTTTTGGTTTTCAGGATCATTTCTCTAATGTTGAAAAATTTTCGAATCAAAAGAAATACTTACTTGATTTTGGTACAATCTCACCGTTGTTCGTGCCTTGAACAATTTTCACTTCTAACTCTTAAAGAAATGAAGTTGAAATTGTCAGTCATGATGTGTTAAGAGATCATGTGATTGAATGATGAGTCATTCCATCTGTTTCAAACAAAAGTTTAGAAAAAGTTATCAAATATACATAATTCCATATATGGTGAGGTTAATCATATACGATTACAAAAATGATCTTATACTTCATATATCATACCGCTTAATAAAATAAAACTAGTTTCTACTAACCAGGGACTTCCTGTAGGCCAGTGGTATGCGATAAAGGCCAGTCATACTTCAGTTGTGGGTTTGATTCCCACAGCCTTGTCCGATGTGATGGGATGTCGCCCGTCCTGCAGGTTGTCTTTTTTTTTTAAAAACATTATTATAACATTCCATCAATAATATCGAAAATGTTTTATCCTTAAACAATACTAACTTATGTCCAACATAATCCATTCCAATATTTAGGCTTTTCCAAAATACTACTGTCCAATCTCATATTCTAGTGAAAACGATTACCAGAGAGTTCATAAAACAATCATGTTAATACAATCGTTGTTCCCCATATATCATAAGATATGTCTTTTTGGTCACATTCCAAACATTCAAAGGCCTTAATCATGTATTCTATTGAAAAAAATGAATACCCATTCAACCATAGTGAAAACATGAATGCAGTTAAAAGAACACTTTCCACATACCAAAATCCTCAAAATTCTATATACTCAATCCATGATATCACTTAGTCCTTATATCAATCATGAGCTCATGAATACTCTCAAACATTTCATTTTCTCCTTATCCCATCATTATGCGCATATCTTCTGCTTTCCAAAATATTTGAATCACATTTCATGGTTACCAATACCATAAAATTATTGGAATCCACAATAGACTAATAAAAAAATATTCTAATACACCATAAAAGTACCTCAAAAACATTATTCTTGAATACAAATACATAAACACTTCAATCCACCCTCTTCAATGACTGTCCTAGAATAAGTCCTTCCTTGATTTAGAAGTAAATTTTTAGGTCAGGGCATTGAGTTGAGTAATGCCCATGTTCTCCACAAATAAGACATTGAACTCATTAACAGTCTGTCACTCTATGTCCCTTTTCATCAAACAGATTACATCTCTCCCCCCATTTGAGGTATTCCTCAAGGTTCTTCTTCCCTTCTTTAGAAATCTCAATCTTCTTTTCTTTATGCTCCTCAACATGCGAACATGCATAAAAGTCTATCTTTATTTTATTTGATGAATTAGGCATACCACTAAATTTCACCTTGTTAATCATATATTGTGATGACTGATTTGGAATAATCACAATATCTTTCTCTCTAGGAATTACGAAATTTTGTTGCTCATAACCACCATTTTGTCCATTGGATTCAATGTTAACCGAATTCCTTCGCGTTCCCTCCGTTGACTAAAACACACAAAAAAATCTGTGAGAGGCAAAAATCATGCTAGGGAAAACAACATAGAAAAGGGGGAGTACCGTCCATATCTAAAATCATAGGTTAAATTCTATGATCGTTACCGTAGTTCTAGGAATATATCCTATACGTATACTTATCCTTAGGGACATCCCTAGACATACCTTAGAAATATCTCTTGGGATCTCACTAACGTTTTCGCATCCTAGTTTCCAAAGGTTAACTAAAACTTTCCTCTAATACCAACTGTAGAGGCCCAAAGCATGACATACATAAATATTACATTACTTTTGTGGAATACTTAGTACATACCAAAAAAAGACACACAAGGACCGTAATAGTTTAGTGTCTTTGGAAACTTGGAACATAATATTCTAATCGTGGTGAAAGATTTTCAACATCTCCCACAAAGATCATCCCATTTTTTTTTTCCTTACCTAAAATCGTTCTTTTAATCCTAGGGGAAATGAAAACATAAAAATGGTGAGCTCAAATGCTCTGTAATGGTAAGCATGGATAAAATAAAACATACCATATACATTTTAACTTAAAAAAACATGAACATTAAAAATCTTGAGAAACGACATAAAACATGGAAGTACATAAGGCATAGATCATAATGGAACATAAATCATGATAAAATATCATGAGAATAAAACATGTAATTTTGGCATCCATTAAGCACATGTAAATATTTCCATAGTAGCCAAGGCATTGCTTCCAAGTCCATCTTAGTGGACAAAGTCCCTTTCTAAATCGAGTTCACTCCTTGTTCCGGTCCTATAATACTGAACCATATTAACTTACTGTTCCAGCCATGTCTATCTCATGAGATATAAATATTTACCCAATGCATTGGAGGGAGATATAGGTCCCACCCATCTCATAATTAAATCATTCTTACTTGTTCCACAAAATAATCTTAAAACATTCATCATAACCCAAAGAATAAAATGGGTTTCATAAACATCATCCCATCATCACATAATCCATATGAAACAAATGGATATTTCAACATAAGAAAAGTGAAACCATGTAAATCATATAGAATTTATACTTGAAACATACAAATATGAAATAATGTCATCTTAGATGGAAAATGGTTTTGATAAAACACTTGAAAATGAAATCTTGATGAAAATATCCTTTCTTCTTCAAAATCATTTTCTTTTCACAAAATGTCATGCAATTTTAAAAGAAAAGGATTTTGTTGAAAATAGTCATGAAATATTTTGGTGGAAGATTCATGAAAATATGGCTTTATAAAACTGTAAAAATCTGTTCATGCCGTTTAATTTAAAAATAACAATCTCCTCATACTTTTGTCGGAAAAGTCAAAAAGTACCTCGTATGGTAAAAAAAGATTCCTTCCATGCGATGTGGTAAAAGTATGAAAAGGGAAAAAATGTCTTAAACATACATGGAAGGAATGTAAACATTTTATGAAAACATTTTGAGAGCATATAGACATGGATAATAAACATAACCCCTAGTAAATACTTACGAGTAAACAATCTCGGATAAGAATGAGATTGGAATAATTATCCCTTACGATAGGTCCGATTTTTTTCATAAGTGTCCGAAATCTTGTATAATGATTTAAATAATGTTATTGACTTATTATAGAATCATATTCATTGTTATGATATCATATATGGTTCACTTATGACTTTATATTACCCTTTCTTTTGTAAATTCGATGTTAAAGAGTGTTTTGGGTAAAATCCTTTCATTTGTCGTCCATGTTTTGACTTGTAATTATTCATATGATTACTTAGATCACGATTTCTTAATTCCATAATATAAAACATGATTTATATATAATATATATTCAGAATATAAATATATATAATAGATCGATAAATGGAAAGAAATAAACCGTTCATGGAGACGGTAGGCCATACTTACGCATGAACATTGTTTTCGTTTCCTCCTTGAATTGAATGAAATTAATTGGATGACATACATATATATATACATAAATCCAGTATCATTATTATGTCATATATTTCATGATTACTTATTATATATACTTTATAATCATTTATGAATGGTTAATCCTTGATAATGAATCTCATCGCGTCGTGGAGACGGTATTCCATAAGTACGCACGAGCGATGATATCGTTCCCATGATCATGGAATTTTATTGGGGTGTATGTATACTATTACAGAATCAATATCACTTTAAAATAATCTTATATAGTTATTATTTACACCATTATACCCATACAAGTAAGGTGGTGGTGGAAAATAGATTACACCACGGCGTGGAGACGATATTCAGTACGTATGCACGAGAGGTGATTTTGTTTTCTGTAGGATGGATAGATGGTGAAATAGGGTTGTTTAATAATTATAATAACATATCAGTCTATGAGTGATAATTATGTTATTACTTCATAATGAAACAACCTAATAAGAAGAAGTGGAAGAAGAAATAAAGTTGAAAGAATCGGTAACAGACATTACTTCTTCTTTGAAGCGCCTCTTTGAGACCTCATCTTAGAGCACTAAAATTGGTCTCTGAAGAAGACCAGGACCTCTAGGATGTTTCCAGGGAAGTGTAGAAGATACTTTTTCAGGGGTTGGCCGATATTGAAGGCTCAAATTGCTGTGAGGAGGATAGGGAGGAGGTGCCCTTTTATAAGAGAGGAGAGTGGTACCTTTGGAATTCTTAAAAATATTAATTTATAATAAATCTAACCCCACTTATAAACATCCAAAAATGAATAATATTCGAAGATTAAATGATATAGGGTTGTAATATCATCAACCAATGAATTTTAGACATGTTTTTATCTTATTTTAAACCTTATCATTTTTATTTATCCTTATTTAATCTATTTAAGTTTAATTGTGGTAATAAAATTCTAAATTTTAAATCATTATAAATAATCACTTATGTGTTGTTAATTTTTCATAATTGGATACTTTATGAAATTTTCTACTATATAAATTTCAATTTATTATTTTTAAATATTTTTGTGATTTTTAAACAATTTAATAATATGTTATTTTTATAAAATAACAATAGTGTCAATTTTGACACTATTCATTTATTTGTATTTAAATAAAATATAAACAGAGGATATATTAGAACTAAAATATTTAATAGATTCATAAAATGTCATATGTATCTATTAAATTAGTGTATAACATTAAATAGGTCATATAAAATTTATTTTAATATTTTTAAAACCATTTATTTGGTTTATCTCTTAATAAAATAATCACTACAACATTTTTTGTATAATTATTTAATATACTTATTTGTTGAATAAAAATTAATAATAAAATCCTATAATGACGATAAATCTATTAAAATTCACAAAAATACTTATACTCGAATTTAGCATCTAAAAAATCACAATATTTAAATTTTTATATTTATTAAATTATGAAGGTGACAACTTTGGCATCATTTAAAATCAGATAATATAAGTGTCATAATCACTTTTATAAGACTCCATTCGGTTATATATTAGGTAATTGGATGATTATGGTGTAGATATACACTAAAAACAAGTTTTAGTCAGGCTTGGGGGTCTCTTAATGGGTATTATTATTTCAATAAAAACTATATTACTGATTTTTCACTTAATAAATAATTTCCGCATCATTAATGTATCACCATTAATGACACTTATTTAATCTCTAAAAATTCTAAATAAATTAAAATTATGTAGATAATTTTATTATATTTCTGGATACTATTTATGTTAGAAGTTTTATGATGTTTATCACAATATTAAAATTATTATCCTTATAAGCTTTAAGAGAGTGACATGTTGTCACTTTCTTTGGTTTTAATAATAATTAAATTATTTTCATGGAAAAAAGTCCATTAAATGAATCTAATCTGACACATAGGTGATATGGGTTGACCTTTAGTCATCCAGTAAATTTTTTAATGTGTTAGGGTAATTTTATAATATTATATTTACCCTTAATTACCTGATTTACCTTTAACTATGGTAAATAAAATTTGCCGTAGTTACTATTCATAATTTCCAAAAATAAAAAGTAGCCTATTAACATAATTTAGACCCACTGATTCCAAATATGGAATCCATTTTTAGAAATTAAATACAAAAAAGTTGCAGAAATTAAATTAAAATTAATCTCGTTGTCGAAAGAAAACGGGTTTTTGTTTAAAACATTGCAAAAGATCGAATTGATTTAACCTACGAATTCAATGTAAAATCAATGCTAATGACATACATTATATTAAATGGTAAAAATATATTCTATTTATACTTTTAAACCATTCAATATTATAAGTTAACAATATAAATTATTATGATGAAAAAAGGTGTTTTTAAATAAAATATAGCGTGTTTTTACTATTCATTAAAATATGAAAGTTATCAGAAAAATATCAAAACTTTATCCATTGTAAATTTTTATATCCTGATTCAAAATAAAAATTTTATTTTGTCAAATTGACCTTATAAACATTTCAACAACTAGATTTAAAGTGGGAGCGCCATCAAAAGGCGGCAAAACTGCATTTTTTTGAAAAATACATATTTTAACTGAAAAATTTATTTTGTTCTTATACCATGTTCTAGAAAATGTGTAATTTGAATAATAATGTTATCAAATTAAAAAATTATTTAATACTATTCATAACGGCTAGTTCATAATAATATTATAATAATATACTGTTGTTTAGTAAAACCCGGTATTGCGCACAACACACGCTATCGAGGAAGGTCGCGATTACGTGTAATGCAAGCCATGTTAGGGTTGCGTGTTGTGAAAGAATCCTTCATTAGTTCATATAACATAATCCAACAATATTTCATTTATACATTGAATATATATATATATACACTCAATGTTGCGTAGAATGACTATTATAAAACGAACCTGAAATTGTGTGTAACACAATCTAAGAATAGTGTTGTGTATACTTCAAGCTAATACAGTGTGGCGTATAGCACAAGATAATCTTGTTGTATCATAAAAAACATGACATCAAATAAATTAAAAATAATAATTATCATAAAATATCGGTTTGTTACAATGGTTCTCCTCCAGCTGAACATCATCTGGGCTCAAAACATGAGTTGAATCAGGTATATACTTCCTCAACATCGATACATGAAAACATTGTGTACCTAAAACAAACTCTGAGGCAATGCTACAAGGTTTGAAACTAGTCCAACTTCCTCTAGGATTTCAAAGGGAATGATGAATTGCATACGTATCATTCCATTCTTACCAAAATGCATCACACTTTTCCAAGCAGATATTTTATGGAAAACATAGTCACATACAACGAAAGAGAAGCCTTTGCTTCTATTATCTACATAAATTTTCTGCCTACTCCGAGTTGTCATCATGTGTTGCTGGATCATCTTCACTTTCTCAACAACTTCCACTACTAATTTTGGCTTCATAAACATTCTTTCACCGACTTCATCCCTAAACACAATTCTTTGACACCGCTTTCCATACAAAGTCTTAATTGGTGCAATCTGAATACTGGAATGAAAAATGTTATTATATGAAAACTAAACTAAAGAATGATGTTGATCCCAAATTCCTTGGTAGTCCATTGAACATGCTCGAAGCATATCTTCAAATGTTTGAATCATTCATTCTGACTTCCCATCTTATTGAGAATGAAAAGTTATACTGAAATTTAACTCTATTTCCAATGACATCTGAAGTTCCTTCCAAAAGTTAAAAGAGATCTTGGGATACTGATAAAAAACAATGGATAGAGGAACTCCATGTAACCTGACAATCTTGGCGAGTTACAATTGAAAAAGCTGATCCAAAGGCACTGTATCTCGAATATAAATAAAATGTGTATATTTTGTTAGCCGATCCACAATAACCCAAATTGCATTGTTACCTCGAGATGTCTTTGGTAGTCCCACCACAATTTCCATGGATACATTCTCCCACTTCCACTCTGGCACAGCCAAAGGCTGTAGCATCCCCTTCGTTAACTGCCTTTATGCTTTAACCTACTGACATGTCAAACATTTTATGGTAAAATCAGAAATATCCCTTTTCATTCCACCCCACTAGTAATACTTCTGAAGGTCTTTGTACATCTTAGTATTTACAAGATGAACTGAAAATGGAGAACTATGATATTCACACAATAAATATTTATTCAAATGAGAATCACTGGCCACACACAAACTTTTTTAAAATCATAAAACACAAACTTTATCAAGGTTAAATTCAAGAAGCTTACCCATTTTAACCATTTCTACCTTTTTCTTCAACTCTTGGTCTGCCTTCTGTGCTCGCATAATTTTTTCTGACAACAAAGACTGCAGTGAAACCTGAAACAAAACAGATGTATTCCTTCTACCCACAACATATAAGAAAAAATTCATCAAATCATTAATCAAGGGATCACATTCCAAACATAACATGGTTAGTGATGAAAAACGTTTTTAACTAAAGGCATCATCAACTTTGTTTTATTTTTCAGTATGGTAATTGATCATGTAATAATAACACGTTATCAGTTCTATCCATCTTATCTACCTCATGATTAATTATTTCTGAGTGAATATATACTTCAGATTTTATAGTCATTATATAATTGGAATTTGGATCCGTATAAATGATGCCTCAAAATATTCAAAGTGAAAACCATAGTTTCCAATTCAAAATCATGTGTTTAATAATTATACTCATAATGTTTTAGTTGTCTTGAAGAATAATAAATTACCTGATCATTCTACATCAAAAAACAATGAAGTCCCTTTAATGAAGCATCAATGTAGATGAAGAAATCACCATTTCAGTAAGGAAATACCAAAACCAGAGCATTTACCAAGCACTTTATCATTTCCTGAAAACAAACATCACATTCTTCTATCTAAACAAATTTAACCCCTTTCCGTGTTTACTTAGTTATCGGGAAAGATACCGAGAAAATTTCTTAACAAAATGTCAATAATAACTTTCTAATACAAGAAAACTATGAATATCTATAACATTTGTCGGTCTTGGCCATTAAGTAACAACTTTTGTTTTGTCAGGATCAACTTTTATTCCCTCCTTATTTACAATTTTCATAAGAAAAGAAATATGTTGTAACCAAAAATCACACTTGATAAATTTTCCATATAGTTTATTTTCCATTACGGTTTGAAGAACAACCCTTAGATGTTTTTTCATGCTCCTATTTATTTTTATAAAATTATATAATGTCATCAATAAACCCAACCATAAACTTATCCAATAACTCATGAAATAATATATTCATAAGATTCATGAATACAGTAAGTTCATTAGTTAACCTAAATGACATAACAACAAATTCATAATGACCATATCTTGTACGAAAGGATATTTTTGGGATGTCATCTTCCTTCACCTTCACCTGATGGTATCCAAATCTCAAGTAAATCTTGGAAATGTATTGAGCTCTATGGAGTTAATCAAACAAGTCATCGATGTGAGGACAAGGATACTTGTTTTTAACAGTTATTGTAATCAAAGATCTATAATCAATGAAAAGTCTCATGGAACCATATTTATTTTTAAAAAACAAAATAGGGGCTCTCCATGGTGAAGTTCTAGGACGAATGATGCCTTTATCAAGAAAATCTTGCAACTAATTTTTCATTTCAAGAAGTTCTTTTTGAGCTATATGATATGGGTGTTTCTAAATTGGCATAGCATCAAGAACTAAGTCAATTGTGAATTATACTTCCTGATTATGTATGACACCTTGAAAATCATCAGAAAAAGAATGAAGGAATTAATTTACCACATGAACATCATTAATCAGAATGGTTCCCTTGTTTTCAATAATATGTGCAAGATAACATTCATTTCCATCTATCAACTGTTTCTCAGCTTCCTGATAAGTTATCAATTGTATGGGTTCATTCCTGTATAAATACTAAAAATATTTCTGAAAAACCACTTCATTAGTTCTACAGTGAATCTTAGCCGGACAAACAGAAAGATAATCCATTCCAAGAATCACATCGAACTCAACTAAGGGTAAAACAACAAGGTTTTTAGGTTAATTATTTCCACCGAACACAATTGAAATATTGTTATAATTCTTCTTTGCTATAATATTTCACCCTAGTTTTTTAACAACATTTTCATTCCTTATTTGTTGAGGTTATATCTCTAATTTTCGCGATCAGTTATCAGAGATGAAGAAATGTGTCGACCCTATATCTAGAAAAAAATAAGATAAATCTGAATGAACAAACAATGTACCTGATACAACATCATCGGATCTCCTGGCACCTGCTGACATAGTCGCAAAGGACCTCATTACACATTTCTGCTTATAGTCTGGCTTCTTTGAATCATTTGTATCCCTCTTTGGGTAGAAATTTTCATAATGACCCATCTCAAAACATTTAAAACACTTTATAGTTTTCTTATTAGGATTAGTATTGGGATAATTTTCATTGTAATATGAGGCCATATGTCTAAACTTACCACATTTAAAACACTTACCATTTTTTCTAAGACATTCCCTAGGGTGTTTCTTGCCACACATTTCAAAAAATGGGAACTAGATTTTCATACCATCGGATTTATTTGGTTGATTCATACCCAATCCTTTCCACCTAGACCTCATATTGTATTTTTTACAAAAAAGAATGTGATCATCAGAAAACTCCTTCTCTATCCTCTCAACACATTAGAAAAGTTTCTCATTACTTTTGAATTCATAGGAGGCCAATGCCCTTTGATTCCATGTCTTCAGTCCGAAGTAATATTAGTTGATTTTTTTTATCAAGATCCATAATATGATTTGTAGTATACCTCTCTAGTCGGGTGATGATCGCTTCATACACAACCACTGTATCCTCCCCATTTTTCTTGAATTCAAGAGATTGCTTCTCCATCCTATATTACACCACCATAAGAAAATATTTTTCAAGGAAAAGACTTTTAAATTCATCCCATTCTAAGGCATCAAAATACACTCTACCCCTAATATTCCTTACCATTTACCACCCATGATGAGTTTCCCATTAAAAATGTTAAATGGAAAGACTTCTCATTTTATATTCTGAACATCCCATAACATCGAATATCTTTTCAAGGGCTTTGATCCATCCTTCAGCTACTACTGGGTAAGATGTTCTATTGAAAACAAGAGGGTGTTGTCTCATAAAATGTTCCACTAATGACATGTTCAATTGTGGTACCTATATTTTTCCTCTTAAATGGATTCCACAACCATTTATTACATGCGTTAGCTGAGGAATTACTGTCATGAACTTCTTGGTTCCAATCCCTACCATTCTGGGTTATAGATACAGAAGGATGTCATTATTTCAGTGCTTCTCCTCTTCTGCATCCCTGTTCCTTCTGAGGACCACCATTATGAACAAACATATCTTTTATGAAGTAACATGGTAATCTTTAAATGCTATAACATTTAAAAATAATTATTGAGTAAAAATCATTAATGTTATTCTTTTAACATCATCCTAACCCCTAATATTATCTAAACCATCATCTGATACCAAATATAAGGACCCAGCCATATTACATACATAATGTTGAATTTAGTGATGAAAAAAATTATTTTTAAATTGTGTATCTTTTTATGTTTAGAGGTTTAGATAATTGGGAAATAATATATTCATAAAATTACACATTCTTATAGAGCGGATACCCTATTAACATTTTCCATTTATTTCAAAATTTAAAACATTAAAACATTAAACACGATTCCTTGAAAATTATTCAACATTAAACTTGTATTACTTATTTTTATAACACATCCATTAACATATAAAAATCATTTAAAACAAGACAAGAGAAGAAAAACTCATTAAGGGATATAAAAAGAAGGAATGAACACATCAGTCCATGAATACTTGTAACGTATGAAATCATTTTCAGAAAACATACTTATCACCCATATATATATATACACATATTTTGAAACATGAGATTTACAAAATACCAAAGAACATATGTAGAACCAAAATGGTATCTTGTTTCATTACTTAGATAATCTTGTTTCCCTCTCGACTACCTTATAATTTTCAACCCTCACGTTTATCTAACTATTTTTGTAACCATCATAGTTACACTTGGAGTAACCATACGACCGACCTCCAACATACCCAATGCATTGGAGGGATATATAGGACCCACCCTTTATCATAAAAAATTCCCTAGAACAGGAAAATAATTATACAACATGAATAATAACATAAAAACATTTCTTTTGAATTTTGTAAAATAGAGTTTAAAAAGAGGATTTTAAAAGAAAAGCCCATTACATAAATCATATATTTGTAGCAAGACATAATAGATACAATAGGATATGTTCATACACTATAATTAGACATAATTGAAAATAATATAAGCAAAACCCATCACACAATCAATTTTAATAAAACAGAAATAACGATGTATATGGTTAACCCAAAGAATGGAAATAGGGTTAAGAATTCCTTTACCTAAGGCTTTCCTTACATCAAAATTGTTTAAAAATCCAGTATAATTGATAAAACAGTGTTATTATTATTTTACAAAAAAAATCATATATATAATATATTTTATGATCATTTCCTAACCTCATTTCACCCCCTAATTGTTAGTATTTTGTTCATTGCACCGTTTTGGGTGAGTTCTTTACATGATTTTCATGACCGATTCATGATGGATGTTCTAGTTGATTGGAGATAAAACTACAGAATTGGAATGGAAATGTATTTTTAAATTTCAGGTAGCATAATTTATTCCATTTATCATTTTGATTTTTTATATGAGGATGATTAATAAGTTAAAACATTAATGATATTCGTTTAAATCATTTTAGTGGTTCTTTGATAATAACATCTTTATTTTGCCTTACAAATTAAAACCATGAGTAAAAAAGATTTCCAGAACCACTGATGAGACATAATAAATATTTTATAACTAGGTTCAACCATATAAATGGTTTCATGACCATACTTGAAAGAATTAATGACAATTGAAACCACATCATCCACGATGTCTGTAATTAGACACATCAGAGACAATGTTTTTATTCCTTGAATAAGTGGGAGGGGAGAAGAAGAATGATGATGAATTTTGCATAAACATGAGAAAATATAGAATATACATGATTTCATGAAATTTCATTCCTCTTGGGTAAGAAGAGATGATGAAATAATAAGAAAATAAAAGAACATAAAATAAAAGTATAATTGAGAAATCCCTTACAAAAATTTGATTGCATAACGGCTATGTAACGTGGTTTTAAAAAACATTAGAAAGATATGGGACAAGGGTAAACAATCCAAAAATGAATCATAATACAGAATATATCATTAATAATAAGGACATAAGAACATTGTATGAAAACATTAAAGTAATATCTCATAAAAGAGAACATGAATGGAAAAAGAAAGAAATTGAGAGTTTTGTTACCTTGTAGATTAACTCCTTGAACATTAAGGTTGGGACCTTGGGGGATTCATGAAACCTTTGGAGGGATAATAGGTATTTAAGGAAGCCAGAGATTTAATTATGGGGAATTTAGAATGAATTTAATTAATGAATGGGTAGGTATTTATAGAAAAAGTGAGGGTTTATTTTAATAATTTCCAAGGGACACCTCATTAGTGGTTTCAAAACCTTGGGCTTACCCATGGTATGTGCCCATGGTATAAGCCATATGGGACACCTCATTACTTATATTACTATACAAATGTCTACTAGATTTATTTCTTCATTATTACATCAGTAATGAAGTCATTAACACACCGAAAATCAATTCTGTATTTTTTATTATTCATCGTAAAATCAATTGTTTCGGAAAAATCCCCAAAATTCAACATAACCATTTATCAACATTTATAATTCAAAAATGAATTCCTTTTTTCTAAAACTATTTTCTAAATATTTTTAATTTCATTTTCTTAAAATAATATTTAATTAAAAAATTAATAATTTAAAAACTATAACTATTTTTATATCACATTTAAAAATTAATCAAGATGTCATTATCTTAAATTCGTATGAATATAAAATAATAATACAATTTACTATTCATTAGATTCATATAACTATTCATAAGGGTTTGTTACTATTCACAAAAAAACAATTTGGTTCCAATAGACTCAAAATAACACACTGAACACAATTGTAGATGACCATTTTATGATATTCAAAACATAGAAGAAGTAAAATTATTTTCAAAGTCTACATATAAATATCTACATTAAACAAAATTTCAAGAATTTAAATTTATTTTTATTAAACCTAAGGGTGTTACAAAAATTGTTAGTTGTAAACAATTGCGGCGTACTAGTAGTTTATAGGGCACAAGCAGGGTGGTGCACAAATAAAGTGGTGCACAAGTAGGGAGGCTTGCAAGAAGGGTTATGTGCATGTAGGTAGGTGCATAAGTAGGGAGGCATGTAACCAGGGAGTGGTCCACAAGATTTTTTCTCTAGGAGGTTCTTACCAGCTTCTAAGTAGGAAATTGAAGAATTGTATGAAAAGTATTGATTTCTGGATTGTTTTCAATGTGTTATATTAGTGAAAGGGAATACCATACTCATTTTATTCCACATCAAAGGATTCTTTTCTATTGGATTGTGTGGTAATGGATTGTTTTCATACCATACAAATGACATAGCTAGTCTTATTGAGTTGTGAACCTTGTAAATATTGTCTTCCTATGGTTGTGTGTGTTTAGTAATGAATTAACTCTTTAATAGGAAGTGAAGGATGTTTAAAAAAGAATGAAACATAAAAATAAAAATATATCACTAATTCACCCCCTCCCCCTATCAGTGATAATTGTATCAAAATTATGAGCTTCAATGGTAACAGAGTCATATTCACTTCATTTGTTCTTTGCTGAAATTGTGATGGAGAATCTAAATTTTGTAAATACTATGGGGATTCCAGTATTTGATGGAAACAACTCTCGTATTTGAAAAAAATTAATGATTACTTATCTCTTGTCTCATGGGTATAAAGTTCATGAAACTATAATTGATGTATTTCCTCCTATTGATTACAGGGTTTCTCTTACTCATGTCGATAAGAAGAATCATTAAAATGATAGAAGGGAAAAAATTCCATACTATGATCACTTTTGAGAGTGACATTCTACTAGTGAAAAGTATCAATATATTTAAAGGTATCCGGGATATGTTAATGAACATTTATGAAGGAAATAAAAAATTAATGAAGGAAAAACTACAAATCTGGAGGCTAAAGTCTGAAGAATTGATTGTTGGAGAATCTGAATCTGTTGGGGACTTCATTACCAAGGTAAATTGCATTGTCAGTATAATCAGATGTCTTAAGGATGTGTTGGAGGATTATACAGTTGTTGAAATTATATTGAGAATTCTTTCTAACATGTTTTATGCTAAATTTTCCTCATTGGAAGAATGAGACCCTAAAACATTATCGCTGGATGATTTTCATATAATGCCCATTACTTATTAAATTATAAGGGATAATACTATGAGGGGAAAAATTGATATAGAAATCTGATTCAAGGATGAAAAAGATAGAGAAGTCCATGGAGAGTTCTATTAAAGACAAAGCTGGAGAATTTGATTTTGATGATGAGGTATGTAAATTTTTTTATGAAATTTTAACCTTGTTTTCTTAGTGTTTGAAAAGAGGTATATAGAAATAAAATGGGAAACATCCCTTAAAATGTTTTGAATGTGGGGTCTTTAGTCGCATTGCAGATAACTATCCTCAAAAGAAGAAAGAAGAAGAAAATGATAATGATGACAAAAAGACAATAAGGTTGTGCAAGGAACAAGCTGCCAATGATAAGTTTTTTTCAAAGGGGATGGATACAAAGTTCCTCAAATCAAATGGAAGAATCATTTTATCTAATGAAGATGAATATGAATATAATGAAGTCGAATCTGAGAAATCGTTTTCTAAGATAGCTAGAAATAATACCTTAATTGCAGTAGTGGATATTAATGATTATGGGAGTAGATGTTATGAAGAAGTTGAAACTCAACTTGAATATCATCAGAAAGACGAGTTGATAGAATGTTTGTGGAAGACAAAAAGTCTTGAGATGGAAAACAAGAAGTTCATAAAATAAAATGAAACATTAAAAAATAAAAAAGGTTTTCCTAATGAGAATTTAATGATGGAAAGAGAGATTGATGAAATATATAATTCTCTTAGGAATAAAATGTATCATAATGATCATCATGATGTAAAGCTGAAAGAAAAGGAAGAAGAGTTGGAACTCTTCCAATAGAAACTTTCTAAAGCTAAATAAATGAATATTGGTTTCAAGAAATAATTCTCATAATTTTGTGAATGTTATAGTAAGAATAAACCAATGTAAGATCAAAAAATGTAACCTTCAAATGATAAGAAGAAAGATGGAACATGTTCTAATATGAACAAAGATGGAAATACTATGTATGTGACTAATGTTAGCAATGTCTATAAATCATAACTATATTAAAATAGTGATACTAAATATATATCTATTGCTTATGGTTTTGATAAGTCTGAACATAATTATGATCTATAGAAGAATGTTACAATTAGAAATAGAAAGCTGATGGTGAGTAGAGTTCTAATAAGAAGAGTGTTGAGAATAATGTTTACAATACTGGTCATTATGAATTTTCATAGGGAAATATTCATTATATGGATACTGGTGGTATTTTATTGGATTTAGAAACCTAGAAAATATATGTTGGTTCAACAAGCAACTTTTCTACTATTCCACTAGTAATGGAATACTAGGTTTGAGGGGGATTCAATCTTCTCCATAGTTGATGTACCAGAAGAAAGTTAATAATAAATATGAGAAGGCTAGTGTGAAAGTTGAAAATAGGTTCCAACCGTTAGAAAATATTTTTGAAAGATGTAAACAGGCCGGAAATTTACCTAAATAATGTCTATTTTTATTTCTATCACAACAAAAGGTTCTTAACAAATATCAGAAGCTGAAGGTGAAGAATGAAATGGAAGAACAAAAAGATCTTATTGTGTAAAAATTGTTGAAATCTACAAAAGGATAACGTCCATGAATTCTTAATAGCAGGTGTTCTTCTCATATGACAGGAGACATAAAAGTTGCTAAAGAATGCGAATTAATTGAATGAAGGAATAGTGAAATTTGGATATTATAAAACTCTATTGATCAAAGGTGTTGTATCATCCATCATTGAGAAAGAAAAAATTAAATCTATGAAATCAATATATATTAATGGGATGAAACACAATATGATGAGTGATTCACGACACTGTGATGAGGGAAATGATGTTATCTTTATAAAATATTGGTTTTTGGAGAAAAGTGAAGATAATGTAAATGTATTGAAAAGAGGCCAACATACAAAAGAGAACTTGTTCTATGTCGGTGAAGTGCAGAACTCCTGTTACATGGGGAGAGTGGATGAAAATCTGTTATGGCATAAAATTCTAGGACATATGTGTCAAAGATATATGTGCAAGTTATCAGTGTGTGATAGTGTCTAAGATATTCCTGATTTATGAATAAGAAGAGATCAGTGCTGCACTATTTGTGAAAAAGGGAAGATTACAACCATTATGCACAAGAGAGTTGAAATTCATTCAAAATAATCCATTGAATTTATACATTCTAATATCTATTGACCTATGAGAAAGAAATTAAAAAATGGAGATAGGTAGATCATTAATTTCATTGATGAAATTAATCACATTACTTGTGTTATGTACATGAGATAGAATTCAAATGCTCTAAAAATGTTTAAGAACATTGGGGGGAAAGAAAATACGGAATGTGAGTATTCAATGTAGAAGTTGAGAACTGATAATGGTAGAGAGTATAAAAATAAAGAGTTTGAATATTATCTTGATAAGCACGTAATTTTTCATGTGTTCAGTTCACCATACACACATCAACTGGATGGTGTTGCTGAAATAAAGAATTTAAGTCCAGTGGAAGTAGGGAGAACTATGTTACTTGAACGTAGTATTTATCGTTATTATTGGAGGCATGCCATGAGAACTGCTGTATATATTTAGATCCAATTTTTCTATATCCCAAATTCATATATGACTTCATAAAAAATGTTCTATGAAAAAATATCCAATAATGAAACACTTAAGTGGTTTTTGAGTTCATGCATTATAAAAAGGAAAGGTTAAATCCTTGGTAAGAATGAGAGAATAGTATATGATGTAAATTTTCATTTCTATGCTCTAGGAGGAATAGGATATATAAGTATCAACAAAGAAACAGGGAGAAGTATTGATTCTGTAGATCTGAATTATGTTTAAAATATTGAGAATGAAAATAGGCTTATGATGATGTGGAAGATGTGTAAGATAAATTTTTTTTTTAACAATTTTCAAAATGCTTCAGATAGTGGTAATCCTACACAAGAAGAAGAAATCGACTTAGAAATTTCATGTGATGAGTAATAAGTTCCAATAGATCAACCATGGTTAAGGAAGAAAAATGTATATCAGAATATTATTATTTATCATCATTAGAAAGATGAAATAAGAAGAACATCAAAAGTTTTGACACACACTTCACATTATTCAAAAGTCGATCCGAATTATGTGAATGAAGATTTTGAGCATCCTAAATGGGTTCAAGATATGAATGAAGAGCATAACCAGATTGAGAAGAATGATAAATGGGATATTTTATATAATCCAGACGATAAGAAAATTATTAGTAGAATGTTGGTTTTTCGGAACACACTGAATGTAAAAGGGGAAGTGATAAGAAATACATCATGATTTTTTTGAAAAGGGTATTCACATATTGAAGGAATTGAATTTGATGAATCCTTTTCTCTAGTGGAAAGGTTAGAAACAATCAGATCATTTTGACTATGGATATATGACGTGGTTACAATATCTCTAAAATGGATGTAAAATATGTATTCTCGAATAGTGATCCTGATGATGAAGATTACATCAATCATCCTTGGGGATTTGTTATTGGGAAGGATAAAATTTATGTGTGGAGGATGAAGAATTCTTTTTATGGGATAAAATAGGCTCCAAAGGCATGGTATTTTTAATTGGATACTTTTTTGAGGAAGATGAATTTCATGAAGGGTAGAGTTGACCGTAACGTTTAGATCGAGAAATGTGAAGAGTTTTCACTCATCATAATTATTTATATCAATGAAATTATATTTGTCGGAAATTATAAAAGATCATGTGAAAGCTTTCCTGACTAGATTAATAAGTCATCTAAGATTTCCTTGATGGTATAAATTAAATACATTCTTAGGTTACATGTTTTATATAAAAGGAAACATATTTTTCATTCTCATGAAATGTATGCTATGTAACTTCTAAATAACATTGGAACTGAAAATTCAAATCTAGTTTCCACACCAATATCAGTTGGAACCAAGTTGTATAAAGATGGAGAATGCAATGAAGTTGATCAAAGAGATTTTTGCAAGGTGATTGGATGTTTATTATATTTGGCTGCCTCAAGACCCAACATTGTTTATGTTGTTACCTTATAATCAGGGTTTTAGAGTGCTCCTAAAGATCAAATTTAATTGTTAGAACAAGGAATTTTAGATTTATAAATGGAATATAATTTTTTTGTAATTTGGTATGATGGAGCAGAAAATATTGATTTTTATTAGGAATTTAGATATTGATTGTGAAGGAAATTTTGATAAGGAAGACCCAAATTTGACAGTGTTTTCTTTCTAGGGAAACTATTTGTTAGATGGCATAAAAATAAATAGAATTCAGTGACAATTAGTATAGCTGAAGCTGAGTATGTTTCTGCCACTCAAGCTGCTACCCAAATTTTATGGATAAAGACTCAGTTGCAAGATATACTTGTTGAAGTGAAGCTACCCTTACTCTTGATATTCGATAATCAGTGTGCATTAAATATTACAAGGAACCTGGTAAAAATTCTCATTCCAAACACATTGACATAAACTAACACATCATCAATGATCAGGTGGAGAATTTTTAATTGAAGCTGGAGTACATTCCTACATCGCAACAAGTTAATGACATATTCACAGAACCTTTACCAAGGAACCATTTGCTAAATTGAATATCAACATGGGTGTCAAACCTCCTTCTCATCAATGTTGAGGTATGTGTGTCTGTCCCAACACTCATCTTACATATGGATTATTTTTTCAAGGGGTACAATTGTTTCACAAATCCATCCTTATAAAATCATGAATAATGGGGGAGTTGTGGGTATCCTGTGAATTCAGTATGTATGTGGTGAACTATTATATCTATTTTTTGGAGTGGTTGTAGGAATACAATTTTAATATTCTAAAGAAAATGAAGAAGTGATGAATACATAGGTAGATAGTCGGGATGATGTTCTAAAGAAGGTGGTTTAGGAGATATGATAATGAAATTTCATAGTTCCTAATTTTGGATAGCATGGTGTTAGATGTCAACAATGCATATTTCCTACAATGAGATAGCTCATTAAGGATTATAATTGTTGATAAGTAATCAATTTCTTTAGGTTACAAAGTTCAGTGATTTATGAATCATGGGGGAAAAAAAATCAAATGGGAGAGATTGTTAGGACCAAGTTTGTTGGGTAAGGAAGTTTGAAGAGTTTTGTTTTTCAGAGTGTTGTCTTTTGTTGTCAAATTATATATATAATTTCACTTCGTAAAATCCTTGGTGAACAACGAGAATGGAAAAAAATGATGATGATTTTCTGATTTTTAATTCACAAATATCCTTAGTCTGTAGAATTTTTGATGCAATCATTATGAAGGATAGGGGAGTAAAGAAGTGTTTTTGGAAAAGGAATCAAAGTAGGAAAAATGTATATGTGAGGCACTTGTATAAGTGGCACACAAGTATATTTTTCATGCAAGTCATATTTCAAGATCAAAACTACAAAATATGAAAATGTAAAGTTAGTATCATGGATGTTCAACGGTGGAACACAAGTAGGAAGTGGCGTGCAAGTATAAATGTTCCGTAAGTTTATGTTGAACACAAGTCATATTTTCATGTCATCAAATCAAAATATGACAAATGAAGAAGAGTGGAATGCAAGTGATGGAGTACCGAGCAAGAATGAATGGAACAAAAGTTTATGTGGGGAACAAATCCCCAAAATGTCTATAAATAGACGGTTACCCTCCTCATTTTGGTGATCTCAACACTGAAGAAAAAATTTTAGATCTGATTGATCAAGTAGTAGAATATGGCGTCCAAGATGAAGTGTCATGCATGTCGTGTGTTGTGAAAAAATGTGGTGTTCAAGTTGAAGTGGTGGCCAAGTTGTATGTTTTGTGCAAGATAGACGTTGTGTGGATGAAGAGTTTTTGTTTACCAGCATGAAGTGTTCCTAAAATTGTGAGTTGTAATCAATTGTGGCACGCAAGAAGTTTTTTGTTTGCAAGAAGAGTGGCGTGCATGTAGAGGGGTTTGCAAGAATAGAGGAGTGCATGTAGAGAAGAACACAAGCATAGTGGCACACAAGAACGTAGGTGAACATGAAGGGAGGAGCCCAAGAAGAGAGTTGGGTGCAAGCTGTTTTCACTAGGAGGTTCTTACCATATTCGCGGTAGGAAATTGAAGATTTTTTTAAATTATTTGATTCATGGAAGTTCTTTAAGAAGTAGAATAAATGACATTATCCTATTTCTTCAAAGAGGGTGCACACATAATATTATATTTTTCTCAATGTTCTACATGAGAGAAAGTGTATATCCTACTCATTGTATTCCGCATCAAAGGATTTATTTCTAGTAGATTGTGAGGTACTGGATTGTTTTCGTAACATAAAAATGATGTAGATACTCTTATTAAGTAGTGAACATTTTAAATATTTTGATTATATGGTTATGTGTGCTCTGTAGGGAAGAAACACATTGACAGGAGGTGAAGGTTGTTTAAAAAATAAGTAAACATAAAAAGAAAAAGATATCACTAATTCCCCCTCCCCCTCTTAGTGACACTTGGATCCTAAACAGGATACATCATAATAGAAAGATAATTGTTTTATTTATTCATTTATCCATTCTCTATTATATCATTACAATTTTGGTAATTATGCTTTGTGTGATTATGATCACTCCATTTACACAACGCAATTATATATTCTTTATGATTGAATCATTAATTGTTACACATTTTTTTGTCATAACCACTTAGATTGTGATCCAAAATAAACTTACTACGATTAAATCATTTTTGAGATGTGAATATAATTAATTTAAAATACGACATGTGGAAAACTTATCATATCCAACTAATAATGTTAATTTTTCTGTCAGACCAAGGATGCTGCCCGATTATTTTTTTTATACCAAAGAGGTATGTAAATATTATTAGTTTAATTATATTAAAATTAGTTTCCTCTATGTATAAAAAAATGTTTTTAAACTCAAAATTTACCCCACTTGTATTTTGATATCTACATAGACATTATGATTAAAATTTTATTTATTAAAGGTAGCTTCTACATTTCATATGTTTTCATAATGCACATTTTTAATCTTCGTTATATTTATTTTATAAAATTTATGTTTATAAATATTTGTTAAACTAACATGTTATGTGTAAAATGAAATTTTATATTTTATTAATGTTTACAGTTCTTAATATCAGTTCAATTGAGAATCTCTGTCCTATAATACCACCCATTGTTTTATAGAAACTATTATGTCTACTTGAGAGACAAAATTCATACCTTTTTAATCAACACTTGAGTTGATAACTTTGTTATGTTTACTAGATAGTATAAAATTACAAATAAAGAAGTTATACTCTTTACCAATCAAGAGAAATTAGAATATCTTTTGAAATATAAGGTAAAAATACATTACAGTATTCTTAGAATATAAATATATATTTACAAATTTCTCTTGTGAAGCAGCCAAAAATATTTAGAGGAAGCTAGAAATTACTCATTTTGGTAGGTCTAAAGTTGTTGAAACAAGAAGATCCATACTAAGATAAGGTTATTAATATTTTGAATCTACTTATAGAGAAATTGTTGTTAAGGTCCAAATAACGTTCATAAAAATGGAGAACAGTTTACAATATGTGGTAGATAAAGGATTGTATGATGATATCCTTGTAGAATATATTATAGATAACATTCCAAATGAATTGGAATAAAAAAATAATAGGTGCTAATGAGTAAAGGAAAGTCACAAATGTAACTCTTAATGTGTAGTGTGGAACACTTTTTCATCACAAGAACATATTGATAAAGATATTTTCATTAAGTAAAAAAATAATGGTTGAATTGCTTTTACTTCAACATAAAATCAAAAGAAAATAACGAATCTTGAAAAGATAGTTGATTTATTGAAGAAAAAGAAAGATATTATTCAATCAGTCTCAAGAAAATTAGGACATTATTAAAATGAATTAGATAATAATTCATCAAGGATTAACTTGATTTTTGGAAGAAATATTTTCAGAATAAATATAAGAAAAGTAACGAGGAAAATAAATATATTGAAGTTACCTATTATGAATGAATAAAGTATAGACATATAAGAACTGATTTTATCATGATGTAAAGAAAATATATAACTGAAAGGTATTCTACTAGAAATAAAAAATGTATTACAATCCAAAATGAAAGAAATTATTGAATTCCAATTACTAATAGAGTTCTAATTATATAGATTATTCAAATGATTCTTCAGACATTGAGAATTATAGATTGAAAAATATTGGTCTTTATGCCAGAATACATTTTGAAAAGAAGCGATTTCTAGAAAATTTATAAACTTATGATTCATTAACTAATATGTTATTAAATAAAATATATCATGATAAGAATGGTTATTTTTCCTACGATGAAGAGTATTCCTATACCGAAGATAAATCCAATACATTATATGAAGAATTATTTGGATTTTAAAAATTACATATGAATTAGAATGGAATTTTTTTTAAGAAACATGATAATGAAAATTATAGAATAATTTTTTGGGGAAAATAAGTATCATATCTTTCTAAATATTTTGATCAGATATTTTTTGAAATTTATTATATTTTTAAAAGAATTTAGGAATGTTATTTTGAGAAAGATATGATTTCAAAATATTTTGAAAAAGTTATATATGAGAAAAATATTTTCCAATAAAAATAAAATCTAAAACTAATAATAATGTGGATAAGAATTTAGTTATAAAACTAAATTATTAAATGTTCTCTTTAAATGAATATTTTAAAATATTTACCACTGGTAAAGAAGGTTTTGATAAAATATAGAAACAACTTCATCAATAATGTAAAATTTTAGGAAAGGGATATACTCATTAAAAACCATATATTTGGTAAATAATTTTTGTGCAAAAAAATAACCCATTTGCACAAAATTTAAAATCTTCGGTCATTGGAATAAAATGGGTTACTTTAATAAAATTCACTATTTTGAGATCTACAAAGAAAATTCATCAAAAAAATATGGATTCTTAAAATCATTCATTCCATAATTTCTAGATTCATGAATGATTTGATTACGCAAGCCTAATTTTTTCATTTTTTGAAAAATGAAGGAAGTAGCGACAAAAAAATATAGTACATGGATAGTAGATGTTCCAATTATATGAATAGTTACAAAGCCTTCTTTAAAAATATTTTTAAAATGAAATTTAGAAGAGTTAACTTCAGAGACAATGCTCATGGAATGATTTTTGGTATAAATAATATAGTTCTTCTTGGAAATGATTTGATTTCAAATGATTTATTTGTAAAATGTCTTAATAATAACCTTATAAGAACAATTAAAGTATTTGTTGAAGGATACCTAGTGAATTTTAGGAATGATAAATGTTTAGTAAACAATTCCATGGATGAATTATTTTTTCTTCCCATTGACATGAGAATGTTAACACACTAAACATAGAAGACCTCGAGAGTGAATAATTTCCTTGAATTAGTGATATATGAGACCAATATTTGTTATGTAATAGAATTTTTGGACACTATAACCTTAAAAATTTATATAAATTTTCTAATAAAATAATTGTAAAGGTTCTACCATAAATTTGATTTTATTATTCAAAAGTAGATGTCCCTTGTCAACATGGAAAGAAAAAAAATTCATGAATTAAATCTATTAGGGACATCCCAACTATTGAGGCTGTAAAGTTGGTTCACATGGAATTATTATTTCTTACAAAAACTATAATTATTGGAGGCATGTACTATGTATTTTTTTAGTTGATGATTACCCTATATATACATTGTTCGATTTTCTAGAAATAAAATTTAAAGACTATTTTAATTTTAAAACTTATGTAGCTAATATAAAATATAATAAAGAAATATGATTGATAATTATTTGTAGTGATCATTATATATAATTTTTAAATTCTAATTTTGAATCCTTTTGTAGTAAAAAAGGAATTACACATTACTTCTTAGCTCCCAGAACTCAACAAAAAATGGTGTTGTTGAAAGAAGAAATAATATTCATCAAGATATAATAAGATCCATGAATAGTGAATATTATATTGAAAAACACATTTTAGATGAATTTTTGAGTATTTCTTACTATGATATAAGTTGAGTATTAATTATACAATTTCTTAATAAAAACCCGTATG
Organism: Viscum album; assembly: GCA_963277665.1. NCBI lineage: Eukaryota > Viridiplantae > Streptophyta > Magnoliopsida > Santalales > Viscaceae > Viscum > Viscum album. The sequence goes on along the minus strand of OY728148.1, from coordinate 488,502,840 downwards.
ATTTATGGACCAGCCGAAAAAAATTTGTATAACTCAATGTATTTGGATGAAATGTATTAAATTTGAATACAAAATATAATTTACATGAATTATCACCCATATATGATGAAATTATTTTCATAGGCTAATAAAAAACATCAAAATAATATATACTTTTTAATAAAAACAATTGCATTGTTGCGGAAAAAATACATGTTAAATTTTCTAAAAATGATCATTTTATTTTTTAACAATTCCAACCTATATCGTTTTATGTGTTTTAAAAAATTGATTACCAACCATTGATAGAAGACCCTTCTAATAAGGAAAATACTCATGATTTTTTTTTGTGGGATACATTCTAAATTATATTGATGAAAACTTTTCACAAAACCCAATTAAATTGATTCTTAAGAATCATCCTGGTGATAATATCATTGCAGATGTCAATCAAACTATAAGGACTATAAGTTCATTGAGAATTGAAGTAGAACATCAAGAATTTTGTTCTCAATTTGAACCCAAAATTACTGATGAGGATTTAGGTGATGAAGATTTTATTAATGTAATGTATGCTGAACTAAATGAATTTAAAATGAATAATGTCGGGACCTTGGTTGAAATTCCTAAAGAAATATCATTAATTGGAGTAAAATGGCTATTCGAAAAAATGTGATGAAAATGAAATAACAACTTGATATAAAAACATACTAGTTTATAAAAGTTATAATCAACAATAATTAATATATTATGAAGAAACCTATACTCTGGTAGATATACATGAATATATTCGAATACTATTAGCTTCTACAACTTTCATTAATTTCCATCTTTTTCAAACGGATGTGAATTGTGATTTCCTTAATGAATATGTTAATGAGTGTGTTTTTGATGAACAACCTAATAGTTTAGAATACAAAAACATCATGAATACATTTTTAAACTTAATAAATAATTATATGTACTTAAGGAATCCCTTATATCATGGTATGATAGATTAATAGGGTTTATGTTACAATTTTTTTTATGTGAACTACTCATCTGACTATTTTTATAACGAATGAAAATAAAAATATATTTATTATTAATATTTAGGTTTATTAAATTATATTTACATAAATTAATAAATTATTAAAATATTATTTTGGGAATCTTATAAAATATGATTCTAAAATGAATAATATGGGCGAGTTAACATTCATTCAGGGTTTTCAAATTTATCAAAAACCCGAATGAAATTTTATATCCCAATAAGAGTATATTAAATATATTCTTAAATTGTATGGATATGATGATACAATACATATAAGTTCTCCAATAGGTACTTCAAATACTCTTAATATTTATGAAGCTAGACAACTAGTAAATCAAAGAACTTTTAGAGGGATGATAGGAACCATACTATACTTATTAGCTAGCCATCCATAATTAATGCTTTCAGTATACTTATATCAAAAGTATAAAGAAAATATAAAGGAAACCAATTTAAAATATGTAAAATAATGCTTCATTATTTAATGGGAAAAATTTATTTATGACTATTGTATTCTTTTGGAAATTGTTTTTGGATTAAAATGTTTTTTGGATGCTAACTTTGGTGGTTTTAGAATGGATAGAAAATGTACAATTGAAACTTTTAATTTCTTAAGTGATTCATTAGTTTCTTGGTCATTTGAAAAACAACAACAAGTATGACATTCCATATTCGATGATGAATATGTGGAATCTGGGTATTGTTGGGCTCATGTTTTTTGGATGCAACACACAATCAATGAATATGTCATGAGTTTTTCTGAAACTCAAATACTTTGTGATAACACTAGTTAAATAGATTTATAGAAAAAAAACTTACATAACACTCTCATGAAAAAATGATATTAGGCATCACTTTATTAGGGATCAAACACTTATACACGATATCTTTTTTCAATTCATCACAACACAAAAAAAAATAGCTATTTTTTTAAAAATTAATTACCTTATAAAAGATAAGAATACATTAATGAGAATCTATTAATGATCATTTTAATGTAATCATTCATATCTACTTGTTGATTAAATCACAACCTTACATTATGTTACTCAATTTTAATGGGGAGAGCATATTACTGAATGTTTTATCCTTTTATTTTATCCTATATTTTTATACTCATAAGTTTTCTTTCCTTATTAATTTTTCATACTCAAAATTTTTTGTACTCATTAATTTTCATACTCATATTTTTTTCATAATCATAAATTTTCATAATTATAAATTTTTAGACACTTAATTTTTCTTACTGATAAATTTTTCATACTCATAAATTTTACATACTCATAAATTTTCATACTCATAAATTTTCATACTAAAAAATTTTCGTACTCAATTTATTTTTGTATGAAGTTGTTCATTTGCTGAAATAAATATCAAAACCAATGGATCAATTCCATGACACTGAAAGTTTTGATTTATTACCTTATACATTTTAAAATATTTTTTGTCATTTTTTTATTTTATTTAAAATTCCTTTATCATATTTATTTTCAATATGATAAATTATTGATTTTTAAACCTTATTAGATTCATTATGAATAGAATATTTTAATTTAAAAAACCATTAGAGTTCAAAAAAATTCAATTAGTGGATCTTTTTTTATCTAATTTGAGCCATAGTATCTAAATAATCATATTTCTTATCTTATATAATGTGTCCCCCTAACATGTCCCACAATAGTTGTCTCTTCATTATGAAGAACATATATAGTCCATTAAGTAGTCGAGTCTAATGTATTACATGGCCAATGTTTTTCATTGTACACATGTAAGAAAGAACTGAATACTTTCACACCATGTCTAAAAAATTTAAGTCTATGGTTTCCTAAATTGATTTCTCAAGGATTATATTCATTGGAGAAGGGTTAGTTACCAGAGATTTATATGATTAGTATGATTTATTGTTGAAAAAAATTATTCAATTATAAGTACAAGAATATTTTTTATAGAAAAACACAAATATTATCAACAACCTATTTTCATTGATGATGTTAGACAATTATACGGTATCATTGATGTTGATAATGATTTAACACTAACCTTTTCAATGTATGATAAATATTTTACTATATCATAAAATCAATACACATTATCTTTGTGTTCTAGAAGAAGGTGTTTCCCTATGTCCATATCACATTCTTCTAAATTAAAACTAAACATTAATTAAAATTTTATCTGAAAAAAACTTCTAAAATTTCTTGACAATAAATGAAAAACTACTCATCATTCAATGGAGAATCACCTTACAAATCTATGGATGAAAGGTTTTTTAATTTTAAGAAATGGTTATAGTGAAACTCTTAATGTTTTACTTGTGTTTATTCTTTATTTTTTGCATATTATGAGGAAAATGAATTTGATGGGTTATATTTTTATAACAATCATAAGTAATGAGAAATTATTTCCGAACTAATTATGTTTCCAACAATTTTGAGTAAGTTGATTTTTGAATGTCTGAAATCCTATAATCTCACACTCAAGTCTGTGTTGATAATTTTGAATACTCCTTAGATTAGTGATTCTAATATAAATTTTATGAAATTTATTTTTGATTCAGAATCAAATATGTTTGTTAATGTTGATGAAGCTGATGTTCTAAAAGAAATTGTCGGAGGAAGTGAGGATATTCAAAGACAACTAGTAATGATTGTTTAAATGAAATAAAAGAATTATATATATAAATTGTCTATAAATCCAAATAATAAAAAGAATTTATTTGATGAAATTTGTGAAAAATGGAGAAATGATCATGAATAAAAAAATAAGGAGTGCTCTAGTTTGGTCTTAATCTAGATGAATATGTAGACAAAAAATCTGGACCCAAGATGTTTTGAAAGATGAAGAGAAGAATACGAATTTGAAAATGATAATGGATGAAGTTTTATATATTTATATGTTATTGAAGAGTGTAAAAAATTAAATTACATCAATTTCTATCTAGGAATAAATAAAGAAAAAACAATCACTTACTCCATCCATGAAATGGAAATGAACAAGAAAAAATTTGGTGAAGAATCAGCTCCACCAAAAATCCCTCAAGAAATTGAATCAGAATAACAATATGATACTCAAATGAGAAGAATAAATGAGTATCTCAGTGAAGATGAATAAATATGTTAAAATTATTAGGTAAAAGAAAATGAAAAAGAATAAGAAAATATTGAATATGAAATTGATATGGAAGATGGTTAGGAAGAAAAATGCCAATCCAATTGAATAAGAATAATATATTCTGATGATATTTCTTTAAAATTTCCCTCTAATGTAGTAGAGTCATATAAAAAGTTATTCATAGATTTCAAAAAATTAATGTAATTCATATGTTAGATAAAATGTTATTTGACTAGGACTAATGAAGGTCATAAAAAATAATTGGAAAAAGATGATGCTAAAATTCATTCATGAGGATATCCTGATTATGTGTAAGAAATTGATTCCAAGAATAGTATATCTTAGAAATGAGATCCAAACATTGTTCAAGCCATAAAATTAATTGAAATTAATATTCCATATCTTGCTTTTATTGGAGTAAAATTTAATTGGATATCGATAACAAAAACAAAATAACTAAGAGAATCAATATTCTAAGTGAAATACTGATCAATCATGAGACTAAATTCAAATTGTTCGATAAATGATTATGGGAACATAGAATGATGTTTATAAAGGGGGGAAGAGGTCACATAAATCTGATTTGAGTATAAAACTTCATAAATAGTTATTTGAAGATATTATAAATATTTTTAATGAGGGCTTATTTATTTTTAAAATGTTTCCTATTGATACAACTCAAAAAATGAAAAACATATGAAGAACAAAAGATAGTAAATATGAATAATTAAAAGAGATTGAAAATAATCAAAAGATCATTCAATCTTAAGTCTCAAGGATGATGTTTTAAAAATATGATACACACTATTTGAAAAAACAAAATGTCTTGATGACTGATTGAATTGATGTTTAGGATTATAAAATTATGATATCAAGAAGACAAGATTTGTACTCACAAAGAAAAGAAATAATAATTTGAGTAAAATCATAAAATCCAAGACTAGTAATTTGAAGGACATGGAGAAGTTTTTTTTGGTCTTAGAAGGAATATGTTGATAAAATAATGGACGAAAGTAATGAATTAATGAAAATAAAGACACTTTTAAGATCTCTTGAAGAAGGATAAAGAAATAGAGGAGAATTGTTTTTTTGAACTCATATGGTATTCTTTTGTGTAACATAATAAAATTCATTGAAATCTAAAAACTATTTGATAAATGATTTCTAATTTTTTATTAATGTTCTTTAATATATTCTAGATGATAAAATTATTTATTACATGGCGTTTTTTATATAACACTTTTAATGGAATTATAACACATTCAATATTAATTTTTGTAAATCACAAAGGGGGAGAATGATATATAATGGGTGAGAATTTATTTTATATTATATAATTGGACAATGATAATAAGAAAATAAGAATTTATTTTGTAACAAGGATTATTTTTAATAGAGAAATAGAATATTATCCATTAGGATTTTGTTATCCTAACAGGATTTAGTCATATTTAACACCATTTTCAAAAGTGTTTTAAAACAAAAAGGGAGATAGGCATAAGAATTTAATTCTTAATATGAGAGTTCATTAAATATTTTTAGGCTCATATTTTCATAGTAATTTTCTATTTTAGACATCTCGTTTGTGCATTCCAAAAATGGAGTGATTTTGGAGTTAAAAGTAATCTTTTCAGTTAAATATTCATTTTGTTTTGAAAATTTCAAACTCTTTTTTAATTACCTAATAAATAACTCTTTTATATTAAAAGATTTTAAAAAAAAACATATATCAATTTATCATACTTTTATATGCATATGATAATAATAATATTTATGAGTTTTTATGAAAATTTTCTTTCCATGATTATAGTAATGAGCACGGAAATGATTTCAATCAAACACACTGAATAAGAATTTTATCATCCAAACTTTCCTGTTTTCATAAATAAAACATTTTTATAACAATATAAATCATACGAACTCTCATAAAAAATCATCATACCCTTTTACATAATTATTTCCATATGTGGAAATGGTGTATTTTAATGTAAGGAAAAAAATTTAAACCAAAATGATGCCATGTATTCTATTTCAATATGAAATTAAAAAAATGTAGCTATTTCATTTAAAATATGACCATTGAAGTGCCAGGTGCCCAGGTCCCTCTGAGAATTTGGGATGAAATCTGACCATTGGAGACAAAGAAGACCATTGGGACAAAATCATATAAATACTATATCATTTTAATGAGCTCGAGTGGCTACTATTGATGCTGAATTTTGAAACCCTGTGAGAGCTCTTCAAAATATCAACTACATGTGAAAAACATGTAATTTTCAAGTAGTGAATCACTTGTTCTATTTACCTGTGACTCTCAAGAGGGTTTTCTTTGCCTTTTGAAATTCCAATAATTGTGATTATGATTTAGGTCGTTCATGGATAATAAGACAATTTTTATGATCATTTTTGGATTGAGGACTTATGATGATTGGAAGGAAGTGGTGTCGACCATCTTCTTCATCAAGGGCCTAGGACGATAGTGAGACAGAGGATGATAATCATATCGATGGCTTACCATGGTTTGGTTAAGATGACCATGATTGGAATTATAAATCCAGGTACCTCTTTCCATGTTTTTGGGATATACTTATCTATTGGTTAAATGAATTTTATTCATTTACATGTTTTCCATTTTGTATATATTATAATAGAATGTGAATTGTTTAATATATTATTTTTTATATTCTCTATTCTATGATTATGTTTTTTGTTTTATGATTTGCATGATTTTTATCAATCTATTAACTCAATATGATTTTGTATTCTTTATGATATAATCATTAATTATATTTGTCAATTTATTACAAAAAAATGTGATTATGATCAATGTTATGATTACTCTGATAAAATAATTTAAAAAATAATAATTTCAAATTCGACATGTGGAATAATTATCTTAACCAACTGATTATGATACATTGTCTATCGGACCTAGGACCCTATCTAATTATTGTTTAAATAAGAAAAAGTTTTTTGAAAATGATTAGTTTAATTATATTTAAATTAGAATCCTCTGTGTATGAAAAATAATGTTTTAATTATATAAGTCACCACCTATTTTATTTTATCTACTGCATATACATTACAATCCAATAATTCAATAATAACCAGTTATATGGGATAATATATTTTTAAATTGAAAGGCCACTAATGCAACCTCTAGTGTTACTCAATCCTGATTAAGGGTAAAAAATAAATAATATTTTCCAACATTTAATTCATATAATGATTTTTATATAAATTATAAAAAAGATAATTAATATGTATAAGAATAAAATTTTAAATGGCATGAAAAAATAGAAATATTATACTGAAATGAAAGAAAATGGTTAAAACTATTTTACCTATAAGATAATTTTAAACTTTTAATTTACAATCAATAATATAAATTTAATTATTCTATAGGAGTAATTGATTTTATGTTTCCTCAATTATTCTATATTATGATCTTTCTAATTAAATGTGATTTTGCAGTCTTTACTATATCAGAGTATTCAACTCTCAAGATTCATTAAATTTTCCATTATATTGCAGGTAAACCAATAAAATCATATATCCATTAAAATTTTATTAATATTAATACAAATTCATGACTTATTTAATTAATTCTCAATTTATTTAATTTTTTTTATTAATGTAATCCGAAAAGTGTAAAATTGATAATGATATCATTTTCATGATTTCCCCCATGTAAATATGGAATTTATAATCCAAATGACCATTAATTTACTAAAATAAATTCCTTAAAATTCCTTTAATCATTTATAGTTTTTTAAAGGGGGATATGATGGAATTTGTATTTCAAATTTGAGGGGGATACCATTTTTTCAAATGAAAGGGTATGTATTTATGATGATTAAAATTAACAATTATATAGGATGGGTTATAATTATAGGGAATACCCAAGGTATATACATGATAGGGGATAATATAAGTGGACAACAAATGACCATGAAAATTTAAGGAGGAAAAATCATAAAAACACCACACCAAGTGAGACATAACAATAAGACATCACCCATAGTGGGACCTACACATAGTTAAATTATAAATCAAATATTCATGAATGAAGAAATTATATTGTAAAACGTTTTTAATTGATACAAATATTTGGTTTTCATGATTGAATTCATCATTTGACAACATTTCAATGGGGAATATTCTATCAAATTACAACATATTAATCGAGAAGTGGACTATTCAATTCAAGGCTTGATAATTTATGCATCTGGAATTATATAATACAATGACCATGATTTTAATAAATCACTAGAACCACTAGTTAATCGTTGTAAAAATAATTTTGATAAAAAATTATGTAATGTAATAAATGATTTTTGTACAGTAGTTGAAGAAATAAATTATGATTTTCATGAAATAAGTGAAAAGTATTAAAAATATATTTTTAGTTTATAATATAAAAATGAACTAATAATGAATTATTAATAAATGAACATCCATGATATTAGAGTTTTGATATAATTTTTGTTTGAACCATGGAATTATCCATTTTTAATATGTTTTATAGTTAAATAGATTCTATTAATCATAAAAATGATGAAAACTAAATGTATAAATAAATAATAATTACAATATAAACATTGTTTCATCCCCATAAATGATCATTAAATATTTTTATATAATTATATGAGAAATATTTTATTGTAAATATAGGTATAAACCACAAATATATGAAAGGAATTTTATATATCAGATTCCCCCAATGTGTAATATATATATAACATGTTTAATTCAAAGCTAAAATATAACAATACATGATTTTTTTTGTATAATGAATATAAAATTGGAATTACATTATAGAATGATAAAATTTATAATATGTAAAATGATTATTTTCCATTACATTAAAACTTTAAATGGATAAGGTAACTACTAGAAAATTTACTTTCTATTAGAATAATAACGTAACCATTTTGAATAATGTACATTACACTAAATCCATTGACTAAATAATTTATTTAGTAATTAAATTTTTCTATATTATAGGTGTATGTTAATAAAATGAATGTAAAATTAGGAATAAATACATTAAAAATATTTAATTGATAAATTTGGAAACACTTGAAGACAGTTGAATTTGATCTAAATATTTTATTTTGATATATATATATATATGGTAAAGTGTATAAGTATATTATGGTGTAAAAATTATCTCATATCCTTTTTACCTTTTCCCTTAATTAATATATATATTTTAGATGAACGATCTTTTGATATATTAGTCAACCACACAATCATAATGTGAATTATAAAATAATAAATAATATTTTATTCTATTAATAAACTCAATATTATTACATATTATATACATTGTTCAAATAATTCTATTTTTTCAGATATTAAATATCCACAGTACATTGTTTGTATTTAAATAAAATGGTTTAAATGTTAAAACATTGGATTTACAAACAATTTATGATATTTTTTATGAGATTTTTTAATATCAAGATTCAAAATTCCCACTCAAAATGTTTTTTTTCATTTTTCAAATTTCCCTATAAATATTTCCAACTCAAAACCATTATATGTACTCTAAATATTTTTAAGATACTTCTCCTCTGATAATATATATCTAATGTCTCTTTCATATGTTATCAATGATTTCTAGTGGTCTCTTAGACATGTTTTATGAGATCATGTAGTTTAGAAAAGGTTCTTTTTCAATACATCACTTATCATTTTCAATCAAACTTTCCATTTATTAATTGTTATAAATTTAATATTTTATTAAAATATTATTTTATGATCATTAATTCTCTCTACTTTTTAGTATTATCATATTCTTTTGATTACATTTACATATACTCTCTTCATAGTGAAAATGATTTTCCTTTGCTAACGTAATACCTGAATACAGAGGGAAGTAGGACAGGGGAACCAAATGTAAATTCGTGGTGTCGGGGGAGGGGGTAGATTATTTTACTTACTATGGAAAATGAATTTTCATATTAATTATCAAGATGTTCGTCATATAGTTCAATTTTTATAACATATTATTTAAATGTGAAATATTCAGTAGATACCTTGATAGTCCTTTTACACAGCACTTTGTGAAATTATATTGAATCTTCGATCATCATTTCTAGAGAATATTATTTAAATATCTTATATATAATGTATTTATCTCATCATGGATATGTTATAGTGGATTTTTCCAATTCCTCTTAAGTGATATTTTGTTTTAGTAATTCTTGTATTGTAATTCAATGATAATAATAACTAATATGTAGTTTATCTTCCTAATGATATCAATAAAATAATTTAAGACTTTACAATGTAGTTGGTTTTTATTTTTTGAATAAATCATCTATTCTAATAGTAAATAATGTAATATGTAATTGATGGGTATTTAACTAGATAAATATATCATTTGATTAACCTATAAATCCTTATATTTACATCCATATCCCATACACATGGGTTAACCTTAAATATTGATATCATGATATGAAATTGTTATGTGATCTTGTTTTTAATTCAATAATTGTATTGAAATTATTTTGAAATGATTCGAGGGACTTTATTTATATATCATCCAAATTCATTAGGTAATTATTAATACATACAGATTCTAAAAAATAATGATTTTTTTCCATACCAATATGATATATTGGTGATGAGCTTTGGTATGTTGATTATGATTCCATGACGATGAGCCTTGATAGTGCGTTTATGATCCTTAGATGAATAAACATGGTAATATTTTGTTTATTTCTTGATTTATGCATTATACATGACATTTTTACGTATTCTTAATGCTGAATCTTAAAATCATTATTTCAATAATTGATGTTCCTGTGGGATTTTGATGGTGAAATTTTGTTTTTCAAAATAAATAAGGATATAAACATGTTTTTGGGTAATTATTAATAAATAAATTAATAATGATGTTGATATTATTTCTTGATGAATGATGGTAAAGAAGTTGACGATCCTAGTACCAACTTAATTACATGAATATGTTGATTTTTTATACATCTTACTTATCCCATGATTATAGACCTACAATTAAAATGAAATAATGAAGAATTTCTATTTTTATGATAATATATTAACATAATTTTTCTTACAAACTTTTAGAATAAGTCTATTGATAAAATAGTGATCTAATTAATGAATGAGTAAATATGGATGTGATTTAATGTCATATACCAACCTTGTGTTATTAATAATATAAATGATGCATTTTATATGAACACCCATTGATGAATATTGAAGATATTGAGTATGATGGTGAGAAATGTTCATTATTATGTGATGAAAACTAAAATCAATATGATTTGGTTTGATATGTTAAAGCTAATGAATTATTTCAAGTAGTACTTTGAAATTCACTAGACAAATTTTTCAATGGGGCATATACTTCTGGAGTTCTGAACATTTGGGATATACTAAACACTCAGGGGGAGCGAATCTTTATTATTGTTGTTATATAAAATTTAATTTTTTTATACCTTTACATCATTTGTAGATTTATTCATTTGTTCACTTATTTTTTTTACTTCCATTATTCAGTATCACAATCAACAATTAGAAAAGTGATTAATATGGTTAATCATTCCATATTAAAGGATATGCCTTTTTGAAATTAGTAAAATTTGTCATCACATATGCCAATATAATGAGTTACCTATTGTAGTGGGTTATATAGAAATCAAAAATGTACTAGAAGTATGTTATCAAACATTTAATATAGGGAATCTAATATAATCTTATGTCATTGAACCTGTGATAACCTAATTCAAATATTTCCCCATGTTTAATCTCTATACTTATATTTTATTTAGTATTAAACTTCATCAATTATGTTAGAGTATACATTTAACATAGTATATTTATCCTACCATGAGAAAGCATATTGTTTATATTAAAAACCAGAACAATCATATATGAAACATATGGGTAGCATAAGGAATAATTATCATATTACTATTACATATAGTGTGACCATCATTCTTATACATGTAGTAACTACCACAGTTACAATTGGGATAACCTTTATGGTATATTATCATAATCTCTTAATAAAAATTGAATTGGTTAAACCCATATCTTTAACCAATGCACTGGATTGATATAATTTTCTCACCAACTCTAAGTTTATAATGAACTGACCCATAAAAAAAATAATGAACAATAATCATAATATAATCATAACAAATAAAAGAATGCATATTTAAAAATAAAATTTACACCAATAAGAAACAATTTCTAGATATTGAAATATCCATTCCATTCTAAAACCCATTTTTAAATAAACAGAACAATGGGAAGGATATATTTTCACTAAAGAAAAAATGGAATATTATAAAGGATAGAAAATAATTGTTGTAGAACTCAGAACAATCATTATCACTATATGTGTTAAAATAAATAATTCTTTTTCTCTTTTATAAAGAAGTTTGAATATAACAACAAATGTTTTTTATGGATTATTTTTTATAATAAATTAAATATCATAGAGAAATTTCTATTCATTCAATATAGAGTTATGAATTAATTACATGAAACATAAATTTTAGCTATAATTATATCATCACATCATGAGAAGGACCATAGCTAGGAATAAAATTTCATCCTCTGATAATCAAACCTTCTGATTGGTTTTATTTTCATTTCCAATAACGTCCCCATATGATGTTACCATATTTGTAATAGATGTACTTGTTACACAGACACCGTAAATACCTTATGTCTCGAACATTCTATGAAATTATGTAAATACTAAATAAAATTTATTTATACCATAATTACCCATAATTTTTTCATCATGAACCCTTTTATGAAACTCTTTTAGGGTGGGAACCAATTTTGTTGCTTCATCTAGATGTAACTAGTCACTTACATCATTAAGATATGAAGACAATGGATTAATAAAACTTAAACCCTCGTAGTCATATACTATCATATCCTTTTGAATTTCCCCATACATGAAATACTCACCATTTATACTAGGATATGACCCTTCTGTATTTTTCTTCTATAATTGGTTCAATATCATACAAATACACATTGTGATTATATAGACCAGTTTCTTTCATGAAAAATTATAATCCAACCACTTATCGAAGCATACTGGTTTCATGTAATGAAATTCTCTTGAAAATTTTATCTACACATACTCCTTTTTTACTTGTGAAACATATAACATGACATAGACTCAAGGACAAATATTTTAAAAACAACATGAATTCGTCCATTAGAACACAATTATTGAATAAAAAAATTCCATAATTATAAAATCATTGAGGGAATCTAAAATAAAACGGGAATTTTTGGAAGACTAACCCAAATCACCATGGTTAGTGTGTATAATTTCATATAGAAATCATAGGAATACCTAAAAAATAATAATAAGAATCTATTGAAGACATAAAAATAACATGACAAAACAAGGGAAAGATTATCCTTAGATGAAAATTGAATCATTAATTTTCTGTTGCCAAGAAGACCATCTGTATAATGTTCTTGTAAACCCAAATCTTCAAAGAAAATTATATAGAAAAATTCCACCGATGGATAGAATTGTTTAATGTGATCAACCAGTGATAAACATATAAGGGATGAGGCACTGTTGAACTCCAAAACCTAGAGCAAATATTGAAAAAATATATTGAGAAAGACTATAACATTAGGGAAAATAGAGATTTGAGGAAAGTTTGAAGAAAATAAGAGTTGGAAAAGGGAGAGAATAAACAATGTAAGACCCCTATGGACAATTAAAGAGGTACCTCCCCTTATTATAGGTTAGGTACCACCTAAACAACCATCACCTCATTGGTAATGATATGTATTAAGTAGCTTGAAGAATTGAATAAATATCGACCTTGGACCTCAAACCCACAATATATTATTAATTTAGATATTTATATATAAAATTTATAACATAGAAATTAAAATTATCAATATGAATAGTAATAAATTACTTTTAGTTATTAATTATAATAAATTCATATAAAAGAAACATATTCAAAAAAAGTACATAATTTTTGGAAAATTCATTATATGTTTTGAAAAATAATTCTCAAAAAATGAATTTAATTTATTATTAATGAATTAATACACTAAACATAAGACAAATATGGAAAATAAATTAGATTAAATAAAAATAATTTTTGATATTAGATTGTAAAAAATATCCTCAAGTGATTTTTTTGGGAATTTTATGAAAATTTTCATTTTTGGATGAGTAGTGAAAATTATAAATTTTAATTGAGAACTTTCTTTTAATTAAATATATTTATAAAGTTATGTCAAATTTTAAATTTGTTTTACATTTAAATAATTTAAATTATAAGTCCATTAACACAATTTATGTCATTGGGATCAATTTAATATTAAATTATGATATAAAAAAATTAGAAACTGTCAATCATTTTCTCTCTAAAAACAAACTTTCTCACCGCGCATGCGAGATTAATAGGAAATTAAAATTGTAAACTTAGGAGAATGTAATTTTGAGTAATTTATTCCAAATTTTGAATCCAAATAAAATATATTATCCAATACAGTCTACATAATTTTTTTGATCAAAATAAATATTAATAACTATAAAACTTATTTACCACGGTTAGGGTAAAAATTAATATATCTGGGGGGATTAAACTAAAATGATAAAGTTTAGAAACAACAAAACGTTTCAAAAAATCATTATAGAGACATATTTAGACCTTATATCTTATAGTATTGATAATGTTTCATTATTGAATCATTTTTACATGAATTACACATGGGAGAAAATCATTCATTCGAAAAAATTATTTCTGTGTCACTCACCTCATTTAATAAAGGAAATCCATTATCCGCTCTTATCTAAAACTTGGATCCCTTTTTGATTTCTGATTTTCTATTAAAATTACTTCCCAATAAACCCCATATAATCATATTATCCTTATTTTGGACATAATGATAATCGAGGATGTATTTTTAAAAAATCATGAGGACAATACCAGAAGAAGAGGCAATGCTTATGAATGAGCGTTTTTTGTTTTATTTCTTCTTCCAAATCCTATAATTATTTTTAAAAAAATTATTTAATAACATTATTACATTAAATATAATAATATTTTTGTTATTTTAAGGTCTATAACTACATCCTTATTAATTTCTACCAAACGAGATATAAAATCATTGTTCCTGGGTATAGAGGACTAACGCCTCTTGAACCGATGTCAATCATTTCTCTATTTACATATTTGGAAGTTAGTTATAATGATGTATTAAATGATTATATATGAAATTTATGATATTATTATACTTTTATAATTATTAAATTAAACATACCTTTACACATTCAATTTTGATAAATATGTTAATTTCACTCATGTGTACGGTGGACAACCACCTCACGAAGCAATGTTTTTTTTTCATTCATTAAATAGAAAATAATAACGATAATATTAATTAAAATATATGATATATATGAAATAAAAATTACTCTTTAAATCTAATATATCATTTACCTTTTTTTATTTAAACTGACAAAAAATTGAAACAATGTTCATGCTTATGTACATCCTATCATCTCCTTGAATGGTGTATTTAATTTTCTATCACTAAATTTTAACGATTACTCTAAATAAATATATAATGAATATATATCATAATAAATATAATTTTTAACAATTTTAATATAATTATATCATCAATTAATTAATGTTATTATAAATAAATAATCAAAACAAAGACAATAAACAATGTGTTTAATACAAAAATGTATCCTTAACATGGAATTTTTAATTTATTGGTTATAAATGTTCATAATAAATTCATATTTGTTATTACATATATATATGGGTGTTTAATATATATATATATAATAAAATTATGTTTATTATATATGAGGTTTTAATGTGTATGACAAAAGTAAGACATAAGGAAACAGATTTTTGTCTAAATTATCTTTCATTGAGATGTATGTTATATTATAAACCTATATTATCTTATGATTTTCCTATAAATCCCCTTTGAAAGGTAATATCATGAATAAATTTATCCTAATTAAATTTTATAGTCCATTTTATGTTATTCATTCATGGGGATTATGATTCAATATTACATAAGTTATAATGATTTTTTGTTAGGATCTCATTATTTATCAAGATTTTTTATGAATATGATTCTGATGATAAAATATTATGGTTCATCTACCAATAAAATAATAAATTTTACTCTACCATGGTTATCCATTATATTTTATAGCAAGTATACTATTTCCCACATTCTTTACTTAAAGTAACTCAAATAATCCTTTTAATAAAATATGATTCGATTTTCATTTTCAATTGGGAATCTATTTTCATCCAAAACAATGACTTCTAATAATTTATTTTTATTTTTTTTAATCATTTTAATATGATTTTAAAAAATAAAAATTTAACCATGTTTTATTTTATAGATTTTTTAATGGAATAATCATGTCATTTTCTGAACCATTCTAGTTTGGATATTATCAAAAATGGGAAAGGTATTATTGTTTTAATATGAATGGAATGAAATATAAATTTTTTCTTTATGAAAATTATTTTATTTGAATATTCATTTATAAATTTTAAATGTTATTTTCAATAAAAAAATTCAATATTTTTTATGTTTTAAAAAGTGTTTTTCAAAATAAAAAAGAAAATTTTCCTCCTGAAAAATTTTCATTGATGATTAAAAATCATTTTGCCTCTAAAATGAGATATATTAATGATTACAATGCCTTAAAGGGGATATAATACAAATACACCATTCTTTTTCTTTCTCTGAATGGTTTATGTTTTCGATTGCATTATTTTTTTGAAACTTGTTTCTACTCCATGGGTAATACAATGATAAAATTCTTATAATACCCACATCATATTCCATAGAATATGGTGTGCTGAATTTATTAAGTTATTATGAAACCTATATAGTTTATAGTTTTTATGCTATGATTAAATTTCTATGATATTTATTTCATTTCACGGGTTGTGAAATTTTGAATTTTTATGATCCTATAAAAGACATAAATATAGTTTTTATAATGATATGGGTGGGACCTATACCTCCCTACAATTCATGGGGTAACTATTTATATTTGATGAGAAATACACTACTAGATGATGTATTTAACTCGACTTATTAAGGGAATTTTTTGTCTATTATGGTATTAGGAGTGATCCTTGACTACTATGATGTTTTGAAATTGAAACCATTCTACTATAATAACCATATAAGTGAGACTTTATTACTTTGATAATAATTTCATATGATTATTTTTATTGATAAAATCTTGGTCTTATGCCGATGTTATTCTCTTATAGCTCATATTATTTTATTTCGGTCTTACTCATATATTTTTAATTGCCAATAAATATACCATGAAACAAGTTTCTGTTCCTTTATATGCATGTTATGGGTTTCAAATGGTACACTCAAGTCCTTACACCACAATATTCATGTAATGATTATATATCTCCATTCATTACCCTTACTATGAATTCTAGCTCACAATTTTTTATATTTCATTTTCCCATGTGTTGATTCAATATATTATCAATGATATTTCAAAGAAGGGTGTTAGTTATGATGATCATTGTGGGAGATATTATAGTTCAAATATGGGAATGTTTTTTGTGTATCCATGTTTCCAATGATAATAAATTATTATGTTGATCAGGTGTGTTTTTGTGTAATATAGTTTATATTCATAAAAAATATATACTATCTAAGTATTATAAAAATGGTTCACTATATTGGTTATCCCATTATAGGTTTATGTATCATTTGGAAACTAGGATGAGAAATCCTTATTGGGATCCATATAGATATTTTGAAGGAAAATTCAAAGTATGTGTTAATGTATAAGAATATGTAATAAAATTTTGATAAAGGATAAAGAGAGTGGAATTGAAAAAATTACATCCCTATGTGTATACTAAAAGTGGATGTGGATCTAGAACATATGTACGTTGTGGTAATAACTCTGAAAAATGGAATATTATGCTAGACATAATTATCACCTGATGCATGATAATGGGCCTTACTGCACGCTTAGTTTGAAACTCATGATTGACATGTTCCTGAATTTTAGAAAACCCATTGTGAACCAACATAAAGGATTTAAATAGATGATGACTGTGAAGGACATAGGAAAAACATTAGGTGAAATATATTAAATAATATTAAATAATTTAGATATCTTTTATGTTATATTTCATTATTAAGTGGTTCGCCATTATGATTACTATTTCCTCCATTTTGATTATTGGTTTTCGTCAATGGATGGAAGCTAAAGGAACCATTTTATTGCAAATTGTGACAAACAGTTAAATTATTTTCTGTCTAAGAATTAACTAGTCATTGTAGGTGGAATTATAAATATCATTTCTATTCTCATAAAAACATATAATGTTATGATTCATGATGTACTTCCAAAAGATCAAATGAGGAAAAACATTCGATCTGGTCCTTCATGAGAGTATGTATGAATTATTTTAGGGGGTATTCTGATACACTAATTTCTAAAATATGTATTAGCACTACTGAAGAGTTATTTTTAATCTATAGTGCTTGGATAATTAAAATTTTAATTTATAATTTATAATTTGAATGGTTAAGTAGATCAATGGATGAATCTTATGAATAATACAAGGAAATAAGTTAAAATTTCCTCCAAATATTGGGAAGAGTTTATGAAATTATTTTTTGATAAGTAGTTTACTTATATTTTTTTTATGAATATGGGTATGATTAACCTTTACCTAATGAAAAATAATGATGAATCAGTTGGTACATATGTGGAAAAGTTTTCAAGACAAATGAGGTATGCTTCTAGTATTATCAGCCAACCTGAATGCATCATTGATCAATTATTCAATGGATTTAAAAAATTATCTGAATGGTGTTATACATAAAATAATTTAGTATCAATGTTGAAATTGTTCAATTTTATATGAATATGGATGTGGTGTTATTAAGTACATATTAATCTTATGATTTTTTTATTATATAAAAATTTAATTAAAAGGAAAATTGAAGAACCATGTATAAAAGAAGAAGAAATTTTTTTTATGATCAATGTGTTGGATGGAAAATAGAGAAAATTATATTATGGGGACTAGTAAATGTTTAATGTGTGGAAGGGGAGTTCATCAAGAAACTTATTTCTAATGTGATGGGTTTAAATTACCTAACGATGTACATAAAGAAAAAGATGTGTAAAATGAACAACAAACACTTCGATGATTCAAATGAAATGAGTATGAGAACTATGCTAACCAGTTCTAAAATATGAAGGTTTTTTATGATTATCAACCTCGGCAACCAGATAATCTAAGAGACAAAGGGAAATATCCTGAAATAACTGTTTATGCTGAGGTGTCCAATACTGATGTAGTGAAAGGTGAACTTACCATCAACTATAGAGTATATAATGTCTTATTCTAATCATGGTCTACCAATCCATATATATCTATATAATTTTATAAGGGTATCAAGATTCCACCCAAACAATTAGATATATAATTAGCAGTGAAAAACCATAATTGTATCATGATCACATCTTATGTATATGATTCCCCCCAGAATATTTTTTTGGGAATTTTCTTCATATATTTATTATTATTAATAATTTAGAGGAATTTGAAATCATTTTTTAAATAGATTGAATTTCTCTAAAAAAATACCACAAATTTTTTATGATGGCTGGTCATGATTTATATTATAAACTTAAATATTATCATCTATCAATTTGATGATATGTATGAAATTTTATATGAGATCACATCCATTTTATGGGTCTTAATTCCCATTCAAAAGTTGGTTTTTTCGTATATGTTTGGGGAGAATATAGAAATCAATGATAGGATTATTGTGTTTTAATTTACTGTTTTATTTATACAAGAGTTTCTTGTATAATAATGAATCATAAAATATAGATTTCAATAAAAATAATACCTAGATTCAAATTAATTTCAATGGATCCCTATATAATTTATCCAATTATGTGGTTGAATTGTATATGAAACTATAGGAGAGACATGACATGGGATTCATCTATCCAAATTTATCACATTAGGGTGAAACTATTAATTTTTTAAAACAATGTGATAGAAATTTTACTTGGCATTGATTATTTATAGATGAACAAGATTATAATCACGAACCAGTATCATGTTCCTTATATTGAAGAATTTTTTGAGAAAATATGTGAAGATGAATAATTTTTAATGATTAACCTTGTTTATTCATATTAAAAATAGAGGGTCAATAAGAAGGATATACCCAAGAAAATATTCCTTGTATGGTATGGAAACTATAAATATATAATGATGCCAGTTAGTCTTACTAATTCTAATACGATGATCATGAATTTAATTCAAAGAGTCTTTAGAGAATAACTTGATTATCTTTTCATAGTCTTTATAAACAATATTCTTATATATTCAATGGGAAATGATGGGTATGAATATAACTGGATAATTATACTAATGGCCATATTTATGAAGGAAATAAATCTAAAATAGAAAAATTAATTTTTTTTTATAAAAAATGATTTCATTTTTGGGTCATATATTTTCAAGAGTGGGTATAGCAATAAACCCATAAAAGATAGAGGCTATTGAATATTTTCACATATAAACTATGGTGATTGAGATCCATGGATTTAATTATTTAGATGGATATTATTCATGGTTTATGGATAATTTATCACGATAATCTAATTATATAACCATGATAACTTTTAAGGGTGCCAAGTTCTTCTATGTGGAAGAATGAGAGGAAAATTTCAATGAACTACTGAAATGATTAGTTAGTGCATGTGTTCATACATTACCCTATAGTGATGATGGGTTTTTAATATATAATGATGTATCTATGAAGGGATTGGTATTTTTTCATAGGATTAATTAAATAGTCATAGATTATAGGTTAGGATAATTTAGGATTCATGTGAAAAATTACCCAACTCATGATTTGGAGCATGTTTCAAAACAAAATTCAGTAAAAAAATAAGGAAATAATGTTTATAGAGAAAATTTTGATATATAAATTAATAATAATACATTAATATATGTATTAATATAGAATGAGTTTATTATATTAAATAGACAATGGTTTGAGCTGAATAATGATTATCAATGACCAATACATTACCAACCAAGGAATGCGGACAAGGTGACTAATGTTTGAGTCGATAGGATCATGCTAGGATATCCACGCAATCAATTATTAAAGATCCAATATTTATCTATTTTAAAAGTTTGGATATAGAAATCCTAAAGGATTGGGAAATGTCTTATTTTTTACAACTGAATGTTAAAATATCTATACATGTGAATATTAAAGGGTTACAAAAGGAGGACATAATAATGAAAAATAAGGTTTAAATTTTATTAAATCTAATCATGATCATTATAGAATGATTAGGTTTATGAAATTCCTATGTATTATATCCCTACCAGATTCATAGGAGTTTTTAAAGTATTCTCAGAGATACTCATTCTTAATTCATCTGGGAAGTATGATGATATATATATATATATAAGAGTGTTTATGGTGGTATTAAATATGGAGATATATCATAGAGTTGTAATATAATTTCTTTTTCTTTTAACAAGCTAATTATGAAATAAAAAATTATACGGGATTACTATATCCATTACCCATACCAGAAATGGAAATTTGAAAACACCACTAATGATTTTTTCATTTGACTCCCCAAAAGTATAAAGGGAATGTTGTTTTATTTATTATAGTAAATCACATTACTAAGCTAGTACCCTTCATTTCCATTAGACAATAATTCTATTTGGATAAACCTTCTATTATATGTATTAATGAAGTCGCATGGTTTCATGTACTACTATATTTTATTGTCTTTTATTGGGATCTGAGAATTTCCTTAAATTTATTGTGAAGTATTCCATAAGCTCTTCATGTAGAGTTGAGTTTCATCATTTTGTATCATCCTTAGATATATAGTATATCTGAGAGAGAAATTAAACCCATAGAGGATACGTTTATATCTTTTTTTATTTAGATATTTGTTGGATTGAACTACTCCCTCTAATAGATATTTCATAAAAAATATATCATTCACTAAAACATTTAGAAGGATCCTTATGAGGCCCTCTATAGAAACAAATTTAGGCTCAAATGTTCTGGAATAAGGTTTGAGATATAAATATATTGGGATATGAGATAGTTGGAGAGGTTGTAGAGAAGTTTTGATCTTTTCAACAACACATCAAGGTAGTTCATAGCTATAAAAAAAATAATACTGATATTTTTCATTGTTTTATATATTTTAATGTTTATGATAAGCCGTTTCAAAAAATCATCCATTGAAGAAAGTTAAGAAATTAAGGAAGAAAAAGAAACTAATCCGTATGTATATCATTCAATTTTAAATTATTGATTTTATTGAGATTGTTGATTACTTATTGACAGAAACACCGAACATTTATATTGGCAATGACGTGTTCAATGTATCTCTATTGAGGAATTTATTACTGAACCCTTTACATGTACTGAACTAATAATTCATTCCACATGGGAAATAATTTTATTATAAATAACAACTAGTGGAGATTCTAGATCCGAATGAAAATGTTCTATAAAAGGAAAACACACACATGAATAATGTTTTATAGAGAGGCCACCAATTTGAAGAAGTTATGTTGGAACTTGTGGATATAATAAGTCTTAAGTTCCCTCATTTTCTGATGTCAAAGTGATAAATTTAGAGGGTGAAATTCTGTTGGAGTGGGGGGGGGGAATGCAATGATCTGATTTTTTATGAATTATTAGTTTTCAATTAAGTTAAATATATTTTATTACAATCATTACAAACAATATCAATTAAACCATCCATTACAAGAATTATTGGGTTTTGCTGCTATAACACACACCAATTAGTTTTAAAAAACATAATATATAAATAATTTAGTTATTTAATTATTCTATCATAACTAATATTTTAAAACTATAAATATGTTTAATAATAACATCAATTTAAATATTAATTAAATTAGTTTTCTATAATGAAAAACATATTGAGAAAAAGTACCTAATTTTTGTTAAAGTATTTATATATTTAATCAAACCCTTTTATTTTTCAAATTTTAGAAATATACATTTTGATCTAGTGGTTTCCGTATATTCAATAAGTTTCTAGATTGTTTAAATTGTAAAATTTAAAATTTAAATATAACCAACCAAAAGTTCAAAATTGAAGATAAACATAATGGAACCTTCGATCCCAGAACCTCTATATTCCATATGGAAGACGATACTACATCCACAAAAAACCCATGAGAAACGTCTCTAAATTTTTAAACATTAAATAGCATCACCACACTTATCTTCACTACCATTATTTCAAGAGAAGCAATGTATATTGTCACATGGAAACCAAACAAGAAGAAAAAAAAACAAAACCTATGATGTTGACAAGACAAAAAGGCCATACCAAATCCATCTCAAACCACATACAATGTTTTAATTTTTTTCTAGACTGCATTCCCTTCACCAGAGCGAACCAAGATCATTTCCAGACCCTCACCCATACCATGACCTCTGAATGTCACTACCAATAGTGAGGCTGAGAAATATAGACATCATCATTGATAAGTCCACAAAATGAAACATTCAATTCCTTAATAACCTAAATAAGACCACACATAACTAATATATTGATCCACAAAGAAAAAGAGATGAAAAAGGGAAAAGACCCACAAACAATCCGATCAAAACTATAAGAGTTAAACCTAAAAACCATGTTGAAAAGAGGAAAAAAAGCTAGATATACCACCTTACACAACAATAATCACCACTCTAGTTCTCCAACTCCACCACCACACCTAACATGAGTGGATTATGCAATTATATATTATAAATTAAAGGGATAAGAATGAGACCTTATGGACAAGCCACATAGAAATATAGAACAATGTTATGAGATTCTACCTCCAATCCGTCTCCAAAATACCAAATCAACAATCCACAACATCAAAATGACCATACACGGGGAAACACGCATTGGGATAGGCCAACAGGGTTGGGAGGAAACATAAAAAAATCTCCACATCAATGATTCCAACACTGATCTAGAAGCAAGGTGAAAGGGGGATTAGAGAGGTGATAATAATGAGATATAGATAAAAGGATGCCTTTAAATTTTTCAAGAAACTAATTTCTCAAAAAATCTTTTTATTTCATCCTGTAGACATTAATAAAATTAATATTTCACATATTTATAAAATTAAATTGAAAGAACATACATTATTTATCGAACTAAAAATTTCAAAATTATCTTAGGATTATGTTTTGGGATTTTGTGAAATATTTCATTTTTTGATAAATAGTTAAAAATGTTTAATTTTAATTGAAAAAAGTATTTTTGTTTAATTTATTTATATATTTAAATTATATTTTGAATTTATTTTAACATAAAATAAGTTAAATTATATATCCATTAATATAATTTAGTTCATTAGAATCAATCTCTTATGTAATTTTTAAATAAATAAATTGTATACTTTTGAATATTTTATCATTAAAAACCTGTATCCACATTGTGGGAATAGAATTAATTTTAAACTAAATTTTTACCCCTATATGAATTGAATATCCAAAAATGGATTCGGTATAGAGATCAGAAAAATTTATATTTTCTACTAATTTCATCTTAATATTTTACATAAATGAGTTTTACTAATAGTGAAATTAGTTGCAGTGGTTATGGTAAAAAAAATTTACCCGGGGTTGTCAAAAAAAATATAAAGATTAAAAATAACCCAAAGTATATAAAAAACATATTTTATTGAAATGTTTATAAATTATAAATTATATAGTCAATAATGGTTCATTATTTGATACTTGTTACACGATACAAAATTGGTTGTAATTCATTCATTCAAAACATTACAGATGATCCACTGACCTCACATATAAAATTCCACCCCTTATCCTATCTTTTGAATACCTTCAAACCCATTCGGGTTAAGATTTATCTATATTTATCACTAAATAAATTCACACGTATAATCATATAATCCTTATAATATAAATAAATCTAACATAGGATGTCTTTTTGTGAAAACCTAAAGAGGATACTCGAAGAAGTGGTAACATTCATCAACACGAATTTTAGGCTTATTAATTTATCCACCTCCATAAATTTTTATTTAAACATAATGATATATTAACTTATATATATTAAATATAATAATATGTTTTTATGAGAATTTAATGACCCTGAACCATCTCCACTAAGAAAAAATTGTATACGAAACCATTGTTCATGTGTACAACAGACATTTTCCCCGTGGACCAATGTCATTATTTTTTTCATTCCCAAATATGAAGGTTGGTTATAATAACTTATTTAATTTATTTCTATTATATTTATGATATTATAATATTTATTGAATTATTATATCACACATATATTTATAAATTATTTATTTATGGAATATGATAATGTTGCTCATGTATATGGTGGATTACCACCTTGTGAAGAGATGTGATTCATTCATTCATTACGTAGAAGGTAATAAGGAAAGGTTAAATGGGAATATGTTATATATATATAAAAAAATTATTCTTTAAAATTAATATAACATATACCTTTCATTCTTTCAATCTTAAAAGAAAATAAAAGTAGCATTAATGCGTACATATAACCAACTATCTCCATGAACGGTGTATTTCATTTTTGTTCAAGATTTTTTATTTATTACTGTAAATACAAATATTATTAGTCTATATTATATTTATATAATTGTTAAAAATATATATATGTATAAATCATGATAAATTTGATATGTCTAAAAAAATAAAAACATGTAAGAAAAAGATATTGGTTATTATCCAGTACATTACATTAACCAAGAATTGTCATAAATGGGTATTAAAAGGTCATAATAAAATCATACATGGTATAATATATTAAAATATTTTTCATTAATATATTTATAATAAAAATTTATTTATTTTATAGGAGTTTTTAATTTGTGTGACAGAAGTCACGACTTAAGGTTAGAGATGGGTTTCCTGATATTACTTAAATGTACATTATGTTATGCACTATTATTCTATCATAAGGTGTATATATAGACCCATTGACTTGTAATAACATGAATTTTTTTACCCTCGTGATTTTTTATATTAGTTTTATGTTATTATATAATGGGTTGTGAGGTTCAATGTTTCCAAGGCGATAGTTATTTTATGTTACCATTGCATCATTTATCAGGATTGTATATCATTATGTTTCTATTGAAAAAAATCATATGATCCATATCTCAAGATACTCAATAATTTTATTCTCCTAAGTATATTCATTAAATTTTCAAGTAATAGTCCTATTTTTTAGTATTTATCACTTAAAAAAATTGATATAATTTTTTTATGAAAGTCCGACATTATTTGTCTATTTGGTGACAAATCCATTTTCGTCCCAATCCATGTTTTTTAAAGACATTCAAAAAATATATTATTATTATCCCAATATTTTTAAAATAAAATTTTAACCATGTTTTAATATTTAAAATTATTTTTTAAAGGAATATTCATGTCGTTTATCAAACAATTCATGTTTGGTTTTTACCAAAAATGTGAAAGGAATAATTATTTTAATGTGTAAAAAAAGAAAAAAACATTACAATATCATGATGAATATTTTCATTTAAACATACTTTTATTGTTTTCAAGGTTATTTTTATGAAAAATAATTTGAAAAATTTTTATATTTCAATATTATTAAATAAAAAAGGATATTTTACATAATAAATGTTTTAAATGATTGTTCAAAATCATTTTCCATATAATATGACTTCCACTTATGTTACTTATTCCTCATTGGGGATATTTTCCAAATATTCCATTATAAATATTTCAATGAATTCTTTATTTTTATCATGGATTTATGTTTATGAACCGAATTTATCTTCGATGAGTTATATAATGATAAAATTATTATGTAACCCAATTATTTTTCCATAGGTTTCATGATGATAAAATGATAAAATGATTAGGAAACATGTCTCTTTTACAAAATATCTCAAATTATTAAATATTTATAAACCCATTTCATTTTATGGGGTATGGGAATTTTATATTTTATGATATTATTGAAAACATAAATATATTTTTCATTTTGAGATGTTTGTGGCCTGTATCATCCTCCATTGCATTAGGTAAATATTTAAATATCATAATATATAAAGAACAAGAATGGGGAGTAAACCATGTTATATTAGGGACTCTATACATTATGATGGTCTTTTGAGTGAATATTGATTAACATACTGGTTTGGGGAGTGAACCCATTCCATTCAGGCATCCTTTACTCTGAGCATCGAATACTAAAGAAATGATTTTCTATTCCTATGTGTATTCTATTAATATATGGATTATGATAAAGTTAGGATCTCATAGATTTGGATAAATGAATTACGTTTGACTCATGTAAATTAAAATAGAAATATTTAATCCATGAATCATGATTAGGATAATTGATATATATGGTATGGTTTTCAAATGTTACACTCATACTCTGATTCCCTTACATTTTTATTATTCTTAAGTATCTACCGTTGTAACGCCCCGACCCTCGTTACCCAGAGTCGGTGCATTATTACATAACATTGTCATGATCACAAGAAAGATCAAATCTCAAAAGACCGATTGGTTTAGTAGCCTTAGAAACACTAGATATATTCATAAAGTTTTAAATTACATCATAAAGTGAAAAAATAATACAACAACATATTGTCTCCATATTCCACACTATTATCCCCTCATAATATCCCTGCAGGTCATTCATAATTTACTTCGTCACATCCTGGGAAAAATAAAACTTAGAAAAGGGGTGAGCTCAAATGTCCCGTAAGGATAACAATATAGCGGAAACTTTCATAAATAAGAATAAACATCTAAGGCAATGTATAACTAAAACAAAAGCCTATTAAACTTGAATTTCAACATAGTATGGCAAAAATAAAATGAAATAATTCCATTTACTTATTGACATGGATATTCTACTAATCGAATAATCACATGCAATATCAATAACCACTTTCATAATGATGGAATGCATAATGCCAGACTATCATAACCACATAGCCAAGGCCTCGTGCCATGACTACAAATAATATTTTGTCAAGGCCATGTGTCAAGACACTAGTTTGTCTCATGAGACCTACTGATGCATCGAGGAGCTATAGCGGGCTCCACCCGTCACATATTAAGTCCAATGCATTCCCATATGAAAAGTTTTAAACATAACATAAACATTCGTATTAAATATAGCTTACGAAATCTAAATACTTCATCCATAAACCATGAATGGTTTAAAAATAACACACCCACAATCAAACATATCACAAAACCTTCAATACAACATAGAAGTTTTGTATCATAATAAATCAACTTCAAATAAGCGTAAAATCCATCAAAGGATGATGACATAGATGAAATCGAAACTCTTTTTAGAGAAATATCTCTTTATATTTTGAAATCATTTAAGAGTCATATATTTATAAAATGAAACATTTTCTTTGAAAATATTCTTATAATCTTGTAAGAGAAGCTTCAACGGAAAATAGCCTCACCCGCCTTATAAGATAAAAAAACATTCTTACCTTAATTTTGTCGAAAAGGTTAAAAAGAACCTTGTTTGGAAAACAACGGAAAGATTCCTTCATAAACCTCTTATAAAAAGTCAAACAAGGGTATAAATGACTTTAACCCATATTCTGGTAAATAGAAAAAATGTTTTGAAATACATTTTTAGGAAATATGGATGTGGATGATAAAGAGATCCTAGTAGATTATTACGTATAAACAACCTCGGATAATGAAAAGATTGCGAAATAAAACCTTACCTTGTAATTTTCCTTGGTTGGGGGTAGGTTAACCTCCTGTATAATGGTGAAATAATTGTTATTAACTTATACTAGAATCATATATATTAATATGATATCATATATGATCTTTTAACATTTATTTGTTAATAATATCTTAGTATTATTGTTGTTTCGGGTGTTAACTTACTCATTTTCTTTTATAAGTTTTGTTACGTAAGCCATGTTTTTCATGGATAGGTTGTATCTTAATAATATCCAGAATGATATCAAGTCCTTAGATACTATTATTAATCATCAAACGAGAATTATATTTGAATGGATATGATGGAGAATGAATCTTATCACGTTAGTGGAGACGGTAGTCCGTATGTACGCACAAGCGACAATATCATTCTTTTGATATTAAAATAATATATAATTGGATGGTATATAAAATATAAAAAATCATTATCATGTTATATTTATTTTCTAAATGAATTACAGATCATTATTATACCCATCCAAATAATAATATATTGATTAACAATTACACCATGACGTGGAGACCGTAAGCCGTACGTACGCACGTATGGTGACATGTCATTCAAAGGATGGATATAATACTGAATATGGTTGTGACATAGTTATAATAATATTAAAGCATATAAGAGATACTGTATTCAGTATTTTAGAATGGGAATAACAAAGAAAGAAGAAGCGGAAGAAGAAAGGAACTTGAAAAAGGGTGGTGAAATCATTACCTATTCTTTGGGTTCGTCCTTTTGATTTTATCAAAAGGGCTCCGTAAGTTGGCTTTCTGACTAAAGAAAGGCCTCTAGGTTGAATTGAGGGACGATTAGAGAGTATTTGGGCAGAGGTTGGCCGAACCGAAAGGCTTTGAAGGTGTGAGTTAATGAGAAGGGGGAGTTCCCTTTTATAAGAGGGGTGAGGGGCACCTTTGGAAAAGCTAGAAATATTATTTTATAATAAATTTATATTTGGTTTCTAATGGCTCCAATGTTGATTATTTAAAGGTTAAGGTGGGGATGGGTCTAAAAGCACTCAACCTATAGAATTTAGATAGAAATGGGTTACTATATTAACATTATCATTAAGTTATAACTCTTAGTTAATTAGTTTTACTTTAACAATGTCTCTTTGTAATATTATATTATATGGTTAATAAACATACTATATACATCCAAGCGACCGCAAAGTGGTCCATTAATGATACACCTATCATTATATATGTCTCATGGACGATCCTTAGATTTTTAGAATTTAATATCAATTAATAATTTAATATTTGTTTTAAAAACTCTTTTATGTCAATTTTGACACTATTCAATAATTGATTTTTGTAAAATTCATAACAGAATTATTACTTCGAAAAAATATACTTAAGTCAATACTAATATGTCATATTATCCTAGAAAATTAGTTTAATTCATTAAAAGTCTCATATTATATTTATTTGGGTATTTATAATATCAATTATTTTAATTTTTCACTATTATTGTAATTACTGCATCATCATTGTGTAAAAAATAAATTTCATTATTTAATATCTAAAAATTATAAATAAAATATAATTATGTTGGAAATAATTTTATATTTCTAATGAATATTTACAATCAAATTTATCTTAGGTATAACCCTATATTAAGAATGTTTTAGTAAATAAACATTGAGTTTAACTCTTTTAACTCTTCTTTGAATTAAATAATAATAAATGTCCTAATCTAATCCAAGTGGACATAAATGATAATATTTTATTACTGAGGTTGTTTTTTGTCGAGATACACTTGTCCAATAGAATTAGGACATGTGTTAGGGTAATATTAAAATCATTTTTACCCTTAATCACCCTATTTACTTTTAACCGTGGTAAATAAAAGTTAAAAGTTATTATTCACCAAAAATTATTTTCATCTCATTGAAACACATTTTACTCCTTTATATTAACCGTGTCTCTCGGATTTTCGAAATTCTAATCACATAAGCAGTAAAATTATGTTTTATGAAAATTTCAGTTATTTAACTACTACTTAGTAGTTTCACTATTCATCAAAAATTTACGTTTTTCAGAACAATGCCAAAATTTCACCCTAAGCTATAATTGATTTCCCAAATTCAAAAATGATGTCTATTTAACAAAATTCCAAACATATAAGTTGCATTAATTAATTTTATAATTAATTCCCGCTGTCACAACACATAGCGTGTTTTTATGAAATAATATATATCAAAAGATTGACAATTGTTTATGTCCAATTTCAAAGTGAAATTAATTCTAATGAACACCATTGGATAAAATGGTAAAAATATATTCTAATTATACTTTAAAACAACTAAATAATATAATTTATCACTATAAATTATTTTGATTAAAAAAGTTTTTTTAAGTATTTTTCACTATTCATAAAAATTGGATGTTCTCAGAAAAATACAAAAAATTCAACTTTAGATAATTTCGATATTCCAAATCCGAAAATGAAGTCCATTTTTAAATATAAAATATATATAATTTCAAAAAGTAGGTATTACTATTCATAACGGCTAGTTTGATCGGTTGTGGTGTGTGTTAGAATTAGATGTTGCGTATAACACACACTATTACATTATTCAAAGGGAAATGTACCGTAGAAGCTTGAAGTGTTACATTCTCCCCTCCTTCAAATAATTTCGTCCGTGAAATTTCTAGAATACTACTACATGAAATGACTCAGGTGGTTCTTCATCATAAGTTCCCCGGGTTCCCACATTTCCTCTTCCATCTTATGGTTTCTCCACAAGACTTTTACCAGACGTATTGTCCGGTTTCTCAGTACTTGTTCTCTCGTATCAAGAATCCTGACGGGCTCTTCGCAATAAGATAGATCGGGTTCCAGTTCTAATTCCTCATAGGTGAGTACATGCGTTGGGTCAGGCATGTATTTCTTCAACAGAGATATGTGGAACACATCGTGAACTTTGGAGAGACTTGGCGGCATTGCCAATCGGTAATCTACAACCCCAATTCGTTCTATAATTTCGAAAGGTCCGATGTACCTGGGTCTCAATTTACCTTTTTACCAAAACGTATGACACCCTTCCATGGAGATACCTTCAAGAAAACATGATCACCAACTTGGAATTCCAAATCCTTCCTTCGATTATCAGCATAGCTCTTCTGCCTACTTTGAGCTTCTTTGATATGGTTTTGGATTACCATCACCTTGTCAATCGTTTCATCTACCAGTTATGGGCCTACGAGTTTTCTTTCACCAACATCATCCCAATAGGTTGTTGTGCGACATATCTTTCTGTATAACGCTTCATATGGTGCCATATGAATACTCGAATGGAAGCTATTGTTATAGGAAAATTCTACCGGAGGTAAATATTGATCCCACATACCCTGAAAGTCAAGTGAGACGGATCTCAACATGTATTCTAAGATTTGAATAGTTTGTTCTGATTGTCCATCTGTTTGAGGGTGGTAGGCAGTGCTCAAATGAAGTTCAGTATCCAAGGCTTTCTGAAGACTTTTCCAGAATCTTAAAGTAAAACATGGATCATGATCAGAAACAATCGATAGGGGTACTCCATGAAGTCTCACAACTTCATTAATATATAGTCTTTCTAGATGTTCTAGTGGTAGATCTTCTGTTATAGCAAGAAAATGTGCTGACTTGGTAAGACGATCAACAATGACTCATATTGCATCATTCCTTCTAGGATTCTTTAGTAGCCCCATGATAAATTCCATCATAATATTGTCCCATTTCCACTCGGGTATGGGAAGAGGTTGCATGACTCCTCCAGGCTGTTGCCTTTCAGCTTTAACTTGTTGAAAAACCATACATCTTGACACAAAATCAACAATCTACCTCTTCATGTTGTCCCACCAAAAATGTTCCTTCAAATATCTATACATTTTGGTGCTCCCAGGGTGTATAGGGAAATTGGAACTATGAGCATCATCCAGCAGTTCCCTTTTAAGATCAGGTATATTGGGAACACAAAGTCTCTTCCCAAATTTCAAAATTCCATCTTCATACAAAAATTCTCTCAATCACCCATCATTCAGAGCTTTAATCTTCTTTTGAAATTCTTCATCGTTGGTCTGATAACTCTTAATTCTTTCTAGTAAAGATAGTTTGACAACCATTTGAAAAAGCATTGATGTTTCACCTTCCCTAGTTATTCCCATGTCCAGCTTCACTAGATCAATGAAAATTGGATCCCTTTCAATTCTCATATTGTTCAAAAATCCATGGTCTTTTCTGCTCAAAGCATCCGCCACCATGTTTTCCTTCCCCGAGTGGTAGTGTATCATGCAATCATAATCCTTGAGTAATTCAAGCCATCTCCTTTGCCTCATGTTGAGTTCTTTTTGTGAGAAAATATACTTCAAACTCTTGTGATCAGTATAAATATCACATTTTTCACCATTAAGGTAGTGCCTCCATATCTTCAAAGAAAATATCACAGCTGCTAACTCGAGATCATGAGTATGATAGTTTTGCTCATGAATTTTCAACTGTCGTGATTCATAAGCAATAACCTTATCATTCTACATAAGGACACAACAAATTTCTTTCTTCGATGCATCACTATAAATAATGAACTCATCATTCCCCGATAGTAGAGTCAATATAGGAGCATTGACTAATCTTATCTTCAATTCATCGAAACATTCTTCACACTCTTTTGTCCAAAAAAATTTATCCCCTTTACGTGTGAGCTTCGTTAATGGGTTTACCAATCGGGAAAAATTATGGGTGAAACGTCGATAATAACCTCCCAAACCAATAAAACTGCGTACCTCAGTTATAATCCTAGGTGTTGGACATTCTTGGATTGCCTTGGTCTTAGAAGGATCAACAGAGATTCCATCTTTAGTGATAATATGGCCAAGAAAATAAATCTCATGAAGCCAGAATTCACACTTTCTAAACATCCCATATAATTGATGTCTTCTCAGAGTCTTCAGGATAATGCGCAAGTGAATTTCATCATCCTCGTATCTTTTAGAGTATACCAAGATATCATAAATAAATACCCCCACAAATTCATTGAGATATTCCTTGAAAACTCTATTCATCAGATCCATGAATACAGAGGGTGCATTAGTAAATCCAAAAGTCATTACAGTAAACTTGTAATGCTTGTTCCTGGTTCGAAATGTTGTCTTCGGAATGTCTTCCTTCTTTAAACACAACTGATGGTAACCAGATCAAAGGTCAATATTTGAAAATTATTGAGCACCATGAAGTTGGTCAAATAAATCATCAATGCGGGGTAGGGGATACTTGTTCATTATTGTTATAGCGTTAATCTCCCTATAGTCGATACATAACCTCATAGATCCATCTTTCTTTTTAACAAAAAGAACAGGGGCTCCCCATGGAGAAACACTTGGGAGAATAAATCCATTATTACTAAATTCCTCTAGTTGTTTCATTAGTTCAACTAATTATACAATGGCCATTCTATAAGGGGTCTTTGATATAGGCCTTGATCCAGGAATTAAATCAATGGAAAACTCAACTTCTCGTTCTGGAGGTTGTCTAGGTAAATATTCTGGAAACACATCTACATATTCTTTCATAATAAGAAAATCCTCTTTTTGAAAATTCCTTTCCTTACCCACATTCATTTCATTATCTTCCTCCCAAATAATTGAATTTAGTTGAGCTACTGGGGGTGGATTTAGATAAGAATTAGGTGGTGGCGATTCTGCACTAATGATAAGGTGTTCCTTATCGTTGTCAACAAAAATCGTAACCTCCTCCTTCTTATAATAAATACTCTCATCATAATCTGAAATCCAATCCATACCGAGGATTATATCAAACTAAATCATAGGTATAACGCTGATATCAGCAGTTAAAGAACATTTATGTGCTCTAATGGGGACTGATTCACAATACGTTTTTTCAATGATACTTCACTTAGGAGTTTTAACTAACAACTCCCTTGTTAAATAAAATTGGAAATATCTAATTTTCTTAGAAAACTAGGAAGATATGAAACAATGTGATGATCCAGAATCAAATTATGCATTTGCTAAACTTAAGGAAACCATTAAATTACCTTCCACCACGTCTCTCAGAGCTTCTACCTCAGCAGTAGTGATAGAATAAGCTTGGCCTTTATCCCTTGGCCTTTTCTGAGGTAAGTTCCCCTGACACTTAGGACATTCATTTGCATAATGTACTATCTCCCTGCAATTGTATCATTGAACATTGGTAGCTTCCTTCTTCCCTTTGCATTCACGAGCTTGGGGGCCTTTTTCACCACACTTGTAATAGACACCCATTCCCTTTAAGCATGTACCGGGGTGTTTCTTCCCACATTTACCACATGATGGATATTCAAACTTTCCCTTATTCCCCTTATTCCCATTCCTAGATTGATCTGCAGATCTCTTCTTCTCTTTTTTTGCTTTAACGTTATAAGACTTTGATAATTTCTTTTCTGTCTTGATAGCACATGAGACAATGTATTCCTACGACGAGAAGGATTGTGAGACTAATGCTCGATGGAGAAATGGTTTTAACCCATCAAAGAAACGATCAATCTTACTTCCTGGGTTACATATATAATCTCCAGCATACCTTTCTAACCTTGTAATGTTAGCCTTATACTTTGTGACATTGTCATCCTCCTTTTGTCTCAAACTCATAAATTGCCTTTCCATATCAGCTCGATGGTCACGAAGAAAGTATTTTTCTAAAAAATATCTTTGAACTCCCTCCATTCCATAATTGATACTTCATCATCTTCCTTCTTGTTTTGAATCAATGACCACCATTGATCAGCATCTCCAGTGAGTCGGTAAACATCCATGATAATATTTCCCTTTCACCACTCCCCAAATCCTGAAATATTTTCTCTAGGGAACTTATCCATTTCTCAGCTACTAATGGATTTGTACTCCCATTGAATGTTGGTGGTTGATTCCTCATGAAGCGGTCTAACATTGATCCTCCACGCTGCGGATTAGTGTGCTCCATACGGGTAAGGTTATTATTCATAACATGAGTGAGTTGTCCTAGTTTGGTGATTAGCTGATCCACACTAGTTGCATCACCATCTCCACTTTAATTATCTTGAGTAGGAGGGAAATCCCTATATGGAGTACATGCATTGATACGGTTTCCATTTCTTCCACTAAGCACCATTTCTAAACAATGGCATAAACTAGATCAATTTATGAATCAAAATACATAATTCTATACTTATAGAACACTTAACATAAATTGAACTGTTTCTGGATATAATCCATAATCATAAAAATGTTTTCTTTGAAGAAGTATATACTCATAAACCCTTCATAATGATTTGTAAAGAAAATGAGAGTTATCCTAAGCATATCCCTCGGGAGTGTCGTAACCAAGAGTGCAGCAAGGCCCGTTGTCGTGCACCAGTTCCCATTCGAGTCTAGCTCAAAGTAGTGTTTTCGGGTTTTACACATAGGTACATCTGTGCCAGAGCCGCCTCTACCTGCTCGTATCTAGAAAGGGATGTATTTCTCGGAAAACTCACAAAAAATCTACAATACCAAAATTCTAGGAAGTTCTTCTATACTAATCCTCAAAGTCCATCTAAGGTCTACGTGCTCTAATCAGATTTTATCTAAATCTATCTTCCAAGGTCC
Organism: Viscum album; assembly: GCA_963277665.1. Classification (NCBI taxonomy): domain Eukaryota; kingdom Viridiplantae; phylum Streptophyta; class Magnoliopsida; order Santalales; family Viscaceae; genus Viscum; species Viscum album. The sequence continues at coordinate 488,466,230 of OY728148.1, read as the reverse complement.
GTACTAAACTTCCTCTGATACCAACTGTAACGCCCCAACCCGAGTTACCCAGAGTCTGTGCATTATTACATAACATTGGCATGATCACAAGAAAGATCAAATATTGAAAGACAGATTGGTTTAGTAGCCTTAGAAACACTAGATATATTCATAAAGTTTTATATTTCATCATAAAGTGAAAAAATAATACAACAACATATTGTCACCATAGTCCACACTATTATCCCCTCATAATATCCCTGCAGGTCATTCATAATTTACTTTTTCACATCCTGGGAAAAATCTAACATAGAAAAGCAGTGAGCTCAAATACCCAGTAAGGATAACAATATAACAGAAACATTCATAAATAATAATAAACATTTAAGGCAATGTATAACTAAAACAAAAGCATTTTAAACTTGATCTTCAACATAGTATGGAAAAAATATTTTTAAATAATTCCATTTGATTATTTACATGGATATTCTACTAATCGAATAATCACATGCAATATCAATAACCACTTTCATAATTATGGAATTCATAATGACAGACTATCATAACCACATTTCCAAGGCCTCATGCCAGGACTACAAATAAGATTTTTTCAAGGCCCTGTTCCAAGACACTAGTTTGTCTCATGAGACCTACCGATGCATCGAGGAGCTATAGCGGGCTCCACCCGTCACATATTAAGTCCAATGCATTCCCATATGAAAAGGTTTAAACATAACATAAACATTTGTATTAAATATAGCTTACGAAATCTAAATACTTCATCCATAATCCATGAATGGTATAAAAATAACACATCCACAGTCAAACATATCACAAAACCTTCAATACAACAAAGAAGTTTTGTATCATAATAAATCAACTTCCAATTAGCGTAAAATCCATCAAAGGATGTTGACATAAATGAAATCAAAACTCTTTTTAGAGAAATATCTCTTTATATTTTGAAATCATTTAAGAGTAATATATTTAAAAAATAAAACATTTTCGTTGAAAATATTATTATAATATTGTAAGGGAATCTTCGACGGAAAACAGCTGCACCTACCTTATAACATAAAAAAACATTCTTACCTTAATTCTGTCGAAAAGGTTAAAAAGCACCTTGTTTTGAAAATGACGGAAAGATTCCTTCATAACCCTCTTATAAATAGTCAATCAAGGGTATAAATGACTTTAACCCATATTCTTGTAAATAGTAAAAATGTTTTGAAATACATTTTTAAGAAACATGGATGTGGATGATAAAGATATCCCAGTAGATTATTGCGTATAAACAACCTCGGATAATGAAGAGATTGCGAAATAAAACCTTTCCCTATACATTTCCTTGGTTGGGGGTAGGATAAAATCCAGTATAATGGTGAAATAATTGTTATTAAATTATAAAATAATCATATAAATTAATATGATATGATATATGATCTTTTAACATTGATTTGTCAATAATATCTTAGTATTATCGTTGTTTCGGGTGTTAACTTACTCGTTCTCTTTTATATGTTTTGTTATGTAAGCCGTGTTTGTCATGGATAGGTTGTATATTAATCATATCCAGAATGATATCAAGTCCTTAGATACAATTATTAATCATTAAATGAGAATTATACTTGAATGGATACGATGGAGAATGAATCTTATCACATTCGTGGAGACGGTAGTCCGTACGTACGCACGAGTGACAATATCATTCTTTTGATATTAAAATAACAAATAATTGGATGGTATATCTTATATACATATTCATTATCATGTTATATATATTATTTACATGAATTACACATCATTATTATACCCATCCAAATAATAATATATTGAATAACAATTACACCACGATGTGGAGACGGTAAGCCGTACGTACGCACGTATGGTGACATGTCATTCAAAGGATAGATATAATACTGAATATGGTTGTGCCATATTTATAATAATATTAAAGTATATTGGAGATACTGTATTTATTATTTTAGAATGGGAATAACAAAGAAAGGAGTAGTGTAAGAAGAAAGGAACTTGAAAAAAGGTGGTGAAATCATTACCTCTTTTTCGGGTTCTTCCTTTCGATTTGATCAAAAGGGCTCCTTAAGATGGATTTATGACTAAAGGAAGGCCTCTAGGATGAAGTTAGGGAAGTTTAGAGTGTATTTGGGCAGAGTTTTTCCGAGCCAAAAGTCTTTGAAGGTGTGAGTTAATGAGAAGGGGGAGTTTCCCTTTATAAGAGGGGTGAGGGGCACCTTTGGAAAAGCTAGAAATATTATTTTATAATAAATTCATAATCAGTTTCTAATGGCTCCAAAGTGGATTTTTCAAACATTAATCTGGGTATGGGTCTAAAACCACTCAACCAATAGAATTTATACAGATTTGGTTTACTATATTAACATCATCATTAAGTATTAACTCTTAGTTAATTAGTTTCACTTTTACAATGTCTCTTTGTATTTTTATATTATATGGTTAATAAACTTACTATATACATCCAAGAGACCCCCCAAGTGGACATTTAATGATACACCTATCATGATATAAGTCTCTTGGCCGATCATTATATTTTTAGGAATTTAATATCTATTAATAATATAATATTTGTTTTAAAAAATCTTTTATGTAAATTTTGACACTATTTAATAATTGATTTTTGTAAAAATTATAACAGAATGATTACTTCAAAAAAAGTTACTTAAGTAAATAATAATATGTCATATTATCCTAAAAAATTAGTTTAATTCAATAAAAGTCTCAAATTATCTTTAGTTGGGTATTTATAATATCAATTATTTTAATGTTTCACTATTACGGTAATTACTGCATCATCATTGTGTCATAAATAAATTAAATTATTTAATATCTAAAAAGTATAAATTAAATATCATTATGTAGAAAACCTTTTTATATTTCTAATTAATATTTACAATCGAATTTATCTTAGGTATAAATCTATATTAAAAATGATCTAGTAAATAAACATTGATTTTAACTCTTTTACCTCTTCTTTGGATTAAATAATAATAAATGTCTTAATATAATCCAAGTGGAACTAAATTATAATATTTTATTCCTGAGGTTATTTTTGTTCGAGATACACTTGTCCAATATAATTTGAACATGTGTTAGCGTAATATTAATATCACTTTTACCCTTCACTACCCTATTTACTTTTAACCGTGGTAAATAAAAGTAAAAAGTTACTATTCACCAAAAATTATTTTCAAATCATTGAACCAAATTTTACTCCTTGATATTAACAGTGTCTTTTGGATTTTCGAAATTTCAATCACAAAAGCGGTAAAATTATGTTTTATGAAAAATTCAGTTTTTTAACTAGCACTTAGTAGTTTCACTATTCATCAAAAATTGATGTTTTTCAAAACAATGCCAAAATTTCACCCTAAGCTATAATTGATATTCCAAATTCAAAAATGATGTCTATTTTACAAAATTCCAAACATATAAGTTTCATTAATTAATTTTATAATTAATTTCCGCTGTCACAACAAACAGCATGTTTTTAAGAAACAATATATATCAAAAGATTGACAATTGTTTATGTCCAATTTCAAAGTGAAATTAATTCTAATGAACACCATTGGATAAAATGGAAAAAATATATTCTAATTATACTTTTAAACCACTCAATAATATAATTTATCACTACAAATTATTTTTATTAAAAAAGTTGTTTTTATGTATTTTTCACTATTCATAAAAATTGGAAGTTCTGAGAAAAATACAAAAAATTCAACTTAGGATAATTTCGATACTCCGAATCCAAAAATGAAGTCCATTTTGAAATATAAAATTTATATAATTTCAAAAAGTAGGTATGTAACACCCGAGACTTTTATGAGAAATATTTTGTTTTTATGTTATATAAATCATCAAAGGAATCTTTCACTACACACAACACTAGCTTGACTTTCTTTACATGCAACCGCAGCCATCCTCAATAGTTTGCGTCGTACGCAATTCCGAGTTTCACTAAACAATGATATTCTATTAAAATATTATTTTGGAATAGCCATTATGAATAGTATTAACTACATTTTCAATTTTATAACATTATTATTCATCTTACACATTTTCTAGAATATGGTAAGAGAACAAAATAAAATTTTCAGGTAAGATACGTATTTTTCAAAAAATGCAGTTTTGCTGCCTTTTGATGGAGACCCCACATTAAATCTAGTTTTTGACATGTTTATAAGTTCAATTTTAGAAAATAAAATTCTTCTTTTGAATAATGGTATAAAAATTTACTTAGGATAAATTTTTGATATTTTTCTGATAACTTTCACATTTTGATGAATAGTAAAAATATGCTAATTTATAATTAAAAACAAAATTTTTCATTGGGATAATTTATATGGTTAAATTATAATATTGAATGGTATTAAAGTATAATTAGAATATATTTTTACCATTTAATATAATGTATGTCATTAGCTCTAATTTCACATTGAATTCATAGGTAAAAACATTTCAATCTTTGGAAATGTTTTAACTTCTAAAACCCTTTTTTCTTAACAACGTGATTTATTTTAAATTAATTACTGAAACTTATATGTTTTTAATTTTGAAAAATGGATTCCATATTTGGATTCAGCGGGTCCAAATTATGTTAATATGCTACTTTTTATTTTTGGGCATTGTGAATAGTAACTACGGTAAATTTTATTTATCATTGTTAAAGGTAAATCGGCTAATTAAGGGTAAATATAAGATTATAAAGTTACCCTAACACCTTCCAAAATCCTATTGGATGACTAAAAGTATACCCATTTCACATAATGGTCAGATTAGATTCATTTAATGGACTTTTTTCAATGAAAATAATTTAATTATTATTAAAACCAAAGAATGTGACGACATGTCACTTTCTTAAATCTTATAAGTATAATAATTTTAATTTAGTGTTAAACATAATGAAACATTGAACATGAATAGTATACAGAAATATAATACAATTCTATACATCATAGGAATTTATTTAGAATTTTGAGGTATTAAATAATTATCACTAATTATGCCACAATAGTGATGTTGAAATTATTATATTAATTAAAATATCAAATTAATGGTTTTAAAAAATATTAAAATAAATATTATATGAACTATTTAATGTGATCCGCTAATTTTTCAGATACCTAAGACATTTTATTAATCTATTAAAGCTTTTAGTTCGAACATATCTTCTATATATATTTTAGTTAAATTCAAATAAATGAATAGTGTCAAAATTGACACTATTGTAGTTTATAAAAATAACATATTATAAAATTGTTTAAAAATAAAAAAGAATATTTAAAAATTATAAATGAAACTTTATATGGTCTAAAATTTCATGAAGTGTCAAATTATAGAAAATTCACAACACATATGTAATTATTTATAATAATTTAAAATTTAGAATATTTTTACCACAAATAAAATTAAATTGATAAATAAGGATCAATCATGTTGATAATGTTTAAAATAAATTCCTAACATGTCTAAATTTTATTGGTTGATGATATTACAACCCTATCTCATCTAATATTTTGATATGAGTCATTTTTTATGTTTTTAAGTTGGGTTGGGATTTAATATAAACTAATATTTCTTATATTTCCAAAGGTTCCCCTCTCCTCCCTTATAAAAGGGCACCTCCTCCCTCTCCTCCTCACACCAATTTGAGCCTTCAAGCTCGGCCAATCCCTGCCCATTTCACTTCCACACTTCCCTAGTAAAATCTTGGAGGTCCTGGTCTTTTTCAAAGACCAATTGTAGTGCCCTAAGAGGAGGTCTCAAAGAGGCACTTCCAAGAAGAGGTAATGTCAGTTACCGATTCTTTCAACTTTATTTCATCTTCCACTTCTTATTATTTAGTTGTTTCATTATGAATTAATAACATCAGTATCACTCATATACTGACATGTTATTATAAGTATGAAACAACCCTATTTCACCATCTATCCATCCTACGGAAAACGAAATCACAACGTGTGTGTACGTACGGAATACCGTCTCCACACCGTGGTGTAATCTATTTTACATCACCACCATACTTGGATGGGTATAATGGTTCAAATAAATAACTATATATGATTATTGTAATGTCATATTGATTCTGAAATAGTATGCATACACTTCATTACAATTTCACGATCATTGGAACGATATCATCGCTCGTGCGTACGTACGGAATACCATCTCCACGATGTGATGCGACTCTTTCTACATGATCTTCATTGCATAATGAATATATAACTGAATTGAATGAATGAATTTGATATATATTACAATAATATCATTCTAGAAATGAGGTATCTTTAACCTAAAGAGAATAATAAGAATTTATTCGATAAAACACGCATAAGAAAAAAAAGTAATAAACACCCAAATAACAAGTAGCAATGAAATATACTAATAATAAGCTAAGAATATGACCATATATGATATAATAACAATGCATATGATTCTGGAATAAGTCAATTAAATTATTTAAATCGTTATACAGGAGGTTCAGACACTTAAGAATCAAATCAGACCTAAGGTAAGGGACAATTTCACAATCTCAATTTTTATCCGAGATTGTTTATACTTCAGAATTTACTGGGGAATATTTATAATCCACATCCATGTTTCTTGAATATGTAATATTATTCACATCCTCCTAAAATTTTTTAAATCCAATTTTACCCTTCGGTGAGTTTTTAGTAAAAGATATGAAAGGAATCTTTTGTCATTTTCGTAAGAGGTACTTTTTGACTTATCCGACAAAAGTACGAGAAGAATGTTTTTTAACTGATATGGCATGAATGGATTTTTAAAACATTATTTCCAAGAATCTTCCTTTACAAGTTTTCATGTTTATTTTTAATCAACTTCTTAAGATTGTATGACATGTTATGAAAGGAAAAATGTTTTTGAAGTAGAAAGGATATTTTCCTCAAGAATGGAGATCAAGAGTTTTATCGAAATTATTTTCCATATAAGATAATATAGGGTTCTGTTTCTATCCATATTATTACATGGATTTTATTATGTTGTGATGGAAGTATTTTTATGATGTCACGATGTTTAAGATTCCCATTTTTGTTACATGGGATATTCTATGATGTACGGTTTATGATTTTGTGGCACACATAAGAATTGTATCATTATGAGATGGGTGGGACCTATATCTCCCTCCAATGCATTGGGTGAAGATTTTATATCTCATGAGATAGATATGGCTGGAACGACAGGTTAAACTGGTTCAGTGAAACAGGACTGAAACGAGGAGTGAACTCAGTTCAGAAATGGTCTTTTCCACTAAGATAGTCTTGGCAATGAGTCTTGACTACTAAGAAATGATTTTCTATGATTATGTGTGTATGCCACAAAGATTCATGTTTTATGTTATGATTATTGGGATGACATTTCACTTCTATTATTTATCCCATGTTATGATCTCTTTTATAGGGTAAGATTTTCAAAATGTTATGTTCTTATAAATATGATATGTTTGATATTTCTTTTGTCTACCCTTACTGAGCATTTGAGGTCACCCTTTTGTATGTTTTCTTTTCCCCAGGTTAGGAAGAAGGATATTAAGTAGGATATTCCAAAAGGGACTCTAGATATGATGAAATAAATGGGAGACAGCGTAGATGATTTATGAACCAGTTGTTTATGTTTCCCAGTTTCTAAAGACACTATACCTATACGATCCTTTCATGGTTTTGTTATATGTTTTAAAAAGTATTCTTCAATTTTGATGTAATAAACATGTATCTAAAGTATGGGTCATTCTAGTTGGTATTAGAGTGAGGTTATAGTCAACCTTTGGAAACTAGGATGTGAAAGACTTAGTAAGAAACCTAGGGATATGTCTAAGCATAGAACACAATCTTAGTGTTTTAGAAATGGCCATGAAGTACCTATGATAAGACCTTAAGTGTGAAATTTTATTCTTGATTATGTGGTTTTCCTATTATAATGAGTGTTTCTCACACAATTATTCTTGGTTTTAGTCAATGGCTGGAACCCGAAGGAACCGTGTTAATGCGGAATGTGACGGGAAATGAAATGATTGTCCCCCTGAGCAACCAAACATTTGGGGAGATGGAATGCAAAATCTTATAGCCATGCTCCCACAACATTCTCAGCTATTAATCTTGCAGGACTTCCAAATGAGCCAAGGAAGGAGAAACATTCTGTTTAATCCTTTATGAGGCAACGCCCACCTTCATTCAACGGGTCTTCTGATCCATTAGTGGCTGAACAATGGATCAGTACCACAAAAAAGATATTTTCAGTTCTTCAATGTTCTGAGCATGATAAAGTCATCTTAGCAGTGTATCTTTTTGAAGGTGATGCTGATCAATGGTGGACTATTATTAAGAATACGAGGAAAAGGGATGAAATTGAGTCCATGTAATGGGATGAGTTCAAGAACTTATTTTTCAATAAGTATTTCCCTCGTATTTTTCGAACAAAGATGGAGAAGGAGTTTCTTGAACTGAAGCAAAAGGATGATGAATCTGTTGGTACCTACAAAGAAAATTTTACAAGACTTACAAGGTACTCTTTCGGAATTATTATCCAACCTGAGAGTAAGATCGATCGATTCTTTAGTTGCTTAAAAACAAGTATTCGAAGGGCGTTAGCCATAAGGGACTTCAATAGGAATGAGGAAATTGTTCGATGTGCTCTCAAGGTTGACATGGAGATTGGTGTAACCCATCAGTCACATGGGTTTGATAAGAAGAGGAAAATGGAATTCAAAGTAAAATCTAAAGACCACACTGAAAAGAAGATGAGTTTTCCATTATGCTCAATGTGTGGAAATAAACATGGAAGAAATTGTCTTAAGGGGACAATAAAATGTTATAAGTGTGGAAAAGAAGGTCATCAAGCAATTGAATGTCTAAATAATGGGAAGAATATGTCTAATGATGCAAACAAAAGAAGGGATACACAGAATGAACCTAATACACTTCAATGTTTCAAGTGCAAGGAGACGGGGAAATATTCCAATCAATGCCCAAATCCAAGGGTTGATGATGATGATTGAAGTCAACAAACTCTTAAGGCCAAAGAAAAAGGGAAGTCACATGCAATTACTATCGGCGATGTGGATTACGACAACGAAGTGGTGAGAGGTACACTTACCATCCACTCTAAAGTAGAAAATGTTTTATTTGATTCTGGATCCACCCACTCTTTTTTTTTGATGAATTTTCGAAGGTTATCGTCGTATTACCTCAACAATTAGATTTTGAGTTGGTTGTGACAACTCCTAATGGCACAACAGTCGCATCAAAAGTTTACAATTCCTCTCTGATTGATGTTTGTGGGAAATTGATTCCTGAAAATCTTGTGATCCTTCCTATATTGGAATTTGATGTGATTCTTGGCATGGATTGGCTTTCTCTATATGGATCTCATATCAATTGCCAAAGAAGGTAAGTCACATTTCATATTCCAGATCAGTCTATGATCGTCTATCGATGCAAGGATGAACATAACCTTCCAGTGTAAATTTCTTCCATCTTATGGGTCTTGATTCCACTAAATGAGGGTTATTTATCTCAAATGGTTGGAGAGAAACTCATGATTATGAATATGGCCATTGTATAGGAATTTGATGATTTCTTTCTGGAGGAATTTCCAGGTCTTCCACCAAATCGTGAAGTTGAGTTTTCAATAGAACTCGTACGGGGTGCTTTGCCTATTTCAAAGACACCGTATAGAATGGCCCCAATTGAGTTTCCGGAATTAAAGAATAAAATCCAAGAGAGTCTTGATAAAAGATTCTTATGACCTAGTGCGTCACCTTGGGGAGCACCTGTTTTGTTTGTTAAGATGAAAGATAGATCAATGAGACTCTGCATTGATTATTGAGAACTTAACAAGATCACTATTAAGAACAAATATTCTCTCCCACGCATTGATGACCTATTTGACCAACAACAAGGAGCTCAATACCTTTCCAAGATTGATCTTCATTCAGGGTATCATCAATTAAGTGTCAAAAGGGAGGATATACCAAAGACGACTTTCCGTACAAGGTATGGACACTATGAATTTATAGTGATGCCATTTGGTCTTACTAATGACCCTGCTATCTTCATGGATCTAATGAATATAGTCTTTAAAGACTGTCTTGATCAATTTTTGGTGGTCTTTATTGACGATATTCTTGTCTATTCAAAGGGAAAGGAAGAACATGAAGATCACTTGAGAATTATATTGAAGACCCTAAGAAAGGAGAAGCTTTATGCCAAATTTACCAAGTGTGAATTTTGTCTTAAAAAAGTTTCATTTTTGGGTCACATAATCTCAAAAGAGGGGATATATTTGGATCCAGCAAAAACAGAGGTTATCGAAAGATGGTCGAGACCAACAACAGTAACTGAGATCTGAAGTTTTCTTGGTTTGGCTGGATATTATCGACTTTTTGTGAAAGATTTTTCACGATTATCTAATACACTCACCAAGTTGACTCAGAAAGGAGTTAAGTTTTTTTGGATGGAGGAATGTGAAGAGAATTTCAAGGAGTTGAAAAGAAGGTTATCCAGTGAACCTATACTCACACTTCCTTGTAGTGGAGAAAGGTTTATGATCAACAGTGATGCATCCAAGAAGGGATTGGGGTGTGTTCTTATGCAAAATGATAAGGTGATAGATTATGCCTCATGACAGTTGAAAATCCATGAGCGAAATTACCCAACACATGATTTGGAGTTATCTGCGGTAATCTTTGCATTAAATATTTGGAGGGATTATCTTTATGGAGAAAAGTGTGATATTTATACTGATCATAAAATTTTAAAGTATATTTTCACACAAAAGGAGCTAAATATGTACCAAAGAAGATGGTTGGAGCTGATTAAGGATTACAACTGCTCAATTCATTACCACCCTAGGAATGCAAACAAGGTGGCAGATGCATTAAGTCGACAAGACCATGCTAGCTTATCCATAATGAGGATCACCAAAGATCCCATATTTATGGATTTTCAAAGGATGGATCTTGGAATTTTAATGTAAGGGGAGAAATCTTATCTTTCTCAAATGAATGTTCAACCATATATACATGTGGTGATTAAAGAGGCGCAGAAAAAAGATGTAGAGTTACAAAAGAAGGTGAGAAATATTCCTGAATTCAACCTTGATTGTGATGGGATAATAAGGTTCAGGAATCAGGTTTCTGTTCCTCCCATCCAAAAATTAAAGAAGTATCTACTGGATGAGGCTCATAGTTCTTCATTCGCTATTCATCATGGAAGCATGAAGATGTATATGGACCTAAAAGAGTACATTTGGTGGGATGGAAGGAAAAGAGATGTTGCTGAATATGTCTCTCGATGCTTGGTTTGTCATAATGTTAAAGCGGATAGACAAAAGTCTAAGGGGATGTTACAACCATTACCCATACCAGAATCGAAATGGGAAAACATCACTATGGACATTGTCACTGGACTTCCTAAAACATCCAAAGGCAATAATGTTATCTGGGTCATAGTTGATCGTCTTACAAAGTTTGCACACTTCATTGATATTATAGAGGATTTATCTCTGGATCAGCTTTCCAGGATATATGTAAAGGAAGTGGTAAGATTGCATGGACTACCACTTCATATTATATCTGATCGAGATATGAGGTTTACCTCAAATTTCTGGCGAAGTCTTCAGCATACTCTGGATACAGAGTTGAGTTTCAGTACTGCTTATCATCCTCAGATAGATGGTAAGTCTGAGAGAAAAATTCAAACTCTAGAAGATATATTGATAGCTTGCTCTATAGATTTCAATGGTGGTTGGGATCAACACCTACCTTTGGTGGAATTTTTTTATAATAATAGCTTTCACTCCGGTATTCAAATGGCTCCTTATGAAGCTCTCTATGGAAAGAAATGCAGGACTCCAACTTGCTGGGATGAAGTTGGGGAATGAAAGCTATTAGGACCCGATCTTGTTGATGAAATGGTAGAAAAGGTCAGATCTATTCCACAACACATAAGACCAGCTCAGAGTCGGCAAAAAAGTTATGACGACAACCGAAGAAAAGACCTAGAGTTTTAAGTGGGTGATAAAGTGTTCATACGAATATCTCCTTAGAAGAGGGTCTTGAGATATGGAAAGAAGGGAAAGTTGAGCCCTAGATATATCGGTCCTTTTGAAATTCTGGATTGTGCTGGGAAGGTAGCTTACAGATTGGCACTTCCACCGAATATCTCTCAAGTTCACGATGTGTTCCATGTATCTCTCATGAGAAAGTACATACCTGATCCTTCACATGTACTCAGCTCAAAAGTTATACCGTTGGAGCAAGATCATTCTTATGAAGAACAACCAATAGAGATTCTGGATCATAGTGAATAAGTCCTATAGAACAAGACAACTCGCTTGGTGAAAGTTTTATGGAGGAACCACCAGTTAGAAGAAGCTACATGGGAGCTTGAGGATATGATGAGGGAAAGGTATCCTCATCTGTTTGTTACAAAGTGACGAATTTAGAGGGCGAAATTCATTTTAAGGGGGGGAAGAATGTTACACCTGAGACTTTTATGAGAAATATTTTTTTTAAGTTATATAAATCATCAAAGGAATCTTTCACTACACACAACACTAGCTTGGCTTGCTTTACATGCAACCGCGGCCTTCCTCAATAGCTTGTGTCGTACGCAATACCGAGTTTCACTAAACAACGATATGCTATTAAAATATTATTATCGAATAGCCGTTATGAATAGTATTAACTACATTTTGAATTTTATAACATTATTATTCATCTTACACATTTTCTAGAATATGGTAAGAGAATAAAATAAAATTTTCAGGTAAAATAAGTATTTTTAAAAAAAATGAAGTTTTGCCACCTTTTGATGGCGCTCCAACATTAAATTTAGTTTTTGAAATGTTTATAAGATGAATGTGACAAAATAAAATTCTTTTTTTGAATCAGGGTTTAAAAATTTACTTTGGATAAATTTTTGATATTTTTCTGATAACTTTTATATTTTGATGAATAGTAAAAATACGCTAATTTTTAATTAAAAACAACTTTTTTCAGTGAGATAATTTATATGGTTAAATTATAATATTAAAAGTTTTTAAAGTATAAAATGAATATATTTTTACCATTTAATATAATTTATGTCATTAGCACTAATTTCACATTGAATTCATAAGTAAAAACATTTGAATCTTTGGCAATGTTTTAACTTCTAAAACCTATTTTCTTAATAACGAGATTTATTTTAAATTAATTACTACAACTTATATGTTTTGAATTTTGAAAAATGGATTCCATATTTGGAATCCGTGGGTCCAAATTATGTTAATAGGCTACTTTTTATTTTTGGGCAATATGAATAGTAACTACGGTTAATTTTATTTATCATAGTTAAAGGTAAATCGGGTAATTAAGGGTAAATATAAGATTATAAAGTAACCCTAACACCTTCCAAAATCCTATTGGATGACTAAAAGGAGACTCATGTCACCTAAGGGTCGGATTTGAATCATTTAATGGACATTTTTCTATGAAAATAATTTAATTATTATTAAAACCAAAGAATGTGACAACATGTCACTTTCTTAAATATTATAAGTATAATAATTTTAACTTAGTGATAAACTTAATGAAACTTCGAACATGAATAATATCCAGAAATATAATACAATTATCTAAATCATAAGAATTTATTTATAATTTTTAGGGATTAAATATTTATCATTAATTATGCCACAATAGTGATGTTGAAATTATTTTATTAATTAAAATATCAAATAAATGGTTATAAAAAATATTAAACTAAATATTATATGAACTATTTTATGTGTTTCACTAATTTTCTAGATACATATGACATTTTATGAATCTATTAATGCTTTTAGTTTGAACATATATTCTGCATATATTTTATATAAATTCAAATAAATGAATAGTGTAAAAATTGACACTATTGTAGTTTATAAAAATAACATATTATAAAATTGTTTAAATATCAAAAAAATATTTAAAAATTATAAATTAAAATTTATATGGTCGACAATATTATAAAGTGTCAAATTATGGAAAATTCGCATCACATATGTAATTATTTATAATAAATTAAAATTTAGAATATATTTACCACAAATAAAATTAAATTGATAAATAAGAATAAATCAAGTTGATAATGTTTAAAATAAATTCCTAACATGTATAAATTTTATTGGTTGATGATATTACAAACCTATCTCATCTAATCATCGTATATGTGTCAGTTTGGATGTTTTTATGTGGGGTTGGGATTTAATATAAACTAATATTTCTTATATTTCCAAAGGTGCCCCTCTCCTCACTTATAAAAGGGCACCTACTCCCTCTCCTCCTCACACCAATTTGATCCTTCATGCTTGGAAAATCCCTGACCATTTCACTTCCCCACTTCCATAGAAACATCCTAGAGATCCTGGTCTTCTTCAAATACCAATTGTAGTGCCCTAAGAGGAGGTCTCAAAGAGGCTCTTCAAAGAAGAGGTAATGTCTGATACCGATTCTTTAATCTTTATTTCTTCTTCCACTTCTTCTTATTTAGTTGTTTAATTATGAATTATTAACATAAGTATCACTCATATACTAATATGTTATTATAAGTATTAAACAACCATATTTCACCATCTATCCATCCTACGGAAAATGAAATCACCACGAGTGTGTACCTAGGGAATACCGTCTCCACGCCGTGGTGTATTCTATTTTCCATCACAACCATACTTGGATGGGTATAATGGTAAAAATAAATAACTATATATTATTATTGTAAAGTTATATTGATTCTGAAATAGTATACATACACTCCATTATAATTTCACGATCATAGGAACGATATCATCGCTCTTGCGTACGTACGGAATACCATCTCCACGATGTGATGCGACTCTTTCTACATTATATTCATTTCATAATGATTATATAAATGAATTGAATGAATAAATATGATTTAAATTACACTAATAATATTATGGAAATGAGGTATCTATAACCTAAAGAGAAGAATAAGAATTTATTCAACAAAACACGCATAAGAACAAAAAGTAATAAACACCCGAATAACAAGTAGCAATGAAATATTACTAATAATAAGCTAAGAATATGACTATATATGATATTATAACAACGAGTATGATTATTTAATAAGACAATGAAATTATTTAAATCATTATACAGGAGTTTCGGACACTTACGAACCAAATCGGACCAATGGTAAGGGACAATTTCACAATCTCAATTTTTAACCGAGATTGTTTATACTTCAGAATTTACTGGGGAATATTTATCATCCACATCCATGTTTCATCAATATGTAACATTATTCACATCCTCCTAAAAATTTTTAAATCCCATTTTACCCTTCGGTGATTTTTTAGTAAAATATATGAAAGGAATATTTTGTCGTTTTTCGTACGAGTTACTTTTTGACTTATCCAACAAAAGTACGAGAAGAATGTTTTTTTAAACTTATACGACATGAATGGATTTTTAAAACATTATTTCCAAGAATATTTTTTTACCAGTTTTCAAGTTTATTTTTAATCTACTTCTTAAGATTGTATGACATGTTAAGAAAGGAAAAATGTTTTTGAAGTAGAAAGGATATTTTCCTCAAGAATGGAGTTCGAGAGTTTTATCAAAAATAATTTTCCATCTAAGATAATATAAGGTTCTGTTTCTATACCTATTATTACATTGATATGATTATGTTGTGATGGAAATATTTTTATGATGTCATGATGTTTAAGATTCCCATTTATATTACATGGGTGATGCTATGATGTACGGTTTATGATTTTGAGGAACACATAAGAATGGTATCATTATGAGATGGGTGGGACCTATATCTCCCTCCAATGCATTGGGTAATGATATTATATCTCATGAGATAGAAATGGCTGGAACGGCAGGTTAAACTGGTTCAGTGAAACAGGACTGAAACAAGGAGTGAACTCGGTTCAGAAATGGACTTTGTCCTATAAGATATTCTTCGAAATGAGTCTTGACTACTTAGAAATTATTTTCTATGATTATGTGTGTATTCCACAAAGCTTCATATTTTATTTTATGATTATTGGGATTACATTTCACTTCTATGATTTATCCCATGTTATGATCTCTTTTACAGAGTAAGATTTTTAAAATGTTATGTTCTTATAAATATGATACGTTTGATATTTCTTTTGTCTACCCTTACTTAGCATTTGAGCTCACCCATTTGTATGTTTTCTTTTCCCCTGGCCAGGAAGAAGGATATTAAGTAGGATATGCCAAAAAGGGACTCTAGATATGATGAAATAAATTGGAGACAACGTAGATGATTTATGAACCAGTTGTTTATGATTCCCAGTTTCTGAAGACACTATACCTATACGATCCTTTCATGGTTTTGTTATATGTTGTAATAAGTATTCTTCAATTTTGAAGTAATAACCATGTATGAAAAGTATGGGTCGTTATAAGGTATTACTATTCATAATGGATAGTTTGATCGGTTGTGGTGTGTATTAGAACTTGGTGTTGCGTACAACACACACTATTACATTATTCAAAGGGAAACGTACCATAGATGCTTGGGGTGTTACACCCTTGTTTACCTTTAATAAGTATATGATCTAATCATTTATGATTAATCATTTCCTTAGATTATTATGAAATATATTACGTATGATATGTACAAGAAGGGAACTCATTATAAAGGCTATAATGGGATATGATGTAGTTTACATAAATACTAGTTGTTTTTATTTTCATGCCTATGAAAAAAGTAATCAATTACAGTATATAGGCATGTGTTTTGGTAATGTAATTAGTAGTGACAAAAACAATGTGGTATCTATGTTTGATAAACCTATGTCTGTATATTCAATAATTAAATAAATAAATTCTTCTTTTATAAACCATTTAAAAAGATATAATTTTCCTTCATAATTAATTTATGTCTATATATGCACATTGATAATGTAATTTCAATAAAAAAGACATTAAAGAGAGAGAGTTGGGAGGTAAAAAAACAAAATATAACTTTAAAAATAAAGTCTCATCCCTTAAGTCTGAATAATCATGTAAGTTTTCATATACATTAATATTAAACAAATTTTAATTATTTACATCCTTTATAACTTTTTATTATTATATTATTATATTTATTTTACATTTCAACATGTTAAAAATTATTACATAAGCATTTATGTTCATTCCCGTCATTTTGACGATATATGGTTCATAAGTCCAGTAGAACATTGATAAATTCACTATAGTAAAAGTGGTAATTATTTCATAAACTATAGAAAAATATTCATAATAAAATTTTTATTATTATTATTATTATAATAAATCCATTATTCTTTTAAATCCAATAATTATTGATGGTTATTAAAATTGAACTAGGTTATAATCTTGGAGGCAATAGGTCGTACTTAGACATGATTAATGTTTCAATTTTTCAAGGAACTTTATAAAAATAAAATAAGAATCATTTTTATAATCCATAATTATAATAATATAAAAAATACCATATTAATTCTTTAATTATAATTTAATATATCATTCTCGTGATGTGGTTATGGAAAATGAATCTTTACTCTTCCTGGAGGTGGTAGTCCACACATACTAACAAAAGATGTTACCATTTTCTATTTAATGGAATAGTTATAAATTTAATGATGTATTCTATTTTAATAATTATAAGTATGAAATTAATATTAATTCCATCATTATTTCAATTGATGATAGGTGGTGTAAAAAAATTATTACATCAGTCCGCATAGCGAAAGTCTAATGTACACATGAATGATAAATCCCATTCATATTTGATGGAGGTTGGAGACTAATATTGTTTATTAAATATAGTAATCGAATATTAATATATTTAATATAATAATGATATTATTTAATCATCGATAAAGAATATATTAAGGAGGTACGATAAGTAATAATTAAAAAATGCTTAATTAGGAACTATACCTACACTTTAGATAACATCATTTGCTTTATACCTTAAGCCCTATATAGATGTTTTTCATCCGGAAATAAGACCTCTATAATGTGGATATTGATTTTAAGAAGTTATTTTGACATGTATTGGATATAAAAAATGTTTCATGAAATGTGAGTAAATGAGAAGAAGAGGATCTCTTCTATATGAGTGGGGAGGGAAACTTTTGGATTTCATAAAATATTAAATTAATATAAATTAATACTGATTAATAATGATTTTGAAATGGATCTAAATTGATAATAATTAATGATACTTCATGTATTATTCTAAATGATCTCATATAATAAAATATCTTCAATTTGGGTTCATATTTTTTCACTAATATATTTTTCAACAATATGTTTACACCTTTGAAAATCGTAGTCATATAAATGTTTTTTACTCTTATTAGGTTAATAAATTGAATATAAAAGAAAAAAAACCAAAAAATGGAAAGCGGGTGATTTTATAAACCACGTAATATTCAATTTTATAATAATAACATTTAATTTAGTTTTAAATAATTTAATAAAATAATATATACAATAAAATATCATTAATGGAAAATTTAGAACTATTTATTTACATTTACTTTAGTAACATCAATAAAACAAATGATTCAAAATGTAAATAATCTAGATGTATAAAAAATAATTTTTATCTAAATAATGTAGAACATAGATATTAATTCTTATCAGTTTAATGTTAAAATTTATAAAGATCGTTTATTTTATTGAATAATTAATACATCTAAATTTCATAATATTCCAATGTATTTATTTTTTCCCTAAAAATTAATATTAAATTAAAATGATCAAAAAATCGATTAGATTGAAAATAACCACTTATAAACATGAATAACCGATTTTATCCCAACATTAAAAATATTAATGTTATTAAAATAAGTAGTATAACTTTTAATGATTTATATTCACATAAATATTAATAAAGGAAAACTCTTCTGAAATGGAATCAAAAGTCCATATAATATAATTTTAGATGATTATGGATGAAATATGATCACAAAAAAAATTAATTCATCTGTTTGGGTCATTTTTTAGTTCATATAATGTTTTTTAATTTTTAAATACCAAATATACCCTTTACTGTGGAAATAAAAATTTCCAAGGTTACTATTAATATGGAATGAAAAAGGGAAATATTTTAAAAAATATTTCCTCCATGATTAAAAATATGGAATCTATATTTAAAATTTAATTATATATTTTATGAGGAATTAATTTAAAATTAAACCCGCAAAATTAAATGAAATATGTTTTTTCTTCAGAAAAATTCTGTTTTAAGTATAAAATATTTATCTAAAAATATATATATAAAAGTTATTTCCAAATCCATAATTGGATTATTTTAAATCAACAGGAACTTGTAAAACTTTTAAAGTAATAAAAATTATAATTTTATTATATTAATAATTTAAAATTAAATAATTTTTTTGAAAAAAATTATTGTTGTTACACTATTCATAGAAAAATAATTATTTTCTGAAAATTCACTAATGTTCACATTAAGATAATTTTGATATACTAATTTGAAAAATTAAATTCATTTTATTAAACACATTTTAAAAAACAATTCTAAATTAATTAAAATATTTTCTCATGAAATGATATAAAAATCATTTATGAAGAAAACGTATTTTTGATGACATTATTAAAAATTTATTAATTATTTTAAAAGAATTAATCATCGATTTTTTATTGATTTGGTAATACATATAAATTTATTTGAAAACAAAATTTCGAACTTATTCATACCTAACAATTCAATGGCTTGTTTATTATATTCAAATTTTAATAATCATTTTTTGTGGTTCTTTTAATCTCATTGTTGCGTGTTGCAATCACTATCAAATAAAATTTTGTTATATTAAAAAAATTAATGGGGTTCTACCTAATTGAAAATCATATTCCTACATTCTTAAGTTCACATGAACAAGATTCGCTAGATATCTTTGACCTATTCATTCATCTCATTCTTCTTTATTGCAAACAATCTACCCTAGTTCTTCCTTTATTGATTTGACTTGTAAAATGTCAGGTTATTGAAATTGAGATAGTTATTCTTATTGAGCAGAAAATATAATATATTTTAATCATAATTAAAATCATAAGTCTATAAAATTTCAATTTTTTTTCATCCTCTAATAATTTATATATAATAATTACAATAACAATAATTATTGTTATTAGTTTTAAAATTATTTACTTCATCATAAATTCTTATATTCCTTACTATTTTCAAAATTTTCAAAAACATTAGACATATCTTCTTCTCATTTAAAATTCCTGATGAATCATCTGTGACTACATAAATTATGATAAATATTATAAAAAATCTTAGCTTTTAATAATTACACAAAATAAATTTATATTAATATATTGTAACCTATATGACTTTATCATTCTTTAAAACTACTCCTTCAAACTAATATAAATTCAAGTATTTTAAACTCATAGGATTATGTAAGATTCTTGGGTGAATTAATTTGTTGGTATTACGTGTCATATATTTCATTTTAGGACTACATCACATGAAATCCTCAGAATCAGTCTTCTTACATCATTAATGAAA
Organism: Viscum album; assembly: GCA_963277665.1. Taxonomy (NCBI): domain Eukaryota; kingdom Viridiplantae; phylum Streptophyta; class Magnoliopsida; order Santalales; family Viscaceae; genus Viscum; species Viscum album. The sequence goes on along the minus strand of OY728148.1, from coordinate 488,445,651 downwards.
GTATTCCTTATTAATTCTAGTGAAATTTCACCTATAAACAATTATATATTTAGATAATCCGTGTTAGTTAATTCTCACCATTCATGCACCAAAATATTAATGAAACAATGATGTGTTTTTGGCTTCTTTAATTATTACCGAAATCATGTAACAATTCTATTAAATACTACATGAATAACAGATCATACATTCCTTCGGTCTTTATGTGTATATGGATAATTAATTAAACCAAATACACCTTATAAATGTCATATTACATGGAATCACACATATTTAAAGTGAAAATGTTTCCCATAATGGATAATCCCATTACCATTATTTTATTCTCTATTTTTAAATCATCATCACAATTCAAATATTGATGTTTTCATCATTAATGAACACATTACTAATCTTTAGCCAAAATTTCCTTCTTATTTCTTTAATCAATTTGAAAAACACCTTTACTGTGAAACTCATAATATCATCTCCGACCGTGTAACTAATGATCATCCTTTCATCACTCATAGGTGGTTTGTTAGTCACAATATATATTTATTCATTCATGTGTGGTTTTTACTCATACTCATGGAAGATCCATTCTATTCATACTCAAGAAGAAACCATTATCATTGGACAACTGTGCTCCTCATTGGATAAATGTTTCTCAAGGAAGATCCATTCACCTCTCGAATAAGGTTACCATAAATTCATAGAATCTCATTTAAAATATATTCAATCCTTTCATACTTAGTCCACCTTAGGATAATACACAAAATTAAAATAGAAAAAATAATAGTATGAAAAATATTTGGTCAACATAATATCTTCTTAATGAAATATACTATCCATGAAATATCGTTTCTATAAAATCTAATTATATCAAAAAATATTCTTGAACATCCATCATCTAGAAGAAAACTCATGAAATCATTCAATAAAACCTATTCCTTCTTAATGGAATACCTGAAATGAACTATAATTTTTTTACATGAGATGTGGTAAAAAACTATAAACATATCATTATAGACATGTTACATAGATCATCACATAATATTAAGTAACCTAAATCATTGGAACATAATATTCATTAAGGTTGGATCACTCATCATCCAAGCATCTACGTATTTATCAAAACATTGACATTCCTTCATAGTAATTCCATGAAAATAAATAAACATCACACAAAGAGGGATCAGTAATACCCCCATGTTATTTGTTTAAAATACCTTCTAAATGTGTTATATATATGCACTATCATTATTCCTACTCCGCCTTTCTTAATAAAAATTTACTTCTGTTTCTCTTCCACTTATTGACATGTAATATATTTTCCATGATAAATGGGTATCACTTAATTGTTAAAGATTATTTTTATTAATCATACCAATATATGTCTATTTGATCCATTCATTGTCTAGAAAATGTTTATTTTATTTAGAAAACAAAGCTATCGTATTCAATTTAACTTGATTCCAAATAAAATGAGTACTAAAAATGATTTTTAAAAGCTACCCTTCTGTTTCCCTAATGATATTAGATATGGTACAAATATGTTTTATAATAATTCATCTGGAAACATATGAACATAATTCATTAAATAGGTTAAAACATTCAATCACAAAAAATGTTTGATATTATAGAAAAAAATCATAATATTATTTTTAAAATTAATGATTTAAATTAATATGTACCCCATAGATAATGATTAGATTTTATGTTACCCGAGATTTTATATTTATAATAACAACCCTTTTAAATTATATTTTCTTAAATAAGTTTCAAGAAAAATCATATTCGAATGAAATAATAATTATGTCCACTTTTTAAAAATTATCCACTCACCTCCCCCTTGTGGAGACATTTCTAAAGATCTTTATGATGAAAAAAATATTCAAATATATATTATTTAGGATCAACATATTAAGAATTCACAAAAATGGGTCTTCTAATTTTATAAGGATCATATTTTCCTAATTTTTCTTTTAGATGTTGATAAAAACCCCTTACATAATATTAATAAAAGTTGATCATTTATGGGATAATAAAAAATAACATTTTAGTGATCAATCATAGAGTGTAAATTATTCAATGGGGATATCCATAATCTTCAACCAATACTCCAATATAGGTTCTCTCTCCCTTGAAATCATGATTCACCTTTATTTATCAAAATTATAATATCAAATACAACATATAAATATTTCAAAAAGATTGTAGATCTTCTTATTCCCCAATGTAAAGAATAAATATGTGATATTATTCTCAACCATGTAGATCTATTTCTTTTAATCTTAATTCTTTCACATCCAGGAAACAATTATTATTGATATTGAGTTAGAATTGTTCTCTTGAAATTTTTACATTATTTATGTGGGTATCATGTATTCTCATTAACCACAATATTGGGTAAATTATTTATTATACTCATGGAACCTTTAAATCCTATCATAATAGATAAAAATCCATTTTCCTTGTTTTCAAAATTCTTTCCCCTCCAACAGAATGTTTTTTATCTCATGGAATATCTTTTTTTGACAACATCCCATGAAATTTATCATTATCATAATGAATCTTCTCCATTCATTTTTCACTTTCCCTTTCATGCTCATCTTCTAATTTTTTTATTTCTATAAATGTTTTGTCTATATTAGTGTAATATATATTATAATATATGAATATTTCATATATTTCCCACATGGATAATTTGTAGTGTTCTTATTTACATAGAATCATTTATATGTGACACTCCTCTAGGTTATTTTGGACATTTTTTAAATCTAACATTCCTGTAACTTGTTACCCCATGATCTATCACATGTTTCATTTGATATCTTCTAGATTTAATAGTATTTTCACATCAATATTGTTTTATTTATCATGTTTGGTACTTCATTATTCTAATGTGTTGTCCTCTTTTGACATTTACTAGGATCATTTTTAGATGAGGATGAAAAATTGTTATTATCACCACTATTGAAAACATTGCTAATATTGGGAAGCATTCATGAAAACATTCATTTATATAAGATATTAATAATATATAGATGTAGGTTCATCCACTAAATTATATTTAGTAAAATATGGTGGGTTTTATAAGTGTTTAAATAAATCACCTGTAAACAAAACAACTATATACTACACCCATTTTAATGAATATTTTTTTAATATGTATTCGACATTGGTTTTTTAAAAATCACTACTAAAAATTTTTCATATTATTTTTGTGGTGGGTTTTATTAAAACAACCCCTATTTTTTTTGAAAAATTATTATGGCCCTACCGCCTCCTCCCCACTTGAAACCCTATATGCCCGAACTTGTGCCACACTATTGCTAAACACTAGGCCAATCCTGTCAACCTTTGGACACCTCTTATCACTGGTTTAAATCAGTCTAAAGCTACCAAACATACCCCATATTCCACCTCAAATCCACTCCATGATGGTCACCACCCATTATCCCTATCACCACTTCTTGATGTCGACCCCCATATCAGCCCCGTTGATGTTTCTTGATGATAGACCAACTACACACTCATCATTAACACTAGATCCTCCAATCCAATTATCTATACTCATATACAGTAATGGGACCACTCTGTCATTTGGTATAATAGTTCATTGACTCAGTTAATCCAAATCATAAAATGTTTATTCTGTGCAATATTTTATAGTAGAATTGCGCAATAAATTCAAATTTAAAAAATTACCTAATATAATTTCCTTTAAATGCTTTTAGTTTATTATATTTATATATTCATTATGATTTAGGTGTTTATTGATATATTCATTTTATTGATTGTTTTTATAGTTTGAGAAATGTAACCTCTTTGACATATTTATTTTTATTTCGATGATTTTATATAAAATATGAAATACACTTTTTTTTTAATTTTTTGTTTGAACATAATAATTTTATAATTAAGTTCAAATGATTGACAATTATTTTACACGAATTAATAAGTGATAAAAAGCACATATGAACTCGTTTTAAGTCACATAATGTAGAATTATATGTCATAAAATGTATAATTTGGTAATTGGTGAAATAACACATGATATTTATGTTATAAATAAAAAGCACATATGAACTCGTTTTAAGTCACATAATGTAGAATTATATGTCATAAAATGTATAATTTGGTAATTGGTGAAATAACACATGATATTTATGTTATAAAATTTTGGATAATTAAAAATAAATTTATGTTTGATTAAATAATTTCTAGTGCTATTTGGTTATGTTATAGTGTGTTATATATGTATTAATGATCAAATAAATCATGGAATTCGTCTCTGCATATAATTTTTTTTATTCTAAAAATATATATATTTCATGTTCTTCTACTTATATACGTTTTTAATATGAATTTATAAATATAATATCATGTTAATGACTAAATTGTGTATCATAATTTTTTATCCAAATGTGGAAAATATTAATTATACTGATTTCTGAAATTTAATGTATCTTATATTTATATATAATAATATAATAATATATTATATTTGATTATGTTGGAATTCTAGTACATTTGGATGAAATTTGGATTACCTTACCGCAAAACATAATTTTGTATGTTATAACATTGAAAATGAAATTTTATTTTTAATTTGAAAAAAAATATATGGATGGAAGAATAGAATATAAATGTCATTATTTTAAATTCAAAAAATTGTAAAATAGAAATGACGTATTTGAGCACTTGATATTGATATAATATCATTCTCATTATGTGTCCAGTATTTGGAATAGAGAATTAACCATTATATATAATTTATATAGTTATGTATAGAGTTAAAATGAACGAGTGAATACAGCAGATCTTTATAATGAAATTAAAAAAGTGATAAATGATACGTTTTGGAATTATAGGACTATTCTGCCAAAAATATAATATTTCAATTGATCTAGTTAATGATGGTGGTTATATTAACCATTCTATCAGAACTATGGGAGAATGTAATTATATAGGTAAAATATTAATGGTTTATGGTGAGGAGAATAATACAAGAAAAAGTCAACAAAGAAAAGAGATATCTTTTAGAAATTAGTTATTGAGGTAATTAAGTAATTATATGTCGGATGTTTTAAATATTCAAAATTTTCATTTAATCTGATGTTTTACCACATGAAATGGTTATGTGGAATAACAAATTAATAAATGTATATGATATTTGAATGGTTGTGTGATGCATTTTCTAAAGAAAATAAAATTGTTTTATTTAATGTGATAAAGATGATTATTGTTAATTTGCGATTCAATTTTATGAAGATAAACATATGTTCTAATGATTTTATACATTACTATAAACATGACTATAATAGGGAAATTTGAAAAATATATTATAATTGTTTATGGAAAAAAAATAATGATTTTAGTTTGAATATGTGTACTACCAAAATGAATCCTAAAATTTTTATGAAGTTTTTACAATATATTCCATAAATATTGTTAATTAATGATGATTAGTGTAATTTAAAATAACTATAAATAGGATGTGGCTGGATTTTAACAATAATAACGCTTATTTTAGGTGACATACAACATATTCAGAATCATAAAAGTCCTTCAATTAATTACATCTATATTTATCATCCAATCCTACAAATAAATTTTTGGGATTGTCATCGGATATATTCCTCCCCACTGGGTCTTTATGTTATAGTTATACCACATATCCTGTTGTTTTGATCCTTTATAATCTACGTCATTCGGTGGATATGAATAATATTTCATTTATTATATCATTGACAATTCTAGTAACTAATATGTCAAGAAATAAAATTGATGTTTGGGTTTAACCATTTATTCAGGATTTATATAAGATAATAAATTATTTTTTGGAAACATACAATGCATATACCATGAAAATCATCCAAATTCTTATTTCCCTTATCTGTATCATTAGTGAAGTTTCATAACTAGGAGATTTTTATAATTTAAAAAAAGAAATTTGTTTGGGTTTTGTAGATTATATTATTGATTTTGAATCTCAATGGATACCATATATAAGAATGTGTTGTTAAATTTTTCATCATCACCCAATGTATATCTTAGATTTTAGTTTGATAAGTCATATATCAATTGGAAAATGATTTCAGTCATCCACCACAATTATTTTCTAGATAATATATCTTTCTAGATTTATCATATGCTGGTAAAATGATTGGAAAATATTTTTTGCTAAATAAAAGTGGAACGATTGTTATTAAAAAATCATTTACAATTGGGTCACAATAATATAATAAAAAAGGGAATATTATTTTAATATACATATTAGGAATTTATCGTGTTGTTCCATAATCTTGATTTGTTTCACATTGAAAAGAATTTATGTAATAATGTGTTTTTTACATTTTTATTTGATCTGTGAAAATAAAATGATCATTTAAATTCTTGTAAGGGATTATAATAATCATAAAAAAATATAATCTATGGACAAATTAAAATAAAATGTATCCAAACACTATTTATGTCATGAAAAGGCTCCCAAAAATTTCTCCATTTAAGGATTTAAAATTTAATATTTATTGATGGATATTCGAAGAAAATTTCCTGATATTTTTAATTGAATATCTATAAGATACATGAATAAAAAATTAATGAATAAATTTTATTAATAATGAAGTTTATACATTTGGAAATGAATACCTTTCCACTTGAAAGAATAACAATCATTCAAATAAAACCTTTCACGTTCTTTATATTGATTTTTGAGAAAATTTAAATTGAAATGAAAATGATAATCATTAGTAAAGAATTTTAAAACATTATGTTATTTGGATATATTCCTTCCCATAATATTTATCACTATTATGATTAATTTAATGGTGTATTTTTCCTAATTATATAATAATATATAGCTCATACGTTATTAATGGATTTATCCAATGGAGAGTTATTTTAATTTAAGATTTTTATGAAAAAAAAATTCTAAAATTATTAATAAATATTTATATACAATATTTATTAATTTATTACCTTTAATAATTTGGTATCTTGATCATTTAAAGTCTTATGAGAAAAATAAATCTCACCAACAAGGTTATATTGCAAAATGGTACCAAATAGAAGAGTCTTCAAACTTTTATTCAAGTTATTTGGATTTAATAGATACATAATTTTTTCATGTAGGAAATATTGATTACAATCTCAATAAAGTAATTGATCATAATTACTCATCAATGTTTCCATATTTTGGTCACAAATTTGGGAATGTGTTTTAATTTCCACTAATCGATATGAATTTTTAAACAATAAATAGATATTTTCAACTCAATAATGATATTATTGATCCTAAAATTAAATAATTAAGAAAAAAGTAAGATATTCTGTAGAATCCAAATTTATAATGATAAAATGATAATAATAGATATTTGTAAAGAAGATATTGAATGGTTTTCACAGCATCTATATTCTTAATAAAATACATAGTTTGAATTTCTTGGAAATTATCTAAATTATTTAAAAATTTATATATCAACTAGTATAGGTTATGAATTATGAAAATCAAGAAAAACTATCTAAGGATTTGATGTTTTTAGATTAATCTACATTGAAGTATTCTGGGATATTAAGTTTTATAATATTTTTTTTTTCATGTTTTATACAGTAAATCACATGGATGCTTTGAAAATATTGAATATTTGAGTCTTCATTGGTTTTGATCAAGGCTAATATGAAAATTTTCTTGATATTATCAAGTTAAATTATAATTGGAAATTTCACATTGAATTTTTTAAATATAACTGAGTCAATATTAATAGGGGTTAAAATAAAAATTCATTATAATTTATATATGTTAGCTTCTCTATATTGATCGATACAGGTGAGTGGGAAGAAAAAAAATTAATTTATTTTGGATTCTATAGAACCAAATTGTAAATTATTATGATAATATGGTGGTTGATGGGGGGATTTGTTTCTTCCAAAATAAATTGATTGACATGTATTAAATGGTTTATGAAGGCGATGCAACTTGTTATAGTTATCCTCATCAACAAAAAATATTGAATTTTATGTAAATTGGGATTTCAAAAATTAATCTCTTTTGATAGAGATAAGATAATGAGAAAATGAATATAAGAATAAGAAACAATTTTAAAAATCGAAAATAAATAAAACATGACCTACCAGGAATAAAATTTTACAGGTTTAAATATTAAAAAAGGATAGAATTGATTTTATTGTATTAATAAATGGTTGAAATGTTTATTCTATATTAATAAATGTGTATAATATTTTTAATGTATTTACTATCCGAAGTAGTCCCTTATCAATTCAAACTCTAATTCAGAGGGTTATGATTATCCATATTCAAAATAAGTTATAAAATGTCACATTCATTGAACAATTTCTTATACCATTTCATCTTATACTAATAAGATATTATCCTTTACTATAAATTCCACTGATAATGTTGAGAAATTAGAAAGTACACTGAGTAATCTAGTCTCGTCTATAGATAGAGTATTGGGTATTGTGTTTTAGAATATGAACATGGTATTCTTATAAAAATTTCATCAACTATTAGCGGTTAAGGAGTTGTAAATTTTATTAATTTACATATATATTAAATATTTTAGTTATTATTTTTTATTTAAAAAGTATTTGATTTCGAATTAAATTTAATATATCTTTTGTATCAACCATAATTTGTTTTCAATTCATTGAATAATACACATAAAAATCCTGCAATAATTTGAATATCATGGATTATTATGTCTTATTGAAAAATTTAATTTACCTCTATTATAAACTATAAAATAAAATCAAAAGATAATACATATAATTATTTATGTTTTTGTGTCTTCTAATTGAGTAAATGTTTTCATTGAGGGTGTATGTAAACTATTATACAATAATAATTTCATTTTTTTCTTTGTTTATATATAAGATTTATTCAATTGTTATCATAACAATAATTATTTGATTTCTATAATTTTTTGTTCAATATATAATATTGTATGAAATTCCTCAGTTGGGTAATTCCTTTTCAATTTCCTTTTAATATCTTATATTTTTGCTACATAATAATTCTAGAGTATAAATATTGGTTCAGATTAAACCAATTGGTACCTGAGCTAGTGGTTCCTAAGATAATAAATTATTTAAAGGACCATTTATTTTATTATATGTGTGATAACATTTTATTACATTCTAATATTTTTAATAGATATCAAAAGATCTATTTACGATTTTTTTGAGGCTACAATATTTGGATAATTTTAAGAAATGTTTTATTGTTTTGATAAGACATGTTTATTTTTCTCTAATATTCAAATTGAGGAATATTTATACGATGGATATCTAAGTCAGTCATTATCATGTGTTAAATAATAAATGAATATGAAATATAAATAAGAGAAGGTTGGACAATAGAATCATAAGAGTTTATGTGTATATTAAAATGAATCTTTTCTTTCACTATAGAATATATGAAAACCACTAATGTGTTTACATATATACTTTCAATCATGTTAGAAATCATGATTTTAAAGAATATAATGTTTATTCTTCCAATTATTCTTAAACATAGGATAACAGATGGAATGTTCTTTTTTGAACATTTACGTTAATTAAATATAATCAAATTCTAGTTTGATTCGATAAATTTAATTTATTTGAATAGATTTCAGTTATTGATAAGATTTTCATCATGTATATAATTATTTTTTGAGAGAGATACCATATGGAGGAACATAATTTTAAATGTTTATATAGGCTTTGAGGATATTTGAGTTCTAATCTTAAATGGTGAGATAAGATTTAATGACTTTTAGATGTTTAAAATGGAATATATAGTACAATGTGTAGAGTACAACAATCTACAATGAGGCTATTGTATGCTATGATAATTAAATATTAGTTTTATATATGATATCATGGTCTGTATCATCATGTAAACTATGGCTATCATATGTTATGATAATTCGGGGTATGAAAATTGATACTATTTATTCATTATAATAAAATTAATAAAATAGACTTTAAATCTAATCATATATTAAATGAGTTATATTTAAATTATTATTTAATAAATATTCTCATTGTTGATGTGTGGTAAACTATAATAAATTAAAGAACTCATAGTAGAATGTGAGGAAAGAGGTGATAGACAACAACATGATAGGAAAATGGAGTGTGGGGGGCATATATCTCTATGTAATATCTAGGATTCATTTATGATTTTTCTTTTGTGAAACGTTAAATTCTTTAAACAATGATGTAATTTAATGATATTTTATTATATTTAAATAAAAATTTTAATGGTTGTATGTTACTTTTTGTGGTATATTAGATTCCTATTTTTTTGAATATATTTATATTCCTTGGGTTTTGGTGGATTCATTGACCATATACAATCCTATTTTTGAAACCGAATAAGTAGTTGTGTTTTATTTTTTGTGAATACAATAGGATTAGTTTAAACAAACATTTGATAATGTAAATTTCTATATCTATTTTTTGTCTAAATGACCACTAAATTGGTTATTTGGGAAAAAATACTATCATAAAAACACCACTAAATATTTTTTCTCCCAAAAAAAATCCACTAAGAAAAAACCACAGCTAAATTTTGAAATATGAAAACCAATACTAATTAATATATAACATATAATAAAAATATATTATATCAATGGAAAATTATACCATCCTAAAAAAAATAACCATTATCAAATAATTAATGAATTCCAATTTTGGGATGGATTAAAAAATCACCAAAAAATTGAAAAAACCCATTGCTAATTTTCACTATTCATTTAGTGTTTATCATTGAATCACTATCACTTGAAAGAGTAATATGGTAAAAATCAAAATTCAAAGGATTATACTAAAAACCTAATGCATATTTCCTAAAACAATTTCAACTTCAATTGTGTCCCACCATCCAATAAGACCCAAAAATTGAAAATCATTTGATTTTATATTTTTCTTGATCTTAATCCTTGGGTTTAGGTTCAGGTTGAGTTCAGGTCTAAATTGTTTTTTATTTGGATTTTTCACATGGATTTTTGTCAAACACATGGTCTGGGAGCAGGGTTTGGGAAACAATGTGGCCCAACCCATGTAAGCATTCGACATGTATATTATTTGGGATAGAAGCAACTGCATTGTTTGTGCATAAAAGGCTATGTATTGAGTGTTATCTTTTTGAATGATCTCCTCTTGGATAGTAGACATTTCATAGTTTAGTAAACCGTGCATCCAAACCAAATGAGCTTACCATATATTTTAAATCATTAAATCCCTAATCCAATCTCTATTATTTTTATCCAATTTATTATTTTCCTCTCACATGTTATTTTTTAACGTATGAAGGGATCCCCCTATCCATCCACCATTGGTTTTCCTCCTTACATTGGTGCTCTTCCAAGCTTCCATGGTAATATTTTTTTGTTTTTTTTTAATTTCTCAACTCCTTTTTCTTTCTGCTATTGATTTCTTTGTTTCACATAGTGAAGATTCTATTTAACTGATCAATTTATTTCAGGGTTGTTGTTTATTTTTATTTTATTGATGTCATGGTGTTTATATTGACATTCGTTGTGTTTTCTTCCTTCTCCAAGAGCTTTGTTGCATACTCACTAATTTAATATACGTGCTTCAATTTTTTCCCTTACAACACATTCCATTTTATGCTTCGGTAATTTTAAATAATATATAAAGGTATTTCTAATGGTTGTGGTGTGTTTTCTTGGCTTATAATGGTATTTTAGGGTTTGAAAAAATTAGTGTAAATGGTTTTAATTGGGGGTTTTTGGTAATGTTATATAATTGTGGACATAACGTGTCTTATAAAATATATATTACGTTATTAATGTCAAATTGAGCACTTGTGATGACTTTTATCCATGGATATATTTTTTTTAATGGAATTAATTTTTCTTGGGTGTGTTGTGTGATTTTGGATAACTTTTACAGCTTGTTGAATTATGGTAAAATGCATAAAAAGTGCCTTTTGGTTCTTAAATTTTTGTTGGGGATTTTGGCATTGGATGTGACTTGCGTGTTTGTTTAAAAGAAAGTGGTTTTTTTATTAAAGATTATTTTTATTTAACACTATGGATGATCTAAGTGTCCCATTAGATTTTGGAACATCCATGGGTGCACGGGGGTGCACACGTGGATAGACATTAAATTAATGATGACACTTATGAGTGATCCCCTATTTTTTTTAACATGTCCTATCAGTTTATAAATATTTTTTTGTTTTCCTTTTGGATATTCGAAGTGGTTTCAAATGTTTTATACCAGGATTTAACAAATTGGTAATATTGAATTGTTTTTGTTAATTTTCAGCATCCGATTTTTCGCATTTTATAAGGTTGCATGATTTACTCTAGTTCAAAAATGGTTTTGTAATTGTACTTGGATTTTTAAATCATGAAGGAATGTTATGTATTGTATACATGAAGATGGTGTCCCATGTAGTTTTTGAAATGGTTTAGAATGTTTTCAATATTTTTTAATTTATAGTTTTAAAGGACTAGTTGATATCTAATAATGTTTTGGGAAATGAATATTGGGTTTGGAAGTATAAATGAAAAGTTGGAACCATGGTATGTTTTAAGAAAATATTTTGAATGATCATGTGATGTGACAACCTAGTTGGGACTTCTGAATGTTTTTTATATGATAGGAACCTCTATGGATGATTTTACAATGTGGGTTAGCATGTGGGTGGTGTCTGTGTTTGGGGTAGGCAAATGAGATGATGATATGTAATGTTAGTCATACATATGAGGGACTCCTAAAAAATACTAAAATAATGACCTTTGTTTCCTTAGTGTCATTTATATGGTGGAGTGATGGGTTATTTTTGACCTTTATTAGATGGGTTGATACACATTTGGCGTGATATGACTTCCAAGTATGTGCCACTAGATTAACCAGTTTAGGGTGGCCAGTTGGGAATAGAAAATGGGTCTTTTCCATATACTGGAAGGTGAGTTTGATCCAACTACATAAATGGATTTCTATAGGTATGTTTAGGAATTTCCAATGATTATTACCTACACGTGATTATTTATTTTCAGTTTCATTTGGTTTCCTTCTTCTACTACTTATTTATTTTTAGAATATCCTCGTATTTCTTTTCATTGGTTTTTGGTATGGGATTTGGATTAACAATTAGTAAATTGTTTGTAAAATAATGGGTTGTGTGTATTAATTGAAGATATAAATTCTGATTTGTTTATCATAAATGCGAAATCTCAATTTTTATATAAGTATATAAAATTCACATTTATGGAAAATTTAAAAAAAATAAATGTTATGATTTAGTGGTTCTTTCCTTCTGAGTTTTTAGCTATCAAACCCTTCTTATACCATTCAGTATCGGTAGACCTGAGACATTTTGAAGGTTTAGGTTCTTGGTTTGTGAACTCGCTGGTGGAGATTTTTGGACTTCGGGTTAGTAGTTTCAAGGGGGTCATGTAGTGATATTTATAGCGTGGTCCTAATTAGTTTTTTATTCAGTTTTTCTTCATTCAATTTTTGTTGTTGTATATTTATATTATTGTGTATTTATCATATATAATTTTTTTTCGTTATTCCTATTGTTCTTTTTATTCAATTGATCCTCATTTATCAAGAAAAATCGTTCTCATAGTGTTTTCCTTGATTCCTAGTAATAGATGCCTGCTCGTGGGGCTTTGGAACAACCTTCAAGATATGGCATGAACCATGTGAAGTGTCTGGCCATATAGAACTCTATCCTATTTCTTTATGAAATAATATTTTAGTACGTTTATATTATTAGTAAGCTGTCTAGTATATTAGATATTAGGTCTATCAAAACATGGTAGGTAGGTATGAGAATAGTGAGACAAACTCCTGATCCTTCTGTTCCTTGAGTATAAATGGGTAGTACAGTTTTTAGGTCATTGTTTTGGATTTTAGATTGTTTTGGATGAGGAATGACAATTTATGGGGGAAAGTGATATGTAATGGTATCACATGGAGTATTGAACCATGTGATATATGAGTACACAGTTCAATCTCATCCTAGTTGTTGATTATTATTTGAGACATGGCCCACTCACATGTCCCCAATTTATCAATAAACAGTAGTTCTTCATTCTAGTGGATAGGGTTGATTCATGTTTAGATTTTGTCTTAGTTAATTAGGGAATTAATTTAAATTAAAAATGGGTTTTGAAATAGAAACATTATCTTTCAAGTGGTTTTGAAAATCTTTATAATGGGTTTTAAAAGGGATATGTTCTGGATAAAATATTTAAAAAATTAATGGGTTATGATAATTAAATAATATGTGTGACACTTAGTCCCCATTTTTATTGTTTATATATGTGTAGTTATGTGTGGAAAGTGTGTTTTTGCACATGTGGATGGAAAAAAATGAAAAAATAGGTGATGGTAGTTATTGTTCCTTGGACGAGTAACCAAAATCAATGTTTTAGCACGTTTTTTCAAGATTTGTTTTGAATGGTAAATTGTTTGGATTTTTTGAAAAAGAGTAGATTCTTGTTTTTTGGAAATGGATTTTGGTTTTCTGAATGTTTCCTTTGATGAAGGATGTTTAAAAATTATAATGAAATAGGTGATTTTTAATGTTTAATTTTGGGTGTGTTTGAATGTGTTTAATTTTTGTGACTACTATTTTGGATCAAGATGCTCTTTTTGATTGTTCTTTGGATTGATTTTGGTTTTGGTTTTGGGTTCTTCATTATGTTTAGAATATGACACCATGAAATTTTCCCATAGTATCTAATGAGTCATTCCAATTTAATGTTATTATTGTGTGTTTCCTATACTTTGTGGTGATCGAGGTCTGTTAGAGGAAGTAGAGTTGATTGGTGAGGTTGAAAATGTCTTCAGATAATGGGTAATTATAAAGGCCTTTATTGTGTGTGTTATTCTTCCTTTGTATGAGGGTCCATCTTTGGATGATTGGGAGTTTTTTTCCCACCAATGATAATAGTTATGATGATATGGGATGAGTTCAAATATCTTTTTGTCTGATAGATTATTGCATGGGAGGTGAATATGGAGAAAAGGAAGAGAACATGAACATTCCACAATATGAGTAGATGGTGAAGGATTACGTCAAACATTTCGAGGGGTCGGTCTTGTTATTCATGAGGTAGAGTCGAAGGATCTATTGAATTATTATCTTTTCATTAGGCGTCTTCATCTAGAGATCAAACAGAAAGATATATCTTACAAGAAATGCCATTTTTAGAATTTGGTGGAAAAAACCTTTATAGTTGAGTTTGACTTCAGAGCTTAGGTAGTTGCGAATCCAATGTATCTAGATTCTCATGAGGGTACCCAATATTGAATGTGGTTTGTTCTATAGGAAATTATTTCTTAAGAATTTTTTTCATTTGCTCTTATTACTAGGTATTAAGTCTGTTTGGTCATACTCCCCCTATGTGGCTATTTCACCCATTTAAATCTATCCTTTTGTAATTCTCTGAGGGCATGCCATCATTGTGGCTATTTGGGACATCATGAGATGTTTTGTATGAATCATCGACTGAGAATGAAATTATGACCAGAGGATTTTTGTGCCTTATTGTGAGGTAGTATATGCTTCAGTCACCAGGGCTCTATCCATGGGCCTCAAAGTGAAGCTCACACACAGTCAACAATTTTCGGGGGGTTAGGAAGGCCGTAGCACAAAATTTATCTCTAGTGTTGGTGTGGATTTATTAGATGTTTCATGTTTTAATTATTTATACTATTGTGAGTTTCTCTTTCTGGTAAGAATATTTGTGGTTACTTTTTGCAATTGTGGATCATTGAATCAGTTTTTTTGTTTATGTCTTATGGTGGAAGGTCTCAGTTTCAGCTACATTCTTTTCTAGACACCCATTCTCTTGGAAATCATTATTTGCATATTTTACATCATTCTATATTCGGTTGAGTGAATTTCATGGGTTCCCAATGGTGTTTGGATTTTATTCTATTATTAGAAGTTATTAGCGATAGTGGTGTTGTTGTTTATCTAGTTTAGAGAAGTTAGAGAAGTTTTTTCGGGAGTTCCCTTATTCAAACGTTATATATCATCAGGTAGAGTTGTTGGAGTTCTAATTTAGGTTTTTTTTGTATTGGGGGATTAAATGTTTATCATGTTATATGAGTTATTGTGGTGGTTGGATCCCTATAATTCACTCATGTTGTCCATTTCAAGCTGAATTCCTCTAGAGACGATCAGGTGTGAATTCTGGAGAAAAAGGGACACCCCGAGGTTCATGTTTTCATTGAATTTTGATCGTGTATTGATTCTAGTTTTTAATACACATTGGATGGGTGACTTTATGGGGGAAGAAAATGTTTTTAAGGAGATAATTGTAACACCCCATCCTTGAAAATACATTTCTTTTATTCTTTTCATTATCTTCATACTTGGGTTGAGGTTTGAGTAAATTATGTGTTTGAATTTTTATGTTTATGGAAGATTTATGTGTTTTTTTGTTCTATGCGCATCTTTGGAAGGGGGTTTGGGAAACTATATATCCATACCATGGTAACCGTGTGATAGGTATATGATTTGGAACATAAGATAACATGAGGTTTTTTCACATTAGGATAAACCTTGTGGGTTGTCCATACAGTCAATCACCTCTTGGTTAGTAGCTACACATGGTTGGAGCATAGTTTAGTAAACTATGCGACCAAATTATGTGAGCTGCTCAAAATTTTAAAATCATTAAATCTCTAATTCCCTCTCCCCTATTTTTATACCATTCTATGTTTCCTACCCTTTTAATTTTTTTCACACAAATGGAGACCCCTATCCACCCTTGGTTATTCTCCCTCCATTGGTGCTCCTCTGAGCTTTGAAGGTATGATGCATTGAATTTTTTTTCATTTCCCCACTCATTTATCAGTCCCCTCGTGATTTATTGGTTTATCATGGTGGATATTCCCTTTGTACAAACCTTATATGTTAGGGTTGAAATTTAGTTTGATTTTATTAATGTTTAAGGTGTTCAGATTGATCTTACGCGTGTTTTATTCCTTCTTCGAGAGCTTCCTTGCATCCTCACTCAATTGAGGTAGGTGTTTCCAACTGTTTCCATTCTGATACATTATATTTGATTCTTGGGTATTTTTAAATGATATATAATAGTTCTTTCTATTCTTTTGGTGCATTTCCTTGGTTTATTATGGAGTTTGTGGGTCGTAAATAATTTGTAGAAGTTGTTCTAAAGGTTCATTCTAGGAATGTTATATAATTATGAACATTAGGTGTTTGATTAATGGTTTATTAGTTTATTAAAGTGAAATTGATAACTTGTGATGATGTACAACCTTTGTTATATATTTTTTTGAATGGCATTAATTATTTTTTTGATATGTTTTTTGATTTTGGAGTCTCATTAATGCTTGTTAAATTTTGTTAAAATGCATAGGAAGGGATATTTGGTTCTTAAATGCTTATTTGTGATTTTGGAATCCGATGTGACAAGAGTGTTAGTCTAAAAGAATTGTGTGTTTCACATTGATTTTTTTGGATGACTTCATTGATAATCTATGTGTATCATTAGATTTTTTCTTGTCTATGGGTGAACTAGGTGCACATATGGATGTGCATACAAACGATAATGAAACATAATTGTGATCCCCCTCTTTCATAAAAATGTTACATTGGTTTCTAAAGGGTTTGTTTGTATCTTTTGTGAGATTAAAAGTGGTTTCAAATGAATTATTCAAGGAATTTTACATTTTTAAATAGAGAATCATTTTAGTGAATGTTCTACATAAAGACCCATTATCCACATTTCATAAGGATGCATGATTTACTGAAGTTTGGAAATTGTTTTGTAAATGTATTTGTATTTAGAAATATTAAAGGTATCTTTGACATTGTAAACAAGAATGTGTTGTCCCATGTTGTTTTGGAAATAGTTTGGTATTTTTTTTTAATATATTTGAATTTATATTCTTAATGGCTCAATCGACACATTTTATTTTTTTGGGAAATTAATTGTGGTTTTGGGAGTATTAATGAAAGGTCTGTACCTTGATATGTTTTGAGAAAATGGTTTAAATTGTTATGTGATGTGATGGCCTGATTGAAAGATGTGAATAATTTTTTATATGATGGGAACTCCTATAGAGGATTTTCTCTATAAGGGTTTTCGAGTGGTCCATGTCAGTGATTGGGGTAGAAAAGTAAGATTATGATAGGTAAGGTGAGTCATGCATGTGAGGGACTCCTACTTAAACAGTATATTAATTCCCTGTGTTTCCTTGAGAACATTTATAATGTCGATTGATGGTTCCTTGTTGTCCCTGAATGGATAGGATGATACCACTTTCAATTGATAGGTTTTTCTGGGACTTTCCACAAGATTGGTCAGTCATGGGTGACCAGTTGGTTATATACTATAGAGATGCACCATGTGAACGTAGGCGAGTTTGACTCGAGTACGTCCATGCATTTATTCATGATTGTTCAATAAATTTCTATGGTTTCTTCCTATATTTTATTTTTTAATTTAAGTTTCATTTTTTTATATTGTACAACTTATATTTTTCCATTATATTCTGGTATTTCTTTTTCTTGAGTTTTTCTTTTGGTAATTGGTTTTAAAGTGGAAGAATGTTTTGAAAATAAATTGAAGTGTGTATTGTTTTGTAGAAAGAAAATATGCATTGTTTATAAATAATGAGAAAAACTTTTTTTAAAATATGTATTACAAACTAGCAGTAATATATTATTTTTGGGAAAATAATTTTTGGATTCTTTGTTGGTTTCCTATGAATCTATTCAGGATAACACCATACTTATACCATTCAGTGTTGGTAGACACAATTTTTTTTGAAAGATCATGTTCCTGGTACATCAGCTCCTTATATGAACAGTTTGGTCAAGGGGTTGGTGGTGACCCTGATGTCACATAGAGATCTTGTTGGTGTGATATAGTTTTGTTTTTTATTCATTTTTGTTTCACTAAGATCATGTTGTATATGCACCATCTTTTATATTTATTGAAGTTTAGTTTTTCATGGTTCTTTCAATTGTTCTTTTTATTCCTTCGATCCTTGTTTATTTGTAAAAATCATTCAAGTATTTTTCTTCCATGATTCTCAACCACAGTTTCTAGATAGTGGGGATTAAGAACTCCTTTCATACCAAAACATGACCTCAGTTATATGTATTGTTATATGGAACTCTGGACTAGTTCATGACAATCCTTTTTCATTTTTGATATATTTATTGCTATTAATATTTTTAGGAAAGCTATTTTTGGATCTTCTTTTTCACCGTTTTGGATGTTCTTGTGGAACAAGCACGTAAATTTCTTCATATATCTACCATTGTAATGGTGGAAAATTTATATTAACAAATCTTAATCTGTATATTTAAATACATTTTATTTAATTCTATATAAATTTTAATAAAATTTAGAATAAATTATATAATATCATGGGTATGGATCCGCTTTCCTCATATACAATTGAGAATGACCAATTAATGATATCAATGTTTTTTGTCACCTGTTACCATTTTTGTTAGTTGAATCATCCACTAACCATTTTATTGAAGTAACAATATTTTTACATCTTTTTAAAGACAAAATAATTTTCCTTTAAGTGCTCATAAATTTAACTTATAATTATACACACCTCATATTGAAACTTTTCTCTTGACATTCAATCATAACCAACTTATCCTTAAAATTCTCCATCATTCTATAATCTTCATCAACATGAAACATATTTATTTATTGAATCAATTTTACATGTTCACCAATCCTTTTTAATTTAAATCCAATTGTGAATTCGTAACATTGATGTTTTTACTTTTGGGATTTTCCTATTTCATGTATATTATCTTTGTTATTTTTCTGGACTTATTTGAATTGTTAAGTGGAATTATATTTTTATTGAGTTTTTATATTACTCTTATTCCAATCAGGAGAACCTTTCCCCAATACCTATATTCATAGATTCTTTCTCATAATTCAATTTAGATAGATTTATATATTCAACACCCTTTCATTTAAGTTGTTTCCCCCATATTATCAATATCTCCATTAAGATTGGGGATTTCTTCCTACATACAATCAAACATCCCATATACAAAAGAATCTATTTTTTATATAAATTACAGAATTTTTTAGAGTGAATTAACTGATACATCTTGATAAATTATAAATATTAGATAATTTCCACTAATATATGGTCATTATTATTCATATATTGGATATGAATTAGCACATGCCTCTTAATTTAATAGATGCATTTATTATTTAGAGGTGGAAATTATACCATTTTTATTAATTGGAATATGTACCACTATACCTTATCCATTTTGATTTGATATAACTTGTTTTGTGTTATTCCTTAGAGGAACTTCTTAATCAAATAATAGATACATCATTCCCACCTTCGTCTTTTGGATCTTTTTCACTGTTCATCATGGTCTCAATAGTGATTGAATTATTATATGAGGTAATACACTCTTCCCTAAAACCACACGTCATTGTTAATAAATGATAGAAACACGCATATTCATGTTTATAAGAGACATAAAGTATGATAATCCAATAGATTATAACCTCTCTTTGATTCCAATAATGAATATCACTAGGGATATACTCAACACTGAGGGTGGGTGTAGGGTGTTGGGTGAATTACTGATTGAGAAGTTCTATAAAATTTAAAATTTTATCCCTTTATTTATTTGAAAGGTCAGGATAATGATGATATTTTTATCTTAAAATTCAATTATTAATTATCAAAGACACAAAAATAGGAAACGTGTTTTCCAAGTTTCACCATTTATTAATAATGGGAAATCCTTGTTGAAACCAAAAAAAAATACATGATGTTGAATAATACTATAATAAGATACTTTTTATAATGGTTCAACTAGAAAACAATATATAACCTAAAGTCTATCACCATAAAGCAATATAAGGGACACAAACTAATCAAGAGTCCCTTGATTAGTGATAATATAGTTCAATTTTAACTCCTTACTAGGTATTTATACTTCTTGTGTAGATAGAAATCATCTTCATCATTTGATATACAATACTATTAAATTCATTCAACAATTTAGGATTCTACTGAATGTAGTAGTGCTACAATTTAATTCTCTTCCTTATTTTTATTTTTTTACATACAAAATAGAATTTATAAAAACTTACTTCTTCTTCGCTTATATTCACATCAATGTAAAAAATATTCCTCCTCTTCCAAGTAGAAAATATGAATGATAGTTTTCATTCATTTTTTTATGATATCCTCTTCTCCTATTTTTATTGTATTTCTACAGATATAAGAACATTCTTTAGTTACCTATATTAAACATAATTACACATTGAATTTAACTACCCATCTCTTATTATTATTATTATTATTATTATCCAAGTACAAATTTGAATTCATAACACTATCATATTCTTATGCAAAGTCTTCATCATAATTATTATATTATTCTTATTTTTTTCATTAGTGTACTAAAATAAATGACACTGATTATCTCTCATCTCTACTTTCATCCTCTTCTGGTTCAGTGAAAAAAAATCATTCCTGATTCTTACATCATGGTTTGACTCCAAGAATTTATGATGATATTAGTTGATCTAGTTACACTCAAACATTACACCAAAATATATTCTATTCAAATAATTATTTCACACCTCTCTCTCAAA
Source organism: Viscum album (assembly GCA_963277665.1). Lineage (NCBI taxonomy): Eukaryota > Viridiplantae > Streptophyta > Magnoliopsida > Santalales > Viscaceae > Viscum > Viscum album. The sequence continues at coordinate 488,424,022 of OY728148.1, read as the reverse complement.
TTTTACATATTTTCATCTATGAAGAATAAATATATATATAAATAAAATAAATGTACCCTCGGTTACATATACACACATTTTTCTCTTCAATATTTTCCTCCACATGTTATATAATACAATTCTCTATATTATTATCATTTAAAATTCCCATGGAATTAATAATAACTGATCTCAGGATTGTAATCGTTATCTCACAACATAAACATTAATAACTACACATTATAACAGTATGAAAATACACAATAAGTGATACTAATTTATTATTCATGGAATCATATCCTGTAATCAATGAGAATATTCATGCATTTAAAACACATAAAAATATGAATATTTTCTAAAGTAAATGAATCCATGGATCCTTTTATTCATTGTAGTATAGGATAATATAACAAATACTTCGTCCACATTATTCTTAATTGAATTAATATAAGCATATAATCATGTTTTTTTATTTAAGGACTGCATCACCAAGAATAATTAGATCAGTCATATTAATTCAATATTAGAATTCATACATAATAATTAAATTGAAATGTAATATCCTTCCTTATTTATCCAAGAATAGTATTCATGTTTTTTATCAATATATATAGAACAAAAATGTATTATACTAGGATATAGTAATGGATAAATTTTGTATGGCATGATACTCACATCAGTTATCCAAAATCATTGATGTGTAAAAAATCATATATTAATTTGATCGTTGTGGCAGCCTAAATCTCATCTTAAACTGAATACTCAGGAATAATTTCATCTAAAATATAATATTCTATATTAAAGGTGTACACGTTCTCTAAATAATTATATTAAAATACTATAGATCCTTTCTAAATTTTAAAATCATCATTATATTTCTTATCGTGATAAGTTAATCATTTAAGTACAAATAAATTTGAATCAACTACATTTTCATCCATGTTCTTTAGTAGATATTAAATACATGTTCCATTGGATGCTCATGATATCTTCACCAAAATGTAAACATTGGATCACTAATTCTTGAGAAATAGAAATTCAATGAATCACAGTCACTCTTTCATTCTTGGATAGTCATCAATTATTATCACATTTAATCCATGATGTTCAATGTCTTATAAGAACCATTCACATAGATGATATGTTCTTCTCATGAAATTACAAAAAATCATTGAAGATCCATTAACATCATGTAGAAGGTTATAAAAACATCAAAAAGGATCATTGAATATATACTCAATCCATGATGGTTTAGTCCATGGAATCTTAGTATATTAAAGAATTTTCTACAGAAGTACATCCCACAAAATATGTATTTCATATAAGATCTCTTCCATTAAAGATTGTTTCCATGGAAGATCATTTAAATGTAACATCCTCCCATAAATGCATAGTCTTAAATATCCAACACATAGATGAATCTGCTAAAAAAGTCAACTATATAATTTTCCCTCTCCAAATAATTAAAGGTGGAAAATATTGTTATATATGAAATGTGAAAATATACATTAAATAATCCCTGATGATGTGATTACTAGTTCCTCATATAATATCACGTCCAAAATAATCATAAAAAATTATTAATAATTTTTTTATTCCATATCATCCATGAATCATGGTTTTCATCATCATGTTTTAATAGATTTATAACCATTATATGTCAATAAATATAACTCACACAAATGTGGATCATAAATAATTGTACTTATGTGATTTTGAAAGGTATGATAAATTATTAAATCCTGTTATTTTTTTAGATTTGTTGATGTGGATGGTGGTACCCATATAAATTTTAATGATCTATAGGGAGGAGTTAAATATGTTTTGGAATTTTCAATCTGATTCTCCAAATTAGAAATGGGAGTGCCTAAGATTTATAGAATACAATATGGAAATTGTTTTGAGAAATATGTATTAATACATAGATGATGCATAATAAGAACTTATATTATCATTTTCATAATAAATAATTTCATATTTTTTTGAATTTATTATTCATATATAATATCTCCCAAAATATTAGGATATGGTTACATAAAGGCTAACATGTGATACTTAAAATAACATAGAGTACACAGAATATTTACAATTTGATAGGTAATATCTCATAAATGATAGATAAAATTTATATTGATGTTATTCTATACATAATATTTTATAGAGTATATTAAAGAAAAAACCTATAAAACATGTGATAAACATTGATGTTTGAAGTTACAAATAAGAAATGGTTGAGCTCACTAAACTGAAAAAAATATTAACTATTTATTACATGAGATTAAACTATTATAAAAATGTGATATTTAAGGAGATTTAATACAAGCGATGTTGAATCTATTATTAATAAAGAAATATCAGTATTATTATAAAAATTATGTCATGATTGAGTCTAGAAATTTAAATGATAATATTTAAAAGTGATCAATACAATTTGATCTTATACACACCTATGGTGATAAATGAAGTGGTATATGTGGAGGATCAGTTGACGAATCCTATTTTTAAAGGATCAACACCACGGGGAACAAAATACCCTGATATATTGGAAAATAATGAGTGACGTTAAGGGTTAACCACTCATCTACATGTTATCATAATTGAAAAAATTATAAGAAATAAAATAATGAAGTAAAAAAGAAGAGGGAGATCAATGAATACTCTTATTTCTAAAAATTTATGTTCTGGGGAAATTCAATTTCATTTTCAAATTTTATAAATTTTTATCTATGTTTGGAAGAAGGAAATATAGAGAATATTTTCATATTAATTTCACGAGAATTTAAAATTTGAGAGAGAGTTACACAAAAATATTTTGATTATTATTTATCATTATATAGTCAATGTCTTATAATTGATAATAAAGATAAACTATTGTGATTTTCTTCTATCGTAAAGCATATTGATGATATTGTTTGAGATTGAGTATAATAGGACCAATTTGACCATTTTGGGGAATGTATAAAGAATAATTTTTGTAACTATATAGATTTGAGAAGCTATAATTAGAGTTAAATTATAATAAATTCCCGATAACATTGTGAGATTTCAAATTATATTATCTGGTGAAACATAATGTGTTCAACAGATTTCGTAACATAAAACATTCAATAACAAAAAACCAAGAAAAAATTTATTACTATTAAAATGTTTCTATAGAAGTGGAGGGAAAAATTAGCAGAAACAATTATGAAATATATATAGAAATTAAAATAAAGGTAATTATTAATAAAATACATTTGATAAAATTCAATTATCCCAACTAAGTAACTAATATGACTGATTTGTGGTTTAAAATATTAACTTTCTAAATTTAATTAGGTGTTTTATTTTATGAAACTAGAGATATTGTGGAAACAATATATTGTTGATATGAATTAAAATAAATAATTCTTAATTTATATGAAATAATAAATAATTTTTAATTGTTTTTAAAATTTTAATTTATTTAAAAAATAGTTTCCATTATATTTCATTTCATATATAAATATTAAATTCTAAATTTTAAGAAATTTGAAATATAAAATGTAAAAATTATTATTAGATCCATTCTTTTTTACTTGATTAAGATGATTTTATTTTTATATTTTTCTAAAATAGTTTATTTTTAGTGGAATGTTGTAAAATATTATTATTACAAGAACCATAAAATTCCTAAAACTATAATTATAAATTAAAAAATTAAATTATTTTTGAACCAATATGTATTATAATATATATTCTTATGATTAAAATAAATCATTAATAATTATTATGTTGAATTTAAAAAACCCATGAATATCATTTTTGAAACCAAATTAATATTTTACACTAAAAATGATTCATTTAATTATATTAAATAATCATTTTTATCAATGTATTTAATTAAACCCCATTAAATGGATTTCATATTTTTGATAAAATAATCATAATATTTAATATGAATAATTTCATTTTTTTGTAAATGTTTGTTTACTAAGATTAATGTCAATGACAATGACAATTTTAATCATGTTAATTTAAATGAATTTATTTATTAATATGGTGATATTTTTATCAAATTAAGTAAATATAACACTTCTCATAAAGACATTAATACAATTTTTAAACATATATTTAAATAAATTATTAGTTTTATAATTGTTAATATATACTACATAATATTAAAATTAAATAATGTTGAAAAACAATTCTACAAAAAAGTATTTATATATATATATACTTTTATAATTTAAAAGATAATTTTATAAAAATTATAAAGATAATTATATTAAAATTTTGTTTACAACATTATTTTTTTTAATATAATTTATATTAAATATGTAATAAAACATATGTTTCTTCGGTAAAATCATGTTATGCTAGTAAAAATAAAATAAAATTAAAAATTAAAAATATAAGAACAAATAACTTCTATCATGGTTGAAACATGTGGAAATATATGGGTGATGATTTTTTGTTTAATAGACAACCAAAAATCTGTTTTTTCAAATATTTGGATTCATTTATCCATGAATATTATAATACTATCATTGAAAAATAAAATTTGGTCATGAAGGTTCACTTTTTTTTACTTCTAAATGGTACCCACATCCTCCACTATATAACACACCTATCGATTCAATTTTATTACATGAAAATATATTATTTTTCTCCCTATACAATAAAAAATATTCTAAATCAACAATAATCTATTATTTATCTCAATGACTCTATTATTGAGGATATTTCTAAGATAAAACTCCAGCTATCGAATCAAGTATTACAACCTTATTAATATTTTATCTGTAATAATCATTATACTAACATTATATATATATATAATTATTTCAGTATAATTATTATTCTGATATGTTATTATATAAATGGAACTAATATTATTTTTTTTCATTTCATGCACATAAAAATAATAATGAACTTTAACATTGTGTTGTATAGACTAGAACCACAATTAATTAATGTTCTTTTCATTTGAATTTTCATTTTTAATCAAAACCACAAAAAAATTTATTCAATATTTTTAAATTTATGAAATATATCATTATTTTTATTTTATAATTATATAATGTTAAAATAAAAAATTTATTAACCATACTCACCCATAAAATTATGGCATGGTTATTTTTTGATCAGTTTAAACACCTAATTTAAAAATATTATAAAACCCTTTCATCGATGACTATGAGACATTAAATTATAATTTCATTGTATATTAATAAAAAATATATTTTTTGTTACTATTTAATTGTTACAATGATAATTTAACTTATTATTAAAATATGATCTTTAATATCTAAAATCATCAAAATATGAGGACATCATTTCAACTTTCCTGCAACCATGATAAACAACAATTTCGTAAATAAATAGAATATGATAATAAATTGAATATATTAACTTTAAAATAGATTAATAAGGTTCCCATGAAGGTAACTATTTATAATAATTTTATTGTTCAAGATATTAAGAACATATATAGAATTAAGCAAGAACAATGTAATGGTTTCTTGTCTCAATTTACAATTCATTTGGTCATACTTCTTATTATAAACCATATTTTCTTTAAAAGGCCATATCTACTACCTAATTAATATATTATATCATGATTATATCATTATTAATTGTATTTAATGAATAATTTTAAAACATATTATTCAAGTTTTGTTGAGATGAAAATTTCTAAAGTTGTAAGGGCTTTATTGGATTAATTATAATTCATTGAGATATAATAAATTTTATGCACATTGTTTTCAACGTATTTTGTATTGCCTTACCATAATTGTATTTTTATAACATTACTTTGTTTTTCACGAGATGTAATAATCAAAAAAATATCCCTTTTCACAAATTCCTACTGATTTAATTATTACCCCAAGTGTAAAGATTTTTTTAACTCTTGTAAATTACCCAACCCATAGGAAACTATATCTGGTGCATTGAGATGAATCGTCACGTGAACATAGGTGTTTTTTCCTTATACTCTAGAGGCACATGACTAGTATAGTAGGTTAATATATGATTATTGGGGAGAAAATACCCTCTTTTCCTAGTAATTCCATAATATAAATAATATCAACAGATTTGAAAACCAACATGAATAATAATTGGATAACATAAAAAAAATTCCAACAAGTAACCAAGTAGAACATAGTATAACAATATAATGAGTACGTTACATTTTAGGAATGCGTACAAAAAAATAAAAAAAAACTACCAAATGACCCTTATAATGGACTCGAGCCCCCACCTAGTTCTAATCAATAATGATACATAATAACACATTCAACGACCAAACACCAGGTCCTTGACCTGAACCTCTAATAGAAATATTGAGATTCTGCTCAGGTACCCATGTTCCATGGCGACCAAAGAAGGGATTGAGTACAACTCAGTAGGCCGCCACCAATGGGTTATAAATAAATAATCATTCAATACTATAGTGTATGAAGGAGAAACATGTGTAATGATAGGACATAGATAGAATGTACAAGTTACACATTTAAACCATTATCCATTTAATATTATATTCTCAATAAAAAAGTTTCACACTTAAACACATACTAATTAACCTTTTTAATCCATCATATTTGTTGGCATCAACCAACCCATTGATCTTGCTACAGTCACACCAGAAGTGTAAGTAAAATCATAAGGGATTATAGATTTTATAAAACACAAGGGTGAATTATCTTTTCATGGTTTGTCAATATACCACATATCCTCAATCAGGTAATCGAATCATGCCCACATGTTCAGGGTACAAAGAGCCCTAGTCTAACATAACATCCCATGTCATGACCAGACATTGGGAAGAATAATGCCTCAGTCTGATATCCCAATGAAATAATACATAACACTACCCTTGGAACCTCGGTCCTAGTATTATCATCCTATACAATCATTAGGGTCATATAGAGTTAGTTCGACCCCCAAACCTCTGAATAATATTGGTGGGGTTTATAGTCTCAGTCTAGCCCAAACCGTAGGAAAATATCCTAATGTCCAATACCTTACACTACCATAAATCCATTAACACAATCTTCATTAATCATTTCTCATTTACCATTGAACAACCAGATCACTATCTATATATTACAAATTAAATCAAATTCCCTGTTATTCGATGTAAACATCAAAACATAATTTCATTCATTTTAATTAAATACTATATGACATGCTATCACAACTATCATGGTTTCCATTAAGATACACCAAAAATAATTTCAATTTCTAATGTCCTAATAGACCCTTATGTCTAACTCATCGAATAAAACTACAATCTAAAAACACAGTTAAAATCATCTTGAAGTCACCCTTTAAATCACATGTCTTCCACTTTGGAAAACATAAACATGCCCCAAGGCTTCCACTTCCATAACCAATATAAAAAATAACCATTAAACCATTAAAAAAAGTGAGTAGTTCCCTAATTTCAATCATCATTTAATTTTTTTATGAATCCCCCATTTAATGTCACTTATAGATCAACACCACCTTTCTATGAATTACATGCTTTGAAACTTCATTTTCACTTAGAAAATCTATAATCATATCAAATCTTGAAAACACATCATTTAAACCACATACAAACCTACATGATATTTAAAAAACTATAACTTACAATTTTTCATTAACCCTTTATCCATGTCCATATACCCAATTTCACTTTTATTTACCATTTTCTCTCAGAATTACCCTATCTCAATGTTTAAAAATTTATTCACCATTTACCAAGGTTTGTCGTACCCTGTGGGTAACAATAGGTTCCTTCTTACATCACCAATTGACCTAGTGGGATTAGTAAGGGGTTTCCCAGCCCAATATAACAACCAAATCACATTACCTAATCAAGGGAATGGGAACAAAAATGTGGAATTACATTAGAACAACCACACGCACATAAACAATGATAGGACTCTGTGGAAAAACATTAAGACTACTTCCCTAATGTTAAAATATGACCATCTACCCATGACAGACACATGATTTGATATAAAATTTTCATTAAATGCCCAACCCTGAATATTCTAGAAATGTGAAGTTTTTAGTTATTTAAAAGAAGTTGAGAGATTCTACATGACCTAATCTACAAAATAGAGGAAAGAAGAGTGTTATACTGACTCAGATCATCGATTCACACTGAAACACTCTCCAAATAGCCATGAATAAAAGGTTAATCATACCTCAAAAGTATAGGGGGTTTTTTTCACCAAATTTTCTCTAGGATGAATATTGATGAAATTTGGGTTATTATCATTAATTCATAAGTGGAAAAACCTTGAATTTACAACTTTTTAAAGGGGGAATAGATTGGATGCACTATTTTCCAAATCATTCACCGACAGTGTTGGTCCATTTATCCAAGATGGGGATATCTACAGGGTTTCATGGAGACACCCACACAGTTTAGTGAATCTTGTAGAGATCGTGCATTATACTCTATCCCAAAGGGGGTTTTAGATGCACAATTTTTCTGGTCAAGAATATTGTTTTCACTAGCAGCGTACCGATTTTTCACTTCTCACTATTTGGGAACATTTTTTACCTTTCATGTCTTCAATCCCTGTGTCTCCTTCAAAATTCCCCATACTCCCAAGAATCAATTCATTATACAAAAAACATGTTTGACCCAAATTTAAATAGGGGCATACCATCATGAAATGTTAGGATCTTACAACCTCCCCACCATATAAGAGCTCACCCTCGAGTTGTAAATTATATGCATAAAAAAGCCTCTAAGAAAAAAGGTCAGTACATAGGCCCACCTATCAGCTTTCATTTCCCAATATTCATCCAAGACATGGAAATTCCATCACCTCACTTGGGAAAGGGAAACAATCTGACCCTGATGAAATTTCCCCACATTGATTCACAACCCTGAACCAAATGCCCATCAATGAACCATATACCTCAAAGATATCATCAACCAAATAACAACATGAGAAAATTCTAGATATCATCACATAACTACTGAGCACTAGAAAACCAAAAAAGCACTACCTTTCCCAGGGAGATCCATCCAAAAAATCATTAGTCAAATTCTTTTGACAACTAATGTCGCAAATAACCTGGCACCAAATTTCCCACATCCATCAATGTTCAAATAGAAAACAAAGCCCGATGTCATCCAAATGAATATAAATTTTTCTATCCATGAATCCCTGATAAACATTTGTCTACGACTCAAGGCCCACAACCACATTTGACATTTAAACATTCAAAACACAACCCAAACATTACCATCAGCTCTAAACTAATTGGATCCTAAGGCGAAAACCGACACCCAAATTGAAACACAGAGATAGATATAACCCAAGAACATCAAACTCATAACACCAGTCCCCTCATAAACCAAATGTTATATACTATGGTGCTATGCACTATATACTTTAGCACACCACCACCATATTTAAATGTTTTGTACATATACCATCGAATGGACCACCAGAACCACAATCCATCTACATAATATAACCAATGTTCTTCAAAACTCAGATTACCAAAATATCCGTGAGGACACCATCTAAATTTGGCATTCATCCATAACATCAGAATAATTTTGGTGGAACTTTCATACAACCTCCCCATATAAGGAAATGAAAACATGATCTCTCTCAAGTTTGAATTCATTTCGGAAACACACTATCCATTAAAAACATCCAGCCTATGGTTGTTGTGACGTAGTGTATCAATCAAATTCACTATATCATGTATGAACATCTAGGAATGGCCTATTCGAGAAAACCCACCTCTGATTATTTACATCTTACCACTTTCCTTATTTCCCATGGGGCCTACTTACTGATGGAGTACTACCATCATCCAACTGACTTACAAGTGTCATTCTCTAACTTTTGGTAAAATCCAAATATTATGGTATTCCACCACCATTCCAAGACAAGAACGTGATTCCTTACACCCATCAAGAATTATATCACAGGAATCTCAATATTCTTTAAAAATTACACTGAGGTCCAATATAGTGCTTGGATTGATCAACTACCACATCCGAGGCCCACCTGACACTTCTTAAGGATCCCAATATCTCACATTACATGATTAACAATGGCATACTATTTATACCACATCAGATCTCTGGTCTTCTTCATACATCTCTAACTAAAATAATAATCCACACTATAGGAGTATAGTACCCACCACTTTACACAAGAAATTTATCCACCACATCTGACAATTACATTATAGTATGAAACCCGGATTTTGACATGGATATTCATATATTCACGGAATTACAAGAAAAACAACACACACTACCCATTATCGGCTTCTGGGAACGACACCCATGAAATTCATTGACATCCTACCCTCTTGAGGTACCCTCTCGTAACTGGTCCATAGTGTACTCCCCCTCCATATGGATCCCACAAACATACCTCTCCCTAAGCTTATCCAACAAGAGGCTCTAATACCATTTAATAAAAATTTATGTAATTAGGTGTAAATCCAAAGATCTCTCTTATTGTACATGGGATGATGCCATGATATTTTGAATTAGGGTTACTAGATAAAATTACACAAAGAAGTTATTGATGAACATGAACACAAACTATCCATTACCACGATCACCTCCCCCATAGGGAAAAGTTAACCTCCCAAAAGTCTCTAGCTTCCCCACCCAACAATATCTCACCAAAATGAATCCACCATAACTCCAAAAATATTTCTAGAAAAAACTCACTACAACTTCATGAGCCTCTACCATGTGGTCATGACCCATCATTCTCTTTGGCACTGCTTCCATTACCCAACTCGAGTTCATCTATCATGAACATGGTAACTTGAATGGAAACATAATGAAAACCACACTAATATATAACATAACTACCCCTCACTCAAACTACACATCCCACTAGGATAAAATATAATTTCCATAGGTTCATGTCATAAGAAACTTACTCACCCAACCAAAACAACATAGAGTCATCCCATAACTTGTTCCCAACTTTTTCTCGTTAAGCCCCTAAATGACTTAAACCTTCCAACAACCTCACACTGAACCCTACACCATAACATGTGTGTCATACACCATCTGATAAATTCCCAATCATCTTCTCACTCATCCGACCATGACTCCTAGTCCACTAACCACATTAAACATGAGTCATTATCAACATTATCATCCAATAAAATAACCATTAAAAGAAACAATACAAACCAAATTAGCACAACCACCATGGGTGTCACTTCAATATAAAAATAATTCATCCACTCTTTTATCAGTCATTTATTTTCTACTGAAGGTAAAAATGAATTACCATATCAAATACCATTAATGACACATGGAAAGTAACCTAATGACCTTTCCTCTTCAAAAAATAGGCCACCAAACCTTACACAAGAAATCATGTATATATTAGGATAAATTTTAAGGCACAAACACTCACATTAACAAAACACTATGGAACTAAAAGAGAAATGGTTATAATTATAAAACAACTACATGTGACTCACACCCTATGTCACCTACAATGCTGGGAAAACCTCCCTTAGATCTACCCTTGATTTCCCATGTCTTTAAAATCATAAAAAAACTCAACTCGTACCACCAAAGCCATCTACCATCCCACTTATACCTATAGTACCAACATACAATAGAAAATACTCATAATTTTCCCCTTCCAATGTCCAAAACAAACACCTATGTCATGAACACCCAAAATCACTAGAAACATTCATTCGAACCCTCTCATGGGTCAGCATGAAATAAAAATGATACCATCTCTCAAAACTAGAGTCATTATAAAAGATGGCCAATATCTCTCCATATAAGATGGATAGATAAAAACTCAATCAACCCACTACTCATGGACAGAAATCCTTCCCCCATTCGAAAACACACCATAGCGAATGCACCCAAACAACCCTTTAGTTTTGGATTTCCACAAAATGTACTCACACACATATATCAGCACCAAGATCCAAAAAACCACTCAAGGGTCAAAAAAACATGCATGGTCTTTTCCCACAAGAGTCGCAATATACATATTGACATAAATAATTTTACATATTCATGTTCATAGACTAACAAGAGACTCAAAAAATAATATTCCATTAACTGACATACCCAAACCCATAAAGTTCTCGAAACTAAGGCACTCTCACTGCCTAAACCACCCATATGTATGGTCAACAACCAACACAAGGGATATACACTTTCGGTGTCCCTAAACGATCCATCATTTTATCATTTCCCTTATTAATTAATCCTTACCAATTAAAACCATGGATTCATATTTCAGAATATTTCCATTTCAAAACCCATGCACTTATACTTTCAATGCCTTTTTATTAACATGAAATTTAAAAAATCCTCTATTTATTCAAATCCACATTTCAAAATATTTCCCTTATCAAATATTTCAATGAATGATAAATATTTTGAAATCACAATACTAACTAGTCTGTCTCAGAGATATTTCAATCTCATGTTACATATAGATGACCTATAATTTCAATGTGCCTAGCATGATGTATGAAATCGAACACCCTCTCTTTATATAATGGGAAAAGATATAAAACCCCACATATCAATTAAATCACATCCATGTTCACTACGTAAGGTTGAAATAATAATAATAATAAACCGACCATCAATTACCACCCATAGAAACATTATTTTTCCTCGCACAAGGGGTTTCAGAAAAACCGGCACAAACTCATTACTGGGAACTAACAAGATCCTAGTCTATTATCTACCATGCCTCAAATAGTAAGATGAAAGAAACCCCTCTGATGCATCTATTGAAAAACATGAACCCAATGGAAAAATTTTCCAGTGTCCCAATATTGATAGTCACATGACATCAGGAGTACCTCCCCATATGCCAGAGGTTTCCGAATAGCAGTGAGAGTGTATGAAATAATGTTGGGGAGATTATACCTTTACTTTGGACTAATGACATAGCATAAATAATATCAATAGATATAATAACCCACAAAAATAATTAATTAACATCAAAGAAGAAATTCTAACAAGTAACCAAGTAGCTAATTTATAACATTATGATGAGTGCACTACATGCCAGACAATCGTACAACTCAATCCAAATCCAAAACTACCAAAATTATTAGAATAGATACATGATCCCCAATAGGGTCTTGACATTACATGCACCAACATAATATTAGATGCATAAAAAAAACACCATGTCCCTATATTGAACCTATAAAAGAGACAGGTATCTTCAACTAGGGTACCTAAGTGCCATGGCGGCCAGTGCAGGGTGTGAGTATAGCTCTGTAGGCCACCACAAATGGTGTCTCAATAAATAACTATTGTGTACTATAGTTTAGGTTGGGGAAACAATAAAAATTAATAAACATATCAAGAAGGTGAATGTTTCAAATTAAACCATTACAAATTTAACCAACTGTTATCAAGAAATAATTTTAAAAATTTAACACTAAATAATTAATGTTTTTAATACATCATGTTAATTAGGGTAAAACAACCCACTAAACTAGCTCTGTCACACTAGGATCGTAAGCCATAACATAAGGGGTTAATAATTTTTTTAAACTAAATGTGTAATTCACTAGCCATTTTTTATCAACATACCATGGATCCTCAATCCGATAATCAAATCATGTCCTAATGTTTTGGAAGAATAAATCCTGAATCTGACATCCCAACCACTTCCATGAACATATGTTGGGAAGCATAGAGACTCATCCCAACATCATAACTCAATAATACGTTACACTAGAAACATACAACCCCTTCTCATTGGTTTGAGAGGGTTGTGATATGTTACCTGGCTTTAAGAGATGTATTGAAGATGCCAAAAGCTAATAATAATTACCGAAGGGGTTCAATATAAGCGGGGGCTGATTTTCCCTTTAAGAAAAAAAATAATTAGACATGCCATATCCAAACAACCATTGTGTGATGGATGATAGCAATGAAATACAACTCCACATAACATTTATTAGAATCAAACTTATACTGTGTACCATAGTGGAAGACTACACTATCAATGTAAACAAAGAAAGGAAAAACTCAATGACTCAAATGACAGATCAACGCTCCAAACATGTTCCATGTTGCAACTCCACAAAATCACATGTTCCATGAAGTGCTACATAAGTTGTGTGATACATTACCTTTTACCATTTCTCAATAAATAATATCTGTAAGGGAAAAAAATTCCCAAAGTTGAGGTGAGTAATTAATCTAAGTAGATTCTCCCCAATGACATACCTACTCATGCCACTAGGATAAAACATGTTACCCCATTAACATAAAAAGTATTTATAAAATTATTTCAACAATTGTTTATAAAAAATATAAACAATTTCCAATGTAAATTGGTTTTTCATTCAACAAAAATTCTCAAGGAATGCAACTAAACAATGTTCCAACACCATTTCATTAATTCCAAATTGTTATAACCCATTTCAATCCAAACATCCACACATCTAAACATGAATTATTCATTTTAAAATTTCAATACACATGATTCGTTTCTAGTCAATCAACTCAGTAATAAAATTTTAATTAAGTCACATGTTCCATTACTCCATTGGCACTGTGAACAAGGTCATATTTCAACCAAGTATAGAAATCAAATATGAACTCACAAACACATCACATATTACTAACAACCATGACTATATAGTAATGACAATATAATCATGACAAAACCATGTCAATGAAATGGCCTTTTTTTCAAAATTGTTCCATTAATTTAATCATGAATCTTTTTTAAAATAATCATGTTAAAATTAATTTTTCTCTGAGCACTTTACATAATCATTTTTCACAATGCCACAATTTCACCAAAAATAAAAAACCAGAAATATATTGGATGTATAACATAATTTTCACCAACATTTCGCAACAAAAAAACAAGTCATTAAACCAATTTAAAACTAATCCCATGATTTATCATAAGATGATTTTAGAGTTAAGCCAATTACCCCTAATTTTATGATGAAAGAAAAGAATGACGCATAAAATACAATGAAACCAGGTTAAATCACCACAAACCCACTTAGATCTATTATCCTATAATCAACCATGACAAATATAACCATATTTGGAATCCATACTCTTAGAACTCTCCAAAATGGGACTAAATCTATGAAACCGAGAGAAAGATTAATGTAGATCTATAAAACCATAAAGAACCACAATGAAAAAAGACTTATTACAAGAATCCTACTACAAATAACCAAAATAAGCCTTTTTATTTCTTGTAGATCAACGTGAGAACCTAACATAACCATTGAGATGGGTAAATACAATGTTATCGAGTTTTCTAGAAAAAACTAGGAATTTGAATACAAGGATGAACTAGATCCACTTTTTAAGGAACTAGTTTCTTACTGCACCCAGTTTTGGAACACAATTAGAAAAAGCAGGTTAATAATGTGTTCTAGTCACTACCTTAAGGATGCACCTCACATAGTTTCAATAGTGATTTCTAAAACCTATGTCAACCGTGTTGAAGCCAATATCTAAAAAACCCAAATCCATTTCCCAAAGGTCATGGTTTCTCCTTTGTCGATGCAATATATGAAAAAATCATGCATCACCATGCACCTTCCCTTTTCCCCTATCTCAATGTGATTGGTTTCCTAGAGGTGTTGTACAGTTTTCCCAAACTATACACATGTAAAGAATCCCCAAAACCACTCCAAATGTTCTCTTAAATCTCCCACACATCACCAATATACATTATATACATTGAAAATTTAAATAAAAGGTTACTTACTAAAAATCCGGGTGAAACATTCTCCCCACAATTAGTCATTCCATCACTATAATGTAGAAAACCGTAGTTTACCTGAAAGTGTTCTAGAAATTTACATTTCGTTTCATTTTTTGGTTACCAAGTCTCTAAATTCATCTGATCATGTTTCCCAAAAACTAACACTAGAATGATGATTGTTCCCTAAATGAATTAATATTGTCTATCAACAATTTGCACTGGGATATGTACCAACAAAGCATCAAAATCTATGTTAACATGATCCTATGATATATCATGGTTAGGATCAGGCTCATACTTTTTCAATACAGAAACATGAAGCACAATATGTACCACACTGAATCATGGTGGAAATGCCAAAAAATATTCCACCTCACCAACCTATTCCAGAATCTCCAAAGGGGATATGTTTTGAGTAGATAACATTACATGCTCCCAAAAACATTGATATCCAAGCCATAAAGAAATCCTCAAGAAAACATGATCACTCAACGGGAAGGAAAATGTCATTAGAAGATGAGATTCATATGATTTATGATGAATTTGAGCCCTCTCCAGCCTCTTTATGATCAATTGAATCTTACCCATGGTTTCTTGGGCAAGGATCGACCAGACTATTGATTAATAAACTATGTTCTCTAAAACAATTGGAGAATGGCCAGGATTCCCACGAAATTCATCTAAGGGAGCCATATATATCGAGGCATGATTGTTGTTGCTATACGAGAACTCCAATAATGGCACATGACCTTCCCTTGATCCACCAAAATTTACTACACAAGCCCACAACATGTATTCTAATGTCGGTATTTTCCGTTCAGGTTTTCTATCTATTGATGGATGAAACACCATGATCATAATCAACTGTGTCCCATGAACTTTATGTATGTATTTATAGAAATGAGTTGTAAACCATAGATCCTTATCTTACACGATCGACAATGGTATGTCATGTGTTTTACTACTTCTCAGTTATAGATTTTGGACACATCCTCCCCCATATGAGTTCCATGAATATGGATGAAATGGTTCGATTTTGTTAAATAATCATCAATCACCAATATAGAAATGTGTTTACAAACCATTCTTGGGAGACCTATAATAAAATCCATAACTAACTTCTCTTGTTTCCACAATAGAATATGTTCAGACTGTAGCATATACCTCATCCACTAAGGTTCTACATAAACATGGTGACATGTTAAGCATCTTGAAATAATATCCTCTACTATCCTTTTCATACTGACCCACCAATCCTACATATTCAATGCCTATAGATCTTCAGTATTCCAAACAGACCTTCACACCAAGAATTTTGGTCTGCATGTAGATGTCATTCCTGACAAGACATAGGCACAACCATATGATTTCAGAACCACAAAACCAAATTCCCATCTAGAATTCATACCTAAATGGTCTCTCCACCACTGATTTTTAACATCAGAGCCACACATTTTGCATCAGATGTATATAAATTATTTACCACCTATAAAAAATAGGAACAAGAAAAATAGGAATGAAAACCCCAACATCATTATTGTCATTACATTCTACAAGCTTGTCAGCTAGGGATGGCATAAACTACCACTCATCTGAAGCTTCATTTGAAAACTAGGTGTACTGATTTATGCTTAATGAATCTACTACAGAATTTACATTTCCTTGTGTATACATCAATTTAAATTCAACGATTTGGATGTACTCCATCTATATTCATTGTTTCATATTCAAATATATTTGTGAGAAAATATGTTTTAAGCTCTTATTTTATGTAAAAACAACAAATTTCTCACCAAATAGGTAATGCCACAATGTCACTAAACAATGGATTACTATAGGTAACTCCCAATAGTGTGTTGGGTAGTTCTTATCATTCATCTTTAACTTCCTTGATCTATAAAAATCATCATGGTCTCCTTACAAGAGAACACACTCTATCCCAGATCCTGAAGAAACATAATTCACCAGACACACCTGCCTTGTCCTTGGAAATATCAATATACGTTCTCATGTAAGAAGAACATTTATCTCTTGAATGGATTTATGACATTACCCAGTCCATTAGAAGGTAACATTATTATTTATAAAAGATTTCATAGGTGGAGATAGTCATGATAAATCATGAAAAAACTATTAGTAATAACTAGCTATAAAAAGGAATATCCAAATTTGAAAGCTGTTATATGGTGGTTTCTAAGTGGTAAAATCTTATACATTTTCTGGGTCCACTGAAACACCTTATTTAAAATTTCTGGGCCATGAAAAAAATAAATTGTTTTCAAAAGTCATATTTAGATAATTTGGCATAAAAGTGACGATATATGAATATTCCCAATGCATTTTCCAAATGTATCTCATTCTCATCCATTATCATCAAATTCACCAATAATTTGTCAACAAACAAGCCAGTGAATGATTTCAGATATATATGAAATATCTGATTCATCCATTCAATAAAGACCACAGGTGAATTCATAATACCAAAAGGCATTAACACATATTCATAATGTGTATATATTCTTCTGAAATATGTTTTTAGAATATCCACCTTCTGAACCAGCAATTGGTGATATCCAGATCAATGGTTAATTATAATGAACCAATGATCTCCTATAAAATGATTGAATAGATCATAAATTCCTGGGATTGGATACTTATTCATTATTGTAACTTAATTAATCTTATGATAATCCACAGAAATCTTTAGAGTTCAATCTGCTTTCTTTATGAATAAGACTATTGCTGCCCATAGAGATGTTCTAGGTTGAATGAAACCCATTATTTCCCGCTCTTCTATAAGTACTGTAAATTCCCTTAATTTGGATTCTTCTAATCAATATAATGATTGTGAGATAGGACTGGTACCTAGGAGGGTATCAATAATAATCTCCACTTCCCTTACTGGTGTTAATCTAGAGCATTATTTAAGAAAAAAATATTGAAACTGATCCATGACTACTATAGTACTTCTAATCTCTATATCTTCCATTGATATAAAAGTCAACACCACAAACTGGTAAGTTATAGTTCCAATAGATGGTTATAAAAAACCTTCTACCCATGCCTTTACATTCCATTATCATCTAAAGAGATTCCCAATGCTATCTTTGGCTCTGAAAATCCATGTTCTACTATAACAGTCGATCTGAGCCTTGAACATTCTCAAACAATCCATACACAATATATCATTATATACATCCATGTACAAAATAGAGTTAACCAATTTTATCTCTACCCCATTAATGGTTATTGAAAATTATCTACATATGAAGGCTCATGATTCTCTTTGACCAACATGGTTTTGAATTTTTATCATAGAGGATATAATATCATCTTCTAATCATAGAAAAAAACAACATGAATAGAAATAATGGAATGAGATAAAATTGTTTCAAATTTCGTTTTTATAAGGTTAAAATTAAAAATAATCATACATCTATATATAGATGGTTTTAGATGAGCATCCACAATAACATGTTATCCTCGATATAACATCTTCATTGTAATAATTTTATCCTTTCCCACTTGTTGATAATTCCCTACCTGGGGAGTCTTGGTCTTCCTAGAGTCACTATGGATATCTCTGCTTTTCTTATGATATTGAATTCACTAACCTCATTATATTGATGAATACGACCCCTAAAAATCATGATTTGTTTTTTGAGCACCAGACCATGGAGAACTGTGACCATAACAATGAAGATAACCCATCTTATTACAGCTGTGGGATTCTCGGGATGGTTTTTTAAACAATCGATTGATGTGGTCGAGTCAAATAATTAGAAATAGCTATCTTTATTTGTGGGTATCCGAGGACAATTCATTGATCCCTCCATATTATTTTGAATCTTTCTCCCACAAAGGAAAAAAGGATTCCCTTTTCCTCTTACACCGATCATCAGAGTTCCCACCATTTCCCATGGGTATCAACATACTTCCTCCTTCAATAGCTCTTCAATTGTCCATTTAAGCTACTGTTTCTCTATTTGAAATATATTTAGAATCTGTTATATTGAGAAAAACAATCATTAAGTGAGTCACCTATGTAGAGACCAAAGCTTGATGTACATGGAAATTACATTACTTTTGCGGAATACTTAATACAGAACAAAAACAGACACACAAGGACCAGAATAGTTTAGTGTCTTTGGAAAAATGGAACGTAATCTTTTAATTCGTGGTGAAAGATCTTCAACATCTCCCATAATGATCTTACCGTTTTTGTTTCCTTACCTAGAAACATTCTTTTAATCCTGGGGGAAATTAAAACATAAAAAGGGTGAGCTCAAATACTCTGTAAGGGTACACATGGTTAAAATAAAACATACCATATACATTTGAACAAAAAAACATGAACATAATGTTTAAACATCAAAATCTTGAGCAACGACATAAAACATGGATGTACATAAGGCATAGATCATAATGGAACATAAATCATGATCAAATAGCATGGGAATAAAACATGTAATTTTGGAATCCATTAAGCACATGTAATGATTTCCATAGTAGCCAAGGCATTGATTCCAAGACCATCTTAGTGGACAAAGTCCCTTTCTGAATCGAGTTCACTCCTCGTTCCAGTCCTATAATACTGAACCAGATTAACTTACCATTCCAGCGATGTCTATCTCATGAGATATAAATCTTTACCCAATGCATTGGAGGGAGATATAGGTCCCACCCATCTCATAATGAAATCATTCTTACTTGTGCCACAAAATAAACATACATCATTCATAAAAATCCAATAAATAAAATTGGTTTCATAAACATAATCCCGTCATCACATAATCCATATAAAAGAAATGGATATATTTTCATAATAAGAAAAGTGAAACCATGTAAATCATAGAGACAAGATACTTGTAACATACACATATGAAATAATGTCATCTTAGATAGAAAATGGTTTTGATAAAACACTTGAAATGAATTCTTGAGGAAAATATATATTCTTCTTCAAAATCAATTTTTTTCACAAAACGTCATGAAATTTTAAAAGAAAAAGATTTTGTTTAAAATAGTCATGAAATCTTTTGGAGGAAACTACATGAAAATAAGGCTTTATAAAACCGTAAAGATCCTTTCATTCCGTATATGTTAAAAAAACATTCTCCTTGTACTTTTTTCGGAAAAGTCAAAAAGTACCTCGTAAAAGAATGATTCCTTCCATACGATGTGGTAAAAGTAGAAAAGGGTAAAAATGTCTTTAAACATACATGGAAGAAAATTAAACATTTTATGAAAACGTTTTGAGAACATATGGACATGGATAATAATCATAACCCCAGTAAATAATTACGAATAAACAATATCAGATAAGAATGAGATTGGAATAATTATCCCTTACCTTAGGTCCGATATGCTTCATACGTATCCAAACCTCCTGTATAATGATTTAAATAATGTCATTGACTTATTACAGAATCATATTCACTGTTATTAGATCACATATGGTTCACTTATGACTTTATATTACCCGTTCTTTTATAAATTCATATTAAAGTAGCGTTTTGGGTAAAATTGTCTCATTTGTCATTCGTGTTTTAACTTGTAATTAATCATATGATTACATAGATCATGATTACTTACATATAGAATGTAAAAAATGATTTATATATAATATATATTCATAATATACATATATATAATGGATCGATAAATGTAATGAAATACACCGTTCATGGAGACGGTAGGCCGTACGTACACATGAACACTATTTTCGTTTCCTTATTGAATTGAGTAGAATTAAGTAGATGACATAAATATATATATACGTAAATATATTAGAATTATTATGTCATATATTTCATTATTACTTATTATATATACTTTATAATCATTCTTGAACGGTTATCATGGAGAGTGAATCTCATCGTGTCGTGGAGACGATATTCCGTACGTACGCACGAGTGATGATATCATTCCCATGTTTGTCGAATTTTATTAAAGTGTATGTATAATATTAAATAATAAATATCTCTTTACAATAATAATATATATTAATTACTTTCACCATTATACCCATCCAAGTAAGGTGGTGGTGAAAAATTGATTACACCACTGCGTGGAGACGGTATTTCGTACGTACGCAGGTGCGGTGATTTCTTTTTCTGTAGGATGGGTAGATGGGGAAATATGGTTGTTTCATACTTATAATAAAATATCAGTATATGAGTGATATTTATGTTATTACTTCATAATGAAACAACTAAATAAGAAGAAGTGGAAGAAAAAATAAAGTTGAATGAATGGGTAACGGACATTACCTCTTCTTTAAAGCGCCTCTTTGAGACCTCCTCTTAGGGAACTAAAATTGGTATTTGATGAAGACCAGGACCTCTAGGATGTTTCTAGGGAAGTTGATAAGAGAATTGTGTAGGGTTTTTATGATCATGAAGGCTCAAAGTGGTGTGAGGAAGAGAGGGAGGAGGTGCCCTTTTATAAGGGAGGAGAGGGGCACCTTTGGAATAACTAAAAAAATATTATTTTATTATAAAGTCATATTCCGTTTTTAATAGCTCTAAATTGAGTTATTTCGAAGATAAGGTGGGTATGTGTCGAAATAATCTTACCCAATAGAATTTAGACAAGTTTAGGTTTCTATTTTAACCTTATCATTTAGATTTAACTTTAAGTTGGATAATTTAACTTTTACTGTGTCTTCTTGTTTTCTTACACTATAAGGTTAATAAACATACTATAATAAGCCAAACGAACCCGAAGTTGTTTATTTTTAATATATATAACCTTATATAAGTCATTTGGCCTAACATTATATTTTTAGGAATAAAATAACAATTAATAAAATAATATTTTTTTTAAAAACTATTTTATGTAAATTTTGACTCTATTTTGTAATTGATTTTTTTTGAAAATCATAACAGAATTATTAGTTCTAAAAAAGTTAACTAAACCAATAATAAAATCTCATATTAACCTATAAAATTAGTTTAATTCATAAAATGTTTCAAATTACATTTATTTGGATATTTATAACATCAATTATGTAAATATTTCATTAATAATATAATTACTGCATCACATTTTTGTCATAAATAAATTAGATTATTTAATGTCTAAAAATTATAAATAAAATACCATTATGTAGGAAAATATTTTATCTTTATAATTAATATTTATAGTCTAATTTATCTTGTGTATAACCCTATATTAAAAATTATTTACTTATTAAACTTTGATTTTAACTATTTTAACCCTTCTGTAAATAAATTAATATTAAATGTCCTAATCTAATCCAAGTGGACCTAAATGGTCATATTTTATTCATAAGGTTGTTTTTGGTCGAATTAATCTTATCCAATAGAATTAGGAAATGTGTTAGGGTCATAATAATATCATTTTTACCCTTAATTATCCAATTTAATTTTAACAGTGGTAAATAAAAGAAAAAAGTTACTATTCACCAAAAAAAAATATACATATCATTGAACCACATATTAGTCCTTTATATTAACCGTGTCTCTCGGATTTTCGAAATTCCACTCACAAAAGCGGTAAAATTAAATTTTATGAAAAATTCAGTTTTTTTAACAACCAGTTAGTGTTTTCACTATTCATCAAAAAATGAAAGTTTCCAGAAAAATACCAAAAATTAGGCCTAAGATATATTTGATATTATGAATTCAAAAACGATGTATATTTTACCAAATTCAAAACATATCAGTTGCATTAATTAATTTAAAAATTAATTCTCATTGTCAAAACAAATAACATGTTTTTAAGAGATAATAACTATCAAAAGATTGACACTTGTTTATGTTTGGTTTAAATGTGAAATTACATCCAATGACCAAAATTGTATTAAATGGTAAAAATATATTATAAATATACTTTAAAATCACTGAAATTAATAATTTATCACTATTAATTATTTCGATTATAAAAGTTGTTTTTAATTAAAATTTAGTAATTTTCACTATTCATCAGAATATGAAAGTTATCCGAAAAGTACAAAAATTTCACCCCAAGCTAATTTTTATATTCTGAATCCAAAAATGAAGTCCATTTTGAATGATAAAATTAATAAAATTTCAAAAAGTGGGTATTACTATTCATAACGGCTAGTTCATAATAATATCTCGTTTAGTGAAACTCGGTATTGCGTACTACACACGCTATCGAGGAAGGTTTTTATTGCATGTAACGCAAGCCAAGTCCGGGATGCGTGTTGTGAAAGCTATTTTTGGTGTAGCGTACAACACAAGACATTAATGAAATTAAAAAGAATATTTTTCATAAAATCTCGGTGTGTTACATTTTATCCCCTTAAAATGAATTTCGCCCTCGAAATTCGTCGAGGTTATAAATGGTTTACTACTCAAATGTTTCTTTAATAGAAACCCACATCATAAAAAGGAATACCAAATCATGGATTTAAAAAATAATGTATGAAATGTAACGGTTACCCAAATTAACTCATCACTGGGTTTTTAAGTAGGAAAACATAGGTGAAAATATGGATATGGAAGAAAAATATAACCATCATGTTCTGATGGAGAGTGGTAGAGAACATGGATATGAAAAATCCAACAATCACAAATCCATAAATTTGTGATGATCTAGGGTACCATCGGATTCATTAGATATAAGGGCACTAGGACAACATTTTTGGTTTTCATGATCATTTCCCTAAAGTTGAAGAATTTGAATTAGAATAAATACTTATTTAATTTTGGTACAATCTCACTATTGTTCATGCCTTGAACAATTTCCACTTCATCTCTTAACGAAATGAAGTTGAATTTGTTATTCGTGAAGTGTTAGCAGATCATGTGATAGAATGATGGGTCATTCCATCTGTCTCAAACAAAAGGTTATCAAAAGTTATTAAATATACATATGTCGATATATAGTGAGATTAATCATATATGGTTCCTAAAATGGACATATACATCATATATCATACTGATTAACATAATAAAACTAGTTTTTACTAAACAGGGACTTCCTGTAGGACAGTGGTAGGCGATAAAGGCGAGTCGCACTTCGGTTGTGGGTTCGATTCCCACAGACTTGTCCGACGCGATGGGTTGTCTCCTGTCCTACAGGTTGTCCTTTTTCTAAAACTAAATTAATATAACATCCCATCAATAATATTGAAAAAAAGATATATCCTTAATCAATACTATCTTATGTTCAACATAATCCATTCCAATATTTATCTAAAATACTTCGGTCCAAGATCATAGTATAAAGAAAACGATTACTTGAAATGTCATCAACCAACCATCATTTATCCCCCATTATATTGTTGGTCACATTCCAATCATGTGAATACCTTAATCATGTATTCTATTGAAAAATTAATACCCATTAAACCTTAGTGAAAACATGAATTCTGTCAAATGTTAACTCTTTCCACATACCAAAACCCCAAAATTCTATATACTCAAACCATGATATAACTATTTCCTTATATCATTCATGAGCTCATGAATACTGTCAAAGAATTCATTTTCTCTTTATCCCTTCATTATGCGCATATCATATTTTTTCAAAAATATCTCAATCACTTTCTATGGAAACTGGTACCATAAAATTATTGAAAACCACAATAGACCAATACATAAATATTTCAATATTCCATGATACTATATACAACGTTATTTTGGAATCCCATTACATAAACACTTAATCATTCCACCACATCGTTGTCATATTCAACATCGCCAATAGTGATCGCATGTGACTTCCCTTTGTCGTTTTCCTTAAGTGGATGCTCATGTCGATCATCACTAACCCTTGGATTAGGGTATTTATTAGCATAATGCCCCATTTCCTTGCACTTGAAGCATTGAAGTGTTGGTGGTGCGTTCTTTTCACTCTTTTCTTTATTCACATCAATAGAAACCCTTTTTCCATTACTTCAACACTTAGCTACTCGATTACCTTCTTTTCGATGCTTAAAACATTTTCATGTTCAATTAAGACAATATCCACCATGTTTCTTTCCACACTTTGAGCATAAGGAAACATTCATCTTCTATTCACCATTATTCTGAGATTTCTCCTTGAACTCCATCTTTCGTTTCTTGTCAAAACCATGAGATGGATAAATAACACCAACTTCCATTTCTACCTTGATAGCACAACACAAAATTTCTTCATATCTACTGAAGTATCATATAGCTAATTCCCTTCGAAGATTTGGTTTTAAGACACTGAAGAATCGATCAACTTTACATTCAGGTTGGATGATAATGCCAGATGAATACCTTGAAAGCCTTGTAAAATTCGCTTCGTATACACCAACAGATTCATCATCCTTTTGCTTTAGTTCAAGAAACTCCTTCTCAATCTTTGTTCGAAGAATACGAGGGACGTACTTATTGAAAAATAAGTTCTTGAACTCGTCCCATTATTAGGAATCAATTTCATCTCTTGGCATCGTATTCATGATAAGATTCCACCATTGATCTGCTTCACCTTCCAAAAAATATACTACTAAGATGACTTTATCATGTTCATAACATTGAAGAACTGAAAATATCTTTTCAGTGGTACTGATCCATTGTTTAGAAACAAGTGGATCAGAAGTCCCAATGAAATAATGTGGACGTTGCCTCATCAAGGACTCAATAGAATATTGTTCCCTTCTCTACTCATTTGGAAGTCCAGAATGATTCATAGCTTGTGTAAGTATAGAAATAATATTTTTCACTCCATCTCCCATAACATTTGTTTTTTCAGGAGGATAATCATTGCATTGTCCATTGCATTGATCAACACGGTTCCTTCGGGTTTCAGCCATCGTCTAAAACCCAAAAAGAATAGTGTGAGAGGAAAAAATCATGCTAGGGAAAACAACTTAATAAAGGGGGAGTACCTTCAATATCTAACATTTTAGGTTTAATTATAAGATTGTTACCGTATTTCTAGGACTATATACTATACGTATCCATATCCTTAGGGACATCCCTAGACATACCTTAGGAATATCTCTAAGGATCTCACTAACGTTTTCGCATCCTATTTTCCAAAGGTTGACTAAACCTTTCCTCTAATACCAACTGTAGAGACCCAAAGCATGATGTACATGGACATTACATTAATTTTGCGGAATAGTTAATACATAACAAAAATAGACACACAAGCACCGTAATAGTTTAGTTTCTTTGGAAACTTGGAACTTA
Organism: Viscum album; assembly: GCA_963277665.1. Lineage (NCBI taxonomy): Eukaryota > Viridiplantae > Streptophyta > Magnoliopsida > Santalales > Viscaceae > Viscum > Viscum album. The sequence continues at coordinate 488,397,174 of OY728148.1, read as the reverse complement.
ATCTTCTAATCGTGGCGAACGATCTTCAAAATCTCCCGTAAAGATCTTCCACTTTGTGTTTCTTTACCTAAAACCGTTCTTTTAATCCTGGGGGAAAATAAAACATAAAAAGGGTGAGTTCAAATTCTCAGTAAGGGTATGCATGGATAAAATAATACATACCATATACATTTGAACTTAAAAACACGAACATAATGTTTAAACATCAAAATCTTGAGTAACGACATAAAACATGGAAGTACATAAGGAATAGATCATAATGGAACATAAATCATGATAAAATATCCTGGGAATAAAACATGTAATTGTGGCATCCATTAAGCACATGTAATGATTTCCATAGTATCCAAGGCATTGCTGCCAAGACCATCTTAGTGGACAATGCCCCTTTCTGAATCGAGTTCACTCCTTGTTCCAGTCCTGTAATACTGAACCGGATTAACTTACTATTCCAGCCATGTCTATCTAATGAGATATAAATCTCTACCCAATGCATTGGAGGGAGATATAGGTCCCACCCATCACATAATGAAATCATTCTTACATGTGCCACAAAATAAACATACATCATTCATAAAAACCCAATAAATAAAAATGGTTTCATAAACATCATCCCATCATCACATAATCCATATAAAAGAAATGTATATCATTTCATAATATGAAAAGTGAAACCATGTAAATCATAGATACATGATACTTGTAGCATACACAAATTAAATAATTTCATCTTAGATAGAAAATGGTTTTGATTACACACTTGAAATGAATTCCTGAGGAAAATATCCATTCTTCTTTAAAATCAATTTCTTTTCACAAAACGTCATGAAATTTTAAAAGTAAAAGATATTGTTTAAAATATTCATGAAATATTTTGGAGGAATATTCATGAAAATAAGGCTTTATAAAACCGTAAAAATCCTTTCATGCCTGATAAGTTATAAAAACATTCTCCTCGTACTCTTTCAGGAAAGTCAAAAAGTACCTCGTAAAAGAATGATTCCTTCCATATGATGTGGTAAAAGTAGAAAAGGGTAAAAATTCCTTTGAACATACATGGATGAAAAGTAAACATTTTATGAAAACATTTTGAGAACATATGGACATTGATAATAATCATAACCCCAGTAAAAAATTACGAATAAACATTCTCAGATACGAATGAGATTGGAATAATTATCCCTTACATTAGGTCTGATATGCTTCGTACGTATCCAAACCTCCTGTATAATGATTTAAATAATGTCATTGACTTATTACAGAATCATATTCATTGTTATTATATCATATATGTTTCACTTATGACATTATATTGCCCATTCTTTTGTAAATTCATGTTAAAGTAGCATTTTGGGTAAAATCGTCTCATTTGTTGTTCGTGTTTTAACTTTTAATTATTCATATGATTACATAGATCATGATTACTTATATCCAGAATGTAAAACATGATTTATATATAATATATATTCAGAATATACATATATATAATGGATTGGTAAATGGGAAGAAATACACCGTTCATGGAGACGGTAGGTCGTACGTACGCATGAACGCTGTTTTCGTTTCCTTATTGAATTGAATAGAATTAAGTAGATGATATAAATATGTATATACATAAATCAAGTAGCATTATTATGTCATATATTTCAGTATTACTTATTATATATACTTTATAATCATTCTTGAATGGTTATCATGGAGTGTGAATCTCATCGCGTCGTGGAGATGATATTCCGTACGTACGCACGAGCGATGATATCATTTCCATGATCGTCAAATTGTATTAAAGTGTGTGTATAATTTTACAGAATCAATGTCACTTTAAAATAATCATATATATTCATTACTTTCACCATTATACCCATCCAAGTAAGGTGGTGGTGAAAAATAGATTACACCATGGCGTGGAGACGGTATTCCGTACGTACGCATGCACGGTGATTTCGTTTTCCGTAGGATGGATAGATGGTGAAATATGGTTGTTTAATACTTATAATAACATATCCGTATATGAGTGATAATTATGTTAATACTTAATAATGAAACAACTAAAGTAGAAGAAGTGGAAGAAGAAATAAATTTGAAATAATCGGTAACAGATATTACCTATTCTTTGAAGCGCCTCTTTGAGACCACATCTTAGGGCACTAAAATTGGTCTTTGAAGAAGAACGGGACCTCTAGGATGTTTCTAGGGAAGTGGATACGAGAATTTGGCAGGGGTTGGCCGAGCATGAAGGATCAATGTGGTGTGAGGAAGAGAGGCAGGAGGTGCCCTTTTATAAGGGAGGAGAGGGGCACCGTTGGGATAACGAAAAAAATATTATTTTATTATAAAGTCATATTCGGTATTTAATAGATCCAAAATTGAGTTATTTTGAAGCTAAGGTGGGTATGGGGCGAAATCCTTTAATCCAACATAATTTAGACAAGTTTAGGTTTCTATTTTAACCTTATAATTTAGATTTAACTTTAGGATGATAATTTAACTTTTACCGTGCCTTCTTATTTTCTTACACTATAAGGTTAATAAACTTACTATAAAAAGACAAAAGATCCCAAAGTTGTTTATTATTAATATTTATAACCTTATCTAAGTCATTTGGCCGAAGCATATATTTTTAGGAATAAAATAACAATTAATAATATATTATGTTTTTTAAAAACTATTTTATGTCAATTTTGACACTATTTGGTAATTGATTTTTGTGAAAATCATAACAGAATTATTAGTTCGAAAAATGTTAACTAAATCAATTATAACATGTCATATTAACCTATAAAATTAGTGTATTTCATAAAAAGTCTCAAATTACATTTATTTGGGTATTTATAACATCAATTATGTCAATATTTCATTAATAAGATAATTACTGCATCATATTTGTGTCATAAATAAATTAGATTATTTAATGTCTAAAAATTATAAATAAAATACCATTATGTTGGAAAGATTTTTATCTTTCTAATGAATATTTATAGTCTAATTTATCTTATGTATAACCAAATATTAAAAATGATTTACTTATTAAACATTGATTTTAACTATTTTAACCATTCTTTAAATAAATTAATAATAAATGTCCAAATCCAATCCAAGTGGGCCTAAATGGTCATATTTTATTCCTAAGGTTGTTTTTGTCGAATTAATCTTATCCAATAGAATGAGGACATGTTTTAGGGTCATAATAATATCATTTTTACCCTTAATTATCTTATTTTCTTTTAACTGTGGTAAATAAAAGTAAAAAGTTACTATTCACCAAAAAAATATTTTCATCTCATTGAACCACATTTTAGTCCTTGATATTAATAGTATCTCTCATATTTTTTAAATTCCACTCACAGAAGCGGTAAAATTAAATTTTATGAAAAATTCAGTTTTTTTAACTACCACTTAGTGGTTTCACTATTAATCAAAAAATGAAAGTTTCCAGAAAAATACCAAAAATTAGTCCTAAGATATATTTGATATTATGAATTCAAAAATGATTTCTATTTTACCAAATTCAAAACATATCAGTTGCATTAATTAATTTAAAAATTAATTCTCGTTGTCAAAACAAATAGCGTGTTTTTAAGAGATAGTAACGATCAAAAGATTGACACTTGTTTATGTCTGCTTTAAATGTGAAATTACATCCAAAGACCAAAATTTTATTAAATGGTAAAAATATATTACAAATATACTTTAAAACCACTCAAATTAATAATTTATCACTATTAATTATTTTGATTAAAAAAGTGGGTTTTAATTAAAATTTAGTAATTTTCATTATTCATCAGAATATGAAAGTTATCCAAAAAGTACAAAAATTTCACCCTAAGTGGATTTCGATATTCCGAATCCAAAAATGAGGTTCATTTTGAATGATAAAAATAATAAAATGTCAAAAAGTGTGTATTACTATTCATAACGGCTAGTTCATAATAATATCTCATTTAGTGAAACTCGGTATTGTGTACTACACACGCTATCAAGGAAGGTTTTTATTGCGTGTAATGCAAAACAAGTCAAGGATGCGTGTTGTGCAAGATATTTTTGGTGTAGCGTAAAACAAAAGACATTAATGAAATTAAAAAGAATATTTTTCATAAAATCTTGGGGTGTTACAACTTATCTCAGCCCCGATTCAAAAATGTGTTCCTTCAAGGAATCGCTACCAGCAACCTCAGGCGCTAAGTGCACTAAATTCTTGAGTTTACTTACATGTTATGTGACATATAGATTTCTATTCATTGAGTTCAAGAAGTATGTCATTATTTGAATTTTGAATGTGTGATGATAGAATTATTTATTGAACAATTATAAAAAATCCACCCATGCATGTTTTTGATCGGATTTAACATGAACTACTAAATCCCACCATTGATGTGAATGATCTTCCACCCTATAAGTTTTTTGTTTGACATTCATCTGTACTGGTGTACTGAGGAAATAAAATATACAGTTTAAATTGTTAAGCCATACCTCTACCTTCTATGTTCCTATATCCTCCAAAATTTGTGTTTATTCTATATCTGTAATTGGATAGAAGGATCCACCTACCCTGGCTCATCCCTATAGTTCCCACAATCCCAAACCTAAAACTCCAATACAATACCATGATATAGTTGATTGTTCACCTGTGGTTAATGTGAAACCACGTTCTTAGTAGCTTCCTTTGGATTGTTCTTACAATTCCTACAAGGTGAAATTTTCTATAAACTCAAAAATGTAATTTTTCTCACTCTCTATTAACTGAAGGCTTAACAATATTAAATTATACCTCATCATTATAGCACCCCAATGCTTTCAAAAATCACTATGTACCATATTTAACCATTTTTCAATAATTGAAAATTGATTTTGAAAATCAATATATTTTTTGAATACCGCAATCATGCCCTTTTTAAATTATGTCATCTGAAAAAAATCAACATTGTTCAAAAAACATTCAAACTGAATTGAATCATATATCGTTAATAAGAATGAAATATGCACTCCTCTTGGGTTGTCATTTTCTTATGCATATCATGATAATCATATTTTCTAAACCCATGAGCCTGAGATTTAAAAATCCTATAACTTTCTCTAAGATATTTATGTACCCAACTCCCAAGTAACATGAAGTTTATCATACAATGTATAACTACATCATTTTATGCTATATATTTCTTTTTTCAAAAATGATACTAATTTATATGATCCCAAATCATGTAAAAGACAAGAATGAATTTCAACTCCAAGACCAACCACCAATACAATGTTAAAACCCATCCGAGATGTTGTGATCCATATGATTAATCAGTTTTTAATGCTCAAAAATCATGTATCATGTTTATCATATCAAAAACCATGTTTGAAAATTGTTGATTCCCTTATGGTTTAATGGCCACAAATCATGGTCAAAAGTCTCATACGATCCCGATTCAGAATCTCCGAAATCATGTTTGAATCCTATATAAAATATTTTACCTTGTTCTATCATGTTTCATTAAAATAATACTTAAGTCTAATCCAATTTGAGAATATTACATCTTAAGGAAGTTTACAGTTATTTGGTAAAGTTTGAGAAACTGTATGACTGACACTAGTTTCATATTTTCGCGGTCCTTGACACTGTAACCCAAACACCATTATTTAGACAATGTAACCCGAACTCCAGGACTTAGACACTATAATCTAGAAACCATGAATTAGACACCATTACCCAGACACCACGACTCAGACACCTTAACCTAGACACCGTGACTGAGACAATGTAATCAGGACACTATGAATCTAACACCATAACCATTTATGGATTTCATAAAGCATGTGACACCAATTCCTTGCCTTTGGGATCCTAACACCATATATGTGCTACCAGTTCCATATCTCAAACAACAATGGCACCACAACTGTCTCACCGCTCAATGGAAAAAGAGAAGACAATATTTCTAGCAACACCGTTTCATGATAAACTATGACACCATTCCATACATAACCATTTTTCTGTCTTTTCCAATTAAAATAAGAAGTTATTTCAAATATTCTTATTTGAATCATTTAATGACACTAATATATTCAATGTTATTTTTTTGTCCTGTTAGCATATAGAAGGAGTTACGAGCTGTAGATATTGTGTATCATGACAGATCCAACACATGCACCCAAAATAAAAAGAAATGTATGGTACTGGAGAAATTAAGAAGAGTCATGTGTCTAGTTGTGGATCACATTTAAGAAAAGAGAATATCCATATATTGAAGATCACATGAATAACTATCGATTATTGGCGGACGAAATGTTGTGGATCACGAAGGCAAAATAGAATCTCTAAGAATAACAAGAGATACATAAGACATATCATCGAACTTGAAACAAGAGTATGAAACTCACAATACTCTATTTTCATATGAGGACTCTTAAATAACATATTCTACATATTATAAGTCCATATATTCATATAATAACACTCAGATCATTCTAACCCCTTCCCATCATCTTTTGACTATTTTGTACTATTTTTATTACTTTTGGAGCTTTTTGTATATCTGTATTAAAAAAACACTATATCTTACACTAATATTGAGGATATAATATAACATTACTCAAATATATTATTACACTTTTATTCAACCATGTATAACTATGGAAGAATTCTTGGGTGACCTCATTGTTTGTTTTCCATTGTAGAAAACTGGAAGAGGTATTGTGACGTGGACAATACTGTGTATTATTTTTAACTGTGATCAAGGGTGTGGATCATGTTTATTAATTTAAATTTCTTCTTGTTAGGGGATCACCAGGTGGAGTAGATTAGGTCTCAACTTTACATAGAACCACTGGTTTTATCTGCTGTGTTTTTAAATTTAATATTTCTCAATTTTAATTCATTTTTAAAAATAAAATTTACATTGTTATTTAGAATTATATAGTAGTTATAACAATGCTTCCTTATTATATTAGTTTCAAAAGATGTACCAAAATCTCATATTGATACCACTAACAATTAAACATTATTAAGATAAGAATTTTTTATATTTAATCTATTATAATTTTATTTCCTTGATTAATTGGCATGTTTTTGTTTTAATTTGGGGTGTCTTCTAAGTAAAATTTTTAACATAAATATTTATAGGAACTCAGTTGACCGCCCAATTGAGTTTCTATATCAAACCAACATTTCATATCATAGGTGTTTTTAAAATCTCCATTTTACAAATTTTAAATTTTTCTCTATTTAATTTGTTTAACCGTGATTGTAGTTGAATTTTAATCATCTTTAAATATTGATTAGTTCGTTAAAGAAAAAATTCTAAACTTTATTCTTGATGTATGGGTAATATATTGGGAGGTGAATCTACCAACAAACCAGTACTCATTAATAGAACCAATTATGCACAATGGAAAATTAAAATGAACATGCAGTTAGAAAGTTTGGTTTTTGAGATTTGATATTCCATTAAAGATGAATATAAGATTCCTACTATTTCAAGAACAATATGGGATGGCCCAACTAAGTTTACTTATAAAAATATTTTCAATGCCATGTATGGATTTTACTGCTCTTTTGGAGATGAAGAATTAAACCAATTTTCGGAATGTAAAACAACCCATGAAATTTGGAATACATTGTATGTTTCACATAAAGGAACCTCTATAGTTCATGAAATGAGACTAAATACATCTAACATTAAATATTATATCTTTAAAATGAAGCATGAAGATCTTATTTATGACATGTACATCAGGTTTTATGAAATTATGAAATTGGTGATCTCTATGGGAAGAGATGATACAACCGAGGAGAAAATTATGTGAATACTCTAAAGTTTACCAGATAGATTGAGAAGGATTTCTATCTCAATTAGAGAATCTTGTGATATTATCAAGCTTCCAGTCAAGGAGCTGATATGATAGTTGATGATGTATGAGAAATAATTTAAAGTCAACAAAGAAGAGAAGGGTGAATCCACAAGTAAATCTATGGCATTTGTGACTATACCTCTAAAGAAAATGAAAAATAGAAATCATAAGACCCTGTAGAATGTTCCAGAAGTGAAAAAATCATCAATAAACACTTATATGGAAATTAATTAATTATATAGGAAATTTAGGTAGTTTTATAGAAGAAATAAATTTTTCAGAGATGCAAACATAAAAGGAAGATATTATAACAAGGGAAACTTGAAGAAATATTAGAAAATAAGTGACAAATAAGTTGAAATATTCTATTATACATTGAAAATAAAATGACAAGTAAAGGTTGATTGTCCTATGTTAAAATATAGGAAGATATTTAAGGACAAATATAGAATGTATAAAAAGACCACAATGGAAACATGGATTGATTATTATTAAAATTCAATACACATAGTGTCATCCCATGATGAGATGTTTGAAAAATCCAATAAGTGTTTTATAACATACATAAATGATGTAACCCTTGAGTCACCTGTACAAAATTCTTATTATTCTAGAGATGAAAGTGATTATAAAAATATTACTACTGAATAATTATTTAAATATAGTAATATGATTGAAGAAACTTTTAATTATCTAAATTATAAATAAAAATCTATTAAGAAACAATATGCCTTAATTACTAATATCAAGTATAAACATGATGTAACTAAAAAGGAAAATGTTCAATTACTCAAGGAGAACATTTAACATAAGTTATCAAAAAGATATATTAAAAGAGTACCTAGGGAAAGTTTCCAATAAAAAATACACATAATATATTCTTGGTTAAAAAAATTCACCTATACACAGTACTAATATAAGATACCAAACTAGGAATGAAATCTCACCCAAAACAAGTTTTTAACTAAATATGGAAAATCTATATTTCAATCAAAAAGTGAAGATTCTACTACTAGTTCCAGTCTATAAAATATTTTACAACCTATTGTTTTTTCCAAAAAAAATAGTTTCTACTTTTCAAATAAGTTAAATAATTCTTATAAGAAAACCATTAAGAAAATGTGGGTTCCAAAATCATTGATTACTAATGTTTCTGGACCCAATCAAATATGGGTACAAAAATAATTTTTTGTTTAATTACATTGTAGGAATGTTGTTTTAAGCGTTCCCATAAAAAAATCATAGTACATAGATAGTAGTTGTTCATGACACGTCATTGGAGATTACTCAAGCTTCAAGAAATTAATAATTATTGATGATGGTATTTTCACCTTTGACGACAATGATAAAGGAAAAATAATTGGCTTAGTCCAAATTAATAATGCATAATCAGTTTTAATTTCTAACGTACTTTTTGTTAAGGGATTGAAATATAACCAGTAATGTATTTGACAACTTCGTGATGAAGGATTTCATGTTAAATTTTAAAATGATTCTTTTAATGTTTTCAACTCTAAATATGAAGTAATATTATACCCTTTAGGAATAAAAATGACTATGATGTTAACATAGATTATTTATTTTCTCAAAATGTTTCATTCTTAATTGTATTTCACAAAGAGTCTTGGATTTGGAATAAAAGTCTATGATAGTGAAATATACACTCCTGTAGAAAACGTACTAGAAACGGTTCAGTCAAGCATCTACCCCAGACAAGAGTTTAAAAATGATAATGTCTTTAATCCTTTTAAAAGGGTAAACATTACAAAATATCTTTCAAACCTAAGAAATATGTTTCAAATTATTATCCTCTTGAGTTGGTCCACAAGGAAATTTTATAACATCTAGGGTTTATTGTTTAAATGGGAAGAACTATGTTTATGTTCTTTTAGATGAATACTCTAGGTATACTTGGACATTGTTCTTGGCTCAAAAAAGTGATGTTTTGTCTCATTTTACCAATTATGCTATGACTATAGGAAATCATAGAAGACATAGGATAAAATCTCTACGAAGTGAACAAGGTCATGAGTTTGAAAATACAGAGTTTGAATCCTTTTTTCCACAAAATGGCTATCGTCATACTTTCTATTTCTCTAGGACACCTCATCAAAATGGTGTTATAGAAAAAAATAATACAACCATGAAAGAAATTGAAAGAACTATACATAGAGTGTATAGATTAGCTATTTATTTTTGGACTGAAGCTATTAATACATAATGCTACATTATTAACAGAGTGTTAAGTAGACCTATTCTTAAAAGAACTGATAATGGGTTGTGGATGAATAAAAAAACCTAGGTTAACTATTATATTTTTTTTGGATGAAAATTCTATACTCATAAAAAAAATTATAATATTGCTGTGTTTTATACAAAAGTGAGGAAGGTATTTTGATAGGATATTCAATCTCTAGTAAATCCTATAGATTCCTTAACAACTAAAAAAATGTGTGGAAAAATATGTACGTGTAAAATTTGATGAAACGGATCCACATGACCCTAAGACCTCCCGAGACAATCTTGAGAATGATATTCCAAATCTACAAATTATTGATAAAAAATCTCACAAATTTATGAAGAAATTTGATTAAACATATAGTTCTAGAAAATATAAAAATTTAATTCATAATGAAACCAAACCTGTTGAAGAACCTAAAACCACAAGTCATTTTTCTAGAGCTATTAAATATCATAAGAACCACCATTTAAATGTTTTTTAGAGATTTAGATAATGGGACACATACTAGATGTTCTCATAGAAATATGGTTTAACATCAAGCTTTCTTGTCACCAATTGAACATAAAAACATAAATGATGCTATTAATGATGAATTTTGGGTGATGGATAAACAAGAGAAGCTAAATCAAGTAGAAAGGAACACATTTGTGAAAACATGTTGATAGACCCAAATACATCATGACTATAGGCACTAATTGGGTGTTTAGGAACAAAGTTTATGAGTCTGGTATCATAGTTAGAATCAAAGCTGGATTGGTTCAACAACATTATAATCTACAAGAATGAATTGAATTTGACAATAAATTTGCACTAGTAGCTAGACATTAATCCACTAGAATATTTCTTCCATATGCAGTACATCAAAATCTCAACCTACATCAAATGGATGTTAATAGTGCAATCCTAAATGGGTATATAGTTGATGATGTTTTTCTGACAGAACCTAGTTTTAAAATCCCACACATTCCAAATCATGTTTTTAAATTGACGAATGTTTTATATGGTTTAATGAAATATAAAAGATCTTGGTATGATAGATTATATTATTTTCTTTTTTAAAACAGTTTTAAAAAATATATATTAGATCTAAATCTATTTATAAAACGATTTTGTAAGGATGTTTTATTTGTTCAAATCTATATTGATGATATTATTTTTTTATCATCTAGAAATTCTTTATGTAATAATTTTTTAAAGCTGATGAAAAATAAAAATAAAATTAGATTAATGGGTGAGATAAAATTCATTCTTGAATTAAAAATCTTTGAATATAAGGAATTTATTATTTTAAATGAATTTAAAACTACTAAAGATCTTCTAAAATGTTTTGGCTTTCATAGGACTAATTGTAATGGTACTCCAATGAGTACTACCTGTATTTTGGATCCTGATGAAAGTGATAAATATGTTTATCAAACCACTTATAGAGTAATGGTTGAAAGAATACTATACTTAATGACTAGTCGGCCTGGTTTTATGTTTAGTGTTTTCATTCATTAACGTTTTCATGAAAACCACATAGAGTCTACTTTAAATGTTGTCAGAAGGATTTTCAAATACCTCAAACATACAACAAATTTAGAACTGTTCTATCCTAGAAGACAATAATTTTATTTTCTTAGCAATTCAGATTCTCATTTTGTTGGTTGTAATTTAGATATAAAAAACACCTCTATAATTTTCATCATTTAAGTAAGCCTATATTATCATGGTGTATTAAAAAAAATCTTTATCATTATATAAACATAAGGCTGAATACATAGATATTGGTAGTTGTTTGGAAAAAATTTTATGGATGAAACACATATTACTAGACTACAGATATCAATTCAGACATTTACATATTAACAGTGAAAATACAAGTGCTAATAACATTTCTAAGAATCATCCTTCACACTCCAGGATAAAAAATATTGATAGAAGACATAACGTTTTGATTGGTCATTATTAAAAATCTGATATCACTTTGGAATTCATTCGCACTGAACATAATCTTACTAATATATTCAATAAGCCACTAAATTCTGAAATGATAAATTACAACATTAATGATTTTGGGATGATTAGTTTTATGTAAAAGGTTTATAGTCTCCAAGTTACTCTCTCACACTTACGGTTCTATAGTTTTGGGTTTCATGATTCACAGTTTCACAATTTATTGACTTGGAATTAATGTCTCGTGTTTTTCGGCCTTATAGTTAAAATCTTACACTTGTTGTCTCAATGATATATGTGCACTATTTGGAGTCACACAATATTGATGACACCATGAAGACATGTTCCGGTCACACCATAATGACTTAAATTTCACATTTTGGAATTTTATTTCACGTACCATTGTATAAGTTATTTTATGGTTTTTATGCCACGTATTTGTGATTTCAATGTTTTAAATCTCTAAATGATATAAAAAAAATTCCCATTCCTCTATTTAGTTGGGACATCATAGAGAGAAATTAAAATCTTTTTCTCTCAATCATCACACCATCCTTCAACGCGTTCTCCTTATCGAACATACATTGGATGCCTAGAATGAAGTGACATCAACACCAGATAAGAAAATGTTTCAGACGATAGAAAAAAATGGATCTAAAAATAATGTCTGAAAGGCTGCTGAAACCAAGACTTGTTGATCAAACTGTAGTGCCAGATAAAGAATAATGTCTAAAGTGGATTCTGAAAAGTATGTCCCTGATTTTGATTTTTTTGGATGTATAAGGCTGGTTTAAATGGTTCACTATAGTGATGCGATCCATCTATCCTAATCTTGTACACTAGTTTTGTTAGTATCTTCATTTATCCTATGATTTTACAAATGATTTCATTTTTAGATGTTGGATAAATGGAAAATGGTTTACCTTTTATACAAGGATGAGGGCTTCCTGTCTCGAAATACTGCATGAGGGAATTTAGGAGGATCATTTGCAAGGACATCCTCCAAATAGTGATGTTTTTTACATAAAAGAGGAATTAGGAAGACTAATTGGAAAGAATAAGTCAAAAGGATGATTGTGTTAGAGGTATATTAGGAAATAAGGTTTTTGTTAAAATTCATTCCAAATCTTATTTGTCCAATGAATGAATATTTTTCAACCCAGATGTATGTAGATACATTTCTGATACATATTAAGAAAAAATGGCTACAATATAAATTTATGTAAGTACATAATTATTCACATTAGTGATATGATCAAGACAACTTCAAAATCAACCTCTTTATTTTATTCAAGATTTGTAATGAGTATTGTATCAATAACAATACACTGAAAAGGATGAAAATTAACTGGAATCCTTAGAAACTATCTTGGGTGGAAGGAAATGAAATAATGTATGAGAATTTCAATCCAATTGAGAATCCTTCTAGACCTAATAAAAAATATGACCCTAGTTTGGAACCAGATGAATTATTTGAATACTAATGTGAAGAAGTAAGTAGATTCAGAAGATGCACTTGAGGATAGAAATGTATTAGAGGAAGGATATAATCTCCTTCCTGACCCAAAATGTTCTGATTAAGTAATTGAAGAAGATATAATTGCAACTAAAGGAAGTGTTACTGTTGATAAAGAAGTTACTGTTGAGGAATAATTTTTTTTTTGAGGAATGACCTGCTGATGTGGAAGAGTCATAAAAATATGATGAACCCAAATTTATTCATTCTACTGAGGAATATATGGTGTATGATTTTAAGTTATCTAAAAAGGTGCCTTAACTAGCCATAATAGATGATACAGAATTAGTCCATGTAAATGAGTCTATTATTCCCAATAGAGAATCACATATTGAGGGGGAATAGAATTCGATTTTGGAAATTAATCAAGTGCATGTTTTTGTTGAGACAAGAATTATAGACACCATTTATAAATTCCCAAGCTACATTGATATCTCTGATCATCATCTGGATTTAGTGAGGGGATTTGATCTCATAACATATTTTCAATTGAAACCCATTTATATACTAGAAGTTATACCTACTAAATAACTAGTGGTGTTGTCAGCTTCTACGTCTGACGTTTCACAATAAGATCTTTGATTTTTTAGCCATGAGGACATAAATGTTTTTGGTTAACATATGATGGTTGGTTTGGAGAAGAATTTTAAATGTCAACCTACTCCTTTAACTCATCTAAGTGAACATAATGTTTTAATGCTCTTGGAGAAGCATGTCTAGCAGACCCAACCATGGCTGCTGCATGAAATTCTATAAGGGAGGATTTAAAATCATCAATTAACTCAGTATGCGAAATCATTAAAATCTATTATCGAGGAAGTGAAGGACGAATTTTGAACCGTTGAACCCCCTATTTCTTGTTTCATCACAGAAGATGATGAAAAAAAATACTAAAAAGGTTCTAACTCTTATCCAACATAATTTGGTCTCTATTGATTAGAATTTAGTTTCAAACAATGATATGTTGGAAAATAATGATCGAGGATTGGTATCCTCAATCCATGATTCACTTGGTGTTTTTATGATGTCCGATGAGACTTTTCTCATGATCCTTCCTAATACCTCTGTAGTCCTCTAATCTCCTTCTTCCTCTACTAAACCTATTCAACATTCTCAACTATAAGACAGTGTGATACTCAGAATGGTGTTTCAAGAAGATATTTAGTCATTAAAGGGTTAGTCTGTTTAGGAGAGCCTCTCCATGATTTTACAAAATAGTGAGCATGTCCAGGACATGGTTCGATTATATTCATAGGAAGTCTCTACAACCTATGATAAAATTCCAAAAAAGGTTTATTTCTATTTCAATGGGATCTATACAATGCACTAACTAACTTGTTATTTCAATAACCTCATGAAAAATCATATAATGCCTCATCTTACTGATGTATTTAAGGACAAAGTGCTGAAAATGAAATATTTCACACCATCTTCAGAAAAAATTATTGAGAATAAGGATGATTTTGAAATTGATATTCGATATGGAGGTGAATCCATAACTAATTTTATCAAATTGTTGAAGCCTTATCTCTGGGTACAAAGTAGTGCAGTAATATCTCCTATAGCTACCCCTTTGTGGCCTAGTTGAACACCTTCCTACTCCACTACTCTTTCTCCCTATTCCATGTATGTATCTCATGCTCTAAGATAAATTAGACATATCATTCTTGATCAATACATAACTACATAATCCACCAGACCAACTCTTTCCCCTTCTATTTTTGATGTAGTGCCTCCTCCTTCTCTTGCAATTGGATCAATCCCTTCTACCACCTCTAATTCTTCTCTTGTGGCTCCTCTTGATGTTTTGTCCAAGGGAAAATTGAAGAGTGCTGACTCTGAAGGGAGGTAAAGGATATATTTTGATAAGGATGTATGGTATGTTTCATTATTTTTGTATGAAACTTTATCTTTCTATCCAATAAAATGTGCATTTTTTTTATTTTCTATGTTAACTTTATTCAATATTTATTATATTTTCCTTATTCCCATTTTGATAATACAAAATGGGGGGAGAAATAATAAAATTCATTTATAGAAACAAAATACTCTGGGAAACAACACTATTATTTCTATTCTCAATATATGTTGATAATTATAATATATTTTAACACCCCCAAGGTTCCATGGTACGTTTTCCTTTGAATAATGCAATAGATTTCATTGTATGCACCTTTTAGATTCTAACATATCGCAACAAATCAAACTACCCGTTATGAATGGTAATACCCACTTTTGAAATTTTATAAATTTTACATTACAAAATGGACATCATTTATGAATTCGGAATATTGAAATTATCTTAGGGTGATTATTTGTATTTTTCTGAAAACATTAATTTTTTGATGAATAGTGAAAAACACTGTGTTATCGGTTAAATCCGACTATTTATTTAAACAATTACTTATTTTATTTAAATTTATTTTAATTCAATATAGATACATAATACCTATATTAGTTCAATTTAATTCATTGAAGTAATTTCATAATAAGTTTAGATATATAAAAATTATATTTATTATTATACCATCTTTTACCCACCTCCTAGGAGCATTTGAAAATTTTCTTAAAACATAATTTTACAACTTATATGAGTTAAATTTAAAATATCCAAGAGACACAGTTAATATCAGTAAGTAAAATGTGGTTCAATAATATGCAAATAATTTTTGGTAAATAGTATCTTTTACTTTTATTTACCACGATTAAAAGTAAATAGGGTAATTAAGGCTAAAAATGATATCATAATTACCCTAAAACATGTCCTAATTATATTTGATAAGTTTAATTCTACCAAAAACAACCTTTGTAATAAAATATGATCCTCTTTGGTTAATTTGGTAGAGATTAGGACATTTATTATTATTTAATTTAAAGACGAGTAAAACGATCTAAATTCAATGTTTAATAACTAATACATTTTAAATATATAGTTACACACTATATAAATTCATATCTAAATATTCATTAGAAATGTAAAAATATTTTAAACATAATGGTATTTTATTTATATTTTTTATATGTTAAATAATTTAATTTATTTATGACACAATGATGATGTAGTAATTACTCTATTAATGAAATATTAAAATAATTGATATTATAAATATCCAAATAAATGTAAATTGAGACTTAATATGAATTAAACTAATTTTCTAGGTTAATATGACTTGTTTTTATTGGGTAACCGAATTTTATTCAATGTGATATTGTTTTTATGCATTTCAAAAAAAAAAAATTCTAAATTGTGTAAAAATTGACGTAATTCAGTTTTAAAACAAATACTATATTATTAATTGATATAATATTCCTAAAAATATAAGGTTCAGCCAAATCACTTAGATAATGTTATATATATTAATAATTTACCACATGGGGTTCTCTTGGCTTGTTATAGAAAATTTATTAACCATATAATATCAAAATAAAAAGAGACATGGTAAATGTCAATCTATTAAACTAAGAGTTAAATCTAAATGATAAGGTTAATATGATGCCATAAACCTGTCTAAAACCTATTGGTTGAGAGGTGTTATATCCATACCCACCTTATCCTCTAAATAATTTATTTTGTATCCATTATAAACCGAAAATTATTTTATTATAAAATAATATATCGGGCATTTCTCAATGTTACCCTCACCTCTCTTATAAAATGCCACATCCCCTTCTTTTAATTTCACACCTCTAAAGCCTTTTGGATCGGACAATACCTACCCAAATATCCTCTAAACTTTCCCCCATTCATCCTAAGGGCTTTACATTGATCATAAATCTAGCCTATGGAGCCCTTTTGATCAAATTAAAAGGAAGAACCCGAAGAAAAGATAAATATTTCATCACCTCTTTCAAGTTCTTTTTTTCTTCCACTTCCTATTTCTTATTTGTTTCCATTAAAAAATAACCACTCCATATCTTCTATATAAATCAATTTTATTAAAATGGTACAACAATATTCATTATTCTATCCATCAGATGAATGACAAAGTCACCATACGTGTGTACATATGGATTACAACATCCACGTCGTGGTGTAGTTTGTTATTCAAACACTTAAATATTTGGATGGGTATAATAATGATTAAAAATGATGTAAATAATACATATATCATGTTAATGATTCTGTATATATTTTATACCATCCAATTACATATTATTTCACCATAAATATAATGATATTGTTGCTCGAGAGTACGAACAGATTACCGTCTCCACGAACGCGATGAGATTCATTCCCATTGTAATCATTCAAGAATAATTTTTATTTAATGGTTACAAATAATGTATACGAACATAATATCATTATTTATATGCAAAAAATACATCCTATCCATAATAAAAATGACTTACGTAACCAATAATATAAAGGACAACAGATCAGTTAACACATGAAATGATGATACTGCTTAAATATTATTATCAAAGAAATATTAGAGGATCATATATGATATAATATTTATGTATATAGTTCATGTATAATTTAATAACAATGGATTAAATATTATACATGAGGTTAACAAACCCTCGACGAAGGAAATGTACAAGGTAAGGGTTAATCTCACAATCTCTTTATTATCTGAGTTTGATTTTACATAAGTATATACTAGGACCACTTTATCATCCTCATATGTGTTTTCATTAAAATGTATTTCAAATATTTTTACTATTTACTATAAAATGGGTTAAAGTCATTTAAACACTTAGTCTACATTATTTGTTTTGAAAGGAATCTTTTCGTTGTTTTCCAAACAAGGCACTTTTTGACATTTTCTACATAATTAAGGTAAGAATGTTTTTATAACATATACAGTGAGTGTGGATATTTTATGTAGTCATAACATAATCAAAGAATCCCTTACAAGATTATACGAATAATTTCAAAATAAATATTTTCTTTTATAATTATCTGTCTTTTAAATTATTTAAAATTATAAATATATTTTTCTCTAAATTTATTTTATGATTTCATCAATATACACATCCTTTTGATTGATTTTAAGCTTATTTGAAGTTGATTTATTATGACTCAACTAATCCATATTGTATTGAATATTTTGTGATATGTTTGACTGTGGAAGTGTTATTCTTAAACCATTCATAGTTTATCGATAAAAAATTGACAATTTTTCTGTTAATTTTAATATGAATGTTTATGTTATATTTAAACCTTTTCATATGAGGAATGCATTGGACATAGTAAGTGATGGGCGGAGCCTGCAATAACTCCTCAATGTATCTATAGGTATCATCGGACAAACTAGTTTCTTGGCACAAGGCCTTTAAAAAATATTATTTGTAGTCGTGGCACAAGGCCTTGACTATGTGGTTTTGAAGTCTGGCATTATGCATTCCATCATTAAGAAAGTGGCTATTGATATTTAATGAGATTATTAGACTAGTAGAATATACATGTGAATAATTAAATGGAATTATTTGATTTTAACTTTTCCATATTATGCTAAATTTTATGTTTAAAATGATTTTTTTGAATGTTTCCACTATATTGTTATCCTTACTGAGCTTATGAGCTCACCCCTTTCTATGTTTAATTTTTACAAGGATGTGAAGAAGTATTTCATGGTTGAATTTTAAGGATATGCTATGTATATATGTTTGTTCAAAAGAGGATAAAATTATGTTGATGTTTTTATTTCATGATGTAAAGTAAAACATTCAAATGTATCTAGTACATCTAAGGGTACTAAACTGATCAATCCTTCAGGACATGCTTCCGGGTATCATGTAAATGTTATTTAATAATGCACTGACTCTTGGAAAATGGGGCCCGGAAGTTACAATTTTTAAGAGGAAGTATAGAACAAATCATGTAAACTAGATTTAGAAAAACATTCATTAGAGAACACAACCCTGAGATAGACTTTGAGGATTAGTATATAATAACTTCCTAGAATTTTGGTACTGTAGAGATTTTGAGAGTTTTCTAAGCAATTAATCTCGTGCTACAATCGAGAAGGTAGAGGCAGCTTTGGTACAAATGTAATAAGGGGTAAAACCTGAAAACACAGCTTTGATCTAGACTCAAATGGGAACTGGTGCATGACAACTGGCCTTGCAGCACTCTTGATTACCACACTCCCAGAGGATATGCTTTGGATAATTCACATTTTTTACACACCATTATGAAGGACTTATAAGTATATACCTCCTCAATGTAAACATTTTTATGATTATGGATTATATAAATAAACATTTCAATTTATGTTAACTATTTTAGATGTTTGGAATAATGTATTGTGATTCATAAACTAATCTACTATATACCATTATTTAGTTGTAGATCCTAGTAGAATGAATGAAAACCTTATCAACCCATGTAATCCATGTAGGGATTTCCTTCAAACTCAAGTTAATTATAGTAGAGCTGGTGATGCAAGTGGTGCTTATCTTCTTATCACCATACTGGGACAACTCACTCATGTTAATAATAATAACCTTACCCGTATAGAGAACCCTGATCCAAAATTAGGAGGATCAATGTTTGACCACTTCATGATGCAACAATAAAAAATATTAAATGCGAGGAAAAATCCCATAGTAGTTGAGGAATGGATAAGCTCCTTAGAGAGAATATTTCATTCTTTGGGGAGTAGCGAAAGGGAATTATTTGTCATGGTAGTTTATTTCCTCATGAGAGATGCAGATCAATGGTGGTCATTGATTCAAAACACAAAAGAAGTTGATGAAGTATTGTACATATAATGGAGTGAGATTAAATACATTTACTTAGATAAATACATTACTTGTGACTATCAAGCGGATATAGAAAGAAAATTTCTGAGTCTGAGCCAAAGGAGGATGAGAATGTTTCAAAATATGGGGAAAACTTCACAAGGTTAGAAAGGCATGCAACATATTGTATACATAACACAAAGAGTAAGATTGATCAATTCATTGATGGGTTGAATCGATTTCTCCGACAATCATTTGTCTCACTATCCTTATTATCATATGAATATACTGTCTCATGTTCTATTAAGACAAAAATTTAATTCTCTATGTCTTACGACTTAAAAGCAAAGCGTGAGAAGAATAGATCTGATGGACACTTTGGAAATGTAAGTAAGGGGAAGAAGAGAAAAGTTGAATATCCATCCTACGGTAAATGTGGGAAGAAACATCCTGGTTCTTTCCTAAAGAGAATGGGAGTCTGTTACATGTATGGTGAAAAAGGCTACTAATCTCATGATTGAAAGGGAAAGAAAAAGGTTGTCAATGTTAAATGCTAAAGTTGTAGATAAATAGGCTCTTATTTAAATGAATTTTTTAATCGCCAATAGAACATACACCCGAAAAGACCGAGGAAGAAAGGCCAAGTTTATGTGATCACTACAGCTGAGTTTGAAGCTCCGAAAGATATAGTGGTAGGTAATTTAATGGTTTCATCAAGTTTAGCCAATGATTTATTTGATTCTAGATCATCACATTTTTTTCTATCTTCCCATTTTTCTAAGAAAATTATATATTTCCAATTTGATTAAAAAATGGATTTTCAGTAAAAACTCCTATGTAAAGGATCATTACAACCTTGTTTTGTGAATCAATTACCATTAGGGCATATAAATGATCTTTATCTTATGATAACATTTTCATACCCATGATAGAATTTGATACAATCCTTTATGTGGATTGGATTTTAGACCATGATGTGAAAATTTGTTGTAAGGAGAAGGAAGTTACAATTCTCGATGATGATAATGATTACCTTATCTTAAGAGTAGAAACCTCACCATCTGATTCTTATCTAGATACACCCCCAGTAGATCTACTAAATAACATTATTGGGGTGGATGAGAATGAAATAGTTAAGTTTGAGGAAAAGAATGTTCAAATAGGGGATGTACCTCTTGTGTAAGAATATGTTAACGTGTTTCCAAGGGATTTACCTTGACATCCTTCAGAATGATAAATTGAGTTTTCCATTGATTTAATTCATTGTTCAAGTCCCATATCATATACCCCTTATATAATGGCCACTATAGAATTAGTGAAACTAAATAAACAACTAGAGGAATTTGTAATTAAGGAATTTATTCTCCCTAGTGTTTCTCCATGGGGAGCCCCTACCATTTTTGTTAAGAAGAAAGATAGATCTATGTTTTTGTGTATTGAATATAGGGAGATCAATGCTATAAAAATAAATAACAAGTATCCCCTACCTCACATTGATGATTTATTCTACCAACATCATAGAGCTCAATATTTTTAAAAGATTTATCATAAATCTAGATATCATCAGTTGTTTGTGAAGATGGAAGACATTCTAAAAACAATATTTAAAACTAGGTACATGCATTATGTGTTTATATTAATGCCTTTTGGATTGTCAATGGACCCTCTGCCTTCATAGATCTAATGGATAGTGTTTTCAAAAAATATTTTGATGACTT
The DNA here is from genome assembly GCA_963277665.1 of Viscum album. NCBI lineage: Eukaryota > Viridiplantae > Streptophyta > Magnoliopsida > Santalales > Viscaceae > Viscum > Viscum album. The sequence goes on along the minus strand of OY728148.1, from coordinate 488,375,240 downwards.
TGTAGTGGTATTTATTTCTGATATATTGGTATACTGAAAATGATATGAAGATCATGAAAATCACTTGTGAAATATTCTATAGACTCGTAGAAGAAATGAATTAAATGGGATGTCAAGAATATGTGAATTATGGCTTCAAGAGATTTCTTTTCTAAGCTATATTTTCTCTATGGATGGAATCTCAATTGATCCATCAAAGACCAAGGCCATCCATGAATGGCCAGCACCGACGAGTATAACTGAGGTACACAGTTTTATTGGTTTAGTAGGTTATTATCTACGCTTCATCCAGAATTTTTCCCTGTTGACTATCCCATTAAAAATGATCACACGTAAAGGGGTTAAATTTGATTAAAAAAAAGTGTTTGAAGAATGTATTGTAGAAGAAAAAGAGAAGATTAGTCAATGTTCCAATTTTTTCTCTTCCAGTAGGGAACGATGGGTTTTTATCTATAGTGTTGATTTAAAGAAAGGACATGTTTGGGTTCTTATGCAGAATGACAGAGCTATTGGATATTCATAATGAAAACTAAAAATTAATGAGAAAAACTATCATAATCATGATCTTGAATTAACGGCTATAATATCTTCTCTAAAAATATAGAGACACTATCTCTATGGTGAAAAATGTGAGATTTATACTGATCACAAGAGTTAGAAGTATATTTTCTCACAAAAAAACTAAACATGAGGGAAATGAGATGACATTAAATATTCAAGGATTGTGATTTAACAATACACTACCACTTGGGGAAGTCAAATAAGGTGGAAGATGCTTTGATCATAAAGGATCATGGAGTTTGGAACAAGATGAGAGTTGAAAGGGATCACAGTTTCATTGATATAGTAAGGATTGATATGAGAATAACCATGGAAGGTGAAAAATCAATTATTTTTCAAATGGTTTCAAAACCATCTTTACTAGAAAGGATAAAAAGTTTTCCAACTGATGAGGAGGAATTTCAAAAAAAAAATTAATGCTATCAATGATGAAATAATGATCAACTTTGTATATAAAGATATAATTTTGAAATTTGGGAAGGGGATTTATGTTCTTGATATACCTGATCTAAAAGGGAAATTATTTGAAGATGCACATAGCTCCAATTTCTAAATACACACTGGTAGCACTTAGATGTATAGAGATTTGAAGGAACATTTTTGGTGGGACCACATGAAGAGGGTGATTACCGATTTTATGTCAAGATGTATGGTTTATCAACGAGTTAATGCTGGATGGAAACAACATAGAGGATTCATGAACACTCTTCCCAGACTTGAGTGGAAATGGGATACTATTACGATGAACTCTGTCATGGGGATACCAAAGACACCTAGATGGAATGATGCAACATGGGTCATTATTGATCAACTTACCATGTCAACACATTTTCCTGCTATAATAAACGATTTACCACTTGAACTCCAGGAAATAATATATATTAACAAAGTTGTAAGGCACCATGTTGTACCCATATCGATTTTTTCTAATCGTGATCCCCATTTTACATCATGATTCTGGAAAATTCATTAGAAGGCCCTGGATACTGAACTTTGTTTGAGCAATGCCTACCACCCTCAAACTGATGGACAATCAGAACAGACTATTCAAACATGAGAATACATACTGAGATCATTCTCACATGACTTTCATGTTATGTGGGATCAATATTTACCTCTGGTATAATTTTCTTATAACAATAGCTTCCATTCAAGTATTCATACGGCACCATATGAAGAGTAATATGGAAAGAGATTCCGCACACCAACTTGTTGGGATGATGTTGGTGAAAGAAAACTTGTAGGCTCAGAACATGTTGATAAAATGATGTGAAAGTTGAAGGTTATCCAAACACACATCAAAGCAGCAGAATATAGGAAAAAGAGCTATGCCAATAAACGAAGGAGGGATTTACAATTTCAGGTAGGAGATCAAGTTTTAATGAATTTATCTCTATGGAAGGGTGTAATATGTTGCGGTAATAAGGGTAAATTATTTTGCATGTACATAGTAACTTGTCAAAATTATAGAACAAATTGGAGTTATAGCTTATCGTTTGACAATGCCTCCAAGTCTCTCCAAAGATCATGATGTGTTCCATGTATCACTGTTGAGAAAATACATGCTTGAACCAACACATGTACTCACCAATGAGGAAATTGAACTGGAACCTGATATGTCTAATTGTGAAGAGCCAATTAAAATTCTTTATATAAGGGAACAAGTGTTGAGAAACTTGATGAATTATCTAGTAAAAGTTCTATGAAGTAACCATTAGATAGAAGATGCAACATGGGAACTAGAGGAACATATGATGAAGAACAACCCGAATCGTTTTCTGTGATGGTATTATATAAATATTGAGGACAAATTTATTTGAATGAGGGAAGAATGTAACACCCCAAGCATCCACAGTACGTTTCCCTTGGAATAATGCAATTGCTTGAATTTTACGCAACTTCGAGATTCTAACACACCACAACCAATCAAACTATCTGTCATGACTAGAAATACCCATTTTAGGAAATTTTATAAATTTTATTTCCATAAATGGACATCATTTTGGAATTCAGAATATCGAAATTATCTTAGGGTGAATTATTGGTATATTTCGGAAAAATTTCAATTTTTTGTGAATAGTGAAAAATAATGAGTTATTGGTTAAACCAACTTTATATTAAAATAGTTATTTATATTATTTAAATTTATTTTATGTCAAAATATATACATAATACCTATATATTTTAAATGTAATTCATTGGATTCATTTTATAATATGTTTAGATATACAAAAATTTTATTGAATTTTTTACCGTCTTTTACTCACCTATTAAGAGAATTTGAAAATTTGCATAAAACATAATTTTACCACTTCTGTGAGATGAATTAAAAAAATCCTAGAGACACGGTTAATATTAGTATTTAAAATGTCGTTCAATAATATGAAAATAATTTTTTTGAATATTAGCTTTGGACTTTTATTTACCATGGTTAAAAGTAAATTGGGTAATAAAGGGTAAAGATGATATCATAATTACCCTAAAACATGTTCTAATTCTATTGGATAAGTATAATTCATCCCAAAACAACCTTAGTAAAAAAATATTTTCCTATTTGGTCCACATGGTTTAGATTAGGAAATTTATTTTTATTTTATTTAAAGAAGAGTTAAAAGAGTTAAATTAAATGTTTAATTAGTAAACCATTTATAATATAAGGTTACAAGCAATATAAACTCAACTATAAATATTAAATAGGAAGGTAAAACGATTTTATATATAATTGTATTTTTTAATAATTTTTAAACATTAAATATTTTAATTTATTTATGGCACAATGATGATGTTGTAATTACCATAATAATGATATATTAAAATAATAGATATTATAAATCTACAAATAAATTTAAATTGAGACTTTTGATAAATTAAACTAATTTTATTGGTTAATATGACATGTTAGGATTGGTTAAATAAATTTTAATCTATGTGATAATGCTTTATGGCATTGAAAAAAATTAAATGCTAAATAGTGTCAAAATTGACATAATTGCGTTTTTAAAACAAATACTAAATTATGTATTGATATAATATTTATAAAAAATTATGGTTCTTCCAAAGTACAATTATATGTTTATATATATTATAAATTAACCACGTGGGGTTATATTGGGTTGTTATAGTATATTTATTAACCGTAAAATATCAAAATACAAAGAGACATGGTAAATGTCAAACTATTTAGCTATTAGTTAAATCTAAATGATATGGTTAATATGATGATTTAAACTGTCTAAAACCTATTGTTTGAGAGGTTCACGACCCATACCCACTTTAGGAAAAAACAAATTCATTTTGGAGGCATTATAAACCAAATATTATTTTATTATAAAATAATATATCTAGCTTTTTCCTAATGTGGCCCCCACCTCCCTTTTAAAATTCCATTTCCCCTTATCTTAATTTCACACCTCCAAAGCCTTCCTGCTCAACCAACCCCTGCCCAAATTTCCTCTCAACTATCCTTATTTCAACCTAGAGGCCTTACATTGATACGAAAGCCAACTTATGGACCCCATTTGATCAAATCAATAGAGAGAACCCAAAGAAGAGGTAAATATTTAATCACCTCTTTCAAGTTATTTCTTTCTTCCACGTCCTATTTCTTTGTTTTTTCAATTCTAAAATAATAACTACAATATATTCTATATACATTTATGTTATTAATATTTTACAACCATATTAATTTTCTATCCATCATATGAAAGACAAATTCACCATATGTGCGTACATATGACTTACCATCTCTAAGTCATGGTGTAGTTTGTTATTCAAAAAATTCATTATTTGGATGAGTATAATAATGTGTATAAGTGATGTAAATAATACATATAACATGTTAATTACTCTTAATATATGATATACCATCCAATTACATATGATTTCAACTTCATTATAATGATATTATTGCTCCTGTGTACGTACAAATTACCGTCTCCATGAACGCAATGTGATTCATTCCCAATCGTAATAATTCAAAAATAATTTTCATTTTATGATTAAAAATTATTTCTACAAACATAATATCATTCTAGATATAAATAAAATACATCCTATCCATAAAAAACATGTGTTACGTAACAGAGCATATAAAGGAAAACATATCAGTTAACACCCAAAATGACGACACTACTAATATATTATTAATAAAGCAATATTAGAGGATCGTATATGATATCATATTTATATATATATATATATTACTTTTATAATTTAATAACAATGATTTAATTATTATATAGGAGTTTAACGTACCATCGACCAAGGAAAATTACAAGGTAAGGGTTAATTTCACAATCTCTTTATTATTCAGGGTTGTTTTTATGTAAGTATATATTGGGACCTCTTTAGCATCCACATCTATGTTTTCTCAAAAATGTATTTCAAAACATTTTTACTATTTACTAGTCAATAGGTTAATGTCATTTATAACCTTTTTTGAACATATATGTTTTGAGAAGAATCTTTCCTTCGTTTTCCAAACATGGTACTTTATGACCATTTCATCAAAATTAATGTAAAAATGATTTTTTAAATTCTACGGTGAGTGTAGTTATCTTCTACCATTATAGAATCATTGAAGCTTCCCTTATAAGAATATAATAATATTTTCAAAATAAATGTTATCTTTTGTAATTTTATGACCTTTAAATGATTTTAAAATATAAATAAATATTTCCATAAAAAAGATTTTATTTAATCTATGTAAACTTCCTTTTGATGGATTTTAATCTTGTTTAAAGCTAATTTATTATGATTCAAATATTCCATATTGTATTGAATGTTTTTTGATATGTTTGATTGTGGATGTGTTATTCATATACCATTCATGGTTTATGGATAATGTATTGACATTTCATATGCATGTTTATGTTGTGTTTAACCCTTTTCATGTAAGTAATGCATTGAAATTATTAAGTGATTAGTGGAACCTGCTATAGATCATCGATGCATCAGTAGGTCTCTTGAGAAAAACTAGTGTCTTGGAACAAGGCCTTGAAAAAATTGTTTTTTATCCTTGGAACAATGCCTTGACTATGTGGTTATGAAGTACGTCATTATGCATTCTATCATTATGAATGTGGCTATTGATATTGCATATGATTATTAGACTAGTAGAACATCCATGCGAATAAGTAAATGGAATTATTTGATTTTGTAATTTCCATATTATACTGATGTTTTTGTTTTAAAGGATTTTGTTTTAGTCAAATACATTGGATTAAATGTTTATGCTTATTTATGAACATTTCAATTATATTGTTATTCTTAATGTGAATCTGAGCTCACCCCTTTCTATGTTTATTTTTTCACAAGTTGTGAAGAAGTATTTTATGGTTGAACTACCTAGATAGGATAAGGATATAAGTGTCTTCAAAAGGGAAAAAATGTTGTTGATGTTTCTACTTCAAGATTTAATGTAAATCTTATGAATATATCTAGTACAACCAAGGCTTATAAAGTGATCAGTCCTTAGTGACATGATTCCTTGAAACATGTCAATTGTATGTAATAAATCACCAACTCTAGGTAACTGGGGTCAGGGAATTACATATATGGATAATAAATCCCATTATTTGTGATCATCAAAAAGGGTGATATTGTTTGGCTCCATATGTCTAGTCATGTTTTTAATGCTCTCAAATCATGTTTCATGTTAAATATATCACAAATCTTGTTCTAATATTGTTGATTTCCTTATGGATTAATGAACCCAACTCATGGTCACAACTCTTACAAGATCCTGTTTCAAAATATCCCAAATTATATTTGAATCCAATAAACTATTTCTGATATTTTTCTGTTATGTTTTATTATACTAATGCATTTTTCTAATACACTCTATGAATATTTATCATTAAGACAATTTATAGATATTTATCTATGTATGAGAAACCGTATGTCTACCACTGCTTCCAGATTTAGTAAAAGCCTCTGACATCGTATCCCAAACTCAATGACATAGACATCGTATTTCAAACATCGTGAAATAGAGAATGTAACCCAAACACAGTGACTAAGACATCATATCATAGACACCATGACTAAGACACTGTAACCCATACAACATGTCTCAGACACTGTAACCCAGAAACCGTGACATAGACACTATAATCCAGACACTGTGACTCTGACAGTATAACCAGTTCCATATTTCATAAAGCATGTGACACTAGTTCCTTACCACCACAATCTTGACACAACATATGTCTTACATGTTCCAGATCTAAATCAAATTTTGACACTATGATTGTCTCACAGCTCAATGGAAAAGGAGAAGACATATTTTCCACTGCCATTATTCCAAGGAAAACTGGGACACCATTCCATACTTACCCATTTTAATGTATTTTCCAATCAAACATAATAGTTATTTTTAATGGTTGTATTTAGTCAATTAATGACATTGATAAAATCATTGTTCTTTTACTTTTCTGTCTAAAAATAGTAAAAGGTGTAGATATTGTGCTTCATGTCGGCTCTAACAAATGAACCCAAAATAAAAATAAAAGTGTGGTGCTATAGAATGTAAGAAGAGTAATGTGTTTAGAAATGGATCACATTCAAGATAAGTGAATATCTTTATATTTAAGAACACATGAAGAACACTCAATTCATGGTGAAGAAACTTATTTGGATCAAAACCTCATAAGAAAATCTCTAAGAAGAACATTAACTACAAAGCACATATCATCAAACTGGAAACTAGAGCATGAGACTCACAAAACATTGTATTCATAGGAGTATGAAAAAATCACATCAATTATATCATAAAAATCTAGATTTTTATAGAAGAACACTGATATCATTTCTAACCCTTTATCATCATCTTTTCTCTATTATGTACCATTTTATTACTTTTTGAGAAATGTGTGTATCTATATTAAAATACACACTTTATAATTCATTATACTAGAGGATACAATATATACATACTCATATATCTTTATACACTTTGCTTCATCCCCATATAACTTTGAAAGAGGTCTTGTGGGACCTGGTTGTTTTTTCCCACAGAGAATAGTCGAAGACGCCTTGTGACCTGGACAGTCCTTTGTACTACAGTTAACTCTGATCCAGTGTGTGGATCATGTTTATTTATATAAACTGCTTACTGGAAAGTGATCACCAATTATAGTGGATTAGGTCTTAGCTTCAGACTAAAACTCTTTTTTATCCTCACTGTTTTAAATCTGGTCTTTCTCTTTTTTAATTCAAATTTTGTTTAAATTCAATTTTATTTTGATAGTTAGTCTTGGATAATAGTTATAACTATTGTTTCTTATTATATTACTTTAAAAATTTGTATCAATATCTCTTATTGATACTACTGAGAATTAATCAATCTTTTGAGAAGCTATTTGAATAGTCAAAGTATTATAACTTTTTTCTATAATTAATTGGACTGCCATTGTTTTGATTCGGGGAATATTCTACGAAATATTTTTAACATAAATCTTTATAGGTCCTCAATTTTCTCCCTCTTGAATGTCCTGCTATGTCCAACATAATTCATAGACTACTTTTTCCACAAAGGATCGACCAAGATGATACCCCTAGATTGAAACATATTTTTGATCATAAAAAACTCATAACACTTGTATCATCCACCCCATTATCATTTTCTTTAGAGGGGGGTTAGATGTTTTCATGGTAATAAGTGACATCCGCAATATCCTAAAACTGAGAAATAAATACATAAGGGCATCAGTACAAGTGGGGGATAATTTTTACTTTCATAATTAAACAACTGAAAAAACACACCATAACCATACTACCAGTCTATGATTCTTGATAACAGTGAAAGAAAAATAAACAATTCATTTATCAAAATTTAAATAATACCAGGTACCATAGAGTAATACTACTATATCAATGTAAATAATGGATGAAAAACTAAAAGACTCCATAATCCAAATATGACCCTTGATCCAACACCAAAATAACCAAAGTAGCACATTGTACGGATAAATATGTGTTATACCATATCTTTTCCCATGTATCCATAAATAAAATCTACAAAAGAACAAAAGATCCAATGCATGGGTGATTAAGGAAACATAGTAGATTTTCTCAAATGTATTTCCTACTCATGCCACTAGGATAAAATAGGTTATCAAATTTATATAAAATTGCTTACCTAAACAATTTATAAAACAGTTTATATCAAAATATAAACAAGTGACAAAGGGTTTTTTTTCATAAACAACACCATTTCCATAGGGTAGAAACCAAACCGTTTTATAAAAAAATCATTAATTCCACTTTGGCATACCCCATTCAAATCCACACATATACACAAGCATGATTTGTTATGATAGCTCCATACTCATGGCCAGTCTCTCATTGATGTATTAGTTGTCATAGGGAAAATAAATCCTATGTACCATTATAGATTTGACACCAAGAAAAAAATCATATTTAAAACAATACTAATAATGAAATATGAAAAATCACACAAATTATTCCCATAAAAATGATAATATAATCATAATAATATATTCACAACAAACCAATTTCAATAGAACGTCCTTTTTATTGAAAATCATTTTCCATAAACTGTGTCAAGAAACTATTTTAAAATCATTTATCAAGGAAAATTACACAATCACTTATCATGATTCCACAATTTCACAAAAAATTATATATTGTCACTAAAGATGATTTATAACATTCCCTTAACAACCATTTAATAATAAAATCCAGAAATCAATCCAATTTGAATCTAATCTAATTATTTCTAATAAGAGGAGTTAAGAGTGAATCCCTCTACCCAGTGTTTTATGATGAAAACCACGAATGACATTTAAAATCTAATGAAACCAAGTTAAATCTCCAAAAACCCACCATAGATATTTTCACATATCATTAAAAGAGTAAAATATAATCATATATGTAATCCACACCCATATATTTACAGAAAATGGGCATAGATCTAAGAAAAGAATATAAAGAGTAATGTATATCAAATAAAACCATCAAAAACAATGATGAATGAATACGTATCTCAGGAATCCGGCTTCAAAGCACCAATAAAATCTTTGGATTTCCTCTCGATAGATGAGAGAACCTTACTTATCCTTTGAGAGGGGAAAATCCCGAGTTTAGGATCTTTTGGGAAAAAATGTGGCTTTATGCATAATGAAAACATATTTCTACTTTTTTATGTTCTAGTTTCATGTTGCGCATGCTTTTGTCACACCATTTGGAAAACCATGAACAAACCATGTGCCAATCACTTTATTAAGGATAGAACTCACATGATTTTTAAATTATGGAATAACCGTGTAGAAGATGCTATCCCAAACACCCAAATACAATTATAAAAGTGAACAATTACATCTTGGCGGATGCATTCCCTTGGAAAACCATACACAATATTTTTTTTAACATTGTTCTATGTCTCACTCTAAAAAACATTTTTTAGGAATTTCATAGTTTCACCAAACTGTTCCCCAACTGTTCACCTGTAGAAAATAACTAAAAATTCCTCCAAATGTTCTACAAACAGCCCAATTGATCACCCATATAAATTATATACATAAAAAACATAACTACATGGGTACTTACCAAACACCAAGTGTGCTACAACACTACCCTTGGACCCTCAGTCATAGTAGTCGCATCCTTGGAAATAGTTTGGGAAATATAGCCTCAGTGAAATTCCCTAACCCATGAATTATTTTGGTGGGGTTTAGAGCATGTATCTAACAAGAAATATGGGCATAAATCCTCATGTACAATACTTCCCAGTACCATCAAGCCAAGTGAACATGATTTTTTTTACCATTTCACATATACCATTGATCAACCATATCAAATTCAAAATATTCAAAATAAAATATATTCCTCATTATTACATGTTAAAATAAAAACATAATATCAGGCATTTTATTAGAAAACCTTGTTCACAAGATAACACAACTATCACGAGTTCTATTACATTAACCAATGAATTATTTTAGTTTCTAAGGTTCCATTGCACCCCTAAATCCAAATAAGGGAATAACTCCAAAACAAAAATACTCATTTAAAATCGTCTTTATGTCAACATATGAAACATGAGTCTTCCTATATGAAAAACTAAAACATTCCCCAAGGATTTCACTTCCCTGGCCCATATGAAAAATAATTGTTAAAATATTCATAAAAAATGTAACCCCTCCCTCATTTCAATAATCATTTCTAATCTATTAGGAAAACCTTGTTTCAAAATCACTTTGAGGTCCACACCTACTTTCAAATCATTATTCTCTTTGAAAAAACTTTTTCTTTCAGTAATGAAATAACTGGGTCAAAGCGCCAAACAACTACATTTAAACCATTTCAAAACCTCATAGTAATTTCAAAAAAAGTAAACTCATAATCATTTAAATTAACCCTTTATCCTTGACACCAAACCGAATTATAATTTTAAATCCAATTATATCTCATAATTTCATTATATAAAGGTTTACTAATTTATTTATCCTTTATAATTTGTAGAAAAATACCATGGGTAGAAGTAGTTTTGGTTTCACTTCAAAAACCATCCCAACATGGTCCTAGAAGGGTTTAAAACACCGTTATACCCAAATCACGTTCTATAATGAAGGATATTAAAACAAAAACAAGGAAATACATTGTAACAACCACATACCCACACTTAACGATATGACTTTGGGAAGAATATTTAAGACCACCCTCCTCATGTTAGTAGGTGACGTATCACCCAAAAAATTCCTTTATTCGAAAAAACACACACATTATTTTCCCAAACAATAATATGATCGATATGTAGCGGTTTTAGGAAAGATAAGAATATGATTTATTTTAAAATCCATAGTCCTAAATATAGATAAATAAGGAATGTTAGATTCACCCAAATATTCATTTCACACCCAAAGCCTCTCCAAACAACCAAGAATATAAGGGGATTCATCCCTTGGGGAATAAGAGGGTTTGGTTTGTCACGTAACCTATTGGAGGAGGAATAAGTAAGATATTACTGTAAAGAAACGTAAATAATGAGAGGGAAAAATTGGAATTTACCATATATTAAGGGTTAAATGGTGTTCCAAACCATGCGAAAAAATGAGGATCCCCCAATCTATGAGGGGCCAAGCCAGATAGTATAATGTAATCATACACAATATTGGGAAAATCATACATAGATTGTGCTTCAACCTCTATATGAAATGGGGTTATGGACACACTATTTCCCTAGCCAGGTTTATGACTTACAGTAACTGTTTTCCAACCATGTGATTGACATTGTTTGGGAAATTTTTCTTTTTTTCTTTCATATCCCAAACCCTCAGGTCACTTCCAAAAATCCTTGTACATCAAATAATCACATAATTTTCAAATAGAAATAATGTTTATCCAAAATTAAAATACGGGAAAACCACAACTGAATATTGGGATCTTTTAACTATATATATATTAATTGAGTTATAATGTTTAATCTTTAACATTGTTAGGTTTATACAACAATATTATTTTATTTTATAGTATTTCATTATAATTATTTTGAAAATACTATTTTAACACAATGAATTTTTTATTATAGTTTTTACAATGTGGGTTTTCTATAAAGGTAATTGCATTGAACTGAAAAGGGTTCATTTTATAGTCAACTGTTTCATCCCTGAGTCAAGATTTTGTATGTTTTTTTTTAAAATTTCATTGATCCATTATTTGAGATTATTTTTAAAATTAAATTATTTTAAAAAATTGAAATAACTATTTCTAAATTTATTTTGAATATGAAATTAAATTATTAATTATACTTAAGTGTTTAAAATGTTTAGTCAGTTATTATTTATGTTTTTACCTCCATTTTCCATTATACTTTCTGAAGGATTTTGACACGTGAGGTTTATTTTAGAAGATTATTTCTCTAATATATATATATATATCCAATTTGAGGGATTGAACTCTTAGAATCAAATAATTTTATTTTTGATCCCTTCGTAGGTGATATCTTTTAAAGCATTATTTTTTCAATAATGTTTTTTATTTGTGGAAACATCCTTATATGATTACATTGTTAATCTAGGGATATTTTCTATTTGAACCATCCTCCATATTTCATTAGATGTCTTATGTATTGTTCTTTACTATCAAAATATTATCACCCACTGCCTTTTCCATTACAAACAATCCACTATGAATATGTATAACTTTTCATTCAAAACCTCTTCCTTTGGTATACCCTATTTTACATTCCTTTGAATAAAGGGTGTTCCCATAGATTCCCTACATCAATTGAAAAATGAAAATAATAGAATAACTATATATAATTAATCCATATGTTAAAATCTTGAGGGATTGTTATCTAAAAATTTATTCCATTTATTGATTGGAGAATTTTGGAAAATACATACATTTTTCATACAGATAAAAAATCTTTTTTATTACTCTGAGAATAAGACAATGTATTGTTTTAATACCCATTAATTATATGGGTGGGTTAATACCATGATTTCCATTTTATTAACATTGGGGAAATTTTTTAAATTTAATTTCATTATTCCAATATGGATGAATACTTGAAATATTTATCATATGTTTTTCCCATTATCTAATATGATGAACACATTGGAATTAAAATATGTGACAGATGGGGCCCAATAATATATATCCCCTAGATGCATTATTATGTTTTAAGAGACTAATATTTTTATATATTTGGAATATTATATTCAAATCAGCATGATTTATTAGATACATCCTTGATGATAAGAATGATATCTTTACAGATGCCTTAATTTTATGATCATGAATTTTCAAGTTATTCATTCTTTTATGATATTTTTTTTATTGTTTTCCATGTGATATATTTAATTTATGTATATCCATGTGTATATTATTCTATCATTTTTAATTTATTTTTGAAATATGATAATTTTATATACCTACCATCATATTTATGACATTATTATGTCTTGATTTCCTTATTTATACATTTTCACTTACTGAGCATTGAGCTCAACCATTCATATGTTTCCATTTACTCGTGTTATTAAAAAATAAATTTTATATTGTATAACTAGAAGAATTTCAAGATAGGGGGATTTATAGGATATGTTCAAAACTTGTTAAGGATTCAATAGATTCATATATAGTAGAAAAATGATAATTAGTTGAGAAACACATAAACATTAATAGTTTATGATTTTCTAAATTTTATAAATATATAAATCTAAATGGTCATGAGAATATACATAATAATATTATTTTATTAATTAATTTAATTATGTTATATTTATATCCAATAATATACTATTAGCATCAAATATATAATATAAATTACGTTTTTATTTCACTAGATCTGGGAGTGTGGGTGTGAGACATTATAGGTTGTATCAGATAAGACATTAGATATCTTTGTGGAAGGGTATATTTTTTAGTATAATGAATGTGTTTACATGTTAGTGTTGATCATAATTTAAAATTCATATATAACACTTTTCGATAGTATATGAATCAATATTATGGTAAAAATGGATATTTTTTTGGTTAATTGGATAAGATAAATTTAGTGAAATCCCTTGGGGTATGTCTATGTATGAATTTAATTTATTTAATAAAATATAAATTATTTAGAAATATAATGTTAATATAGTTCTCCTTGAATTTAAATACATGTATTGACACTACAAATGGATGTAGGAACTAGAATAGATGTTCTTAGGGGTAATAACCCTAAAAGGGATGATTTGGTATTAACATGATTATCTCTAGGTGCAAGAAAAAGATTCCTAATATATTCATCATTTAATACTTAATTAGGTATTCTTTAGTTAATCAAATTATATTTTCAATTCATTAAAACAGAGTTATTAATTTAAGGAATTTGGATAAAAATTAATAGATATCAAAACCTAAATAAACTAGATTGCATCTATAATGATTGAGGTTGAACTAAAAGATAATTTAAGTATGAAATAAAAAATGAGTAAAATTTACTATGTTATAATAATTATATTATAGTTCATCACTTGTTTTAACACCTATTCATTTTTTAATATATGAATCATGAAGGAACCAATTTTATAAATGGATTCCAGGGAAAATACATTTTTCGTACATATATGAAACCAAATGAAAATGATACCTGAGTTATAAAAATTGTTTATAGTGCCCCAAATTTTTTATAGATTACTATTACATCACTTTAAATATAAGAAGCATAATAATGTTAAATCTACAATCCAATGGTTTAATGTATTTGGAAAATTAGACTGACTAATCAATTATAAATAATTAAATCAATAATTTATCTAAATTTTTATTTTTAAACTTTATAAATCTCACACAATAGTTTTATATCATGTCGTCACATGAAGATATAAATCATATAAATGGTTGAGATAATAACAATTAAGGTTTCGAATAATGTACACAAATCCATAGTATATGGGAGATAATAGTCAACATTATAATATTAAAGGAACACGATCATCATAATAATCACAATGAAATCAATTTAGAATAGACTGTAATGTGGAATATATATAATAATGGAATAGAATAATATATGGGTCAAATACCAAAAATTGTTTTGAAGAAATATAGCATCATGTCTGTGCAATTGTTTTTTCAAAATCATAGCATCATAAATGTAAAAAAATTTAAAATCATGTTCATACATAACATATGTATATTTTGATATCATAAAAAAGTTGAAAAAACATTTAGTCATGATCACACATACATCACATAATTCGAGGAAATATATCAAAATAACCTATTCTTTATGGGGATATATATATTTCTAGTACCACTTGTCACATAATAAAATTCTCCTAATCATGTATGCCGCATGGAAGTATACCATTTGTATTCATGAAATAATCAATGGAAAAAATGTGTTTCATAAAATATTTCCCATCTATTTTTCCATGATATTAATGTTAGGATTACCAAATAAATAATTTATATCATACTTTGGAATAAAATATCATTTTAATATCTAAAATGATAAAAATCCCATGAGTATTCAAGATGTGATTTAGAAATTCAGGTCTTATTTATAATTAAGTGTAAATTGATTAAAAACAATTTACAAGGTATAAAAAATATATACCACCAAAAGAAAATTGAATTCATATTGAATTTATATCCTAAAGATATTATAGTAACATCCATACCAAATCATTGTTAAATATAAGGTATCCAAAAATAAAGAGTTTCAATTTGGGAATCCTCATACCTTAAATCCCACTTTATTTTGTCATTTATTTGCCTCCTAAATAATGTACATAGTTTTATTAAATCTGTAAAAATGAAAATAATTATTTCCATTTTTCACTAATTATAAATTATTACCACCAGATTATATTTCTTAATTCCTTTGGATAATGGGAAAATGTTTTGACATTACATTTATATTAATATATTACTGTTTTTCATCGATTTCTGAATTTTTGTTCAAAGACATCTATATATTAGTATACATAATTATAGAAGTTAAAAATTCAATTATTTATACATTTATATATAAAAAATATATTATTTTTCCCATCTAAACTGTTTTATGGAAAAAATTAATTGGCAATGTCCCGATTGGTGGTTAACTAACCACTAATGAGACATTACCCCAAGATGAGGTATGGGGACTATGAAATATAATTAAATTGTTCATATTGTTATTATTGTAGGAATATATAATTAATTTAATTTTCAAATAATACTTAATTATTCCTATAATATTTTATTTTAGTGGGGATTCTGAAAAAGTAAAATAGAAGAGGAAAATAAAAGGAATAGTTGAGGAAAATATACCCACTTCAAGGTATGACTTCTCTTTTATTGAAAAAACATAACTTGACTCGTGGATTTGGTTAACGATAGAATATATAAAATATTATATGAATATTAAGAATGATTATTATTGATAATATATGTATTTTGTATGTTCAATTGAAGGGGTTTTCCAATTGGAGGGAGAAGGGTTATTTATACTAGTTGATATGGGTATTATGAGTTAAAATAATGAATAAAAATATATATCCATGGTAAAACCTGTAATATTTATAATAATGAAATTATAGATCATAAAAAAATATAATTTTATTATTAAAATTGTATACATGAATTTAATTCAGGGAAACCGATACATGGGATAAAAATTCCATTACATGAAAAATAGGAGATGCTTTGTAACGAGAACACACCTTACACGATGACTCCTGTTTCAAATTTTTCGACTGTTACTACTGGTTATTCCTAGAATCTTATACCTTTTTATTATAGAGTTCAATCCTAGATCTTCCTCCTTTTTTGATGTCTCCCAGGAGGCTCAGGATTCTCAAGGCTTCTCCTTCTCTTTTGGTGCAGGTTCGTCCTTCAGGGATTCCCTCTATGGCACTTCATAGACCATTTCCCGATGTTTTCTGGAAATTTTTGTGCCATCTATGTAGTCATGAAGTGAGGTTAATAGGGTTTGGAAGAGTGTTTTGGCCTCTTTATTTGAGGAGGACAAATCATGCCTCAAATGGAATCTGGTATCTCACTTTTGGGGCGGCCAAACAAACGCTTGCAGTTTTCCAGCACTGGGATTCATCCTGAGGGCTCTAACATCCAGCCCTGATCTCTATCCTAGGAACTATTTCTACATCATTCTTTCCTCAGATGTAGAATTTCTACAGGTATGGTGCAAGGTACCCTGGTCCACGGGCTGTTGGGGCTTCATCCTTACAAAATGGTCTCTGAAAGCTCACATAGGAAGGGAGAGCCCATTGTCAGCTGTTTGGATATATCTTCCCAGGTTTCCACAATCTTTTCATAATTTTATCTTCCTGAGGATGATAGGTGACACTATTGGGATTTTATTGTGCACTGATGATAAGATGATGTGGGGTTTGTCATCCGTGGAGGCCTGCAACAATGTTGAGATCGATGTTCCACACCCCATGCCGGAGAACATGACCTTTAGGTAGAGGATTTATTTACTTGGGTTTTGGATCTGGTGTACTCTTTGTTTCCAATATATTTCTCTCATTTCCTTCTTTATGAACCTTCTCTTCATGTTTGTCGACACCGTGGTAATAAGGTTCATGGTAGGGTCCTCAGTGTCGAGGCAGGGAGCGGTGATGATGAGTGTCTCTCTCCCTCGGCTTCATATGAGGTATCTCAGAAACTAGTTAGCATCCCAAGCTATCTTCCACTCATACTACCTTAGAGACTATCCCGGTGTTCTCTTTGGTGGATATGGTTTTAGTGGATTTAGAGGAGAAATTAACCTTGTTCCCTTTGTCCCAAAGCGTTTTCCCTCTTCTAGGATTCCCCTTCTCTGTTTGTTCATAGACCCCTTATGATGATTTCTCTAAGAGGCTTTCTATCAAGGATGACGGGCCCAAGGTTATTTTCTATTCCTTCCCTCACTATAATTGCTTTGTGGAATGTTTCAGATCAGAACCTATTAGATATGGTGGTGTTTTACCTTCCAAAAGGTGCCCCATCTAATGGATTATCCCCTACTCTCCTGTATTACCCCTCCACATTTAACATTAGTGTATTTCATCCCCTATCCAGAGGGATCCAATGAAGAAGATGAGTCTTCTGTAGTTCCCTCCAAGAGGAAACGCACCACGTACAGGATATGAAACCCTGTCACTCATGTGCTATTGCCGGCTATGGAACCAATGGTGTGCACATGATCAATGTCCAAGTTGCATCAGGGGTGATATTTATCCCACATTGAGAAGGCTATGAACTCTGGAGATAGTCCCCCAGAACTCTCTTTCTAATGATACCCTTGATCATTTGGAATTCGCGGTGTCTAGGAGCCTTGGTAATGTCGTACATTATAGCCTTAGTAATCTCCACCCACAAAATGGAAGTGGTGGCCATTCTCAAATCTAAACAACAACCTAAAATAATTAGTGAGTTTACCATAAGTATTTTTATCCATGTAAGAATTAAGGATGATATGGTTAATAGGTATATTTGGATCTTTTGGCATAGGAGGTGCAATGTGGTCAAAGTTAAGAAGAGGATCAGTTCCTCACTGTTATGGTAACCGTTGACCTCAATTTCTTCAATGTTTCCTTTGGGTAAGGAAGCTAATAAAGGAACTCATAGGACTCCTTATAGATATATTTAAGCATGTTCGATCCTGGACACGGGCCACGGATAGTTGGGAGAGGACTTTAATGCCATGGATACATTGAATGAAAGTAAGGGTTGAGGACCCTTCCCATGGAATGTCATCCATGATGTTGTTCGTTTTATGGATGTAAAAGGCCTATTAGACTTTGGTTTGGTGGGTGACATGTTCAAGTGGAGAAATAATCAGTGGGGGCCATTCCATTCATGGGGGAATTTTGATCATTGTCTGGATAATGTCCAAGTAATATTGGTCTTCTCTAGCACTAAGGTGACCAAATGGTTTGGGGAATTTCGAACCAATCACATCTTCTAAGGTCACTGGAATCCTCTCCGCGACAATCTGAGCAGTTTAGACTCAGTAATTTTTTGGGTGGAAATGAGGATACCATGACCTGGTTATCTTGGTTTGGCCCATTTCATCACAAGGAAACAAATTTCTTAGATGTCACAGTAAACTGAAAAGGCTGAAACTCAAACTCCAAACATGTGCGACTGACCTAGGTCGCTCTGAAGAGGGTTTTAAAGATATTATGTAGGATTTTGAGAGTATTTATTTTAGTATGGAAGAGGAGTGGGATGAGGGGCCCTATGCTGCACTCCAGGAGAATAAGGTAATTCCTGTTGATTTAATTCTGAAGTAAGAGCATCTGTCTTGGGAGAATTCTTGGATCATGTGCTATAATGAGAGAGATAGGAACCCTATGTTTTTCATGTGTGCATCAAGGAGAGGGGTAATCTAGTCAAACTGAACCACCTGATGGAGGACAATTCCTTCACAATGGATAGAGACATGGAAGGAGGCATGGTCAATTCCTTCTTCTGGGAGCTTTTGGGTGTTCCTAATAAATTCTTGGATACTAGTTATCTTTTCAAACCCTTGAACATCATTGATGTGATTCATAACTATGTTTCTGAATCGATAACTGACAAGATGGGAGGTTTTTCCTGGAGATATGGAGATTAAGTATGAACTCATTCATTTGAACCTAGAGAGTGTAGAGGGTCCTGATGGCTTCACTGCATCATTATACAGGGCCTCCTGAGTTTTAATGAAGGAGGGCCTGATTGATTCCATTCAAGATTTCTTTTTTGGGGAAGATTACCTAGCGTATCTTATGACACCATTCTCATTCTAATTCCCAATTCCAAAAACACTTATTCATTCTCAATCTACCTCCTAGTGAGTATGTGTAAAATTATATACATGATCTTGGCTAGTATCATCAATATTAGAATTTCTACCCATATCACTCGCTAAATTTCCCTAGAATAACATGGGTTCATTAAAGGCCAATCGATCTAGGAGGACATCGCTTTACCTCAGGAGATGATCAGTGATATCAACTTCAAGAAAAGAGGGTCTTATATGGTTATAAATCTTGTAATGAGAAAGGCCTGAGACTAAGTGGAGTGGATCTTCATTAATAGATCTCAATCTGGTATGGGTCTCAACTCTTGGAATTGTTATATTAACTCCCATTGCTTTAGATCTGTGTGGTTATCTGTGTCATTTATGGGAAATCGTATGGGTTATTCAAGTCCACTTGAGGCCTTAAGCAAGGGGACCCTATCTAACAATCTCTTTTTGTAGAGACCCAAAGCTTGATGTACATAGACATTACATTAATTTTTGTGGAATACTTAATACATAACAAAAACACACACACAAAGAACAATAATAGTTTATTTTCCTTGGAAACTCAGAATATAATATTCTAACCGTGGTGAAAGATCTTCAAAATCTCCCATAAATATCTTCCCATTTTGTTTTCATACCTAAAACCATTCTTTAAATCCCTGGGAAAATAAAACATATAAAGGGTGTGCTCAAATTCTCATTAAGGGTAAGCATGGATAACATAAAACAAATCATATACATTTGAACTTAAAAAAACATGAACATAATGTTTAAACATCCAAATCTTGAGAAATGACATAAAACATGGCAGTACGTAAGGCATTGATAATAAAGAAACATTAATCATGGTAAAATATCATTGGAATAAAACATGGAATTGTGGAATCCATAAATCACATGTTATGACTTCTATTGTAGCCAAGGCATTGCTGCCATGACCATCTTAGTGGAAAAAGTCTCATTTCTGAATCGAGTTCACTCCTCGTTCTAGTCATGTATCACTGAACTAGGTTAACGTACCAATCCAGCCATGTCTATATCATGAGATATAAATATTTAACCAATTAATTGGCCGTAGATAAAGGTCCCACTCATCTCATAATGAAATCATTCTTACGTGTTCCACAAAATAGACATAAATCATTCATCATAACCCAAAGAATAAAATGGGTTTCATAAACATCATACCATCATAACATAATCCATATAAAACAAATGGATATCATCACATCATAAGAAAAAAGAAACCATGTAAATCATAGATACATTACACTTCAAACATACACATATGAAATAATGTCATGATGGAAAATGGTTTTGATAAAACACTTGAAATGAATTCTTGATGAAAATATCCTTTCTTCTTCAAAATAATTTTCTTTTCACAAAATGCCATGAAATTTTAAAAGAAAATGATTTTGTTGAAAATATTCATGAAATCTTGTAGAGTATGTTTCATGAAAACAAGGAGTTATGAAACCGTAAAAATCAATTCATGCAATATAATGTTAAAAACATTCTACTCATACTTTTAATCGAAAAGTCAAAAAGTACCACGTATGGTAAACAAAAGAAAGATTCATTCCCTAACACAAAGTAAAAGTAAAAGAGGGAAAACATGACTTTAAAAATAAATGGAATAATATTAAACACTTTATAAAAAACATTTTTATTGACTGGCATGAAAAATATAACCCCAGTAAATTCTTACGTATAAGTAATCTCGGATAAAAATGAGATTTTCAAAATTATCAATTACCTTAAGTCTGATATGCTTCGTATGTATCCAAACAGAATGTTTAATGATTTATATAATGTCATTGACTTATTAAAGAACCATATTCATTGTTATGATATCATATATGGTTCACTTATTACTTTATATTACCTGTTCTTTTGTAAATTCCATGTTAAAGCAGTGTTTTGGGTAAAATCGTTTCATTTATCATACCTGTTTGTACTTGTTGTTATTTATATTATTATTACTTATATCATGACTTAATTAATTCCATAATTTAAAACATTATTTATATATCATATATATTTATTATATATATATATAATAGGTAGATAAATGAAATGAAACACACCATTCATGGAGACGTTATGTCGTATGTACGCATGAACGTTGTATTCCATTCCTTATTGACTTTAATCGAAGTATATAGATGATATATATATATATATACATAAATCCAGTAGCATAATTATGTTATATATACCATTATTATTCATTATATATACTTTATAATCATTATTGAATGGTTAACATGGAGAATGAATCTCATTGCGTCATGGAGATGGTAATCCATACTTACGCACGATCGATCATATCATTCCCATAATTATAGAATGTAATTGGAGTGGATGATATAACATCTGAGAATCTGTATGACGTTATTATATCCATATATAGTTATTATTTACACCATTATACCCATTCAAGTAAGGTGGTGGGGGAAAACACATTACACCACGGCGTGGATACGATATTCTGTACGTACGCACGCGCGGTGATTTCGTGTTCTGTAGGATGGATAGAATGTGAAATGGGGTTGTTTTATATTTATAATAACTTATCAGTATATTATTTATACAAATGTTATTACTTTATAATGAAACAACTGAAGAAGAAGAATTTGAAGAATAATGAAACTTGAAATAATCGGTAGAAGAGATTACCTCTTCTTCAACGCACCACTTTTAAGCTTCCTCTTAAGGGACTAGAGTTGGTCTATTGAGAATACTAGAACCTCTATAATGTTGATAGGGAAATGGAGAAGAGAAATGGGATGGTTTTGGCCAAGATTTAAGGCTCAAAGGGTTGTGAAGAGGAGAGGGAGAGGGTGCCCTTTTATAAGGGAGGAGAGGGGCACCTTTGGAAACCTCAAAAATATTAGTTTATAGTAAATCAAAAACCACTTAATAACCTAAAAAATGACTCATATTATATGATTAGATGCAATAGGGTTTTAATCTATTCAACAAATAAAACTTAAAAATGTTTTAAATTTATTTTAAACCTTATCAACTTGATTTACCATTATTTAATCTATATAATTTTATTTGTGTTAATAAGATTCTAAATTTTAAATTGTTATAAATAATTACTTCTGTGTTGTGAATTTCCCATAATTGGAATATTTATGATATTTTAGAAGATATAAATTTTAATTTATAATTTTTAAATACTTTTTGTGATTTTTAAACAATTTTATATTATGTTATTTTTATAAAATAACAATAGTGTCAATTTTGACACTATTCATTTATTTGAATTTAAATAAAATCCAAACAAGAGATATGTTTGAACTAAAATATTTAATAGATTCATATCATTTAATATGTATCTATAAAATTAGTGGAGAAAATTAAATAGTTCATACAATATTTATTTTAATATTTTTAAAACCATTTATTTGATATTTCAATCAATAAAAAAATTTCAACGTCACTATAGTGTCACGTTTAATGATAATTATGTAATACATAAAAATTCTAAATAAATTCACATGATGTAGAAAATTTTATTATATTTCTGTATACTATTCATGTCTAAAGATTCGTGAAGTTTATCACTAAAATAAAATTATTATACTTATAATATTTAAGAGAGTGACATGTTGTCACTTTCTTTGGTTCTAATAATAATTAAATTATTTTTATGGTAAAAATATCATAAAATGAATCTATTCCGACCCTTAGAGGATATGGTTCTACTTTTAGTCATCCAATAGAATTTTACATGTGTCAGGGCAATTGTATAATCTGATTTTTACCCATAATTACGCGATGTACCTTTAACTACAGTAAATAAAAATTACCGTAGTTACTATTCAAAATGTCAAAAAAATAAAACTAACCTATTAACATAAATTGGACCCACTGAATTAAAATATGGAATCCATTTTTCAAAATTCAAAAAATAGAAGTTTCCATAATTAGTTTAAAATTAATCCGGTTGTTAAGAAAATGGGGTTCAGAAGTTAAAACATTGCCAAAGATTGAAATGTTTTTACCTATTAATTCAATGTAAAAGTAATGGTAGTTACATAAATTATATTAATTGGTAAATATATATTCTATTTATACTTTAAAAAAATTAATTATTATAATTTATCCATATAAATTATTGCGATGAAAAACGTTTTTTGTAATTAAATTATAGTGTGTTTTTACTATTCATTAAAATATAAAAGTTATCGGAATAATATGAAAAATTTATCCAAAGTTTATTTTTATATCCTTATTCAAAATAAGTATTTTATTTTGTCTAATTTAACTTATTAATATTTCAAAACGAGATTTAATGTTTGTGCGCCATCAAAAGGTGACAAAACTGCATTTTTTGAAAAATAATTATTTTACTCGAAAAATTTATATTGATCTAAAACGATGTTCTAGAAAATGCGTAAGATGAATAATAATGTCATAACATTCAAAAATTATTAATAGTATTCATAACGGCTAGTTCAAAACAATATTATAACAATATGTCTTTGTTTAGTGAAAACCGGTATTGCGTACTACACAGGCTATCAAGGAAGGTCGCGATTGCATGTAATGCAACCCAAGTCAAGGCTGTGTGTTGTGAAAGCTCCCTTTGTTGTTGTGTATAACATAATAAAAACTTATGTCATTTATACATTAAACAAAATCTATACTAAATGTTGTGTAGAATAATTTCTACAAAACGAACTTGAAATTGTGTGTAACACGAGCCAAGAATAGTGCTACGTATACTGCAAGCTAATACGGTGTTATGTATAGCACAAGATAATTTGGGAGTAGCATAAAACACAAGACATCGATGAAATTAAAAATAACAATTCTTATGAAATATCGGGTTGTTACACTCTACCACCCTTAAAATTAATTTCACCCTCGAAATTTATCGGGGTTATAAATGGTTTACTACTTGAAAGTTTCATTTATAGAAACACACATCATAAAAATAAATACTAAAACTTAATTTTAAAAAATGAAGTATGAAACATAACGGTTACCCAAATTAACTCTTCACTAGGTTTCCACATAGGAGAACATAGGTCAAAATATGGAAATGGAAGAGAAATCTAACCATCATGTTCTGCTGGAGAGTGGTAGAGAACATGTCTATGAAAAATCCAACAATCACAAAGCCATAAATTTATGATGATCTAAGGTTCCATATGATTCATCAGATATAAGAGAACTAGAACACCATTTTTGGGTTTTAATATCATTTCACTAAAGTTCAAAAATTTTAATTAGAAGAAATACCAACTTGATTTTGGTAAAATCTCACTATTGTTTGTGCCTTGAATAATTTCCACTTCATCTCTTAATGAAATGAAGTTGAATATATCTTCCGTGAAGAGTTAGAAGATCATGTGATATAATGATAGGTCAGTCCATCTATCTCAAACATAAGGTTAGAAAAATTTATATACATAAGTCCATCTATGGTGCGATTAGTCATATATGGTTCCTAAAATGGACTTATACATCATCTATCATACCACTTAATAAAATTAAACTAGTATCAACTAAACATGGATTTCATGTTGGCCAGTGGTAGGCGATAAAGGCCTGTCACTCTTCTGTTGTGGGTTCGATTCCCTCAGCCTTGTCTGACGCGACGGGTTGCCGCCTGTCCTGCAGGTTGTCCCTTTTTCTAAAACTATGTTATTATAACACTCTTTCAATAGTATTGAAAATAGTTCTAGCCTGAAACAATAATATCTTATGTATAACATATTTTATAAAAATCATTTGGCTTATCCAAAATGCTTCTTTCGAAGCTCATAGTATAAAGAAAACAATTACCAGAAATGTCATCTACCGAGTATGTGAATACCATCATTTATCCCCCATATAGCATACAATATATCTTGTTGGTCACATTCCAAACATGTGAATACCTTAATCAAGTGATCTCTTGAAAATAAATACTCCTTGAACCTTAGTGAAAACGTGAATGCTGTCAAAAGTTAACTCTTTCCACATACCAAAATCCCAAAATTTATATATACTTAAACCATGATATAACTTTTTTCCTTATATCAGTCATGAGATCATTTAATTTTATCTTTATCCCTTCATTATGTGCATATCATCTTCTTTCCAAAAATAATTCAATCACTTTTCATGGTTATTGGTACCATATAATTATTGAAAACCAATACATAGATATTCCAAAATTTCACGATACCATAAATGAGATTCCATGATACTATTTTGAAATCCCATTACATAATCACTTAATCAATCCAAAATATCATTTTCATACTCAACATCACAAATAGTGACCGCATGTGACATCCCTTTATCCTTTTCCATAAGAGGTTTCTCACATCAATCATAATTAACACTTTGATTAGGAAATTGATTAACATAATTCCCCATTTCCATGCACCTGAAGCATTGATGTGTTGGTGGATTGTTCTCTGTAGTCTTTTCTCTATTCACATAATTAGCTACCCTTTTTCCATTACTTCGACACTCACCTGCTCGATGACCTTCTTTTCAACACATAAAACATTTTCACGTCCATTTAAGATAATATCCACCATGCTTCTTTCCACACATTGATCATAAAGAAGAATTTGTCTTCTTTTCACCGTTTTTTTTTTGAGATTTTTCCTTGAACTCCATATTTTGTTTTTATTTCAAAACCATGAGATGGATATGTAACACCATATTCTAGTTCTACCTTGATATCACAACACACAATTTCTTCATAGCTACTGAAGTCTCTTATAGATAATTCCCTTAGAAGACTTGGTTTTAAGCCACTGAAGAATAGATCAAATTTACTTTCATGTTGGATAATAAATCACTACTAGAATTTGGACCTACATCCACAGATCTATAGCCACATACAATACAAATGGTGGCTATAGATCACTTATACCCATGCCTATTTTACTCTCCGTAGAATTGGCTCCCTATGGGAGCCCTTTCCTCCACATGTCCTCACGAGTTTCCGATCCCCACTTCCCCACGATCCGACTCCCTCCCTTGCTCCTCCTCCACTCCCGACATCTCTGACACGACCACCCCACCTACCTGTGACCCTCTTTCTCCGACGTGGCTCCGGCACGGTTTCTATGTGACCACCTCCACCCCCCCCCCGAGATCCTACTCCACTCCTGACGTCTCTGCCGCCACCCCACCTCCCCGAGTCCCTCCCTCTACGATGAGGGTCAAGCATGGTTCTGATGTGGTCACCTCACCTCCCAGGATCCTCCTCCTTCGACACAGCCACCCCAACTCCTAGGATCCTCATCATACACAAGGCCGGCCCAGGAAACTCCATTACCCAAGGTAGGTCCTGAAATTTTTTCCCTTTAATTTAGTTAGAAAATTAGCATGAGTAATCTGGATTTCAAATTAATAAAAGGGGTTTTACATGGGAATCATTACAATCAAGAACAGGTGATGATCCCCTTTAATATAAGTAATTTTTTAGACTAGAAACCTCACAGCCATCCCCTTCATTTCTGGGCATTCCCATCTAATATTCCATGGTCCATGCTCTATAATTAGTTTCTTAAGCCAAAAAATCTAAATAAATAAATATTGAAACCAGGCCAGGTGAAACTAGTGAAGAATCACGCTAGGAGGAAGTGGTTGAAGTGAAAATGACGTGATTTATATAACAGCCGCAGAAAGAGCGATGAGTGAGGGAATGGTGTGGCAGGGGCCAAACATGTTGCAGGAAGTGACCTGGATGAACATCACGTTACTCTTAGATGAAATCCTAGAATTGACAATGTCTATGGCAGTGAGGTCGGGGTTGTTGGGATCGCAGGGAGTATGGGTGGCGTGCAAAGATGGAGATGAAGATGGAGAAGAAAAGGAGTGGCTATTTGCCCCCATCATGCTTGTTTCCCTAACCCGGGAGCTTGCAGGGCTTGACCTAGGGCTTTCCCTAATCATACATGTGATTGATCCATGAATAAGGTACATTTATCTAGAGTTGATTTCATTGGTACCCTATCTAGTTATGATCCCACACTTAAAAATTTATTTAGTTATGGTTTACAGTGGGGATAAAAATCTGGAATACCCAAAAATTGAAATAGACATCCAAAAATCAATTCCCATTCCAGCTATTCAAAAAAATTTCTTAGAGGATCCCGCAAATGGTTTTTTGGGTTGCAGGTGGGGTAAGATCAATTTCTAGAATGAAAACATGTTAATTCATTTTCACTTCATCCCTAGATTCCCAATCCCTCACATTTACTTTAGGAATGTGAGAATAAACCTCGGGTTTATATTAGCATCCCTCGATGAGGATCATAAGATTTTTGTGATGGGATTTATATGATTGATGAACAGGATATGTCCACATTCTCATAGTTTACCTTTGGATAATTAAATGATTTGGAGTTTAACTTGTTATTAAGATCCAACCAAGTTCATTATGAGTGAGTGAGAAAAGTCTGGTCTAAATGAATCCCAATTAAGTTAAAAATACATTTCTGGTGTTTTTGTAGTAAGGGAATACCAACTGAAATTAATATCCATAGAAAATTAATTTAGATACCCACACCAGGCATGTGTTGTGAGAGGATAAAATATGAGTTAGTATAGAACATATTTTTTGATGTAGAATGGGCCCTCTTTTCTTTGGACCTTTTTGGGAAACTTATGGGATTTCAATTTTAGGGAGGGAAACATCTCTGACGTTTTGTGTACATTATTTCAAAGTGCTGAGAAACATTCATATATAGTTTACCTTCATGTAATCGTGTTTTCAGTGGTGTTTTGGGTTGTTTTGGAGACAAGGAACAAGGTTCGTGATGGAGTTAATAGATCCTTATATTCATTAATGTTCATGTGATCTCTCTCATGGACAAACTACGTTCCATTCATCCTATTGAAAAGAGAATGGCTACTAGTAAGTGGATCCTCCCAAGGGATGTGATTATAAATGATAGAGCTCTTATAGGGTGGTCAATCAAGTGGATACCCCCAATGTTTGACTAAAAAATAATTTGAATGGGTCATGTAAATAGGGAGTTATGAGGAGGGATTGTGCATGATTCTAGGGGATATATGGTTGTCGAATATAGTTTCTTTTATGGTTTAGGTAATTCTATCTTGGTGGAGAAAAGATCTTTACTCAGTGGAGTTTAAATTTGGATGATAGATAACCTCAATATTTTTATGGTTGAGTAGAACTCCAAGATTATTTTAAGACTCCTATATGATGATGCAAGTGCTCATTGGTATTCAGTTTATAATATTACGACATTTAGGTCCCCCATCGATCAAGTCACAAATATCATTCATATATAGGGGGAGGGGAGCTTTTCTGCATATAATTTATCCAGTAAAGAGATACCTTATGAGATTCTTGTTATCAATCACATTAAAGGGGATTTTCCACATTATTATGAAATTAATGTTAGTGGTGAAGCCATCATTATTCACCACATTAGACTCCCAAAGTGCACGATTTTCCAATTAAAGGTTCTTCTTGAGTGATCAAGAATATCCCAACTATTACATCAATCAAGGAAGTTCTTCTAGGGATAACATTAATGGAGGTGAATGATCTGAATAATCAAGATATTTATGAATAAACCAATTTCTATCACTTGTACAATGAAAATACTAAATTCAATTGGTTGGATAATCAATTTCCCAATCAAATACATGGTCTAAATCCTAAAAATGTGGAAAATTTTCCAACCCATGGCCAATTTTAATCCCAACCATCTCAACATCGAATCCTATCATTTCCATATAAATTATTAGAATAATTTTTTTAAAAATATTATAATTAAATTATCAATTTTAATCATTGAGATTAGATATATAAAACATTGAAATGGTAATGGAAGACATTCCCACTCAGGTATACCCATCCTCAATATCTTAGAAGAATATTGTTACACACAAACCTCTCATGAATGACTCAATGTAGTTACTATTACCAAGAGTGGGAACACTATTTTAAAACCTAAACCACTAACTCCTAAACAATTAGAGTCTTAATAATCATAGGAAAATACTGAATAACCAACATTAGAAACTGAAAAATAAATGCTGGATAATGATTGAATTGGTTAGGGAATGTTGAAATTCAACCAGAAGAACATGTGGAAATTGTTGATGGGTGTTAAAATCTGGAGAAAACCGATTTTCTATATTAAAATGAGATATATTTGATAGCTTGGAATGATTTTACTAAATATTATTGTATTATTTTTGGGAGATTGTCAAGAAAATATAGGAGATTGAAGAGTTTTGATAAAGATATAACAACCCTCATAGATAGACACATGTAACCCATCCAATGAATAATGAGATTGATCTTTCATATCGATACTGAAATAATACGTGGAAGATGGCCTTGATGTGGGCATTAGATAAATAACCCCATTCCCACTAATAAATAGATTGATCTCAAACAAAATTTTCATATATCATAATGGGTTTTGATTAGTTAATTGTTTTATTTGGTGATGGTGTTTAGACTATTGATCTCTTTATCATCGATTAAAAGGTTCGGCCTAAGGGTGAGCCGTGCAAGCCCCTGGGCTAGGGAAACCAGTGGGAGGGGGAAACCTACTGCCTTGTCTATCCCTCATTTATATGATGCAATATCGCAGTTCCACGACCCCACGCCTCAGCGTCGCCTCTGTTGGCTTCTTTAGAACCAGCGTGCGGTGGTGCATAATCCCAAGGTGGCTTGTGGCCTGGGGCAGATTCTGGTGTTCTTAAGTCAGTTATTAGTGTTTGGCTAGTTTAATGTCTGTGCAGGGTCCCAAGGTCGTGCTCCATCTTAGGCAGGTTGCCATCCGATAGAAACCTGGATAAATCAGTTTAGAAATTTTATATTTACTATTATTATCACTGACCTTAATACTGATTATCGATCTTTTGTGGATGTCATTGTAGGGAATTAATAAGGTCAAGCTCAAGGAGACGCGACGGATTTGGCGCACATCAAACCGAAGATATATCATCACAGTGGTCACGATGCGGTCTCCTTCTCGAAAGAATAAGTACAGTCACATTCTTCAGATCTACGTTTCATGATTGTTGGGAAATTTTGAAAGCATAGACCCCCCTCTTCATCTGTAGGAAGACCCTTGAAGATATCAGATTTGTGTATTTCCATGTGTGGATTCTTAATTCGACTCATGTGGTTTTCAGATTCATGATTGAAAATGACAATTATATGCTTTGGAAAAGTGGTTTCTAGTCGTTGGTTGGTTGTTCCATAAAGGAATTCAAGTCATCCACAGATTCCAACACTAATTTTGAACCTCCCATTGCCCCTATTGGGCTGGGATACCCTGGGTTTCCATTGCGTTTTTTCAACAAGGATGATCTCTTTCCAATTCATAGTTTAATTCGTCAACCTCTCAAATTAGATTCTTATACTAAAAATATTTCTCGACCTTTGGTAGCTAGAGTCCATGTTTAAACTGATATATCAAAACCTTTAACTCCACAGATTTGGATTCAAAATAGTGGTTCTGAAATTTTGAAGGATGTTGTTTTCGAAAAACATCCAGCTTAATACATAAATGCTTTATAATTGGTTATTCCACAAAGGATTATTGAAACAGATTATTTTCTTCATATCCTCCTACATATTATAATTCAATTTGGGAAAAAAAGAGAAGTATAAGGGGATGGAAGTTGTTTCCTTCGATAGTCCATGAGATTCTGTTGTTAAGGATTCTAATCAGATTATGGATGTACCCTCTAAAATTTAGCTATGTCCTGTTGTCTTTACTGGAATTGTGGACGTTGTTCAGAAAGTTCAGTTCATCAATGAGGACAAAGTGAATACTTACAAGCCTGGGCCTTTTGCTTCTGAAATCACAAGTGATGCACAACCATTGCAAGAAGAGGATAACAACGCTCACTCTATCTCCGGTGAATCATTGTAAGATAATTATGATCAAGCTTTTCATATTGAGGATGATTATTTGAAGTCGAATGCAAGAAAAGGTAAAAAAGAAATGGTTGATTCAGATAAATTCATTACTCATAACCCCAAGAATACTCAAAAACATAGAGATTACTAACATTGAAAGAACAATTGTCACTAGATACTTAGAATCCTATAGGATAAAAAATACAGGCATTCCCTCACAACCCATGCCTGATTAGTTTATTGTTGATCTGATGGGTAGCAATTGTGAAGATGAAGTTGATCATATTGTGAGGGAATCATATCAGTTCAAGGATAAATTGTGGGAATAATTGGATTCTTGGATAATTGAACAAGATACAATGGTTTATTATAGATACAATGCTGGTGATATTACTGTAGCGACATACCTTCAAATCAGAAAGGGAATGTTTATTAAGATTCCATGGAAATAATAGTTTCTTTCTTTACCCTCTATGAAGATGGATTCCTTGGATTTATTTGGTTACTTGGCCTGTAGTCTTTCGATATTTTCTAGGATGTTGTCTTCTCTTAATTTTTTTTGTTGTTGGATCGTTTCTTGTTTGGTTTTATAGATTTTATAGCTCCCTGTAGTTTTTGGAGGTTTGATTTGTGGCTGTGGGAATTTTTGACACTCTGTTTTGATCATAGTGATGCAGATTTTTCATAATATGGTGTTGGGATCCTTAATATGGTTCTATTTAATTTCAATGCATTGAATATCCATGGACCACTTGCTGAGTTTTCATTCTAGTTTCAGATTACTAACTAGCTAGTAGTGTTCTTGGCAATATTGAGGCCACATCCTTTCATTCAGGTGTTGTTGGATGCGACTGTTATAAGTAGTGGAGTGTTCATCATTTTTTTTTCTTCTCATGATCTTATGGATAGCATATCAGTGTCTCCCTACTCTTGGGGATTTTCTTCTTTTTGTGCTGAACAAAGCCATATCTAGAACCATGTATCACTGAACTCTTTCAAGTTCTCTGATGCTGTCGGTTATCATGTTAGTAAAATCAGGAAATTATCCTTCTTTTTTAAGATTTAAAAATACAATATAATTATTTTTTCCCCTTTTAACAATGTTAAAGGGAATCATTTTGATTGACCAGCTTGGGAAACAGTTTTTTCTAGGCTGACACTGTCGATGAAGTTGGTAAAATAGAGATGTGCAGTTCTCATTTCCTTTCATAAGTATTAAGTGTTCTCAATTCAGATATCCTAGTACTGTTTTCTATCCCCATCTCTAAAAGAGGAAATGATACTGTTGGAGTTACAGAATTAAGGAGACATCCAGGGGCAGCCATTTTCAAGTTAAACGGGAATAACATGGATGCCTTTAAAGAAGACATTTTCTCATAGTGGGCAGATTTTCTTTGTAAGCATTTGGTGGTGAATGCAGCTGTGGAAAGAATCCTCTTCAAGAGTTAGGTATGGCTGCAGTTTAAATCGAGAGTTATGTGACTGGATTTATGTCAAATTTTATTTTCTTTATATATCTGAACTAATTTTATTTTTAGATGTAATACAACTCAAAATAACAATAAAATACAACATAAAATTATTTACGTTAAAAGGGGAGAAATTCCCCCATCAAAATCTATTGATTTAAATGAATTTGTATTTTCATCTCTCTAGTGTGATTTTCATGAAATCGGATTATTTACATACTTTGTTTTTCAAACCACATAACTCAGAATGTATAGGTGTAAAAACCCTGATATTGCACCTGAACACACATGTTATGTGTGCAAGGGGACAGGGGTGTGCAAGTGATGTTTAAGAAGAGTGCAATTGGGGGCGGTCTAGCAGTGGGGTGTATGAATGGGGATAGGGGGTTGCAAGTGGGGCTGTACAAGGGGGAGCATGGGTGTGCAGGGGGGAGGCAGGGGATGGTGGAATGGGAAGGGGGATTGGAAGGGGGAATTTGCAGTGGAAGGGGGGGACTGGCAGGGGGTGGGGGGGAAGGTATGGGGGGACTGGAGGGGGGAATGGGCAGGGTCAGGGGGGTGCATGGGGAAGGCAATAGCAGGGTGGGGGTGGAGGGGGGCAGAAATCCTGTAAATATTAATGCGCAAAAATCAATAAAGAATCAGCATTTAAATTATTATTGATTGCACTGGAAAATATATAATTTTTTTGACACAAGTGAGAATATTTAGAGTAGAAAGATATTTTTGTTTCTACAATAGCAGAAATAATAGGGTGATTCGTGTTAACCATTATTTTCAAAACATTGAGGGTGTCAGAGTTGGAAATATCCTAATAATTCCAAAAGAGGATCTTCATTTAAACCTGTGTTTGGAGTTAGAACTCACTTTTTTATTTTTTCCAAAACCTTTATTTATAGTAGAGCTTCTAACCTCTTGAGTATTAGTGGTCCTTTCTTGTTCTTTTTGAGAAATGACATTGTTCATATTTGTGGGTTCTTTTATTTGTTTAGTCATATCTAAATCTATGGTATCCTTTGATCCTGGTGACATGTCATTGATATTTTGAGATACCAAGATTTTAGACATTGCAGCATAGTCTTCATTTAATAATGTAAGGGGATTGGAATTACCATGAGCCTTTATATCCATTGTTGATAGCGGCTTGAAAAAGTTAGATGAGAGTCTTTGTTTCTATTCTAGGGAATTCTTAGTTGCCTGTATATGGATCGGTTCCAGCACAACATGTAGACTATCATGTAGAACATGTTCTAATGAAATTTTAACATATGCAGTAAAATCAGTACATAGGGTTTGTGTCTTGGGTTGAACAACCCTGTTGATAGAGACAGTGTGAGCAGAGGGAGTTGAAAAATCATGCGTTTGGTTTCATTCCTCTTTTTCATAGTGGTAGCACTTGGAGTTAAACTCGGGTCCCTGTTTCTAGTGTTTTTTTGTAGCATTAAGGGTTGGGTCAGTGGTGTTCAGATCACATAAGTGTAATGAAGCAGAATCATCAGAGAAAACATTAGATCATTATTCTGTGGAACACTTGGAACTAAGTAGTAAATTGCTAACGTTTTGACCATAGAATAGTTTTCAGACTACATACAATAATCTCCACCGGCAATAGTGGGTGGAGTAGGCGTACCTTGGACAGGTGGATCCAAAGTAGACTATTGTTTGATAGTGTTCAGATGACTCTGATTCTCCTCCTGGGGGTCATTAAAAATCTGCATATGTCTGGATACTAGAACCGAAGGTGTATTGTTATGTAGTACATGATCCATGTTCATTACCATGTCTACTTTAGTGCAGGATTTTTCCTGCTCAGTGGATACCCTAATAGTGTCTAGGACCAGATTTTTAAATTCAATTAAGAGGCTTTGATCATTAATCAAAATGTCTTGTTCTTCAACATCATTTTCCCAGCTAAGAACAATGTCTAATCCGTATTTCTCGATTTTATGTAATGATGGAGGTTTACTTTATTCTCATATTTTGGTGATTTTTGATTTTTGAATATGAAATTGAAGGTGATGTTTTAAAAATAAAGAGCTTTATTAATGATAATGTTATTTAGTATTGGGATGTACATATCAATTTAAATATTATTTGTTCATTGTTGGTGATGGATTCATGTATTATTTATCATGTACAGTTGACAGACTGATCACATATATATAAGAAGTTGTTATATCTCATTTTTCCCACTATTTTCTTATAGGTGGTTTCTTATGATAATACCGGTTCTATCCACCACCATTTATGACAATGAGTTCAAGATTTGGGGAAGGTTTATTACGTTTTTATTCTTTGGCACAATTTTAATTAGGGATTTTTTGATTTTTGGGTTCTTTATATATTTGTTGTCTGTTTTGGATTTCGTTGAGGTGGATTCAAGTCTCCGTTGACGAAGGATTACATGTGTATTCATAGGTAGGAATATGCATATATAAGCTCCCACTTTATATATATTCACTCATGGCAGTATGAATATATATAATGGGACTAGGTGTGGTTATATATGGATATGAAAAATGCATACGTGTGTAAGTGTAAAAGGGTATATGCAAGTATAAACATATATCTAAGGAACCCCTTGTGCATATTTGGCCATGCAAATATGTACACAGGGGCTTGGTGTCCTCATATATATGTTATGTTGCATATTCATGCAAGTGGAAAAAAGAATATTCTAGTTGTCATCGAAAGAAAATGTGCCTTGAGGTTGAAGTAGGGTCCCTCTCCTAGCCTTTTTAATTCAAGAATGATTTAAATTTCCTTTAGGTTCCTTCTTAACTCTGTATGTTTATATTAAATTGAAATTCTTGAATATGTGTTAGTTAATATAATTTTTTTGATTGATAAATAAGTCTTTGTTTTGTAATAAAACCCCTCCAACAGAGGTGAGCTGTCTTTACAAACTCACAGTGGTATACCTTTCTTAACATTATTGCATTGATGTTTTTCTTATACTTGATGTTGTTGTTAGTCATAAAAAACACATCGTATATAGAATCATGTAATGGTATAGGGTTTAAATGAATTATATAATTTTATTGAATGAATTGAAACATGAAAATCCAAATTAAACTATGATATTTTTATTCAAATTAGTGGAATATTCCATGAATAAAGAGATGGCTTCTTTGAAGTTAAAAAAAATCAGATATGTTTCAACATTAATTTGGTAAAAAGGCACATTAAAATAACTGGGTTTATGACATTAATTAATATAATGATGTTTATAAAGGATTAAAATTATGGATGGTAATAATGTGTTATTAGTATAATGAAAAATATTATTTTTTGTATATATTCTCACTAAATATAAGCATTATATCATCTAAACAACTCTATGTATGGTGGAATTGGAAAATATGATTCTAGATTTGGTGGAAATCAAGAAAACCTTTCTTCATGGTGAGTTAAAGGAATAAATCAACATGAAACAACCAATATGAGTACCAGTAATTGGGATCCATGACTTGGTTTTATATTGTATAAAATCTTGTATAGAATAAAGCATGTACCGTGATAGTGGAATCAAAAATTTGAATCATTTATCACTTATGAAGGCTTTTATGGTTTCAATAGAGATAATTACATCTACTGAAATAAATGGGATAATGGTACATTCATAAATTTCATATTGTATTTCAATTACATGTTTCTACTTGGACTAGATGATTGAATGATTTAGAAATCTATGGATAAATTTTTGGAGGTCTTTAGATGAAAAATTCAAAGAAATTCATGAAGATATTGTAGATAAGTATAGAAATAGATAATAAGAATGTAGATTTAGTAATAACCCATATGGAGAATATCAATATGATCATCAAAATGGGGGGCATGAATAGATGGGAAACAGTGGCTACCTATCTTTCATTCCACTTCAACTTGACCAAGCCATAAGAACTCACAATGGAAGACGAGTGCCAATACATGGAGAAAGATCCATATTCCTCAGGTGTTGGAATTTTAATCTATACAATGATATGTACTCAATAATATATTGTTCTTATAGTGGTATTTGTTATCATATTCATGTAAAACAATGTAAAGGGACATTTGGATGTCATTATATAAAAACCATCCTATTTGTACATGTCTATTACCGAATATTTTAGTTAAATAACATAATAATACATTCAAGGATCTAAATGCTTAGTATCATAGGAAAATTATTTTCATCAAACACTTGTACATAATACAAAAACATTATTTAGCAACTGGGAATGGATGGAGGGAGGAAGGGGGGCTGTGCAAGCTAGGGGCAGGGTGGAGGGGGGAAGGGGGCAGGGGCAGGGTAGAGGGGGCATGGGCGGGGGGGGGGGGGGGGGGTAGGGTGGAGGGGGGTTGGGGGGATGGGGGCTGGGGACTAGGGAAGGGGCAGGGGGAGGGTGGAGGGGGCGAGGGGCATGGGGGTGAAGGGGGGTGCAGGGGGCACTGTGCAGGCTAGGGGGCGGGGTGGTGGGGGCAGGGGGCGGGGTGCAGGGTGGAGGGGTGTAAGTATGCCGGGAAAGGGGGGAGGGTGGAGGGGGGCAGGGGGCAGGGGGAAGGGTGCATGGTGGAGGGGGGCAGGGGGGCATGTTGGAGGGGGTCAAGGAGTAGGGGGCAGGGGGTAGGGGCATGGGGCAGGGGGGAGGGTTGACGGGTGAAGCTATGGACTGGTTGACAATAGTCCATGTTCGGGGTTTGATACCTAAAAACTATTTCCCCTTTTATTTTCTTTTATTTACTTTATTTATTTTACTATTAAATAATATTTTTCTTGTGTTTTCTGGGCACAAAAAATGCTGGACAGCACCAGTTGATGATTGAATCATACTATTGTTGGAAGCATAAACAAACATCCAGGTTTGTGTTCCTACATTGCTTTAACTATTTTTTTTGTTTTCCACCTTCCTCTTTAAATTGTATGTTAGGCATTTTCTATCTAATTTGAAAGATTCTGTAAAATACATTTTATATGTGAAGGTGCATATACCCAGTGATGGAGCAACATCTTTTAGTTATAAAGCTCCAACCAGTCGCGATCACGCCACAGTCACACCTCGGTCACGCCATGGTCACGTCGTGGTCACGCCGCGGTCACGCCACAGTAATGTCGTGATTTGGACCGGCTCCTGCCACATCCAGCACCCACCAGGCCCCTTCTAGAATTATTTCAGCCCACTTCTACCAGCATTCCAGCTTGCAACAGCCCCCCTTCCACCTTCGAATCAGGCCGCACCATCCCCCAACACTTGCAACCAGCCCCTTGCACCAGCATTCAAGCCTCCTCTAGAACCCTTCGCTCTTGGTCGGAAGATGTTGCCCCGTGGATGTCGATGGACTGGGCCAACCCGCCGTAGTCACACCGCGGTCACTCCGCAGTCACGTTGCGGTCATGTCGTGGTCACGCCGCAGTCACGCCGCGGTAATGTCGTTATTTGGCCCTACCTTGGCCACATCCAACCCACACTATCCCCCTTCCACCTTCATTTCAGCCCGCTGCCACCAACATTCCAGCCCCCAACAACCCCCACTGCCACCTTCGAATCAGCCCGCACCATCCCCCAAACACTTGCAACTTTCCCCCTTCCACCAGAATTCCAGCCTCATCCTGCTCCCTTAGCTCTTGGCCGGAAGATGCTGACCCACAGATGTTGCTAGATCGGGCCAACACACCGCAGTCACACCACTGTCACACCGCGGTCACGCCGAGGTCACACCATGATTTGGCCCTGCTATTGCCACACCCAGCCCACACCAACCCCCTGCCACCTTCATTTCAGCCAGCTGCCACCAGCATTCCAGCCCGCAACATCCCCCCCCCCCACCACCTTCGAATCATCCCGCACCATCCCTCCAACACCTGCAACCAGCCCCCTTCCACCATCATTCCAGCCTCCTCCTACTCCCATTGCTCCAGGCCACAAGATGCTACCCTGTGGATGTCACTGGATAGGGCCAACACGCCGCGGTCACGCCGCAGTCAGGCCGTGGTCATGCCGCGGTCACGCCACAGTCACGCTGAGGTCACGCCGCGGTCATGCTGCGGTCACGCCGCGGTCACACCTCGGTAATTCTATGATTGTCCCTACTCCAGGATGACACCCCGCGATGGTTCGCAATGTTAGTATTCCATGTGTGTTGTGATCAATTTTGAGACTGACTAATCAAAATTTCTTGTCGGCAGGGTGATGACTGGAATGTTTCCATGCCTCCTCCCGCTCCCTTCACTCCTGGCCGGAAGATGATCCCCCGCAGATGTTGCTGGATCGGGCCGACATGTCGCGGTCAAGTTGCAGTTAGGCCACGATCACGCTGTGGTCACACCACGGTCACACTGCGGTCACGCTACGGTCACGCCGCGGTCACACTGCGGTCACACCGTGGTCACGCCGCAGTAATGCTGTGATTTGGCCATTTTCCAGGATGACACCCCATGGTGGTTCATAGTGATTGTATTCCAAGAGTCTTGTGATCAATGTTGAGAGTGACTAATCACAAATTTTGTCAGTGGGGAAACTGCAGAAATGTTTCCCCACATCCTCCCACTCCCTTCCCTCCAAACTGAATGATGCTGCCCCACAGATGTCGTTGGACAGGGCCAACATGCCGTAGTCACATCGCGGTCTCGCCGCGGTCACGCCGCGATCACGCCGCGGTCACGCTGCGGTCACGCCGCAGTCACGCCGTGGTCATGCTGCGGTCACACCGTGATTTGGCCCTACTCCAGGACGACAACCCGCAACAGTTCATAGTGATAGTATTCCATGAGTCTTGTGATCAATGTTGAGACTGAAGAATCACAATTTATGCTGGCAGGGGGATGATCGGAATGTTACCCCACCTCCTCCTACTCCCTTCACTCATGGCTGGAAGATACTGCCCCGCAGGTGTCGCTGGACCAGACCAACACCCTGCGGTCAAGCCATGGTAATGCTGTGATTTGGCCATTCTCCAGGATGAATCATTAAACATTCAATCAAATTTATGTTCATAAATTCTTGAAATGTTTCTTCTGAACATAAAAATAGATAAATCAATGATCCAAATAGACTGAGACAATTCATGATGGTAGGATCTCGTAAAGTTACCTTCTCAATAAGATATTATTGATTTTCTTGTAGCACATTGAGTTGTACGATGTCGTACTAAAGAGTATGAATATATCATTGAAACTATGGATGAAAACTATATTGGGTTAACACATTATGATTAAATTTAAAGAGGTTTCAGTTGTATATTTTGAGGTTATAGATTGATTGGAACAACTTCTACCGTGTTGAATGTGACTCAAAAAATATATTTTCAAATCCATAAAATCTACTTTAGAAATATAAACTTCATTGATTTTTCCAAACTGGTCATCCATTTATAAAAAAAAATCACTTCTTGTAATTGTATTATCTCATAGATTAGTAAGATGATTCTATACAGATTCATTCTCATCTCCATGAATAGTTTAATTTCTTAAATCTTCAAATGATTTTATTAAAGCCTTTAATTAACTGTGAAAACATGAATTTTATTCTCATAGCTTCTTAAAATGAACAATAAATCCTTTGATTATGTATAAAAGGAATCAAAATATTTCTCATCTTATTCATTAGATGATTGGCCTCTAACAATAGTGGGATAGGACTGATATCCATTTTTCTAAATAGAGGAATAGAATGCAGTATCAAAAACCACTTTAATATCAGTATGAATAAACAGTTCCGTGACTATGTAATAATTTATGATAGAAATAGATTGGATTTGGACTATCATTTTAGTGTCAAAGACTACTAGTTGATCTTGATGATTTCTTTTATCATTGTGTTTAACTTGTTCTTTAGTAAAAGTCCTTTGATTCATATTTTCAACATGATTGATAATAAAAGCCTCTTTCTATTCTCTGTTCTATGGTTGAGTAATTTCACTAGATACAAAAACCATTATGTTTTGTGCTAGAACTGTAGTACCCTAAAATGTAGTTTTGTTCCTCTGACTATGCCATGTTACAAGGGCCTCAAACTATGTTTACCCCAAATGTTATTCTATAGATTGAGGTAATATATTTCATGCTCTATATTAGAGATGTTGTATCTAATTATTTTTCTATTTTCTTACAATTGGAAATCTATTATGGACATTGAATTATCTTCTTCTTGAATTTCCACTGAAGGGGAATATCCTAAAATCCCTCAACCCCCCTATATAATATGACCCAATCTATTTTGGTAATTTTCACCAAAAGTTAATAGTTTTAGAATCACAAAATCCCTACAACAGACCACTCAACTCACCTACAATAAACACCATCGATGAAACCCACCATCCTGTACCCTTAAAAAACCAAAAACCATCCACCTACCACCCAACCACAACACCGCTCCCCTAAACACCAATAATTACAGTCATCCAACCCAACACCAAACAAAACCCAACCCTCCTAGCCACTCACACCAGAATAGCTACTGAAACCCAAAAGGCTGTTGGAAAGAACCCATCCATTTACGAAAACCTTCCTCTAGGAACAAAAAAACTAGTCCATACGCAACTCGAACCACATAATACTTCATGAACCTTGAATCCAATGAAACATTCTACAATATCATGGCACCAGACCACCACATTTGACCACTCAAAGACTCTAGAAAACAATATCCTAACATCACCATATGAAAAAGACCAGCCACCAAAGGAACGCCTAACCAGTCAACCACAATCTCAACCACATCCATCCACTAAAAATCCCCTACATGTAGCCAAGTAGAAGGAAAACCACACCCCAAAAAAAACCAATCAACCAAAAACTAAAAATCCCCGCTTGAATCACCCACATTATGAACCCTATCCTCTACAACTGCACCTAGAATAATAACATGTGACTCTATCTCCACCACACTAGAAGCCCCTCTAGAATCATCCCCACACACTAAAATCAGGCATCCTCTACACAAGATCCTTGCATTATAAACATCCCACACCCACCCAACACCATTATAGCAACAAGAACTCCCACAAGAACATCGCCTGCATGACCCACACAAGCTGAGAACCAGCCAAAAAATCCACTCTACATTCTTATCCCTTTCCAAGGGATAAATCCAGCACCAAAAACCCACAATGGGCACAAAGGTAGCACAATAGTATAGGTTTTCCAAGAGGGGGGGGGGATGCTGTCTGGGTGGGGTGGTCCAAGGGGGTTTCTTGGAGGGAGGGGGGTTTGCATGGGGGAGGGGGTGTCCAGGAGGGGGGGGGGGGTCCAGTAGGGGTGGTTCGAGGGTTGTCCAGTTGGGTGGGGGGATTGTGTCCGAGTGGGGTTTTCCTGGGGGGGGGGTCTGTCCAGGTGGGTTTCCAGGAGGGGGGGGGGGGGTCTGTTCAAGGGGTGGAGGGGGTCTGTTGTCCGGGCGGGCTGATGTCCGGGTGGGGTTCTCCAGGGTGGTTGTCTAGGAGGGAGGGGGTGTCCACGAGGGGGGGGGGGGGTGTCCAGCGGGGGCTGTTGTCCGGGGGGGGTGTCTGGGTGGGGTTGTCCAGGGGGGTCTGTCCAGGAGGGGGGTGTCCAAAAGGGGGGGGGGGGTATGTACAGGAGGGTTTCCAGAAGGGAGCGGGGGTGTCCAAGAGGGTGTGGGGTATGTCCAGGGGGTGAGTGGGGTCAGTCCATGTTGGTAAGGGGGGCTTCAGGGTGAGGGGTGCCAGGGGGCATTATGAATCTAATACTAACACCTTTGCTTGAGAACTTCATATTCCTTATCATCAAGGTTGAGAACTTGCAACTCCCTTCTAAGTTGTCCAACTCTTAACTGTCTAATTAATATTCTTGGGTACTCCAACTAACTTGCAAGCAATTTATCATCTGCATATTGGCATGAAAGAACCTATATTCATCTTTTAAAACCCGAGATATTACACTAATCTCAATACACATGTTGAAAACATTCAAGTACATGTAGCATGTTTTAGAAATCAGCCTTGAGATCTCAAATTTCCTCAACTTCTTATCATTGATTAATTCAATTTCCCCACTTAATATCAAACTTTATTTTGTGGGAAACTGCAGGAGTTGGGGGGAGGGGTGGGCTGGGGGTGCAAGGGGGATATCCAAGGGGGGCATGGGGGTGTAGGGGGGCTATCCAGGGGGGTGCAAGTGCTGTCCAGGGGGGGTGCAAGGGGCTGTCCAAGGGTGTTGTCCAGGGGGTGCAAGGGGGCTGTACAGGGAGGGGTGAAAGGTGGGGTGGGGGTGTGTTGGGGGGTCTGCATGTGGGGGGGAACTGTAGGAGTGGGGGGGGGGGGTGGGGGGGAAAGGGGCTATCCAGGGGGTCTGCCGGGGGGGGGGGGGGTAGGGGGTTTTCCATGGTGGTGGAAGGGGGTTGTCCAGGAAGGTATGGGGTGAAAGGGGGATGTCCAAGGGGTGCAAGGGCTGTCCAGGGGGAGTTCAAGGGGGCTGTCCAGGCGTGGCATGGGGGCTGTCTAGGGGGGTGCAAGGGCTATCCAGGGGGTTGTTCAGGGGGGGCGGGGATGTGGGGTTTTTTATGAATTGTCAATCCCTATAGAAACGGTTTGAAATCGTGCATGTAGACCTAAAGCCACCTTTTTAAACCAGGGATAAAGCTATATTGCCACGGTTTTGAACCGTGTCTATAGGCTTTGTGCGGCTTAATGTTCTGCCACAGTTTCAAACCGTGTTAATACCATATAGCCATGGTTCAAACCATGGCTATAGGGATTTACCTACAGTTTAAAACCGTGGCTATAGGTCTTGCCATATAGCCATGACATTACCAGCCACTATTCGTTGAATTGTAGCTATAACCTATATCCGCGGTTTTGGGACTTATATCCATTGTTTGAAACCGTTACTATAGCCTAAATTTCTAGTAGTGTAGCCAGATGCATACCTTGTAAGAATTGTAAAATTTGCGTCGAATATACCAACAAATTCATCATCCTTTTGTTTATGCTCAAGGAACTCCTTTTTCATCTTTGTTCAAAGAATACGATGGATGTACTTATTGAAAAACATGTTGTTGAACTCATCCCATTCTATTGATTCAATTTTATCATTGGGCCTTGTATTATTAATTAGTTTCCACCACTGGTCTGCTTCAGCTTCTAAATGGTAAACATCCAGAATGACTTTTTCAGGTTCTGAACAACAAAGTACGGAATAAATCTTTTCAATGATACTGATCCTTTGTTCAGAAACAAGTGGATAAAAAGACCCACATAAAGAAGGTGGACGTTTCCTCATGAAGGACTTAATAGAATATAGTTTTCTTCTATGCTCATTTGGATATCCAGAATGATTCCTAGCTTTTGTAAGTATAATAATATGATTTTGCACCCCATCACCCATAACATTGGTTTTTTCAGAAGGACAATCATTTAATTGTCCATTACATTGATCAACACGGTTCATTCGGGTTCCATCCATCGTCTAAAACCCAAAAAGAAAAGTGTGAGATGAAAAAATCATGTTAGGGAAAACAACATAATAAAGGGGGAGTACCTTTAATATCTAACATCTTAGGTTTAACTC
Organism: Viscum album; assembly: GCA_963277665.1. NCBI lineage: Eukaryota > Viridiplantae > Streptophyta > Magnoliopsida > Santalales > Viscaceae > Viscum > Viscum album. Next base: position 488,330,583 of record OY728148.1, on the reverse strand, counting down.
TAATATCATTACCTTAATTATAGGACTATAGCCTCTACTTATACTTAACCATAGGGACATCCCTAGACATACCTTACAAATATATCTAGTGATCTCACTATAGTTTTCGCATCCTGGTTTCCAAAGGTTAACTAAACCTTTCCTCTGATACAAACTATAGATACCCAAATATTGACATACATTGACATTACATTAAATTTTGAGAAATACATAATACAAAACAAAAACAAACACACTAGCACTGTAATCATTTAGTGTCTTTGTAAACTCGGAATATAATCTTCTAATCGTGGTGAAAGATCTTCAAAATCTCCTATAATGATATTCCCCTTTTGTTTTTATACCTAAAACCATTCTTTAAATACTAGGGAAATGAAAAAATTGAAGGGTGATCTCAAATTTTCATTATGGGTAAGCAAGGATAAAATAAAACCAATCATATACATTGGAACGTAAAAAACATGAACATAATGTTTAAACATTAAAATCATGAGAAATGACATAAAACATGGCCGTACGTAAGGCATGGATCATAAATAAAAATTAATCATGGAAAAATATCATGGTAATAAAACATGGAATTTTTTAAACCATTAAGAACATGTAATGATTTCAATGGTAGCCAAGGCATTGCTTCCAATACCATCTTAGTGGACAATGTCCCTTTCTGAAATGAGTTCACTCCTCATTCCAGTCCTGTATCACTGAACTGGATTAACTTGTCATTCCAGCCATGTCTGTCTCATGAGATATAAATCTTTACCCAATGAATTAGAGGGAGATATAAGTCTCAAAATCTCATAATGAAATCATTATTACGTGTGCCAGAATAGAAACATAAATCATTCATCATAACCCAAAGAATTAAATGGGTTTCACAAACATCATTCCATTATAACATTATCCATATAAAACAAATGGATATCATTTAATCATAAAAAAGTGAAACCATGTAAATCATAGAGAAATTATATTTCAAACATTCACATATGAAATAATTTCATGATGGAAAAGGGTTTTGATAAAACACTTAAAATGAAGTCTTGAGAAATATGTCCTTTCTTCTTCAAAATCAATTTCTTTTCACAAAATGCCATGTAATTTTAAAAGAAAAGGATTTTGTTGAAAATAGTCATGAAATCTTGTAGAGTAAGATTCATCAAAATAAGGAATTATGAAACCGTAAAAATCAATTCATGCCATATATGATAAAAAACATTTTCCTCGTACTTTTAAAGGAAAAGTCAAAAAGTAACACGTATGGTAAACAAAAGAAAGATTCTATCCATTACACAAAGAAAACGTCAAAGAGGAGAAACATGACTTTAAAAATACATGGAATAATTTTAAAAACTTTATGAAAAACATTTTTATGGGCCTAGATGTAAATTATCACCCCAGTAAATTCTTACATATAAGCAATCTCGGATAAAAATGAGATTTGCAAAATTATCCCATAACTTAAGTCTGATATGCTTCGTATATATCCGAAACTCCTTTATAATGATTTAAATAATTTCATTGACTTATTAACGAATCATATTCATTTTTATGATTTCATATATGGTTCACTTATGACTTTATATTACCCGTTCTTTTGTAAATTCCATGTTAAAGCAACATTTTGGGTAAAATCGTTCCATTTATCATACATGTTTGGACTTGTTGTTCTTGATATTAGTATTACTTATATCATGATTTACTTACTTACAACATGTAAATAATGATTTATATATCATATATATTTAGTATATATATAAATATACAATAGGTAGATAAATCAAATGAAACACACCCTTCATGGAGACGGTAGGCCGTACGTACGCATGAACACTGTTTTCCTTTCCTTATTGACTTGAATCGAAGTAAGTAGATGACACACACAAACACATAGATATATATATAAAAATAAACATAGTAGAATTATTATGTTATATATACCATTATTTTTTATTATATATAATTTATAATCATTCTTGATTGGTTAACAAGGAGAATGAATCTAATCGCATCGTGGAGACGGTAATCTGTACGTACGCACAAGTGATAATATCGTTCCCATAATTATTGAATATAATTAGAGTGTATGATATAATATCTAAGAATTATTATGATGTTATAATATCCATATATAGTTATTCTTTACACCATTAATCTCATCCAAGTAAGGTGGTGGTTGGAAAACAGATTACACCACATCGTGGAGACGGTATTCCGTACGTACGCACGCGCAGTGATTTTGTTTTCCATAGGATGGATAAAAGGTTAAATGGGGTTGTTTAATATTTATAATAACATATTGATGTATTATTTATGCTTATGTTATTACTTTATAATGGAAAAACTTAAGAAGAAGAAGTTGAATAAGAAAGAAACTTGAAAAAATCGGTAGTAGAGATTACCTCTTCTTCGACGCACCTCTTTTAAGCTTCCCCATAAGAGACTAGAGTAGGTCTATTGAGAAAAAAAAAGAACCAATAGAATTTTTATAGTGATGTGGATAAGATAAATGGGCTGGGGTTGGACGATCTAGAAGGCTCAAGGTGTTGTGGAGAGGAGAGGGAGGAGGTCCCCTTTTATAAGGGAGGAGAGGAACACCTTTGGAAACCTCAAATATATTAATTTATAATAAATCAAACCCCACTAAAAAAGCTCCATAAATGAATAATATTCGTATATTAGATGATATAGTGTTAAAGTGTCATCAACCAATAAAATTTATACATGTTGAAAATTTATTTTTAACCTTATCAACTTGATTTGTCCTTATTTAATATATTTAATTTTATTTGTGGTAATAAAATTCTAAATTTTAAATTGTTATAAATAATTATTTATGTGTTGTGAATTTTCCCTAATTGGATTATTTATAAAATTTTAGACCATATAAATTTTAATTTAAAAATTTTAAATAATTTTTGTGATTTTTATAAAATAACAATATTGTAAATTTTGACACTATTCATTTATATGAATTAAAATAAAATCCACACAGAAGATATGTTCAAACTATAATATTAAAAAGAATAATTACATGTCATATTTATCTATAAAATTCGTGAATCATATTAAATAGTTCATACAATATTTATTTTAATATTTTTAATACCATTTATTTGATATTTCAATCAATAAAACAATTTCAACATCACTATTGTGTCTCCTTTAATGATAATTATTTAATCCATAAAAATAATAAATAAAAATACATGATGTAGACAATTATATTAGCTTTCCGGTGATAATTTATGTTTGATGTTTCATGAAATTTATCACTAAATTATAATTATTAAAATTATAATATTTAAGAGAGTGACATGTTGTCACTTTCTTTGGTTTTAATAATAATTAAAATATTTTCATTGTAAATAGTCCATAAAATGAATCTATTCCATCCCTTAGGTGATATGGGTCGAATTATAGTCATCCAATATAATTTTTCCAGGTGTTAGGGTAATTTTATATTGTTAATTTACCCTTAATTACCCGATTTACCTTTAACTGTAGTAAATAAAAATTACCATAGTAACTATTCATAAAATCAAAAAAATAAAAGTAACCTATTAACATAATTTGGACCCACTGAATTTAAATATGGAATAAATTTTTAATAATTCAAAACACAAAAGTTGTAATAATTAATTTAACATTAATCATGTTGTTAAGAAAATGGGTTTTAAAAGTTAAAACATTGACAAAGATTGAAATGTGTTTACCTATGAATTCAATGTAAAATTAATGGTAATGAGATAAATTATATTAATTGGTAAAAATATATTCAATTTATACTTTAAATCCATTAAATATTATAATTTACTCATATATATTATTACGATGAAAAAGATGTTTTTAATTAAAATATAGCGTGTTTTTACAATTCATTAAAATATGAATTTTATGAGAATAATATGAAAAATTTATCCAAAGTAATTTTTTATATCCCGATTCCATAGAAGAATTTTATTTTTTTCAAATTGAACTTATAAACATGTCAAAAAACAAGATTTAATATGGTTGCACCATCAAAAGCCGACAAATTTGCATTTTTTTAAAAATACTAATTTTAATCGAAAAAATTATTTTGTTGTCACACGATGTTATAGAAAATTTGTAAGATGAATAATATTGTAATAAAATAAAAAATTTAGTTAATACTATTCATAACAAATAGTTAATAATAATATTATAACAATATGGTGTTGTTTAGTGGAACCTAGTATTGCGTACTACACACGCTATCAAGGAAGGTCACGATTGCGTGTAATGCAAGCCAAGTCAAGGCTGTGTGTAGTGAAAGATACATTTTTTTTAGTATAACATAATCAAAACTTATTTCATTTATACATTAAAAAAAATCTATAATTAATGCTGTGTAGAATAATTTCTACAAAACGAACTAGAAATTTTGTGTTACACGAGCCAAGAATAGTGTTGCGTATACTGCATGCTAATACGGTGTTGCGTATGGCACAAGAAAATTTTGGTGTAGCATACAACACAAGACATCAATGAAATTAAAAATAATAATTCTCATAAAATATCGGGTTGTTACACTTTTCATTCTCATTCAGGATGTCTTGACCCACCTCATTCAGTGAACCATCATCAATAGAGGCATCCTTCTATATCGGCATCAACTGAAGGCCTCGAAAATAAATCACCAAATGTTTGATGATGATACCATATTATTTATGAATGCTAAGAGTAATTCCATTTGTAGCATAAACATAGTGATGCATGTTTTTTTCGGTGGAGTTCCCAGTTGATTAACAGGGGTAAGAGTGACTTCTATATTTACAAAAGGTGCTCTGCTAAGACAGTGGAGGCTATTAGTCTTTTTCTTGGCATATAGAGGGGGTTATTCCATTTGATTTACCTTAGAACTCACATCTCTCCAAGAAAGATTCATATCCACGGAATCAATGACCTATGTACTAGGATCTCAGATATAGTTCTGAAATTGAAAAATAAATTATTATCATTTTATGGAAGAATCACCCTGGTGAACAATATACCAGTGGACTTTCTAAACCATGGGTTTTCATTCAACAAGGTCCCAAAGTGTGTGATCAAATCCATTGACTGGATCCTTGCCAATTTTCTTGTGGATTTTTTTTCATAGGGGAAGAAGCACTATGTGGCATTGAGTAAAATGGAGAGGCATGTGGGAGAGGAAGGGATCAATGTGCCCATCATGGAGGATACACTCTTTTGCATTCATACGATGTACACATGGAGTGTTCTGGAGAGACATAATCTATGGAGGATTACAATGCACATGAACACATTGGGCCCAAGGGTCTCAATGAAGGTTAACCAGACCTCCCTTTGGTAATTGATTGTCTCTATTGCCAAAATTATTTAGCAGTTCTACCAGTGGATTGTTTCCAAGGGCTATCTTTCCTTCTAGGACCAAGATTGGAGGGGTGCAGTGCTAGTGTTCCTGAGATGTCTGGTCATGAATATTTTGTACAAGGATTCTAGAAATTTCACCGTTTTCATAAACTAAAAAATGGCGTATAATAAGCTTGAGTGTTTCAATCTCATTGAGATTAATATTGATGAGGATAAATGTGTCCTCATGACTTCCTCTTAGATCCAATTTTCATTGAAGGGATTTTATCACATTTTTTGGAACCAGTTCATGTAGGGATCTTGGATGAGATAGTTTGGGTTAAAAACATTCCAACCAAGCTTAATTTACTAACCTCTAGGATTCAAAATATAGCTCTTCCATCTGAAGATAATATTAGGATATGCAGTATTCAGCTTGCGTCCAAATGTGTATGTTGTAATGTGCATAGTGAGGAGAGCTCTTACCACATGTTCTCTGGTAGTGTTTTGGAATGCGAGTTATGGATGCATCATGGGGAGTTATATGCAACTATATCCATGATTGAGACAATCTCTTCCTTTCTTGCTATTTGGTATCATGGTTCTAAAGGTAGAGGCCCATAGAGAGTGCCCATTCAGTTTTGCTATATGTGGGGTGTTGGTGTATTTGGAAGGTGCAGAACAGAGTGATTTTATAGGGAGTGCCAGTATCGACATGTGTTGTTATTGTCTTGGAAAAAATAGGTTATTTTAAAAGAACAATAAAGTGAGGTATTGGGTGGTGATTCATTCCCTTCATCGTTTTCAGACTAGTTCTAGCAAGTTCTTTCCTTCAAATAATAAGAAGGGAAACTGGGTATGATGTCGACCTCCCTCGGGTGGATTGAAACTCAATATGGATGACTCTTGTGTTTAGGAGAGAATACATAGAGGAGGTTTGGTGAGGGGTAGTAACGACTCAGTTTTTATAGAATTCTCTACCAAACATGGCCAAGGCTCTTCTCTTCAAGTGGAGGAAATATAAATGATTTATAGGCTATGAATTCACATACAATAGGGGTTCGATGTATCTGAAATTAAAAGAGACTACTTAATTTTACAAAACACTTTGAATGAGAATGGTGATTCTCCTTGGTCTATTTGATATGTCATCATGAAATGTAAAAGCATAATCAAGAACAAAACTCATATTCATCACATTTAGAGATAGGGGGAGAAGGTAGCATACTAATTGTCCTCGGTGGACTTTAATGGAATAGAGAAGGTGTTTCTGCAGTCTACAGAAAGTATTAAACCTAATGGAATTGACATTATTAAAGGGGATGAATTAGGGCTTAACCATTTCATGCCACCATAGGTTCTTCTTTAGAGTGGGGGAGGGGGAAGGGTTACTCTTCATGCCTTATTTATGTATTTTTCTTTTCTTATTTTTAAATTCACCTAACGATGATGAACATATTGTACTTTATAATTCTAATTCAGTAGTTTAATAATAATAATATTGGAAAAAATAGTTATTTTAATAGAATACATTAGAAATTAGATTTTCAGATATAATTTTTAGTTTTATAAAAATATTTTATGTATTTTATAAATTAATTTGTTAAAATTAAATATTTTATTATTTATAAAATTATATAATTTATTATATCATGACTAAAGTAATAAAAAAATTTACTGGATATGAAAAGGATTGTATTTTTATTATTTACTGTAAAATTAATGTATTTCATAAAATTACCAAAAAATCCCCTTTGAAAATTTTGATGATATTGTCTAAAAAAATAATTTCACCACAACAATTTTCATAATATTTATATTCACATAAATTAATAATGAAAGATGTTTTTTGTTTTACATTTTATTATTTTTAGTTCAAAATCATTTTCCAATGGCCAGGTTACTATTCCTAATAGGAAAGTTACTATTCCCAATGGTTAGGCTACAATTCCCACAATCATATTTCCACCTATAAAAAATCATTAATTAATTCAAAAGTCTATAAAATCACCCCTATAATTATATATTTTAATTTTCTATGAGTTCAATTAGTTTAATCATATTTTTCATTATTTCGATAGTATAGGATTGGGGTTAATTATTGTAGAAGATCAGAAGAATATGAATTTTTTAATTATACTATTAATAATTTATATTTTTCTTATTTTAAAATTTTTCATTTTCATTGGTTTACTTACTGATTAATGTAATGATATATATTAATAATCTTTAATCAGTCTATGTTTATTATAACTTATAATATAATAAAACGAATATATACGTTAATAAAAATAATTTTCAAAAATATGAGTTATTTTTCCCCCTTTAGATATCTTGTCACCAAAATTTCTTCTTATATTCATGATTGAGAATAGATAATGGTGTTTTGTTTCATTCTTTTTCTCTAGTTTCAACATCATATCTTCATATTTTTTGTTCTTCCAAAACACTTTGACACAGTGACTTCTATTATTGCATTGAAATTTATCTATATGATCCATGATCATCACCAACGTATTCTTATACAATATTTCATTCTCAAATTGTACATCCGTTAAATTTGGAACATGTGGGGGATCAAATATTTTTTTCTACAGTTGTGTTACATGGATCATATCATGAACTTGATCCATATTATGTGGAAGTCAAAGATTATCTTCCTCATCTGCTATGTGATCACGTATCTCAATGGGCTATTTTACTTTGGAATAAGGTTTCCATTATTTGAAAATCATAGGACTCTATTAAATGGAGATATAAAGTGTAAAAATTTATTTCCAACTTAAAACTCTATGTCTCATTGAATGTTTTCAGGATAGATCTTCTACCACCTATGAGATGATTTTTTATGCTGTTGGATGTAAGGAAACTTTTCCATCATATTTTTCACATGATTGGGTCTAGAATTTTTTTTATAACATAATATATAAATATAAGAGTATTACAAAACTTCTCATATATTGAATCATGTAGATCCATTTGAACACTTCAGTTGAACATATTGTTGTATGAGAACTCAAATAATAGGAGATGTTTGTACCATCATCTATAAATTCCATTAACATGGACCTCATCATATCCTCAAGAATCATAATTTTACATTAATGTTTTTTATTAGTTTTTTGGTGATAGGATTTAATTAATTCCAATTAATTATTCAGATCATGTTGAAGACTTCTCCAGAATTCAAAAGTGAACCTCGGAGTACAATCTGATATGATCTAATGTGGTTCCCCATCCAGAAAAACCACTTGAATTAAATATATCATGTCATGATATTCAAGATATATGTATTCTAAAATATAAATTTTGTGTGAAACTGTGGTTATTCAATCCACTATATTCCATATCACATCTTTTCAATTGGATGTCTTTGGGAGACTAGTGAAAAATTACTTGGTGATGTTCTCCCATTTCCACATGGGTCTAGAAAATAATTTCATAAAAATAGTAGCCTTATAAAACTATGATTCAACATTATATTGTATAATGACCACTTAATTATAATCAGTGATATACTTGTTTATTTTTTACCACCAGATGTGCTCTCAGATATCACAATACATCTTGTTGCTTTTATGATGGATAGAGAATGATGAGTTGTGTGCATTTTCTGATCGCTATTTATTTTTATCACATGATCATGGAACTAGAATCTCTATTCCAAAATGCTTCATATCATCCTCATCAATATGGAATTCATGAATATTCACATCATTAAATTCTTTTACATTCATTCGAAACTCCAGCCCATCCATTTATTCTTCATTCATCTTATCTTATATAAATGGTTGGGAAATTATTTTAGAATGGTATGATGTATTTCTTACTATTATGATTTCTAGATGCATCCATTTTAAATCCATTAGGATATGTAATTTCTTGATTAACTCCATGTATATATTATCATGTTCTTTTCTACTAAGTTCATGTGCTACATTATTTGACTTTCACATAAGGTAGTGTGTATATAAAACATTATCCATTATTATATATAACCAAATTCAATGATTCATTTCTATGTCCTTATATGATAATAAGTAATTTAATATCTTATGATATATATAGATATCAAACATATCACCATAGTGGAATTTCCCCCCAAAAATTCAAGTATAAGACCACATATTCTTACTCCTAATCATGCATCTGGTTGTTTTGTTGAATAATAATTAATAATCGTGACCATAATTATATCACCATATAATAATTAATGTGTATATAAACCAATCATATCATTAAATTATAATTTTATATCATAAAAAATTATCCACCAATTGGATGTGTGAGTACAGGTACCTTTGCTAGCCTCTTCTTGAGGTTCTTAAATCATTACCCATATTCTTGTACCCAGACATACTTGACCATACTTTATGTTAAATTAGTATGGAATATAAAAAATAATGAGAAAAATATGGAAAAAACTTGTAGTACCTAGCTATTCCAAGAAAAATAAATATTTTCATGATACTAGTAGGTCTAGGAAATTCTCCAATTTCCTTTTTCGTCGATTGATCTATAAACACCCCCCACACTGATGATAAAACTCCCCAAAAATGTTACTTGTGTCATGCAAAAGATAAAATTTCTAAACATAACAAACATTTTTTCTTTTCTCTTTGTCATCAGTATAATCATTATATTCTCATCACAGTCCTCCTGTATTTTGGAATAAATTTTATTTTCATAGATAAATATACAAAAAACCATCAATGTATTCTTTAATGATTTTATTCCTAAAATCCATGATTATTTTTGAGAAATTAGAATGTCTAAAGGGTATCATAATGAACTCGTTGTCTCTATACGTTTTATGAATGGTTGATTAATAAATATATCCATTATTGACCATCAATTGATAATATTTTAAAATAATATCTATTTTAGAGGTGTACTGAGATCATCTTACTTTATTTAACAAGTATTTAATCCTTGATAGGGGATACTTGTTCATTATGGTGATATTTCTGAGCTCATAGTAATATATAAACATCTAAATTGAAGAATTTTATTTCATTACTATGTGAATTAGAGCATCCTAAGGTATTTCACTATGGTGTATATAACCATTTTCTCAATGATCTATAAACTAATTCATTAAATAATATACATTGATCAAGGCCCTAATATATGGGAATATATAAATAGTAGTGGATATGGGTACAAATTCAATTAAAAACTCAACCTCAAAATATTATTGAGGTCTAATAAACTCATTGGAAAATATATAAGTGTGTTCCCTGACAATGCGAATTTCCTCAAGGTTGAACATTCCATCAAATAATCCATTTTTTAAATGAATGTTTTTTATAAGGCGTCATCACCCAAATTATTTTTGTATTTCAACTAGGAGATCCATGTTCATTCGTGATTATTTACCTGAGTAATGGATTAGTTTGAATATATGAATAGATTTATCTTTCCATGTAGTTGATGTACTCTCTATATAATAAGAGATAATCCATTCCAAGTATATAGTTAAATTACACAACAAGAAAGAATAAAATATTCATTAGTTGATTCATCCCATATATGCTCAAAAGAGAGTATTATTAAACATGCGTTTCAACAATTGCACAACTATGTGTTTTTTTAGATTATTCTATTTCAAGGTATGGGGGATGTGATTTTATTGTTCTACCAATCATTTTAGATATAAAGGATTATTTAGATCAACAATCAAATAAAACATTTTACATTATTGGTTGAATAGTAATTGTTCCTTGTATAAATTAATTATAACACTCCAATTCATTTATTTGATCATTAGTTTTTCTACAGGGTACATATCATTTTTTCTGGTTAAAATATTATTTACATTCTATTTTGTCATAGAACTATAATTTGGGAATGTGGACTTGTTGGGTTCTTTTGAAAGTAAGTAATAAAGAAGGGGAATGAAGGTTGGATTCATGAAAAACACATGGTGGGTATTTAGAATACATTCCATGTATCTAATACATGACATGTAGTGGTCTGTCAAGCACATTTCATGTGGTTTAAATGGGTTTTCTTGGAGGAAGACCCTTGATCTTCACAGAACATATAATTCATTTTCACATTGTGTAAATTCCAAAGATGAAATTATCAAATAAGAATTAGGGGCCTCGATTTGACTAGAGGAGGCTGCTAATACATTGCCTTATATAGGGGAACCCATTTGATCATATATTTTTTCTATGGTTCCATTCTTGGATATTAACATCATTTCATTCATTTTTGGTCTCATTGGGTCATTGATAGTAATTTAATAATCCATCTTATGTTGTTATTCATTTTTCATGATATCAATAGTGTTATTTTAGTGCAATATAATATTCTATATATCAATTGTTTTCTTTTATTTATAATTATTCATTGGACCAATCCTGAATCATATGTTGATAATGGATGAGTGTTCTACAACGGATTTAGGATAGGTGTTCTATACATTTTCCCTTACTTTTTTAGTGTTTTATAAGTTATGTTTCCATTTTTCTACACGCCATAATTTCAAATATTGCCCCTATAATTAATTAAACACCCTGAATTAATTGTATAAGACCTATTTAGATCTCCCTCTAGTAACATTGTGATCATTGGATGTTGATAAACCCATCCGTGGCCTCCCATGTGGTGTTTCTTTGTATCTTCCCTATTTTTTACCACCCCAATAGGTGTTGGTGATATTTCCACGTATTTTGTGATTATTAATAAATTAATTGGGAATTAAATTAATAATTATTATAAGGTTATACCACCATATCACTTTTTGACATGATGTGAATTGATTTATCAATTTAGTTGTTAAATATTGAAATGATCTGGATGAACTCATGAAATGTGAATGTTTGTGAAATGTATAATGATTTGAGATGATAAATTGGTTATGGTAATGGATGACTTTGATGATATATATGGAAATTTATTCAATAATAATCCATGAAAATTTCTAATCAATAGGTCTTGAATATGTTATTGGATTTTTTATGAATGATTTATCCTTAGATCATGATTTAGTATGATTCCATGGGGCTTTCCTCTCCTTGGATCCGGATTGTTTTCACTCATGTTGGACAATATCTATGTATATTAACCTTGGACTCCACAAAGTAGTTACATAGTTTCCATCAAGATAGACTAGGGGTCAATTAGGATTCATTGGTCTTCTATACCTTAGATCCACATATTCGTGTTCTGGAACCTGTTTAGAAGCCCTGACCACAATGGTTGTTATTCACAAGATTACATGGAATGGTTGTTGGGTATTTTGACACTTATTTATATGATGTTTCCATGGTGGATATTTATTTATGATTATATATATATCTTTAATGGGTATTATATTTTATTTTTTGGACTGAACAATATCAGATTTATTTAGGTTTTACAACTTCCTTTGTTTATGGTAGCTTGATGATGTTACAAAGATCCATGTTTAGAAGGATATGATCACAATTTAAATTCATTTGTATTACATCTATGTGACATAACTCAAACATATTTTATTCATATTATCGAAAATGTAATTTTTTATATACACTAATGCTGGTGGCTAATAGAATTTTGTCTCAAAATGTTTCTCACCCAACATTATGTACCCTGTCAGATTTCATAGATGCAGGAAGGGACCTATGAATGCTCCCAATGTATGATGCTTGATTAGTTATGCTTAAGACCAAGAATGAGCTAGGATAAAGATTCTATCTAAGGATATATATTTTTTCGTCATTTTAATTTTGAATAATTACTATATTAAATGCATGTATAACTAATTTCCTTCCTTGTATATACATGATACATCATTTTGTATATGACAATTCAATTGGAATTATTTATTAATATTGTTTTTTCTATGATTTACCATTTTATTAGATTATTTACATACATTTATGTTGAATGATATGATTATTAATACTATTATACACTCTGATAGGGGGACATATTCTCCCAATAGACATACAATAGGCTCTCACTATTTGTTAATATCATCACATGTTTTGGGAGGAGCACATGAGGCCATGTGACCAAATGGATCAAGTAACCGTTCCTGGGATCTTGGTTCAAGATGTTACATAAATAGTAGTGATGGGTTATGAATTTCCTTTCCCCTTTTTATTTATTGGTTTCTAGAGCTAATTACCGACAAAGATATGTTGTGTAGTGATCTAGCATGAATAATACTTATACTACTGAGTCAATAAGGTTTTCCTTATGAATTTTCCATTCCTTCATGTTTGTGGAAGATTGTTGAGTTAATATGTTATCCTTATGACTTTAACATTCATTCTTTCTTTTAAAATCAGAAATACCATATCTCAAGGAAAAATTCCATTTATCCTATGTTGTACTTTTATAAGGAAAATTTTCCATCCCCAAGGTAATTTATCATTAAAATGTTTTCCATTGTTCATTATCATGTCTTAGTGTAAAATTTGGTTTCATATCTAAAACCGTGGAATCATATAATACTTAGATAGAGAGAATTATGTTTTCAGACTCTGAATTCAGACTCCGTGTTCTCTGAAATTAGACTCCAAATTCTTTTGAGATCTGACTCCGAATTCTAATGAATTCAGACTCCAAACATTGTATGTTCTGAATTCAAATTCAAATGAATTTAGACTCTAAATATTGTGAGTTCTTACTTTGAATTACAATGAATTCTGACTCCAAACATTGTGAGTTATGACTCCAAAATCTAATGAATTCAGACTCGGAACATTGTGAGTTCTGAATCCGAATTCTCATAAAGATTGAGTCCAAACATTGTACGTTCAAGTTCTGAATTCTTATGAATCTAGATTTCGAATTTCCTTGAAATTCAGACTTTGGAATTTCTATAGAGTTTAGGTTATGAATTCCTCAGAAAACCAAATCCTAATATCCTTGTATTATAGACACCTAATGTGTTTTTGATTAGACTCTAAAATTTTATTTGCTTACATTCTGAATATTTGATTTTGGTTAAAAAACCATATTTTTTCTTACTCTGAATGTGTTTTTGATTAGACTCAGAACATTTATTTGCTTACATTTTGAATATTTTGATTTTGTTTAAGCCACCATATTTTTTCTTACAATTATTTTTTGTTATAAAATGATGTCGTGCATTCAGTTACTAACTAACCGTTGTTTGAGTGACACATGTACCAGTCCCTCTGAAATTCAAGGAACAATATAAAAATTGGAGGAGGGAGCTGACCATTGGCGCTGTGACTATAAATAAAAACACATTTGAAAGAGCTCACAACTATGATGAACTGTGTTGTGACTCTAGAGACTACAAGCTATTTAATTTATTTCTAGAGAGAGATTATCATGATTACTGCGTACAGAACATATCTTTCAGATTTTATTTGTGAAACTCTATTTATTGTTGTGTACAATCGAGGGATTCAAGGGATAGGAAGAGAGAGGTGCTGACTACCTTGAAGTTGAGGGCTTCCTTGTGGAGGAAGATAGAGGTGCCGACTACCTTGAAGTTGAGGGCTTGCAGGGATTGCAAGACAGACATCGATCTTCATATCGAGGGGTTACCCTGGTGTGGTAAGATAGAATTTCTTGAAATTATAAATCAAGGGACCTTTATCCAAGGTTATTGGATACCCTAATCATTAGTTTAAAAGATCATTTACTTGTAACTTGAATTGTTTCATGTTTTCCGCTGCATTTTATTTGTTGAGGAAATTATAACTATATTATACTTCATGATAGTTGTATACACTAATTTAGTAAGATTCTATATGCTTTATGGTAGAGTCATTATCATTGTAAACTTTCATTAGGTTTCATTTTCTGGAACCATCTTTCTGGATTCACTTGCTCTGAATCATATTTCCAGAATCTATCAATTGTGTAGAAGTAAAGGTTTTTTGAATTACCTTGTTTAACCTTGTAAAACATAACCATATTAAAAATTTAGAAAGGAATTTTTTAATGAATACAATTCAACCCCCTATTGTATTTTGAGCATCATTAGATACTACATATAGTATCTATATTATTTCGATCCTAAATTTGGTATTTTTTAGTATATCATACACACATACCATCTCAAAAATTTGTATTAGAGAAGGTCTCTAAAATACTTTGATTCACATATAAATTTTCCTTGCTCAGTTTTCATTTGTCTATATTTTTCCTCGCTTACGAATATTTTCTTTGAATCTGAACTTTTTCGAATAAAATTTGTTTTGAAAGATTATTCTTTATGATGGCAGGAATCAATTTTGGATCCATAGACAATCTCAATCCAACAAGACCACCTATTTTTTATGGTAATGATTATGAACATTGTATAGATCGCATGAAGACATTTATTATCAATACTAGAGTGGATAATTTTGTTATTCTTACTAGAGGATATAAAATCAATGATAAGGAAGTATGTAACTTCACCAATCAAGAAAATCATGAGTATCAATTGAATTATAAGGTACACAATACCTTTCTTTGTTATATGACTAGAAATATCTATATCCAAATATCGTCATGTAACGATGAAAATAGTATCTTGATGAAACTTGAAGTTACACATTTTGGTAATTCTAATGTTATAGAGATAAGAAGAGCTATGTTAAGAGATAAATACCATATCTTTAACTTTCCTTATGGAGAACCAATAAGAAAAGTACAACAAAGGTTTATGACAATTGTAAATAGTTTACCATATATGGGTGAGAAAGGATTTGATGATGAATATCTTTTTGATAAGATCATAGATATTATGCCCAATGAGTGGGAATCTAAGAAGACTACTATTGATAAGAACAAAAAGGCCACTCATATTTTTCTTTATGAACTTTTTGGAACTCTTCTTCAACATGAAACCATAATGAAGAGAGATGCTGATAATGTTAAGAATAAGAATGGGAATGGCAGTGTTGGTTTTACTAAAACATCAAATCACATTAAAGCCAAGACTCCTGAGAGAGTTTCTAGATCCAAATCTAAGAATATTTTTATTCAATCCGAATATAGTGGAAGTAAATCTTCAAAAAATAAGTTATCAAATATTTATCAAAGGATGAAGATGATTTTTGGATAGAATAAATTTCAATCCAGATATAAGAAATAGGAAAGGAAAGATAAGAAAGATTTAGAAGGAAAATGTTATGAATGCAAGAGAGCTTTACATATAAGGCCTGATTGTCCTATGCATAAAAGAAAAGAAAGAATGGAAAATAATTCTGAAAGAAACATAAATAATTACTGCAATGCTAATGATAAGAAATTCTTGAATTATAATGACACTGGGTGTGCCAGTGGTGGTGACTCTTCAGATGAATCATCAGATTACGAATCTTATAGACATAATAATCATGGCCTAATATACAGACTACACATTGACAATCATTGTTTGATGGCTAAGGTACACAATGATGAATCAATGACCAATGTTTCTTTTAAATTCAAATCATAGTAATGATAAATATAATGACTCTTCGGATGAAGAATCTTCTTCTGATGAAGATAATACATTACCTACCTATGAAGAGGTATCTAGGTTTTCTAAGCTCCTAGAGATTGAGAATTCAAAAGTCCTGAAAAATATTGATATGGCATATTGTTGGAATACTATTCTTATTAAGGAAATATCATATCTTTCAAAATATCATGATAAGAAAATTTTTAATTTTGAATTTATTTCAAAAAATATTGAGGAAGTAAATTCTGAGAAGGATAAACTTTCGAAATATCTAGAAAATGTAATTTTTAATAAAAATGTTTTTGAGCCTAACTATAGTACCAAATCAAATGTTTTTAAAGAGAAGAACTTAGTTATAAAACTGAAATCCCTGATTTTTTTCCTTGAAGAATTGGTTGTCAAACTTTACATTAGGTAATAATTTATTTGATAAGATGTATTTTCAAATCTGACAACTAAGGAATAGTTTTGGTTTTTGTTATACTAGTTCTAAACTGATTTTTAGTAACTATTATTTTATTCCTCAAAGTGCTCCATTCTGCACTAAGTGTCAGTGTGGCGGACACTGGGAAAAAATTGTCCCCTAAACAGAATGGAGTCCTTAGGATTTTGTAAAGCTTATTTTTCTAAGAAAATGTGTGTACCTAAAAATTTGCTTTCTGATATTTCTGGATCCAAGGAATTTTGGATTCTGAAAGTATAACTCTTTTGTTTTCAAAAAAAAATAGAGAAATCACCAACAAAAATACTTGGTGGATAGATAGTGGATGTTCCCGACTTATGACTAGTAAAAAAACCATTTTGAAAAGATTATTAGGATGAAATGAGGGAAAGTATCTTTCGGAGATAATTATTAGGGAGAAATTACTAGAATAGGTAACATCTTTCTTCTTGGAAAAACATTACTTTCTAATGTTTCATTTGTTAAGGGTCTTAAGCACAACCTTATTAGCATAATCCAATTATGTTATGAAGGTTACCTTATGAATTTTAGGAATGATAAGTTCTTAGTACACAATTCTAAGGAAGAGTATATTCTTTCTGCCCATAGGCAAGAGAATGTATACACACTAAATGTAGAGACCCGAAGCTTGACGTACATGGACATTACATTACTTTTGCGGAATACTTAGTACATAACAAAAACACACACACAAGGATCGTAATAGTTTAGTGTCTTTGGAAACTCGGAACGTAATCTTCTAATCATGGTGAAAGATCTTAATTATCTCCCATAAATATCTTCCTTTTTTTTATACCTAAAACCTTTCTTTATATCCTGGGAAAAAAACATAAAAGGGTGAGCTCAAATGCTTAGTAAGGGTAAACAAAAGAAATATCAATCACATCATATACATAAGCACATAACTTTTGGAAATCTTAACCTGTAAAAGAGATCATAATTTCATAACCTGGGAAAACTCATGGAAGTGAAATGTAATCACAATAATCATAACTTAAAACATTAAACTTTGTGGAATACACACATAATCCTAGAGAATCATTTCTTATTAGTCAAGACTCATTTCCAAGACTATCTTAGTGGACAAAGTCCCTTTCTGAACCGAGTCACCCTCGTTTCAGTCCTGTTTCACTGAACCGGTATAACCTACCATTACCGCCATGTCTATCTCATGAGATATAAAATCTTTACCCAATGCATTGGAGGGAGATATAGGTCCCACCCATCTCATAATGATACCATTCTTATGTGTGCCACAAAATCATAAATCATACATCATTGAATAACCCATGTAATAAAAATGGGATTCTTAAACATCATGACATCATAAAACAATTCATATACGATAAAGGAATTCATAAAAATAATTCCATCACAACATAATCAAATCAATGTAATAATAGGGATAAAAACAGAACCCTTTATTATCTTATATGTAAAATAATTTTGATAAAACACTTGAACTCCATTCTTGAGGAAAATATACTTTCTTCTTCAAAAACACTTTTCATTTCTTAACATGTCATAAAATTATAACTTAAAGAAGTTGATTAAAAATAAACTTGAAAAATTATAAGGGAATCTTCTTGGAAATAATGTTTTAAAAATCCATTCATGCTGTTTAAGTTAAAAAAAACATTCTTCTCGTACTTTTGTCGGAAAAGTCAAAAAGTACCTCGTACAAAAAACGACAAAAGATTCCTTTCATATCTTTTACTATAAACTCAAAAAAGGGTAAAAATAGATTTAAAAAATTGTAGGTGAATGGAAATAATATTACATATTGAGGAAACATGGATGTGGATAATAAAATACACCCCAGTAAATACCAAAGTATAAACAATCTCGGATAAAAATGAGATTGTGATATTTCCCTTACCTTAGGTCCGATTTTCTTCGTAGGTGTCCGAACCTCCTGTATAATGATTTACATAATGTCATTGACTTATTACAGGATCATATTCATTGTTATGATATCATATATGGTTCACTTATGACTTTATATTACCCGTTCTTTTGTAAATTCCATGTTAAAGAGCGTTTTGGGTAAAATTGTTTCATTTGTCGTCCGTGTTTTGACTTGTAATTATTCATATGATTACTTAGATCATGATTAATTAATTATAGAATATAAAATATGATTTATAAATAATATATATTCAGAATATACATATATATAATTGATCGATAAATGGAAAGAAATACATCGTTCATGGAGACGGTAGGTCGTACGTACGAATGAATGCTGTTTTCGTTTCCTTATTGGATTGAGTGGAATTAAGTAGATGAAATACATATATATACACATAAATACAGTAGCTTTATAATGTCATATATTTCATTATTATTTCTTATATATACTTTATAATTATTCTTAAATGGTTAACATGGAGAATGAATCTCATCGCGTCGTGGAGACGGTAGTCCGTATGTACGCACGAGCGATGATATCATTTCCATAATTATTGAATTGAATTGGAGTGTATGATACAATATATCAGAATAATTATTATGTTATAATAACTATGTATAGTTATTCTTTACACCATAATACCTATCCATGTAAGGTGTTGGTGGAAAAACAGATTACACCACGGCGTGGAGACGGTATTCCGTACGTACGCACGCGCGGTGATTTTGTTTTCTGTAGGATGGATAGATGGTGTTATAGGTTTGTTTCATACTTATAATAAAATATTAGTATATTATTTATACTGATGTTATTACTTCATATTGAAACAACCTAAGAAGAATAAGTGGAAGAAGAAATAAAGTTTAAAGAATTGGTAACGGAAATTACCGCTTATTAGAAGAGCCTCTTTGAGACCTCCTCTTAGGGCACTAAAATTGGTCTTTGAGGAAGACCAGAACCTATAGGATGTTTCTAGGGAAGTAGAGAGGAGAATTTGGCAGGGGTTGGCCGATCTTGAAGGCTCAAAGTTGTGTGAGGAAGAGAGGGAGGAGGTTCCCTTTTATAAGGGAGGAGAGGGGCACCTTTGGAATAACTAAAAATATTATTTTATTATAAAGTCATGTTCGGTTTTAAATAGATCCAAATTGATTTATTTCGAGGCTAAGGTGGGGATGGGACGAAAACCTCTCATCCAATAGAATTTAGACAAGTTTAGGTTTCTATTTTAACCTTATAATTTAGATTTATCAATAAGTTAAATAATATTACTTTTACCATGTCTTCTTGTGTTCTTATACTATAAGGTTAATAAACATACTATAACAAGACAAAAGAACCCCAAGTTGTTAATTATTAATATATATAACCTTATCTAAGTCATTTGGCCGAACATTAGATTTTTATGAACAAAATAACAATTAATAATATAATATTTGTTTTAAAAACTATTTTATGTCAATTTTGACAGCATTTAGTAATTTATTTTTGTGAAAATCATAACAGAATGATAAGTTCGAAAAAAGTTAATTAAATAAATACTAACATATCATATTGACCTAGAAAATTAGTGGAATTCATAAAAAGTCTCAAATTATATTTATTTGGGTATTTATAACATCAATTATGTCAATATTTCATTAATAAGATAATTACTGCATCATTGTTGTGTCATAAATAAACTAAATTATTTAATGTCTAAAAATTACAAATAAAATACCATTATGTAGGAAATCTTTCTAGATTTCTAATTAATATTTACAATCGAATTTATCTTATGTATAACTCTATATTAAAAATGTTTTAGTAAATAAACTTTGATTTTAACTCTTTTAATTCTTCTTTGAATTAAATAATAATAAATGTCCTAATCTAATCCAAGTGGGCCTAAAATGTCATATTATATTCCTAAGCTTGTTTTTGGTCGAATTACACTTTTCCAATAGAATTAGGACATGTCTCAGGGTAATAATAATATCATTTCTACCCTTAATTACCCTATTTACTTTTAACCATGGTAAAAAAGTAAAAAGATACTATTCACCAAAAAATTATTTTCAACTCATTGAACCGCATTTTATTTACTGAAATCAACCGTGTCTCTTGGAGTTTCTAAATTCCATTCACAGAAACGGTAAAATTAAGTTTTATGAAAAATTCATTTTTTTAACTACCACTTAGTGGTTTCACTATTCATCAAAAAATGAAAGTTTCCAGAAAAATACCAAAAATTAGGCCTAAGCTATATTTGATATTATGAACTAAAAAATGATGTCTATTTTACCAAATTCAAAACATATCAGTTGCATTAATTAATTTAAAAACTAATTCCCGTCGTTAAAACAAATAGCGTGTTCTTAAGAGATAATAACTATCAAAAGATTGACACTTGTTTATGTCTGGTTTAAATGTGAAATTACATCCAATGACCAACATTGTATTAAATTGTAAAAATATATTCTAAATATACTTTAAAAACACTCAAATTAATAATTTATCACTATTAATTATTTCGATTGAAAAAGTTGTTTTTAATTAAAATTTAATAATTTTCACTATTCATCAAAATATGAAAGTTATCCGAAAATCACCAAAATTTCACCCTAAGATAATTTCGATATTACGAATCCAAAAATAAATTCCATTTTGAAAAATAAAATTTACAAAATTTCAAAAATTGGTTATTACTATTCCTAACGGCTAGTTTTAATAATATTTCAACAGCATATCGTTTTTTAGTGAAACTCGTTATTGCATACTACACACGCTATTGAGGAAGGTCGCGATTGCGTGTAATGCAAGGAAAGTCAAGGATGCATGTTGTGCAAGATCCTTTTGGTGTAGCATATACCACAAGACATTAATGAAATTAAAATAATATTTTTCATAAAATCTCGCGGTGTTACATTCTACCCCCATTAAAATGAATTTCGCCCTCGAAATTCGTCGGGGTTATAAATTGTTTACTACATGAAAGTTTCTTTAATAGAAACCCACATCGTAAAAAGGGAATACCAAAACCAATATTTAAAAAACAAAAGTATGAAACGTAACGGTTACCCAAATAAACTAATCACTGGGTTTCCACATAGGTGAAAATATGGATATTGAAGAAAAAATCTAACCCTCAAGTTCTCATGGAGAGTGGTAGAGAACATGGATATGAAAATGCCAACAATCACAAATCTATTAATTTGTGATGATCTAGGGTACCATCCGATTCATCAGATATAAGATCACTAGGACAACATTTTTGGTTTTCAAGATCATTTCCCTAAAGTTGAAGAATTTGAATTAGAATAAATACTTACTTTATTTTGGTACAATCTCACAATTGTTCGTGAATTGAACAATTTTCACTTCATCCCTTAAAGAAATGAAGTTGAATTTGTTATTCGTGATGTGTTAGCAGATCATGTGATAGAATGATGGGTCATTCCATCTCTTTCAAACAAAAGGTTAGCAAAAGTTATAAGTCCATCTTATGGTTAGATTAATCGTATATGGTTCCAAAAATGAACTTATAATTCATATATCATACCGCTTAATAAAATAAAACTAGTTTATACTAACCAGGGACTTCTTGTAGGCCAGTGGTAGGCGATAAAGGCCAGTCGCACTTCGGTTGTGGGTTCGATTCCCACAGCCTTGTCCGACGCGATGGGTTGTCGCCCATCCTGCAGGTTGTCCTTTTTCTAAAACTATATTACTATAACATCTCATCAATAATATAAAAAAATGTTTTATCATTAAACAATACTAACTTCTGTCCAACATAATCCATTCCAATCTTTAGGCTTATCGAAAATACTTCGGCCCAAGCTCATAGTATAGTGAAAATGATTACATGAATGCCATCATTTATCCCTCATATATCTTGTTAGTCACAATCCAGTCATGTGAATACCATAATCATGTAATCTCTTGAAAAATGAATACCCATTGAATCATAGTGAAAACATGAGTGCTGTAAAAAGATAACTCTTTCCACATACCAAAATCCAAAAATTCTACATACTCAAACCATGATATAACCTTCCCCTTATATCAGTCATGAGCTCATGAATACTATCAAACATTTAATTTTCTCCTCATCCCTTCATTATGCGCATATCATCTACATTCCAAAAATATCTGAATAACCTTTCATGGATACTGGTACCATTAATCATACACTTGCAAAACTCAAGGAAAGACAACAGTGTAACAATTTATAGATGTCTCTTTATTCCATAGTAGCATGAGATTACTTATACAACATTACACATGATAAACATGTAATCATTCCACTACATTCTTAAACCATTGACCGAGTTCAAACAAATCTTTCATCTCATATATAATTTGTAGTCTCTTCATCATCATCCACATAAATACTACCCATACGACCATACTGATTCTCTTCATGAGACTTTCCCTTACGGCATTGGTTTGCATAATGCCCGTACATTCCACATTTAAAACATTTAACCATTGCTGATGTCGTAGCAATACCATTATCCTCATACCTGGTGTTAACTGAACCTTTTCCTTTACACTTACTGGCTTTGTGTCCTTCTTTTCCACACCCAAAGCATCTTCCAGTTCTTTTGAAGCATTCTCCTTGATTCCTCTTCCCACATGATTTACATAGGGGAAATTGAACTTTCTTACCTCTATGATCATCATGGAACTCCATCTTTCTCTTATTAGCTGAGTCAGGAAACTTACCAAATTTTACTTTATTGATCATATTATGGGATTGCTGATTCGGCATAATAATGATGTTTGGACTTCCAAATCCCATTTCATTTGGTTTCTCATCATTCCATTGTCCATCATATCCTCCATTATCGTGAATCATCTTGTTTCCAGCCATTTTCGAAAACCCAAAATGAATAGTGTTAGAGGCAAAAATCATAATAAAGGGGGAGTAACTTCAATATCTAACATCTTAGGTTAAATTCTAATATTGTTACCATAGTTCTAGGACTATATCCTATACATATAATTATCCTTAGGGACATCCCTAGTCATACCTTAGAAATATATCTAGGGATCTCACTAACGTTCTCACATCCTAGTTTCCAAAGGTTGACTAAAACTTTCCTCTGATACCAACTTTAGAGACCCGAATCATGATGTACATGGAAATTACATTACTTTTGCAGAATACTTAGTACATAACAAAAACACACATATAAGGATCTTAATTGTTTAGTGTCTTTGGAAACTCGGAACGTAATCTTCTAATCATGGTGAAATATCTTCAACATCTCTCATAAAGATCTTCCTTTTTTTATACCAAAAACCTTTCTTTATATCCTAGAAAAAAAACATAAAAGGGTGAGCTCAAATGCTCAGTAAGGGTAAACAAAAGAAATATCAATCACATCATATACATAAGCACATAACTTTTGGAAATCGTAACCTGTAAAATAGATCATAATTTCATAACCTGGGATAACTCATGGCAGTGAAATGTAATCACAATAATCATAACATAAAACATTAAACTTTGTGGCATACACACATAATACTAGAGAATCATTTCTTATTAGTCAAGACTCATTTCCAAGACTATCTTAGTGGACAAAGTCCCTTTCTGAACCGAGTCACCCTCGTTTCAGTCCTGTTTCACTGAACCGGTATAACCTACCATTCCAGCCATGTCTATCTCATGAGATTTAAAATCTTTACCCAATGCATTGGAGGGAGATATTGGTCCCACCCACCTCATAATGATACCATTCTTATGTGTGCCACAAAATCATAAATCATACATCATTGAATAACCCATGTAATAAAAATGGGATTCTTAAACATCATGACATCATAAAACAATTCATATAAAATAAAGGAATTCATAAAAATAATTCCATCACAACATAATCAAATCCATGTAATAATAGGGATAAAAACATAACCCTTTATTATCTTAGATGGAAAATAATTTTGATAAAACACTTGAACTCCATTCTTGAGGAAAATATCCTTTCTGCTTCAAAAACACTTTTCCTTTCTTAACATGTCGTACAATTATAAACTAAAATAAGTTGATTAAAAATAAACTTGAAAACTTCTAAGGGAATCTTCTTGGAAATAATTTTTTAAAAATACATTCATTTTGTTTAAGTTAAAAAAAACATTCTTCTCGAACTTTTGTCAGAAAAGTCAAAAAGTACCTCGTACAAAATACGACAAAAGATTCCTTTCATATCTTTTACTATAAACTCACCAAAGGGTAAAAATGTATTTAAACAATTGTAGGTGAATGGAATTAATATTACATATTGAGGAAACATGGATGTGGATAATAAAATACACCACAGTAAATACCAAAGTATAAACAATCTCGGATAAAAATGAGATTGTGATATTTCACTTACCTTAG
The DNA here is from genome assembly GCA_963277665.1 of Viscum album. NCBI lineage: Eukaryota > Viridiplantae > Streptophyta > Magnoliopsida > Santalales > Viscaceae > Viscum > Viscum album. The sequence continues at coordinate 488,305,094 of OY728148.1, read as the reverse complement.
GCCCGATTTTCTTCGTAGGTGTCCGAACCTCCTGTATAATGATTTAAATAATGTCATTGACTTATTCCAGAATCATATTCTTTGTTATGATATCATATATGGTTCACTTATGACTTTATATTACCCATTCTTTTGTAAATTCCATGTTAAAGAGCGTTTTGGGTAAAATTGTTTCATTTGTCGTCCGTGTTTTGACTTTTAATTATTCATATGATTACATAGATCATGATTACTTAATTATATAATATAAAACATTATTTATAAATAATATATATTCATAATATACATATATATAATTGATCGATAAATGGAAAGAAATACACCGTTCATGGAGACGGTAGGTCGTACGTACGCATGAACGCTGTTTTAGTTTCCTTATTGGATTGAGTGGAATTAAGTAGATGACAAAAATATATATACACATAAATATAGTATCTTTATAATGTCATATATTTCATTATTATTTCTTATATATACTTTATAATTATTCTTAAATGGTTAACATGGAGAATGAATCTCATCGCGTCGTGGAGACGGTAGTCCGTACGTACGCACGAGCGATGATATCATTTCCATAATTATTGAATTGAATTGGAGTGGATGATACAATATATCAGAATCATTATGATGTTATAATAACTATGTATAGTTATTCTTTACACCATAATACCCATCCATGTAAGGTGTTGTTGGAAAAACAGATTACACCACGGCGTGGAGACGGTATTCCGTACGTACGCACGCGCGGTGATTTTGTTTTCCGTAGGATGGATAGATGGTGAAATAGGGTAGTTTCATACTTATAATAATATATCAGTATATGAGTGATACTGATTTTATTATTTCATAATGAAAAAACCTACGAAGAAGAAGTGGAAGAAGAAATAAAGTTGAAAGAATTGGTAACGGAAATTACCTCTTCTTTGAAGCGCCTCTTTGAGACCTCCTCTTAGGGAACTAAAATTGGTCTTTGAGGAAGACCAGAACCTCTAGGATGTTTCTAGGGAAGTGGAGATAAGAATTTGGCAGGGGTTGGCCGAGCTTGAAGGCTCAAAGTTGTGTGAGGAAGAGAGGGAGAAGGTGCCCTTTTATAAGGGAGGATAGGGGCACCTTTGGAATAACTAAAAATATTATTTTATTATAAAGTCATGTTCGGTTTTAAATAGCTCCAAATTGATTTATTTTTAGGATAAGGTGGGGATTGGTCGAAAACCTCTCATACAATTGAATTTAGACAAGTTTAGGTTCTTATTTTAACCCTATCATTTAGATTTAACATTAAGTTAAATAATTTTACTTTTACCATGTCTTCTTGTGTTCTTATACTATAAGGTTAATAAACTTACTATAACAAGACAAACGAACCCCAAGTTGTTAATTATTAATATATATAACCTTATCTAAGTCATTTGGCCGAACCTTAGATTTTTAAGAATAAAATAACAATTAATAATATAATATTTGTTTTAAAAACTATTTTATGTCAATTTTGACACCATTTAGTAATTTATTTTTGTGAAAATCATAACAGAATGATAAGTTCGAAAAAAGTTAATTAAATAAATACTAACATATCATATTAACCTATAAAATTATTGGAATTCATAAAAAGTCTCAAATTATATTTATTTAGGTATTTATAACATCAATTATGTCAATATTTCATTAATAAGATAATTACTGCATCATCGTGGTGTCATAAATAAATTAAATTATTTAATGTCTAAAAATTACAAATAAAATACAATTATGTAGGAAATCTTTTTAGATTTCTAATGAACATTTACAATAGAATTTATCTTATTTATAACCCTATATTAAAAATGTTTTAGTAAAAAAACTTTGATTTTAACTCTTTTAACGCTTCTTTGAATTAAATAATAATAAATGTCCTAATCTAATCCAAGTGGGCCTAAATGGTCATCTTATATTCGAAAGCTTGTTTTTGGTCTAATTACACTTGTCCAATAGAATTAGGACATGTTTCAGGGTAATAATAATATCATTTCTACTCTTAATTACCCTATTTACTTTTAACCGTGGTAAAAAAAAGTTAAAGTTACTATTCACCCAAAAAAAATTTCATCTCATTGAACCACATTTTACTTATTGACATCAACCGTGTCTCTCGGATTTTTGAAATTCCATTCACAAAAACGGTAAAATAAAGTTTTATGAAAAATTCATTTTTTTTAACTACCACTTAGTGGTTTCACTATTCATCAAAAAATGAAAGTTTCCAGAAAAATACCAAAAATTAGGCCTAAGCTATATTTGATATTATGAACTCAAAAATGATGTCTATTTTACCAAATTCAAAACATATCAGTTGCAATAATTAATTTAAAAATTAATTCCAGTCGTTAAAACAAATAGCGTGTTCTTAAGAGATAATAACTATCAAAAGATTGACACTTGTTTATGTCTGGTTTAAATGTGAAATTACATCCAATGACCAACATTGTATTAAATTGTAAAAATATATTCTAAATATACTTTAAAACCACTCAAATTAATAATTTATCACTATTAATTATTTTGATTGAAAAAGTTGTTTTTAATTAAAATTTAATAATTTTCACTATTCATCAAAATATGAAAGTTATCCGAAAATCACCAAAATTTCACCCTAAGCTAATTTCGATATTACGAATCCAAAAATAAATTCCATTTTGAAAAATAAAATTTACAAAATTTCAAAAATTGGTTATTACTATTCATAATGGCTAGTTTTAATAATATTTTAATAGCATATCGTTGTTTAGTGAAACTCGTTATTGCGTACAACACACGCTATCAAGGAAGGTCGGGATTGCGTGTAATGAAAGGCAAGTCAAGGATGCTTGTTGTTCAAGCTCCTTTTGGTGTAGCATATAACACAAGACATTAATGAAATTAAAATAATATTTTTCATAAAATCTTGGGGTGTTACACTAAACATAGAAGACCTTAAGGGCCAAGATCTACCATTCCTTAGTAAACTCCTTTTCATCGGGGGAGTACATTTGTTTGTTAGTTTTCAATTTTTTTGGTAATTATGTTCTAAAAAATTTTCGTAATTAAGTATTCAAAAGTTTTCGTAATGAAGTTTTTTCAAGATTTTTCGTAATAATGTTTTTCATGTTTTTCATAATAATGTTTATTTAAAAATTTTAGTTGTTATATTTTTCAAATCTTTTATAATGAAAATTTTCTTAGTCTAAAATTTTTGTACTCAATTTTGGTATTGAATATTTTCGTAATGATGATTATCTTACTCAAAATTTTCATAAAGTAGATTTTCATAATGATTGTTTATTCTTGTTTTCATTTTTTGTAATCAAAATTTTTGAAATCTGAATTTCATGAAGATGAATTTTTTCTCACTATGAAGAATCTTCCTGGAAATCCAAAAGGTATGTTTTATTTCTTAAAAATTCATAATCATCATTTACTTGCTTGTATTTTCATTTGGTTTTAAAATTTTTCGGATTCATTTTTTCCTTAAATCCGAATGTTTTTTTCATTAAAAACCTCAAAAGATCGGATCCTACGAAGATTTACTTACGGCTATCATTTCAACCGTCAGATCTAATCAAATGGATTTTTAGTCATTCGATCGAGTTTGGAAGATGAATCGTCACTTCAAATGCATATATAAAAGACCCTCCAAGGGTTGTCCCACATCAGATATCAATCCTTTGCGTGCCGATGCTATAAGCCCTTTCAAAATATCGTTCCAAAACACCCAAATTTTTTTCAAATATGAATGTGTGGTGGAGTTCCTTCTCAAGAAATGTCAACTGTTAAGTCTATTTCGGAGTGGAAAATTTATAGAGAGAGGTTGACGCATCTATATTTCTTTTCCAAGTACGATTCTATTATATCCAGGAACATCAGATTGAATGGATGGGAAAGTGTTTTCATATCAAATCAAGGAGCTCACGATATAGTATATCTGGATCTTCTTGTGGAATTTTATGAATCTGTGAGTTTTTATAAAGAAAAAGAGGGGTGTAAATTTTCCTTCAAAAGATTTTTAAAGTCCTATGCCCTTTCATACACCAAGGCTGCTAGCTTGGTGGGTTTGTCTTACAAAGGGGAAGCTGAGTTCTGTTCCCATAAATTGTAGGATGTACAGGTAAGTTTTTTCAAGATGAAAGTTATGGTGTGTCTTGGACATTAAGGTGTCAAAACTATGAATATTGAAATTTTTTCAACAAATACTCGAATCCTTGAATTATGGGTTCAAGGATTCATCATTCCGAGAAAAGTTGATAAGGACACCTTGAGAAAGAGCGATATGTACAATTTAGATTTTCTGGTGACTCTGAGGAAGATCAACTTGATGAAGCATATTTTTATTATTATTGAGAATATTAAGAATCAGAACATGAAAGCTCAGATAATCATGAATCCATCCATACTCACTAACCTAATTGTTTGGTGCCTTGAGTCTTTCAAAATTCCTCACAGTTCAAAGATGAGTAATTGTAAAGTAATGTTAGTATGTGATGATACATTGAAGAGCATAAATATTGGTTTTTCTAAAGATTCCAGAGAATTCTATGAATTTCTAGATGAAGAGGCCGATGTTGTGTTGAAGGATCAAGATGTTCCTGAACAATCAAAAAAAGGAGGAAAGAAGAAGAAGTTGAAAGATGTAGTAGTTGAAGGTAATACCCCAAAGGAAAAAGGAACCCAATCCACACTTCCAATGCCCATGAAGAGAAAGCCTATCCAGATGAGGTTGTATCTAAGTGGAGGGAAGACAAGTAAAATTGAATGGAAAGAAATACACAGTTTGTCTTGGATCCTACAGAAGATAATGATTTAAAAGAAAAGGCAGTTGATGAGCTTGAGAAGCAAGCTAAGGAAATTAATAAAAAGAAGAGGATGTCAGAGGATGAAATTGTTCAATCACTTCTAAGGGATACTAAGAATGCATCATAGAATATCTCTGTACCGAAATCCTTCTTGGAAGAGGCCTTACCTGAGACACTGGGGATGAAATTTCTCACTCTTGAAAAAGTACAAGAAATGATTTTTGAAGAAAAGGACGTTGTGGAAGAAGTACAAGAAGAAGAAAGTAGTGGGGACAAATAAGACCTCATAAAGAAAGTTGAAGACAGTAATGTGAATGAAATCGTATCTGAGATATTGTCATTCCAGACCTCTCAAGCTGGATATTCAAATCTTGCTACTCCTGGGTCAGACGAAAAAGATGAAGATATAGTGAATTATCCCTCTAAGGAAGAAAGTTATAATCATCATTTCATTCGTCCTGAAGATGCTGAGGTAGGAGTTGAGAAGCAGAAGATAGATGAAGATAGAATTGTTCAGTTGTCTGACAGTGAAAAAGTGCCTCTGGATGAAGAATCTGTTCCGAGAACTGATAAAGGGAAACAGGTGATCGTGGATTCACCTATGAATGTTTTTAAGAAAAATTCATCTGGTGGATCTTCAATGTGGAAGCTTGTTGAGCTAGAGAAAGAGCCTTCACCAAGAAAAGTCTCAGATTCAGAATCATTATCCATATGACATGATTTCGTCATTCAATCACTGTTGAATCTTGTTAACACTATTCTGATCATTCAAAGCATTGACTCAAGATGTTAGATGCTCCAACAGAACATGTATCAAAAATCGGATTCAGTATCATTGGTGATGGATAAGTGTGTAAAACTGGAGGCTGATTTAAAGAACTTCTTCATTAACTACGATTCCCATAAAAAATATTGTATGAAAGTGATTAACTGGTCAATGAAAATAGTTTAAGACATGAGAGAGCTTGATGAGTTTCAACATGATGTTAAGTAAGCTTTTGATAATGAAGATTGTAAAATCAAGGATCTCACGAATAGCTTTGAGGAAAAGCTAACTCATGAGAAGAATACTCGAATTCAAGAGGTAAAGTATTTGAATGGAAATTTTTATTCTGTTTCCCAAATTTGGGAGATGGAAATGGATTTTTGGATCGAGATCAAAGAGAAGCTTGTTAAGCAAGATGAGTGGTTGAAGGCTCCGTCAGCGGCTCTGAAGGCTCCTGAAAAAAAGGATCAATTCTTTAGAGAAGAAATCAGAGGATCAGGATCAACTCCTAAAGCAAGTAGAGGAAGAACAAAAGGAACTAAAAGATCTCAAAACCATAGTGATGAAATTGATACCCATGGTGAAGGAAGGAAAATATATCCAATTCGATCTTTTGTTGTATTATTTTCTTGTACAAATTCTTCCTATCTTAATGAAATTTTTGGTTGCACGTTTTTGTTTGGATGCTTTGTACTAATATTTCCAGTCCTATGATTTATTTTATATTCACTAAAATTCTTTTTGAAAATCACAAAGTGGGGGAATGGAAAAAAGAATATAAAGAAAAGAAGAAATATACCTATGTAAGGGGGAGTTTATCTAAGGGGGAGTTTTCATTATGATGATTTATGTATTCAAGATTATGAAAAATCTCATTCCGAAAATCATGAATATGATCCTTAGAGTTACAAATACTAAGGGTAAGTTAGTCATATTATTCCATTCCCATATAACAAGGGTGATAAGTATTACTTTCAAAATCTAGAAACAAAATTTCTAAGCCATTTTATTCATTTTTGTAAGGATGTTTGTGCCTTCCAAAAAGGATGATATTGTTGATTTAAAAAGGTTTTACTTATGATTTTTCTATTCCTTCATGTTGGGGGAATATTGTTTAGTCAATAAGGTCTCCATATGACATTACCATTCATTCTTTTTTTGAAAATCACAAACACCTTATCTCAAGGAAAAACTAATTTTACCATGTGTTTTACTTCTATAAGGAAAATTTTCCTTCCCCAAGGAAATTTTTCTTTACCATGTTTTTACTTGTTCATTATCGTGTCTACGTGTAAAATTTGGGTTTTTATCTAAACCTTAGAATCATATAATACTTATATAAAGAGCATTCTGTTTTCAGACACAGAACTCAGACTCTGATTTCTCTGAATTCAGAATCTGAATTATATTGAGATCTGACTCCGGATTCTAATGAATTCAGACTCTGAACATTGTGATTTTTGAATTCGAATTCTAATGAATTCAGACTCTGAACATTTTGTGTTCTGGCTATGAGTTATAATGAATTCAGACTCCGAACATTGTGAGTTCTGACTTCGAATACTAATGAATTCAGACTCTGAACTTTGTGAGTTCTTACTCGGAATTCTAATGAATTCAGACTCTGAACATTGTGAGTTCTGACTCCAAATTCCAATGATCTCTGACTTAGAACTTTGTATTATCAGGTTCCGAATTCTTGTGAATCTAGATTCCAAATTTCCTTGAAATTCAGACTCCAGAATTCTATAGAGATCAGGTTTCGAATTCCTTAAAAAACAGAATCTGAATATCCTTGTATTATAGACACCGAATGTGTTTTTGATTAGACTCCAAATTTTTTTTTCTTACATTCCAAATATTTGATTTTGATTAAGAAACCATATTTTTCCACACACCGAATGTGTTTTTGATTAGACTCCGAACTTTTATTTTATTACATTCCAAATATTTTATTTTGGTTAAGCAACAATATTTGTTCTTACACTTATTTTTGTTATAATTTTTTTTCATGATTTCAGTTACTAACTAACCGTTGTTTAAGTGACACATGTATAGGTCTCTCCAAAATTGAAGGAACAATATGACCATAGTAGGAGAGATCCAACCATTAGATCTGTTCATATAAATAGGATCTCATTTTAAAGATCTCATAACATTGATGAACTGTTCTATGACTCTAGAGATTATATGTTGTTGAAGTGATTTCTAGAGAGAGACTCTCATGTTTAGTGCATACTGAACTTATTGTTCAAATTTCCTTTGTGAAACTCTGATTATTATTGTGTATAATTTAGGGATTCAGTGGATAGAATGACAGAGGTGTCGAATACCTTGAAGTTGAGGTCTTCCTTGATGAAGAAGATTGAGGTGTCGACTACCAAGAAGTTGAGGGCTTGTGGGGAGAGAAAGAAAAACTATGATCTTTGTATGGAGGGCTTACCCTATTGTGGGTAAGACATGATTTCTTGAAATTATACATCAAGGGACCTTTATGCAAGGTTATTGGATACAATACTCTTTGGGTTAAAAGATCATTTACTTATTACATGTATTGTTTCATGTTTTCCACTGCATTTTATTTGTTGGTTAAATTATAACTATCTTATACTTCCTTATACTTGTATACTCTTATTTAGTAAGATTCTATATGCTTTATGGTAGAATCTTTATCTTTGTAAACATTCATTATGTTTCATTTTACGGAACCATCTTTCGAGATTCACTTTCTCCGAATCATATTTCTAGAATCAAGCAAGTGCGTAGAACTAGAGGGTTTGTGAATTACTTTGTTCAACCTTGTTAAACATAACAATCTTTAAAAGTTCCAAATAATTTTTTTAAAGAATAAAATTCACCCTCCTCTTGTATTTTGAGAATCATTAGATACTACATATAGTATCTATATTATTTCTATCCTACAATTGGTATTATAGTGTATATCATACTCAAATATCATCTCAACATTTGCATCCTTCAATTATGGAATTAAACCATGGGTGGTGCATTGGGAGGTGATTTCAATTCCTCCATCATATTGGTTGGATTTATCAGGACTCTTCAACATTCATTATTATAGGGGGAATATGTACTATAATGTATCCTCTTCTCATTAAGGTAAAAATTATATTTAATTTCTGTTAAACCCTCATTACGATTAACTTTTGGTTTAGACCATAATGAATAAGATCATATGATATCTGTTTTCATTTGAGAAGAATGTAGTAGGTGGGATGGAAGCTTTCACCAGACCAAATACATGATGTGTTTTAAATAAATGACGTGTATTAATGATATGATTTGTAATTTATTGGACAGACCACTTTCACTTTATGAATTAGGTTTTCCTGAGGTTAGAAAAAAACCAATGCATTACACACTATATAAATTTATATGTTCTATAAATAACGAGGAAATTTTTTAGAAAAGGGTTAAGGGGATAATTTTGAAAGAACCCCATTCTTATCCCATATATATTTATACTCACCTAAGAGATATCCCCTATTACTTACCTAGGATTCTCTAGTTTTCCTCATTCTGATATTACATTTAGTCATCATAGGTCACATTACATATTTAATTGTAATATCCAAAATCCCATTTTATTCTTTATTACTTTATCTGTCCATACATGTCAGTATTTTTGGTATAATCCCATATGCCTTATTTTCAGGTATTTCATAAATTTATCCAATTTTAAAAATTATATTTTGATTCCTAAGCATACACTTGTCATAGAGAGTGCTACAGGAATATTGTAGGAGGTCTAGTCCACTTCCATAAAATTATAATTCTGATTTATGATGTACATTTGTAGTGTATGCAGGACTCCTTCAATGTCTCCTCCATAAATTATAATTAATTAAATTAAATATTACTCTCATGTGTACTAGGACCCTAGATACCTTAAAATAAATGTTGTGGCGTGATTTAACATGACATGACACACCCCATGGGGGAGCCTACCTTAATGGATTGAGAGTCTTATGACTTAGAACCTAATTAAATTACATTATGGAAGGGTGTGTAAATAACCTTGAAATATATATATTGGGGTTTTTTGAACTGAAAGAGATGATAGCCCATGTGTTTAGGCCAATATACATTACATAATAGATTGTTTTTTAAATAAATGATTTTACCCAATTGATTAATATGTGATGCATACAAATCCATGAAAAATCGTATGAGTTCTTGATAACCAATCCATACCATCAAGTCAAGCTCAGGGAAATACAAGGGTCATATATTGAAAAAAACATGGATATGATTACTATTCCTAATAATTTGAATTTAAAAAATAATTATAATTATAATGGGAATTATATTTGGATCCTTTATAAGTTTCCTTGTACGGTCTTACCAGGATGATTCATTCCTTACCCATTAGAGGTAGAAGTTCCCTATGGGAATTAACTTAGATGAGATCGGTGGTTTGTATGTTTATATCAAACCATGATTGATAATTTCTCCACTATGTTGTATACCAGGGAAGATATCAGAGGGTAATACATTACACCATGATGAGTGTGATACATGGTATTCCTTATTCAAATCGCATTCTATGGGATCTTATGATTCTGGGTATAAGCAGTGCTCTTTGATTAATACATTGGTTCAGTTTTACAAATTCCCTTGGATGGGCTCTTTGTGTCATTTATTAAATTCTTGGAATTTATTTTATATCAAAAACTAATATAGATTAACTATTATCCTAGGGACTTTCCCACCAAGATAAATAAAAAACATCACTGCAATAAATTGATGATAGTTATCTTCTTGATGACTCATTCATACATCTATATCATACTTGTACATGTTGAAATTGGTTCAAAGACATATAGATTAGGTTGAAGTAGTAACTTTTGGTCATGTATCCCTAGAATAACCATTTATGATATGTTTCATTTATTTACTACCTTAATTTTATTTTATACTCATAAACTACTCGTTTTTATGCATAGATTAGATTGTTGTAGGTATGGTTGGTTGTGGACTACTCATTATATTTCACACCCTATTAGGGATGCCTATGGTACAAGAGTAGACTTCGTGATTTTAGGAGTATAAAATGAGAATAACATAACTTTTGGTGATTTATTTTTTGTACAATGATTGAGTGTGGGAGTAGATGATTGAGCCCATTATTGTGAAGCCACTGGAAAAAAATTCTGGTCCCTTTTCCATTTTTAGTATATTGTATAACCTTATTTCCATATATACAATGTAATTCAATTTTTGAATATAGTAATGGAATACTAATCATTTTTATATGATATTCATTCATCTTCCACCTATAGGTAATGTTGGATGATTTATTATTCTTCCTCTACTAATTATTTGTTACCATTTATGCTACTTATCATCATTTTCTACCATTATGCTATACTCTAACCGTTATAGAATAAAATTCACATTTTCAAACAATAGATCCTCACTTCTAGTCATATGCCTATGTAGAATGGGGAGGCACACATGAGGTCCCGTGGACAACTAACAAGGGAACCCACTTATTGGATTTTGGGTTGTGATGCTACAAAGTGGTATAAGAGGACGTTTTCCCCCTTTCCTACTATTTTTCTACTAAATATATGACAAGGGTGTATCAAGATTATGTAATGAGCCTATTATGGGAACTATATACCCTTTGTATAGGGTAATTCCAAATTACCAAGAATGATATAATGTTGTTATTGATCTGTAACTGTTATCGTTTTACTAAATTCACCAATGGTTGAAACACATGTTTTGTGACATTATTATTGTTGATTTTATTATTATGGATTTTATCTTCGTATGGTATACAAAGGATTTTTTTATCTAATTCATCATTATAGGAACTTAAGGATTCACATGACATGTATTATTCAATGCCATATTTATATTACTCGGTGCATTGTATGAGTTTCTGTTTATAATTGTGAGTTGTTGGAATTTTATATATGGAAATGTAATAATAATTCTTATTGTGATAAATTAATTAGATTAATTAAGTTGTATACATCAATGTAAATAGTTTATTACTTTATATATTTTTTATTATAATATAATTTACCATTTATTTAAGGATTCATCCATGAACCACTAGTTATATACAGTGAAACAGTAGTTGAATTTATTTCTCGAATACCAATTTTATTTTCTGATGCAAGTAATTTTATAAATTGGTAACGATAGTTCATTCAGTCAAATTATTATACAAGAAATGTCACATTATAATACTTGATGTCATGATCAAGCCATAACATGACACACCAATTCCAATATTTAAATGGTATGTGACATTTAAAATTGGTAATAGTTTGGCATATAACTAGAATGTGATATGTACATGCATATAAATAAGTAGGAAAGAAAATATATTAAAACAGTTAAATCTAATAACTTTTTATAAATGGGGATACATATTTAAAATCAAATTGTGTCTTCTACTATTCCTTACAATTGAAACTATATATATGAGAACATATGTTTTATTATACGATACCTTGACCATGACACATCAATTGTAGTGTGTGATAGCCAGTGTCTCTTGTGGCTTCTAAGACCCATCTTATCACATATACCTAGATGTATGAGTATATCGAGCTATATAACTCATTTATGTGAATGATATAGACATATCCATTTCTTCTATCATTTTTCATATGTATTAGTAAATAATATATATGTCATGTGTCTAAAAACTGAAGAGCAATTCCACGAGGACATCTTTAAATTATGCCCTAGGAGGGTGGTGACGAACATGCTTCAGAGGTGGTGGGAATTGAGCCACCAATATTACCTCATATTGTTCCACATAAGGCTCTACCTATTCATTATGAAGTGGGATCCAATTGATAGTATTGATAAATCCTTTAAAACACAATTAATTCTGAATAAAGAACTCCACAACAAACCAATACTATGGTAGAGTTGACAAGGGAATTCTAGTAGTATCACCCTTTCAACTTCTTAGGGGATGGAAGTCCTTAAGATATTGAGTCATGTATAGATTTGATTGTACTAATATTGTATAATATAATGACTCCTACATTGTAGAGGGTCCTTCTAACCACCAATATGCTTCATGACTCTACCATGAATTGTTTGGATGACATATGTCTGGATAATTTTCATCAATGCATGTTTTAGGAACTCATCTAGATAACCTACTAAGACTACTTATTTTCATGGACACCAAGAGGGGATCATGTTAGAGTTATGATTCTTATATAGTATGTTTATATGTTCGTGATATATTATTAATCTTCATTCACTAAACTTCATATTTTTACGCAGACATTGACTTGTGATGAGTTTGAGAATAAAAATGGTTCAAGGATGGACTTGTGTTTTCCACTTGATCAGGTGTGATCATTTTTTTCCTACCCAAAAATTCATAGATTGTGAACAAGAACCTCATCACAAAAATAAACCTGAGGGTAGTAAGCAATGTGATATATGGATTCTCAGTATCCAGATATGGATATGCTATGTCCAGTGGTATGAAAAATAATTTTTATGACACTTACAAGAGGAATGCTAGTCAGATGATGCACATTGAAATTTTTTTGGTTTCATAAAAATGTGTTTTAAAATGACATATAAATCCATAGTGCATGATGAACCCAATAAAGTGAAGATATTATGGAAATATGGACCATATTACGTGGTTATTTGAAATTTTACCTCCAGTTCTTAGTGATAATATACCTGTATTGAAACCATATATAGCCACTAGATCTGTAGCTCTAAACTAGGCATGGATTCTGTCTTCTATAACCTGATCAGCCTGAGTACGCAATCATTGAAATGATATTCAAACAACATTATATGTAGTGTAAACTACTCCAATGGAGTAGAGTTCATATACTTCAACAGTTAGAGGTTGTATTCAATTAAATCATACATTATATTCATTAATGTTTGATATAGGTGTCTGAAAATTTTTTACATGAAAAAATATAATTGAAATTTTGGGCCTTGAAATGTAATAATTATATGGTTTTATATCTCTTAGAACATCATTAGTTGTTCAATAATAGAGTACACACTACTCCATGGATTTCCCTCCTGATTTGGAAATATATATTTTACTCCAGAATATTTTTTCCATAGATAAGATAAGAGTTTACTATATTTTGGTGATTGAGTAGTTTTTTTATCCCATGCACATGTTGACAGTTATTATTAGAGGGTGTCCTTCACATCACATGAATGAAGCACCTACGTTCCTAATGGACAATGGAATGCACATATGAGATGATCTGGACCTAATCAATTTTGGATGGGTAGAGTGATATCCTAAATGGAATCTATATTTATGAGATATCAGGTAACACACAATTTGGAATTCCATCCATTTGTGGACAATTTCATGTATGTTTTCTATTAGGAGTTCACTAGATTTTCTCTTATAAGAGGGGTTGGTTTCACTATTTATCTACCCCTAGGAGCAGAACTATCATCCATTCCCCTTTAAAATATGACACACAAAGAGATCTACGAACTGAAGATGTTGTTAGAATATATTGATGAAAATGGTTTTATATGACCCGGTACTTATCCTTATGGTTATCCTAGGATATTTTCGAATAATTAAAACAAGAGCCATATTATTTTCATGAAAAAATTATAGTTAAAAAAACTTACAGTTGAGAACCTAAATCCATTTCTACATAATAAAGACTAATTTCACCAGCTCTAAGGAGTGATTTTTTCTTAAATATTGACTTGAATACCTACTATCCTCAAGAGAATGTTTGGACATTATTCATACCATGTTAAATGATCTGAATTAGATAACAAATTTATGAGTATTTGGTTATGGTGTTATAACCTATGAACTTACCAGTAGTTTTTATGGCTATAAGGAATCTAATTTTCCACCAGTATTTTTATTCATTTGTGACATTATTTTTGGATAAAATCATGGTGTTTTATAATTCATGAAAAAACCATGAAAAACACATTGAGATATTGATTGCTCCACCCAAATAAGACTAGATATATTATAATATCACTAAATTGCATATTTTCATAAAAAATTTCACTTCATGGTTAGAATCATTTTAGAGGTAGGTGTATCTATTATTATAGATATGTTTAGTGTTATAACTCCATGGGAACACAACAAGAGACTCATTGAATTACAATGTTTCTTGAGGGATTGATGTCTATTAAAATAATTTTATTTAATACATTTCATTCCGATAATAAACTCTTATGGGATACACTAAAATGGGTGTGAATTTCTCATGGTATGAAGCCTGTGAGACAACCTTTTGGGAGTGGAAAGGGTGCCTGAAATCAATTTCAATCAAGATTATTCCAAAAATAGAAGGAATCTATAATGTTTATTGTGAATCAACAAATAATATTCTAGGAGTAATTATTTTTTAGAGATATCTTTTCGTAGCATACTGCTCTCTTCAAATGAGACCTTAGTAGTGGAATTACCCAACAAATGATCTCGAGATAGCAATCCTGGTTCATACATTACATTATTGGGTGGAATTTATTTTTGGTGTGCATTTAGTTATTAATATTGATAAAAAATGTTCCCAATAAATTTTCACATATCATGAAATGAATATAAGGAATCAAAGGTGGGTAAAATACCTATATTCTCTTAACATTAAGCTTTCTTATATAACTATAAAGGTAAATGATGTGGATAACACCCTATGCCAGATAAAAAACAAACATGCCTTCTAATAGGATGGTTGTGAGTGGTTATTTGTTGATCTATTTTTTGAGATGCACTTGAATGTTTTTGTATTTCATGGAAATCCTATTTAAAATATTTTGAAGTGAAATATCACTGTCTAGAATTGGTATGGATGAGATAGTTTTTTTCCTGAAGCCTTAGTCCTAAGGGAAATTGTATCAGATTAGGACCCAATTCATAGTTTGGAAATCGAAAGGGATGAGATTCATCACATAAATGGATATTTCATGGTCCCTCCAGTCATATAATGGAGATGATTTCATTATATCATGCCTAATTCACGGAAGTACACAACATGATTTCCAATATGTAATGATACATTCATTTTCTATATTGGTGGTTGAGTATGAAGAGGGAGATAAAAGGTTTTCTTACTTGATACTCACCCTGTCTATTGGTGAATAATAATCACCAATGATTTTCTATATTTTTAAATCCTCAATAAATTCATGATTAGAAATGGAAGAAAATCACAATGAATTTTATGATTGGTTTTACATGATCCATCCGATTCATCAATGTGTTACAGGTGACCATCGACATGTAAAATAAGGCCAAACAATTTCTACCAATCCAAGAGACCATTTTTTGTTGATGATTTCAGAAGGATTTATAACCATGATATTGTTCTCCATCATAGTGTTCCCCATTATTTTTACCTAATCAATGATATGGGATCTCACCATGGTTCTATAAGTGGTTATATAAAGATATAGGCTTAAATTTTCTTTTGATTAAAAAATATCACTCTCATTCCAATAATAAATCATTGTGAATGATACTAGTGTTATAAGAAATTATCCTTGCATGAATAATTTATGTTTATGGGTTCATGGGATAAAAAGTTTCCTATAGTTGATATTTCCTAATATTACATCTTTTAGGAAATGATTCATATGGATCCTTCTGATACCATTTACAATATTCCATTCCACTGTCTAATATATTGGTTATAGGTAGGTGAGGACACAATACATGGTCCTCTTCTAGTTCATGAGACTTTAGTGAAGGGTCACATGATTCAGAAAATTATGCATATAACTAAATTTATGTGTATTTCTTGTACTGATTTTCACTTCCAACATCTGGAGTTTGAGGTGGGACATAATGACAGTCAATGAGTTTAACATAGATTTGGTCACAAATGGATTCAATGATACAAAAATCTATCACCCCATTATTTTGGTCCTTTTGTGATCTTAGAGGGAATTAGGACAGTAGAATATCAGTTTTCATTACATTGTAGATATCAAGTCACACACAAAATCTTCAGTGTGTAATGTCTTCTCTTTTATAATTCCTACCCATCTATTTAATTTAATCTAAATGATACAAAGTTAGTGGTAGATGCATTATTTGAAGAGAATTTTATGTGTGTCATTGATAAGTGTGTGAAGGCACATTGAGGAAGGTGAGGACGTCTGGTCCAGGTCCTATAACAACATGAATGTGTGCAGAAAAAGTCAAAGTACATAGAGGTTGATGTACATTTTAAATTGTCAAACACATTATTAGTTGACTTTTTACAACCCTCAAAACTAAACCTTAGGGAAATGTTTTTTTAATGAGGGGAGGTTATAACATCCAAAATTATCTGACAGGTATAGATTCTTTTAATTTTTTCTTAAAAAATAATTAAATTTCCCTTTTGGTTTAGACCCTGGAGACTTAGACATTAGGATATTAGTTTTCTTCAATGACAAAATTTCATGGTAGGCTAGATCTTGGATATAAGCCAAACACATAACCTATAATGGCTTGGCCAGCCCCCTTTCACATCATGAATTTGGTTTTCCTCAAGAGGGGGAAACCTAATATTTACCTTCTTTTTAAATAAGTCATATCATTTTATTAAAAAATGGGGTATAAGTTCAATTTGATAGAATCCAATTATTCTACCCCACAGATGGCTAGTCATGTGAGAGGCCTCACCCAAACTTATCCTAGATTCCTCCTTTTCTCATTCAATATAAATCTATTTCCATGGATGTAGGTAACATTGGGTCAAAATGGAAATATCCTAATTCCTCTTCCATCCTTTCTCAGTTTATCTCTATATATTTTTATTTATTTTTTTGGAATCTCATAATCTCTTTTCCTATGTATTTCTTCTATTTTTCTAATTTTCCCCTTCCACCTTGATTAAAGAGAAGATAATGGATGAGGACTGTGTTATAGACATATGGTATGTGGTATAGTAATTTTATTTTAAATATAGTGGTATTTTATTATGCATCATTGTTCCAGACTCTGGACATTTTTTGTGTCACATCCATATTTCCTAATTAACAAAACTAAATATTACTATCCTCTATAGAGGGACCCTAACTACATTCAAATCAATGTCATGGGGTCTTTTACCTTAACATGAGTGACCTATAGGTTTTCCTCCCTTAAATTATGGAGAGAAATAGGGATTGGAACATAATTATTTATATTTATGTATGGTATTTTGAATCACATTGAAATATATAAATTAAGTTTTGTTTGAATTGAAAAAGATGAAAGTCCATGTGTTTAGACCAATATTCCTAATACCATGTTTTTTTTGAAAAATTGATATTACCAATAATATTATGTTAGGATGAATATAATTCCTTGTAAAATAGTACATGTTATTGATAGATAAATCAAATCGTAATGTAGATCAAGGGGAGATGAAAGGATTCCTACATAAGGATGCACTAGATGGTTTATACATGTTTTATAATTAGAAATATCAAATAAATATAAATTTTCCATGAGTGGTAAATTGATACAATATTATATTTATTGGATGGTTTAATTGGGTGGATGATTTACTTACCCATGAGCAATACTAGTTCCCTAAGGTGTTATGTTAAATGGGCTTTGTGGGATGTATCGTAACACAATGCCTTGAGCGATACATGGCCCCTATATTGTATACATGAGATAAAATCAGAGGGTCATACATTACACTACACTAAGAGTGATACTAAGGAATCCGTATAAACTTCACCATAGATATAATATTATGGTGATGGGTATTATTAGTTCTCCTAGAACAATATTGGGTTTCTTTGTCTGGATTTCCATTAATGAGATCAGGATACAATTATAAAATTCTAGGAAAATATTTTATATCAAAAACTAATATGACATAAATTTTATCCTATGGATGCATTCTCTAGGCCATATAACATGATTGGGTATGGTCATTACACAATAAATTTCTTTATGATGACACATTTATACACCCATATCATGACAGTCTTTGTTGAATTCTATTCAAATATATCCAATTTATGACAAACATGGATGTTTAGTTCAGTTTCTCATAAGGAACCTATTGGTATGTGTTTTATTTATTTACATCCTTGAGTTTATTATGTACATGAACACTTCTCATTTCATATGAATAAACTGTATAGTTCTAGAAATCATTGTGGTGTCCTACTGATTGTAGCCCACAACTTGTTTGGGCCTCCTCTAATACCTTAACATAGTTTATGACAATAATTGTATACAATGGGACACTCATATATTTTGAATATAGATCTTTGGTACTAGTACCGAGTTCTATAGTAGATGATTGAGCTTATGATATTGATTGTACTACATGTATATTTTGGTCTTACAACATTTTTTATCATGTTGAATAGTAATGTTTCATTATATCCAATATACTTCCATTTTTTAATATCATCATGGATTGATAATCAATTTTTTATGTCATATTGATTAACCATCCACTTGTTGGAGATGTTTAATTATTTATTATTAATTCACTACTGATTGTTTTTTACTATTTTTGATGCTTATCATTATTATCTATCATTGTGCTTAATATGGATCTGGGATGAATATTATCTACATGGTCACATCCTATTTCCCCACTACTATTTAGTAGCCTCTAGAATATGGGGATGTGTGCTTATGGTTATGTGCCCAACCGGTTCATGACACATCATAGTGGATTCCCGAATGGGATGCTACATCTCTCTAACATGAAGTATATCCCTATCCCTTGAGGCAACTCCAATGAATCTTCACCCCATATTTTTGATTTTTTAGTGGTTGGATCCTCTTTTTTATGTTATAATTTAACCTACCAACATGAAACATAATTTTTATATTCTTATCTCCAAAAACATTGAACCATTCACAATACTCATATCTAAATTGAGGGCACATCATAACACTTATTCATAAATCTAAATGTCTATCATTGCTAGAATATTTCAATGTTTTTGTTTAAAAACAACCAACGAATCAATCTATTTTTCGTCATTTTTGGTAAAAAATACCAAGGATTATCTCATAAGTCATGTGAAAAATCCATTGTAATCCCTAATAGATTCAAAATAATTTTACTTCCCTCAAAAACATATCTGTAACTTTTATGGAAATATTCCTAGGGATATAATTATTATGTAATATTTTATTAATTTTTCCTACTCTATGTCTTCAATTACCTCATTCGGCATGGTGTTCATTATTAATTCCCACGATTTATTGACTTCTTCCTCAGAATTATTAATGGCCAATGTCACATTATACTCAGAATTATTGGGAACAAAACATATCTTCTCTATTGTGTGAACATACTATTCATTGAAATATTTATTAAAATAACAAAAAAAGGTGGTTATTGTTATATAAAATAATTGATATCTAGTTTACCTGTATTGGTATAAGGCAGACATTCCACAAGATTCATGTTATCGTATTGATCCCGATATGTCATGGTATGAATCAACATAAATGTTAGAACTCCACCTACTATTTAATTGTGGATTTCATTAACATAATTTTTTCATTTCCTCTCACAATGTTTATTGATATGGTTTATCCTATATATCAATATTTTACAATATATAAAACGTTTTAAAAAATTATAAGTCAATAAATAATGAATATATAATTTATTCTGATGTGAAAATTAACTATAATGTTGTATCTTATGGTATCCTCATATTTAATCATTTTATAAAATGATTCATATCTTGTTTTTACGAATACATAGACCTAAACTTATGGAGGTAAAAATAGTTTACAATTCAAATTCCAAAATTAACTAAAATGTAATATGATATAAACTATTTTGAATGAAAATTTTAATACATGTCCATTACATCACATTTATAGTAAACATCATAATAGTGATACAATCCACGATCGAAAGGTTTAGTATCTTTGGAAAATAACGTTCTTACACAAATTTTACATAAGAAAACATAAACACTAATTTAATTCAATTTTTTAATCCTTGTAAATAACACATGGAAAAGTTAGTTCAAGTAGTCACCGGAGTAAATAAGTCAAAGATTTGGGTAACCTAAATTCCTAGTAATGGGAATAATAAGGGATATGAATCAATTGTAAATGAGAAAGAATAATCACCCCCATCATTTTATAAGCATTGGCTCATCATCATTGTCACGAGGTAAGAATTTTATTAAGACACATAATGTGGTATATGAATAATAAAAAATAATCATAAGACAGTGGTCAAATTCCATACATAGCTGTGAATAAATGTAGTCTCATGTGTCTGCATAATATATATATGTAATCATAACATTATAAATGTGAATAAAGATAGAATCATGTTCACACATAACATCATTCCATAATTTTTTGTCATATAATATATTGATAAATATCAGGTTACTAAATTTAATTTAGGTATATATAATTCTAGAACCACCCATAATATCATAAAAATTTCAAAAACAATAATTCCCCATGGAATGAAAAGAAGCGTAGTCATGAAATATCCCAAGAAATTGAATGGTTTTTATTTAATATTTCATATATAATAATTCATGAAATAAAAATTATGATTCCAATATTAATAAGTTATATCATAATTTGGGAAAAAAATATCATTTTCTTCTTTGGAAGTACAAAAAAATCACAATGATTCAAGAGATGTTTTTAAATTGAATTATTTTTTATAAATTTTGTAAATGGATTATAGGACATTATGGAAAGGTAAAAACTTGTATAATCCTGATGGAACGGATAAATAATATTGAGAAGAAATATTTTTGTATATTATAGTAACATTTATTACTAAATTATTGTGTAATAGGAGATAAACTAGAATAAAATGTTTGAGTTTGAGAAACTCCTTCTATTAAATCATTCTCTGTTTCTCTGCTTTTCTACTTCTAGAATATTTCACATATGATTATTATAAATTTAAAAATGATGATAAATATTGTATTTAATTAACTATAAATCAATTATTTTAATTGGATTATATTTATTAATTCTATTAGTTATAGAGAAAATGCTTTTACATCATATTTTCATTAAAAAAAATCTAGTTTTCATATATTTCAATATTTTTGATCAACTTATTTTATACATTAGTAGAATTAATTTTAAAATATTAAAATAAACATATATATAAATTTATATATAAAAAATAATTTATTATTACAAGCAATATTTTTGGGGATAAGAAAATAATTTTCAATGCCCTTGTTAGAGGTTAACCCACTGATAATCAGCCAATATCCAATTAGGAGGTATGAGAATTATGAAATATAATTACATAATAGATATTATTATTTAACAAGGATAATATAATTAATATTATTTAAAAATAATTATTAATTAGTATTATAATATTTTGGTTTGGAAGGGATATAGAAAATCTGGGAGATATGAGGAAAACCCAAAGAAAGGTTGTTGAAAATAGACACTCTTTTAGGTATTGCTTATCTTGTACGAAACATAAATCCCATGATTCATGGAGTTATTTTAATAATTATTTCCATCAATTTTATAGAGAAATAACCGGGAATATTTTGATAGATTATTATCTTTGACAAGTGAAAGTGAAGAGTTTTTACATGGGGATGGTGTGGTGTTATTTACAATTGAGGAGAGATGTATTGATGAGTTAAAATATTGAATAAAATATTATATCAATGGAAAACCTCATTATAGTAAATTTTGTTAAATTATGAAAAATATATTAATAAAATATAATTTTCGTAGGAATTTTAACATAGAACTCCATGAGATTTTGTGAATGTTTTTTCGAATTAATTGAATCTTTTTGATTATTCTGCATTTCACACACCATAGAATATAACTTCTATTATAATAAATCACTATGTTGGGATTGTGTTATATAAAAAACATTAATAATTCCATAAACAAATCAATTTAAAACTAATTCAGTAAAAAACCCTATTTTGGGTTTTGTTTCACACAATTCTGAGTTTCTTTGATAGCTTGTGGTACACATAAGAATGAGTTTTACCGAACTTAAATATATTATTAATAATATTTTTAAAATATTTTTATAGTTATTATAAATCCAATTGAATAGAATATATTAATAATATTAATTTAATTATGAAACTATAGATTAAAAGTTTTTTATAAAATTAATTCACTGAATATCAATTAATTAGAAATGAAAATAAACAAATTGAATTTAAAGGGTGTGGTTTCATTGAAAAAAATATGATTTTATGCCCTCAAAGTAATATTTAGTAATTAAAATAAATATATTACTATTATTGAGAGATCCTAATGAAATTTACATATTATAAATTCATGATTTTTTGGAAATTATTATAATTTTATTAATAGGCATAAAACAAGAACGAATCCACTTTTTCAAAGAAATGTATGTTTTCTAAAAGTTATTTTTAAAACCATTTAATGCATATTTTTTAAAATGATTGATGCAACTTTTATAATTCTTATTTTAAGATATAAAAATAATTCTTAAATAAGAATATAAAATTTTAATTTTAGTGAATTTATGATATTTTTCTAAGATGTTAGATTTTTTGTGAATTGTGAAAACAGTGAAGTGTAATTAAAAAATCCATTTTTATATAATTTATTTATGTAATTAGTTTATATTTTAAATTTATTTTAGAGTATATTTAGGTAAATAATAAACCTAGTAATCCAATTTGTCACATTTTAATTAATTTCATACCGAAATACATCATAATAACATTTTAAACTTTGAAACATTTTCAGTTGAGAGCCTCTTCGTTTCATCCGGACTGTGAGATTATTTTTTAAATTAATTACTTCCAATTATATTACTGGATTTTTAAAAAATGGAATCCATATTTTGAATCTAAATAATTTATAATTCCTAATATGTTTGATATAATTTTTGACAAAAAAAATATAGGTGAAAATAGTAAAATATAATTACACTAATTTTGAGAAAAACGAGTTTACAGAGGGACTAAACATTGACTTATAGATACAAAATTAACTCTAAACCTATCCAAAAACCCATTTTATGGACATATTTTTATAATTTACCATACGTTATCCAAAATGGGACCTTATTTGAGTCACATCAAATAAGGGAGACATCCCAATAGTTTTTACCATTTTGTATTTATTAGAATCCCACACCTCATCAACTAGAAAAGGGTAATAACCCCATATCTATTGTAAAACTCTAAAAAATATTTTATCATCCAAAACAAACCAAAATAAACTCCAGAAATTCAAAAACTAAACCATGAAGGATGTCATGGTTCATAGAAAACAATTAATTATGGTGGTTTAAACCAAAAGGAGTTACCTAAAGAAGTGGCAACACTATTCAATAAGAAATTTTGTTATTTGTAACACCCGGATATTTTTATGATATATTTACTTTATTTAATTTTAATTCATAATAATATTGAATTGAATTAAATTTGGTGTTTTAGAAAACCATCAGACACCCTTATTATAAATATATCCTTATATCCTTTATGTTAGGATAGTGTAAATAAATATAACCGTGTTACGAAAATTCATTGGGAATTCATTAGCTACCAATTATTTATGAAAAATATAAATCAAATATATATTTTATTTTTTGAATTTATTATTTTTGGTAATAAATTATTATGATATATATGTTAGTTAATTAATAAAAAAATTATTTATATTCATCCATGGATATTTTAGTCATTGGGTATTAATAAACATTTATTTGATGTATGAAAACCTATACTTTTTAATAGTGAACTTTTACGCCATTGAATACATAACCCCATTTAAACTATTATTTGTAAACATGAATTATTTTTTTATAAAAACATAAAAATTATCTTTGAAAGTGTGATATAAAATTTTATATTGAATGGTTTTTGGATATATTTCTAACAACCATCAGATTTTGATGAATAATAAAAATTCCCTAAATTTTATGAAAACACCTTCTTTCAAGAAAATAATTTATAAGGATAAATTTTAAAATAGAATGGTTTTAATGTATTAATAGAATATATTATAATCATTCAATATAATTTATGCCATTATCATTAATTTAATATTGAATTCATATGCCAAAACATTTCAATCTTTTGAAATGTTTTTCCGTTTAAAACTAGTTCCCTCTTCCTGACAACGAGATAAAATTTAAATTAATTACTAAAACATTTTTATTATGAATTTTCAAATATGTAGTCTAAGGGTAGTAATGGTATTATAAAATTACACTAACACTTGTCTAAATATAATATGATTAGTGTAGTGACCCGAATCATGACGTACATGGACATTACATTACTTTTGCGGAATACTTAGTACAAAACATAAACACACACACAAGGACCGTAATAGTTTAGTGTCTTTGGAAACTCGGAATATAATCTTCTAATCGTGGTGAAAGATCTTCAACATCTCCCATAAAGATCCTCTTTTTTTTACCTAAAACCTTTCTTTATATCTTGGGGAAAATAAAACATAAAAGTGTGAGCTCAAATTCTCAGTAAGGGTAAACAAAAGAAATATCAATCACATCATATTCATAAGAAGATAAAATTTTGGAAATCCTAACCTGAAAAAGAGATCATAATATCATAACATGGGATAAATCATAGTAGTGAAATTTAATCCCAATAATCATAACTTAAAACATGAAACTTTTTTGCATACACACATAATCAGAGAGAATCATTTCTTATTAGTCAAGACTCAGTGCCAAGAATATCTTAGTGGACAAAGTCCATTTCTGAACCGAGTTCACGCCTCGTTTCAGTGCTATTTCAATGAACCAGTTTAACCTTCCGTTCCAGCCATGTCTATCTCATGAGATATAAAATCTTTACCCAATGCATTTGAGGGAGATATAGGTCCCACCCATCTCATAATGATACTATTTTTATGTGTGACACAAAATCTTAAACCATATATCATAGCATAACCCATGTAATAAAAATGGGAATCCTAAACATCGTGACATCCTAAAACAATTCATATAAGATAAAGGAATTCATAAAAATAATTCCTTCACAACATAATCAAATCAATGTAATAATAGGGATAGAAACAAAACCCTATATTATCTTAGATGGAAAATAATTTTGATAAAACACTTGAACTCCATTCTTGAGGAAAATATTCTTTCTACTTTAAAAACATTTTACTTTCATAACATGTATTAAAATTTTAAACTAAAAGAAGTTGATTAAAAATAAACTTTAAATCTTGTAAAGGAAGCTTCTTGGAAATAGTTTTTTAAAAATCCATTCATGCCGTATAAGTTAAAAAAAACATTCTTCTCGTAGTTTTATCGGAAAAGTAAAAAAGTACCTCGTACAAAAAATGACAAAATATTCCTTTCATATCTTTTACTAAAAACTAACCAATGGGTAAAATTATATTTGGATGGAAATAATGTTAAATATTGAGTAAACATGGATGTGGATGATAAAATACACGCTAGTAAATACCAAAGTATAAACAATCTCGGATAAAAATGAGATTGTGATATTTTCCCTTACCTTAGGTCCAATTTTCCTCAAAATTGTCCGAACCTCGTGTATAAGGATTTAAATAATGTTACTGACTTATTACATAATCATAATTATTGTTATGATATCATATATGGTCATATTCTTAGCTTCTTAGTAGTAATATTTCATTTCCGCTTCTTATTCGGGTGTTTATAACTTTTTGTTCTTATGCGTGTTTTGTCGAATAAATTCTTATTCTTCTCTTTAGGTTATAGATACATCATTCCCAGAATGGTATTAATGTACTATATATCATATTTATTCATTCAATTCATTTATACAATCATTATGCAATGAAGATCATGTAGAACGAATCGCATCACATCGTGGAGATGACATTCCGTACGTACGAACAAGCGATGATATCGTTCCCATGATCGTGGAATTGTATTGGAGTGTATGTATACTATTCATACTCAATATCACATTATAATAATCATATATAGTAATTATTTACACTATTATACCCATCCATGTAAGGTGGTGGTGGAAAATAGATTACACCACGGCGTGGAGATGGTATTCCGTACGTACGCACGCGCGGTGATTTCGTTTTCTGTAGGATGGATAGATGGTGAAATAGGGTTGTTTCATACTTATAATAACATATCAGTATATGAGTGATACTGATGTTATTACTTCATAATTAACAACTAAAGAAGAAGATGTGGAAGAAGAAATAAAGATGAAAGAATCGGTAACGGACATTACCTCTTCTTTGAAGCGCTTCTTTGAGACCTCTTTTTAGGGCACTAAACTTGGTCTTTGAATAAGAACAGAACCTATAAGATATCTCTATGGAAGCGGAGAGAATAAATTGGAAGGGGTTGGCCAAGATTGAAGGCTCAAAGTGGTGTTAGGAATAGGGGGAGGATGTGCCCTTTTATAAGGGAGGAGAGGGGCACTTTTGGAATAACAAAAAATACTATTTTATTATAAAGACCAATTTGGTTTTTAATAGCTACAAATTGATATATTTCAAAGATAAGGAGGGTATAGGTTGAAATCTTATAATCCAATATAATTTAGACATGTTTAGATATCAATTTTAACCTTATCATTTAGATTTAACTTTAAGTTAAATAATTTAACTTTTACCATGTCTTCTTGTTTTCTTACACTATAAGGTTAATAAACATACTATATCAAGCCAAACGAACCCCAAGTTGTTTATTATTAATATATATAACCTTATATAAGTCATTTGGAATAACCTTAGATTTTTAGGAATAAAATAACAATTAATAATATAATATTTGTTGTAAAAACTATTTTATGTCAATTTTGACACTATTTAGTAATTGATTTTTGTGAAAATCATAACAGAATTATTAGTTCGAAAAAAGCTAATTAAATCAATACTAACATGTCATATTAACCTATAAAATTAGTTTAATTCATAAAAAGTCTCAAATTACATCTATTTGGGTATTTATAACATCAATTATGTCAAAATTTCATTAATAAGATAATTACTGCATCATCGTTGTGTCATAAATAAATTAACTTATTTAATGTCTAAAAATTACAAATAAAATACCATTATGTAGGAAATAGTTATATCGTTCTAATGAATATTTATAGTCGAATTTATATTATGTATAACCATATATTAAAAATGATTTACGTATTTTACATTGATTTTAACTATTTTAACCATTCTTTAAATAAATTAATATTAAATGTCCTAATCTAATCCAAGTGGGCCTAAATGGTCATATTTTATTCCTAAGGTTGTTTTTGGTAAAATTACACTTATCCAATAGAATTATGACATGTTTTAGGGTAATAATAATATCATTTTTACCCTTAATTTCCCTATTTACTTTTAACAGTGGTTAAAAAAGTAAAAAGTTACTATTCATCAAAAATTATTTTCATCTCATTGAACCACATTTTAGTCCTTGATATGAACCGTGTCTCTCGGATTTTTGAAATTCCACTCACAGAAGTGGTAAAATTACGTTTTATGGAAAAATTCAGTTATTTAACTACCACTTAGTGGTTTCACTATTCATCAAAAAAATGAAAGTTTCCAGAAAAATACAAAAAATTAGGCCTAAGGTATATTTGATATTATGAATTCAAAAATGATGTCTATTTTATCAAATTCAAAACATATCAGTTACATTAACTAATTTAAAAATTAATTCCCGTCGTCAAAACAAATAGCGTGTTTTTAAGAGATAATAACTATCAAAAGATTGACACTTGTTTATAACTGGTTTAAATGTTAAATTACATCCAATGACCAACATTGTATTAAATTGTAAAAATATATAATAAATATACTTTAAAACCACTCAAATTAATAATTTATCACTATTAATTATTTCGATTAAAAAAGTTGTTTTAAATTAAAATTTAGTAATTTTCATTATTCATCAGAATATGAAAGTTATCCGAAAAGTACCAAACTTTCACCCTAAGATAATACCGATATTCCAAATCCAAAAATGAAATCCATTTCGAAAAATAAAATTTACAAAATTTCAAAAATTGGTTATTACTATTCATAATAGCTAGTTTTAATAATATTTTAATTGCATATCATTGTTTAGTGAAACTCTGTATTGCGGACTACACATGCTATCGAGGAAGGACACGATTGCGTGTAATGCAAGGAAAGTCAGGGATGCGTGTTGTGAAAGATCCTTCTGGTGTAGCGTACAACACAATACATTAAGGATATTTTTCATAAAATCTTGGGGTGTTACATTCTACCCCCCTTAAAATGAATTTCGCCCTCGAAATTCGTCGGGGTTATAAATGGTTTACTACTCGAATGTTTCGTTAATATAAACCCACATCGTAAAAAGGAATATCAAAACCCATCTTTAAAAACAAAAGTATGAAACTTAACGGTTACCTAAATAAACTAATCACTGGGTTTCCACATAGGTGAAAATATGGATATGGATGAGAAATCTAACCACCATGTTCTGATGGAGAGTGGTAGAGAACATGGCTATAGAAAATCCAGCAATCACAAAGTCATAAATTTGTGACAGTCTAAGGTACGGTCTGATTTATCAGATATAAGAGCACTAGGACAACATTTTTGGTTTTCAAGATCATTTCCCTAAAGTTGATGAAATTGGAATTAGAAGAAATACTTTCGTGATTTTGGTGCAGTCCCAGCGTTGGTCGTTCTATGGACAATTTCCACTTCATCTCTTAATGAAATGAAGTTGAATTTGTTATTCGTGATGTGTTAGCAGATCATGTGATAGAATGATGGGTCATTCCATATGTCTCAAACAAAAGGATAGAAATGTTAGAAAAAAAATACATAAGTTCATCAATAGTGAGATTAATCATATATGGTTCCTAAAATGGACTTATACTTCATATATCATATTTCTTAATATAATAAAACTGGTTTTTACTAAACAGGGACTTCTTGTAGGCCAGTGGTAGGCGATAAAGGCCAGTTGCACTTCGGTTGTGGGTTCGATTCCCACAACCTTGTCCGATGTGATGGGTTGTCGCCCATCCTGCAGGTTGTCCTTTTTATAAAACTACATTACTATAATATCCCATCATTAATATCGAGAAAAAAAACTTTTATCCTCAAACAATAATAACTTATGTCCAACATAATCCATTCCAATCTTTAGGCTTAGCCAAAATACTGTTGTCCAGTCTCATATTACAGTGAAAATGATTACCAAAGAGTTCATATAACAAGCATGTTAATACCATCGTTGATCCCCATATATCATGAGATATGTCTTGTTGGCCAAATTACAAACATGTGAATACCTTAATCATGTATTCTCTTGAATAATTAATACCCATTGAACCTTAGTTAAAACATGAGTGCTGTCAAAAGTTAACTCTTTCCACATACCAAAACCCCAAAATTCCATATACTCAATCCATGATATAACATTCTCCTTATATCCGTCATGAGCTCCTGAATACTATCAAACATTTAATTTTCTCCTTATCCCTTCATTATTCGCATATCATCTACATTCCAAAAATATCTGAATAACCTTTCATGGATACTGGTACCATTAATCATACACTTTCAAAACTGAAGGAAAGATAATAGTTTAACAATCCTTAGATGTGTCTTTATTCCATAGTAACATGAGATTACTTATACAACATTACACTTGATAAACATGTAATCATTCCACTACCTTCATAAACCATTGACTGAGCTTCAACAATTCTTTCATCTCACATATCATTTGTAGTCTCTTCACCATCATCAACTTAAATACTACCCATACGACCGTACTGATTCTCTTCAGGAGACTTTCCCTTAGGGAATTGGTTTGCATAATGCCCGTACATTCCACATTTAAAAAATTTAACCATTGTTGAGGTCGTAGCAATACCATTATACTCATCCATGGTGTTAACTGAACCTTTTCCTTTGCACTTACGGGCTTTGTGTCCTTCTTTTCCACACCCAAAGCATCTTCTAGATCCCTTGAAACAATCTCACCGATGCCTCTTCCCACATGATTCACATGAGGGAAATTGAACTTTCTTTCCTCTATGATCATCATGAAACTCCATATTTCTCTTATTATCTGAGTCGGGAAACTTACCAAAGTTGAGATTATTGATCATATTATGAGATTTATGATTAGGTATAATAACGATTATTGGATTTCCAAATCCCATTTCATTTGGTTTCTCATGAAAAATATCATTCCATTGTCCGTCATATCCTCCATTATCGTGAATCTTCCTGTTTCCAGCCAATTTCTAAAACCCAAAAAGAATAGTTTAAGAGGCAAAAATCATGCTAGGGAAATCAACATAATAAAGGGGGAGTACCATCAATATCTATCATCTTAGGTTAAATTCTATGATTGTTACCGTAGTTCTAGGACTATATCCTATACGTATACTTATCCTTAGGGACATCCCTAGACATACCTTAGAAATATCTCTAGGGATCTCACTAACGTTTTCACATCCTAGATTCCAAAGGTTGACTAATCCTTTGCTCTGATACCAACTGTAGATACCCGAAACATGACGTACATAGACATTGCATTACTTTTGCGGAATACATAGTACATAACATAAACACACACACAAAGACCGTAATAGTTTAGTGTGTTTGGAAACTCGGAATATAATCTTCTAATCATGGTGAATGATCTTAAACATATCCCATAATGATCTTCCTTTTTTTACCTAAATCCTTTCTTTATATCCTGGGGAAAAGAAAACATAACAGGGTGAGCTCAAATGCTCACTAAGGGTAAACAAAAGAAATATCAATCACATCATATTCATAAGAACATAACATTATGGAAATCATAACCTGCAAAAGAGATCATAATATCATAACATGGGATAAATCATAGTAGTGAAATGTAATCACAATAATCATAACTTAAAACGTGAAACTTTGTGGCATACACACATAATCATAGAGAATCATTTCTTATTAGTCAAGACTCAATGCCAAGACTATCATAGTGGACAAAGTCCATTTCTGAACCGAGTTCACGCCTCATTTCAGTCCTGTTTCACTGAACCGGTTTATCCTTCCGTTCCAGCCATGTCGATCTACTATGATATAAAATCTTTACCCAATGATTTGGAGGGAGATATAGGTCCCACCCATCTCATAATGATACCATTCTTATGTGTGCCACAAAATAATAAACCATACATCATAGCATAACCCATGTAATAAAAATGGGAATCTTAAACATAGTGACATCATAAAAAAATTCATATAAGATAAAGGAATTCATAAAAATAATTCCATCACAACATAATCAAATCAATTTAATAATAGGGATAGAAACATAACCTTATATTATCGTAGATGGAAAATAATTTTGATAAAACACTTGAACTCCAGTCTTGAAGAAAATATCCTTTCTACTTCAAAAACATTTTCCTTTCTTAACATGTCTTACAATTTTAAACTAAAAGAAGTTGATTAAAAATAAACATGAAAACTTGTAAAGGAATCTTCTTGGAAATAATGTTTTAAAAATCCATTCATGCCATATAAGTTAAAAAAACATTCTTCTCGTACTTTTGTCGGAAAAGTCAAAAAGTACATCGTACGAAAAACGACAAAAGATTCCTTTCATATCTTTTACTAAAAACTCACCGAAGGGTA
Source organism: Viscum album (assembly GCA_963277665.1). NCBI lineage: Eukaryota > Viridiplantae > Streptophyta > Magnoliopsida > Santalales > Viscaceae > Viscum > Viscum album. The sequence goes on along the minus strand of OY728148.1, from coordinate 488,272,948 downwards.
AAATTATATTTGGATTGAAATAATATTAAATATTGAGTAAACATGGATGTGGACGATAAAATACACCCCAGTAAATACCAAAGTATAAACAATCTCGGATAAAAATGAGATTGTGATATTTTCCCTTACCTTAGGTCCGATTTGCTTCGAAAGTGTCCGAACCTCCTGTATAATGATTTAAATAATTATATTGACTTATTACAGAATCATAATTATTGTTATGATATCATATATGGTCATATTCTTATCTTCTTAGTAGTAATATTTCATTGCCACTTGTTATTCAGGTGTTTATAACTTTTTGTTCTTATGCGTGTTTTGTCGAATAAATTCTTATTATTCTCCTTAGGTTATAGATACAACATTTCCAGAATGGTATTAATGTACTATATATCATATTTATTCATTGAATTCATTTGTATAATCATTATGTAATGAAGATCATGTAGAACGAATCACATCACATCGTGGAGACGGTATTCCGTACGTACGCATGAGCGATGATATCGTTCCCATGATCGTGGAATTGTATTGGAGTGTATTTATAATATTTTGGAATCAATATAACATTATAATAATCATATATAGTAATTATTTACACTATTATACCCATCCAAGTATGGTGGTGGTGTAAAATAGATTACACCACGGCGTGGAGACGGTATTCCGTACGTACGCACGCGCGGGGATTTCATTTTCCGTAGGATGGAAAGATGGTGAAATAGGGTTGTTTCATACATATAATAACATATCAGTATATTATTTATACTGATGTTATTACTTCATAGTGAAACAACTAAATAAGAAGATGTGGAAGAATAAATAAAGATGAAAGAATCGGTAACAGACATTTTCTCTTCTTTGAAGCGCTTCTTTGAAACCTCCTTTTAGGGCACTAAAATTGGTCTTTGAAGAAGACCAGGACCTCTAGGATGTCTCTAGGGATGTGGAGAGAATAAATTTTCAGGGTTGGGCCGAGCTTGAAGGCTCAAAGTGGTGTTAGGAAGAGGGGGAGGATGTGCCCTTTTATAAGGGTGGAGAGGGGCACCTTTGGAATAACTAAAAATATTATTTTATTATAAAGTCCAATTCGGTTTTTAATAGCTCCAAATTGATATATTTCGAAGATAAGGTGGGTATAGGTCTGAATCCTCTCATACAATAGAATTTAGACAAGTTTAGGTATCAATTTTCACCTCATCATTTAGATTTAACTTTAAGTTAGATAATTTATCTTTTACTGTGTCTTTTTGTTTTCTTACACTATAAGGTTAATAAACATACTATATCAAGACAAACGAACCCCAAGTTGTTTATTATTAATATATATAACCTTCTATAATTCAATTGGCTGAACCTTAGATTTTTAAAAATAAAATAACAATTAATAATATAATATTTGTTTTAAAAACTATTTTATGTCAATTTTGACAGTATTTAGTAATTGATTTTTTTGAAACTCATAACAGAATGATTAGTTCGAAAAAAGCTAATTAAATCAATAATAACATGTCATATTAACCTAGAAAAGTAGTGGACTTCATAAAAAGTTTCAAATTACATTTATTTGTGTATTTATAACATAAATTATGTCAAACTTTCATTAATAAGATAATTACTGCATCATCATTGTGTCATAAATAAATTAACTTATTTAATGACTAAAAATTAAAAATAAAATGCCATTATTTAGGAAATCTTTTTAGATTTATAATGAATATTTATAGTCGAATTTATCTTATGTATAAACCTATATTAAAAATGATTTACTTATTAAACATTGATTTTAACTATTTTAACGCTTCTTTAAATAAATTAATATTATTGTCCTAATCTAATCCAAGTGGGCCTAAATGGTCATATTTTATTCCTAAGGTTTTTTTTGGTCGAATTACACTTATCCAATAGAATTAGGACATATGTTAGGGTAATAATAATATCATTGTTACCCTTAATTACCCTATTTACTTTTAACCGTGGTAAAAAAAGAAAAAAGTTACTATTCACCAAAAATTCTTTTCATCTCATTGAACCACATTTTAGTCGTTGATATTAACTGTGTCTCTCGGATTTTCGAAATTCCACTCACATAAGCGGTAAAATTAAGTTTTATGGAAAAATTCAGTTTTTTAATTATCACTTAGTGGTTTCACTATTCATCAAAAAAATGAAAGTTTCTAGAAAAATACAAAAAATTAGTCCTAAGATATATTTGATATTATGAATTCAAAAATGATGTCTATTTTATCAAATTCAAAACATATCAGTTACATTAACTAATTTAAAAATTAATTCCCGTCGTCAAAACAAATAGCATGTTTTTAAGAGATAATAACTATCAAAATATTGACACTTGTTTATAAATGGTTTAAATGTGAAATTACATCCAATGACCAAAATTGTATTAAATTGTAAAAATATATTCTAAATATACTTTAAAACCACTCAAATTAATAATTTATCACTATTAATTATTTCGATTAAAAAAGTTTTTTTTAATTAAAATTTAGTAATTTTCACTATTCATCAGAATATGAAAGTTATCCGAAAAGTACCAAACTTTCACCCTAAGCTAATTTCAATATTCCGAATCCAAAAATGAAGTACATTTTGAAAAATAAAATTTACAAAATTTCAAAAAGTGGTTATTACTATTCATAACGGCTAGTTTTAATAATATTTTAATATCATATCATTGTTTAGTGAAACTCGGTATTGCGTATTACACACGCAATCGAGGAAGGACGCGATTGCGTGTAATGCAAGGAAAGTCAAGGATGCGTGTTGTGCAAGCTCCTTTTGGTGTAGCGTACAACACATGACATTAAGGATATTTTTCATAAAATCTCGGGGTGTTACAATTAGTGTGTGTTGAACTAAATCATCTTTATGTTGAAATGGTATCGATTTCAATATACATGGAATAGATTATTTACCTTTATTTTATTTTATTTAATGAAAAGTAAAGTATGACAAACAAAAATTTAATAACTAAATATTTTTTTATATTATTATGCTAAAAATAATTTCTATTATAAATACTCATTTAAAATCAGTTTTTTTTTCATTTTCATGTTAATTTATTTGTAATTTTTATGAAATAAATAATTACATTAATTTATTATACATTGACGATGCAAAATTAATTTAATTGATAAAAAACAAACAATATAGTTTTTATTAAAATAATAATACCCTTTAAAAGATACAAAAACACGACCAAATCATATTGTTCTACTATATCCCGAACTTAATCATCCAAGGGTTCTATTATGGAAAACTTTTAGCCTTATATGAGGGGATATGACACTTAAATTATTTTATTTAAAAAGATTCTAACGTTTTCACATTTGATTTTTGTCATGTATAAATTTTTTTAGTTAATATCCAAGAAGAGAAATATGACTAAAAGTATTATTTCGAAATATATTTGTGTTGTATTTATCATATTTTTTTGTTTTTTCATTTTTATTTAATAAATAAGCATATTAAATAATTTCACAAAATTGTGGTGGTAATTAGTTTATTTAGGGAATTATTAAATAAATGTTATATAAAGTATTAATGTAATTATAATTTATCCTACCTAACAAGTATAATGAATTTTATTGATGACCTTGACCTACTATTAAAATAATTATATTTATGGTTCAATGTTATCATGTTAAATTAATATTTTTAAATCTCAATTAATTGAATAGTCTCAAAATTGTTTCTATTGGTTGTTTATCAAAATAATTTATTTTAAAATTGTTTTATATTGATTAAAAAATAATTTAAAATATAAAATAATATTTATATTATATAAAAGGATGTTATTTATTTATTTATGGCATCTATTACATCAAATAAGTAAATATTTTACCATTTTAATATTGAATTATTTGTTACATAAGTTAAGAATTAAATAGAGTAACTAAGTGTTCATTAATACTATAAGGATTAAATTTATAGAAATACGTGTTAAATATTTATTATTTTATTAAATTGACACCCTATCTCATACAATATTTTAAATAGGGATATTTTGGAGGTTTATGGGTAGGGTTTCGTTTTTATTATGAATTATTATTTATGGAGATTCCAAAATATCCCTTCACATCATTTATAAAAGGGAACCTTCCTCCCTAAACAATTAAATTCACTTTGATCCTTCAATCCTGGACATCACCTACCCTTTTTCCTTATAAACATCTTTATTTTAATTTTATAGGTTCTAGTAGTCTTCAATGACTCACCCTAGTACTCTAATAACTGACTGAGAGGAATCATGTTGAGGAAGAGGTAATCTTTTCTACCCATTCTTTCCAAATTAATTTTTCTTCTACATCCTATTAATTATTATTTATCCACTATAAATCAATAAAATAACTATCAATAACATAATTATATGTTTTTATAATTAATTAAAATATCATATTCAACCTTTTATCCATCCTATGAAAAACAAACTCACCACGTGTGCATACGTACATATTACCATCTCCACCCAAGGGTGTAATCTATTATTCACCACCACCTTACATGGTTCGGTATAATAATGGAAGTAATAACTATATATGATTATTATAACATTATATTGATTCTAAAATATTATAATTTATCCACTTCAATTCCATTCAATAATTATGGGAATGATATTGTCGCTTCTGTGTACGCACGACATATCATATCCACGATGCGATGAAATCAATTAAACATGTTATTCACTAAATAATTATTATATAAAATAATGTAAGGAATAAATATGATATATATTATATTAATATAATTATGTAAATTATACAAATATATCCTAATAAGTGGAGCATGATCTTATCCTAAAAAACATGCATAAGAAAATAAGTTAGTTAATATTCGAATAATGAGTGACAATAAAATGTTACTATCGAACAGATGATAATATGATCATATATGAAACATAATAATTAATATGATTCTGGAATAAGTTAATAAAATTATTTAAATCATTGTACAAGAGGTTCAGATACATACGAAGGATATCAAACCTATCGTAAGGGATAATTTTACAATCTCATTATTATTGAAGATTGTTTTTTGGTAAAACATTGATGGGGGTAAATTTATCATCAAAATCCATGTTCAATAAAAATATAATTATATTTATATTATTCTAGATTTTTATATTAATTTTTCCTATAATTTAATTTTTACTAAATGTTATGAAAGGAATATTTTATAGTTATTCGATATGGGGTACTTTTTGTCTTTTCAAGAAAAAGTATGAGGAGAATAATTTTTTACTTATATGGAATGAATATTTTTTACATTTACATAATTACTTACTTCCAAAAAGCATATTATGCAAAATATAATGTTTATTTTCAACTAAATTCATTTCTTTTAAAATTGCATGGCATTTTGAGAAATGAAAACATTTTTGAAGAAGAAAGTATGTTTTCTTCGGGAATTAAGTGTATGTGTTTTATGAAAATTATTTTCAATCTAAGATGATGTAATATAAATAATATTTTATTTATATCCCTATTATTCATATGATTTTGTTGTGATAATTATGAAACAATATTATATATAGATTATTTTATTATGGAATGATGCTTAAGAAACCCATTTTATTTTTTGGGGTATGCTTTGATAAATTATTTATGTATTTGTGGAATAGGTAAGAATGATTTCATTGTGATATGGTTAATACCTATATATCACACCACTACATTGGGTAATGATTTATGTCTTAGGAGATAGACATGACAGGAACGACAAGTAATTACGGTTCAGAAATGGTCATTGTCTACTATGATCATCTAGGAAATGTGCCATGTTGAATATGAATTGATTTCAAATGCTTATATGTATTCCAAAAAACTTCTTGAATTATTTTATTACCATTTGGGATTAATTCCATTAATTTATATGAACATTTATCCCATGACATTATATCTTGATAATTTATGTGAAGGATAAGACGTCCAAATGTTATGTTCTTATATCTTAAGATTATGATGTGATTGATATTTTGCTTGTTTACCCTTACAAGGAATTTGAGATCACACTTTCATATGTTTCTTTTCTGCTGGCCAAGAAGAAGGTTATTAATTAATATTTTTAAAAAGGAGTCTTTTTATTAACATATATGGAGGAGACAACATTGAAGTATTATGAACTAGTTTTCTATGTTTTCTTGTTTCTATGGACACTATACCTATGTGGTCAAATTGTGGCTATAGTATATGTTGTAATGAATATAATTTAATTTTAAAATAAAATCAATTTATGTAAAGTTTGGGTTTTTATATTTGGTATTGAATGAAATGTATAATTAACCTTTGGAATCTACGAGGTGAAAGCCTTTGTAAGAACCCTAAATATATTTTTATGCATAGTTTACCATCCTAGTGATTTAGAAATATCCATGAATAACCTAGGAAAAAACCTAAACTATAATATATTGAATTATTACTCCTCATTATGGGATTTTCACATAGTTATTAGTGATGTTGACCCTTTGTTTTTTGGTTTTAGTGAATGGATGGAACCCAATGGAACTGAGTTAATGTTGATTGCAACAAGAAATGAAATGATTTTCCTCCTCAGCAACATAATGTTATGGGATATGGATTGAAAAATCTTGTATATATGCTCACAAAAATTTCAGAAGAAATAAAGTATGCATGATTTCAAAACAAAGGATGGAGAAATGTTCTAGTGAGTCCTTCATGGGGCAGTGTCCACATTCATTCAATGGGTCTTCTTATAACATAGTGGATGAATAATGGATCAGTACCAGTGAAAAGATATTTTCAGTTCTACAATATTCTTAATAACATAATTTAATCGTATCAGTCTATCATTTGGAAGGTGAAGTTGATAAATGGTGTAACGTTATCATAAAAACATGATTTTTTTTTGAAATTGAGTCCATGGAATGAAACGAGTTGAGAAAAATATTTTTCAATAAGTAAATTCCACATATTCTTCAAACATAGATGGAGAAAGAGTTCCTTGAACAGAAGAAAAAGTATAATGAAATTATTTGTACGTACGAAGAAAATTTAACCCTATTTTTAATGTACTACTCAGTAATTATTATGCAATGTAAGTGTAATATCGATCGATTCGTTGGTGTCTTGAAACAAAGTCTCCAAAGGGAATTATTAATAAGGGAATTTAATAACTACAAGGAAATTGTTCGATATGTTCTCATGGTAGATATGGATATTGGAGTAACCTGCCAGTCATATGGGTTTGATAAGATTATAAAAATTTAATTCAGAAGAAAATCTAAAGAATACAATGAAAAGAAAATGAGTTTTTAATTATTCTCAATGTGTGTAATGAAACATGGGGAAAATTATATTTAGGGGACTGGTAAATGTTTTAAGTGCAGAAAAGAAGCCTATCGGGCAGTTGAATACCAATGTTTTGGGAAAAAGTTTTCTAATGAAACGAATAGATACTGGGATTCAAATAACGTACCTCATACACTTTAATGCCACATGTAAAATGAAATAGGGAAATATGGAATGAAATTCCATAATATATGTGTTATTGATGATTATTAATGTTAGAAAACACTTAAGGCCAAATACATCGGAAAGTCACATGCAATCACTATCGACGATGAGGAGTATGATAATGAAGTGGTGAAAGGTATAGTTACCATCCACTCTAAAGTAGAATTTTATTATTCTAGATCCACCCACTATATTATTTTTGAATAATTTTCTCAAGGTATCAATATATTACCAGAATAATTATATATTGAGTTTGCTGTGAAAACTCTTAAGGGACCAATGTTCACATCAATAGTTTATAATTCCTCATCATTTGAAGTTTGTGGGAAAGTGCTTCATAAAAATCATGTGATCCTTCCTATAGTATAATTTTATGTGATTCTTGGCATGAGTTATCATTCCCTATAAAGAGATCATAACAATTGGAAATAAAGGGATGTCACATTTTATAGTCCAGATCAATTGATGATCATCTGTCTATTCAAGGATGAATACAACCTTTCAACACAAATTTCTTCCATATAATGGGATATGATACAAATAAATGATGGTTTTTAATATCAAATGGTTAGAGAGTATCTCAAAATTAGTAATATACCCATTTTGTAGGAGTTTGATGATATCTATTTAGAGGATTTTCTAGGTCTTCCTCAAAATAGTGAAGTTGAGTTTTCAAAAGAACTCTTACTAGGTGGTATTCCTGCATCAAAGACAACTTATATAATGGCTCTAATTGAATTGATTTAATTGAAGAAGAAACTCAAATTAAATCTTAAAAAGGGTTTCATATTACGTAGTGCATTATCATTGGAAGAACCAATTCTATTTTTTGAGAAGAAAAATTGATCAATGAGACTATGCATGTATTAAAAGATCATAACGAGATCACTATGAGGTGAAAATATTATCTTCCCCACATTTAGGAAATATTTAACCAACTACATGGTGCTAAATTATTTTCCCGGATTGATCTTCATTCAATATATCATAATTTAAGGTTCATGAAGGATTATATAACAAATATGACATTTCATACAAGATATGGACACTATGAATTTAAAGTTATTCCATTTAGTCGTACAAATTCCCCTACTATCTTCATGGATATAAGGAATAGATTCATTAGAGACTATCTTGATCTGTTTGTGGTAGTATTTATAGAGGGTATTCATTTCTATTTAAAGAGAAAGTAATAACATGGGGACCACTTTAGAATTGTACTAAATACCATAACAAGGTGAATATTTATGAAAAATTTACGGAGTGATATTTTTAGATTCTAAATGTATCATTTTTTGGTCACATAATCTCATGATATGGTATATATATGATTCCATCAAAAATGGAAGTTTTTGAAAGTTGTATGAGACCAGAAACAGTAACTGAGATCTGATGTATTCTTGGCTGGATTGATATTATAGATCATTTGAGAATGATTCTTCAGGATTATTAAATCTACTCACCATGTTTACTAAAAAAGGAGTTATGTTCATGTTTAATAAGGGATGTGAAGAGAATTTTAAAGATATTAAAAAATTATTATCCAGTGCACCTATACACACACTGCCTTGTAGTGTAGAAATGTTTGTGATCTTTAGTGATGCATCCAAGATAGGACTAGGATATGTTCTCATGAAATGTGAAATTGTGATAACTTATTCCTCAGGGTAGTTGAAAATCCATGAGAAAAAATATCCAAATCATGATTTGGATTTAGCTCTGATAATATTTTCACTAAAGATATAGAGGAATTATCTTTATGGTAGAAGGTGTGATATTTATACTGATCGTAAAAGTTTAAAATATATTATCACACAAAAGGATTTTAATATGTTACCATAAGATGGTTGGTGTTGATTAATGATTATAATTACTCAATACATTACAACCCTAGGAAGGTGAACAAGGTGAAAGATGCTTTGAATTGATAAGACAATGATATCATATTGATGATGAGTATCACAAAAGATCCAATATTTATGGATTTCTAAGGGATGAATCATGATATTATAAAGAAATAAGAGAAATCATATATTACTCAAATTAATGTTCAACAATCTATACAAGTCATGATTATGGCGGAACAGAAGAAATATGTATAGCTATAAAAGAAGGTGATTAATGTTCCTAAATTCAACCATTTCTGTGATGGAATTATAAGGTTTAGTAATCAGGTTTGTATTCCTCCCATAACAGAATTAAATAATAGGATATTGGAAGAGGAATATAGTTCTTCGTCCTCTATTCACCATAGAAGCACAAATATGTCAAAAGACATAGAATAGTATTTCTAGTGGGATGTCAAGAAAATGGATGTTACCAAATATGTATCTCAATTATCAGTTTGTTAGAAAGTTAACGATGATAGACAAAGGTATAAGGGGATGTTACAAACATTACCCATAATGGAATAAAAATGGGATAACATCACTATATACTTTTTCTTTGGAATTCCCATTACATCTGAATGAAATAATGTAATATGGGTTATTATTTATCTCTTTACAATGTCATTACACTTCATTACTATTAGAGTTGATTTATGTCTTGATTAGTTTTTCAGGATATATGTAAATGAAGTTGTAGGATTTCCGGGACTACCACTTACCATTATATGTTATCGGGATTTTGGGTCTACCTTGAAGTTCTTGCGAAGTCCCCAGTATAATCTGGATATAAAATTATTATTTTTCACAACTTAGCTTCCTCAGAAAGATGTTCAGTCTAAGAGGACAATTCAAACTATAGAAGAAATTTATAGAGCTTTCTATATGAATTTAAATGGTGGTGGGGATCAAAACCTACCTTTGGAAGAAATTTTAATACAATAATAGCTTTCAGTTCAATATTCAGATGGATCCTTATAAAGAATACTATGGAATGAAGTGCATAACACCAACTTGTTGTGATGATGTTGGGGAACAAAATCTTTTAGGACCTGATCATGTTGATGAAATGGATGAATGGTCATATCTATTCATCACCACATAATAAAATCTCATAGTAAACAATGAAATAATTCTAAAAACCGAAAAATGATATAGAGTTTGAAGTGGTAGATAAGATGTTTATAGGTATATCTCCCTTGAAGGAAGTTGTTGGATTTTGAAAGAAGGGAAATCTACGAACTAGGTATATCGGTCTTTTTGAAATTTTGGATCATGTTGGGAAGTTAGATTACTAATTATCACATCTATAGAATCTCTCTCATGTCCTTAATGTGTTCTATGTATATCACTAATGAATGTACATACCTATTCATAAACATGTACAATGCTCAGAAGTCTTACTGTTGGACGAAGATCATTCTTATGAAGAACAACCAATTTATATTTTTGATCATGGTGAATAAGGTATATGAACCGAGACCACTTGATCTGTTAATGTTTTATGGAATAACAACCAATATGAGGTAGCTACTTTGGAAGATGAGGATATGATGAGGGAGAGGTATCCTTATCTGTTTCTTTCCAAGTGAATAATTTCAGGATAAAAATTCATTTTAATGAGGTATAATGTAATAACCAGATGTTTTTATGAAATATATTTATTAAATAATTTCAATTATTCAGTATCTTTCATTGAATGAAATTGTGAATTTAAACAAACCATGAGATTCCCTCAGTAGAAAATTATTATTATCCCCTTGCAATTATTTTAGTAGGAATAAGTATAACTAACTTATGAAAATGCATTTGGAATTCTTCAGATATCAATTATTTATGAAAAAATATATATCAATTAGATATTTTTATTCTTTAGGGAATTACGATTGGTAATGAAAATAATGAGATATATATTCTACAAACTAAATAAAATATTTTAGATATTCATCCAATAGATGTTTTTGTAAGTTATTAATAAAACCTATTTGATGAATAAAAACCTATATATTTTAAAAGCATAATTTTATGCCATTGAATGGTGAACCCCTTTAAAACTAGGATTTTGAAATGAAAATATTTTTTATATGACAAGACAAACATTTTATTTTTAAGCTGCATGTAAAAATTTACATTGGATGAAATTTTGATATTTATCTAATAACATTCATGTTTTGCTGAATTGGTAAAATACTTTAAATATTATGATTTTTTACTTTAAAATAATATATAAGGATAAATTATAAAATTGAATGGTTTAAAAGTATAAATAGAATATATTTATATCATTAAATATAATATATGTCTTTAGTAAAAATTTTAAATATAATTCAGATGTAAAAAAAATTCAATATTTTTTTCATTGGTTTAGATTTTAAAACTCGATCTATCATTCCAACAATGAGATTAATTTTCAATTAATTATTGAAAATTATGTGTTTTAAATTTCTAAAAATGAACACCATATTTTGAATCTGTAGGTCCAAATTGTGTAAATATTTTTTTGGGCATTATGAATAATAACTTTGGTAATTTTTATTAATACTGTTAAAGGGTAAACTGTGAAATTTATGGAGATAATAATATTATAAAATTACCCTAGAAATTGTCTTAATGTCATTGGATAAGTTTTTTTCAAACTAAATAATACTTGGGATGAAATGGTATCAATTTGAATCCACTTGTACGAGAGTAGGAAATTTAATTTCTTTTATATAAAGAAAAGTTAAAAAAATATCCCTCAAATTTTAATAAATGAATCATTTTTAATAATAGGTTATACATAAGATAATTTCAATTATAAATACACATTTGAAATATATATTTATTCCTTTAGCAAGGTAATTTCTTTTTAATTTTATGGAAATAAAAAGTTTCATTAATATGTCATACCTTAATGATACCAGAATTACTAAATTGATAAAAATTCAATAATATAGTATTTTTTAAAATACTATTACCCATTAAAAGCTCTAAGAACTTGACCAAATATTATGTTTCGATTATATATCAACCATAATCATCCCAAGGTTGAGATATGGGAAATTTGGAGCCTTATAGACGGGATAATGACACTTATATTATGTTTTAATGTAATGTTTAAGTTGTAAAACTCATACTTTAATAATTATAACTTCTTAAATATTATATTTGAGAGAATAAAAATTAGACTACAAGTATTCTTATGAAATAAAGTAGGATTATTTTTATCAATTTATTATATTTTTATTTTTATTCTATAAATAAGGATATTATGTAATTTCAAAAAACTATAGTAGAAATTATTTTATAAAGAGAAATATAAAATAATTTTTTTAAAAAATATTAATGTAAATATTATTTGGGATAATTAACATGTATAATGATGTTTATCGATGACCATTAACTTCTAGGAATATAATAAAACTATTTTTTCGATGGTATCTCGTTATATTAATATTTTTTAAAATCAATGAATTGAATAGTATCAAAATTGATACCACTGATTGTTTTCCACTATAATGAATTATAAAATTATTTAAATAACAATAAATTTTTTTAAAAAATATATAATAATTATTGTATGATATAAAAGGATCTAATGTATTTATTTGTGGTCTATTTTATATTAAATAAGTAAATATTATACCCTTTTAATATTGAATTATTTGTTACGCTAGTTATGAATTAAATAGAATCATTAAATGTTAAAAAATGATAAAGTTTAATCGACATAAATAATTGCCCAAATTATATTTTTTGATGATATTCAAACTATTTCTCATATAAACATTGAAATTGGGTCATTTTGAAGGCTTTTTTGTATGATTTTATTTTTTATAAATTTTTAGTTATGGAGTTAATAGATGTTTTCCCACATCAATTATTAGAAGGAACCCCCTCCCACACCTAATCACTTAACATTGAGCCTCAAGCTAGGAAATAGCATGACAATTTTTTGTATAAGCATTACTATTTAAATTCTAGAGGTTTTTTACATCTTCAAATACCATATCCAGTTCTCTAATAAGTGGTTTAGAGGAAGCACGTTGAGGGAGAGGTAATCTATTCTACCGATTCTTTCAAAATTCATTATTCATACACATCATCTTCATTATTTTTTTCATTATAATGAATTAATATCAGTATCACTATTATACCAATTTTATATTATAACTATGATAAAAAACTCAATTCCACCTTCTATCCATCCTATCAAAAATGAAATCAGCATGCATTCGTACGTACGACTTACCATCTCTATGTCGCGGTGTAATATGTTTTTTACAACCACCTTAATTGGATGGGTATAATGATTGAAATAATGAAAATACATGATTATTATAATATGATACTTGCTCTAAAATATTCTACACCATCCAATTCAATACCATTCACCAACTATGAAATTGATAACGTCACTCATTTGTACGTACGACCAACCGTCTCCCCGATGCGATGTGACCCATTTTACATGATCATCATTAAAAAATGATTATATAAATGAATGAAATGAATAAATATGATACATATTATACTAATATCATTTTTCAAATGATATAACTATAACCTAAGATGTGGGGCATAATCTTTTCTGAAAAAACATTCATAAGAACATAAAGTAGTTAATATCTGAATATCGAGTGACAAATACATGTTACTAAAAAACAGATGAAAATATGATGATATATGATATAATAAAAATGGATATGATACTAAAATAATTCAATAATATTATTTAAATCATTATACATGAGTTTTTTGATACATTTAAAGGATATCAGACCTATGGTAATTGATAATTTATCAATCTCATAATTATAGGACATTAGTTATTCGTATGTATTCTTTGGGGTATATTTATCATCCACAACCATGTTCATTAACTATGTAATAATATTTATATTATTCTAAAATTTTATAATTATATTTTATCCATTGTTTAAATTTTACGGATTGAAATGAATGGAATCTTTTTTTATTCGATACGTGGTAATTTTTGTCTTTTATGGAATAAGTATGAGGAGAAAGTTTGTTTATTTATACATCATGAACAGATTTTTTTATTCACAACTAATTATTTCCATGATTATTCTTCAACATGATTTCCTTTTTCTTTCAACTAAATACATTTCTTTTAAAATTGTTTTTTATTTTGAGAAAAGAAATCATTTTTGAAGAATAAAGGATATTATCTTGAAGAATTAAGTTCTATAGTTTTATAAATATTATTTTCCATCTAAGATGACGCTCTTTAAATAGGGTTATGTTTATATCCCTATTATTTCTTTGATTTTAGTCTATTAATTATGAAATTATATTTTATATGTATTATGTTTCTATAAAATGATGATAAAGGTAAAAACATTATTTCATGCATTATGGTATGATGGTTGATTTATATTTTTGTACAATATGTGAGAATGAAATTATCAATAAAAGGGTGGGAAATCAATCTATCTCCAATTAATTGGGTAAAGATATATCTCTCCTTAGATAGACATGGTTATAAAAAAATGTAAACGTAGTTCAGTAATGGAAATTTTCCGCAATGATGGTCTTGGCAATGTGCCTTGACTAATATGAAATTTTTTTATAATTATTTATATTCCACAAAACATCATATCTTATTTAATGAAAACATGGGATTATGTAAATTAATTATTAGGAACATCTATCCCATGGAATGAAATCATGATATTTCATATGTTGGATAAGACTTCCAAAAGTCGTGTTATTATATATTATGATTATGATATGACTGATAATTCCTTTATTTACTCATTCTATTAGTTTGAGTTCATCCATTCATATGTTTTTACATAGGTCGTGGGGAAGGGTATTATGTAAGATATGTAAAAAACGAGTATAGTTATGAAAATTTTATAGGGAGAAAATATATATGTTTTATGAACCAGTTATTTATGTTATTAAGTTTCTAAAGACACTATACCTTTACATTCCTGTCATGGTGTTATTATATGTTATATTAAATAAACATTAATATTGATGTAGTATCAATGTATGTAATTTATGGGTCGTTATATTATATTTTATTTTACATCCATTAAATTATTATTATTTCATTCTTAAAAAATAACCTAATTATAAAAAATATACTGATATATTTTTATGTTAAGGGTATAAACTACACCTTCACACACTTAAATTAAATGAGATACACAATCATCAATTATGTTCATGGGGGAAAACCTCCTCGCAAATCGATGACATTTATACATTGATTGCCCCATTTGATTGTTGGGAATAATGATGGAAACACTATTTTTGTGTTATATATATGATATATATGATGTCTTTATACTTTAGGAATTAATATAAAACATATAACTTCAAGATTTCCATTTTATAGAATATGATAAACTTTTATGTGGACTTGGGGACTACCACCTCACCAAAGTGACGTGATTCATTCAGAAATTACATGTAATGTATAAAGGATGGGTTTAATACAAATAATAGATATACATGATATAATAAATCTAATTTAATTATAATATATATATATATACAAACATTTCATTTACTTAATTTCTTTCAGTAGAATAACAAAATAGAAACAATGTTATTGTGTGTCTATGATATACCATCTCTATGAATACTGTATCTAATTTTCTATTTCAAGATATTATATATTATTTTAAATTCGTATATAATGAGCATATATAATATTTATTTCATGTATTACATTTAATAAATAATGAAATAATTATCAAATAAAAAGGACCAAAAAAGGAAAAATGTATATGGAAAATAGGATGGATATTATAAGAAACTAAACATTAACATAGATTTGATTATAAAAGGGTTATATAATTTCACAAAGAAATCATTTATGGAATTATATATAATAATTTTTTCCTTTTTTAGATTTATAATAAACTCACATTTATTATACATGAGGTTTTAACATTTACAAATAATGTCAATACTTAAGGTATGGGGATTGCAAATCTCACTTTTTTTTCTATGAAACATAAGCCATATTCAAAACTCTATTTGATTATGTAGTGTATATAATTCAATAATACAATATATATCATGAATTTAATATATATCTTGAAAATTAATGTTTTAATTTATTTTATTCCCTCATAGGGCTCACGATTTAAAATTTACCCAATAACTAGGGGGATTCACAGTCCCAATAGTATTTTTGCGATACATATTCTATATTCACCACTATTTTCATTTGTGTGGAGTATGAAATACACATATATTTATTATATTCATCTTATAATTAAATTTTTTTGGTATTTAATAATATATTGGATGAAATCTTTTTCATGGGGATGAAAATTGAAATGTTTTTAAATCGGTAAGGTAATTTTATCTCAATTTTCCTTCTTTCAGACACAGGTTTTGTCATGAAACTAAAATATTTTATGATGGGTATATACTATGATTTTAACATTTATATCCTTTATATGATTTATTTCATGAAATTTTAGGATTCATGTAATATTATTCTCTAATGGGTATTATGATTCAATGTCAACAATGTGGCGGGAGACTATTGCTAAAAGCTTGTCATTTTTTTCAAGATTGTTTATGATTACTCTTCTATTGTCTAAATATAATGATCCAACTCTAAAGAAATATTATGAAAATTTTTTCTCTTTATTTAATTATTTCTTCCTGTAATAGTACAATTTTACACACTTTGGTACTATGATAAGTCAGAAATTTTTTTTAAGAAAATCTGACATTATTTCTCTTTTAATCCAAAACACTATTATCTATGAGAACAATGTTTTTTTAGAAAAAATGATTTAAAAGTTTATTTTAACGTAAATTTTAATATTATTCTTAAATAAATGATTTTTAATTATTTTTATATCATTATTACTGTGTTTTTAATGCTAATTTCAAATAATAATTTTTCCAAAATGATTTATGATTAAAAAACAATTATTCAAAGTGGAATGTATTTCTTCAAAAGAAATGTTTTCAATTAATTTTAAATATTATATTATATGTTTAAAAAGTGTTTTAAAGGATAATTATTTTAAAAAATTTATATTTTATAAAATGATAATTTTAATGATTTGTTATTTATCTTATGAAATTATCGACGCGATCTTTCAAAATCCTTCCCCATATAAGATGAACTCCTTTTATATAGTTTATACTTTATTAGGAATATTACCAAAAGACAAAATTATTATTATTTGTTATAATGAATTTTTTATATGATGAAAAGTTGATTAGGAAACCTATTTCTATTCCACCTGTCATAACATGATATATATTTTATGAAACCCATATATTTATATGGGTCATGATATAAGTAATTGTATATTATCATGTGGTACATGTGTCTATGATTTCATTATTTAATCGGTGGAACCCATATATCCCACCATTGCATTGGTTAATAAAGGATTTTTCATTTCAATATAATTTTTGTGCAAACCTGATTACATGTTCAAAATACTAAGTATAGTCATGGCTACATGTCAATAATTTTATGCAAAAACCAGATTACATGTTCAAAATGTTATGATTGAACCTCATTAAATATTCACAATTTTTTTCATGGAACTGGTTTAATATAAATAATTTATGAGTGGACATAATTACCTGTTAAAAATGATATCTATGAACCAAATTACATGTTCACAATATTATTCATAGACCTGGTTTTATGTCCACATGTTTATGTGTGAGCAGGATTACATGTTCACAATGTTATAAGTGAAACATATTACATGATCATAATGTTATGTGTGGACATAATTTCGTGCCCATTTGTTAATGGGAGCTCCTAATTTCATGACTAAAAAATTTATAATTTACCAAGGTTCACAATGTTATAAGCTAATGTGTATTAAACATGATTACATCTTATGAAAATTTTATTCTCTCATGACTTGTCTTCATTGATTTCCTTGTGAGTGATGTATTATGAACTACAAATATTTATGTCATTAATAATGATTATGATCGTTGATATGTACGGTATGGAATTCAAATTCTATACTCGTGTTCTTATACCCTTTTGTTAATGTTGTCCATTATTATCTTATTTATTTACCCTTACTGATCATCTATGATCACCCTTTATTATGTTTAATTTCCCCACATTATGAAGGATGGTCGTATGTCAGAGTAATTAACGGGATGATCATTATAGGATATGACGATGATCATTCATCAATTTACAAGATTGTGTTTCTTGTTTGCAATGACACTAAAATATTATGGTTATGAGGCATATACTTTTGTAATGTGTTTAATATTCATATAGAATGATCTAATATTAAGGTATTTGAAGACAGAGATATTATAGTTGGTATCTAATTAAAGGATTAGTCCACTATTAGAAACTGAGATGATAAATCATTAGTGTGATCCCAAGAGATATTTCTATGGATACGTATAGGGACATCTCTAAGAATATGTCAATGGTTGTGTCCATGTTTAGGGAAATTTCAAGAAATGATCATATGGTATGGAGAGTGTGGTTTCTATGAAATTATATCTATATATAGATAGTACAACTAGACATTTTAGAGGAATTATATCTTGTTTTGACTGTGTAAAAGGAAGGAAAAATGGATGTAACTTCAAAGGGAAAATGGATAATGTTCAATTAAGGTAATTTATGGTTATATTTTTCTCACTAGGGTATTGTAAATAAATTAATGTTTTGTGTGTGTAATGTATATACATTATAAAAATCAATATCTTAGTAAGACATCTCATAATGAAAATCAGTCGGGTTATAAGTGTAATGGTTTTTCTGTGGCTGATGAAGAAACAATGAAGGAGGCATGAAAGGTATGTATAATTCTAATAGTATTGTTTATAGTCACATATTAATTGAGTTTTTTGAATGTGAAGACTTCATTTGTATATAATTTTTTAAGAAGTGGTATTATGTAATAAGTTGATAAATTCAACCAAATTTATTGAGAAAGAAGTTGGATTATTGAAGTGACTATAACATCACGTTACTATTTTAGGTATTCCTAAACCCTTTTTATTTTAATTTTTTTTATATTAATTGCGAAAAATGGCATATCAGTAAAAATTTGCGTTTTTGTTATAACACGACGATTATTTGTAAAACGCCTAATTAATGCTCCATATTAATCAATTAAATATTTTCTATGTTAAAAACTATTTAAGTATGGGTTTTTGAGGTCTGCAAAGTCTCAAAGAGGACGGAATAAATATATTAAATTTATTATTTTAAGCATGAGAAAATTATTCAAAATAATTGAATAACTTCAAAACGGTCTATCGTGTGAGAAATTTGAGGCCACAATTATGTTTGAGATATAGTGTTTACCCTATGAAGTTTATTACATTAAAAGGTTCCAGAAATGTAGATGTCTTGCTCGTGAGATAATGTTTTTAAATAATATTTAATATATTATTTATTAAAAATTAAATATCTCTAAAACTGTGCAATGTATGAAAAATCCAAGACCACCGATGGATCCAGAATGAGGTGTTTACCCTAGAGAATGTATAACATTTGTTCACATCGTGTGTTTGGATTCCTCCCTCAAAAAAAATACCACTTTTTATATTAATTAACTAATTATTCTGAGTTTTCATTAATAAATCATTAATATCTCTCAAAATGCAAATCGTTTGAGAAATTCAAGACCACCGTTGGGTCAGGAACATGGTGTTTACAATAGGTAGTGTATTACATTCATTCGCAACAAATATGTGGTGTCATTTATTTTTTTTACAATAAATAATTAATTTTATCAAATTCATTTAATTATAAAAAAACGAATTTCACTATTCATTGTCTTCAACATGCGTCTGAAACCACCATTCTTCACGCCGTTGGATCTGGAAGCTTGAAAATAATACCGTTTTGAGTGGTTTAAATATCTACAACTCATTGTTGGGTGAAATTAATGTGTCTGTCATCATGTTTGGGTTCAAAGGAAAATTAGATATGGTGTTTCAAATTCAATGTTTTATGTAACCCGAATGAATGTCGTATCAAATAACTAACATATTTTTTCTCTTCCTTCATTCATTTAGTCGAGTCTGAGTGATCACTGATCTCTCTCACAATCGATCAGTAGACATTGGTTGATCCGATTTTGATTAAATATCTCCTTCGCTCATGTGGTGCTGGGAGGGTTTGTTCTTCCATGGTATTTTTTTGGTTGTTTTTATTTTATTTAATTTGTTTTTATTTTCCTTATTCTCCATATCTTGTCTCTTCTGTAACTTTTTCGTTATTGAAATATTTTATGTGCTGTCAGTATGGTATAATTTTTCATGACGAGTAGAAATAAAATAATATTTTTTCTTTGAAGGAAGCAAGGTATTCCTTGTTCTGATTTTTCACTTTTTAATGAAACTTGGAAAATAATCTTTCAAAGGATAAATTCTAAAATATAAATGGATAATTTCTGATGAATTATCATAAAAAAATTATGGATTGATAAATTTTAATAGAAATTATTAGAAATTAATTTTATAATTTTCCAAGGATAACTATAAGAGTATTGTCACAAATTAATTTTTACCTCAATTAAACAATAATTGTGTGATTACATGGAAAATTATTGATGGATAATCGCGAGCACAATATTTGACCGAACATTAATTGAAAATTATTCAGGTGATAAAAAATACTATCTCATGTGATAATTTAAATGATAACTTTAAAATTATCCAAGAAATATAAATATTATCGCATGTAATATTTGAAATGGGAATTTGAATATTATCCAAGAAATATAAATATTATTTTAGGTAATTTTTTAAATTATAATTTTGAAATTATCCAAAAAAGATAAATATTATCAAATGTAATATTTTAACTGATAACTTGAAAATTAATCATGAGAGATAAAATATTATGGCATGTAATATTTTAATCGATAATTTAAAAATTTATTATTGGAGATAGAATGTATCATCACATGTGAAATTTTATTTCTTTTTGAAATAAAATAACTAGTTTTCATTCTGGGAACCCTTGTTGAGTGTCGAGCATTGGTGTGTCGACGCTTACAATAATAACGCTGTGAGGAGGTGTATTGAACCACACAATGTGTTTTATCATTGCTATTGACAGTGATGACCTTGAGGAAGGTGGTTCTATCCGGACTTGACAAATTGATAATCCTTGTATTGCTTGATTTATTTAAATAGTTTATTTAAATTAAATTGATCAAATTTCATTCAATTAAATTGATAAAACATCAATTATAGTGAAAGAGATATTTGAAATTGTTTATTCATGGTAATTTGGAAAGCCCAAATTCCATTGAATTGGGTGTGTTTATAGAAATTGGCTGATTTAAATTGTATAATTTAAATTGTGAGTTTAATGGAAATTATTTCAGTTAAATTGTTCAATTTATTTGTTTAAATAAATTGTGTAATGATATAATTTGTTGTGAATGGATTTAAAACTCTTGAAAATGGCTTAATATGATTTGATAGAAACCCAATGGTTTTATCTTGTGGAAAGACATGTTTTTGAATAAAACCTATTTTGGTTTCAAATGGAATGGAATTGAAATTTTTGAAATGAAAGAATGGGATTGATCGTATTTTAAGTAGTCTTAAAATAGTTCTCCCATCATGTAAGAGCACATGCAAGCCTTAGGTAGTTAGCTAGTTAATTGGATACACTCTATGCTACGAGAACTTTCTAAAAAAACTTGCGATGGGTCACATCCCCGATGGGTTGGTGACAATTATTCATTTTCCAGTGTCATAGGGACATGTGTATACACATTTTGTTGAGTTCACATAGAGATTTTGGAATCCTATAGCTGGTTAATACTGTCATACCTTTTGGCAGATGACCATGTTGCTCCCTTGTTTATTTATATTTGAGATATAAATGTATGCCAATGCTTTTGAACTGCATTACATGCCTGCTAAATTTATATAAGGTATTTTATATAAATGTTTTATTAAAGGAAATTTTTATAAATATTCGATCAATGTTTTTAAATCATTGCTTAAAGTATTTATTTCCTTCATTTGAAAATGTATATCATGTTTTGTTTAAATATGATTTTGAATTTTTGAACCTATTTAATTTAAAATTTAATTCTTTTATTTGAATAATCATTATTTAGAAACTATTATGGAATCTTTGGTGGTATCCTACTGGGCTTAGGCTCACACCCTACTTTTTCCTTCGGGTGTTTGTAGACCATCATCTTCCAGGTTCGAGAAAAGGGAAGGGATCTCTTGGAGGTGGATCCAGCTATTGATTTTTGGTCTTGGTGAGTTGTGTCCTTAGGGACCTTTGGGTTTTTCCCTTTTTAGTACATGGTTTTTAGTACTTTGGTATTTCTACGCCTTGTTGTATTCTAGTACATCACTCCTAGTGAAGTTTCTTTTGTTATGTATAATGCTTTGTTTCCTTTTGATTCTGTATTCTTGTTCGTTGCCACTTTTATGTTGTTCGGTGCCAGGTGCTAGTCGTCGTCTCATGGGGATCAGAAACACCCTTCGGGCTATGTCAGGGCCAGCTCTGTTTTCTGGTTTCCAGGTTACTAGGACCCATTCGTGACAAAACAGTATCAGAAGGAGGTTAAAAATCTTGAATTGATGATAGTATGAATTTGAATATTCTTGTCGGGACTTTGGTGGTAGTTGTGATTGAGTTCCTGGCCATCTCTTACTACAATGAACCATATGTCAACAGGGTTGGTTAGGGAAATAGGACTTGTGGATTAGTGCTAGTATTTTTCCCTATTTTGATTTAGATAGGGTGAAATCCAAATCTGGTTTATCCCATCAATTAAGAGTATTTTTCCTTGTTACTCAGTTTCAGTGTTAATCTAATGTCTTTTTTATTTTTTGATATTGTGTAGAATCATTCCTCTGAGAATACGTTGGGATCATATTTAAATAGATGCTTCTTCTGAATCTCTGCAAGCAAGACCTATTGTGGATCCATGTCTAGTTGAGGTGATTGTCTGCACTGTCCATGCTCTGGGAAAGGCACCAACTGCAATTCTTTTTTAGGATCCAACTATAGATCCTAATTGTGATATTCTCCGAAATCGTTCTCAAAAGATCCTACGCCAGAAGCCACCATTTTTCAAAGGCTCCACTGACCCTCAACATATTTGGGAATGGTTGAGTAAGATTGAACGTCTGTTTGGGTTCTTGGAGACAGATTATGTGATCATGGTGAAGTGTTCCACCTTTGTGATGAAGGGACCAAGTAGAAGATGGTGGGAAATTATGGCGATAGAATGGAAAATTAGGGTTTCTAGTGGAAATACATTAGGGTTCTTTTCACTAACCTGTTCTCTCCAGAATCAATGCTGTTGGCCAAGGCTGTGGAGTTTTTCAAGCTTGAGCAGGCCAACAAAAATGTGATTGAGTACTCAAATTTATATTCTGATTTGGTATAGTTTTCTCCTGAGATTGTCTCTAATGATAAGATGAAGGCTCGATGATTCGAGTTGGGACTTCGATCAGATATCTATTCTCAGGATTTCTTACTAATGCTACCCACTTATACTGATTTGCTGGATAGGGAAATGATGGTTGAGATGGACCTGGCAAGAAAGTCAGGGTTTAAGGTAGTCTCTTTCCCTCATAGAGGTAGCATTGGTTCTATTAAAGGAAAATGGAACCGTGACGTTTCTCATGTTAGTCTCCGACAATAGAGGAATTATAGACCTCCTGTAGCAACAAGAGGGGCTTCTCTGACTTTCTATTAGTGCGGAATTACAGGACATTGCAAGAGGGTTTTCACTGAGGAACCTAATAATTGTAGCTCCAATGGGCGTTTAGGGAATTTACTGAGATTCAGCCAACATTTCTCTACTCCACGTAGTGGAACATGATCATCGTCACCTCCAAAAACTACGGGGCAGTCAAATGCTTCATTTACAAAAAGGATGCAGCCACAAACATCAAGAATGAAGATTATTCACATAGTGGAAGAGTTTCCAGAGGTAGCTGATACAGGTCCTACAAATGTGAGAGGTACCAATTCTATATCAACTTCTTTAGTGACCGCTAGTTTTGATAATGGTTCATCTAACTCATTTATTTCAACCCATATTGTTAATCTACTTAATATACCTATAGATATTTTATATTGTGGGATGGATATTACTACAACCCTTGGTAAAAATAGAGAGAGGGGTCTCCGTAGTCTTGATTGTGTCTTCTCTATATTAGATGTTGATCATGCTTGGAGTTTTCTGGTTCTCGACATGAAATATTTTTACGTCCTATTCGGGATGGATTGGCTCAATGCCAATAAAGCCCGGAATGATTCTTATCTTTGACGGGTCTACCTTACTACACCAAGTGGTGTGCACTGTGTTTTTCAAGGAGAATGGGACCCAAGGTCAAGCATAGCTGGACCCACTTATCTAGATTTGGGGAATGATTTATCAATGTTTTCATTTGATCTGGAGAGGGATTCAATGTGTGGTGATCTTCCTTCAGTCGTCGCTAAGTTTCTCGACATGTTTCCTTATAAATTATCTGGTTTTCCACCAGTAAGGGAGGTTGATTTTTCAATTTACTTAATTCCTGTTACTCAACCTGATTCTATTCCCTCTTACCGAATGCATCCAGCAGAACTAAAGGAACTGATGTCTTAATTAGATGATTTTCTTGAGAAAGGATTTATATGCCCGAGTGTGTCACACTGGGGAACACATGTTCTTTTGACCAAGAAGGCTGATGGTTCTCTTCACTTATTTGTTGATTATTGAAAGCTCAATCGAGTTATTATAAAGAAAAAATATCCTTTATATAGAATTGATGATTTGTTTGATCAATTGAAATGGTCTAAGTGGTTTTCAAAAATCAATCTTCGATCTGGTTACCATCATTTGAGGATTAAAGACTCTGACATTGAGAAGACCACTTTTCGGAGTAGGTATGGCCATTATGAGTACCTTTTTATGCCCTTTGGCCTAACAAATGCTCTGGAAGATTTCATGGCTTTGATTAACAAGGATTTCTATGAGTATCTAGAAAGGTTTGTGGTAGTCTTTGTGGATGACATTATTGTCTACTCCAAGTTTGAGGAGGATCATGTGCATCATCTGAGAACAGTTCTGAGTCTTCTAAAGAATCACAGACTATATTCCAAGCTTTCAATGTGCGATTTCTGGATTCGGGAAGTGAAATTCTTGGAACATGTCATGTCAGAACAAGGAATATCGGTTGGTCCTAAGATGTTGAAGGCTGTTATGACTTGGGAACAACAATGAAATGTTTTTGAGATTCTGATCTTCTTTGGCTCACCACGATATTATTGCTGATTTGTTAAAGACTTCTCAATATTAGCTTATCCAATGACTACACCGACCCGAAAGGGAGTGCTGTTTTCATGGACTGAAAAATGTCAGAATTCTTTTGTTGAGCTAATGTGTATTTTGTATACTACGCTAGTGTAAACTCTTCCTGAGGATGGGATAGGATACATGGTCTTCTATGATGCATCGAGTTTAGGTTTTGGATGTGTCCATATGCAGGGTAATCATGTTGTTGCCTATGGATCTCATCAGCATAATCCTCGTGAGAAGAACTATCATACCCATGACCTTGAACATGAAGCATTAATGCACAAACTTAAGTGTTGGAGACATTACCTTTATAGGGAAAGGATTACTGTGTATTCAGACCACAAGATCTTGAGTTATATCTTCTCACAAAAAGATTTGAATCTCTGCCAAAGGCGTTGGGATGAGTACCTGCAATATTTCAACATTGACATAGCCTATACCCTGAGGAAAGGGAATGTAGTTGACGATGCGTTATGCAGGAATCATTCATCAGAGGCTGTGAAAGAATATTTTCAATAGTGGAGTTTTATGGCACTTTTTTCTCAATTTCATATTAGAGTTCAGTGGAAGGGGGTGATGTTTCTTTAGATAATTTCCAGTTTACATCTACACTTCATGAGTTGATTCATTAGGAACAACATCTTGATGAAGAGTTCAAGAGCATTAGGGACTCTCTTTGTGGTGGGGAGATCGATACCTAATGGTCATTCTCTAAAAAGGTCATTTTATGTTATTGAAACTGTTACATTGTTTGTTCATCAACAAGGAAGGATGTGATGTGGGATTTCCATAACTCCAAATGGTATGTACACCCAGAAACCACGAAGATGTTCTATGATATGTGGAAATAGTTCTGGTGGCCAAGTATGAGATGGGGTATTGCTGAGTTTGTATCTCGTTGCTATACATGCTAGCTGGTGAAATCTAATCACTATAAACCTTCGGGTTTTCTTCAACCACTTCCAGGCCCTGTATTGAAGTGGGATGAAATATCTATGGACATTGTTGTTGGGTTACCTCTAACATAGATGATGAAGAATGCGATATGGGTTGTGATCAATAGAATGACCAATTCAGATCACTTTATACCTATTTGAGATACAACCAAAGTTGAGGAGTTGGTAAATCTTGATGTGAAATAAATTGTTTGTTTGTACGGAGTTCCATCTACTATTGTCTCTAATAGGGATCCTCGATTTGCTTCTCGATTTTGGACAGGCCTTAAGGGGGCACTTGGATCTCTGGTCAATTTGAGAACGGCCTACCATCCAGAGTCAGATAGCTAGATAGAGAGAGCTATTCAAATACTTGAGAATATGCTTCGCGCATGTGTTCTCGACTTTGGTGGGTCCTGGAATTATCATGTGGGGATAGTTGAGTATTCTTATAACAAAAGTTATGAGTTTGCGATAAAAATTTCTCCTTTTGATGCATTGTATAGTCATCCTTGTAAATCTCTATTATGATGGTCAGAAAATGGTGAATGTTCCTTGGTAGGACCGTGTTTGGTCCAAGCAACGAAAACTAAGATCCAGTTGATTCGTTAGAGAATGTTGACAACACAGAGTTGGTACAAGTCTTATGCTAATCATCTTCGTAGACCTTTAGAGTTATCAGTTGGTGACCATGTGTTCTTGAAAGATTCACCCCGATTAGGTCATCAACGACATGAGAGAAAAGGGAAGCTTTCTCCTCGTTTTGTGGGACCTTTCGAGGTTGTTGGTCATGTAGGGAAAGTTCCTTACCATCAATCTCTACCACTATTGCTGACGTCGATACATATTGTGTTCCATGTATCGCAGCTGCGAAAGTATCTCTTTGATACATCTCATGTTTTGAGCCTGAATGATCATGAGATTGAAAAAGTTGTATCTATGACTGAATGACCAGTAACGATTGGTTATTTTGAGACCAAGGTACTTCGTCAGAGGATGATACCTCTTGTCCATGTACTATGGCAGCATGGTTTTGATTCTCATTAGACGTTGGAAAGGGAGGCACTGATGAGAGAGAAGGGGCCTCATATTTTTAACGTGGATGATTCTTCATAGGATTTCTGGGGACATTAAGATCTTATGGTGGGGAGGTTGTAACATCTTGTTACTTTTTTAGGTATTCCTAAACCCTTTTTATGTTAATTTGGATAAAATGGCTTATCTGTAAAAAATTTCGTTTTTGTTAAAACACATTTCATAATGGTAAACTCTGAATTAATGCTCAAGATTATTCAATTGAATATTTTATAAGTTAAACACTGTATAAGTATGAGTTTTTGAGGTCTGCAATGTCTCAAAGAGGACGGAATAGAAATATTAAATTTTTTATTCTATGCATGAGCAATTTATTCAAAATAATTTAATAACTTCAAAATAGTCTATCATGTGAGAAAATTTAGGCCATGGTTATATCTGAAATATAGTTTTTACCCTATAAAGAGTATAACATTTAAAGGCGTCGGGCATGTAGATGTCTCTCTTGTGAGATAATGTTTTTAAATAATATTTAATATATTATTTATTAAAAAATTAAATATCTCTTAAACGGTGCGTTGTATGGAAATTCCGAATCCACATACCGGTCCAAAATGAGGGGTTTACCCTAGACAAGGTATAACATTTGTTCACATCAGGTGTTTGGATGCCTCTCTCGCAAAAATACCACTTTCTTATATTAATTAATTAATTATTTCGAGTTTTCAATAATAAATAATTAATATCTCTCACACCACTCATCGTTTAAGAAATTCGAGATCGTCGTTTGGTCCAAAACTAGATGTTTACCTTAGGCAAGGTATTGCTTTCATTCGCAACAGATCTTTGGTGCCTTTATTTATTTTACATTAAATAAATAATTTTATCAAATTCATCTAATTATAAAAAAACAAATTTCACTATTCATTGTCTTCAACAAGCGTTAGAAACCACCATTCTTCACGCCGGTCGATCAGAAATCTTGAAAATAAGACCGTTTTGAATGGCTTAAATATATATAACGTATTGTTGGGTGAAATTAATGTGTCTGTCATCAAGTTAGGGTGAAATGGAAGATTAAATACGGTGTTTCAAATTATAAGTTTTATGCAACCCAAAAGAATCTCGTATAATATACCCATCCTATTTTTTCATTTTCTTTCATTCATTTTGTAGATTCTGAGTGATCTCGGATCTCTCTCGCACTCGATCAGTAGACTTTGGGTGATCATATTTTGATTCATGATCTCCTTCTATCGTGTGGTGCGGGGGGGGGGGGGGGGGGGGGGGGTTGTTCTTCATATGTATTTATTTTATTTATTTTTATTTTATTTAATTTACTTTTATTTTATTTTATTCCTGAAATCTTATCTTTTCTATAAATTTTTTATTGTTGATCTGTTTTATGCGCCATCGATACCGTAGAATTTGCTTCGACGAGTTGAAATAAAATAATATTTTTTTCTTTGAAGGTACCAAGATATTCCTCATTCTGATTTTTCACTTTTTAATGAATCTTTTAAAATAAACTTTCAAAGGGTAAATTCTAAATTATAAATGGATTATTTGTGATGAATTATCATAAAATAATTATAGATGGATAAATCTTAAAAAAATTATTAGAAAATAATTGTATAATTTTCCAAGGATAATTATAAGAGTATTGTCACAAATTAATCTTTGTAGTTATAGAACTATAACTGTGAGATTACAAAGAAAATTATCGATGGATAATCGTAAGTGGATGATTTGACCTAACATTAATTAAAAATTATTCGGGAGATACACAATGCTATCTCTTGTGATAATTTAAATGATAACTTGAAAATTATCCAAGAAAGATAAATATTATCGTATGTAATATTTGAAATGATAATTTGAAAATTATCCAAGAAATATAAATATTATGTCATGTAATATTTTAAATGATAAATTGAAAATTATCCAAGAAAGATAAATATTTTCAAATGCAACATTTTAAAATATAATTTGAAAATTAACCACGAGAGATAAACTATAATGACATGTAATATTTTAATCGATAATTTTAAAATTTATTTTCAGAGTGAGAATGTATCATTGCATGTGAAATTGTATTTCTTTTTGAAATAAAATAACTAGTTTTCATTCTAGGAACACTTTGATGAGTGTTGAGCATTGGTGTGTTGACGCTTTCAATAATAAGGCAGTGAGGAGGTGTAATGAACCGCACAAGGTGGTTTATCATTGCTGCTAACATTGACGACCTTGATATTGGTTGTTCTATCCCGACTTTCCAAATAGATTATCCTTGTATTAGTTGATTTATTTCAATTGTTGATTTAAATTCAATTGATCAAATTTACATTCAATTAAATTGATAAACTCTCGATTCCAGTGAATCGAGATATTTGAAATGGTTTTGACATGGAAATTTGGAAAACCCCAATTACATTGAATTGGGTGTGTTTATGGAAATTGGCTGATTTAAATTGTGGATTGGATGGAAATTATTTCAATTAAATTGTTCAATTTATTTGTGGAAATAAATTTTGTAAAAATGGAATTGGTTTTGAAAGGATTTCAAACACCTGAAAATGGCTTAAAATGATTTGATAGAAACACAATGTTTTTAAATTCTGGAAAGGCATGTTTTTGAATAAAACCTAATTTGGTTTTAAATGGAAAGGAATTGAAATTTTTGAAATGGAAGAATGGGATTGATCTAATTTTAAGTAGTATTAAAATAGTTCTCCCATCATGTACGATCACATGAAAGCCTTGGGTAGTTAGTGAGTAATTTAGATACACTATACGCTACGACGATGTTCTAACACATACTTGAGATGGGTCACATCTCTGATGGGCTGGTGACAAATCTCCTTTGGCCAGTTAATACTATCGTACCTTTTGGAAGATGACCATATAGATCGCTTGTTTATTTATATTTGAGATATTATTGATTGCCAACACTTTTTAATATATTTACATGCCTTCTAAATTTATATAAACTATTTTATATAAATGTTTGATTTAATCCATTGTTTTAGAAATATTCCCTTATTTTTTAAAATAATTTCTTAAAATATTTATTTCCATCGTTTGAAAATTTATATCATGTTTTTATTAAAGATGATTTTGAATTTCCAATCCTATTTACATAAAATTTAAAACATTAATTTTGATTGTATAGAGTTGCCTTCTATTATGGAATCTTTGGTGGTATCCTACTGGGCGGAGGCTCACACACTACTTTTGCCTTCGAGTGTTTGTAGTCTTTACTCTTCCAGGTATGAGAAAAGGGTAGAGATCTCTTGGAGGTGGATCCAGCAGTAGAGTTTTGGTCTTGGTGAGTTGTTTCCTTAGGGACCTTGGGTTTTTTAGCACCTAGGTTGTTGTACTTTGGGCTTTCTATGCCATGTTGTATTCTGGTACATCAACCCGAATGGAGTTTCTTTTGTTAGGTATACTCATTTTTTTCCTTTTTCTTCCACATTCTTGTGGAAAAAATCATTCCCACTTGTATGTAGTACGATGCTAGGTTCTATTCGCCGACCCATGGGGATTGACAACTCCCTTCGGGATATGTCAGTACCGACTTGGTTATCGGTTTACCAGGGTACCCAGATTAGTTTGTGACAGTGACCATGTATTGGGATTCAAAAATTATGATATATAAATAATAAATTATATGTTAACTAATGATTTGAAAAAATATATTGAATGGTTTTAATTACCATGAAATGTGATTTTATGTAAAGGAGACATTGTGACAAAGGGAAGGTAACCGTTAATGTGTTATGGATGTTCATTAAATATTTTTTAGTTTGAATTAAGGGAATATTGATTTGGATAACATAAAATGGATATTATCGATGTTCTCTGAACATATAAAAGGTTTTTTTGGAAAATTTGTTCATGCTTTCACTGAAGGAATTTATGTAATTTTTATATTTATGGAAAATATATAATCATATTTTCAATAGGATGAAATTCATGTTTTGATTAAGGAATTAAGGAAACTCTGATTATTAGGATGTTTTTAAAGAATATATGATAAAGGTATTCACATGTTTAGTATGTGACAACTAAGAACCACATTATGATATAATGGGGACAAATTTACTGTTTATTTTGAAAAATTTAGTGACCATTTTATATTTTATTTATTTTTCATATTTGATAAGGGATATAAGGTTATATATTTATGAGATGGTTAATGTTGAACATCACACAAGTTTTATGAGATTAAGGTATTATCTCTCCATACGAGGATTTATACATATTGGAAAACCATTGATAACCATTTTTATGCGATTTTAACTAATGAAAGGTGGATGTAATTATCTTTATCATGATTAGTTAGTGCTTTAGGAATGAAAAAATCTATTTCATTTCATAGAGTAAGTGATTATGTGGAATTCGTGTAAGGAACAACAAAAGGGTGGGATCGTTCTTATAAAAATGAATGAAATCGTGTAAGTATGTTTCCACCAATTTTTCAAAAGTAAAATAATTCATAAAATCTAGGAGAATGATATTGAAAAATATTTGTCCTAGTATATTTATTTATGTTGAACTTATGGTCTTGTAAAATTACAAATATATATGGTTTTGTTTCCTTTAGAAACACACTTATCATTAAATTTCACGAGATAAATTATAGTTATCATTCTATTTAATTAATTATTCTTTTATTTTATATACAATTATCTCTTCCCACCAATGTTAAAATAATTTAAATCTGAGATATTAGTAACTTTGGTTAACCATTAAGATTATTTCATTCACTTTCGAAAGGATGTTTTAATATTAATTCCCAGGTTGTGGTTTCTATGAAATGACCTTTCTAGTATTAAAACATTGAAAACCTAGACGAACATTATGGGATAAAATCATTTTACTAGGGGTATAATATAACACAATATTATTTTTTGAAATATTATTTTAAATAATATACTATTTTATATATTCTGGTTTTCATCCAACACTAAATATAACATGTGTTTTATGAAAGAAATATGTTGTTCTTGTGTAACATGAAATCACATCATAATATTTCACTACACATAATAGTAAGATTAGATTGTTCTACATGAAACACAATGTTTGTATTGTGTTATACACAATGTTGAGTTACTATGATAGCTTCTATTTAAGTCAAGACCCCTTTTTACCAAACTAAAATATACTATTTATAATATTATTAAAATATAGTTATTCTTAACAACAACCCTTGGAATGGAAGATATTAAAAATATAAACTAAATTATAAAATTATGGTTTAAAAATTTTATAAAATTAATTATTCTGTTACCAATAAATTAGAAAATAATACAAAAACACAAATAATTTAAAGGATGCATTTTTCTGAAAAACAAGTTTTATTCCCACAAAAGTGTTTTTTCATAACAAATTAAATTAATCACTATTATAAAAATATAATAAATATATTTATATATTATAAAATAAAAAAATTACAATCATCTAATAATATTTATAATTATAAAATAAGAACAAATCCGTTTTTGGCATAAAAATTATTTATTATTCTATAAGTAACTTTTATCATCTTTTAACATAATACTTGTTCTAAATTTTTTTTTAAAATTATAAATTTAATTTGAAATAATAAAAAAAACATTAATTTAAAATATCAAAATTTACTTTGGCTATTTTTTAAGAAGTTTCATTTTTTATTAGTCGTGTAAAACACTAAATTTTAAATGAAACCTGTATTTTCATATAATTTATTTATATAGTTAAATTATATTTTAAATTGTTTTTAATGTATATTAATATCAATTATAAGTATATTAAATCAATTATAAATATAAAAGGTTAATTAAGGTAATTTTAATACATTTAAAATTTTAATTGTATATAAAAGAATTTCAATATTTTAAACATTTTCACCTTAAAACCCCATTGATTTATCACATCGGTGTGATTAATTTTTAAATGAATTTCTTCCACTTATGTTATTAAAATATTGAGAATATGTTCCATATATTTGATTATAAAAATATATATTGTATAATATTGTCAAAGTATTTTTTCACAAAAAATAGAGAAAAAATTTAGAATTAATTACATTTATTAAGTGAAAAACGAGGAAACCAAGGCACTGTTTTTTAACTATAGGGGATAAAAGGCCATATAAACAAGTACAAAACCCATTGTATGGAAATATATCAACCACATATCCCCTTTTCAAGAAAATTTACTATTATTGGAGGCACATTATGTAAGGGGACCTTTCAATAGTTTATACCATTTTGTATTTTTAAGAATGCTACTCCTCCACCATAAAAGGGCACTCACCCACTCACTTATTCACAAAACTTGGAAATTTTCCACTATAAAAACATAACCAAATAATCACCCAAAATCCTTCCTATAAAACTATAATCCTATAATTTTTCATAAGGAAATATGATGATTCCATTTCTTGAAAATAAAATGTATTTACCCAAAGAAGTGGCAACGTTCTTCAATGGAAACTTTTGTATTATTTTATTATACACCCCTTATATTCATATTATAAAAATATTGTATAGAAACCAAAATATCCTCAATATAAAAATATGTTATTATTCTAAATTTATGACCAAAAAATTTACACACATCCATCAAATGGGATAACAAATCATTGTTCATGTGAATAGAGGACTGCCAACTCATGATCTAATAACATTTATTCTTCCAATTCCACCATTCATTGTTGGTAAAAATGATTGACATACAAATTTTATATATATTATATATATATTATATTTATTTTTCCATTATTATTTTTTATTTATTATCTAACACATACCATCATTATTTACATTTTTTAGAATATGATAAATTTATTTGTGGATCTGTGGACTACCACCTTCTCAAAATGATGTGATTATTTAACCATTTAGAAGGAATGTATTATAGATGAGTTTAATTAAAATATTTTATATATATTTGATAAATATTATATTCTAATTATATATATGTATATATCATTTAATTTCATTCTTTAAATATGGCAAAAAAATTGAAACAATGTTCATTCGTACGTACAAAATATAGTCTACATGAACGATGTATCTTATATTAAATTTATACAATTTATAAATTATAATAAATATATATAAGTCAAATATATGATATCGTTATCGTGGTTTACATTCTGGAAATAATTAAATCATCATAAAAAAATGATCTACAAATAAAATGTCAAAACATATATGAAAAACAAACCAGATATTACCTGAAACATAACTATAACATGAAATTATTAATAAATGGGTAGCATAAAGTATTAATAAAATCATATATGGAATGATATATAAGAACATGGTTATTTTTTATATTTATAATAACCTTATATTTATCTTATATGAGGTTTTAATGTGTACAATGAATGTCAAAACTTATGGTATGGGGACCTATAGTCTCACATTTAATTCTATGATACTTATGACTTATCAAAATATCATTTCTTTTATGTGGTGTATATATTGAAATATAAAATGTTATATAATGAATTAAATTTATTTAATTATATTAATTTTTTAATTATTTTATTCTTTCCAGGGGGCCATGATTTAAAATTTATTCAAGTAGTAAGAGGATTTATATTCTCACATTTATTTCGATGAGTCTAATTCCATATTCACTATTGTATACTTGTGGGTTCTGTATATATTGAACCTGAATCCATTATATTATTATTTACCTTAAATTTATTATTAATTAAATATCAGTTTTATGATATATATTTCAAGGGGATTACATATTAAAAAAAATACCATATCAATAATGTAATTATGTCTCAAATTTCCTTCTTTGGGGAACATGTTATGTTATGCACCTAATTTCTTTTTAAGAGGAGTACATAATTACCTATTACATGTTATATCTGGAATATCGTTCTTTTAAGGATATTTTAATATTCATGTAAATGTATTCTCTCATGGGGTTTATGATTCGATGTTATAAATTGGTAAATGTATATTCTTCAAATTTCATCGTTTATTGAGAATTTTTACTATTATACTTACATTAAATAAATTTTTTGATACATCTATCCGGAATAGTCTGTAATTTTAATATACTATAGTTATTCATGTTATATTATTGTAATTGTGAAGTTTTAAAATTTTTGGTATTTTTGCAAAATAATGAAATGTTTTTAATAAAATACAACATTATATATTTCTTAGGTCAGAAATTGATTTCTCCCAAAAACATGTTTTATAAAAATGATATCAATTTTTCTAAATTATATTTTATAATTAAGTTCTCTGTAAATAATTTCTACGATTTCAAAATCCTTCATTACATTTTTTTCAAGTTGATTTTCAATGTTAATGGTTTTTAAAATGATTTATGTTATAAAAATTATTTTTCAATGTGGAAAAGATATTTTCATCAATAAATATTTTAAAAGATTTAAAATCAAATATTAAATGTTAAGAAGAAGTTTTATAGAGAAATGGATTATAGAAAATTTTATATTTTTTAAAAAGATTATTTCTAAGACATGTTATTTTAATTAATAAATACTCTATCTGATCTTGCAAATTCCATCTTGATCTATGATATCATCCTTTGATATATTTTATGGATTATTATTTATTTGATTAAAAGTTAAAATTATTATTACTTCATTAAATGTTTTATGTTTAATAATTATTATTTTTGAATCCCATTTCTCTTCCCCTGGTTATACCATGATAAAATGATTATGAAACCCAACTATTTTTATGGGTCATGATTTGATGAATGTATTAATGTATTTTTCAAAATGTATGTATGGTTTAACTGTGTGATTAGTTGGACCAATACATCCCACAAATGCATTAGGTAAAAATTGATGAATAATAAATATATACATTATCTGGGATCCTCATTACATGTTCACAATTTTATTCATGGACCAGGTTGTACATCTATAAGTTCACAGATTAACCTGATAACATGTTTAAAATGTTATGCATGAACCAGATTAAATGTTCACAATATTTTTCATGAACCTGCTTATATGCCCATTTTCTTATGTGTGATGATGATGAAATGTTCAAAATGGTATGTCTGAACCTAATTACATGTTCACAATGTTATGAATAGCCTTAGTTTCATGTATACAAGTTCATCCATGAACCTAATTACATTATAAAAATATATAGTGTGATCCCAATTACATGTTCACAATGTTATCCATAGACCTAGTTGCATGTCCATAAGTGTATGGGAGGGCATTATTTAATGAGTGATTCTATTTCTATTTACACATTTTCAAAATGATATAAGTTTTTGTGTATTCCACTAGTATAGGTCTTATGGAAATGTTATTCAATCATGAATCATGTTCATTGATTTATTTATTATTAACGTCTTATAAGCTGACAATATGTATTCAATGTCTCAAGATTTTGATCATTGATATATAGTGTACGATATTAAAATGTTATGCTCCTGTTGGCATACCCTTATGTTATGATTATTCTTATATTTCATTTTTTTACCATTACTGGGCATTTGATCTAACTCATTCAGTTGTTCACTTTCCCTAGGGTATTAAGAAAGGATTTAAGTATGAGTAATAAAGGGAAATATATTTATGAGAGATTTTGAAGATCATTCAATACGTTAGAACATATTTTTTTATGTTTATGAAAAAAATGTGGTCCTCAAACATGTACTAATATAATATGATGAATATAAATAAACAATAATTTAATATCTATGTATATAAAGTCTGGGTATCTATAAAAGCCATTAATATATTTGTATTAATTTTTAATAAAAAATAATGTCGAAAATAATGAAAAATATTAGTTTAATAGAATATTTCAGACAATTCCCTTTGGAATGTAATTTTTTGTTTTGGATAAAAAATTATTTAATTTTAATGTATTATTTAAAAAATTAAATATATTTTTGTTGACCAAACCATTCTACAAATGATAAAATCATGAATGATATAAATTTAAATACACTATTTCTGAAATACTATACATGTTACTGTTCACATAAAAATTAATAAATTTTGTAAAATTAATAAAAATTACCCCTAGAATGTTTTAACATAATGATTTCAAAAATTATATTCATTTATCAAAATAATTTTCAAATATAAATTATCTTAATTGTTAATTAAAATTTTATGATTTTTATTAAATATTAAAATATTGTTATAAAGTATGTGGTTTTGTTTTATTTTAGATTTAAATATATAAATTTATTTTATAGAATTAAAATATATATGTATATTTAATTATTCAAGATAAATATTATTTATTTTATATTTTTGTTATTTTTAGGTCGAATTACTATTCCAACTGTCATGTTACTTTTCCCAACAGACAGGTTGCTATTATAATGGTCATCATTCTTCCAAAAAATACCCCCCGATTCCGTTATTAAATATTCGCTTCAACTAAACCCTCTTTTCTATATTTTCATCTTCTATGATTTTGATTAATTTAAAAATATTTGGATTTATTTCTGTAGTATTGTATGTGAGGGTTATGATTCTATCATATTTGAAGGATATGAATTTCCCTTTCCACATTCCTTATTTTTTTGTCGCATTCTAATGTTTAGAATTTTCATGGGTGTAGTTTTTGATTAATGTAATGAAATTTACTGATGAAATAAATTTTCATCTATTTATGTATATGATGCTTGTGTATAATATTCTATATTAAAATATTACATGCTTTTGTTTCAAGAAACAAATTTCATTTATAATCATTTAGCTATATAATATTGATTAGAAAAAAGTAACCTTAATTATTTAGATAAAAGTAAATGATCATATTTGAATCACAAAATAAACTAAATAATACAATGAAAAAATTTCATGGGTTTCATGTGATAAAGATAAAGGATAAAAGAAGATTTAATTTTATACATGTAAAAAATGTGGTAAAAATCACAACATAAATTTAATCAATGATTTAGAAGATAATTTTCATGTCAAAATAAAGGATACAAAGAAATTAATTAGGGATGAATAATGATTATTTCAGTTATTAGGATGGAAAAATGTTATGTCTCAATGTTATACCTATGCTATTAATATGGACTGTTAGAATGAAAATATATAATGTCTTATCCAATATTCTGGATACAAATTAAAAATTTTATTATAAAGTGATTAATAAAATTCCTAAGTTGAAATTTATTTATGGGTATAATTTAAATCACAATGAATTTGTTTTATATTTCCCTTCAATTCTTAGTGTGTTTCATAGATTTATTAACAGAAAAACATAACCACAAAACCATAAAACAACATATAATCATTAATATATAGACATATAATTTAGGTAAAAAAATAGAGACAAAAAAATTAGGAAATATATGTAGACATTAAAATAAATATCATTATTTATATTAAGGTATTTATAAAAACATATTACATAAGATATGTTACGAGAAAAGATGATTTAGTGGTTAAAATGCAATCACTCTAAAATTTTTCTTTTTCAATAATTTTATTTATGAAAATAAAAATATTATAGATAAATTTTACTGTTAATATAATTAATTTATCAACATTAATTTTATTTCTATATGAAATGATATGATATATTATTGTCTATATAATGTTACAAAATTTATTTTCATATGTAAATTGTTTAATTTATATTTTTTTTTATTTAAGAGTAAAATTAAATAATTATAGAGTTAGAATCTTGTAAGAAGAAATGATTTTTATATTCATCATATTAATATTAACAGAAGATGAATTTTGTGAAATTTTATAATATTTTTTTTAATTTAAAGGTGAAAAAACATAGATATTACTAAAATTGTCACTTTTATGGCATTAACATAATTTAAGATTGAATATACATATTTGAAAACATTATCTATAAAATTTAACTATATTTATTTGTAAAAAAATCATTTCAAATCATTATAATGTATTTATAAATCCCATTGTTTTCATTTTTAAATCAAATGTAATATTTTACTCTAATGAATGGGTTATTCTCATATATTTCAAAATTAGTTTTGATCACATGATAAAATTAAACCCAAAAAATATATTTCATAATTTAGTACAATATTATCATACTATTATAATTAATACCTAAATTTATATGATACAATTATGATTTATATGATTATATTTAATGACCCTGATAATGGTATGGCTCTTAAATTCGATGAGTTTGTTTTAATAATTTTTAATTTATCAAATAAAATTAATTAACTATTTATTATATGTGAAATTTATATATTGTTTTATCGTATTTACGAATAAATTAAAACTCATTGAATTATTAATCAATAATAATTATGATTAATATTACCTAATGACAAAAAAACACTTTTGAAGAAAACAGTTTTTCTGTATAAAAGTATAAAAAATTAAATTTTAATGTTAACCACGTTATGTATGGAGTACCACCTATACGAAATAATAACTTTTTTTCATCGTCAATTTATTTATTTTCAAAAACCACATTAAATATTATCCAAAAACATAAAAAGTATTACTATTATCATTATTATACTGTTGTATTAATATTGTGTCAGAATAAACAATATCGTTACCATATTCACTAGTAAAACATTGGTATGTTAATGTTTGTGTATGTTAAACCACACACTTGAACAAAGATATAAAAATATTTCAAGGATTAATATATTAACATTAAAGTAATATTATTATAATAGTATAAGTATATAATGAATATTTTTTCCAGAGTAGTTTTATATTAATTATTAAAATTATTATGAAAATATCATCACCAATAATAAGAATTCCCCTAATAAGTTAAATCATATTAAAAAAATTCATGATTAGACAATCAAAAATATTTGATTAATAGTCTATATTAAATGAAATATATATTAATAAGGTTTCTATTATGTTATCAAGTAAACTCAATTTTATTATTTAGGATGTTAATTGAATGTGCAGAATGAATCCATAATAAATCAATGACTTCCATTATCATTATTCAATTAATTGATATATTATTCTTATAATAAAACATGTCTTATTTGAAATTTTTTATCTAATTCCCATATCATATTTTTATTCAATCCTCTCTCATTATTATTTTATTTAATGCTTAATCTCAAATCATATCCATCGGGGGATGTTGAATTTAAATTTTTTAATTTTTAAGGGGTTTTGTTGACTCAATTCTAATTATTGAGACCTAATATATTTACTAGAACATGTTTTCATTATCTAATGTATTTAATGCCAAGGAGTGTTTTTTTAAATATATTTTTCTTGTATAATGGGATATACTAATCCATATCACCCTCCCTTATTCAAATGGTTTATGATTCAATTATTAGCCTTGAAGTATGATTTTTGTTAGCATTGTTTTCATTCAATTCTTAATAAAGATTCATCATGAACATTTCATGGGTTATACAAACAAAATATATAATTGTATGGTATGTTATAATCATTCTATAGAATAGAATTTGATAATAATAAAAAGTATTATTACACTTTTTAAAATATGGGTTTTCAACAATGGTTATTTCATTTTTAAAAAATATGTTCCCTTTGTAATCAATTTTTTTCATTGGTTCCACATGTCCTATAAATAAATTTAAATCATTTTGAAGGATATATTATTAGATATTTTTAATGGGTTTTAAATTTATTCACTTCACCTTTTAAGAAGTTATTTTTTAATGTGGCATGTATGTTTCTATTTTAATTAATGATAAAAATGAATTCTGCATGAAGAGTTTTGTTTTCAATTGATTTTTTTATTTTCGTTATGTTAAAGGATTTAAAATAATGGTATTTATTTTATGTTAATTATACTATATGTATATATATATATATATACGTATCTAACAATTGGTATCAAACAATTCTATTCCTGATCACTTATTTTCATAAATTGTTTGAGGGATTCATTTTGAATGATATTTTTTTTATCTATGTAAACATCTTTCTGAAATTACATTTTTACATTGGGTTTACCTTCATGTATAGTAATACCCATTCTTTCTTCAGATAACTTATACAATGAATTTTTTCTATGAAATATATAATAATTCACTAAAATTTGTTTTCCTAACAATCTATTGGGAATATTTATAAATTCTAATCAAATGAAATTGCTATGTGAGTAAATTGTTCTCCATTACTTTGGATAAATTCCAATTAACTAGTTTCCACACATCAGTTGATTGGGGGAAATTATTGAATTAACCATATTTCATTACTTTATTTGGATTCATATTTATGTATTCCACTATACAAATCTTTTCTATTTATTTTCTAGTTAACGATTAAAAATTCATATATTTGTTATTATAGTATAGATGTTTGTTGATTACATAGGAAATTTAAATTTAAATTGTTTACCCATCCACCTTATTTTTTAGAAGGTTAATGATCACATTATCCATTTTATAAACATCATAAAGTGTATTGTAATTTCCTATGATGTTAAATTATTATATATCATTACTAGAACCACACATTATTTACTATTTTTTTCTTTATCTGATATGATTTTTTCATGTACCAAAAAATATATAAATAGAATAAAAAGTTACCATACAAGAACGTAGTGAAAAAATAATACACCAACAAGAAATAAAGGGGACCATAAGATGAAATTTACAAGATAAGCATAAGAAAAGCGTGAGTTTCATTAAAAAATTGTCTGAATCATTCTGGAAACATGTTGTCTTCTATGGTGACGACAATCACAATACATTAAGAGGGCCACAAGAAACACCCTGTAAATGCAGAATAACTGATGTGAGCCTTTACTACATTCCAAACAACTAGATAGTCAGTAAGAAAAAAAAAACAGTGAGTCAAGAAACTATAGCTTCCCTCATATCCTCCTTTGTGAATGTGCAGATAGGTATAACTCCTTGAGAAATAAAAAATCAATTGAAGTAGCTCTGAAGTATTGTAAAAACTATGAATAAAAATAATCAAATGCCATCAGTATAGAAGATATAGTGTCAATTTAGGTATACCAATAAAACTAGTCACAAGAGGCATCATTAAAAATATCCGTCACTGAGAGAGAGTATATCAAAACATGGATCTTCCTCCACTGGAAACACATAAACATAATTCAAAAGTGAAAACATCTAGAGAAAAAATATAACCAAGTGAAAAATTATAATTCAAAATCAAATGGAAATAAACAAATGTTCATGAATCATCAAAAGGAGGATAAAACATTGGAAAGATCATCAACACACTATAGAGAAGTCTACCCAAATTAATTTGATTCATAGGTAAAAACTTCCCACGATCCATGGTTTTCAAGGTAGAAAACATAACTTTGTGAAGTCAAATGGGGTAACTGCTTCAGGTGAAGACCAACCATTTTAGAACAGACAAAATCACAAAAAAAGAATGTTGCCTCATTAGTAGATTGTAAGAATTGAATTCAAAAAAGATCAATTCCAAAAGGAAAACCTGAGGCACACATAATGGTCCCTATAAATTTAGAAGAATATTTACCACCATGGGAAAATTGATTGACTCATTGCAATGGAATGTCTCTGAAATTAAAGTGAGTATTATGTTTAAATTCCTCTACCAATTTGATGAACATTCTTTATCTGATTTGAATGTAATTTTCCGTAGTTATTTTACCATTCATGTATCTATAAATACTATTGTGTCTTGCTTATATATCACATTTTTTAGTACTCCTAAGACATCATCAACCTATTGATAAGAATCCATCATAGCCAAGTTAGTTTTTTTATTATCACTCCTTTCACTTGAATTATCATTACTTGAGGATGTACTAGAAATACCATCAGATGCAATCTATGGAGAGGTATATAGAGTCATCTTTGTATAAGCCTCTAAAAATATAGTAACCACTATTCTCCCAAGATTAGAGTAATATATATATTTACAGGTCTTCTTTGGATTTGGAATAAATAAGATATACGAGTCAATAATCACCTTTTAACCTTTCATGGAGCTTTATTTTAAGTAAGCTTCCACTATTAGACATGCATGGTCATAAACATCATGTGATGGATTTCAGAAATAAAAATGGTCACTGTACTCTTTCTCTTGGGGGGAATTATGAGGCTCAGTATATTCCTTTTTCTTACCCATTGATGAGGGGTAAATTTTGATAGAATCTAAAGAGTGGTTAACAGTAATAAATAAATCTAAAAGGTCATTATTCTCAAAAATAGGCCCCACTTATTGTCCAAATTTTTTGTTTCCCACATCAACCTCATAAAGATTCGTATTAAAATCAATTTAATCTCCAAGGGGGTCTTTCATCCAAGAAGGGAAACCAATAACTGTATTATATTCATTTACATCTTAAATATCATATTTTTCTTTTTCAATACTTGTTAGTTTTTGTGTTAGTGGAAAAACTAATTTATTATCATAATAAATCATAGAATGTACTAGATTACGGAAGGTAGTGCAATACATAGGAAGATTCTCAAAAAACAATTCCGGAAAGAACCCATAATTTCTCGTTTGTATCCATATTTGGGATGGGAGCATTTGGGAAACAACAATATTAGAGTAAATCTAGTAATCAAGGGCCTTGATAGATTCCCCATTGCAATGTCTAGTTTAAGAGGAGTTCCAATGTGGTGGGAGATTGGAAAAAAATAAATATTCTTAATTAGATGAAGGGGTAAACATGGAATCCAAGCTGAACTGGGAAAATATGGGATTTAGAGAAAGGATTGTAGTATGGGGTCCATTTGATAACTCTCATAGAAGATCTGACAATTACCCATAATCTTCATGCCCAAAGACTATAATAATAATTTTCATAATAGAATCTAAAAAGAACACTAGAGGAATTTAATAATCCTATATGGAAGAACATAAAACCTATACCATCATGGGATATACTTCAATATATCTGTGATGGGAAACATTTGATGAAATACC
This sequence comes from Viscum album, assembly GCA_963277665.1. NCBI lineage: Eukaryota > Viridiplantae > Streptophyta > Magnoliopsida > Santalales > Viscaceae > Viscum > Viscum album. Next base: position 488,228,452 of record OY728148.1, on the reverse strand, counting down.
CAACGAGTGCGAATCATAAGTCCGATGAATGGTGGTTTTCCTCATTTTATGAGAATAATATCATATGATGACTTCTATGTTCAGATATCATTGGATTGATGTGTTGTACGCACTCTATTGTAACATTTACATCATGATCGGAATATGATTTTTCAGTGACAACATCAGCGAATGATCAGATATTAGTATTAGGGTTATATTGAGGATCACTAAAGAGAGGGAGCAGAATCAGCAAAGATATCAGGATCTTTTTCTTCATTATCTCATATGATGAATGTATTAAATGCACAAAAGTGATGGGGGAAGACATTATATCTCCCATCATTGCATCATTACATCTCAATTGATAATTTTTCTTTACTTGGAATTTTATTTCCCAATTCAATAAGATTTCATGACTGCAGTCATAAAAAAATAATTTTATCTTTGTTATGACCATGGTAACAAGAATGATTCCATTGATAAATCCATGATCTCTAGATTAAGATATATAATATTAATCATTCAATCATCATGGATTCTTGTATTGTTATCCATGAGATATATTTATCATCATTACTATACAAGGATAAATTATGTTATCTATTTCAGTTGATTATAGTATTATGTGGAATATTATTTCTTTCCACAATATTTATCCCATGAATGCTTCATTTATATGAATTCCCTTATAGAGTGTTTTACCCCAACAATTATAAATTTTCCATTTCCCTTGGTTAGGGTGAAATATAGTTAACTTGATATGACTAGAAGAATAGAAGCATTGGGGGGGGGGGTCATTAATACATATTATGGATTAAGTGGTTTCTTATATAGTGTAAAAAATATATTAGTTGAGAATGAAATGAGATTTATTGTTTTATTATTTTTAAAAATTCTATAATTCTATAAACAAAAAAAATTTCTTAAGAATATATGTAAAACAATATTTTCATTAATTCATATAATTATAAGATAATTATTTCTATGAAACAATAGTTTATATAGAAACCAATATTTAATGTAAGTGTTTATAACAATTGATGTGGGATTACAGGTTTATTTAACTACATAATAATTGTGCATTCACATTGATATTAATTAAAACAATTTTTATTTAACCAGACCAAAACTTAGATATAATGTAGTTATTTACATCAAGGGTTAATCTTATTATAATATAATGTTATATTAGAAATCTTATTTTTTTTCATGTGGTATGAATTTATTGATTGATTCATAAGTGATAGATTCAACCTAAGGGCTGACATGGTTAGAATAATTATAGGGAAATAGAATTTGATAAAAAATGGTTCACTATGGTTCATCCACTATTTATTTGAGAACAAGATCTATATGGGAAAATCAATTGCTATGAAAGGTTATAGTTCTATATTATATTACAACGATTTTTTAAGTTATATTGATATGTCATATATAGAATTTATATTAGAATAAATTTGTGATACAAATAATAATGAGATTTATGGGGTGATCCGTATAAGAATAAATTTATATGATTATACCAAGACACAAAAGAATAATAAAATTAATGATGCACTAAAACGGGGAAAAGCATTTTTTATAAAATGTTCTAAGAGGACTAAAAAATAAAGGATTTAAATTGGTTTTTTCCCTATAATTTTTGTGAGGAAAAACTTTTTATAGAATCTTCCAAATCTTCAAAGGAGTATGTGCCTATTATGTCACATAATTATTTTTACTATAAAATTATGGATTATTTGAATAATAGACCTATTATAGTTATGATAGTCATATATGAGTAAATCAAGGATATAATGGATGAATTTTCATAACCAGTGAGATAAATATATTTATTTTGTAATTCATTAACTACGAAGATTAAAGTATCTCAGGAAAATATCAAATTTATTGAAATAAGTAATAATCATGATAAAATTATAACAAAAACCCCTTCATTGATAAATAATTATTGAAAAAATATATTTATTGAAATATAATAATTGCAATGTAAATGGATTAATAATCCACTAATTTGATGAAACACGAAGAGATATTACAGATGTAAATAATTTTATATTATAGATTAATGAAAAAATTATAATGTAAATTAAAATGTACATTTAGTATATAATAAATCTTTATAAAGGAAACACATATCATATAAAGGTAGAATATGAAGAGATAATTTTATGATGATTGAAATACCCTAAAAATGATGTGTCATGTGTTGGATGTTATAAAAACCAACATCGATGTGTGATAAGTTAAATCATCCTTCATATATATGAGAAGAAGTTATTCTATTTTTTTCAATGGTCATGTTTTAGAAAGTACTCTATATAGTAGTAGGAAGATAATGAAATCTTTTAAAGATATATCCATTATAATATCTAATAAATATGTTACCCATTCATTGATTTTTTTATTTTATATTTTTATTATAATTAAATGTTCAAATTAGATTTTTTCATATATATTCAAGGATAATAATGTTCTGCAACAAACAATTATATAATTGCTTGATTTGAGTAAAAACAATATTTTTCCCATAATTAAACCCCCAAAGATGTTATTAATTTAAAAAAACTGGGTTTTAAGCCAGTATGATTGTTATTAAAGTTATAAAACCAGGATTTATTTTCCATTATTGGTTATATGGATGGTTTGGACACAATTCCATTGATTGTTTGTATAATATTTCAATCATTTAAAAAATATGGCCTATATCAAGGGGGAGAGTATAAAATTTCAGGATATATTGTGTTAATTTATGAAATTTCACTTTTAAAATGAATGTTCTATTGATTAAAACATATTTTATGTTATTGGTATTTTGTTTGAATTTTTAAAAAAGCTTTTAATAATGATAAAGAGTGTATATTTAAATCCACTTAGTTTTTCTTGTAAAATTTAAATTAAATAAAAAAATAAAATCTATGGAAAAATAAAATGATCATTGAAAATGAGTATACTACTCTATGAATGTAAAATGATAAAACTAAAAAACACCCAAGAATATTATGAATGGTTCTACACCATGGAAGATATTGTTTTATTATGTCTTAAATAGACACACCCATGGTTATTGTGTGAAAGAGAAGAGTTGTAACATTGTTTAATGAAATCATAGCATAAGAAAATAACCAATCCCAGTTAGAATAAATATTATTGATTTATGTATTGAAATATGTAATGATAATATTTTTGGAAGCATCCAAAAATATTGAAATGAATGGTTTATGAGAAACTATATGGAAGGTGATTTTTTAACATAGTCCAATATGTTAGAAGATATTTCATATAAAATAGAAGTAAATTCATAAAAAAATATAAAGAACCTAAAAGATGATATTCCCAAATTTACTAAGTGAACACTATCATTGCTCAATAATAAAATCTTCAATCAAAAAGAAAATAATGTTTTCCATGGAAATTCATGTTTAGAGATCATGGATATGTGAATATATGAAGTGTTTATAAAAAGACACATTTGAATTAAAAAGTGTTTCAGGGATAAAAATAAACACCCTAGACTCTTTATATCAAGAAGAAGAAATATAGTGAAACTACGTTATTCCAATACATAATGATTTTGTTTATTTATATAGGTAATTTTAGGTCATTCTTTTATTCTAAAGGATAACTAAAATTCTATGAACATTATATAAAATAATGAAAGATACATCATAGAGTACTTAAATTGGAATTAATATTAACTCCATTTTATAAATAAATTTATATCATAATGACCTTTATAGTGTTCATTTTTATATAAGATCTTCCATGATTAATAGTCAATAATTTTCATGCCTTTCTGGGGAGATAATGTGAAAAAAATACAGAAATATATTTCACGGGAATATGAAAATAAACTTTGTGTAATATTATTCATTTACAAGTTATAATTTATATAGCTATCATAATTTTTAATATTAAATCAATTATAAAATTAATTGGGAGTGTATTATTATTTAAATGACTTGAAAAGAATGTAAAACAGAGGTATCAAGCTTTTTTTCAATGATTTAATTTATTTTTTTTGAGTTAATTGAAATATAGATATTGATAATCAACTAGAACATCAAATAGAGTAATATTTTTGAGTTTGTATCATGTGATGAGTTTTTACTGGATGAATTATAATTCTAAATTAATATATCATATTTTATACATCGAGCCACATCACTTATACATAGATTAGATAAAAATTTATATCACTACTTAATGTAAAGTGTGTTATCATAATGATTATGTATATCATTCTTATTTTCATTCAATTATGGGGAAGGAAAAGGAAAACTCCTCAGATCAAATTGAAACAGATATATCTAGGTTATTTTTTGGAACTGGAAAAAATACCCATTGGGGATTTTAAGATCTCAATTAATTGTGGTAATGATTATATATATTTTCAATAATTAAGGAATTTAATTTTAGTTCGGTGATGATAATGAGCCTAATGAAATAATTTTTTTACATTATTCCATGATGAAAATTGGACAAAGATGATGAATTTGTTTCTTCTTTATATTTTAGAGTATTAATATTTAGGTAATAAAAATATATATTTGATTATGAAGAATGAAAAATTAGTGGGAATCAATGGAAAGTGTTGATTGATGGGGGAAGAACTATTAACTAAAATACATGGATGTGTTTTATAGGTTTTATATTAAAACAAATAATTTTATGTTAAGTGAATTAGAACTATTCTAAATGATATAATGTGATATTTCTTCTTTATGACAACAATCATGATGAATATACATTATTTGGAAAAAATATTGGATGAATATTGAAAATGTTGAGTAAAATATTGAGAAAGCAATTGTACTAATTGAGAATTAATTATATCATTATATATAGTAGTCTATGATTCAATATATAAAAGTAATTTGGAAATGGGGAAATACATTAAAATGATATATTACTTTATTTACATTTTTTATATTTGTTATAAATATATTGAAGTGGATTTGTTAAAGTCTAAAATGTTCGTATTTCCATTTAAGTCATTTTGTGGTTTGCTGGAGTAGATATAGTTACCACAATAATATTGAAGATGTATTGAGCCGATTTAATGATACAATGAAATTATAAGTTATATATTTATAATTATCAATGAAAATATATCATTTCCAAAAGAATAAACTATTTTTAATGTTATATATTTCACTAAGATACTATGATTCTCTATATGATAAAAATAATGATAATAATAATAATTGCATTGTGATATGTAACATCAGTCATATGGTTTTTATGTTTTAATTAATACTATATAATATCTATAAAAATACCAATATTCATCATAGGATTATTTTCCTTTGATATGATAGATAACTCAGAGCATATATATAATTTTTCAAGGTGATATGTAACACCTAACAAATCATACATAATATATACATAAAAAATTTATGCATTCATATGTTCGTATATAATATACAATGGATAAAAAATTACTCACATGAGATAAAAAATATGGTTTTATGTGATATATATGACATTGTTTCACTCATTTTAGTGATACGTATTATAAAATATTGAATACATTATATTGAACTATTTAACAAATGAAATAATAATCATGATTTAATACAAATGTTGATGAATGTATTCTTAAATAATATAAATAACTTGATACTATTGATAATTAATAAATTATTCTAGATTGTTATTTTTATAATAAAACATTATACAGGATATTATTCATTTGTTCTTTTACATGTGGAAAGTGAAAATTGATGTTTCAATTTGCAGATGTTCAGTTAATGAATCATATTATAGAAACATAATGATCATAGGGAAACTAACCACATGATCTATTATTAATTAGAGATTATGTATAATAGGTAATAATAAAATGAAATCAAATGAAAAATTAATGTTGATAATTTAAAAGACCCATCTTGATCATTTTGGGAGTTCAAACACAATTATTTGAAATAAATTACATATATCAATTAATGGAGAATATTTTATTAATGATTATTTGAAGAGATGTAATGTGGGTGTCATGAGACTGAATTTCCTATGAATTATATGTTATAAATTATGGAAATTATTTTTGAGTTATTATTATAAGTTGATAAATATAAAAAGAAGTTGAAGATATGGGAAATGTGGAATTGGGAGATATTTCAATGATTCTAATTCTGAATATTCTTGCAGATAGATAATAAAAAAACAAGTCATTGATTCAATAATAATGGAAATTAAACCATTATACTTTAAAGAGAATGTAATAAGAATGTGTAAGAGTTAGGGGGTGGTAGATTTGTATTATTGTTTTTGAATATCCAAGTCGACGTGTGTTGTTATTTATTTCTTATTATCAATAGACTCACTCTAATTTGTTAAAGAACGTAGGTAAAGGTTGTTTCCATATTCAGGAATTGATCATTATGATATTTGTATATGGAATGAAAAGTATTTATTGATTCGTTTTAATGATCATGAATTCATTGTCCAACATTTGAGGTTGATGAATTACTATTATTATATTGTGACATCCTGATTTATATTGAAGACTGTGTTCAATATTGAGGATGACATGACCATTCTAATCTAGTGGCAACTAGTATAAACAACTAGTCAAGAGACTAGAAATTTTTTAGTATTTTCCATAGATTTAAAGGTACATACCTTCCCCACATATGTTCACATTATGATATTAATAATTAACCATTTTCTCATGAGATTTCCAAAATACTACACAGACATATTTACACACATCAGTGGTATACCTTGCATAAATATTATGTGTTTTTATTTCCTTAAATTATTCCTTACAATTAGTGGGATTTTTTGTGGGTATATATGAGTTCCATTAACCCTAATAGGTGTTTATGATTAAATAATTAAGGTGAAATAGAATTCAGAGAAAATTGGTTCACATCGATTAACCCGATCACTCATTGTGTTTACATGATCCTACCAAAACAACACTAATGATTATTTTATTATGTCCCTCTTATGATGATCAAGTCATTTACTAACTATTAGGATGATTATATGATGTAATATGTTTTATCGATACATAATGACGGAACATTTATCAATCATGTTCAATTATGAATCCTCCATTGATTATATTTTAGATTTATTAGGGATCTTTCGAATGAATATAAATAAAGTATTATTTGGACCATGTTTAATGTATAATTATTGATTAATATTCCATCATGATACTATAATATTACTACAGATCATAAGAACAAACGTATTGGATTTTTATCATTTCTATAGGAATGATAGTATATTATGAAAAATGTAAAGAATAATGGAATTATAAGTTTTATTATGTTTCAGAATATTATCTAAACAATTTATTTTATATTTTATTTTAAATTATACATATAGTTCCCATGGATAATAGACATATTATTATAGGAAATTGTGTAATTATTATTTATGAATGTAATGAATTATATTAAGTCATCATATCCAAAAGTGTGCATTTAGGTGGTTTCGTATATTACCAGACTATATATTTCTTATTTTTAGGATTTTGGTATGGAATATAAACAATGTAAAATTAGAAGTGTCTTATTATTAAGTAATTTTTTTGTTTATAATACATATATTCAATTATATATATGGAATAATATCTTTCATAAAAATTATAATGGTTGTGTCATTATACAATATCCTCAAATTTCACAAATAAAGATGGATATTGGTGATGTGTAACAATGAAAAAAATATTTTTTCATGAAACATATATGGGGATTTATTTTTCATTTAACCCATTAATGTTTTTAATAATAAAAATAATTTAATGAATTTTGAAAATTTGAATAACCCAAACCATGAGAAATTTCTTCTAACACATTCCCACAGATTATATTTTTTTAATAAATTAATGATTAAATAATTATTATCATTATACATATCATGATATCCCATGTCATTGAGAAAAGGAATAATTCATTAATTTTTTTTTCATAATAGAATGGTCTGAGAGTAAATTGTTTATATGTTTTTGGCATTGATTTGATGTTGAATCTAAATAGTGATGGAGATAGATCCAAAACCAGAATATTGAGGATGAATGAATTACTATGGATTAGGATTAATAAATAAAATAAAATTATTTTAATTACAGTAATCACACCATTTAGATCAATATACAGATCTGATTATATAAATTAAATAAGAAATAGTATATTCTAGTTTATGAATATGAAATTAACTTCTCCAATTTTTCCATATATGAGTAAGCATTTTTTTACCCCTAAAAATTATTTAATTCCTTTATATTCTCAATCTAAGTCACAAGAAACCATTTAATATTCATGATTTTACTAATTTTGAAGAGGTGATTCATTATTCCTTAATATTAATATTTTTATCTATACATTCTCAGGGGTCCCAATGAAAATTTGATAGGAAGTGATAGATTATTCTCAATCATATAGTAGTGTATGATTATAAAAGTGATGGAATAAAGTTACAACCACCCATTTATAAATACGGTGGGAAAAAATTCACAAATTTACTTCCATAAAATTCAATGTATCATTATGTTAGAGAAATATGAATATATATCATGAGGGGTTTTATAGACATAAAAATCATTTCGTTAATTGGAAAATTGATCATGGGAATATATTTTATGCACAGCCGATTTTTTGAACTAATATCTATTATGTGCATGGTAATTTCACTGTTAATTATTCTCAACTAATTATTCATGAATAAAATTTAGATTAATAGAACTAATGTAAGTAGGGGTACAATCCTACATTCATAATAACAGTAATTGAATTTTGGGGCCCAAACAATGTAATGCTAGGTTCTCACAATTTATAGTAGAATATGGATTATATATTAATTGAGTATGGTTAACGCATTACTTTATTTCATTGATATTTAATAATAATGTCATGATAATAAATGAGGTACTTATATTAAATTTTTCATTCAATTATTAATGTGGTTTACAAAATTGAAATTGAATTTTTTGAAATCCGTTATTAATTTTAGAGGGTGAAAACTTATCACATACCTTGTTATCATATCGATGATAGACATTAAGATGATACAAAGAATAAATTATCTCTATATTAATAATGCAAATATTAATTATAAATATATAAAAATTTTAATTATCCTAATAGGACCCTAATAAAACATTTTTAAAGTTGAATAATGCATATATAATTTATAATAATACATAACCCAAGTGGTATATTTGATGAAAATTATAATAGAATAATATATGAGAAGTTGATATATATATATATATTATATTTAAAAATTATTCTTGAATACATATATGTTTTTATAAAATCATACCCATATTACCCAAGGATAAATTTCTCGAATTATTGATTGAAATAATTTGTTGATATGATTCTGTATCAATGACTTCATATATGATGCTACCTATAGAGACAAAATATATAATGATTCAATTTAAAGAAGATGTGTATAATGGTTTATATAGAATAATGTATCTCTTTATTCTTATCTAGTACTAAATAAAAAAGTAAATTGGTATTATGATGGAAAAAAAGAGGAATAAAAAATGTATGGAAGGATATTGGTGGTTTTTTTAAGTAATGATATACTATAATGCTAATAAAATCATTGGGAAGATATCATACACTCATGTAAATAATCAAAATCTCTACTTCCTCTCCTATATATGATGGAATTTCAATTTCCATGATCAAATCCATATATGAGTGTATGGATTGAAAAAGTTAACGATAAACTGATAAGTCTATTCATAATATGTAAAGTGTTAAACATTATTTCTATGAATTATATATATCATATTCTAGGGAAGGATTATTTATTTGAACAATGTTTTGGAACATATTTGTTATCTAAAACAAAAATTTGATTTGATTATCAAACATTATTAGTGATTCAACACCATGAGATTATAAAATATATTTATCTATAATTAATATTAATGACTTTAGTATCTTGATTCAAAGATAACATCATGTTAAAATCAACCAAAACATACTATAGAAATATAATTAATAAAATTTAAAATTATTTCATATTTTTTTTCTATAGCATGATTAGGTTCATCTAGATTATAAAAAGTGATTCTCACACATGTTGAAAATTCATTAATTTGTTTTCAGTATTTAGGTAATTAAAATAAAAGTATTAAAATGAAAAAAATTTGTTTTAATTAAAATCATATTACAAATTCATAACACATTTTTATCACAATAAATAAAATTAATCACAAATGATAATATTTTTTTATAAATTTATTTAGAAAATATAATAAATGAATATTTTGAACACTCATTTGAAGGTTAATAATATCCACGTAATAATAATATTTTCAATATTATACATAAATATGATTTTTATTATAAATTGTTTACATTTTTCTTTTCATGATTACTTATAAATTAATATATATTAATTATTGGAATTAAATTTTATAATTTTTTTCCATATTTGGAATCATAATATCCAAATTTTTTAATGAGTTCTATTTCATGTTTAGGAATAATGAATATTAATTATAGTAAATATATTTCACAATATTTAATGTTAAACTGGGTTAATAATGTTGTTAATAGAAAATTTAAGGTTTTAAAATATCACATAAACATTTCTAAATTTTTAATAGAGATATTGTGACATTAAATTATCTTATATTTTAACATTTTTACCATTCGTTCCACTTTCACATGAATATTACATTATTATATTTTAATGTTTTATATGTTAACAGGTTTTCCACCCTCCTCACATATATACATACACTTTTGGCAATTAATTATTCACACCTTTTCAGTCATATATTTCATCCACTCCCTAAAAAATATCTAGTAAACATTTATATCAATAATCTAGAGGTTTTCGTCTTCTTAAATGAACTACCTAAGGGTCCATAAGAATATATCCAAATGAGTTTACTCAATTAATTGGTAATCCTATCCACTGAGTCCTATTAATTTGTATTTATTCATATACCTCGTCCAAATATTCTTTATATATCATTAAAATATGAAGTAAATATCGTTATATAGTATAGTTATTTTATTTTAAAGTATATCTATTTTCTACCTTCTTTCCATCCAATGAGAAGTGATAACATTATTTATGTGTGTGTGTATAATGTCACCCCTATTAAATGTTGTCATTTGTTTTCAATGTCCACTATACATGGAAGGTTATGCCACTACCCACTCCCTAAAAATATTCCACAATGAAGGGATAGGGATAATGACACATGAGTCCCTCCTCCAATGAGCCCTAGGTTTATTTCTAGCACCAAGGGTGTAAAAATCTCACATGGTTTGAGGTATTACACTTTATAAGAATAAATGAATAGAGATAAGATAAATCATCTACATAAACTCCAAGATATATATAATCCCGATAACCATCCCACAATGCTTGAATATATTGAACTGATACAAAAATAATAAGGCCTCCATATTAAATACCTTGAAGTAATGCGAAAGCAACCACAATTTTTTTTTCCCAAGAACCAATCTACATACACAAAACACAATCCACATAATACTCCTAGAAATTGAAAATAGTTTTACATATGTAGAGTGACATTATATTTATACGAATTAGGATAACCAATGTCTCTTATCACATGAGAAAGAAACAAACTAATTCCCCCATGATAAAACAGAAAAACGAAATATCACCTATCATGGTATACTAACCTTCCCAACCTTTCCAGGGAACACTCACTAAATAATTGAAGTCATGTAATATAATATAAAGTACAGAACATAGATGATAGAGTACCCCACACTGCATTCCCAATGCCATTCCTCTCTCTCTCGACGTCTTACATCCTAGTGCTCCAATCCCTTCAGTATACGACATCACATCCCGACCGCACACACTGGGGCCTCACAACACATCCCGACCAAACAAACATTTTCATTATGAAAATAACAAACACACAAAACTAGGTCCCACACACATACCTCCCACACACACTTGGGCCACACAATACCACACATCATATCACAACTCATCACATCTCATACCGAAGACACCTAGGAAAGCACACCACAACTCATCCCAAATACACCTAGGAAAGCACCTCACAACTCATCTTGAAGACGCTTGTTATACCATTAACTCTATATAATACACTAATAGACTTAAATTCATCATACCTAGTGCAATACCTACCTCTCCAAGGAAGAGAGAGTTAAAATGAGTGGGTACCCAACCATTAATACTCTTCACTGAGTGTTGGGAATAACACCCTCATGTGACGATGTGGGTGTTCAGCACATATTTATCAACATGGAAGGGGTTTGTATGGATGTCACAAGTATAAAAAAAAATGTGTGTATATATATATATATGGGATAGCATAAAATCCCAACCAATGGGTTTATAAGCATCTATGAAACCTGCATTACTGTCACATCTTCCGCCACCTTTAAATGCAATTATTAATATTTACAATAGTAATTTTAGAAGTTAAAGAGCCCTAATATGTTTCTTCACAATGTAAATACCTTTTAAAACAATTAATTTAATTATTCATAATAAAACACCTTTGATCACACGACCCATCATTATATTCCAATAACCAATTTCATCTCATAAACCAACCTAGCCAACCCATTCATACATTATTAAAAATGAATTTATTAATTCCATAATAAATCGGAAACTATAACAACAAAACCATATTTACCAACTAGTAACACATGTTGTCACCTTTCTACCCCAAAATAATGACCAAACAACCATCAGATTTCCATTCCACATGAAACAAAAAAAATTAACCATACCCTAACAACCCAACTAGAACAACCCAAAAAAATTATCAACCAGACAAGAATGAAAAAAAACCATCATCCCCACAAACCCTAACCACACAAACACATCACAAAATATCAAGTTCAATTTTTATATTTACAATGGGGATTTTATCACATTCCACATTAATCGATTGGGGTGTTATCACATTATCTAAAGTCATGGGGAAACCATTTCATTATCCATTTATAAGTAATTAACAAATTTCCTTTTACGGTGATATCTAACCAAGAACAAAAAAAAGGTTCCAAGAAAAAAGTAAAACATCCCAAATAGAACCACCAATTTCCAAAATTTTGAGCATGATATTTAGCCTGTAAAATCCATCAAATCAAAACAAAAATAAAGCTATAAAAAAATGTGAACAACCCCCTTTACCCTTTAATATAAACATAACCAATTTTTGATTTCCAAATAATCTAGCAAAACCATATCTAATAGGTAAACGAAATAAAACCCCTCCCTCACAATACACAAATAAAGATAAATGAGAGAAATCCTTCCAAAAAAAATCTTTTAACTTGTTGTGCACTACATCGAAAAGAAGAAGCCTCCTTGAAACCATAGTCACAGCATGAGGAACCATTGATCAACTATGTCGTATCCCATGACAATCAAACACAACCCAATGCACACCACAATAAAAATTAACCACACTGAAACATATCCCAAGGAGAATAATGAAATGAAATGGTTGAGAAAAAGAATACATCTTGGCATAAATCAACCACTGATCACCAACAAACATCTTCTAGGACAAACAGATCAATGTTGGAGGAATAGATATCAAGGAAATTCTAAGGGAACCAAGGGTTCACCCAAAATTAGATGAAGAATAAAACACAGCCAAATAAATAAAATTTCAGGCTTAATGATATTTTTTTAAACATCACTTGGTAAGGGTATTACATGGAATGTAATACCCTTTAATTTCATGTAACACTCAGGCATTTGTTTCTACCAAAAAACATGTCACCTATTAATTTTATTTTTTATATTTAAACAAAAAAAATTAATAATCGTGAAAAACTATAACACATCATGTTAAATGTGTACACTTCATGAGAACCTATAAATATGAAATGAAAATAACTTTGAAATCATTTAATAAAATTAAAAAACATGTTACCCCCTTTCTTGCATCCCATAACAACCGATATTATCCAAACTCTCTTTATGCCTCCACTGAACACCTCCCACAACAAAAAACAGAAAATTATTAGACTTGGAAGCCATGAAAAATTACTTTAGATACATCTCAAATGATTATATCCCTTGAGTATCCAAATAAAATACCAAAAGAAAAGGGGTATGAACAACCTCTCCATGAGATACCACTCAAGGATCTCATTCTACTACAAAGACTACCACTATCCAAAAACATTAACCTAAATGGCCCGAAACACCCCGCACGACCACATCACAACTTCTAAAAGTCTCCTCTCTCACACAACCACACATCCATATAACCACTTAACAAACATAAAATCCTTTGTTCATACTAAACAAAATAATTCTATAACTAATGAACCACAATATCCTGATTTCTTGATTCTAGGAATCCAATCCTCCATGTCAAGATTCTATCCGCTCTAAGTGGCACTGATTCGCCCACATTGATTTAGTTGCATCATTTTTAATCTATCACAATTAGGAATCTTTCGCTCCCCTATTCATATTTTAGGAAACTATCACACATCAAACCACACACATCAAGATGAAAGGAAACTATATCATATCGTAAAATAGTGGGTCCAAAACATCACATCATAATGAATAAAAGAGAAAATAAAAACTCAAAAAAAATTATGTACTGGGAACACATTTTCATTTTATCACTCTCATTTACCCTCCGCCTAGACACCATGCGTCCACAACACATGAATCAAATGAATAGTCCATACACATAGTGAATTATTTTGGAGATCACATATTTCTATTGGATGCTCTACAATAATCTCTTCACCACCGATATCCATCTCTACCCTATCAATGAAATTGGATACATCAAGAAGATAACAATGAATTTGAGATATGAGGAACACAACATAGTTCCTTTCTAACTGAGGGGGATAATAAACTTGATATTCCACTTTTCCAACTATACACAAAAACTCAAAGTTTCCAAAAAACTATAGAGAATGATTTCTCACTCTTCTAAACCCATCATGTCTACATTAAGATGAAAACATCAAGAACATGTTTTCCTCATCCTCAAACTCTATGGGTCTCCTTCTATAGTTTGTATAATACTTCCTTCGATCTTGTGCTAGTTTTATCCTCTCAAAAATGACACATACCTTCTATATCGTTCCCTAAACCACACTAACCACAAGAAATACTATCTCCCTAACCATTATCCAACACAATGGTGATCTACATGGTCTCCTATAAAAATCATTTAATGGGGAAATTCCAACGGAATAGTGATAACTATTAATAAATAACATTACCCAAGATTGTGTTATACCCAAGATTCACCAATGTCTCAGATGCATTCCCGTAACCAAACCTCCATTTATTGGATATCCCATTTAGTCTTCACATATTTTTAATGGTGGAAAGTAGGGTTGAGGACTATGTGAGTTCCAAAATCATGATACAATGACACCACGACTAAGGAGGTAAAACATATGTGCCGATATGAGACAATGTACCAAAGAACTCCATGAAACCACACCAAATCTTCAACATACCACTTAGAAATTGAATTTACTATTCAAAACACCATGGTCTCTAGAAAGTGGGATGATTTCATGAACTATTTCACCATCATCCAGATAGAATCAAAACCTCTCTGATCACTAGATAACCATGTGACTAAATCCATTGAGATTTCATCACATTTACACATGGGAACATCAGAGGGATGTAAAAAACCACTCGAAATATGATGATCATCCATTACACAACATAATCGAAGAACATTTCCATAAACACAAGAACTTCCAATTTCATTTCAGGCTAAAAATTAAGATTCCTCAATCCATGGTAAATTTTGGAAATTCCTAGGTGTATTTTCAAAGGGAATCTTTTAAAATAATTAAAGAATACATCATGCATTTCCACTAGAAAAGAAGCCTCCCATGAAACAACATCTAGTTCTTACTATACTCCAACAATGCCTCCAGATCATCACCATATCCAAAATATATCTCCAATAAAATATTCCTCTATGTATCCCTAGTGAGACTCCCCTACATTCTCTATTAAAAAAACACTTCACTTTCAACTAATAAAATTGTCTCTATCACAATCAACTTCTCTATCTAAGTGAAAGGCTGTCAACTCCCCCATTTCTCTCCAATTATGCACATAATCTTTTGCAAATCCCCTCAATGAATTTCTACTCAATTAATCATCCACTACATTCCCCTTGGCTGAGTTTTAGGGAATTTTGAAATCATTATCCAGAATAAACTCCACCTACCATCATTTTTGCATGTAAAAATCATATTAGGAAAAGATATACTTCACGCTCTTGTGATTTATAAATACCATAAATCTCTCCCTAGTGAAGTAATGCTTCCCCAAAATTACTACAAACACAACTATTTCTAGTTCTAGATAATGGGTGGTGTAGTTCCAATCATGTTTATATAAAATCCTAGACCCATAAGTTATCATTTACCACTTCTCTATCAACATGATTCCCAAGCCCAGATGGGAAGCGTCATAGAATAACTAAGACAATATATCCTCTACCGGCATCTGAAGCACTAGTGAAATGACTAAATTCCCATTGAGGTATACAAAAGATCTGTGGAACAAACTAATCCACACAAAATATGGGTCCTTCTTAAAAAAACATGTCAATGGGGATAAAAATCAAGGGAAATTGAGTACAAACCTCCTATAACAACTTATGATATGAAACAAACTCTGATCCTCCACCACTTTCCTAGTTTATAGACATGAAATAACCATTTCATACTTTGATTGGTATAATGCCACACCCTACCAAGACACCACATTCCTGAGAAAATGCACCTATCTTTTATAGAACATAAGCACTGACAACTTTCAATATAATTGATTGCGTCAAATAATATGAAAGAATGTTTTGAGTTGTTTGAAATAATGTTCATCTAACTTTGAGTAGATCATGATATAGTCGATGAAAATAATTACAAATTGATCCCTGAAGTCAAGAACATAGATTTCATAAGCCCTATGAACACAATTGATGCATTTGTAACACCAAATTGAATGACCACAATCTCGAAGTTCACATATCTACATTTTAATAAAGCCTTCAAAATATTAACCCATACACCCAAAACTGATGATATGAATACCGTAGATCAATCCTAGAAAAACCCAATATCCCCTCTCTATTTGATGAAAAGATATTATATCCTTGGAAGATGATAATGGTTCTTTATTGTTTACTGATTCATCCTATTGTAGTCTATACTCAACCTTAGACCCACATCATCCTTCTTTGCAATCAACACTAGGGAACCCCATGGAGACCCACTATGCCCGATAAAATGCTTCTACATCATATAGCCTATTAGAATCCTAAACACCCACAACTAAGAAGTTTCCATCTTATAAGTATTTATCAAAATTAGTAAATCCCAAGGATTCAAGTCTATCCCGAACACCACATCACGTCAACGCGGTAGCATCAAAAATAACTCAAGGAAAATAACCAAAAACACTCCAAAGATCCTAGCAATCTCTACCATCCCGGTGTCCATTAATACATCTGAAAACTCAACCCAAAAGGAATTGTGGGATCCACATGCTGACTGCCCACCTGACAACTCTGATAACCATTGAAAACCACAAGTTGGCCATCAATGTACGAAAACATGACTATCCATATAATTATTTAATAATAGAATGTATAGAATAGAACCATATTATGTTGATAATCACATCCTATGGTTTCATATGAAATAATAAAAGATCCCCATGATACTGATATCTCCCCTTCATCAGTGTACACCCTCGGAACACATTAAACATGTTAGTATGGCCTCTGAATGGAATAGAAAACCATAGGGGTATGGTAAACCCTTCAAAATATCATTCTAGATCATGGGATAGAGTGGGTGAAAAAAATCAGTTAGAAGCTCTTTAATAAAACATGGCACAAACAATGGTACTAAACTAATTGATCTTACTTCTAATGATCTCTGGCCCCTTTAGATCTATATCCTCCACTCCATGAAACTGACCATGCCTAGCTAATCTACCTCTCTAAAGAAGACCACATAGATTTCCATGCTCGGGCATGGTACTTTAACAAAAGGATCATCCAGAGGTTGGCCTCTACCATCTCTATCTCCACATTGTAGTGAAAAAACCTAATGCCCCTTCTTCTAAAACGACCTCACTAGAAACATCTTGCTGATGCAATCACTGATTTTATCCACCCCCACCAAACTGAGCTCAGGTACCAATATGGAAGTGGATCTGGAGATTTAAATGAACTCCAAAAACAAAACATAGTGGAAATAATATCCTAGTAAATACAAGAAACAAACTAGAACTAGAAGGACATGAAAGAAATATGTTGAGGTTGACTCCCTACCAGACGAAGCAGTAAAAGTCCTGGAACATGAGAACTACAACTAAAAAATCTTCTCCTTGAATAACCCTACTAGATACCTTCCCATGACAAACCATATCATGAGTTCATTAGTTTTATCACCTCTACCTTATTTTGAACATCCAAATAAGTTAGAAATGTAAAAGGAGAAACTGGATATTGGATAGAATGACAGGGTACCTACCCATGATGCCAGGAATGAGACTCATGTTCAGGAAAAATATCTGGATAAAATTGAAGAAATTCATTGAACATGATTCCTAGTGATCACACTAACATGCTCCACTATGAAAGATATTGAATATCCATCCTTTTTAATGCCTTCATGGTCAACCAAAGGAACTGTGACCAGAACACCCTGAAGATGTTGGACTAAAAAATGTATGTCTCATTCTACTCTCCTAGTGATAGTGTTCACCACAAACACATAAGTCCCCACATATAACATACTACCAAAGGGGCCTATTAATCTTTCAGGGACAATATAAAACTAAAAGATATCTCAAATTCCTCCATCAATGTCTCTATCTCCATGTCTAAACCACTTCCCTCGTACATTCAAAAATAATTACACTGGAAATTGTGAAACATCCTATAACACCAATAATCTTTCTAAACCATATTAACCCTAAAATGATCAACCAGATCAGTATGATGAACCTCAACTGCATGAGACACTTGTGAAAGATGACCATGATCCATAAATGAAAACAAATTAATGATTTCCTAAGCCTGATTTGTATGGATTTTACCTATGATCTTTATTTTTACTTATTTAATTTTGTTTTTTATTCACATAAACATTCCAAAGAAAAAAATTTAAATAAGAACACAAGTAATTATGTTGCATGTAAATATCCTAGGTCTCTACTGTAAAAATGGTGTAGCCACACTTGGTCATGATGTAGGCTCAGATTCATTGCATCAGATTATACGGGGTCTTAAAATTATGTGCCCTAGTTGGTCTTCGTTGTCCTATGTCATGCACCAAGATCATCTAACATTGTGTCCCTACCAACCCATGAAACCCCCATACCATACTCTAAACACCATCCAATCTATCAACCATCAATTATGATACCACTATATAATTACACCCACCAACCAATGTTACAAAAATTAGGGTAGATAGACAATGATCCCTGAGTCCCACCTCTAGTAGGTCATTGATTGGCGACTAGAACCAAGGGTGTACAAATCTCAAATGATGGGAGTCGTTAACTGTTATAAGAAATCAAGATCATAGATAAGATGAATCGTCCAAAAAAACACAATGAAATATATGTATATAAATAATTCCAAAACAATACCACAATGAATTTATTAATAGAACAAATGAAAAAACAATAATTTATCCATTGATTATACTAAGAAGTAAATCTAAAGTAGTGGGAAAATAACCATCCCATGGCCTGATCATGTAAGGCCCATCAAAGTCCACGTAATATTCTTAGAAAAAGAAAAATAGTTATATATATTTATATATATGGTGAGAATAAAGGTATACAATGTAAGAAAACCAAAGTCTCTCTTGCACATGTGAAAGAATAATAACAATTTCCCTATAAGAAAAGAACACCTATGAAGGTATACTAACAATCCCAACCTCACCAAGGAATTATCACCAAGTAACTCAAGTCAATTAATAAAATATAATGTAATGAAAAAATATGATAGGGTACCCCGCATTGCTTTCTCATTGGTATTCTTCTCTTTCCCAACATTATACATCACATTTCTCGCATCCCTTTTGTATACCACATAACATCCTACTCACAAACTCCTGGGACTCACACTACATCCTACCCACTTAGACATGGGCCTCACAATACATTCGTCCCACACACACATGGTCCTCACAAAAAATACCGCACACAGACACCAAAGACTCATAATAATGAAAATCATATCACATCTCATTTCATCTCATCTCAAAGACTCCTAAGAAATCACATCACAACTCGTCTAGAAGACACATGGGAATGAAAATCACAACTCATCCAAAAGAAACCTGGAATACCACAACAACTATCAAATGACCTAATAGACATCCAACCATCACATCTTTGAAATACCAACCACTCCTGGAAGAGAGAGTGGAAATGGGCATGTACCCATTCACCTGTACTCCTCACCAGATGTCAGAAACGACACAACCCACGTAACTCTCCATTTTTTCATCACATAGTTCCCAATGTGGGTAGGGTGCGTATGGAAATCACAAGAATATATATGTGTATACATATATATATAGAGTAGAAAACACATAGTGAATATTTCAACCTACTATAAATTCATTTATTCGTATCTTCAATAGTCATTTCGGACAGTAGTTATCCCTGACATGTGGCATCGTATTCCCTCTCTGTTTAGCACCAAATCATTTAATTATATAGAATCAAAAACATTGATCACAAAACCCATCGACATATTTCCATAACCAAATTCATCTCAATAACCAACCAACAAATCCATTAATACATTATTAAATATTCATTTATTTATTCCATCACTACTCAGGCATATAGCATTACACAACCACATTTTAAAAACAGATAAACACGCCATCACATTACCATCCCAGAAGCATGACCAAACAACCATCACACCACCGTCAGACAATCAGGTCCAAAATTACCATACCCTCAGCACCCCACAAGCATATCCAAACAAACCATTAGCCCCACATGCATGACCAAACAAACCATCTTCCCACATTCCCCAAAAACACACACATCACATAACATTAAGAAAAAAAATTAGATTAAAAAAGGGGATTTTTCACATTTCAATTTTATTCATTGGGGAATTATAACGTAAATCAATATCCTAGGGAAACCACTTCATCAGCCCAGTATAAGTAGTTATCCTATTTCTATTTAGGGAGATATCTTAAAAATATGAATAAATATAGGTCTTCAAAACATCTTTTAAATAATGAAAAAACCACCAATGGCCCCAATTTTTTGTGTATGGTTTATCCTGTACAATAAATCACACCACAAAAACAATTTAGATGTAAAAATATGCCAACAAACCCATTTAACCTTCAATTTTAACTTCACCAGTTTATGTATCTTTAATTAATCCTTCACAACCATATATAATAGGTAAAATAAGAAACACCCCTCAAAAATGACACATAAATAAAGATAAATGAGGGAAATCCTACCTCATAGTAGCTTTCCAACATTCTAGGAACTGTAGGGTGAAGAAAAAACCACCTTAAAAACACAATTACACAATGGGGAACCATGTATTAACCTATTCAACATTCCAATACCATCAAATGTAACCCCATACACACCACAGACAAATGAAATGCCATTAATTCAAATCCTTGGGAGAATAACAGATGAAAATGGCTAAGAAAGAGAAGTGAAATTTCCAAAATCAACCACATATTTCCAAATAACATCCACTAGGATAAAAAGATAAATGTGGGAAGAATATGGCTTGAAAAACTCCTTAGGGTGCCTGGGGTTCACCTAAAATTATAGGAGAATAAAATATATCTGAATGAATAAATAATCGGTTCAAAATATATTTTTTAAAACAACATTAGATTGTGATGTTGCATGATATGTAGTACCCTTTCAAATAGTGTAATACCCATGTTTTGGTTTCCTAAAAAATTCATTTCCTACTTATATTATTATTTATTATTAAACACTAAAATATTACACATTGTGAAACCCTATCTCATGTCGTGTAAAATGTGTACACATTGTGATACCCTCTTAACAAGCTGCGAAATAGACTGTCACATCGTTTAATCCACACACATGACATGAAATATCCTAGAATCTAGCCTTTAACAAATGATCTTCTCCAGACTCCCTTTAAAAATATTCCAAACGCCTTTATCAACCTAAACTAGAAAAGTAATTGATTAGCAATGCACAAACCATTATAGATTATAAGGAAGTGTTTAAGGAATATATTTTATATTCTGTGTGTTATTATATTTCAAATATATATTATTATTTATTTTTCTATATTTTTTGTCCTTTGGAAATTAAAACATTACCCATGTGTACATACACAATACCATTTGTATGAGGTGATGTAATATATTTCTTATCATAATCATGTATAAATACTTATATTAGTGTATATAATTAATTAATATTATACATATAACATGAATACGATTTTGGATGTGATAAAACATTGAACATTGTTCCAAAAACCGTGACCATTGAACCAAAACATTAATGAAAAATAGAACAAAATTCACCTTAATAGTTATTTCATTGAAAATTTGTTAACAAATAGGTAATTATAAATTATAAGTGAATGATATATTGTATAAATAATATTAATATAGTTATTTTATATTTTTATAAAAAATAAACATTATTTATATGGGAGATCAAGAGCACATATGAAAATGGACAAGACATGAGATAAGGGATAAGGTTACAATCTTATTTACATTCGAGATTATCTATATTCAACTTCCATTGACAGATGTTATATTATACTAATCAATTAAACCTAATATTTTATTATAATATAATTATTTTTGGGGATTTATTATTTTACATTCATTATCCTCTATTTGTAACATAAAATTATTGAGAAAATGTTTTTAATAATAGTCAATGTTCTTTCCTATATGGTTGATAATCATTTTCATACATGTCACTATATATTAAATATTTTCTTAATTGTTATTTTCCATGATAAAATTTTTGTATAATGTTATTTTCTAACATACGGGAGTTTATATTCATTTTAAAAGGAATCTTTTAGTCATGTTATGAATAAGTTGAATTTAAAATTTTTAATAACAATGTGAAAGGAATCATTATTTTAACATTGACCACATTAACATATTTACAACTATTATGAAAGTTCCTTAACAATATTAAAACATTAAATAATCCCATGGTAAATTTATAGGAATTTTTTTTGTCAATATTGTTGATGTTTTTATCCTTAAAAATACCAAAGGAATAAGATATTATTCCCCTTTATTTAATAAAATGTTGAAATGGTGTTTTAAATAATTTTTTCATATATATCATAACAATTTGACGATTCTTTTGATTAAATGATTATATGATATAATTATATCATCTATTTTATATATCTATTTTTTCTACAATTATGTGATGATGAAATTTTTATGAAATAAATTTATTTTTCAGGTTTTTTCTATGATGAATTTACAAATTTGTTTATGATATTATAGAACCCATTTTAATTGTTTTTATTCTAAGATGGGTAAACCTATTAATTCTGTCCATTGTATCAGGTAATGAATGAAATAATCTGAGAAAATGTAGACTAGAATGGGGAGTTAACAATGTTTAATAGAGGACCTTGTCTACTATGATAGTCTTGAGAGTGAAACTTGACTAGTAAAATGATTTCATTGGGAGTGAACCCAATCCACTATGAGGATTTATTGATAAATATTGTCTTGGTAGAGTGACTTGACTATGGAAATTATTTTCAATTCATATTATTATGCCAAAAAATTCCTTGTAAATTTTATAAATTTTATGATATTCTCTGATGGATCATGATTGATTAATGATGATTCGTTACTCTTATAACTCATGTATTATTAAATACTAAAGATATATACTATTACTTTGGATGTATAATTTGTGACAGATTCGATGTAAAATATATATTATATAATCATGATTTCATAGAATTATTTGTATCCTATTCTTACATATAATGGTATATTTTCTTGTCCCATGAATAGCTTTACTAATAATCTTAGGTATCCCATTGTTTTGTCTCCATTTTTACTAGGTCGTGAAGAATGATTTTATGCAATAATTTCGAAGGATGTTTACTATGACACAAGAACATTATGGATAATTTTTATGATCTTTTATACTTTACGTTTAAAATTTATCTATTATCCAGATTCTATAAACCATTATATTCGTTTAGCATGTATTATTTTGAAATTTATTAAATTTTCTTGCAAAATGATGCAAAATTTATTTATTTTATGATTGTGTTTCCATATTCGGTATCATAATGTAGTTTCATTTATTTAAATATTTTTTTATAAATAGTATTATTATATAACATTATAAAATATATGATTAATTTAATCTAATATAGGATGTATTTAAATGTTTCACAGGTTGATAATAATGTGTTAAAATTTATATAATCTCAAGAACTATTTTCATGATTATTTTTTTATAACATTGATTATTGGTGCTTGATCCTAAAATTATGTTTTTTTGGTTTTATTGAATGTTTGAAACTTGAAGGAATATTTTTAATGATTAATGTGATTGAAAAAGACATTATTTCTTCCTGAGGAAATTAATTAAATATGAAATGAAATGTAAAATATTGTCAATGTAGTCCCACTACTCCCCCAATCCATGAATCCTGATAAGAATACAAATGAGAAAAGGTGAGAACAACACATTATTAAGACATTCATAAAGAAATTTAAACGATATTTCTATCAGTCCACTAATCTAGTAGTTTCTATACAATGGATTAGTGCTACTAAAAAGAAATTTTCCTTTCTCCAGTGCTTAATGAATGAAAAATTTATATCTGTTTTGTATAATTTTTAATGAAAAGAAAACCAATGGATCAGTCTTATTAAGAATATGAATCAAGAAGATTCAATTGAATCCATGTAATGGGATGACTTTAAGAGAGTATTTTTCCAAATGTACATTCCTGAAACTCTCTTCCTAAATATATAATGTGAATTCTTTAATTTTTATGTATAAAATTCAAAATCAATTTGTAAATTTGTGAATAAAAATTCAAGGATTGTGAGGCTTTTCATTTGCTTTATCATTGACCATAAAAGGATTTTTTATTTCTTTTTCAATGAAAAAAAACCATGTTCACAGAAGGTGCTAACCACAAGGTAATTTTTTATCTATGAAGAAATAATTTGATTTTTTTTCTAGATATAGAAATAGAGAGTGAATATTCCATTTATTATCATTGATTTATAAGAAGATAATGATGGATTATCAAGTAATTTCAAAGAATAAAATCACTAGTGGAATGAAAGTGAATCTTAATTTATGACACATGTGTCCAAATTAGAATATACAAACATATATCAAAGGCTAGGTAAATTTTTCATATGTGAAAAATAAGGCCATCAGGAATGTGAATTTTGAAGATATATAATGTGGATAGATAATGAAAATAATGTGGATTAATATCAATTTAATGTTCCACCCACAATAAAATGATAAATATTTAATGAGTATGGGATTTATGCCAACCAGTGAATAAATAAAATGGTTAATGAAAACAATTTGTGTTAATAACCTCTTAATATAAGAGATAATGGTAATTCTCATGTGATATCTACTAAAGATGTGGTCTTAGAGAATGGATTTTGTATAATTACACAAATCATCCACATTGGATCTAAGAATGTCATATTTGATTATGGTTCTTCCCACTCTTTAATATTGTAATCATTTTATAAGTGTATCTTATCCCTGACTGAATAAAATGATGTTGAATTACTGATAATAACATTTAATAGCATGATCATGAAATCTCATATATATATATATCTTATCATTGATAAAATAATTAATGAACGTGATTCCAAACAATATTTCAGTTCTCCCACTAGTATAATTTAATTTTATTTTGGTCGTGAATTTATTTTTTTAAATATCCCATATAAATTTTTAAGGAATAGATTCCACATTTGATTTTTCCAATAATCAAATTTACTTTTTTGGCTATAAGGATGAATATAAAAATTTTGTTGTTATTTTATCTGTTGTTTGGTTCTTATTAACAATTCAAGAGGGATTTATTTTTCAAATAGAGAGGGAGAAACATTATATTGAGGATATTCTTATTTATTTTAGATTATGATTTTTTATTCCCAAAATAATTTCCTTGGAATCTTTTATACCTTGAGGATTATATTTAAATAGAAATTATAGATAGTGTTATAGTGATTTCATGTACTACATATATAATGTAATAAATTGAATTATATGAATTTTATAAGAAACATTAAGAAAAATATAGTGAATATATTAATATTCCAATTTTTTTCATTGGGGTGAAATATTTTTTTAATCGTAAACACGGGTCAATGATTCTTTATATTAACTAATGAGAACATACCATGTTCACTATCATGAAAAATTATCTTATACCTCATATTAATGGCTTATTTAATCAAAAAAATGTATTTTATTAATTTTCTACATGTTAAATTAAATCTAGATTTCATCAAAAAATGGTTAAGGATGAGTATATAGACCTTAAGTTCATTGGTATAAGGTATGGTCATTATATATTCTTAGTGATTCCATTTAGACATACCAATGTCTTGTCTATTTTATGGATTTATTAATTAGAGTATTTAGAGAAAACCACGAATATTTTATGGTTATATTTATAAATAATATTCTTATATCTTCTAATAGAATGTAGTAAAATGAATATTTTTTGATGTTTCGGATGAATAACATGAGGAAAGATAAGTTTTATTACAATTATCTTAAGTATTAATTTTTTTACACAATGTTTCATTTCTTGGTTATGTAATTACATGAGAGGTTATATCAATGGATCAATAATTTGTTTAATTTATTGTATAATGGGACATAACAACCATGATGATTGAAATACATATATTATATATGAATATGATTTATTTCTTGTAGAGAATTCCTTATAGAAAGTAGAAGGATTAAACATACCATGATTCTTGTGAAAATATTATTATTATTGTAAAAGAAATCATTGAGAAGATGGGTTGGAAGATATGAATTGGACCATAAAATTTGTAATATTATTCGTTATATAATAATAAAATTATTTAATTGGTTATAAATTGGTTATATATGAATAATAAATCATTGGGACAAAAAAATGGAATCATTTTCAAAAAACCATTTTATTTCTCTGAAATGTGTCATAATCACAAGAAAATAAATTAATCACAATTAAATAATTATTTTAACTAAAATTGAAGATTATATATTCAGTGGGATATTCTAAAACACTTTTAATTATTATTACAAGGAATATAATGAGAAAAATTTAAATGATATTGTTAAAAAATTAAATTTTCTAAAAATAGGCTTCATATCATTTTGTGTTCTTATTTAATGATTAATTTAATAGTTTTATAAACATGGAATTAAATAAAATATTTTTATTTTTGAAAAAAATAAATATTTTTTGATGATTTAAATTTCATTTTTGGTCATAATTAATATTAACTATTGTAAGAAATATTCATGTCGGTTAAGGATAAAAAGGTTTCCCAAGGGGTCAAAATAAAAAAGAAGGTATAAAATATCCATTAAAAAAATATAAATATTATTGGTTGAAGATATTTTTACCATAAATTATAATATTTTATAGTATTTTTTCTTTTTTTTCACATTCATCTTAATATAAATGTTATATTTCAATGTTTTTATGTATTTACTTGTTTTCCACCACCTCACCTATAAAAGGGCTTATTATCCATTCACTTATTCATAAATTTTGAGCCGTATCATTCATTAATATTATTACAAAACATATTTTTAAAATCTATACATAATATATAGAGGTATTTTCTTTCTAAGGTTCTTACCAAAGGGTCCATAAGAAGATCTCCAAAGGAGGGCTCTCAAAGAGAATGAAATCTTCATTTTTGGAATCCTTTTATGTTTAATTCAAAGTATACCTCCTCCAATTAATAGATAAACCTCATAAAATGTTAAAATTATAAATTTTAATATGTTTAAATTTTTATATTATAATTTTATATCCATTATTTTCCATTTTTATATCCCATATTAAATGATAATATATATACTACATATGTGTGGACTATTATCTCTATGAAGCGATGTGGTTCATTTTATTCATATTCAAAATACATGGATGGTTATATTGATGAATTTAATCCATATATATTATATATATATTATATTATTATAATTATTGAAGTATTTTTTAATATTTATATCTTTTTATTTCAATTCATATAAAAAAGAAAATATTGCATATGTTTTTTCACAAATTGCTATATCTATGATATGAAGTAAATAAATATTCATCAAAAACATATATGAGTGGTTATAAAAATAAAAATAATCAATTAATATGATAATTATAACATGATAAATATTATTTAGATTTTGAAATAAATATTAAGTTGAATGGACTAGAACCATAGAGCCCAAAGGGGCACTAAAAATAGATATGTTTTCAAATGTATATTTCTTTTAATTAAAAAATATTAATGAATGGGAAATTAAAACTATAAATTTGCATATTGTAAAAATTTATAATAATATAAATTTATTTTGTTGCATTTTTATAATATGTACTAAGAAATACATGACCAATGTTATGGGTTTACGTTACAATCACATGTCTTATAAAGATTGTAAATCCAAAATCTTCATTAGGGGAAATTACGTATAAAAGAAATATTTAAACCATATGTTTTCTAAATAATTATCTATATATATTGTATTTTTTTTCATTCCATTCCCCACTCTTTGGTATATAAATAATGTGTGTTTTTTGAGAAATGTTGTCCTTATACACACAACAGTGAGAAATTTTTTTCTTGCATGTAAATATTAATTAATATATAATCATGAATGTAATTTCTTATGATCAAATTATTATATAATATAACTTTCTATAATATTTTAGAACGTTTTCAATATTTTAAAGGAATTATTTTTTTTCATTTATTGTACTGAGGAACATTTATGATTTTTACCATAACATTGAAAGTGATCATTGTTTTAACATTAAAATAATGAATGAAATTTCATACCATAAATACCATTATTTTATTTGATGTTTAATTTATAATTTCCCATGGTTAGTTTAAAATAAAATATTTTTCAAAATATTCTTGAAATTTTTATTATTAAAAATTGAAATTGAAAAGTATATTTTGCCACATTTTTCAAAGAATAGTTCAAATTCAATATTAAATGTATTTTTCATCTAAAACATTATCCATTGATGATTAATATAATTATGTTGGTTATGATATAATAAATCAATCCACGATGATGAAATGTTTAATAAACCTATTTCTCTTCCATATCATATGATTTAATATATTATTAAATGCTTTAATGATCTTGTTCCAGACATATATATGTTTTTTCATTTTATAGGTTGGGATTTGAAAGACATAAAATACATTAGGTAATTTTGAATAAATCATGAGATAAAATAAAATTGAATTTCCAGCGAACATTTTTTTAATGGGAAATGTCTTGGACAAAGACAAAGACCCAAAATAATATAAAATAAATAAAGATTACAAGAGTCTGAATGACGAAATTTTATTACAATATTTTTCATGATAAGGAAGGTGTTCAACCAGTAAATCATCACACCACATAATGTCCTAGTTGATACCCTTTTTGACAAGACCATCCACCACCATGTTTTATTCCCGATTGGAATGGGTGGAAATGTAACTGATCTCCTGGAGCGAGCTAAGACAATTCTTCCAACACGCTGTGAGAGACCAAGCAAGGTGAACCACTCCATTCAAAATAGTATGGATAATTGTGGTGGAATCACTTTCAATTCAAATATTATTCCATCCTTTTATCTTAACGATGTTGACCGCTTGAATCACCGCTATCATCTCCACTTCCAGGGCAGATGCAGATCCACAGCCACCAAAGAAGCATCCATGAATGTGTCCTGGAGATTCTCTAAAGATGGCCCCACAGCCCACGGGACCTAGATAACCTTTAGAGGCACCATCAACATTGATTTTTATCCAGCTTGGAATCGAAGGTTTCCTGAATAGTTTAACGAACCGCTTCACCTGATTGTAAATCTTGTTGATTCTAAGTCGATGAAGGATGATAAAGTCATCAATCGAGTTAGCGAAGGATTATTTTTGAATGGTTGTTTCATCCTTGAAAGAAATAATAATTCTCTCCTCACCTTCATTAATATTGAGTGAGGAAATATAGTGGATAATATCATTTTTATAATACCAGATAATGTGGAGGAGATCTGCAACATGGGATAGAAAGAGATTTCTAATCTGAGGAGAAAGATCCAGCTTCACACAACATTTGAGTAAAGAAAAAATATTCTCAGTATGTATCTATGTGCAGTAAAAAATGTCAGTATCAACGTTCCAAAGCGCAATGGCTGTTGCACAAGACAAAAATACGTGATTGATGTCCTCCCTATGTTAATGACATAGGTGACATCTAGAGCAGAGTTAGACACCAAATTATTGAAGGTAAACCTCTGTGGGAAGGAACTTATGAGAAATATGCCAGACAAGGTTTCGACTTGAAGGTTTGATCCAAGGATTATAAAAAAGCATCAACCAATCAAAGTTAGTCTTAGAGGAGGAGAAAAGATTATTGTAGTAGGATTTGGAATCAAGGATCCCATTTTACGTTGCTTCCCAAATAAGACTCTCCTCATCATTCGAGGAGTAGCCATCAATGACATGTTTTAAATGTGCACGGAGGTCAATGTGAGGGGAATGCATTACATCCTTTATTGTACATTTTATAGAGTCTGGAACATTTTTTGATTGAAGCATCAAAATGAGGGGAATGCCTGCCCAGTTTTGAAGTCATAATTTCAGAGTTGACTCAAAGTTAACCATCCATAATAAGTTGATCATGATATTGACAAATGTTTTTTAATGGATGGCCAGAAAAGGGAATTAACATAACTCAAGTTACAGAATTTGAGCTTTACCAGGAATCGTTTTTAAGGAAAAAATAGAGTCATCTTTATTGTTTACTGTGTTCAAAGTGAGTCTGGCCTGGAGGGATTCATTAAAATATTTGAGGTTTTTTATTCGAATCTCACCTTTCTCGAGGGGTTTCTAGTAATTAGACCAGGGAATAGTGACAAGCTTCGTATATAGTATACTTCCCATCCAAATAATGTTCTTAAAATAGGTATTGATTTTCATAAGGATTCTGGCAGGCCATCTGTAAATCATTAGTAAATAATCCAATTTTTAGAAAATATAGGCTTTCACCAGGTAGATTCTACCATCCATAGGAAGATATTTTCCTTTCTAAGAATAATGTTGATAAATGATTTGATCAGTGAGATCATTAAAATACTAATATCTAGGCCTACCCCAAAAGATAGGAACACCCTGGTAAGTAAAAGGAAATGACCCTTAATTGATACAAAGACTCTAAATGTTGTAAACATTTCTATAAATGGGGAACATTTTCCAAAGAAGATAAATGATTAGCTCCAACTGATGGATTGACCCGAGATCTATTTTTAGTGAGATAAGGAAGCTTTTAAGATTATTGATGTTGCATTTTCCACTATTAAGGAGAGGAATAATGTCATCCGCATAAAGGAGATGAGTCAGGAAATTAAGGTTTTGGGCAGCTTGGGTGGGCTTAATTTTGTTATGATTCACAAATGAGGTGAGGATATCACTTAGGTAATCCTTCTAAATGGAAAAAATTTGCAGAGAGGGGGTCCCCTTGTGGTACTCCCTTTGAACATTTAATATATCCCTTAGGGGATCCTTTAATAAGGATGGAGATAGCGGCCGAATTAAAAAGAGTGTAGATCCTTCTGATAAAATCATCATTGAATCCCAAACCCCAAAGGACTCTGAAAATTAATCCCTAGTCAGTAGTATCAATATCATTCCTATTGTCAAGCTTAATTGAAATGTTGCCTATTCTAGGGTTTCTAGTGAGAGCATTGGTGGATTTTGAAGAAAGGCAGCTACAGTCCTGAATAAATCTCCCCATCATGAATCCAAATTAGTTCCAATATATAATTTTGTAGCATAAAGCGGAGATCCTATTGGACAAGAGCTTGGTAATAATTTTACAAAGGGAGTTGATAAGATAAATAGGCCAAAACAAGTGAATTTCAGAGGCATTGGGCACCGTAGGTATCAAGGATAGGAAATGGGCAATGAAACCATGAGGCAAGAAACCATTAGTGAAAAAAGTCTTGAAAATCATACAAACATATTTATGAATAATATCCTTGTGGTGCTGGAAGAAAACATTGTTGAAACCATCAGGTCCTGGATCACTGTTAGAGTTGAGGCTAAGGACAATGTCTTTAATCTCATGATCAAGGGGAGTGCTCAAGAGAAATTTGTTGTCTTCCTCCAGGACCAGGGATGGGATGATCCCGGGTAAAAGGTCCTTGTTAACAAGATCCCCATTGATGATATTATCAAAGTAAGAAACCACATGATTAGAAATGGAGGCCTCTGAGTCTAAGAGGAGGTCATTGTATTTTGAATATGAAAGAATACCAGAGACTTTCCTAACCCTCTGAAGAGCATTGAAGAATTTAGTGTTACCATCACCATGAGAGAGCCACTTTGTTTTGAAAACTTGTTTCATGATTTTATCCTTAAGATCTAACAAGGAGTTGAGCTTCCTAGAAAAGTTGAGCTCATATGGAGGATCAATGTAGAAGTTATAAATGGTGGCGTTATTTTGAAGTTGTTTGATCTCGGTCTCAAGAGTGGATATGTCCTTATCAATTTGTTTTGGTTTAGAATTACACCAAAATTTGAGATGAAGAATGAGATGTTTGAGTTTTATAATACAAGCGAAGGCATCCAAGTGATGACACATCAAATTCCAGCAATTATGAATAATCTTAGAAAATTCTAAGTCACTTCACCAAGAATTGTTAAATTTGAAGGGAATACTGGGTTTGTAACGTTTAGAGTAAAATATCACCAAAATATGATGATGGTCTGAGGAAAGTCTATGTATGGTGATGCTGGAAATGGTGTCCTGGGGATCGAGCGTTGGGAGGTTCACCAAGGCCCTATCCAGTTTACTAGAAAATATTCTATTATAATGCCTTTTATAACATATAAACATGACACCAGTGAGTTTAAATTCAAATAGATTATAGTTATCAATAGAGGATTAGAACTCCTTGGAATATATTTGAGAATGAGAATGTCCATGTTTTTCACTAAGGGAATGGATGGCATTAAAATCTCTTACCACTAACCAGGGGTCGGAGAGAGAATTGGCTAAGTGTAACAGGTCATTCCAAAGTGTCCTACGATCCTGGTAGCGATTCTTAGCATAGAAAAAAGTTCAGTACATATGGACATTATCAAGAACATAATCAAAAGTGAGAATTTTTTCAATATAGTTATGAATTTTGACATCATTCAAATAAGAGTGATAAAAAATCCAGAGGGATTCATCAATATTGCTAATATTTAAAGAACCTAATAAATTGTAACCAGTGGAAGAATAATGCATAAAATTGAATGATAAGTTGACTTTTTGATCATCCAGAGAAAAATATTTTTGTTTATGAGTCAAAATAGTTCTTTTAAGGACCGAAATAGTGCCGGAGTTAGCTATACCTTGACAATTCCAAAATATAACATCCATTAAAATCTATGTTTTGAGCCATGGATCTTCTTTTTATTCTTGGAGCCACTCAAGGATTTCTTCCGCTTCGATATCCTAAGATTTTGAGAAGAGGCCAGAGTAGACATAAATAACTATTTTTTCATTGGGGGATCAGATAAAAGGTTAGAAATATCTGTGATAACAATTTCATTAATTATGGAGGGAGACTTAGTGAGTTTATAAGTGGACCTGGAAGGGTCAAAAATCTTGAGAGGGGTTAGCGACTGAGAA
This sequence comes from Viscum album, assembly GCA_963277665.1. Lineage (NCBI taxonomy): Eukaryota > Viridiplantae > Streptophyta > Magnoliopsida > Santalales > Viscaceae > Viscum > Viscum album. The sequence continues at coordinate 488,194,504 of OY728148.1, read as the reverse complement.
ATAGAAGACAAAACAAGTGAAGCCTCTATGCCTACTTTCTCTGTTAATTTTAATGATGTATCCTTATTATTTTGAGCAGGCGATATGACGTTCAGGGAAGAGTTATGAAGATCTGATCATTAAATAGGAGTGATACTATTTGTAGTTTCTGAGGGATTCATACCTTGAGGGATAGCCTGGATATAGAGCGTGGATGATCCTTTTGAAAGAGCAGCTGTCATTGGTTCTGTAACCACCGGAGTTACATGGGAAGAGGCATCCTGGGGAGTGGGCCTGGAAATGCCATCTGCAAGAGCAGCTGCCATTTAACTTGAATCCTCCGGAACAACATAGGAGGAATCCATCTTTGGAGGCATGAGGGGGGAATCATTGATCACTGACACTAGCTTATAATTCTATTGAACCAACGAAACAACAGTTTCATTTGAAGGACATTGCACGGGGAGTTTGAAAACATTCAGAATTCGAAGCTTTATTTCAGCGTTCTCCTCTACTTCTACCTGTTCTGTCCTAGTAGCACATGATCTCTCACTCGGTAGGTTGAATCTCTTGAACCAAACTTCCGAGTGCTTTTTGTGAGCATCAGGAATAGCCATAGCTGAGGCTTGATTATTCTTCTTATGATTCACTTCCGTCCATCCATCATCGGCAGGCAGTGCAACTTGTCTTTGATAAGGACATTAATCAAAGAAACAGTTGTGAGTATAATAATATTCATCAAAACAAAACCATAATATCATCATCATAATCATGATAGGAATCATTAGATAATGGGATGGAATGTGGTGATGCATAAAAATGAAACATCATGTCTTTGTGGTTAAATAAAACTCATAGTTGTGAAAAATATACCATCATGTCCACACATAAAAAAATTTCATAATCATTTAAAAATTATTTTGAAAAACACAGCATCATGTTCATATATATTTCTCATAATCTCATTTGATACATCACATAACCCAATTTATTGGAGAGAAATATAATTTCAGGCACACCCATCACATCCCAACATTAATATAATCATGCATGGAACACATAATGTATATCAGTCAAATTAATGAAGTAACATATGAAATATTGGGTTTCATATTGATTTCATAAATAACTTGTAAACATGTTGTTTCATAATAAAAAATATAAATAAATATTTTGTATAATATTTATCATTCTTGAGTAAGGAACAAACAACTCATCATGTGCCAAAATGTGTTTCAGAAAGAAGTAATCCTTTGAAAAATCTTTTGATTTTTCATTAAATCAACATAGAAATAAGTATTTCTCAAAAAATAAAAGGGTTTTCAAAATAAAATATATTTTAAAAATATAATATGAATATCCACAATGAAATTTTCCATGAATTTGGAACAACCCAATGAAGATGAGTTGGGTTAGGGAATCCCCTTAGCTTATGTCTGAATGTTTCCTTGAAATTAATATCTAGAATAATCAAATTAGATATATTAATTAATAAATAAATGAACTGATTTTGATTTATTGGATTTATTATAATTTTATTTAGTATGTTTACAATCATTTTGATGAGATATAAATTTCAATTTTATCATTTTTGGTGTGTTTATTTTCATTGTTCTCATGATAAGTTCACTTGTATATAAGTACAAAAGTTCATTTTAAATGAGAATCGTTCTCCCAAATTGAAATGATATGTTCTTAATGAACATTAAAATGTTTAAAATAACATATATAACATTTGGTTATATAGTATTAGTATTATTCATTTTATAAAACATTAATGAAAATGAATTAATTTATTTATGTTGTTTTTACAACCATCACAGAATTATATCATTTTATTTAAAATTATGTTTATATATTGGTTTCAGAATATTAAATGACTTGAAAATTTTATTAGAAAATTTTATGTAATCGTAATAATTATTTTATGACTAGTATTAAATATGATAATGGAAAATGAATACACATTATCCATGATGGCTGTAAATTGACACATCACAAATGATGTTTTCTTTAAAAAAAAAGGATATGACAATGTTTGTGATGATAGATATGAAAATAATGATATTAAAACTACTTTATATTTAAGATAATACAAATTTGATGAAAAATTAGGTTATGTAGGTGATTATTGATTAAGAAAATAAGAGAAATTGAAATGAAAATAATGGAGATTGTAAGGTGATTTAACCTGTTGAATTTATTCTCCTTGAGAACCACCTAATGGGACCTCTGTTTTGAATTTTTTGAAACATTAAAATCATAGACCTATTGGATAGTATTGGGAAGGTAATTGGGTATAATTTCGACAATATTAAAGGATTTGGAGGTGTGAGTAGAATAAGTTGGGAGGGGTTGTGTTTAACTAGAGTAGAGGGTGTTTTTTTATTATTTATTTCAATATTTTTTTATTTTGGATCAAGACTATCCATTGTATAGAAAATATGAATAAATATATTATATAATGAATTATATTTCTAGATTATGGGAAAAATCATCCATACATCATCTATGACTAAAAAATTAATGAATTTAAATTATACAGTAAATTATTGTATTTCACTATTCACAAAAAAAAAATAACTATTTTAGAAAAAAATAACAATAATATACTCTAACAATTTTTTAGTGAGTTGAATTAAAAAATGGACTACACATTTTGAAAATAAGTTTATAAATAGGATAAATTTAATATCCAAAGAAACATCATTTATTCAAAAAAAATGATTTTAAAATTATAATCGATTTTACAACACTTTGAAAATTTAATTATGGTCTCATAACAGTTTCTTAAAATCATATGAAAACAAAATATTAATTTATGCTGCATATTTTAGTATAAAAATTATCTTTTAAATAATGATATTAATTATAATCTTCTAAGTAAAATTTATGTTCAAAAAAAAATACCAACACTAAATTCATCATTGGAAAAGAATTTATCTACTTATACTATGATATAATTATATCATATTATAGTTTATAACTTTCCAAAATTTTATTTATAAATTTATAAGTGAGGTAACTATTTTATTTGCTGGATTACTATTTTCAATGGTTAGGTTCCTATTCCAAGTGTCAAGATACAATTCCATCAGTATAGATTCTTTAATTTCTATGAATATCACTTATTTCATTATTTACATATGATAATGATGTATTAATTTTGATATTTATTCTATGTATTAGTTTTATAACATATAAAATAATTATAAAAGGAAAAAAATTCCATTTTTAAAATTTTGGTCTGTTACATTCTACTCCCTTTTAGAATTTCGCCCTAAAAATATATTTTTACATAAAATTGTTATAGTTTTTCACCTATATTGAATTATATGATTCCCAAGTAAACTATTTATACTTATTGTTTTCCCATAAAAATTTGAAGCTATGATTTTTCTCGTGGCATAGTAATTTTCCTAATTTGTCCATGAACATTACCATCATCTCTTTATATGTGAGGTCTTCCTCCTATTTTACCCCCTCTAAATTCTGTAAATTTGAGGTTCAATTACATACATCTATATGAGTCATACATGGAACAAGTCATGGACATGAGACATTGTTGGTGGAAGACAAAGTTTACCATACAATAATTATTTGTGATAAAGGGTCTCAAAATGACTAATGATTTGGGGGAATATTTTCCTTTTCATTCAAAACAACTCTACTCTTTTTCATAGTGATATTTGAGGGAATAAATTTATACAAAATGAAACTCCAAGACCCTTTAATGGCTGTAAATAGAGTTCTTTTTATAAATCTATGTATCTTTGACATATTTTTGGATCGATTGAAACTCCCCTTTCATCACTTGCACGAGATCAGGTCCCAATATCATCAGTTCACCAACATAATCCCAATAAGATAGAGTTATAAATCACATTCCATATAAAGCTTTATATTGATACAGTTGATTACTCGAGTGAAACCTGTTGTTTTATGAGAAATAAACCAATGGGATATGCCGATCCCATCCACCACTAAATAACATTGAGTAGTCTATTAGAATGTATTCAATCATCTGAATAGTCCCTTCAGAATGGTCATCTGTTTGGGGGTGATTCTCTATATTTAAATTTATTTCTGTACACAAATCACACTGAATACCTCTATAAAATATATATTTGAACCATGGATATCAATTAGAGATGATTTAAAGTGGAACCCCATGATTCCACACCATATCCATTGCATATATCTTTTCATGTTGTTCATGTAAAAGATCTTCTTGAATAGGGATAAAGTGGGCAGTCATGGTGAGCCTATCCACCAATACCGATATCTCATTGTTTCCTTTGGGTTTAATTGGGTGACTAGTAAAAAAGTACATACTGAAATAATCCAATTTTCACAAGGGTATAAATTTTTTTTATCATCCCTCTGGACCAACATTTCTCTACTTAAGAATTATAACAAACCAAACTCTTTGAGATGTATTTCACTCTCACCATCTTCATATAATCCCACCCAAAGTGTTTTGGTGATCATAATACATCTTGGTAATTCCAGGATGGATGGAGAAAGGTGATCTATGTGATTTATCCCATAGATTATTCGTTATCTCAGTTTAGGAAGGCCCACATAACCTCATTCCAAACTATTTCAATCCATCATCATCCATATTGAACCCTTGAAGATTCACTTCCTTTACTACATTCTCCTTCTTTTAAGTCTTAAATTCATCCATTTGTTCCTCCTTTATCTAATCATGGATAGTTGTTTGGTTAATAATTTGTGAAAGGTAGGATTTAATCTTTATCATTATTATTTTAGGATAGAGGATTTGAATATCTATGAAGGAAATGAGATTATTAATCAACAACACTGATAGAGAAGGAGGTTATTTTCTACTAAGAGGTTTAGTTACCTTGTTTGACATCCCAGGATGATTGTGAATAAAAAAATCACTGTCATTAATAAAATCTAAACATATACATTGATTCATATTGAATTATTTATTTGTGAATATATAAATTATACTATTGTTTTTGTTATATATGTCACACTATTCACCAAAGAGGTAGTTCCGCAATATTTTCATGGAAAAAAATCACTATAGCTATCTAAATGATGCTTTGGGAAGTTGTGCTCAAGGATATTCAAATACCAATAGGTGTAGGATATAATTTTAACAAAATTCATGAGTACAAAACCAACAACTGTATTCTGAATAATTTTATATCACAAAATATTATATGCCTATTGGTAATGTGATACAGGTGTAGAGATTGGTCTAATCTTTAGATCCTTATTGATTTCCTCACATTCTTCTATACAGGCATTCATTACACCTTTCCTATTATTAGTAGTTGGAATTATAGACAATCATGAGAAATTTATAACAAAATTTTTGATGTACCCAACTAATACAACAAAACTATTGGTTTTTGGGACAATAGTTTTTGTGGACAATTCCAAAGTAGCCTTCAATTTTGAATTGTCTACTAAAATTCCCTAACATTGGATCATGCATCCCAATAATATGGATTCCTACATCCAAAATTCACACATACTGAATTTGGAATTGATCTATTTATCAGTTAATATCGCCAACACAATCCTTAAATGTTCTCTTTGTTCCTCCTTACTCTTATAGTATATGAAAATATCAGTGATAAAAACTACCAAAAAAATTTAATTTATTTTATAAATATTATTTTCATAAAATCCAGGATTATTTCAGGTTCATTATTAAGTCTTAATTTTATCACGAGAAACACATAGTGCACATAAATTATATGGAAAGTTGTCTTTTTAATATCGTTTATCTTCACCATTGGTTGATGATATCCTGAATGAATATCCACCTTTGAGAAGTACCGAACTCCTCATACTAAATCGAATTATTTATCAATCCTTAGAAGTGGATACAAATTATTTATGGTCACATTATATAACTCTCAGTAATCAATACAATGCAGTAATGATCCATCCTTTTTCAAGATAGTGAAAACTGATGCACTACAAGGTTATGCAATATGGTGTGTAAAACCTTTTTCAAATTTCTCATATTGGTTCTTCTTTACCTCATATATTTTAATAGACTCCATATTATAGGGATATTTTTAGATATGAGTAGATTATGGTATCCCTTCTATTGAGAACACTACCCCACAATATGGTGGAATTCTGGGTAACTCTCTAGAACAAAAATCATTATATTCCCTCATAATGGTAATTTCCTCCTGGTTGATACCTTAATTTGACTCAACAAGTTAGTTGAGGTATGATTCCTCACATGTAATCATCACCAACACTGATGATGGATTTTAAAATGAAGCTCCATAGTATTCCGTTCGTTGGTATATGATCAAGTGATAGTATAAAATTTAGAAAGTTATTTCATATTCCCAAAATTTTATATGTTCTATATATAAAGATAGCCAATCCATTCACCTTATAGTGTATAATTTCACCGACGAGTGAATCATGAGATTTTTTTTAAAAATAATCACACATACACCAACAATAAAAGAGTCCAACACATGGTTTCCAATGATCATACCACTATGTGTTTTTAAAAATAACAATAATTTTGGGATTCTGGGTTCTGATCAAATTTTTTTGTCAAAAACAAGAATTATATAAAAAAGTAATATAACCATTATAAAATAATACTTTTTTAATTAATTAGTGAATATGGTTTTTACCTTTTAGAACATCATTTTATTTCTCAAATTTAGTAGTATTTTTGGAATACACTTTCCATTTATTTGTTGGATTTGGTGGCTTATGACACTGATTACCCTCTAGGACTTGATGTATAGTACACTAGTGTTCAAAGATCCCCACATTTGATGAATTGAACCATGGGTGGTGCTCTCCTTTACTCCATCACATTGAACAAATTCTCCATGTCTCTTTAACATTAATAATCATTGTGGCATTATGTCCCACACTTATTTAATTTTCATGTTCATTTGAGGTAGTTCCCATGACGATTCTTCCCAAATGATTAACATGTTAGTGGTTGATGTTTATTTCCCCCTTTATCATTGGATTATCCATCATGAAACTCCATAATTAATTTCATATATCCACAGCCATGGGGCCATTCTCCATACCCCATATCCAAATTGTTAGAACATCAAATTTTTTTTTTCCGAACTCCCAATGTCATGAATATCTAGATCCCTTCAAAGGTGTGTTTATTAATCCAAAAAATAAGACATATATTTTTCTATAATAGTTTAAAACAAAACCTCAATCATAACTTAAACTCCTTTGGATGTTTTCTTCTTATGCCATGATAGATTCACCTTCCTTTTTCATCATCTAAATATTTTCTCTCTCCATCATTGTATGAAGAGTTCATGAGAAATTCTTTTAATGAAATATTTTATTAATGTATTCCAACTCAATCTATTCAATTTGAAAATTTGGATTGGTGTTCTTAAAAAATTCCCAATAATGATCATCCGCTCTTTATAAATAATAAATTTTGAGTGTCACCTTCTCCTTCTCTGAATATTGTAGATTGGAAATTATAATCTCTATTTAGTTAACCAAATTTTCTTCAAATAGTGTATCAAAAGATCGAATAATTGTTAGTGGTCATCACCGTGTAAAAAATTCGAGAGCCAGTTTCTCCCTCTTATGTGAAGGAAGAAGTCCAAAATTATTTATATTACTGTTTATATCTTGAGATAATTGGATAAGCAGCACAATGATATTTTGAACTCCAACTCTCAAGGCATTGAGGATGTTATTTAGGAATTCAATTCATTATCCCTAATAGGGATTGTTTTCCTAGACTCCCCAGGTTACCACCATTGTCTATAATAGAATATTTTTGTAAAAAAATATGTAATTTATTCATTAAGGCAATTAACTATAAAGGACTGTCTTCTAGGATCCCTATGTTTACCATATTTCAAAGACAAATAATACTGCGTGATTATGTACACGTAGTCTCTTACTAATGGTTTTCAATAATGTTATCTATCAAAATTATTAAATTTACTAAATTGTGCTATGATAACAACTATAAAGACCCTATATTTCTAACATAACTATTTCATCCTTTTAATGGTAAACAGCTTAATAACATTACAAAACCAGGATCCAATGGATAATTATAATGGAAAATTTGGTACTATACATCACTTATTCTTAATAAAACATAAATAATTAGTTAACATATTTTTCATTATCATCCTAAATCTCATGATATCTTTAGTACATGTAGCCACCTGAGAATAAACGTCAATGAAATGGGTGAGCTAAAATCCTATTTAGTGCATATATAACGGTATTAATAAATATAACATGGGTGAGAATAATCATAATAATAACAACATAATCATTATTTCATAATCACAATCATGCATGGAATCCTTTGATAAATACATGGAATATGGAAATGCCTCAAAATGAAACATCATGTATCAGTCTTCAAGTACCACACATAGTTGTGAACAAAGATGGAATCATCTCCCCACATAACATAAGTGCGTAATCATACTAACATAATTGTGAAAAAAAATCATCATGTTCACTTATATTTCATATCATATATTGGGATACATATAATTTCCTAATTCATTGGAGTGATATAAAATTTAGAGTGTACATGTAATTTCCAGAATCTGGAAGCCACTCAAATGGTGCCCTGGACCTAGTTAACCACATGGCCTCAAGAAAATTTCCCCAAATGTTAGTGGTTGCTGAAAAGCAGCGTGGAATTAAGGTGTGATAGTGGGGAAGATATTCCCTTTTTAGAAAAGTGTGACATGTCATAATTGATAATAACAATAGAGAAATCAGTAAACATCATGCAACCGATGTAACCAATTGAAGACAGAGAGATAGAGATAACAAGAATGGATGTAATAAAAAAGCGATACAACATTCCACACGCTCTAAGAAAACAGTGAAAATAGTAAACTACAGTCGGGTAAAATACAATAACATTGTACGGTATCAAAAAATGAAACTCACCAGCATCACAAGCCTTGTCTTGGACACTTTATCTTCTGATCCTAAGCAGCAATCAAGTTCTTGTAAAAGGTCCCTTACCACGATCGACGCCTGAAACAATATAGTATATTTGGGACCAAAAAATCGCCCAAATAGGGAGTGAGAAATAAATATCATTATGTCACCAACAAAGGTTGGTGCCAATCTTTCAGTGAGTATACACAGCCATATTGAACAAAGATAATGTAGTAATCTAGGAAGTACTCAAATGTAAACTACCATACATGTACTAGAATAAATTTATAGAGTTTATTATTAATCCAATTACATGATTGAAAGTCTCAGAATTCGGCCTAATAACAACATTCCCCACTATAAGAATGCTAAAAATAAGTCTTAGAATACATTCAAAACAACAAAGTGAATAAAAATCCAAGATTGAACTTTGGCTGAGATGAAATTCCACAATTTATTCTATGGAATTGTTTAAATATAACCTAAATATGTTCTTGAAATTTTGGAGTTGGAATTCAATTATCACACTTAGTGAAATTCTACAAACATCATGTGAGTCTATTCTCAGTTTTCCTACATGGGATACCCGATTATCACTCTAAACATTGGTATATGTTAATGTCAGTTTAGTCTATACTACGCAGTCCTAATTGGGATCCCAAGTTTCACTAATGAGATTTAAAACAAAGTATCTCAAGTCTTTACATAGCATTCTAAGATGAACCCATGTATCACCCAATGTGTAGTATATGATCATGTCAATCTAGTCTACAATCAATTTTCCTAATTTGGAGCCCATGTATATATAATGACATATAAATAAAAAGCCTCTCGAGTCTGCCCATGGATTTATAAGTGAAACCCATGTGTCTCCCAAGGTGGAATATACATAAGTCATGTGAGGCCGGTCACAATTTTCAAAACAGAACCCATTCGTCACCCAATTCTATTTAACATTTAATTATTAAAATTCAACAAAACATTCAAATCTTCTTAATTACGAAAATCCACCACATGGGAAAAGGAGAAAACACATTCCCTAATCAATAATAAAAACACATACAATTCTATTGAAAATGATATTTCCATTTAATAACCATGTTCATTATAATCAATCCAATATTTGAAACAAAGGCATGCTTGTAGACATTATTGTACATGATGGATAATAAAAATTAATCTGTATGAAAATCACTAGTAGGTTGTCCCTTAATCAAACAAAAAAACCAACCATGCTTTAATTCATTGAATTAATTACCAGAACAACATTATGCAATAACAAGGATAAATTTACTTTTATGTGGACACCCAAATCATAGGTGTGAAACACAATGGTACATATAAACATTGTAAAAATTAACTAGAGGCACATCACCACCTACCTCATCGTAGTATGAATCACTTCATCTAGCCTCGAATTCCTATTTAATCTATATCTATATAGATGTATGAAGAAATGATATTAAATAATCCTTAAATATCTTTTTAAAAAACAAAAATCACCATGAACAGATCAATAGAACATGAGAACTCACTGAGAAGATTCTAACGAATCTGGTGTTATTCGAATCGGATTCTAGATGAAAAAACCAAAAAAGAAAATAGTCCTGGAACTGCTTGTTCATCCACCTAGTGAGCCATGTACTGAAATGATAGAAGAATCAGGATACATCCCATTTTAAGTGAAAACATAAAATACACTGCATTTAAGACCATATACATGACATGTATATCATTTAACTATTCATTTGATGGATAAATTCAGCCTAATTCATTTCCAGGGCCTACGAACCTGACTACACAGAGCGTACTAGGGAGTATACGGTGTGTAGTTGGTTTTTTACTCTCTTCCTTGCTGACATGACTATAGACCATGTATTCCCATCATACATGACCAACCTAAATGAATTTTATATAGGAGTACATGGCATGTAACACTATTCCGTGTCATAGGATAGTATAATTCTAGTAGGTTTCTAGTTTCCCCATATTTTCTAATAAACTACACAATGGAAAAAGATGAAAAAAAAATCGAACCTCCATGTGAGAATTGGGTTCTTACAAACTTCACCCCATAAAGCAGTTCATCGCCGAATTTCCATTCTAAGGACTGTGAAGAAATATTTGAGAATAACGCTAGGCAATGAGCATGTACATTGGAATCCCCCTCTCATGTCTCATCCTATACACGGTTGTGATTCCATAGTACCCATACTATAATAACTGACTATCCTCAAAGAATCATAATGCTCCTGTAAAATATAAAAATCAGACACTTCTCAAAGGATACATCAACCTGACCTTGAGCTGAAAAAAATGAATTGGTTCGAAGTGATCGAGGTGTAGCTAAGATACATGGAAGATGGCATGAATGGATTGATACCTATGAGGTAAGTGTAAATGATATTAATCATGCCCTAATCTCCCCGTAATCAATAATGTAATTACATATCTCGGTGAAAGATTACACTTTCCTATGATTCTCTTGGGACCCAACCTCGATGTGACATGAAGGAAAACTTGATCCCTAAACTCGAACTCCAATGTTCATCTATGGAAACCAGCGTATGATTTCTGATGAAACTGCACTATAGTCATCCACTTCTAAATCAACTGAACCAACTCATTGGTCTCCTAGACAAGACAAGGTCCTAGTATAGCTGCCTCTCCAGCCTCAATCCAACACATGGTTGACCAGAATTGTATGTCATAAAAATACTCATATGGAAAACTCTAAATAGTTTAATGGAATCTATTACTAAAGGAAAACACAAACATGGGTATGTGTCCCTCCCAAGAACCCCTTAATGTAGGATGCATGCCCAAAGCATATCCTCCACCACCTGATTCATATGCTCTGATTGGCCATCTTTCTGGGGGTGGTATGTAATGCATAGAAGAACCTGTGTATGTTAAGTAATATATTTTCATTTCCAGAAATGAGATGTAAATCAGGAATCCCTATCTAAAATGATATAATGAGGGACCCCATGAAGTTGTATAATCTCATGGATGTATAAACTCCCAAATTCATCAACACTAATGGTTTTATGGATCGGTATGAAAATTGACACCTTCAAGAGTATGTCCAAAAAACCCGTATGATATCATTTACATGAGGAAACCTCAGTAATCCTTTCACCTAATACATTGTGACATCATTCCATTATGACAGAGTAATGGGTTGCTATTTTAAATTTTATGTTGGTCTATGGTGTTCCACCTTCACCTACTGACAGGTGGAGCACCTCATGATAAAAAAATCTACGTCTCTCTTTATAACTGGCCACCAATGCTGACGATTTAAATCTTGATACATCTTGGTGACACTAGGATGCAATGAAATTACAATGGAATGAAAATACCACCCCAGGTCCTCACATATATCTACTGGAAGCCTCACACATCCATTACTATGTAGGACATCATCCTCCCCTACTGTCCATCAAGGAAGAGGGTCCTCACCAGCCACACTCCCTCATAGAACTATTCATTCAGATTCTAATAGCTTTCTCAACCTCCCTAGGTCCAGTAGGGTAGAGGTAGCATACAATGATAAATGAAACATTTATCGATGTCTATCATGCCCCTACAGATGAATCTCAGAGAATGACACCACAAGCTTCCACTCACCACTGGCCTCCTGTACTACCTGTATCTAAGTCATCATGTTCACTGAATTAGCCACTGCATTACCTTTCCCAGGAATATGGCCAAGAACATAGTCAAAGGATTGTAGGTATTCAACACACCTTAGATATCTTAGATTGAAATCACATTAGTTAAAGATGTATTGGATACTTTTGTGGTCCATATGCACCTAACAATTCACTCCCACTAAATAATGTCTCCAACAACGCAAAGCATGGATAACTGGAGCTAACGCAAGATCATGTGTCGGGTAATATCCCTCATGTGTCCTCAACAACCGAGACCCATACAAAACCACTTGAACCCCCTTCATAAGCACTACTCCAAACCCAATACCCGATGTATCGCAATATATAGTGTAACTCTTTATCAAATCTGATAATATAAGTGTCAAAACTTAATTCAAATGCCCGATTAGATCCAAAAAGGAATTCTCATAAGAATATGACCGCAAAAATATCACACTCTTTTTAGTCAACCCCGTCAGCGTCGCTACTAAGAATGAGAAGTCCTGTATAAAATGATTGTAGTAACTAGCTAGCCCCAAGATACTCTGAACCTAAAAACGTTCTTGGCATGATCTTAGGTAACTACAGATATCATCTTCTCTTGTTCCACTGATACTCATATCTATGAGATGAAACAACCCAAGAATTGAATCTAATCCATCCAGAATATGCATTTGGAAATATTATCATATAAATAATGATTTCCTATTGTATTATAAATTATCTCAAGGTTATTGGAATGGTCATGATGATTGTGAGAATACATTTAGATATCATCCATGGAAACCACCACAAAAGAATCATAGTAAGGATGGAACACTCGGTTAATCAGTTCCTTGAAAAATTATGGTGTGTTTGTGAGAACAAATGGCATTCCCAGAAACTCATATAGACCATTCCTGCCATGAAAAGTTGTAAGAGGTATGTCTATAGGTCGAACATATACCTGAGGATATTATGAAATTAAATCAACCTTTGAGAACACTCAAACTCTAATAATATAATCAAACAAGTCATCTATCTGTGGCCTAGGATATTAGTTATTAACCATCAAATGGTTCACTTTCTGATAGTCAATGCCTAAAATGATGGTACCGTCCACCTTTTTTGAGAAAAAGATTTGTGAAACTCTTGGAGAAGAACTAGGTTAGATAAAACCCTTAACTTCTAGATCCTCCAACTACATATTGAGATCTTAAAACATGGTCAGAGGTATCTTTTAAGGAGAAAGGGATATTGGTACTGCTCCTAGAACAAGCACAATAGAGAACATAACCTCTCTCTCTATAGGTTATCTTGAGATGTTTTCCGGGATAACATCACTAAAATGATCAACCAAGGGAGAAAATCATCTTCACATTTTACATAGTCGTCCATCTGTAAACTTGTTGTTTAGGATGTCATCACACCAAATCCATGGTTCTTGGGTGCATCTCTTATCGCATAGACATCACATTCACCCTTATGTTGAAAAGACTAACTCTCAGGTGACATGAAACTCATCCTGTGGTGATAGCGGTCAAAAATATCTTCAATGGAGACCAACTAGTCTATATCAATAATTAAATTGAATTATGTATTATCTAAGACATATAGGTCTAATAATATCTAACACCCACCAAACTCTTGTGGGAACTCCTTAAGCTAACACAAGCCTTCAGTTATAATCCCAAAAAGAGATTCTAGAATCTTAACATCATTAGAAGAAATGATACAGACACCAAGGCACTCCCCAAAAGAAATTAATATGAAACTACATGAAGCACTAGTATTTGAATGTGAAGAAGATAAAATAGAGGCAACTAGAATTGTATATCTGACATTAGAAGGTCCAACATCCTACTCCTATTGGGAATATTGAACTACATATGTCTGACATATACTACATCCTTGTGACATTTCAAGGCTTCCCTGAGCTAACCCACCCGGCTGTCACTGAGATCCTGGCGTCTGGCTACCATGACCACGACCACACTAAGGGACCGAATTCCCATACATACCTTTGTTACCTATCTGCTGAGATGTTACATACACAACTCTTGAACGTAGAGTTGGTGTAAAACCTCTCTCACTAGTTACTAGTGTAAAATTCTAGTAGAAGAATTTTAGATGTCCCATCATGGTGTAATCTCAGTGATCACTACCTGATTCACGACTTCAGAGACAAAAGGTAACTTAAAAACCTTTAGTTTTGATCATATTTCAAGCCAAACACCATACTCCAATTGTATATATTTAGATATGTTATCATCCATCAGAATTGTTTTTAATCTTTGAAGCTAAGTAAAATAGTAAAAATAGTCTACAACTGAAAGTGTTCCCTATTCCAGGTGCATGAACTCTCAGACCCAGTCGGCCCTTAGAATCTACGGAAAATAATAATCATAGAAGCACACATAAATTTATCCCCATGTCATATCTCAATGACACCCTTCTTGAGTGATAACATTCCACCATCTCTTCATAGAATCACTCATCTTATATTCCGCAATATTGACTGTATTCTCAAGAGGTGTCTCAAATTGCTTGATGATAGAATGAATGGCCTCCAACCATGATTCTGCAGCTTGTGGTCCTCTTTCATCTGATAATATAGGATAATGCTGCAACTGGAACACTCATGTCTACTCATCAATAGATGGGGAAGGCAGTGGTTCTCCATAAAATGTTTGCGTAATCCTCACAAAGACATCACAGAATTGTGAATCTACACATGCATCTGGTATAACAGTAATTTCCACGACTAGAACATATAGAGGATCCACTAGTATCACGTGGCCCACATCCTTGGGGTTATGATCATCAACACTTTCTTGGAATACACCATGAGGACATCATGATGGCATGGATCTATATGGTCAAGCACAAGTCATAGTTCACACTTATTTTCACAGTCTTTTCCATTCAAGAGTGATAGAAAAATAGGAAAAGACCCTCAAATTTGATAAAAAAGGAATAAATAATGTGTATATATCATACAGGGTGTGTCACCATAAGTCTCTACATGCCTGTGTAGTCTCGTCGACCAAGTCATGTATCAACCCCATGTTCATGTATTTTTAGATGATTACATGTCGTGTACCCAAGTCTCCTCTCCTAGCCATGTACTCCCATAGGGCTAGATTCACACATGTTCTATCATGCTAAGCTACACGACGTGTTATGAAAGTACACGACTCTATACTTTTGTAACCCATCACCCCATGTTATTTATCCCATTGTTGGACACATGGTCTCTACCCACAAAAAATGTACATATGGTAGACAGTGTGTACATCTAAAAACATGGAACATCATCTCCCCCAAGCAGGAAGAACACTCAGTGTGTTAGGCTAAACTACACACGGTTTATCCTGGTGTTTTTATGATAAATGCTCTAGATTTCCCATAATACCCATGTTATTTATAAAAAACATTCCACCAGTGTGCTAAATTCCAATCCATGAGGGATCATACTCCCTCAAATCTAATTTTGACACACATGGAGAACACATCATAATACAATTCTATATAAATGTATGAAACATTATCCCCCAAATTTTATTCCATGAGGGCCCATACACCACCGAGATCAACATTTTCCATCCATCAAATTCGAACCATATCATTTAAAAATACACATATCACAACAAAATGCATATAATTTAAGGTACTATCACAACAACAAGCATCTCTAACACAAAAACTATTACAACAGCACGAAATCATTAATTCTCCTTAAAAGGAATGGAATATATGCATGGAACCTGATTTCTTACATGTTTTTATATGATGCATGAGAAGGAAAACCAACATCTCATCTAGATTCAATAGGCATAGAACCACAATGATATGAATCAAAAATAAACAAATCAACTGAATCACCCATTGGTGAAAAAAAATCAACAATAAAAATTTCAAAACCATGAATATTTCTATATTTGAGGTCACTTGGCTATTCCCTATACCCATGTTTGCTACGACCGAACACTGCTTATTACTAACTACCTATTCCTCCCTATCCTAACCTATTTTCTCCAAATAGTAAGGAAACGAAGAAAATAATCCTTTGATACCACTTTGTAACATTCTGAATCTCGAAGCCACTAACATGGTGTCATGTTCTTGGTTGGTCACATGACCTCATGTTCATTTACTCAAATAATAGAGGCATACGACTAGCATCTAGGACTTAGGGAGTGATAGTGGGGAAAATATTACATCATTGGTAGAGTGTAACACAATGGATTATAAAATAACAGTAGCAGATGCAGTACACCACATGAAACTGACTTAACCAACATAATACAACATGATAAAGTTAACCATAATGCATGTAGTACCAAAATGATGACACGTGCCACATGTTTTATGAAAACAGTGAAAATGATACATTATAATCAAGTAATATACAATACCATAGTATGATAACAAAAAATGTAACTCAACAACATCACAATCCTTTTCTTGGTCCCATTATCTACTGCTACTAAGTAGCAATCATGTATCGGTAAAAGGTCACTTGCCTCAAATCGACACCTACAGAAATATAGTCCGTCTTGGCCAAAAAAATGACCTAAATATTGTATGAGATATAAATCCTAGTAAGTAACCACCTATGGTTGGATTTAATCTATCTGTGAGTATATGTAATAGTTGTGTACAATTTAAATGTTGGAAAATAGTAATTACTCAAACGAAAAAATACTATAAGAAATAGAATTCATTTATAGTGTTCATTAATAATTATATTACCCAATGTATTTATGTCTCAGAATTCAGCCTAAGACGGACATTCCCCTCAGTATGTATGCAGTACTGAAGTCTCATAATACCTTCCAAAAAGAAGGTTAATACAGAATCCTAGATTGTTCATTGGCTTGGAAGATATGACACAATTCATCCATTAAATTTTTTAAATATATCCTTAGTCCATTATTGAGATTCCTTGGATGAAATTCAAGTATCAATATTTGTGAAATTCAATCAACATCATGCGATCCCATTCTAAGTGGTCCTATATGGTATCCCTATGTATCGCTCAATACATTGGTATATGTTATTGTTAGTTTCTTCCATACTAGGCGGTTCTACTAGGGATCCCAAGTGTCTATAATGACATATAGAACAAAGTATCTTGAGTCTTATTATGAAATTCTAAACTGAATTCATGTGTCACCCGAGGTGTAGTATATTATCATGTAAAGATATTCCATTCTTGGAGGTCCTACAAGGGAGCCCATGTATCACTAATGGCATATAATTAAAAAGTCTCTCGAGTCTGTCCTTGACAAGTTGAGTTGAAACCATGTGTCACCCATTATTCAATTCACAATAGTCATGTGAGTATGTCCGTAGTGTTCGAAACTGAACACATGTATCACCCAATTCTATTTACCATTTAATAATTAAAATTCAATAAACCATTCCAATATTCTTAAACAAGAAAATCCACCACATGGGAAAAGGGTAAAACACAATCCCTATGAAATAATCAATACACTTTCCATTCTATCACGAATGAAATTTCTATTTAATAAAAAAGATTATTTTAAACTACCATATTAGGGAAACTAAGGAATTCCCCTATAAAACCATCACCAAAATGTCTATACAATATTTATTCGTGGGAAACGAACATGTGGGGTGGCCCAAAACCATAAAAAATATCCAAACATCCTTTAATTCATTGAATTAATTACCATAACTCTGTTAGGTAATTAAAATGATCAATTTATTTTTATGGAGACACCATGAACATATGTTCATGACACAACGACATATATAAACATCTCAAAAATTTATAAGAGGCACAAGATGACCTACCTCATCGTAGTTTTACTCTCCTTGTCTAGCCTCAACATCGAATTCGTGGAATAATGGAATAAATAAATAAAAAAGATATTAAATCAATGATAAATAACTCATTAGAGAACAAAAATAAAAATAAATAGATCAAGAGGAATCAATCCCTCACTGAGATGATTCCAACTGATCTGATGGTGTTTGAATCAGCATCTACACAACATCATGGGAAATGAAAACAACCCTGTAATTTCTTGTTCTCCCCAAACAAGCCTTCTATAAAAATGATAGAAGAATGAGGCTACTATCCATTCTAAGAAAAAAATCATAAAATACATGGATTGTAAGCCCATATACACGATGCGTATATCATTTCATTGTTAATTTGGGGGATGAATTCTGCTGACGTCCTTACCAGGGCCTGTCGACATGGATACAGAGTCTTTTCTAGGGAGTACACGATACACATTTTCATTTTACATATATTTCTTGAGGACATGATCAGACACCATGTATTATCATCATACACGACCAACCAACACGGTGTGTACATAGGAGTATAGGGTGTGTAACCCTAAGTCCGGTTGTTGGACAATATGTTCCTAGTACATTTCTAGTTTTTCCTTGTATTATCATAAAAGACACAAATAAAGAAGAGGAATAAGAAATTATACCTCCAATTGAGAAACATGTTCTTATAGTACCCCTAACATTATAACATTTACATAATCATTAATCCCACATAGGTCATATATCATTCAAATTCACAAATTATCCCATAAAGTAATGAGATTCCTATGGATTTCATTAATACCAAATAAAATATTGGTTCCCCAATGAAATGTTAAATACATATTAGGTATAATATTTATCATTCTTGAGTGAAGTAGAAACAACTAAAGAAGAGTAAAAATGTGTATTGGAAGGAAAATATCTTTTGTAAAATCTTTTCATTTTTCTTTTAAATTTATGTGAAACTTGTATATAGCAAAAAAAGAAAGAATAAATATAATGAAATTATATTTTAACAATACCATAGGAATATCCAAAATAAATTATTTTGGGAATGAGGAATAACCCAAATAAAAGTAGTTAGATTCAAGAATCCCCATACCATATCTTTGAATGATTTCAGGACATCAATATAATGAAATATAAAATTAGATCATTAAATTATAAAATATATATCCTCATATACATTTATTTGATTTAATATAATTTTATTTGGTTATTTAATGTACATTTTTATTAGTTATAGAGTTATATTTTATCATTTCGGGAGTTTTTATTATTTTGTCTCTCATGATCGGTTCACTTTTATAAAAGAATAGAAGATTATTTTCAGTAAAAATGAATCAACAGAAGTAAAATTACTTATTAATAATGAACATCCACAATGTCAAATGATTTTATATATAATTTTTTTTTATTTTATTAGGATGATTAATTTGATAAAACATTGATGAAAATGATTTAATTTATTTTGGTGGTTTTTGTGACCATCCAAAACTTATAAAATTTGATTTAATATAATGTTTATATATTAGTTATAGAACAACATATAAAATTAAATTTGTATTGTAAAATCTTAGTTAGACATTAAAATTTTTTATAACCATAACTAAAGGCAGTAATTAAAAATAAAAATGCATCGTGCATGATGGTGGTAAATTGACACATCCTAGACGACATTTTCATTTTCAGAATAAAAGGGATATGGGAAAGGGATTGATAATGAATATTCCATTGACATAATAAAATTATTTTATATATTTTATACTATAGATATCACGAATATTGGGGATATCAAGTTTAGGATATAATAAGAAAAGAAAATAAATTTGAAAGAAAATAAAAGATAATGAAAAATGATTTTACCTCTTCAATTTCATCTCATAGAGAACCTCCTTAAGGAACTTCAGTTTGGGTTTTTGTTGAGAGCATAAGATTTGAGACATGATAAAGATGCTTGCTAAGGAAATTGGGTATAATTTTGACAATATTTAACTCTTTGAATGTGTGAGGATAAGAGGAAGTTGTGGTGGTATTTATGGGGGAGTGATGGGTGTTTTTAGATAACTATTAACATTATTTTATTTTTATCGCTCAAGAATATAATTTTTTTAACAATTAATGCTAAATATATTAAATAATAATGTATATTTTGATATTATGGGATTACATAATCCAGACATCACCCAGGACTCAAGAGTTTATATACTTTTCTTATATCATAAATTATCATATTTGCGAATTACGAAAAATTAAACTATATTAGAAAAAATCACAAAAATTCATCATAACCATTTATAAACATGTTGAATTAAAACTATGACTCCATTATATGAAAATAATTTTATATTTATGGCTAATTAATTTTTAAACTACATTAACATTTATTTGAAAAATTCCTATTTTAATATTGTAATCAATTTTGCAACACCGTGAAAAATTAATAATGTTATCATACAATTATATTATAATCATAAGGATTTTTTTTAATTTATGAATCTATTTTATGAAAATATATTTTCCTTTAAATCATTATATTTATTATAAAATTTTAAATAATCATTTATGTTTTAAAAAATGACCAACACATAATTTATCATTTTTAAAACATTTCTTTACTTA
Source organism: Viscum album (assembly GCA_963277665.1). NCBI lineage: Eukaryota > Viridiplantae > Streptophyta > Magnoliopsida > Santalales > Viscaceae > Viscum > Viscum album. The sequence goes on along the minus strand of OY728148.1, from coordinate 488,173,511 downwards.
TACGATGATATCATTATATTATATTTTCATTTCCAAGGTGAAATAGTATTTTATAATTTCATAAGTTATGTTTCTAACCTATTCGATGGATTACTATTATTAATTTTCATGTTACTATTCTAGTGGTAATGTTATCATTTAATCGGCATAGAATATTTAGTTGTTATTAATATCACTTATTTCATTCATCAACTATCATAATGGTGTTTCTAATGGACTTCGTATGGTATATATGCTATTCCATACTATATAAAATAATTATAAGAAGGGAAAAATCCATTCACAACAGTTTTGATCCTATAAATATCAACACACAATTCTCATGACTTCTTCTGATGCCTATGATAACCTCACATTGCTCATGATTAATTACTAATAATTCCTCATACTTATGAATATTTTCTTTTTGAAATGAAAAATCATTATAACACTAAATAATTTATTTCTATGGCTAATCGAATATAGACTTTTATGCTATAAAAATTATATAATATCATTTCCACTTCTTATGGTTGAATATTATAATCTATTTTAAGATTCCATATATTTTAATTATGAGTATCTAAACTAAACCATTCTTATATTTCCATTTCCCTTTTTTATCAATAATTGGATGATGTATAATGTTTCTAAGTATTTTTCAATGAGATATAATTTTTTGGGAGTTATTGAAGATATTTTACATTTTTATGATGATTATTTATCTACTATCAAAACACAGAAAAACTGTATGGGAGTCAGTCATGTCTTATTTTGAAATACATTGAATATTCATCTAAAATGATTAAATAGTTTCGTATGTTTTTCTCATGCAGCCTTAGGTGAATAAGGATGATATTAAATGATATATTTAAAAAACCAAGGATTAATATGAATTATTTTTCATTATCATTATTTTCAAAGTAATTATGTGATATTTATAACTTTTATGAATATTGTCTTTTTAATTTATAAAATCATGTATATCTTTAATAACTATATAATGATATATTCTAAAATTAATTTGGAGTTGATATTCATACTATAATGAATGAGGTGTAATTTTCTATGTAATCTAAATTTAAAATTTGTTTATAATATACATAATTATTTGTATAATATATAATTATTGAAGGAATGTTAGGTGCCCATAATTATTAATGAACTATACAGGAAGAGCTTCATACCAGAATAATAAAACATATTCAAATTGATATTGTTTGAGTTAGGTATTTTCAATAAATTTTAAAATTATTTCAAGAATTATCCATTTATATCACATAGTTAATGATAAAATGGGTAAAATGTACTATAATAATGTAGTGTAAGATATATTTCATAAACTAGATGATAATATTGGTTAGTGAACATATATTGATCATTTCATTTTGAGGAGATGTGTATTTATTCAATATTAAGAAATAAAATAGAGGACATTGTTGTGAACATTCAAAAAATGAGACGATGATATCCTACATGCCAGGGAAGTTTAAGACTCATTGGTGGAATCATTAAACATCTGGCAGGGAGTTAACATCAATAATATTTTATATTAATATATAAAGAAATGTTCATTAAGGGTAAATATGTTATATATATATATACACATTAATAAAGGAATTATTTTAATAGGAGGAATACTAAAGTGATTTATGTTCTTAAATATTTTGATTATAAAATTCATTACAACTAAGAAAAAAAGGTTATAAATATACTATGAAAATTATATCTCGATGACCCTATACAGATATGGACTGAATGTTATAGTATAATTTATGATCTAGTAAAGACTCAAATTTATATCATATTTTATGATGCATCATAATTATTGAACAGAGTTACCTCCCAATAATCAGTATTGTGGATACTAAATTATGTGTAATGAGAATATCCTCTAATATTTTATAAGATTGAATTATTAACGAAATGGAATCTTATAGAGTTCCAAATTATACCAGATGATGTTATATGTTTTCATTCAAGGATATATATATATGATATACTAAATAAATATAGAATGTGTTTCTTGATAAATATTATCAAAATTCATTTTCTATTCATCATGATATTAAAAAAATGTTTATGGGTATTTGAGTTACGTTTTATTGAGATAATATAAAAGGGGATATTTTTTAATATACAACATGGTTTATAGTATTAAATGATATTAATTAATATTTATGAATACCAAATAGAATGATGAAATCATTATCAAAACTTATAGAGAACTAGGAAAATAAAAAAATATGAATTTTATATTTGACATCACATGACATTCAAATATAAAAATGGCACATGGGTAATTCATGAAAAACAATGTCAATAAATTTTATAGAAATATTTTAGGACTTCTAAATTAATAAGTATTTTAATACTAATATATTTGTAGTGGAAAGCGTATATAGTGTTTCAAAATATATTTTTTTCAGATCAAGATCCAACCGTTTGATTAATGTTATTAAGAGATATACAAATGGCCTTAATTATATAAGTACATATTAATAATACATATCATCTTTCATATTTGGGCTAATATGTAGTTTCTTTATAATCATTTATTGATATATTTTTAACAATTTATACTGATTTCAAAAGAATAATGTGGTATTGGTTTCCATTAATGAAGTTACTTTGTAATAATACTGTATACATTATCTAAAAAATGGATCTATGTAAATATTTTCTTGATATTAAAACCTTTTAATTCTAGGATAAAATTATAGAATGGAAACTATTTGATTATCAAATTTTGTAAGAATAAATTTATAATACAAGAGTAATCGAGTATCACATTGAGAAAACATTGGGTTGATAATGGGTTAATTATGGTAATTGAGGAAAACATTGTAATTATATGATGGGGATTATTTGATTTTTAAAATATAATAATGTAAGGAATCCATGAGATATGTAATTAGGTGAAATTAATCCATCTTTTAATTATTCTATTTGAAATATTGAAAAGTATTACTCTTTTTTAATATATATTGGATTATCCTCTCATCCTTTTATATTGTCATAATAATTTCCAAATATCACATTTCAGAAATTATATGTCAAAATAATCATATTTAAATAATAAGTAATGCGTGATTCTAAAACATAGTCACTTATATGAAAATGAACTGTTCACATCCATCATAAATGAAAATACATGTATTCCTGACCTATTGAGTTGATAAGTGACTTTTATTTGGACATATCAATTGTTCTATGTGGAAACATGTGAGAATGATAAAGAAATTCAATAAAATTACACCCACGGTTGGAATATAATAGTTTGATTCAAATTTTAATGGTGGAAATTTTTAATGGAGAGAAAGTTATATAAGATTATTATCAATATTTTTATCATTCAAAATTAAATTTATTTTACAATTAAAAAAATATTGTAAATAAATAAATATGTTAATAAATAAGACTAAAACTCAAAAATAATCTCCATAATTTAAATCAATGTTAAAAAAATTTAGTTTCAAAACCTAAATCCATTCCATATTAATAGATCTAGAATTCCATTTCACCTTATGAAGGGAAAATAATTGTTTGTAGATTTTATTTAGTGGCGAGGGTTGGAAATATCTCTTTATTAGATTTTATCCTATGTTTAAACATATAAAATAACAAGAAAATATTTGAAACATCCCAAATAAAATATCACATTTTTTAGAAAATAAAGAACTACATAATAATAAATACTATAATAATTATTATACACAAATAAATTACCATAATCCTATACTACCCTATAAAATATATTAATCAATATGTTTTATCATGAACGTCTAATTATATAGTTCAAAAACCTAAAACTAAATAAATAAGAAACACCCCTAAAATATATGAGTGTTACTTTGAATCTATTTCATAATCCCTTCTTTCATTGTAATGATTTCTCACATATGTCAGGAGTTCACCCTATCCAATATGTAAAATGAAATATACATACATCCACTGAGGTGAACATGTTGGAAGTGGGAATAAAAATTAGAAATACACCATTAAAATGTATATAATTCAACAAATTATATATGATTATACATGTATAATATGAGAATAAATGTTGGAAATCACATGAGTCTCACAAATTGGACCATCGATTTCTTCCATATCATCTCTAATGGAATATTTTACCAAATTCATCATGTGAGAGTATTTGGATGGAACTTTAATATCCATTTAAAATATTTTGTAAATGTTTCAAAAGACCCACACAATTTTAATAGTTCATTCTCATCTATCCATATCTCTCTCATAAAGATTAGGTGGCTAAAATTTATCTGATCTAATCTCAAAGGTATAAATTTCATTGCATACATCTCAAACATACTCACAAAAATAGATTGAAATATATACCCTTGATATGATCACTAATACCCTAGAGTAATTCCCACCATTGGAAGGTAAATAATCAAATAACTTCTAATAAACATAATAATTAATAAATCATGTGGATAGATTTCATCCAATACAACATTTTCTATATTCTCATATATATATATATATATATATATTATAATGCTGGGACATATATTTTTGGATATCAACTACTCATCCAACCCTATAACACCGCACTATATATATTCACCTTCCCATGTAGAATGCCTATTGGTTTCAAACTCATCCAACTCTATGATGGATTCTTTTTCCAACTTCTTGTCCTTATATCTCTCTAGTACCACTATGTTTTTTCATACTGTAACTCATGAATTATCAACTAATAATTTAATGATCATAATATTTGAGGTGTATGTTGGAAATCAACCATCCCATCATACTCTTAATAGCCTTGTAAATAGTAATGCACCAAAATGATACATCCTTGAGTTTGAAGGGAAACATACACCTATAATCCTATAATGATCACCTGAATAGTAGGTCCATCCTCATCATCATTCACTATGGTAGATCAACATATCAAAATACAAAGAATATTATGAAAATATCCCAATAATTATCTCGGAATAATATAATTGATTCCTAATATAATAAAAAATAATGTATTGAAACTTATTACATTTCCCCTTATTGGATTATAACACTTTGTGATTACCTCTTCAATGATGTATTCCCTTAGTCCATACTTCATAATTCCCATTTTGAATTTGATGAAATATTTACATCACAATACTAACAATTTAAGACTCAACCTTTAATGTTTCAAAACTCCTAATATATTTATAAGAAACATATATTAGAAAAATATAATTATAATTAAATCATATTAATCCTCTCCCATATCATAGGTTTCCACTATTAATAATCCCATCTAAAATATCAGATATTGATCAAACCTACAACTCCACCCATAGGTTTCTCACATCTCTCTATAAAGATTAAAACATCAACACCCATGACCTCTCTAGCTCACTCAAGCCTTTATCGAATGATGGAGTCCTATTATGGAGCCCTTTAATATTTTTCCCATTGATAAATCATAACAAGAGTAATAAATGTACAAATAATATTCAATGGAATCCATACTGTATCATTGTTCTAGTCTTAATAGGACATTCTGATGTTTTTTCATCCTATGAGCACTATCGACACTCACTCATATCATTGAAACCATCTTTAAACTACATTCCCATCGTATCATATTGGAATAAAAAAGAAGAATTTGGGGACCCCTTATCTCTTGATTGTGTTATTCACATGAACCATGTTACTTCCTTTCTATTTGAGACCACACTAGACATTAACCATGTGTATGAGTCTATATTTTTTTAAAATCTCAATTTATTTATTTCAAAAACATTATAAATCCATTTAAAAATGAGATTTTTATTAAAATTCAGCATGTAAAATTCTAGTAAAACTCGTGATGTTTTGTATTCTCCTTAGGATCGCACACAATGAGGTATAAATGACTCATATATTACTCATGGTTATTGAAAGAGAAAATTACTCAATCCCTACATTGATTTTATGATCAATTACATCTTAAATTGAATGAACAAAATAATACAAACCATTTGGTACATAATACAACCATGTAATAATATATGAGTATTATTCCATTGAAGTCTCAATTATGAATTCCATTTGATCTATACAATTTTATGATATGATTCAACCATGTTCTTATGGAAGTGTAATCCAATCCATAAATACATCTACATGAGATTAAAGTAGAATGAGAATATTTAAATTATGATTGGTTTAGATTAGTTCCAAGATCAAATAGATAGACATTAGTACTACAAACCTCATAGAATCAAGGACGAAATAAATACCAGATGATAGAGGGGGAAGTTAGGTGAAATAACTACTTCTGACATTCCCATCGATATAATAGTAAATATGGGATGGTCATTATATAAATTATTATCCCCTAATAAAAACAATGTTCAGTCTACAAGGCACTATGAGACCCTACACTAACTACCTGATGGCTCTTCAAGGGCCCAATGTAAATCCACTAAGAATCTGTTATTAATACCACTGTTATAGTACCACTGTACAATCCTATTGGTACCTGATTTGATTATTCATGGAATCTAATGGATTCAAAAACCATCCCTCTAATTCATATTAATAATTAAATAGTAGTAAAATAACTCATGGAATTTTATAAAATTCCTTTAATCTAGAAAAATTTAAAACCATTCCATTTTCATTGGAGAACCACCCCTGTAATAATTTAATACATCAAATTTATCCATGCTCTAATACTGTTGGATTAAACCTCTCCTGTGGTTTTGTCAGTATCTATATTTTTGAATCATTACAATATCCCCATCATAATATTTTCCATCTTATAAATATAACATTATATATCCCCACTAGACCATGTTGGTCATTGATATTTTATAAAATATATTTATCCTTTGGTATGCTATTAGTTATGAGTGTCCCATCCAATACTCAAACTAGTGAAAATATCCTTTATTTGAATAGGTCACTCTATGAACAATTATATGCACCATTAATTCAAAAAATTATATTCCAAAATTAATTTTTATTTCATTACAACCTATCAAACATGAAAAAGTATAATTTGGTACCTAACTATTCTAACTACCTCTAAAAATATATGTTCCACACACTGTGACATAAACTAAATTCAAAAAATCGTTGATTTTGTGTCGATATATGTATGAAATTCATAATGTAACAAATTTATAATATCATACTCTATTATTTCACATTAATTGAATACAATAGTTCAATGAATACACACTTATGTTACTAATAATATCTCAATTCACTATATTAATTGTCCTCAATAATACTCTGGAAGAAATATATATTTATGAAACCATTATTTATTTATTGATTCTTCAAAATCAATACTGTGTACCGATATATCTCAATCTAAATAATCATCCCAATTAATTTTCAAAATTAAACATTCATGTCATCAAATATACTAAATTCACGTAATTGTTATAGGATATATTTAATATCTAGTAATTATTCAATAACTAAAAATTAATTCCCATTTTCATTAATGAACTAATGTGAAAAAGAAATATTTTCTATTTAGGGTTTTGTATATCCATCCTTATTGAAATTAAATATATTTTACCCAAAACTAGGGTCATTCTATTTTGTGACTGTTGGTGAACTCCCATAAATAATATTTATTTTATTATCATTTAACGAGAACTAGCCTTAACATACTATATTATTAAATGAAAAACATATATCTCAGGCCATATTTATTTATTTTTCAATAAAACCATCTCATGTTCCTTATTCTAGGGCTTATAAGCAACATGATGGTATAAATAAAAATTCCCTTGTACAAATAATGATCTATATCTACAAAACCCATGTACTAATGAATTTATATAATAATTGGTTCATAAATAACCACATATAGAAATTATAATTAATAATTACTATATGATATACACCATACCATGGGGAGTTAAATAATTTTCCCTATTCCCTAACACATATTACTCTGAACATTCCTCAATTTTAGGAACAAATACACCATCCCACACAACCCATTTGTATTTTCATAAAATCAATAGTAGTCTAACCACCTGTTGCATTAATTATGTGGTCACATATCAAAAAACAGATGAGAAATCCATCATTGTATAACCATGATCACCATGAGTTCATTTTATTTCATAATAAAATTATTAATGTTTTAGCTTTCATTCCATTTATAACCTTCTCCACTAGTCCATAAATCCATTATTAGTTTAATTGAGGTTTTTTAATTGTTTCCATGGCCACCTCATACCTAGTTACACCAAAAAGATAATAACTCAATAGATTCCAGTAGTCTTCGAAGATTAAATGTATCATTAAATTAATTTAATGAAATGTAAAACCCATGAAAAACAATAACATATTTTAATTTCATAGAAGCCATATTCTTCCTAATGGACCAATTTAACATTTTAGTTAAACCGAAACCACATACATAAAAAAATATTTAACATAAATACTAGTAAGGGTAATACAATCGAAGTTCAAAAGGAACCATTGTAATGGATAATAAAGAGGAATAACATTAAATAATATTCATATATATTGGATATAAAACATGAATATGTTGATAAACCATCAAAATTAAGATTTTATAAGCATATCAGTTGTGTGAATATACTAATGCTTCATAAAAAATATTACCAATTTCATTAACTATGGTATTATAAAACATGTCATCGTAAGAGTTAAATTAGTTACAAAATTTATTTCCATTATATTATGTAACACCCTTCATAGTTCATAATACATGTTTAACATATAAATAAAAAACATTTCCACAAAAACCCATGGAGGATAAATGATTGATTTCATATGATATCATCTAGTAAAAATTGTAAAATACAGATCATTTTGAAAAATTTATCCTAAGATAAGGGAATGGGGGTTACAAACATTGAAATATCTCATCAAAAAATTATGATTCATCTTATATTAACAATATTAAATTAATAGAGGGTTATGAGGTATCAATATAAAAAAGAATGTATGAAAAATAAAATAATTATTTTTATAGAAATACATGTTTACAATATGTTATATAGAACATACATAACGATAAAGAGTGAGATTTTGCCATTATTTGTGTAATATATGTAACCTAATAGAATGATCATATGTGTATAAGAATTAAGCACTTTGAAATTTCGAGACTAACTGTATTTATGTAATAATATAATAATGGACGGGGAAAGAATTCATTACCCTTTCAGATAACTTCTTAAAGATTTAAGAGTGTTCTATGGAACTTTAAAATCGTATAATAAAAGATATATAAAGGTAAAAAAATTGGAAATAAATGATAAATTTATCAGGAGTGAATAAAATTTCATGTAGGGATAGATGATTATTGGAAAATGAGGATAAATGGTGATTATTTTTGAAATGCAACCCTGGGATCTATAGGTTTTTAAATGAAAATTTCCTAGGGGACACCAATTGTTTTGGAACATATGTTAAGAAATAAAGGGGGAGTTTATTTATATTTTCTTGGAGAATCAATTTTATATTGTATATTTCATAAGAAATTAATTTTTCATCAAAAAAATCTTTTTTATTTATTTTATTTTAGAATTTAGAAATATATTTATAAACATGGACATTAATTTTAATTCATTTCAATAAAATATATACATAAATAAAATTTTTTCAATATTTTTTATACTTTATTAATTATAACTTATTTATTATAATGTTGTGATGTCATTAAATATACATAAACACAAATCTGATTTATTACAGTTCAATGGAAAATAAATTATTTTAGAAAAATATAAAAATTTAAAAGTAAATTAATATTAATATAATAATTAAAAATATAATTTTTATATTTTTGAAAATAAAATTCATAAATATTGAATATAATTATATTGAGTAAAAAAAAGATATTCAATTTAATTTTTTAAAGGAAAACCAATTATTTATTCCCTTCAACTGTTTTTTGATTTTTTAATATCATACATATTGGATCACATATAGTATAAGAGATTATAATAATATGCATAAAATTTAATTATAATAATTATTAATTAACATTTGAAATGGTATTTTTAAATTCTATTTGACATTATTACTATTATAATAGTCATATAATGGTTATATTTATATATTTTGGTAATACTCATGTAATAGCTAGATCCTAATAGTCAAATTTATATTTACACTGTATATACTATAGTATTCTCATACCACAACACTAGGTATTTCCCCTATAAAGCTTATACTCTTCCCTTGATAATGTATTTCATAATCTTGACTCTTTTAATGGTTTTTTCTTTTTTATAGTAGGAGTTATATTTATTGGACAATTCAATGCTATGGTGTTTACATTAGTGTTTGAATTTTTACTTTTCATTTAACTCCTTCAATTAGTTCTAGATGTTATAATTAAAATTAATTAATTATATTCTATAAAATGTGAATTGTTGTCTATTTGTTTATATTTTAATACTTAATAAAAAATATATTGTAAATATTCTTTTCTTTTTATAATAAAAAGGATACTTTTTTGGGTTATTAAATTCTCCCTCCTCAAGAAACTAGAACCTTGAAATTCTCTTTATTCCTTAAATATAATGGTATTTTTTTCACTTTCATCACTGCTTTATTCTCCCATATTTGCTTCATTGAACTTTTTATTTGTTCACAATACTTTAAAAATTTTGGTATTCTTGTTCCTCCACACTGTCCAAATTATATAAATAATATGGATCGTCTCTTTGACTTATGAGATGAAAAGTCCAAATAAGACACCATTTTTTCAACTATACATGTTGGTTTTGACATATGCATTCTAAACAGGGACACATGAATGTATTCATGGAGATGGTAATTATTTGGGGGTAGGTCCTCCAATATAAAAATCCTCCAACATGATGAAAAATCTCAAATGGTTTAATGTAACTTTGTCTTTATTTCATGTTCTCTACAAACCTCATTACCCCTTACTATAGTGATATTTTGACAAATACATCATCCATAACATGTAACTATGAATTTAATCATATGATTGTATTCATAAATAATTTTAGACTAATAAGCATTGAATTGTTTTTTGATCAGTTGTATCTTCTACATAGCGTCTTTCACAATGTTTGGTCCCAATAGTGTTTTTCAACAATTTCTTCCCAACATGTTGGATTTCCACACCTCTTCGTATAGAGTGGTTCATAAGGATCCATTTGATTACTAATGTGAAAAATATTATTATAGGACTATCACATAATTATATGATATGGATTCATACTTCCTTTAAAATGAAGTGAGATTTCAATTTATAGTCCACTACCAAAACCTATCAATTTTCAGATGATATGATGGGTTATGGTTTATTTCGATATTCATACCCATTTAGAGGATACCAAAGAACATAGATGTAAATATTTCATCTCATTATGAGACAATGGAAATTTTTCTTCTTATAATTTTAATAATTCTTGAATATAATGACTATAAAGGTACTCATTTGAGAGATTCTCTCATATTTAGATAATATGGGATGAATTTCATAATCTGTCAATGATTAAACCTATAGAATTATATCTATTATATATATTAGGATGGTTAGTAAGAAATTCCACAGTAATGTTTCCCCACATCCGTACAGGTTTTGGTAGGGGTGAATATAGTTCATTTTAATTTTTTGTGCTTTCCTCAGATACTAAAATACTAATAATCATTGAGTATAATAAGAAATATCCCTTTTTTGGTTATCCTATAAAATTTTTCTCACATATCTCTATAAATTATATTTATTCTATGATACATAGATAAAGTAGAGTTATGATCCTAATTGATAATATATTTTATTTAATTTCTTATAAAAGAAATACATATATTGGTAGCAAAACTCATTTCTATCTCTTGATCAACATAGAACTCTTAAAATATTCCTTTTTTCATATATTATTTTATATTTTGAAAATTAGGATTATGTATTTGTGATTTCTAGATCATATCTATTAATGATTGTTATGAGATCATTAGGAATATGATTAATAACTCCCCTTACCTTATTGCATCCATGTGCATCACTACCCTGTACTTGATTTATTGTTATCATTCAGTTGTTATCATTCTAAGAACTCTATGGTATTTCCAAATCAATGCATCTTAACATTCCATTTCTTTTCATGGGTGATGTATAATAATATAATCATAATACAAAAATTATATTTCCATCACATTTTATCATGTTTAGTTAATTTTATGTGAATAAATATATTATAGTATGTTATTATTTGTATATATAATAATTCTAAAAACAATGAGAGTGTATCCATACCATTAATGAAAATATAACTATAAATATGTCCCCATCATGGGTAAGATAATAAAATTCATGAATTGTTAACTACGATGATGCAGTGTAAATTTCCTTGTCATTTCTTATGATTACATATCAAATTTATTTCAAGGATGAATCAATATTAATGGAAAATACTTCCCCATTAGAGGGTAATGTTATAATAGGTTCACTAAACAACATCTGCTTCTATTCTTGAAATAATTATTCAAAATCCATTATTAAGGTCAATATAAAACTCTTGGAAGTTAACATTCTCGGTGGCATAGATATCTAGGAATATTTTTTCAAACCTTATATAGTATATTACATGAACAAGAAAAATATAAATTCTTGATATTGGTACTACTATATTCCACTCATAAACAAATTTTATCTTTACTGAATCAACTAATATTATTTCAGTAGAATAAATACAACTGACAAATGAAATTGTTTTAACCTAAAATAGCAATTTGAGAATTTACAAATAAAAATTATAATTCCTAAGATTTTTAATATTACCTTCTTATAATACGCAATCACCCCAAATATTTTGAAACATATTGTAAAATCATTAATACATACCACATAATTTTTTATAAATGTTGTCTCCAAATACTCTATTGATAAAATCCATAAATATACCAGGAGAATTATTCTTGATAATGGAAAAAAAAATTCATAATTTCCACAATTGTTTGGATTGTGGTATCTATGATATCGTCTTTCTTCATATCTACTGAAGATACCATGATAATAGATCAATATTTCAGAGGAATTGATCAAAATAAATATTTCCAAACAAACCATCAATCCCTATAAGAGTTTATTTGTTCATCACTATTATCCCATAATGATTTATAAAATAAATAAATAACAACAATGATATATTCTTCTTCTTCACAAAGTGAACTGGTGCTCCCCAGAAATTCATACTTGGTCGATTAATATCTATATTTAAAACACCTTCATGTTTCTAATTTAGTTCCACAAAAGATACAAATTCGATTTTATATGGTATTTTGTTAATTGGATTGGATGTATATATGATTTCAATTGATACCTCTAACTCACTTTATAGGTTAGGTAAAAGTCATTCTTATGTAAAAACATAAATATATTACCAAATAATGGGTATATCTCATAACATTACACATTCACTTTCATTTTCTTTATCACAAATAATGTTATTAAATATAAAAATATTATGTAGTTTTTCCCCATAAATGGGATGATATATCTATAATTTTCTGATAATTTTCATTTTTTGATTCAGGAAAATTGATATTTCATAGGTTTTATAATTATTCATTGAATTATTAATTAACTATGAATCAATCCCTGGAATAATTTCAAATTCTACCATTAGAATAACCACAAGGATTACAAAGATGCATAAATAAAAAAATTTAATTATTGAATCGTTATATACCATTAATTAATGAATAGTCCATCTTTTAATTTTTAATGATTACTCTTCCTCTATCCATTGAAGGTTTTACTCAGTGTTCTTGGAAAATAATAATTAAAATGAATACATGAGACCAAATTCAAACAATATACTTTATATATTTGAGTATACGATGAGTGTACCTTCAGAAAGATCATTTATGATCCATGATACTAGTTTCTGTGATTGAAATGGTATAAGCTTTCTCTATTAGCCTCTGTTTAGGTTGATGGGAATTTACATCTATTATATTCATGTTGGGACATTGGTTAGTAGAAAATACATTAACCCCACACTTGATGAACTACAATAAATTTCATGGTTATGGAATATTACACAATTCATTGTAACTAATATATTTACATATTTCATCTCCTTGATAGTTTCATTTATATGGAAATATATTCAATAGTTGTAACATTTTACACATTTCTATAGACAATTACCCAAATTCATATTCCCACAGAAGACCCACATTAAAATCTTTTCATTATCCCATCACTTTTATAGTTAAATTTCATAAGGAAATTTTGTTCAATACATTACTTATTGTCAATTAGTCTACTATATCACTATGTATCTATAAAACCATTTTCCACCCTGAAGGTACCCCATAGTATTTACTCATAGCTTCCAATGTAAATGATTGTATGAGATTTCCATTGATGTTGACTTAGACCATAGAATAATAAATTCATCTTTCCATTATATGAATTTATAAAACATGAACTTTTTTGTTCAATCATTTAGAGGTCATCAAATTAGTATCCACTGATTAAATTTCTATTTTTTTCCAAATTACTATTATTTTATTATTTGACCTATTAAAATAACTAGTTATTAGAAAAATATATTTATGAAGTATTCCAAATCCATATTTTCAACCTTATCAATTGTAATAATTCTCTTGATTAGTTTCAACCAATGGTAAGTTTCTCTCATAATTTTATACACTACCAAATTTTATATTTCATTTCAAGAAAAATTGCGAATGTAAAATATATCCACCACCTCATCCTCTTTTAGAAAGATAATTCTATAATGTAATGTGTCATCAGGTTTATAGATTTTTTTAATTTCACACTATTTGTGTGAGGAGATGAGATCATCATGGTATGGAGATTCGATGATGGTTTATTTATTACTATTAAGGTATTTGTAACTATTTCTTTGTTGAGATGATTTTTAGATGCATTTAACTATGAACTAATGGAGGAGTAAGAGTTTGAGTATAAGAGTATACCATATCCTAATCTTATGTAAAATGAGACAGGTAGTGGAGCTCTAGATTACTAGAAGTGGTGATACTGGAAAACAAATAGGATAATCAGACCCGAGTATTGATTTTTCAACAATCGAGTGGGTCGTTTATATTTCACATGTAGTGTGTGTAATTATGAAATGTCTATTTCTAATGTGATTAACCTTTTAATAAGTTCAAGGAATGAATCCATATGAGAAATATAATTTAATTATATTTATGACATTATAATATTTATAGGTTCAATAAAGATATCAAAATTTAGAATTTGAGATTGGACAATGATTGGTACTGGGAGCTAGTAGATGAGATTCATCTTCACATTTGGGTTATCCTAGTTGAAGATAAATCCAATATTGGTGTAGGTGGATAATATTGATCATGAATCAAATATGGGGAAACATGTATTGATATTTATCATTGATTCAACTATATTTTATGGAACCAACATATTCCCTGCAGGACAAAGACCAAATGACATTTAAAGGTACATAATGTTCAAGATAGTTATAATTTTTGATGATGAGTACTAGGGTATGATGTCCGTGTGTGATATGTGCTATGACTAGTCACTAGATGAGTTGTGGGAATCATATATGATGTAAAATAACTATGGGGTTCCTTAAAATCATGTAAAATATGATGAATCACATATTATAATAGATTATGAATATTTTAAAGAATGTGTGAATTTTTAGATGATAATACAATAATATACTATTTTTATATCATTTAGTTTGGTTGTGATGTCACAATATAGGTGATTCAAATTCATTGAAGTTACCATTTAAGGAATCAATTTTTTAATTGTTTATATATGGTAATAACGAAAAGGATGACATGTTCAATGTATTCTCATTGATTTAGGATTGTGGTGAGTAGGACAATTATGGTTTGGTAAGAGTTAGTCAGTGAGTGTCCTGATATAGCATGGGTACGAGCAATCATTCAGAGGCGAGTTTTTAAAATATTGGGTATTAGGGAGTGGTAAATCAATTTGTGTCTTGAATTAAATATGAGTATATAGACCATGGAGTGCTGTTGGGGGTGAAAATTTAGATTGGGAAATGTGTATATAGATTTTGTTGGGTCTCATGGTTATAAATATATAGATGGAAGAAAACAACGCCATGATGTAAGTACTCATGGTCTGGAAAGGGGCTACAAAAGGACAGATTTATTGTGTGGGATTTCTCTCAAACTACTCCCAAGATATACCATTATGTGGTGAGTGTTATATAAGAATTAATTACTATTATTTATTAAGGATTATAAAATATTCAATGGGGTCCTAGATGTTTTGGGTGTTTCATTTAAAATATTGATGGGTGCATACGACTAAAGAATTATTATCAATACTTCTTTATGAATATAATGTGTTGTACCTTGATGAGTAATTTTCAATTGATATAAGTATCATGAATACCTATATGTTCTTTTTCATCACATCATGAAGGGAATGTCACTATATGACATGACCCTAGGTAGTGATGTTAACGTTTTACAAATATTTTATATTGTGAATCACACCTTGATAAGGGGGATTATTACACATGGGGTGTTTGACAGTGGGAATCACACCATAGGAAGTGGGTCACATCATGATATTCCTTATGACCTATTTTAAAAAAATAAATTTTTTATTAAATCTAATATGAAAATATTTTTTATCCATTTTAATCAATAATAAAAGGGGTGCTCTATAACCCATATCTATCTATCTATATATATCTCATAGTTCAATCTGAATTAACATAAATTCATTAATTTCTGATCATTATTCATACTACTTACTAAATATAGTTTTCAAGGGAAGGATAACTATCCATGGGTGTTTATTCATCCATTATCTCACTATTTCCTCCTTTTTCTATTGGTTGTACCAAAAATAATATTTTTTTTCCAGATTACCTAGTTAATTTTCATCATATTCAAATCATATATATTTCTTAAAGATTTGAGTCTTTCTATATCTATGTATGTGATTCATATCTATTTCATATTCCATATGATTGTTTTGTGTTTTTTGATAAAAGGGTAATAATAGTGTTTTGTAAAAAATCTATAAAGAAACAACCTAGAGGTTTGATTATTTTTAAAAGATTATTAAGTGCAGTCTCCTATTAAAAATATATGTTAATTTAGGTATGTATTGTGTTAAAGAGTTATATACTTTGAGGATTTTATCAGAGTGATAACACTTTTTTTGGATAATGGTTTTCAAGATGTGGTGATTAATTTTATTCACTAGAAACATGATAGTTTCAACCCATGTGACATTGGTTAATATTGATCACTAGGAATGGGGATATGTGGACTTTGAGGGTGTGGTGGATGGTGATGAACATTATATTGGGAGGTGATAATGTGTCAACAAGTATTTGATATGGGATATTAGTAATTATTCTTCACTATAGATCTTAGTCTGATAATTTTTTATGCATATAGGATAGGGCCCATGAGGTTTTCTGACCAATGGTTGTCAATGCTATCTTATATATATTATGTGATATAGGGTTGAAGATGATTACAATAATAATGGTGGATGAATATATCATATGTTTCCCTAGGCTCTAAGAGATTATTGAGATTACTGAATAAGAGAGGGATACTTATCATAAACGTGACTTTTTTTAGGATTAATATGATATGTTTGGAAAAGGATAGGTGATTTTAATACATGGGTTTTATTTTGATATTGATCTGGTGTTTGTGAAAGGGTTAAATTGGCTATGGGAATAATTGAATGGTTTTTGGTCATTTCATTGGGGAATCAAGGTTGGCTTGGGATTCTTATTTTATCTATGAGTCAGCATGTCATGCCTCTTGAAATAAAAGTTATTTTAAGGTCAATGGATCTCTCGATATACTGGACTATGGATGCATCGTTCCATTCCAAAACTAGTTGAATTTTGTAAAGGATCATATTTTTCTATTCAAGAATGTTTAGAGTAGGTAAACTGATGTTATTTAGAAACAATTTATTTCACATTTCATATATTTGAATACCTTAAGATATTATCTATCAGAACTATTTATGGAAGACAACTATGTTAATAATAAAACAATAAAAAATCCCTCCATGGCTCATATGAAATTTATACTTAATGCAATAGTACAAGGAATAATAACATTATTATAAGACTTGTTTAGAAGAATTTTTATATGATGCATGGTCCTATTGTTTTGGCTTTTCATATGGGTTCAATGGTTCCTCATTGTTGTATTAATTGATTATTTTATCTAGGTTCTCTTTTTTAAATATATGATTATACATGGGGTTATCCATTGATTTTTTACGAATTTCATAATAATTTATAGATATATTATATTATGTATTTCAGTATATTATTTTTGAACAAGTTTTTCTATAATATTTACTATTTTTTATTATGCTTCTATTATTATTATTATTAATTTTATAATAGAGTGTATAATCTATCCACTATCACCATATTGACCCTCTTTACTATTCAGATGAATATGGTGTACATTGAAGTCTGATTAATTTCTAGTGTCAATTTCATCTGGTTATAATATAGTGGTAAGGGTCGATACAATAAATATGGTAATGAAGTTTCAAAATCATTCATCACTCCGAAGGATTTGGTAGAAAACATCAATCTCATTATACTATTAGATACTCCTCAATATTTTAAAATCATAACATGTAGATAGTCAACCGACACCCCACCCATCAAAAAATATAACATTTAAGTCTTTAGTGGAATATTTATTTCCCTGAATTATATTTGTATGATAAATAAATATATATTTTTAAATAAATTAAAAATGAGTCTAAAATGAAACATATAGAATATAAATATAAAGAGAATAAATATTCATTTCTTTGTGGTAGAACATTACGATATAAAATGAAATAGAAAATATTATATTATAAGAAACATACATGGAACATGATTTAAAATAAAAAAGTGTTGTATAAATACATGTGTAATAACATGCTTTTATGTATGATTTATTCCTTGATAAAACCTCTCCTGAGAATTGTAATGTTGAGATTAATTATATAAAAATTGAAAACATTAAAATATGATACAAATTTTGGGAAAATAAGGGAATAAAATGATTGATTTTGTAAGAGTATTTAATGATAATTATATATATATATACTTATTTGTATCCGTGTGAATAGAAAATGGTAATATTTTTTTTCCACAGCTATTTTGGTTAGTTTTGATATGGGAATTGGGATAGGTTGTTATATGATTAGTGATGGTAATTTATATACAATAATTGAGTTTTTAGTTATATGATGGATGCAATTAAAGGACAATAACCTGTTATATGAGAAAAATAAGAGAATATTCTATTTTTAATTTCATACTTATCAGACATTTAAAATAATTATGATACAAAATACGTCATATTTGAATGTTAAACATATTTTCTTAACAAGATTTATTATTTTTATCTACTTAAAGAGTTTTTATTTTTTATAGTTTATTAGTAAATATTTATATTCATTTTAATAATTTATATTGATAAATATTGAATATTATTAAAATAATTGTCACATTGATTAAAATAATTATATTGGGTTTCTACTAAATATGATCCTATATTATTTTGGAAATATTATTTTAAATAAATTATGTGTTTCATTTAAAATTAAAATTTTCACATACTCAATGATTTATTTTAATAAAAATAAATAAACATTTTTAATAAAATTTTCAATATTATCTACAAATTATTATGTGAAAAAATTAATTATTCAAGCTAAGTTATTATGTAAAAAATGTGACGTAAAACTCAATGAATTTTTGAAAAACATGATAAATGTCTAATATTATTATTTATTTATTTATTTATAGATTTTTTCTCAATTATTGTCAAAAATGATATATAAAGTATATATTATATTTTTGACTTATTATATGTTTAAAAACACAATTTTATTTTGATTCCATCTTAAAATAACAATTTATATTTTAATAGAACATTTTAAATATATATTAAATATATTTAAAAAAGGTTATGTCTTATTTAGGATGTAAATAATGTTTTCTAGAATAATGTATTGATATATAGGTAAAACATTTATTTTAAAAGATAAGAGATGAATTTATGTTGGTTAAATGATTATAAAAACATTTTAAAACATTGTAAATATAATTTTTTATGATAAAATTTAATTATTCGACATATTATTGAATTTATATCTATAATGTTATGTTAAATTTGAGAAATGTATATTATTTGATAGATAGAAAATGACACTTAAATGAAAAATAAATACTAACCAATCAATAATATTTAATTCATTATTCAACACATTTATTAAATTGCTCGTGCAATTTTGACACTACCCTTGTGGATTATGGGAAATGATCAAAATAATTTCATATTCTTTATGAAGTAAAATTTTTATAAATATATATGAATAGTTTTGGTTCTAGTAGGTATTTTTTTCTGATATGTGACACCAAACTATATGTTGAAAACAATACATCTCAAAATAAATACGCAATGTTAACCCTATAGATTCATTATTTTTGATTTTTTATAAAATAATTTTTATTTTTAATTTAACCAAATGAAATTCTTTTTTTCATTTATAATTTCAATATTTGGATAATTTTTTTTTATTTTTATGGAATTATGTATTTTTAGTTCTATAGACCAACATACAGTTTTTTTCAAAACTGTTGCTTTTATGAATTTATTATTATTCATGAAGGAATTATAAATTTATAAAAACATGTAATTGATCAAATATGTGTTTATAGATTAAAATTATTCATTTACAAATACTATTATAAATATATAAAACATATACTGAATATGTTGTTATAGAAGTAATATTTTCTAATTGAAAGAAGGTTTTTTTATTTTTAGTTATATATTGTTTATAAAATTCTTATTTTTCTTGATTTTGAAGGAACATGAATTTTATTTTATTTATAATAATCAAATTTATATCCTGAATAAATTAAAATGATAAATTTGTCCTACACTTAAATATTGAGTTTAAAAATACACTTTAAAAAAAACATGTTGTACACATTACATTTTCTAATGTAATCTTTGAGTTTTAATATACATATAAATATTATCTTTTAACATATTGTTAAATTATAAGAAAACTAATTTAAAAAGGTGAATTTATTTTTTAGCCCTTGGATGTAAATTACCTATGTGGAAACTAATTATCATGGTAAAAAAAATTAAAAAAATGAAAATTCTTATAGTATATTATATAAACAAATAATTTTGATATACGAGAAAATTAAATTATTGGGGATTATAAACCATATATCATATCGCAATTAATTATTTTCACTTTTTATACCATCTTCTATGACATGTTCCCTATTAAGATTAATTATAAATATTAAAAAAATCCTTTATCACTAATTATAAAAGGGGAATCACACCACCACTTCAATAAAACTCAAAATTTTGGTTTCTTATTATTCTTATAGAATTTTTCATTCCAATATAACTATATTTTCATCTTATTAATGTTTTTTATATGATATCATCTTATTTACACATTTCCATAGTGTTCTACAAGTGAAAACACATGTCCCCAATGTGAGTATTTATTTTCCCTAATTATTTTCAATATTACTCTTAAAAATAAAATTTTTTCATTCTTACATAATGAAATCATTATTTTTTATATTAAATGTTATAATACTATTATAATTACTATTTACCACCTTTTCACTTTTCCCGTGAGGATAATATAAATAAAATTTGTGTGTGTGGCGACCACTACCTCCACAAAAAATCACATATCATTTTCCCTACCACATTACACAGTATGTTTCAATTGTGAATTTCAAATATATGTATAATATTAATAAAAAAATGTATATTATTAAATGATAAAATTTATTATATATTTCTCTTATTCTAGGAAAAATAAAATCATCAACTTTGCGTACGTACATACAACTACATCTATGAAATGATGGATTTCATTAATATAGTGTATCTCATAACCCTATCATATTTCCTTTCATGATGTTACCAATAATCATGTTATTTAATGATACATTTGAAATTATAAATTTCAAGGGATGTTTAACATAATTTATCTAGGTTTCAAGGAACCATTCATCTAAAATTCCTCTTAATGAGATATATTTGTTATTTGGAACATAATTTCCATTATATGGAATATATAATGATTATTTTACCGATTATATCATGAGATATATTTAATTAATAATATTTTAAAATTTCTTATGATATCTATATTCCAATTATATATTAAATGATATGTTATCAAATACAACCTAATGCCCGAAAATTATAAATTTTGTAATGTAATGTGTGTGTGGTTTTCATTGAATCAACTCCCCTATATAGATATTAGAAATTGGATATAGCTATTGAATAGTATTATCTATTTGTAATCATCATGAAAATGGGTGGTTTTATATCAAATCAATCATCTCATAGATTAAAATATGATAACCATGGACCATGCACCTCGATAGAAACTACCAATGTAAAATCATCAAATAATATAAAAAATATATTTACACACCATAATGAAGGATACTACAACAATTTAATTAATATCATACCATTATAAATTTTTGTAATCAATAAATATGCCATATTTATAATCCATGTGTTTTAATGTACCATCTCTACCACCAAATTTTTTTATAAGTGTAATTATTAATAATTAAATAATGAACCATATATTTGAAATTATTTTAGGATATTTTCTTGGATATAAAAATTATACCATTGAATTAAGAATCTTTTTTCCATACTTATATATGGGTATATCTACATTTTAATTTCACCTTGTATAAATTATTTGTTCCTTAGGGAATGTTATGAAATGTATTGTTAACTCAAATAATGAATGAATTGGACTTAAATAAATAAAGGTGGTGCCAGATATAGATAGGTCCTAAATGAATCGGTAGGTATCATTTGAAAAACTAGTTGGGATAAAAGATTATTCCAAACTATTTACGTAAGATATTTTGGGAAATGTCATAATGGTTTTTTTAAATAAGAGAATAATAATTTCATCAGTATGATATATGTATTTATTATCAATGCTTTTCTTTACTACTATATAAATAATAAACGATTAGATTAAAATGTTTATGAAATTTTTGTAATATTTATTACCTATCATGTATTCCATGTTTCTAGTGTGATAGATTCTATAGTATGCTTCTCCTTGGAGTGTATATCATCTCACACTTAGTTTTTTTACATTCACCCAAACACATTCAAATGATCTATTTGTAATATTAGTAGATCTTATAGATGATATAATAAAATTTTATGGTTTTTAAATTAAAAATTTTATGTTTTCATGTGTGTTAGGAAAAACATTTAAATATCTAGTCTTCTGAGAATATAATGCTTTTTATTCATACATTAGCCCTTCTATTTTATATCAATAATATAATATACCTACAATCTTTTGGATTTTGGTAACTATTTTTTCTAGTTTGTATCATATGATATTTATTAGAAACCATATTTAGAATATATAGAGGCTTCTGGATAGATTTTACAAATATTTTGAATTTCTATTATGATTTGAATTAAATGATTATTATAAAAAAAATCGGAACTATAGCTTACAATAAATTATAGAATGCTAATTACATGTATTTCATTGCCTAGATTATATTACTAATTTAATTAATGGGAACCCTATAAACACCCTTAGTTTATATAATGTTGTTTATACAAGTCATGTAAATAAGGCTAGGGTTGGAGATGATGAGGTCATTAATATATTATGGTAGTTAAACAATATGATAGAAAATAACATATCCCACTAAATGGAAATTATAAATTAAAAACATAGTGTAACTATGTTATTTGTATTAATTCACTATTATCATACACTATTAAAGGGAATACTACTTTGTTTATAGTTGAATAATGGATCATGTTGTCATAAAATATATTTTTCATTACGGGAAGTAGTGGAAGGTAAATGGTCGCAATGGAGGTATATCATATGAAGAGATATGTAGATTAATGGTGGCCTCTAATTTAGAATAGTAAATATGAATATGAGATATATAACATTGAATGGTAATATTTTAATTATATATTCTTGAATAAATAAATTATTTGTGTTAAAATATATAAA
The DNA here is from genome assembly GCA_963277665.1 of Viscum album. NCBI lineage: Eukaryota > Viridiplantae > Streptophyta > Magnoliopsida > Santalales > Viscaceae > Viscum > Viscum album. Next base: position 488,149,468 of record OY728148.1, on the reverse strand, counting down.
ATTGAATGGAAATTCTTCAATCTCAAATATAAAGAGGAAGAAAATATTTCTCAGTATGTGGTTAACTATTATTGCTAAAAATAATGCTCAAATACCGAAAAAAATTATCATTTAATAGAGGGGATAAATAATATTACTCAAAGGGGATTAGTTTATCATACACTATAATCAAATGAAGAAAAATTCTTAAGTGACATAAAAACAAAAAAAAAGAGTTTACCAATAGTTATGACGTCAACGTAAATAAAGAGAATAAGTGGAAAAATATCATCCAAAGAAGGAATTTTTCCAACGTAAATAAAATATATACTATAATTACCAAAAATTAAATATTTTTTGCAAGAAAAATTTAATGTATTTCAGTAACAGAATTCTAGTTTGTTTCAAGTGAATAAAGAAAAGCTATTTATTTTTTGAATTCAATTGTGCGGTTGAAGTTTCATTTTTTCAATATATAACATTAAGGGTAAGTAAAAATATTTAAACCAATTCCTTATAGATTAATTGAATAATATTATAATATAATTTTGGGGAATGGATGTGATTATAAAAATAGTATAGCTAAATTTGAAGTACCAAATAGTGTGATAAAAGATACGTTGATCCTAAACTCAATGTTATCAAATGCGTTTTTTAATTTAGGACCATTGTATATAATAACATGGAATGATCCATTAATAATATAAAAAACGAGTTATTATTTATGTCACATACTGTGATTTTGTTATAATTAATATCTAATGATTAATTTCTATTAGGAAGAAAATAAATTCCTTGGTGAAAAAATGATTTTTATAAAAATGATTGACTTTTTACTAATCGTTTGTATGAATTTTATATCAATTTATATTGTAATTATTTATTATATAAATAAGTAGATTACATATTGTAATTAGGATATATAATCCCCTGTTTTTCAATGGAGATACTTTACCTATAATATTTTTTCTAGGCACACCTATAGTATCTCTCCTTAATTAAAATATTGGAAAAATTGGAGACAAAAAATATCAATGAATGAGAATTAAATCATGACGATAGAGGATATCAACATTTTGTAATAGTAAATTGATTTATTTAGAAATGAATTCCCATATATTAGAACCATTTATATTGTTGATATTTCCATTGAACTCATTTCTGATATAAGACCTATATTTAAAACTCCCTAAAGTATGAGAATGATGGAGTTGGTAGTGTTGAGGAAAAAAATGGAATTATGTGATAATGTATTTTTATTTCCTTTTATTTCATTTTTTGAATTCCCTTTTTTTATAAAAAATAAGGATTCAATTATGATATTATGCAACAATTATCAGGAGGATATAAAAAAGTGACATTTCAAATGGGATATGGACAATTTATGTTTATGTTAATACACTTTGGATCGACTAATGATCCATAATATTTAATTGATTTGATGAATATTGTATTCATGGATTATCTAGATAACAACATAGTGGAATTTAATGATTATATAATTAGATAATCCAAAATCTATTAAGTGTACAATAAGTATCTACAAGAAATTTTTAAAACCCTTAAAAATGAATTATATGTTAAATTCAGTATGTTTAAAATTTTGTTTCATAATGTTTCTTCTATTTGGCATATTTCCTTTGATATTGGTTCAATCCTTTGAAGAAAAATATAGCCAAAAAAGGATTACCCTAAAAAATATAATTCTGATACACAATTTCCTTGGTTTCATTTGTTACAATTAGTATTTTGATCAAAATATATCGTAACTAATAAACCAGTTAACCAAATTTTAATATATTTGGATTAAATTCACATAGTATAGGGAATATAAAGAATGTTTTATAGAACATTACAATAATATGATTAATAAAATTTTATTATCTTTTTTTCTTGGAAATTGAAGTATTTGTAAAATATAGTGATACATAGAAAAATTGACTAGGTGGTTTCATTATATAGAATGATAAAGTGTTTTTTTATGCATCATAGAAATTGATGATCCACAAAACTAATTATCCAAATAATCACCTTGATTATTCATTAATAATATTAACCATTGAGACCAGAAGGTACTATCTCTATCGATGGATATATGATAATTGTATGGAATACAAATTTTAAAAATATATTTTCTCAAAGAAATATATCAACATTAGGTCGAAATGATGGTCAAATACCCTCAGGTACAATGATTTCTCAATACCTGGACACTCATAGAAGGGGAAAAATATGTTTTATGAAATTAGTATGAAGGACCATAGAGTTATAACCATGATAATGATTCACAATGATCTAATATTCATTGATCTAGAAAAGATAACTATCATAATTTTTAAGAAATGGGATAAATCATTCATTTGCCAATCAATTAGTAAAATTTATTTAATATATGTGATAGAAATATACATCTTTGATGATATGGATTTACAAATGTGTATTGATGAAGATAATGAATGGAAATTGAAAAAAAGTATCAATAAATATGGAGTGTAAATATTTATAAATAGGTTATGGGTTCTATACATACCTAAATTGATGAGATATATACTATTTAAAATACATAAATAATATTTCTCTATACACCATTGATGCATAATGATCTATATGAATTTAAGGAAAAATAATTGGTGGAGTTGTGTGAATTAGGAAAATAAGGTTAATGTACCTAGATACATACGATTCCAGCTAGAAAATGTTAAAAGAAATCATTATATGGGATTCAAGATACTACTACATATACCTATAGATATTTGGTAAAATACTTAAAGGGACATGTTATATGTAAATTTAGAGTCTCAAAGGATGAAATATTATATAAGGGGCATTATTGAACTCATTAAGATGAAGTATCATCTATTATCTACAAAGTAATATATAACCCTTTAGTGGTTTTATCAACGGTATATTAGTTAAATAATTAACCTTCATGGTGAACCTCTATCAATTGTATCATATCTTGACCCGTAGTTCCCTCAAAAATTATAAAAGTGTCTTCAAAAGTCTCTGGATAATTATACATATTTAAACACCAACTATAATCTCTAAACTCATTGTATGTTTGAATAGATAAATTATACACAAGAATTAATTAAGAGATTATATTTTCCTTACATTCGTGGAACATGTGATCAATATCAACCAATGGTGGAATATTAATATAATAAAAAATTCTATTTTAGAATCTAGTTAACACCATATAAGGTTGCATATGTTAGTGGATATCTTTCTCCAAATAGATGGGAAGAAGTTAGACAATGTAATTTTTACTGAACATAACCTATGGAAGATATGACTATTAATTCATTGACTATATCAGATTATATCTAATAAGATCGAAGATGAAAAATTATAAATTCCAATAATCGGAAGAAACACATGTATTTTCAAGTAGTGGATCATGTATTCATAATGGCATCACTATGGTGAGGAGATGTAAGATTTGTCAAAATGAATAAGTAAATCATTAGGGAAATTGGAAAAATTGAAATTACAGAGATAATAAATGATGTATCATATTGATTGGATATATCACACAACCTTTTTCAAGAAAATTATTTATTAAATGTTTCATTAATGAGAAAATACATTATGATTATTGTGTATATTCTCAAATTTAAGGTAATATATTTGAAACATGATATATATTATAATAAAGAGCCTATTATTATTCATGAAACCCTAGTAACTTTTATGTGTAATTAGAAGACTCATTTAGTGAATTTCCAAGGAAGAATTCACAAACAACATGATTCATCATGAGAGCCTAAAGAATCATTGGGGAAGTTATAATTAAATATGTTTAGTAAAAACATGTATCAAATTTCATGGAAGAAATTATTTTGAGGGTATTAAATACCTAATATAATGACCCATGATTTACACACATAGAAATTACATCATTTTTGTAAAATATTTCTTACATTATACAGACCTATTCCCCAAGAGCATATTAGTTTAGTTCGATTGAAAAAATGGAAGGCATTTTTATAATTTTGGTTAATATATTCAACATCTCCCATAATTAACTTTCACATTAGTATTCCTACCATAAACCTTTTATTATATATTGAGAAAAATAAATATATGAAAAGGTTGAGATAAGATGACCAGTAAAGGTAAATGACACTGATATCAACCAAAATATGTTTATAAGAATATAAAAACATGAAAACAAATTATGAAAATCATATCCTTTATAACATATAACATAGTATTGAGTGACAGAATAAATATTGGAAGTTCATAAGACATAAATCATAAATGAAGGCAAACCATGAGAAAATATTAATGGTAGTAATAATAAAATTATGCTAAACAATTAAATATAAAAAATTATTTCAATATAATTCTAAGATTATTTCCTAGACCATTATAGTGGAAATATTCCTTCATTAAACTAAGTTAAATATTTATTCAAGATCATTATTACTAAACTGAGTTTACTACCCCTTATAGTCTTCTCTATATAAAGAGATATAAATATCTACCTGGTGAATTGGAAGGACATATAAGTATCGTTTGTCACATAATCAAAACCTGAAATATATAGTAACAAGAACATAATTCATTCATATAAGCCATAAAATAATTGGGTTTTACAATCATCATAACATCACATCATAACCCATGTAAAATAAATGGGTTTCATTAATATCATTCCATCATAAAGAAATCGAGGGATAAAATTTCATCATATATGGAAAATAATTTTCCGAGATTCCTTGAAAATAATTATTGAGTAAAATATCATTTCTGCATAAAAATGGTTGTGTAAAAGTCTATACAGTTTTAAAGGAAAACATACTTTTAAAAAAAAACCTTGCATGCCTAAAAGGAATGATTAATGGAATTAAAACTTATTCATGTTGGAAAAATAAATTCATGTTGTATATGTTAGGAAACATCCCTCTCATACTTTTTCTAGAATAGTCAAGAACTACCACATTTAGAAACTTCCAATAATATTCCTTTCAAACCATTTAGAAAATTTTCACATGTGTAAAAAACAATATAATAAATTTTATATGAATAGAAAATAAAATTAAAAAATATTTTTCACGAAACATGAAAATGGAAGATAAATATTCCCCATCAGATACATATGTATAAAAAATCCTACATAACAATGAAATTATAAAATCAACCCCTACCCTAGGTATGATTTTCTTCATACCTTTCTAAAACCCCAATATAATGTTTTAAATAACGCTATTAACTTATTATAGAAACATATTAAAATTTAAGAGATCATATACTATCCAATTTTATATTTTTATCACCCATTTTTTATATTTTATTATTACTCATTTATTGGGTATTAACTTCTTCATTTTCAATTGCATATTTTATCATATATATCAGGAACCAACCCAGGTCGACCTTGCACAGGACACCCGAGTAAGTCTGCGGTATGTTCCGAAGGGCGCTCCTAATCCCCACGGGCTGCAAACTGGTGTTGGGAATCAAAAAAACCAGTTGGGAATTATTTATCCTAGAAAATAAAATCCATATAAATATAAATTAACTTAACAAACAGGTTAACAATAATGGCGGGAAAAAAATAAAATAAAGGCAACCAACTAGACATACCTCAATGTGACCCCATGGGTAATCACCAAACCTAAATCCATGCTCGAGCGATCCAAAACTAAAACCTAAGACTAAATAGATACAGTAGGCATGTGAACCGAGAAGCTCAGTAGGAAAGACAAAGTAAAAAAATTCCCAAAGCAACTATCTTTAATAAGAAATCCAAATCTTTCTAGTATAAAGTAAGGCATAAGAAAATAGTTTTTTTTTCAATTTTCAAACTCAAAAAACAAGCTTTCATTTCCATGGAAAACATTTCTCTTCCCTTTTTAAAATAGGTTTTGAACATGCATTAACATTTCAAAATTCATGGAGACCAATTTAGATTAAAAAATGTAGTTTTTACAAAAGAGGGAACAAGCATGAAACAGCAAAATTGAAAATTGTATCACAAGCACCATTGTAATTCCCTAACAAGATAGTGTTAGTTGGGGACCAAGTATCTTCATGTCTCGGTGAAACGTGGATTAGAATCCCATGACCCTCAGAAAACGTCGCTTAGAAGGCCATAACCCTCTTAAAATGTGGATTAGAATGCCAAAACCATCAAAAAATGTGGCTAAGAAGACCATGACTCTCGGAAAACATGGCATAGAAGACCATGACCCCCAGTTATTCATATGTTTAGATAGTGTTTCAACCATAAAACCCGCAATTAAACTTACTCAAGCCACCTCCAGACCACTAGCCTACAAGTCCTTGTTTCCCCCACCTAGATACTTAGGTTTCCCATTATTCTCTATTTCATGTGGTGGGGAGTTTTTATTATGAAAAAAATATGTATATAAAATGTTCTTTATCTAAAACTCATTCAACCCCTCACCACTATTCTCCCCCTGTAAGCACATCCCCCTTTATATCATAATACATCTCATAATCCTCTTCATTAGATTCATTTCAACAAATCACACATTTAACATACACATGATGTTTCCAAAATAAAGGGGCATGCCTTAAGAGGGGTTTTCACTTTCACTATTCATTTTCAAGTTGCAAAATGGGCCTCATTACTCCACAGGAATGATTTTTTCTTTAGAAAACATGTTATCCCAAAACTAATTTTGGAGATCATTTTTGAACTTCTTTAGAAAATGTGTCATTTCACCTTTACAACAATATTGGCCAAAAAACCACGGTTCTTTGGAAATACCAACTTTATGTTTGAAACATTAAAGAAATCACTTTTCAAGAAACTAAACCATTTATATATATATATTTCATATGTATTTATTATAGAAGTAGAAGATGCTATTTTAATAAAACACATAGAAATTATGGAAAATATAATTAAAGATCAGGGACCAGGGGACCTACCTCAAACATGTTGTTATTAGTCGATGACCACTTGAATTGACACTTGGTGCATACACGCACATGAATACATACATATATATATACACTTCTAACAGCATTGAATATATTCCCCGCTCCATGAGAGAATATGTTCAAAGAGGGTATATATATATTCCTTACCCAATGCATGTACATTTTGGATACATCGACACCCACATCCCAAAACTATCATAGCAATGAATTGCTCACTACAAATATCATATAATAAATTAATAGAACAATTTATGCAACACATCAAAATTAGAAAACAAAATTATATAAAATAAATGCACCCAAATTATAACAAAACATAAAATTAAATCCAATTGTACATCATAACCACTACAAAACATGACTTGCTCCATTTAAGCATTATAAATAAACCATTTGAAAATTTTTGAAAGTAATTTTAAGACGCATCACAAGCCTTTGTATGCAAAAAAACCCACTCACATTCCACTTTTGATGCTAAAAGAACACTACGACCATTTCAAATCATAATTTGCATAGCTTTCCTAATTTAATATATCATTTAGAAAATCAATAAAACAATTCCATAAAACTCCACAAGGCTACACACCAAAAACTCACTGAAAATCCAATTTTGAATCAATGCGCACAATGAAACCTTCTCAACGTATCATTCGCATGAAACTCCCAAATAAATAATTCATTTCAATAAATAATAAAACACTACTAAAATAAACAACAAGGATTTACCTAAAAAACATACTCCATTTCCACTCTTTAACATCAAAAGAACCTGAAAATATTTTTCAAACATGGTTTTCACCTTTTACAAAATTAAAAACACCATTAAGACAATTGAAAAAACAACTTCAATAATGCCCCCTAATGATTCTAAACCCAAAGATCATCTGAACCCTCTAAAAAAAACTAAATATCAACGCCTTATCAAAATACGACTTCAATCCTACACACAATTTAATAAAATACATTAATGGTTTATAAAATCAAAAGAAGGGATGTGATTAAGTTTACCACATAAAACAAACACTGTTTCACATAAAATCACCACATTAAAACCAAATCCTCCTCTATTCATTTAAAAAATCATTTTCGCACCACCCAAGATAATCATAGAACATGAAAAAACACTCAAGCAAGCACAGAAATTCATCAATTAAAGGATAAGCATGAAATCACTTATCTCGTGTGTTGCAAATTCCAACACACTATGCGAAACGTCAATTGCACCACAAACACACCAAAATAAAACCCTAAGAAGTCATAATTTAATCCAAAACTGCAGTATTAAACCCTATCATAAACTCCATTCCTGATGAAAACCTAAAAATATAAAAAGTAAGAACCAAAACACTAGTGAAATGAGAAGATGAGCTTACTTGGAGGGGAATCGTCCAATGAAGAATGTTGGGCCGGTCGAGCAGGGGTGCAACGGGTCCGGTGCGAGGTAGACAGATGGCACCGGTGCGGTTCATACTGGCTGGAGGAGGAAAAATTTTCGGGAAGAGGGAGTGGTTGCGGGGCGGCGCGATCAGGGTCTCCGCCGGTGGGGGGGGGGGGGGTTGTGCCGTTCGGGTTTGAGGGGGGAGAGGGGGTCGTAGAGAGTGGAGTTCGGAGAGGGGGCCACCGTGGAGAAGGGAGATCAGCTGGAAGGAGAGAAGGGTGTCAGCATGCTGCAGATCCGAGAAGGGTGGGTGGGGTGATCCACATGAATAAGAGGGAATGTGGGAGTTTTCGGCCGCGCAAAAGGAAGGGGATGTGGGGAGGGGTGTTTGACTTGGGTTTAAATTTTTTTTCAAACATGATCAATTGATTTAAATAATAATAATAATAATAATAAAAGATAATAATTATACTGATAATAATAAAAATAATAACCCAAAATGTTATAAAATAAAATAAAATACAGGGCGTCAGGTCGGGGCATGACAATTCTCCCCACCATTGACACTTTCTGCCCCCAGAAATTCCCAAAAGACACCGTTGTTAAATGCTCTAAAAAAGGACACAATGATTCTAAAAATGAAACCCCTTCCACTTAAGGATCAAACACTCAATTACCACCCAAGAACTGAAACCTCGAGACCTGAACTACTAGTGAAAAGAAAGAATGATATATGACTCATATTTCCAAACACAACAACAACCTGTAACACCCTGACCACTAACATAGATATAACTACAGTCCGCTGAAGATTTCCATTGAGTATTCTCCATAGAACCCATCGTCTGGGCTAAACATCATACATTGATCGCAGCCAGGTGGAGAAGAGGCAAAGAGTTTCCCCGACAATATCACCTTCAAGATTATGTTTTCGGCGAATTTTTCCTATGTTGGTCTCCCTGCCATATTAGGACAATAACTGTAAACTAACTTCCCAAGATCAAAACAAAAAAGAAGTCCAATCAAGGACACAGATGCTAGTGTGACCCCTCAATATTCTGAGTAGTACAAAATCACCCGCATGGGAGTTCTGAATTTAGTTCCAATAGTGCAGATTGAATTCTTCATTATGAAACCAACAACACGCGACAACTTCCTTCACAGTAGAGGGGGGTCCAAACAAGAGGAACCCACAACGAACATTGACTCCGGACTCACCACTTCACTAGGACACGATCATCGCAAATAGGAAACTCCCAAAACCCAGAACTGCTTAAGCGGAAGACTAGCGATTATATAGGTCATACCCCATGAGACACAACCACAAAAAAATTATCAAAGAGGCCACCAAGACCTCTAAAACAATCCCCCATCCCAAACATACAACCACATGAAGTAATAACATAACTGGTCCCTCCCCCAGCATTAAATAAAATAGGTTGAAAGCGCATCCCTCACACATGGAAACCACCTAACTGCGTTAAAAGCCTCTCTTTGAGACCTATGGCTGGAGATTTGATGTATTGAAGCATCTGATGAACCACCGTTATGAACTAACAACCTCTAACCAATCCTTCATCTTCTGGAAAGACTACCTATAGACTTCATTCACTAGGTGACCCAAACAACCAAGTTGATGAAAATCATTCAATAAGATTGCGATGAACATATTTGAGTTCCCAAATTAACCACATTAGAATCAAACTATTGGGTGATATTAGGATAGAGAGACAAGAAATGATTAATGAATTGTTCCCATAACATTTTCCTCCAGTTCACTCCATACACTGGATTGGGATCCCTTCACGAGAACCTTGAAAACAAGATTTCCATTTGTCTCAATCTGAAACCCTAACGTGCAAAGAGAAGGTAACAATCACCTTTATCTAGCCCGAACATGAATCTTAAAAAAAAACCAAGACAATTTACCCTTCATGACATCTGAAGTTTCTAAAGAATGGATGATGAACTAGACATCCTTAAGTTTCACCGCAACCTCCATCAAACTTCAGAAACCACATTGAAAACAAGCAAAGTGAAAAAAAATAACTCCATCACTCCACTGGGTGTCTCGGAAAGGCTAACGACTGGAAATGACCCCTCGGGGTCCTCTGGACATTTCTGGGCAGCATAATTTAAACAAGAAGCACAAAACCAACCTGAAGCACATCACAAAACAAGCCTCCACATTTAACCACAAATCATTCACCCAAACTGAACACATCATTTCAACAATGAAACAACATCTCAAAAATAAGAATCATGCTCTTTGGGCCATACCGAAGACCGGGTCAGGTGCCGGGTCAGATGGTAACCTGGTCTGGTTCGTGAAAAAATGGTATCAGAGCCATTTTTCTCTTTTGGGTTGTGTTCCTTTAGGAATGGTAACTTTAGAATAGAGTTATGGTTGTCGGGACTCGACATCCCAGCTACGAGTAAGGTGCCTAGCCAGCACACCTCGTGGAGGGACACTAGTTACCAAAGAATGTTGAGGAATGTTTGATTCATTGGTCCTTGAAATTAATCTTATCTTTGGGAAATAAAAATGGAATAGGGTAAGTGGTCCAACTGAGCTCACATGGTCTGACAAGACATGTGGATCTGGGGATGTTGTCCAAGAATACTCTTTTTGGTAGTGGCATGATTGGCGTATGGATTCCAATCATATGTCCCAGTCACCCATTGGCACTAGTTCTATTGGCTTCGTTCCTTGTATCTTTGATTTGGATTCATGGAAATCTGAATATTAAGAAAAAATAATTTTTTCTTGAAAAATATTTTGAAATGTCACACATTAAAAATAAAATGATGTGTATATTCTAAAAAATGTGGGTGGAATGTTTGATTTTGAAAAATGGAACAGTTTGGTTTTGATCCATAGTGATCTCATGGGAAACCACATTCATGGGTATATACGTAAAGGGATATATTTAATGGAATGAGAGGATGAGTGCCTGGATGGGTATTAGGTGGGTGCTCGTGTGGGACATGAACATGGTTGTGTGCGACCCATGTGGCACCATTAGTGTCTGTGCAACCCCCAACCTTTTTTATTTTCAATAAGATTTGGTAAATGAAAATTTGTTTTTTGTGGTGTGTCCTTGTGTTATGGAAGGGTTGGATGTGAGGAGTTTTGATCTGAGAATCCTTTTTGACTGATTTATTTCTTGATTTTGAATTTTTATTTGTAAGTTGGTATGAAAGCGTGTGGTATGTTAATTACTTTGAAAGGTTCTTCACAAAGACATTCCAGTGGTTCCCCCTCCACGTTTACTGTTCGTTTGTGGTATGTATTGGTAATTAGAATAGTTTGGTTTGGTCCATGGTTTTCTTTCTTCAGTAGTGTGCACCCCCCAAAAAATCGTTAACATACGATTGTAGTGCCACGATAGGTAATTCATCGCTAGATGACCCTCCAGTTTATTAATGAATGGACTCTCCCTTTTGATTGGTAGTGATAATTCTATTCAATTTTCGATTTGGTTTAGAGGATCCTCTCACAGCGGAATGACTGGCCCGAGGGAAATTGATATGGGTTTTTTTCTCTTTGAGTTTCTTGAGTCTTTGGGTATGAAGTTTGACACCGTTGTGTCGGATGGATTCCCCCCAAAAACCGTTGAAGGAATTCCAGCGGGGAAGGGTGAATGCAGTTTAGAATTATGGATACTGACCAATGTCTTGAATGGTTTGTAGTGCTTCCATCGGCCTCAATGGTCATATTTGGTGATGCCTCGTAGCATGAGTCCTCTTTGAAGAGAAACGGTGGATTTCGTAGAACCCTCCCAAAATCAATGTTTTTATATGAGTGCGCTCTCCTCTTATGGAGTTCTAATTATACTATTTAGAGGGAACTATTCGTCTTGCATCTTTCCATTTTATATATCCTATTTAAGGTGAAGAGTTGATGCTTGTGCATTGTATAATCCTCTGTATTGGTAGATGGTGACATGAGGGAGTATTTGAATGTCAAAGTATGTGGCGGTTGTTGGTGTTGCCTCAATTGTTGTGTTGATGTGTGCAAAACCCCAGGGAGATGATCCATTCAATAGTCTTCGATACCTAACTACGAGGTAGGAGATGCTTCAAACATGAAGTCTCCATCCATAGGCCTCAGAGTGAATCTAGCATGTGGTCAGGAACCCTGATATTAATGGGACCCCGACTTTGTTTCTATCATTAGGGATGAATTTCAAAGCAGTTTAAATTTTTTTCTGTGGTTGTTCTGTTTTGAATGAACCGTCTGGTTGCATATGGATTTCATGACTATGTGGAGGCATGTTCATCTTATTTCCTTAATGTATTGGGTGTTCTGTCCCACCAGATGTAGTTACTTTTAGTGGTACATGGGAGTCTATTGGGTAAATCAGTCCCAAATTTGAATAATGCTCATCCTGAGATGTGGATATGGTGTTCGGGTCTTCGGTCGTGGTTTTGATGCCCCGGTGGTAGGGCCCCTCCCTCCATGCCCTTTGTGGTGGGGTGTTTGGTCACCATCGAGATGTTTCCAAGGTTTTGTATCCTCTTTTATTTCTAATTGTGGGGAGACCCATGATGGGTCTCGCACAATTCTCTTTGGAATGAAACAAGTTGGTCATCTTCTTACTAGTGGGGAGTCTTCTCGGGCCTCCTTGTGTCGCTTTTTTAGTCTCTCTTTGGGATTTTATAGGTTCTTAATGGTGGGGATCCCCTTCGAGCTTCTCAATGATGGCCTTTTAGTCATGTTTCAAAAGTTTTCTTGGTAGAAGGTTATAAGAGTGTTCTTGGAATGTGGTTTGATCTTGTTTGTTTATTCCAGGAAAATTGTGGGATTTTCGATCTATGGTACTTGAGGAGTTTCAGGTTGTGATGTTTTCTCTTGCTTGTGTGAGAGTTCTTAACATTGATAAATCAACTAGAGGTGTTCTAGCTCTTTGGGGCAGGCGACAAATATCCAAAAAGATTTTTATGAGTTTCTCAAAGATGTCTTTTGTCACATTCTTTAAGCAAGATTCTTTTCCTCTTTTTTCTATTTGATTGTGGGGATACACTTTGAAAATTAGTAGGGTATCCTTTTCTTCTTGGAGTCTCAACCTTAGTTGGGGCTTTCTGGGGATGGAATGCTTCCTGATGGGGAGAATTTTTGCATCTGGGCTTTGCGTTGCCTCATGTTTCTAATTTTTAGTTTTATATTATAATTTTATCTGCTTATATTTTTTTCTTTTTATATGAAATGAGGGCCTAGCCGGACTGGGGTTTTTCACTTTTGCGCTGATAAATAAGTTGTTCGTCCTTGATAGTGTTCGACGCGCCGCTCTCAAAGCCGGGAATCCTTGCTCGGTTCCCCGCATGCCTACCTGGCGTGTAACTAATTTAATATAATGAAATAGTAATAATAATAAAAAATTAAGTTAATAATAAAGTCAAAATAAAAATAAATGAAGATAAATATAATTAACATAATGAATTGTTTTAATGGAAAGAATAATAATAATATTTGGGGATATTATTAATTATTATTGAGTCCTATTATTATTATTATTAATATTTGTGATGATGATTAAGTTATTTTCTCTCTTATTATTATTATTATTTTGGTTATAGTTTATTATTTATATTATTAATATTTTCATTATTATCTTTTCCTTTCTTTTATTTTATTTGTTTTTCTTTATTTTATTAGGATTTTTATTATATTATTATTATTCTTATTATTATTATTACTATTTTTCGAACTTATTTATATTTATATTTTTCATTTTTTTTCTATTTTTTTTTCTTAGGGCCCGTGCTTCCTCCTGCACTGCTCGTTGAAGGCTGATGCCCCTACCTCCGTCTCGTCTTCTTCATCGAACCCCCTCCCTGGTTTTGGACAGCGCCACACCTGCGGGCTCCCTTACCCTGTCCTGTGAAGTCCGTCGACCCTTCTCCCCATCACCCTGTCATTCTTTCCCCTCACCCCAGCTAAAAGGCCCCTCTCCTCCTGTCCAACATGTTCCATGGCACCCCGGCTTGCACCACCACCCCCATCTCCGAATTGCGTAGCTCTCCAGACCGCCAGTGACCCTTTCTATTGGCCAGAATTGTATGCCAACCTCTTGTACCCCTAGAAACATACCTTGTCATGCTGCTGAACTCACCTCGAACGATGCCCCTCTTACTTCTCTAGACAGCACCACCGTCACACCACCTTGCTCCCCTCAGACACTTGATGCACCACCCCCAGCCTCCCTTGTTGGTGCATCCCCTGGTGCATTTCCTCTTTCTGTGCTAGCAACCCCCTCCAGTTGGGTCTTCCATTTCATTTTTTTCTTTTATTTTTCTTGAGTTCATGGCCATTCCGTAGAGGTAATGTCACTTTCGTGGTTGATTTTTAATTATTGATTGGTTCAAATTCTTGTTTAAGGTTCTATTTGGATTCCCTGGGGTGCAAATTGAGTGCAATTCGAGTTCGGCACCAACGTTATAGAATCCACTTGGTTCACTGGTAGGTGGTTCCCCATATAACAACTGATTTATAAATTAATTTTCATGTCCGATTAATTTATCATGGTATTCCTTTAATTATTTGGGTGATAAAATAGTTTTCAAAAGAATTTAACAAGCATTGATTTATTTTGTAGAATGTTAGTTGAGTGTGTAGCGTGTTTCTGTAAAATTCCTTATTTAGTAATTTGATTGTGTTATATGAGTTGCACAATATGTTTATTTAACATATGAGGAGTTGTGAATTGAAATATGATGTGGTGAAAATGATAATTTTGTAATAAATAGAATTTTTGTCTGAGTTTTATGGGTGAAAAAACATGTGACATTGCTTGGAATTTTTTTATAGAATTATTTAATAGTTTATTAAATGGTATGGAAATTAAAAACTTGTTTCAAAAACTATACTCAGGTGAACATCATTCCAAAATGATCATTTTTTTATCTATTTATGAGTACAATGTGTACGCAATATCAGTTTGATTTTTCTATGAAAAAACTGTGTAGAGCTATTTACTATTTTATAAACTAGGTTGTTAATTCTTCGAAACTATTTCATAAGCTCTTAGGTTTGGATAATTAAATTGTGTAGTTTGTTCAATGGATTCTTACATATGGTGTAAGGTTTTTCATCAAAATATCTGGGTGGTGCAGGTTGCAATTTAAATTTTATTTGAGTGCGTATGATGTGTGACTATTAATTGAGTTTATAAATGGTTACTTTAGTTTGTGAAATGCCATCTGACACACTTTCTCTTATGAAGTATAATTTTTTATAGTTTAATTAATTATTAAATTGGTGTGAAACGTGTTTGAAAAATATTTTATAGTGCACCTTATTTTAAAAAAGGTTCTTATGTGTTTAATTGGTGATTCTTTTAATGGTGAGTGTCTTTTAAATTTTCCAGATGGTTTACATGAGTGTGTATCCTATGCGAATTATGTTTTGAAAAGTGTTTGTTGTGTGTATTGATTTAAAAGTGGGCTTGGTTGTGAAATTGTGATTTTGTGTGTGTAAATACACTCTTTGGATTTTATGCATTAGTGTGATATGTGAAACACACTTGAGACTTGTTTGAGCACAAACCGAGAAGCCCATGTAGCTAGGAGAATAGACTAGACTAGTGGGCTAGTGTTCCGGAGGTGACTCGACCAGTTTCACTGACAGGACTAAAGATTTCAACACAAACTAAACATATGCTTTTTTGAGAGTCATGGCCTTTTAAGCAACGTTTTCATAGGTTCATGGCCTTCAAATCCACATTTTTTGAGGGGCGTGGCCCTCTAATCCACATTTCTTGAGGGTTGTGGACTTCTCACCCATGTTTCATGGAGACACGATGATTTTGGGGCCCAAGATAGCTAAAACCCATGAGACCTCTCCCACATTAGGGCCTATTGGTTACTTTATGATCTTCAGTGTGACACATTTTTTATTTTTTAAAAAATAAGGGTGTGTTTGTGTTTTAATATAGTTTTTCCATTTGAAATTGTTATCTTTTATCTTATTTTCTTTAAACCTGGGAAATCATTTACTTCTTTGCTTTATTTAGTATTACAAATGTACATATTATTTAATAATTATTCATGGAACCTTTTTTATTTGGTGATGTCCTACTGGGCCTTTGGCTCACACCATACATACACCCTTGGTTGTATGTAGACACTGTTAATTCCATGTTATTGGTTGTGACATCATGCTTAGTGATGGTGGTTCTGGCTGTTGTTGGTCTTCACGTGCTGGTTGGTGTTGGTAGCCTGGGGATGCGGCTTCTCGGGATGCATGGAGGTTGGTATCAGAGTTTAGTTTTCAATCCTTGTTGTTGTTCACTAGGGGTTTTTAGTTGAATGGTAAACATAAAATTGTTTATGGTTTAAAGGCATGTTCGGTTGTCTGTTTCCAGTCTCAGTTTATTTATCTTGTTAGTTGTTTTTCAGTCTCTTGTTTCGGGAAAATCATTACCACATATTATTTCGATACTCGGGAACTTGTTCCATCCCGTGGGGATTGGGAACGCCCTTTGGGCCATGCCGCAGACCGGGTTGGCCATAGAGATGGATGGTGACCCATCCTTGTGCGTGACAATATAGATCCCGGTTCTTATAAAAAAGATATAGTTCCATTATTTCTAGAATCATATTAATTTAATATATAACATATTTATTCATTTTTACATTTATATATTCATTCTTTAATGATTAATATATAAAATAAATCTCATCGAATTGTAGCAATGGTAGTACATAACTATACACAAGTGATGATACCATTTCTGGAAAGGTGAAGAGGTTATGAAGACAATGGTATATTAAATTGCAAAATTAATATAATTTTATTATTATACAATTTGAAATAATGTGCTGAGGAAAAATATATTAAACTATGGCATGGAGATTATCAACCATACATAAACACACTCAGTGATTTTGATTTTAGTTAGATAGATAAATATTCAAACATTGTTTTACCATAACTATAATTAAATAAAATCATAGAATTGATAATTTAATTATTAATTTATGATAATACAAAACATGAAGAGGATGAAGAATAATAAATAAAGTTTAATGAGTCATTGAAGACGATTACCAATTCATTGGAGAACCTCTTTTAGGCCACTTCTTAAAGAAAATAGTTTTGGTCGTTTGAGAAATCCAAATCTAGATGAATGTACATTGGGATTTTTAAAATATATGTTTTTAGCGGATGGTTGAGCTTGAGGTCTCAATGTGATGTGAA
The DNA here is from genome assembly GCA_963277665.1 of Viscum album. Classification (NCBI taxonomy): domain Eukaryota; kingdom Viridiplantae; phylum Streptophyta; class Magnoliopsida; order Santalales; family Viscaceae; genus Viscum; species Viscum album. The sequence goes on along the minus strand of OY728148.1, from coordinate 488,131,991 downwards.
GAAGGGAGGTAAGAGGTACCCTTTAATAATTTAGGTATGGATCACATTGGAAGTTTATAAAACAGTAAACAATAATAAACTAAATATCAACAAAAATACATAAAAAAATCCATGAAATAAATTATAATATGATAGAAGGTTGTAATATAATCAAAAATATATATTTTATAAATTTCTTTGTATTATTTTAAACAAGTATTTTTTTTGTTAACCCTTAGTTATCATATTTCAATTTTTGTTAACTTAACAAATTTTTCAGTATTAAAATGAATTTTTTTACTTATATGAAGTAAATTAGAAGACACATGAAAAATGTATTAAAATTTAGCCCATATTATTATATTTCATGTATTTTTTTAAATTATTTATTATTTCTAAATAATATAATAATTAATTATTGTTATAAAATTTAATTAGTGTGAATTTGACACTATTTAATTAATTTGGCTATAAATAAATCATGGTAACGATTAAATATACAATGATACTTGAAAGCCACTATAATATTTTATTGGATATATATAATTCATGCCAACTATTAAATTGTTCTTATTTATCAAAATTTATACATTTAAAATCAACTATTTTATATTTCTCTTACATAAATATTTTTTATATTTGAATAGAACAAGGATTTAATGAAATCATATTATTTATAAATAATAAATAATAATTTTTGTAATGAAAACAATTTATTTAAGAAAAAATACAATTTTAGTTTCATTAATATCTTTATTTTTTCCATATGTGAACATATAATAGATATTAAATATTAAAGGGTGACATTTTAAAACTATATTTGTTTTTAAAAAACAGTCTATGTCATTTTCATGGAGATGTGTCCATTAAATAATTAATTTTTTATCCTGAGGTGCTAAGGGTCCAAATAATTTCATTTAATAAATATTTTTCATTTGGTTTATTAATTATATAGTCTTCATCATTTTAGTTTTAACCTATATTACCCAATTTACCTTTTACGATGGTTACAAAATTTATCATGTATGCTATATATATTTCCCAATAATAAAAGAGACTTATTAGACCAATTTATACCCTTTGAATATAAATTATTTTTATTTTTTTAAAATAAAAACATAGAAGTTGAATAATTTATTTTAAAATGAAACTGGTTAAACACCATGATTTTGTTTCATAAAAATGCCATTTAAAAACATAAAATGTTTTTATTATAATTTCAAGGATAAAATCCTTTAAAAATAATTTGAATATAATGAACTAATCAACATTTAAGACATATAAAAAATATAATTTTACCTTGTAAATTATTTAATGTAAAATAATAACATCATGAAAAATCATAATTTTTAGTATTAATCAAAAGATGCAATAGTATAATGAATTAACCGTTTGAGAATTTGGACCCTCTATTTTAAAAAATTAAATAAAATACAATTTATAAAAAATAAAAAAATTTACTTCTAAAACATATGTTCCATTAAATGGTTTGAAATCTATCTGCGGAAAAATAAATCTTTTTATACATGAAATTTTATTTTATTTTATCCTATTTCTATAAAATATATTAAATGACTATTAAAAAATATTATTGAATATATATATATATATATCATGATCTAGTTAATAAAATTTATTATCAATAAATTAATGTCAATGTTATAATAGCCTTTTTAAAATTATGTTTCATATAAACTCAATGTTGTTTTTAATGTAATCTAAGCCACTATTTCCTATAGAATGAACTTAGCATGGTGTTTCAGAAAATGTAATATATAATATTATAAAAATATATATTTTATAAAAATCTCAAGCTATAATATTGTTTCCCCTTAAATTCATTTCACACACTAAATACGTTTAGGTTATCAAAAGATTAATACATGAAATATTTTTTCTTAGAAACCCACATCATAAAAAAAGAATAACAAAACTGATTTTTAAATGGTAAAGCTGGAATCATAATGGTTACCAAATGAAAATCATATATTCAGTTCAAAAAGTTTTGTTAAATGAAAATTTGGTGTTTTTGTGGTGTGTCCTTGTGTTTTGGAAGAGTTGGATGTGAGGAGTTTTGATCTGAGAATCCTATTTGACTGATTTATGACTTGTGTTTGAATTTTTATTTGTAAGTTGGTATGAAAGCGTGTAGTTTGTCAATTATTTTGAAAGGTGCTTCAGGAAGCCCTTCCAATGGTTCCCCCAGCATGTTTAGTGTTCACTTGTGGTATGTATTGGCCGTTAGACTAGTTTGGTTTGGTCCATGGTTTTATTTCTTCACTAGTGCATGCCCCCCAAAAAAGTGTTAACATGCTATTGTAGTGCAACGATAGGTAATTCATCACTGGATGACCCGCCAGTTTATTAAAGAATGGACACTCCCATTTGAATGGTAGTGCAAAGTCTATTCCATTTTCTGTTTGTTCTAGAGGATCCTCTCGCAATGGAATGACTAACACGAGGGAAATTGATAGGAGTTCTGTTCTCTTTGAGTTTTCTGAGTCGTTGGGCTTGAAGTTTGACACCGTTGTGTCAGTTGGATTCCCCCCAGAAACTGTTGAAGGAATTCCAGCAGGGAAGGGTGAATGCAGTTTATAATTATCAATGCTGACCGATGTCTTGAATTGTTTTTAGTTCTTCCATCGGCCTCAATGGTCATATTTGGTGATGCCTCGTAGCATGAGTCCTCTTTGAAGAGAAAGGGTGTATTTCATATAACCCTCCCAGGATAACTTTTTTTATAGCAGTGTGCTCTCCTCTTAGGGAGTTCTAATTATTCTATTCAGAGGGTACTATTCGTCGTGCATCTTTCCATTTTAAATATCCTATTTAAGGTGAAGAGGTGATGCATGTGCATTGTATAATCCACTATTTTGGTAGATGGTGACATAATGGAGTATTTGAATGTCAAAGTGTGTGGCGGTTGTTGGTGTTGCCTCGATTTTTGTGTGGATGTGTGCAAAACCCAAGGGAGTAGATCCATTCAAGAGTCTTCGATACATGACTGTGTGATAGGAGATGCTCTAAAAATCAAGGTTCCAGCCATAGGCCTCAGAGTGAAGCTAGCGCGTGGTCAAGAACTCTGATATTTATGGGACGCCGACTTTGTTTCTATCATCAGGGATGCATTTCAAAGCATTTTAAATTTCTTTCTATGGTTGTTCTGTTTTGAATGAACAGTCTGGTTGCATAAGGCTTCCATGACTATGTGGAGGAGTGTTCGTCTTATTTCCTTAATGTATCGGGTGTTTCGTCCCACCAGATGTAGTTACTTTTAGTGGTCCTTGGGAGTCTATTGGGTAAATCAGTCCCAAATTTGAATGATGCTCATCTTGAGATGTGGATATGGTGTTCAGGTCTTAGGTCATGGTTTTGATGCCCTGGTGGTCGGGCCCCCCCTTCCCCTTGTGGTGGGGGTGTTTGGTCACCATCGGGATGTTTAAAAGGTTTTGTATCCTCTTTTATTTCTAATTGTGGGGAGACCCATGATGGGTCTCACACAATTCTCTATGGAATTAAATGAGTTGGTCATCTTATTGCTAGTAGGGAGTCTTCTCGGGCCTCCTTGTGTCATTTTTTTAGTCTCTCTTTGGGCATTGATAGGTTCTTAATGGTGTGGATCCCCTTCGAGCTTTTCCATGATGGCCTTGTGGTCCTGTTTCCAAAGGTTACTTGGTAAAAGGTTATAAGAGTGTTCTTGGAATGTGGTTTGATCTTGTTTGTTTATTCTTGGAAAATGGTGGGGTTTTCGATCTTGGGTACATGAGTTGTTTCGGGTTGTGATGTTTTCTCTTGCTTGTGTGAGAGTTATTAACCTTGATAAATCAACTAGATGTGTTCTAGCTCTTTGGGGCAGGCGACACATATCAGAAAATCTTTTTACGGGTTTCTCAAAGATTTCTTGTGTCACTTTCTATAAGCAAGATTATTTTCCTCTTTTTTCTATTTGATTGTGGGGATACACTTTGAACATTAGTAGGGTATCTGTTTCTTCTTTGAGTCTCAACCTTAGTCGGGGATTTTCGGGGATGGAAATCATAATGGTGGGGAGAATTTTCACACATGATCTTGGGGCTGCCTCATGTTTCTAATTTTTATTTTTATCTCATAATTTTATCTTCTTATATTTTTTTTTCTTTTTATATGAAATGATGGTCGTGTCGGACTGGGGTTTTGCACTTTTTCGCTGATAAATTAGTGGTTCAGCCTTGATAGTGTTCGACGCGCCGCTCTCAAATCCGGGCATCCTTGCTCGGTTCCCCGTATGCCAACCTGGCGTGCAACTAATAAAATAAAATGTAATAATAATAATAAAATAAAATTAAGTGAATAATAAAGTCAAAATAAAAATGAAATAAGATAAATATAATTAACATAATGAATTGTTTTAATGGAAAGAATAATAATAATATTTGGGGATATTGTTAATTATTATTTAGTCTTATTATTATTATTATTAATATTAGTGATGATGATTAAGTTATTTTATCTCTTATTGTTATTATTATTTTGGTTATAGTTTATTATTTATATTATTAATATTTTCATTATTATCTTTTCCTTTCTTTTATTTTGTTTGTTTTTATTTAGTTTATAAGGATTTTTATTATATTATTATTATTATTATTATTACTACTACTATTTTTAAACTTATTTATATTAATATCATTCATTTTTTCTATTTTTTTCTTTTGGCTCGTGCTTCCTCATGCCATGCTTGTTGAAGTCCGCCGCCCCTACCTCCCTCTCGTCTTCTTCGTCAGACCCCTCCCTGGTTTTTTACAGCGCCACACCTGCGGGCTCCCCTACCCTGTCCAGTGAAGTCTACCGACCCTTCTCCCCATCACCCTATCATGATTTCCCCTCACCTCACCTAATAGGCCCCTCTCCTCCCGTCCGACATGTTTCGCGGGACCCCTGCTTGCACCGCCACCCCCATCTCCCAATCGTGCAGCTCTCCAGACCGTCAGTGACCCTTTCTTTTGGCCAGCACTGTATGAACTCCTATACCCCTATGAACATACCATGTCATGCCACTGAATTGACCTCGCACCGGTCCCCATTACTTATCTATCCAGCACCATTGTCGCACCTCCTTTCTCCCCTCGGACACCTGCTGCGCCACCCCCATCCTCCCTTGTTGGTGCAACCTCTGGTGCATTTCCTCCTTCTATGCTTGCAACCCCCTCTGGTTGGGTCTTCGATTTCATTTTTTTTCTTTTATTTTCCTTGAGTTCTTGGAAATTCGGTAGAGGTAATGTCACTTTAGTGGTCGATTATTAATTATTGTTTGGATAGAATTATTGTTTAAGGTACTATTTGGATTCCCTGGGGTGCAAATTGTGTGCAATTCGAGTTCGGCAAAAAAGTTTTAGAATACTCTTGGGTCACCTGTAGGTGGTTCCCCATATAACTATTGTTTTATAAATTAATTTGCATGTCCGATTAATTTAACATGGTATTCGGTAAAGTAATTGTGTGAGAACATAGTTTTCAATAGAATTTAACAAGCATTGATTTATTTTGTAGAATGTTAGTTTAGTGCATAGTGTGTTTCTATAAAATTCCTTATTTAATAATTCGATTGTGTTATATGAGTTGCACAATATGTTTATCAACATTTGAGGAGTTTTGAATTGAATTATGAAGTGAGGAAAATGTTCATTTTGTAATAAAGTGAGTTTTTGTCTGAGTTTTTTTGGTGAAAAAACATGTGATGTTGCTTGGATTTTTTTTATATAATTTTTTAATGGTTTATTAAATGGTATGGAAATTAAAAACATTTTTCAAAAACTATCCTCCGGTGAAAATCAGTCCAAAATGAACATTTTTTTCATTTATGTATGAGTATAATGTTTACTCCATATCAGTTTGATTTTTCTATGAAAAACCTATATCGATCTATTTACCATTTTATAAACTAGGTTGTTAATTCTTAAAAACTATTTCATAAGCTCTTAGGTTTGGCTTATTAAATTGTGTAGTTTTTGGAAGGGATTCTTACATATGGTGTAAGGATTTTCATCAAAATATTTCGGTTGTACAGGTTGAAATTTAAATTATATATGAGTGTGTGTGATGTGTGACTATTAATTGAGTTTATAAATGGTTACTTTAGTTTGTACAAAGCAATCTGACACCCTTTCTCTTTTTCTTTACAGTTTTTTATGGTTTAATTAATTATGAAATTGGTGTAAAACGTGTTTGAAAAATATTTTATTATGCGCCTTATTTTCAAAATGGTGCTTACGTGTGTAATTGGTGATTCGTTTAATGGTGAATGTCTTTTAAATTTTCTAGATGGTTTATTTGAGTATGTACCCTATGCGAATTATGTTTTGAAAAGTGTTTGTTGTGTGTATTGATTTAAAAGCAGTCTTGGTTGTGAAATTGTGTTTTTTTGTGCTTAAATACACTATTTGGATTTTATTCATTAGTGTGACATGTGACACACACTTGAGACTTGTTTGATTACAAACCGAAAAGCCCAAGTAGCTAGGAGAATAGACTAGACTAGCAGGCTAGTGTTCCAGAGGCGACTCAATCGGTTTCACTGGAAGGACTAAAGATTGAAACACAAACTAAACATATGCTTTTTTGAGAGTCATGGCCTTTGAAGCGACGTTTTTATAGGGTTGTGGCCTTCAAATCCACATTTTCTAAAGGACGTGGCCCTCTAAGCCACATTTTCTTAGGGTCGTGGCCTTCTCACCCACGTTTCATGGAGACACGAAGATTTAGGGGCCCATGATAGCTAACACCCATGAGGCCTCTCCCACAATAGTTCCTATTGGTTACTTTATTCTCTTCAGTGTGACACATTGGTTATTTTTTAAAAAATAAGGGTGTGTTTGTGTTTTAATATAATTTTTCCATTTGAAATTGTCATCTTTTATCTTGTTTTCTTTAAACCTAGGAAATCATTTACTTCATTGCTTTATTTAGTATTAAAAATATATTTTTCATTTAATAATTATTCATGGAACCTTTTTTTATTTGGTGATTTCCTACTGGCCCTTTGGCTCACACCATACATACACCCTTGGTTGTATGTAGACATTGTTTATTGCATGTTCCTGGTTGTGACATCGTGATTAGTGATAGTGGTTCTGGCTGTTGTTGGTCTTCACGTGCAGGTCGGTGTTGGTATCCTAGGGATACGACTTCTTGGATGCTTGGAGGTTGGTATCAGAGTTTAGTTTTCTATCCTTGTTGTTGTTCACTAGGGGTTTTTAGGTGAATGGTAGACTTAAACTTGTTTATGGTTTAAAGGCATGTTTGGTTGTCTGTTTCCAGTCTCAGTTTATTTATCTTGTTAGATGTTCTTCAGTCTCTTATTTCGGGAAAATAATTACCACATATTATTTTGATACTTGGGCACTTGTTCCAGCCCATGGCGATGGGAATGCCCTTTGGGCCATGCTGCACACCGGGTTGCCCACCGGGATGGATTGTAACCCGGCCTTGTGGGTGACAATATAGATCCCAGTTATTATGAATAAGATATAGTTCCATTATTTCTAGAATCATATTAATATAATATATAACATATTTATCCATTTTTACATTTATATATTCATTCTTTAATGATTAATATGTAAAATAAATGTCATCAAATTGTAGAGATGGTAGTACATAACTATACACAAGTGATGATACCATTTCTAGAAAGGTGAAGGGGTTATGAAGACAATGGTATATTAAATTCCAAAATTAATATAATTTTATTATTATACTATTCTAAATAATGTGCTGAGGAAAAACATATTACACTATTGCATGGAGATGATCAACCATACATATGCACACTCAGTGATTTTGATTTTAGTTAGATATATAAATATTCAAACATTGTTTTACCATAAATATAATTAAATAAAATCATATACTTGATTTTTTAATTATTAATTTATAATGGAAACAAAACATGAAGAGGATGATGAATAAGAAATAATGTTTAATGAGTCTGTAAAGATGATTACCACTTCATTGGAGAATCTTCTTTAGGTCACTTCTTAAAGAAAATAGTTTTGGTATTTCGAGAAATCCAAAACTAGATGAATGTACATTGGGGTTTTTAAAATATAAATTTTTAGCAGATGGTTGAGCTTGAGGACTCAATGTGATGTGAAGAATGGAGGTAAGAGGTACCCTTTTATAATTTTGGTATGGAGCACTTTGGAACATTATAAAACAGTTAACTATAATAAATTAAATATCAATATAAATACATAGAAACATCCATCAAATAAATTATAATACGATATAAGGTTGTAATATAATCAAAAATATATATTTTATAATTTTTTTTCTATTATTTTAAACAAGTATGTTTTTTGTGAACTCTTAGCTAGCATATTTCAATTTTTTCTAAGTTAACAAATTTTTTAGTATTAAAATGATTTTTTTTACTTATATGAAGTAAATTAGAAGTCACATGAAAACTGTATTAAAATTTAGCCCACATTATAATATTTCATGTATTTTTTAAAATGATTTATTATTTCTGAATAATATAATAATTATTTATTGTTATAAAATATAATTAGTGTGAATTTGACACTATTAAATTAATTTGGCTACAAATTAATCAAGACAACGATTAAATTATACAATCATACTTTAAGGCCTCTATAATATTTTATTGGATATATATAATTCATGTCACCTATTAAATTCTTCTTATTTATTAAAATTTATATTTTTAAAATCAACTATTTTATATTTCTCTTACATAAATATTTTTTATATTAGAATAGAACAAGGATTTAATGAAATCATATTATTTATAAATAATAAATATAAATTTTTATAATGAAAAAAATTTCTTTAAGAATAAATACAAATTTAGTTTCATTAATATCTTGATTTTTTCAATATGTGAACATATAAAAGATATTAAAAATGAAAGGGTGACAATTTAAAACTATATTTGTTTTTAAAAAACAATCTATGCCATTTTCATGGAGAAGTGTCCATTAAATAATTAATGTTTTATCCTGAGGTTCCAAGGGTCCAAATAATTTCATTTAATAAATAATTTTCAATTTGTTTATTAATTATATAGTCTTCCTCATTTTATTTTTAACCAATATTACCCAATTTACCTATTACCATGGTAACAAAATTCATCATGTATGCTATATATATTTCACAATAATAAAAGAGACTTATTCGACCAATTTAGACCCTTTGAATTTAAATTATTTTTCCATATTTTAAAATAAAAAACATAGAAGTGGAATAATTTGTTTTAAAATGAAACTGGTTAAACACCAATTTTTTTTAAAAAAATTCCATTTGAAAACATAAAATGTTTTTATAATAATTTCAAGGATAAAATCCTTTAAAAAATCATTTGAATAAAATGAACTAATCAACATTTAAAACATAGAAAAAATATAATTTTACCTTGTAATGTCTTTAATGTAAAATAATAACATCATGAAAAATCAGAATTTTTAGTATTAATCAAAAGATGCAACATTACAAAAAATTAACCATTTGATAATTTGAACACTCTATTTTAAAACATTAAATCAAATAAAATTTATAAAATCTAAAAAAATTTACTTCTACAACATATGTTCTATTAAATGGGTTGAAATCTATCGGTGGAAAAATAAAGCTTTTTATCCATGAACTTTTATTTGTTTTTATCCTATTTCTATAAAATCTGTTAAATAACTATTAAATAAAATTATTGAATATATATATATATATCATGATCTAGTTAATACAATTTATTATCAATAATTTAATGTCATTGTTATAATAGTCTTTTTAAAATTATGTTTCATAGAAACTCAATGTTGTGTTTAATGCAAGCTAAGCCACTAGTTCATATTGAATGAACTTTGCACGGTGTTTCTGAAAATGTAATCTATAACATTATAAAAAAATATATTTCATATAAATCTCAAGCTATACTATTGTTTCCCCTTAAATTCATTTCACACACTAAATATGTTTAGGTTATCAAATGATTAAAACATGAAATATTTTTTCTTAGAAACCCACATCATAAAAAAGAATAAGAAAACTCATTTTATAATGGTAAAGCTGGAATCATAATGGTTACAAAATAAATATCACATCTTCAGTTCAAAATGTTTTGTTAAATGATAATTTGGTGTTTTTTTGGTGTGTCCTTGTGTTTTGGAAGGGTTGGATGTGAAGAGTTTTGATTTGAGAATCTTTTTTGACTGATTTATTTCTTGAGTTTGAATTTTTATTTGTAAGTTGGTATGAAAGTGTGTGGTATGTTAATTATTTTGAAAGGTTTTTCAGGAAGCCCTTCCAGTGGTCCCCCCTTGACATTTAGTGTTGTCTTGTGGTATGTATTGGTTGTTAGACTAGTTTGGTTTGGCCGATGGTTTTATTTCTTCACTAGTGCACGCCCCCCAGAAAAGCGTTAACATGCGATTGTAGTGCGATGATAGGTAATTCATCGATGGCTGAACCTCCAGTTTTATAAAGAAAGGACTCTCCCTTTTGAATGGTATTACTAATTCTATATTCCATTTTCTATTTTTTCTAGAGGATCCTCTCGTAGGGGAATGAATGACGCAAGGGAAATTGATAGTAGTTTTGTTCCCTTTGAGTTGTCTGAGTCGTTGGGTATGAAGTTTGACACCGTTGTGTTGGATGGATTCCCCCTAGAAACTGTTGAAGGAATTACAGCAGGGAAGGGTGAATGCAGTTTATAATTATCGATGCAGACCAATGTATTGAATGCTTTTTAGTGCTTCCATGTGCCTCAATGGTCATATTTGGTGATGCCTCATAGCGTGAGTCCTCTTTGAAGAGAAAGGGTGGATTTCGTAGAACCCTCCCAGAATCACGGTTTTTATAGGAGTGCGCTCTCCTATTAGGGAGTTATAATTATTATATTCGGAGGGGACTATTCGTCATTCATCTTTCCATTTTAAATATCTTGTTTGAGGTGAAAAGGTGATGCCTATACATTGTATAATACTTTATTTGGGTAGATGGTGACATGAGGGATTATTTTAATGTCAAAGTATGTGGCGGTTGTTGGTGTTGCGTCGATTGTTGTGTGGATGTGTGCAACACCCAAGGGACAAGATCCATTCAAGAGTATTCGATACCTAACTGTGAGGTAGGAGATGCTTTAAACATCAAGGCTCCAGCCATAGGCCTTAGATTGAAGCTAACATGTGGTCAAGAATCCTAATATTTATGGGACCCCGGCATTGTTTCTATCATCGCGGATGAATTTCAAAGTAGTTTAAATTTTTTTTCTATGGTTGTTCTGTTTTGAATGAACCGTCTGGTTGCATAAGGTTTCCATGACTATGTGGAGGCATGTTCGTCTTATTTCCTTAATGTATTGGGTGTTTCGTCCCTTCTGATGTAGTTGCTTATAGTGGTCCTTGGGAGCCTATTGGGTAAATCAGTACCAAATTTGAATGATTCTCATCCTGAGATGTGGATATGGTGGTCGGGTCTCAGGTCATGGTTTTGATGCCCCGGTGGTCAGGCCCCTCCCTGTCCCTGGTGGTGGGGTGTTTGGTCACCATCGGGATGTTTCCATGCTTTTGTATCCTCTTTTATTTCTAATTGTGGGGAGACCTATGATGGGTCTCGCACAATTCTCTCTGGAATGAAACAATTTGGTCATCTTTTTTCTAGTGGGGAGTCTTCTTGGGCCTCCTTGTGTCGCTTTTTTAGTCTCTCTTTGGGATTTGATAGGTTCTTAATGGTGGGGTACCCTTCGAGCTTCTCTATAATGGCCTTTTGGTCCTGTTTCAAAAGGTTACTTGGTAGAAGGTTATAAGAGTGTTCTTGGAATGTGGTTTGATCTTGTTTGTTTATTCCAAGAAAATGGTGGGGTTTTCGATCTATGGTACTTGAGGTGTTTTGGGTTGTGATGTTTTATCTTACTTGTGTGAGAGTTCTTAACCTTGATAAATCAACTAGGGGTGTTCTAGCTCTTTGGGGAAGGCGACACATATCAGAAAATCTTTTTATGAGTTTCTCAAAGATGTCTTGTGTCACTTTCTATAAGCAAGATGCTTTTCCTCTTTCTTCTATTTGATTGCGGGGATACACTTTGAACATTAGTAGGGTATCCATTTCTTCTTTGAGTCTCAACCTTAGTTGTGGCTTTCCAGGGATGGAAAGCTTCCTGGTGGGGAGAATGGTCACACATGGTCTTGGGGCTACCTCATGTTTCTAATTAGTAATTTTATCTTATAATTTTATCTGCTTATATTTTTTTCTTTTTATATGAAACGGGGGCCGAGCCGGACTGGGGTTGTGCATTTTTCTGCTAATAAATAAGTGGTTAGGCCTTGATAGTGTTCGACGCGCCACTCTCAATGTCAGACATCCTTGCTCGGTTCCCCGCATGCCTACCTAGCGTGTAACTAATTAAATAAAATGAAATAGTAAAAATAAAATAAAATCAAGTGAATAATAAAGTCAAAAAAAATTAATGAAGAGAAATATAATTAACATAATGAATTTTTTTAATAGAAAGAATAATAATAATATTTGTGGATATTATTAATTATTATTGAGTCCTATTATTAATATTATTAATATTAGTGATGATGATTAAGTTATTTTATCTCTTATTATTATTATTATTATTTTGGTTATAGTTTATTATTTATATTATTAATATTTTCATTATTATCTTTTCCTTTCTTTTATTTTGTTTGTTTTTATTTAGTTTATTAGGATTTATATTATATTTTTATTATTATAATTATTACTATTTGTGGAACTTATTTATATTTATATTTTTCATTTTTTCTATTTTTTTTCTTAGGGCCCGTTCTTCCTCCTGCCATGCTCGTTGAAGTCCGCCGCCCCTACCTCCCTCTCGTCTTCTTCGTCGGACCCCTCCCGGGTTTTTGACAGCACCACACCTGCGGGATCGTCTACCCTATCCAGTGAAGTCCGCCGACCCTTCTCCACATCACCCTGTCATGCATTCCCCTCACCCCACCTAATAGGCCCCTCTCCTCCCGTCCGACATGTTTCACGGCACCCCGGCTTGCACGAACACCCCCATCTCCTAATTGTGTAGCTCTCCAGACCGCCAGCGACCCTATCTTTTGGCCAGCGTTGTATGACCTCTTATACCCATAGAAACTTACCATTCTGCACCGCTGAACTGACCTCGCACCATTCCCCCTTACTTCTCTAGCCAGGCCCACCGTCACACCACCTTTCTCCCCTCGAACACCTGCTACACCACCCCCAGCCTCCCTTTTTGGTGCAACCTCTTGTGTATTTCCTCCTTCTATGCTATCAACCCCCTCCGGTTGGGTCTTGTCTTTCATTTTTTTCTTTTATTTTCTTTGATTTCTTGGCCATTATTTAGAGGTAAAGTCACATTAGTGGTAAATTTTTAATTATTGTTTGGTTCGAATTAATGTTTAAGGTTCTATTGGGATTTTCTGGGGTGAAAATTGGGTACAATTCGAGTTCGGCACCAAAGATTTAGAATCCTCTTGGTTCACCGGTAGGTGGTTCCCCATATAACTATTGTTTTATATATTAATTTTCATGTCCGATTAATTTATCATGGTATTCCTTCTATTATTTGGGTGAGAACATAGTTTTCAAAAGAATTTAACAAGCATTGATTTATTTTATAGAATGTTTGTTGAGTTCTTAGTGTGTTTCTATAAAATTTCATTTTTAGTAATTCGATTGTGTTATATGAGTTGCACAATATCTTTATTTAACATTTGAGGAGTTGTGAATTGAATTATGATGTGGTGAAAATGTTCATTTTGTAATAAGGCGAGTTTTTGTCAGAGTTTTTTGGGTGAAAAAACATGTGACATTGCTTGGAATTTTTTAATAGAATTTTTTATGGTTTATTAAATGGTATAGAAATTAAAAACATGTTTAAAAAACTGTCCTTGGGTGAACATCATTCCAAAATGAACATTTTTTTCATTTATTTATGAGAATAATGTTTACGCCATATCAGTTTGATTTTTCTATGAAAAACCTGTGTCGAGCTATTTCCTATTTTATAAACTAGGTTGTTAATTCTTTGAAACAGTTTCATAAGCTCTTAGGTTTGGCTTATTAAATTGTGTACTTTGTACAAGGGATTCTTACATATGGTGTAAGGTTTTTAATCAAAATATTTGGGTGGTGCAGGTTGAAATTTAAATTTTATATCAGTTCGTGTGATGTGTGACTATTAATTGAGTTTATAAATGGGTACTTTAGTTTGTGCAAAGCCATCTGAAACCCTTTCTCTTTTTCTTTACAGTTTTTTATGGTTTATTTAATTATTAAATTCGTGTGAAATGTGTTTGAAAAATATTTTATTATGCGCCTTATTTTCAAAATGGTTCTTATGTGTGTAATTGGAGATTCGTTTAATGGTGATTGTCTTTTAAATTTTCTAGATGGTTTAGTTGAGTATGTATCCTATACTAATTATGTTTTGAAAAGTGTTTGTCGTGTGTATTGATTTAAAATCAGCCTTGGTTGTGAAATTGTGAAATTGTGTGCTTAAATACACTATTTGGATTTTATGCATTAGTGTGACATGTGACACACACTCGAGACTTGTTTGATTACAAACCGGGAAGCCCATGTAGCTAGGAGAATAGACTAGACTAGTGGGCTAGTGTTCCAGAGGTGACTCGTCCAGTTTCACTGGCAGGTATAATGATTGCAACACAAAATAACCATATGTTTTTTTAGAGTCATGGCCTTTGAAGCGACGTTTTCATAGGGTTGTGGCCTTCAAAGCCACATTTTCTGAGGTACGTGGCCCTCTAAGACACATTTTCTGAGGGTCCTGGACTTCTCACCCACGTTTCATAGAGACACGAGTATTTAGGGGCCCGAGACATCTAACACCCATGAGGCCCCTCCCACATTAGTTCCTATTGGTTATTTTATGCTCTTCAGTGTGACACATTGGTTATTTTAAAAAAAATTAAGTGTGTGTTTGTGTTTTAATATAATTTTTCCATTTGAAATTGTTATCTTTTATCTTGTTTTATTTAATCCTTGGAAATCATTTACTTCTTTGATTTATTTAGTATTAAAAATATATTTTTCATTTAATTATTATTCATGGAACATCTTTTTATTTGTTGATGTCCTACTGGCCCTTGGTCTCACACCATACATAAACCCTTGGTTGTATGCAGACATTGTTTATTTCATGTTCCTGGTTGTGACATCATGCTTAGTGATGGTGGTTCTGGCTGTTGTTGGTCTTCACGTGTAGGTTGGTGTTGGTAGCATGGGAATGCGTCTTCTCGGGAAGCTTAGAGGTTGTTATCAGAGTTTAGTTTTCTGTCCTTATTGTTATTCACTAGGGGTTTTTAGTTGAATGGTAGACTTAAACTTGTTTATGGTTTAATGGCATGTTTAGTTGTCTGTTTCTAGTCTCAGTTTATTTATCTTGTTAGTTGTTTTTCAGTCTCTTGTTTCGATAAAATCATTACAACATATTATTTCGATACTCGGGCACTTGTTCTAGCCCGTGGGGATTGGGAACGCCCTTTGGGCCATTCCGCAGACCGGGTTGGCCACTGGGATGGATGGTGACCCGACCTTGTGCGTGACAATATAGATCCCAGTTATTATGAATAACATATAGTTCCATTATTTCTAGAATCATATCAATGTAATATATAAAAAATTTATTCATTTTTACATTTATATATTCATTCTTTAATGATTAATATGTAAAATAAATCTCATCGAATTGTAGAGATGATATTACATTACTATACACATGTGATGATACCATTTATGAAAAGGTGAAGAGGTTATGAAGACAATGGTATATTAATTTCCAAAATTAATATAATTTTATAATTATACCATTCGAAATAATTTTCTAAGGAAAAACAGATTACATAATGGCATGGAGATGATCAACCATACATATGCAAACTTAGTGATTTTGATTTTAGTTAGATAGATAAATATTCAAAAATTGTTTTAACATAACTATAATTAAATAAAATCATATATATGATAATTTAATTATTAATTTATAATGGAAACAAAACATGAAGAGGATGAAGAATAAGAAATAAAGTTGAATGAGTCGGTAAAGACGATTACCACTTCATTGGAGAACCTCTTTAGGTCACTTCTTAATGAAAATAGTTTTGGTCTTTTGAGAAATCCAAAACTAGACGGATGTACATTGGGATTTTTAAAATATAATTTTTAGCGAATGGTTGATCTTGAGGACTCAATGTGATGTGAAGAAGGGAGGTAAGAGGTAACCTTTTATAATTTAGGTATGGAGCACTTTGGAACTTTATAAAACAGTAAACTATAATAAAATAAATATCAACAAAAATATATAAAAACATCCATGAAATAAATTATAATACGATATAAGGTTAAAATATAATCAAAAAAATATATTTTATAAATTTTTTTGTATTATTTTAAGCAAGTATATTTTTGGTGAACCCTTAGTTAACATATTTCAATTTTTGATAAGTTAAAAAAAAATTCAGTATTAAAATGAATTTTTTTACTCAATGAAGTAAATTAGAAAACACATAAAAAATTTATTAAAATTTAGACCATATTATAATATTTCATGTATTTTTTAAAATTATTTACTATTTATGAATAATATAATAACTAATTATTGTTATAAAATATAATTAGTGTGAATTTGACACTATTAAATTAATTTGGCTACAAATTAATCAAGGCAACGATTAAATTATACAATGATACTTCAAAGCCTCTATAAAATTTTATTGGATATATAAAATTCATGTCACCTATAAAATTGTACTTATTTATCAAAATTTATATTTTTAAAATCAACTATTTTATATTTCTCTTACATAAATTTTTTTTATATTAGAATAGAACAAGGATTTAATGAAATCATATTATTTATAAATAATAAATATTAATTTTTATAATGAAAACAAATACTTTATGAATAAATACAATTTTATTTTCATTAATATCTTGATTTTTTCCATATATGAACATATAGAAGATATCAAATATGATAGGGTGACATTTTAAAACTACATTTGTTTTTAAAAAACAATCTATGTCATTTTCATGGGGAAGTTTCAATTAAATAATTAATGTTTTATCCTGAGTTGCTAAGGGTCCAATTAATTTCATTTAATAAATAATTTTCATTTGGTTTATTAATTATATAGTATTCCTCATTTTATTTTTAACCTATATTACCCAATTTACCTTTTACCATGGTAACAAAATTTATCATGTCTGCTATATATATTTTCCAATAATAAAAGAGACTTATTCAACCAATTTAGACCCTTGGAATATAAATTATTTTTCTATTTTTTAAAATAAAAAACATAGAAGTGGAATAATTTATTTTAAAATGAAGCTGGTTAAACACCATAACTTGTTTTCATCAAAATGCCATTTCAAAACATAAAATGTTTTTATTATAATTTCAAGGATAAAATACATTAAAAAATAATTTGAATAAAATGAACTAATCAACATTTAAAACATATAAAAAATATAATTTTACCTTGTAAATTATTTAATTTAAAATAATAACATCATGAAAAGTCATAATTTTTAGTATTAATAAAAAGATGCAACATTACAAAAAATTAACCATTTGATAATTTGGACACTATATTTTTAAAAATTAAATCAAATACAATTTATAAAATCTAATAAATTTACTTCCAAAACATATTTTCCATTAAATGGTTTCAAATATATCTGCGGAAAAATAAAGCTTTTTGTCCATGAAATTTTATTTTTTTTATCATATTTCTATAAAATATGTTAAATGACTATTAAAAAATATTATTGAATATATATATATATATATCATGATCTAGTTAATACAGTTTATCATCAATAATTTAATGTCAATGTTATAATAGTATTGTTAAAATTATGTTTCATTGAAACTAAATATTTTGTTTAATGCAAGCTAAGCCACTAGTTCCTATATAATGACCATAGCATGGTGTTTCAGAAAATGTAATCTATAATATTATAAAAATAAATATTTCATCAAAATATAAATCTATAATATTGTTTCACCTTAAATTCATTTCACACACTAAATTCCTTTAGGTTATCAAAAGATTAATAAATGAAATTTTTTTTTCGTAGAAACCCACATCATAAAAAAGAATAACAAAACTCATTTTAAAATGGTAAAGATGGAATCATAATGGTTACCAAATGAATATAATATCTTCAGTTCAAAAAGTTTTTCTAAATGAAAATTTGGTGTTTTTGTGGTGTGTCCTTGTGTTTTAAAAGGGTTGGATGTGAGGAGTTTTGATCTGAGAATCCTTTTTGGCTGATTTATGTCTTGAGTGTGAATTTTTATTTATAAGTTGGTATGAAAGTGTGTGGTATGTTAATTATTTTGAAAGGTGCTTCAGGAATCCCATCCAGTCGTTCCCCCTGCACTTTTAGTGTTTTCTTGTTGTATGTATTGGCCGTTAGACTAGTTTGGTTCGGTCCATGGTTTTATTTCTTCACTAGTGCATGCCCCCCCCCCAAAAAAGCGTTAACTTGCGATTGTAGTGCGACGATAGGTAATTCATCGCTGGATGACCCTCTAGTTTATTAATGAAATTAATCTCCCTTTTGAATGGTAGTGCTAAGTCAATTACATTTTCTGTTTGTTCTATAGGATCCTCTCACAGCTGAATGACTGACGCGAGGGAAATTCATAGGAGTTTTGTTATCTATGAGTTATCTGAGCCGTTGGGTACGATGTTTGACACCGTTGTGTGAGATGGATTCCCCCTAGAAACTATTGAAGGAATTCTAGCATGGAAGGGTGAATGAAATTTAGAATTATTGATGTAGATATATGTCTTGAATGGTTTTTAGTTCTTCCATCAGCCTCAATGGTCATATTTGGTGATGCCTCGTAGCATGAGTCCTCTTTGAAGAGGAAGGGTGGATTTTGTAGAACCCTCCCAGAATCACTGTTTTTATAGGAGTGCGCTCTCCTCTTATGGAGTTCTAATTATTCTATTCGGAGGGGACTATTATTCGTGCATCTTTCCATTTTAAATATCATGTTTAAGGTAAATAGGGGATGACTGTGCATTGTATAATCCCTTGTTTTGGTATATGGTGACATGAGGGTGTATTTGAATGTCAAACTATGTGGCGGTTGTTGGTGTTTCCTCGATTGTTGTGTGGATGTGTGCAACACCCAAGGGAGAAGATCCATTCAAGAGTCTTTGATACCTAACTGTGAGGTAGGAGATGCTTCAAATATCAAGGATCCAGCCATAGGCCTTTGAGTGAAGCTAGTGCGTGGTCAAGAACCCTGATATTTATGGGACTCCGGCTTTGTTTCTATCATTGGCGATGAATTTCAAAGCAGTTTAAATTTTTTTCTATGGATGTTCTATTTTGAATGAACCGTGTAGAGACCCAAAGCATGACGTACATGGACATAACATTACTTTAGCGGAATAGTTAATACATAAAAAAACATACACACAAGGACCATAATAGTTTAGTGTCTTTGGAAACTTGGAACGTAATATTCTATTCGTGGTGAATGATCTTCAACATCTCCCATAAAGATCTTTCCCTTTTTTTCATACCTAAAACCTTTCTTTATATCCTGGGGAAAGGAAAACATAAAAAGGGTGAGATCAAATGCTCAGTAAGGGTAAGCATGGAAAAAATAAAACATACCATATATATTTGAACTAAAAAACATGATCATAATGTTTAAACATCAAAATCTGGAGAAATGACATAAAACATGGAAGTACATATGGCATAGATCGTAAAGAAACATTAAGAATGAAAAAATATCATGGGAATAAAACATTTAATTGTGGCATCCATTAAGCACATGTAATGATTTCCATAGTATCCAAGGCATTGGTACAAAGACCATCTAAGTGGACAAAGTCCCTTTCTCAATCGTGTTCACTTCTCGTTTTAGTCCTATTTTACTGAACCGATTTAACCTGCTGTTCCAGCCATGTCTATCTCATCAGAAATAAATCTTTATCCAATTCATTGGAGGGATATATAGGTCCCACCCATCTCATAGTGAAATCATTCTTACTTGTGCCACAAAATAAACTTAAAACATTCATCATATCCCAAATAATAAAATGGGTTTCATAAACCTCATCTCATCATCACATAATCTATATAAAACAAATTGACATTTCATCATAAGAAAATTGAAACCATGTAAATCATAGAAACATTATACTTGAAACATACACATATGAAATAATTTCATCTTAGATGGAAAATGGTTTTGATAAAACACTTGAAATGAATTCTTGAGGAAACTATCCTTTCTTCTTCAAAATCAATTTCTTTTCACAAAAATTCATGCAATTTTAAAAGAAAGAGATTTTTTTGAAAATAGTCATGAAATATTTTGGAGGAAGCTTCAGGAAAATAAGGCTTTCTAAAACCGTAAAAATTCGTTCGTGCCTTATAAGTTAAAAAAACATTATTTTCATACTTTTTCAAGAAAAGTCAAAAAGTACCTTGTAACATAAACAAAAGAAAGATTCCTTACATACCATATAGTAAAAGTAAAAAAATGTGTAAAAAGGACTTTAAACATACATGAAAACACTTTTATAAAACATGGAAATGGATGATAGAAATAACCCCAGTAAATACTTAAAAATATTCAATCTCGGATAAAAATGATATTTGAAAAATTATCCCTTACATTAGGTCTGATATGCTTTGTACGTATCTGAACCTCCTGTATAATGATTTAAATAATGTTATTGACTTATTACGGAATCTTATAAATTTTTATGATATCATATATGGTTCACTTATGACTTTATATTACCTGTTCTTTTGTAAATTCCATGATAAAGAGCGTTTTGGGTAAAATCGTTTCCTTTGTCATCCGTGTTTTGAATTGTAATTATTCATATGATTACTTAGATCATTATTACATACATCCATAATGTAAAAAATTATTTATATATAATATATATTCAGAATATACATATATGTAATATATCTATAAATGGAAAGAAATAAACCGTTCATGGAGACGGTAGGCCGTACGTACGCATGAACGTTGTTTTCGTTTCCTCGTTTAATTGAATGGAATTAATTGGATGACATACAAAAATATATATAGATAAATCTAGTATCATTATTATGTCATATATTTCATGATTACTTATTATATATACTTTATAATCATTTATGAATGGTTAATCATTGAGAATGAATCTCATCGCGTCGTGGAGGCGGTATTCCGTACGTACGCACAAACGATGATATCGTTCCCATGATCGTGGAATTTTATTGGAGTGTATGTATACTATTACAGAATCATTATCACTTTAAAATAATCATATATAGTTATTATTTATACCATTATACCCATCCAAGTAAGGTGGTGGTGGAAAATAGATTACACCACGGCGTGGAGATGGTATTCCGTACGTACGCACGCACGGTGATTTCGTTTTCTGTAGGATGGATAGATGGTGAAAGAGGGTTGTTTCATACTTATAATAACATATCCATATATGAGGGATACTGATGTTATTAATTCATAATGAAACAACCTAATAAAAATAAGTGGAAGAAGAAATAAAGGTGAAAGAATCGGTAATGGAAATTACCTCTTCTTTGAAGCGCCTCTTTGAGACCTCCTCTTAGGGCACTAAAATTGGACTTTCAAAAATACCAGGACCTCTAGGATTTTTATAGGGAAGTGGAGAAGAGAATTGGTCAGGGTTTGGACGAGCTTGAAGGCTCAAAGTGGTGTGTGGAAGAGAGGGAGGAGTGCCCTTTTATAAGGGAGGAGAGGGCCACCTTTGAAATTCTTAAATATATTAATTTATAATAAATCTAACCCCACTTAAAAACCTTAAAAAATGACTCATATTAAAATATTAGATTAGATAGGGTTTTAATCGCATCAACCAATCAAATTTATACATGTTTGGATCTTATTTTAAAGCTTATCATTTTGATTTATCCTTATTTAATCTATTTAGGTTTATTTGTGGTAATAAAATTCTAAATTTTAAATTATAACAATTAATTACTTATTTGTTTTGAATTTTACATAATTGTTACTTTATAACATTATAGACCATATAAATTTATATTTATAATTTTTAAATATTTTTGTCATTTTTAAACAATTTTATTATATGTTATTTTTATAAAATAACAATAATGTCAATTTTGACACTATTCATTTATTTGAATTTAAATAAAATATATACAGAAGATTTGTTCGAAATAAAATCTTTAATAGATTAATAAAAGGTCATATGTATCCATAAAAGTTGTAGAGAACATTAAATAGTTCATATAATAATTATTTTGTTATTTTTAAAACCATTTATTTGGTTTATCACTTAATAAAATAATTACTACAGCATTGTTGTATAATTATTTAATATACTTATATGTTGCATAAAAATTAAAAATAAAATCCTATGATTAATATAAATATATTAACATTCGCAATAAAACTTTTACTCGAATTTATCATCTTAAAATCACAATAGTTAAATAGTTATATTTTTTAAATTATGAAGGTGACAACTTTGGCATCATTTAAAATAAAATAATATAAGTCTCATAATTGCTTGTATAAGAGTCCAAATGGTCAAATATTCTACCATGTGATTATTATAGTTTACATCTACATGACCAATAACTTTTGGTCAGAGGTTTGGGCCTTTTATGGTCACTATTAGTTTAATAAAAACTATATTCTTGATTTTTCACTAGATAAATAATTTCTGCATCACTATTGTGTCACAATTAATGATAATTATTTAATCCCAAATAATTCTAAACAAATTCTCATGATGTAGATAATTTTGTTATATTTTTGTATACTATTAATGTTCGAAGTTTCATGAAGTTTATCACTAAGATGAAATTATTATACTTATAGTATTTAAGAGAGTGACATGTTGTGACATTCTTTGGTTTTAATAATAATTAAATTCTTTTCATGGAAAAAAGTCCATTAAATGAATCTAATCAGACCCTTAGGTGATATGGGTCTACTTTTAGTCATCCAATAGGATTTTTCCAAGTGTTAGGGTAATTTTATAATCTTATATTTACCCTTAATTACCCGATTTACCTTTAACTATTGTAAATAAAATTTACCGTAGTTACTATTCACAATGCCCAAAAATAAAAAGTAGCTTATTAAAATAATTTGGACCCACTGATTCCAAATATGGAATCCATTTTTCCTAATACAATACACAAAAGTTGCAGAAATTAAATTAATATTAATCTCGTTGTCGAAAGAAAACGAGTTTTTCTTTAAAACATTGCAAAAGATTGAATTGATTTAACCTACGAATTCAAGGTAAAATCAATGATAATGACATAAATTATATTAAATGGTAAAAATATATTCTATTTATACTTTAAAACCATTCAATATTATAATTTAACCACATATGATATTACGATGAAAATAGTTGTTTTTAATTAAAATATAGTGTGTTTTTAGTATTCATTAAAATATGAAAGTCATCAGAATAAAATGAAAAATTCATACAAAGTAATTTTTTATATCTTGATTCCAAAGAATAATTTTATTTTGTCAAATGGAACTTATAATCCTTTCAAAAACTATATTTAATGTGGGTGCGCCATCAAAAGGCGGAAAAACTGTATTTTTTTGAAAAATACTTATTTTACGCGAAAAATTTATTTTTTTTTCTTATAACATGTTCTAGAAAATGTGTAAGATGAATAATAATATTATAAAATTAAAAATTTAGTTAATACTATTCATAACGGCTAGTTCATAATAATATTATAATAATATATCGTTGTTTAGTAACACCCGGTATTGCGTACAACACACGCTATCGAGGAAGGTGTCGATTGCGTGTAATGCAAGACAAGTCAGGGTTGTGTGTTGTGCAAAAATCCTTCGTTGTTTCGTAAAAAAGAATCCAACCATATTTCATTTATACATTGAATATATATATATATATACTCAATGTTTCATAGAATAACTATTATCAAAATTGTGTGTAACACGATCCAAGAATAGTGATGCGTATACTGCAAGCTAATACGGTGTTGCGTATAGCGCAAGGTAATCTTGGTTTAGCATACAAAACAATACATTAATGAAATTAAAAGAATATTTTTCCTAAAATCTTGGGGTGTTACATTCTACCCCGCTTAAAATGAATTTCTCCCTCGAAATTCGTCGGGGTTATAAATGGTTTACTACTTTAATGATTGTATAATAGAAACCCATATCATAAAAAAGGAATACCAAAATAAGGATTTTAAAAACAAAAGTACGAAATATAACGGTTACCCAAATTAACTCATCACGGGGTTTCCGCATAGGAGAACATAGGTGAAAATATGGATATAGAAGAAAAATCTAACCATCATGTTCTGATGGAGAGTGGTAGAGAACATGGACATGAAAAAGCCAACAATCACAAAGCTATTGATTTGTAATGATCAATGGTACCATCTGATTAATCGGATATAAGGGAACTATGACAAAATTTTTGGTTATAAAGATCATTTCCCTAAAGTTGATGGATTAAAAGAAATACTTACATGATTTTGGTACAATTTCACTGTTGTTCGTGCTATGAACAATTTCCACTTCATCTCTTAAAGAAATGAAGTTGAATTTGTTATTCATGAAGTGATAATAGATCATGTGATAGAATGATGGGTCATTCCATCTGTTTCAAAAAAAGGATAGAAAAAGTTATGAAATATACATAAGTCCATATATGGTGAGGTTAATCGTATGTGATTCCAAAAATGAACTTATACTTCATATATCATACCGCGTAATAAAATAAAACTAGTTTCTACTAACCGGGGACTTACTGTAGGCCAGTGGTAGGTGATAAAGGCCAGTCACACTTCAGTTGTGGGTTTGATTCCCACAGCCTTGTCCCACGTGATGGGTTGTCGCCCGTCCTGCAGGTTGTCATTTTTCTAAAGCTATATTACTTTAACATCCCATCAATAATATCGAAAAAAGTTATATCCTAACTTATATCCAACATAATCCATTCTAATATTTAGGCTTATCTAAAATAATTCGGTCCAAGGTCATAGTATAAAGAAAATGATTACTTGAAATGCCACATAAAAATCATGTTAATGCCATCATTCATCCCCCATATATCATAAGATATATCTTGTTGGTCAAATTACAAACATGTCAATACCTTAATTATGTATTCTCTTGAAGAATGAATACCCATTAATTGAACCATAGTGAAAACATGAATGCAATCAAAAGTTAACTCTTTCCACATACCAAAATCCAAAAATTCTATATACTCAAACCATGATATAACCTTCTCCTTATATCAGTCATGAGCTCATGAATACAGTCAAACATTTCATTTTCTCATTTTCCTTTCATTATGCACATATCATCTTTTTTTTCCAAAAATATCTCAATCACATTCTATAGTTACCGGTACCATTGAAAACCATGATAGACCAATACATAAATATTCCAATATTCCATGATACTATATACAACATTATTTTGGAATTCCATTACATAAACATTTAATCATTACACCACATCGTTGTCATATTCAACATCGCCAATAGTGATCGCATGTAACTTCCCTTTTGTCCTTTGCCTTAAGTGGTTTCTCATGTCGATCATCACTAACCCTTGGATTAGGGCATTTATTAGCATAATTCCCCATTTCCTTGCACTTGAAGCATTGAAGTGTTGGTGGTGTGTTCTCTGTAGTCTTTTCATTATTCACATCATTAGAAACCCTTTTTCAATTACTTCGACACTCATCTGCTCGATGACATTCTTTTCCACACTTAAAACATTTTCTAGTCCCTTTAAGACAATCTCCACCATGATTATTTCCACACTCTGAGCATAAGGAAACATTCATCTTCTTTTCACCATTATTCTGTGATTTCTCCTTGAACTCCATCTTTTGTTTCTTGTCAAAACTATGAGATGGATAAGTAACAACAACTTCTATTTCTACCTTGATAGCACAACGCACAATTTCTTCATAGCTACTGAAGTCTCTTATAGCTAATGCCCTTTCGAAGATTTGGTTTTAAGACACTGAATAATCGATCAACTTTACTTTCAGGTTGGATGATAAATCCAGATGCATACCTGGCAAGCCTTGTAAAATTCGCTTCGTATATCTCAACAGATTCATCATCATTTTGCATTATTTCATGAAACTCCTTCTCTATATTTGTTCGAAGAATATGAGGGAAATACTTATTGAAAAATAAGTTCTTGAACTCGTCCCATTCCATTGACTCAATTTCATCTCTTGGCCTTTTATTATTGATAAGATTCCACCATTTATCAGCTTCACCTTCCAAACGATATACTTCTATGATGACTTTATCATGTTCAGAACATTGAAGAACTGAAAATATATTTTCAGTAGTACTGATCCATTATTCAGCAACAAGTGGATCAGAAGACCCACTGAAAGAAGGTGGACGTTGCCTCATGAAGGACTCAATAGAATATTGTTCCCTTCTCTGCTCATTTGGAAGTCCAGAATGATTCATAGCTTGTGTAAGTATAGCAATAAGATTTTTCACTCCATCTCCCATAACATTTGTTTGTTCACGAGGACAATCATTTCATTTTCCATTACATTGATCAACACGGTTCCTTCAGGTTCCAGCCATCGTCTAAAACCCAAAAAGAATAGTGTGAGAGGAAAAAATCACCCTAGGGAAAACAACAAAATAAAGGGGGAGTACCATCAATATCTAACATCTTTGGTTACCGTAATTCTAGTACTATAACCTATGCTTAACCTTAGGAACATCACTAGACATACCTTATAAATATCTCTAGGGATCTTACTAAAGTTCTCGCATCCTAGTTTCCAAAGGTTAACTAAACCTTTCCTCTAATACCAACTGTAGAGACCCAAAGCTTGACGTACATGGACATAACATTACTTTAGCGGAGTACTTAATACATATCAAAAACAGACACACAAGGATCGTAATAGTTTAGTGTCTTTGGAAACTTGGAACGTAATCTTCTAATCGTGGTGAAAGATCTTCAATATCTCCCATAAAGATATTTCCCTTTTTTTCTTACCTAAAACCTTTCTTTATATAGTGGGGAAAAGAAAACATAAAAAGGGTTAGATCAAATGCTCAGTAAGGGTAAGCATGGATAAAATAAAACATACCATATACATTTGAACTTAAAAACATGAACATAATGTTTAAACATCAAAAGCTTGAGAAATGACATAAAACATGGAAGTACATAAGGCATAGATCACAAAGAAACATTAAGAATGGAAAAATAGCATGGGAATGAACCATTTAATTGTGTCATCCATTAAGAACATGTAATGATTTCCATAGTAGCCAAGGCATTGCTGCCAAGACCATCTTAGTGGACAAAGTCCCTTTCTGAACTGAGTTCACTTCTCATTTCAGTCCTGTTTTACTGAACCGGTTTAACTTGCCGTTCCAGCCATGTCTATCTCATGAGATATAAATCTTTACCCAATTCATTGGAGGAAGATATAGGTCCCACCCATCTCATAGTGAAATCAATCTTACTTGTGCCACAAAATAAAATTAAAACATTCATCACAACCCAAAGAATAAAATGGGTTTCATAAACATCATCCCATCGTCACATAATCCATATAAAACAAATGGATATTTCATCAACAGAAAATTGAAACCATGAAAATCATAGATACATTATACTTGAAACATACACATATGAAATAATTTCATCTTAGATGGAAAATGGTTTTGATAAAACACTTGAAATGAATTCTTGAGGAAAATATCCTTTCTTCTTCAAAATCAATTTCTTTTCACAAAACATCATGCAATTTTAAATGAAAGATATTTTGTTGAAAATAGTCATGAAATATTTTGGAGGAAGCTTCATGAAAAGAAGGGTTTATAAAACCGTAAAAAGTCGTTCTTGTCGTATAAGTTAAAAAAATATTCTTTTCATACTTTTGCCGGAAAACTCAAAAAGTACCTCGTAACGTAAAAAAAAGAAAGATTCCTTACATACCATGTAGTAAAAGTCAAAAATGGGTAAAAAGGAATTTAAACATACATGAAAACACTTTTATGAAACATGGACATGGATGTTAGAAATAACCCCAGTAAATACTTACAAATATGCAATCTCAGATAAAAATGAGGCTTGGAAAATTATCCCTTACCTTAGGTCCGATATGTTTCGTACGTATCCGAACCTCCTGTATAATGATTTAAATAATGTTATTGACTTATTGAAGAATCATATTAATTGTTATGATATCATATATGGTTCACTTATGACTTTATATTACCTGTTCTTTTGTAAATTCCATGATAAAGAGCGTTTTGGGTAAAATCGTTTCATTTGTCGTCCGTGTTTTGACTTGTAATTATTAATATGATTACTTAGATCATGATTAATTACATCCAAAATGTAAAACATGATTTATATATAATATATATTCAGAATATACATATATTTAATAGATCGATAAATGGAAAGAAATACACCGTTCATGGAGACGGTAGGCCGTACGTACGCATGAACGTTGTTTTCGTTTCCTCATTGAATTGAATGGAATTAATTGGATGACATACATAAATATATAAAAATAAATCCAGTATCATTATTATGTCATATATTTCATGATTACTTATTATATATACTTTATAATCATTTATGAATGGTTAATCATTGAGAATGAATCTCATCGCGTCGTGGAGACGGTATTCCGTACGCACGCACGAACGATGATATCGTTCCTATGATCGTGGAATTTTATTGGAGTGTTTGTATACTATTACATAATCATTATCACTTTACAATAATCATATATAGTTATTATTTATACCATTATACCCATCCAAGTAAGTTGGTGGTGGAAAATAGATTACACCTAGGCGTGGAGACGGTATTCCGTACGTACGCACGCGCGGTGATTTCGTTTTCCGTAGGATGGATAGATGGTGAAATAGGGTTGTTTCATACTTATAATAACATATAAGTATATTAGTGATACTTATGTTATTACTTAATAATGAATCAACCTAATAAGAAGAAGTGTAAGAAGAAATAAAGGTGAAAGAATCGGTAACGGAAATTACCTCTTCTTTGAAGCGCCTCTTTGAGACCTCCACTTGGGGAACTAAAATTGGTGTTTGAAAAATACCAGGTCCTATAGGATGTTTATAGGGAAGTGGAGAAGAGAATTGGGCAGGGTTTGTCCGAGCATGAAGGCTCAATGTGGTGTGTGGAAGAGAGGGAGGAGGTGCCCTTTTACAAGGGAGGAGCGGGGCACCTTTGAAATTCTTAAAGATATTAATTTATAATAAATCTAACCCCACTTAAAAACATCCAAAAATGACTCATATTTTAATATTAGATGATATAGGGTTGTTATCTCATCATACAATCAAATTTAGACATGTTTGGATATTATTTTAAAACTTATCATTTTGATTTATCCTTATCTAATCTATTTAGGTTTATTTGTGGTAATAAAATTCTAAATTTTAAATTAAAACAAATAAGTACTTATTTGTTCTGAATTATCAATAATTGTTTACTTTATAACATTTTAGACCATATAAATTTAAATTTATAATTTTTTAATATTTTTGTGATTTTTGAACAATTTTATAATATGTTATTTTTATAAAATAACAATAATGTCAATTTTGACACTATTCAATTATTTGAATTTAAATAAAATATATACAGAAGATATGTTAGAAATAAAAGATTTAATAGATTCATAAAAGGTCATATGTATCCAGAAAATTAGTGGAGAACATTAAATAGTTCATATAATATTTATTTTATTATTTTTATTACCATTTATTTGGTTTATCTCTTAATAAAATAATTACTACAACATTGTTGTATAATTATTTAATTTACTTATATGTTGTATAAAAATTTAAAATAAAATCCTATGATGAAGATAAATCTATTAACGTTCACAATAATACTTTTACTTGAATTTATCATCTTAAAAGCACAATAGTTAAATTGTTATATTTATTAAATTATGAAGGTGACAACTTTGGCATCATTTAAAATAAAATAATATAAGTCTCATAATTGCTTTTATAAGACTCCAAAT
This sequence comes from Viscum album, assembly GCA_963277665.1. Classification (NCBI taxonomy): domain Eukaryota; kingdom Viridiplantae; phylum Streptophyta; class Magnoliopsida; order Santalales; family Viscaceae; genus Viscum; species Viscum album. The sequence goes on along the minus strand of OY728148.1, from coordinate 488,101,890 downwards.
GGTCAAATATTCTACCATTGGATGATTATAGTATAAATATACATGACCAATAACTTTTGGTCAGTTGTTTGGGCCTTTTATGGTCACTATTAGTTTAATAAAAACTATATTCTTGATTATTCACTAGATAAATAATTTCTGTATCACTATTGTGTCAAAATTCATGATAATTATTTAATCCCAAAAAATTATAAATAAATTCTCATGATGTATATAATTTTGTTAGCTTTATGTAGACTATTAATGTTCTAAGATTCATGAAGTTTATCACTAATATAAAATTATTATATTTATATTATTTAAGAGAGTGACATGTTGTCACTTTCATTGGTTTTAATAATAATTAAATTACTTTCATAGAAAAAAGTCAATTAAATGAATCTAATCCGACCCTTAGGTGATATGGGTTGACGTTTAGTCATAAAATAGGATTTTTCGAAGTGTTAGGATAATTTTATAATCTTATATTTACCCTTAATTACCTGATTTACCTTTAACTATAGTAAATAAAATGTACCGTAGTTACTATTCACAATGCCCAAAAATAAAAATTAGCTTATTAACATAATTTGGACCCACTGATTCCAAATATGGAATCCATTTTTCCAAATTCAATACACAAAAGTTGCATAAATTAAATTAAAATTAATCCTGTTGTCGAAAGAAAACAGGTTTTTCTTTAAAACATTGCAAAAGATTGAATTGATCTAACCTACGAATTCAAGGTAAAATCAATGCTAATGTCATAAATTATATTAAATGGTAAAAATATATTCTATATATACTTTAAAACAATTCAATATTATAATTTAACTACATAATATATTATGATGAAAAAAGTTGTTTTTAATTAAAATATAGCGTGTTTTTACTATTCATTAAAATATGAAAGTCATCAGAATAAAATGAAAAATTTATCCAAAGTAAATTTTTATTTCTTGATTCCAAAGAATAATTTTATTTTGTCAAATGGAACTTATAAACATTTCAAAAACAAGATTTAAAGTGGGTGCACCATCAAAAGGTGGCAAAATAGTATTTTTTTGAAAAATACTTATTTTACCCAAAAAATTTATTTGGTTCTTATAACATGTTCTAGAAAATTTTTAAGATGAATAATAATGTTATAAAATTCAAATTTTAGTTAATACTCTTCATAACGGCTAGTTCATAGTAATATTATAATAATATATCGTTGTTTAGTGACACCCGGTATTGCGTACAACACACGCTATCGAGGAAGGTAGCAATTGCGTGTAATGCAAGCCAAGTCAGGGTTGCGTGTTGTGCAAGAATCCTTCGTTGTTTCGTATAACAGAATCCAACCATATTTAATTTATACATTGAATATATATATATATATATATACTCAATGTTGCGTAGAATAACTATTATCAAAATTATGTGTAACACGATCCAAGAATAGTGTTGCGTATACTGAAAGCTAATACGGTGTTGTGTATAGCGCAAGGTAATCTTGGTGTAGCATAAAACACAAGACATTAATGAAATTAAAAGAATATTTTTCACAAAATCTCGGGGTGTTACAAACCGTCTGGTTGCATAAGGTTTCCATGACTATGTGGAGGTCTGTTCGTCTTATTTCCTTAATGTACTGGGTGTTTTGACCCACCAGATGTAGTTATCTATAGTCGTCCTTGGGAGTCTATTGGGTAAATCAGTCCCAAATTTGATTGATGCTCATCCTGAAATGTGGATATGGTGGTCGGGTCATAGGTCGTGGTTTTGATGCCCCGGTGGTCGGGCCCCTCCATGCCCCTTAGGGTGTGGTGTTTGGTCACCATCAGGATGTTTCCAAGGTTTTGTATCCTCTTTTATTTCTAATTGTGGGGAGACCCATGATGGGTCTCACACAATTCTCTCTGGACTGAAATGAGTTGGTCATATTCTTGCTTGTGGGGAGTCTTCTCGGGCCTCCTTCTGTCGCTTTTTTAGTCTCTCTTTGAGCTTTGATAGGTTCTTAATGGTGGGGATCCCCTTTAAGCTTCTCTATGATGGACTTTTGGTCCTGTTTCAAAAGGTTACTGGGTAGAAGGTTATAAGAGTGTTCTTGGAATGTGGTTTGATCTTTTTTGTTTATTCCAGGAAAATGGTGGGGTTTTCGATCTATGGTACTTGAGGTGTTTCGGGTTGTGATGTTTTCTCTTGCTTGTGTGAGAGTTCTTAACCTTGATAAATCAATTAGAGATGTTCTAGCTCATTGGGGCAGGCGACACATACCAGAAAAACTTTTTATGAGTTTCTCAAAGATGTCTTCTGTCACTTTCTATAAGAAAGATGTGTTTCCTCTTTTTTCTATTTGATTTTGGGGATACACATTGAACATTAGAAGGGTATCCATTTCTTCTTTGAGTATCAACCTTAGTTGGGGCTTTCCGAGGATGGAAAGCTTCATGGTGGGGATAATTTTCACACATGGTCATGGAACTACATCATGTTTCTAATTTTTATTTTTATCTTATAATTTTATCTGCTTATATTTTTTTCTTTTTATTTGAAATGAGGGCCGAGCCGGACTGGGGTTTTGCACGTTTGCGCAGATAAATAAGTGGTTCGGCCTTGATAGTGTTCGACGCACCGCTCTCAGAGCCGGGCATCCTTGCTCGGTTCCCCTCGTGCCTACCTGGTGTGAAACTAATTAAATAAAATTAAATAGTAAAAATAAAATAAAATTAAGTGAATAATAAAGTCAAAAAAAAAAATGAAAGAAGATAAATATAATTAACATAATGAATTGTTTTAATGGAAAGAATAATAATAATATTTGGGGATATTATTAATTATTATTGAGTCCTATTATTATTATTAATATTAGTGATGATGATTAAGTTATTTTATCTCTTATTATTCTTATTATTATTATTTTGGTTATAGTTTATTATTTATATTATTAATATTTTCCTTATTATCTTTTCCTTTCTTTTATTTTGTTTGTTTTTATTTAGTTTCTTAGAATTTTTATTATTTTATTATTATTATTACAATTATTATTATTTTTTGGAACTTATTTATATTTATATTTTTCATTTTTTTTATATTTTTTTCTTAGGGCCCGTGCTTCCTACTGCCCTGCTCGTTGAAGTCTATCACCCCTACCTCCCTCGCGTCTTCTTCGTCAGACACCCTCCCTGGTTTTTGACAACACCAAACATTCGGGCTCCCCTACCTTGTCCAGTGAAGTCCGCCGACCCTTCTCCCAATCACCCTATCATGCTTTCCCCTCACCCCACCTAATAGGCCCCTCTCCTCCCGTCCGACATGTTTCGCGGCACCCCGTCTTGCACCACCAGCCCCATCTCCCAATCATGCAGCTCTCCAGACCGCCAACGTCCCTTTATTTTGGCCAGCATTGTATGACCTCTTATACCCCTAGAAACTTACCATGTTGTGCCACTGAATTGATCTCGCACCATTCCCCCTTAATTCTCTAGCTAGCACCACCGTCACACTACCTTGCTCCCCTCGAACACCTGCTGCGGCACCCACAGCCTCCCTTGTTGGTGCAACCTCTGGTGCATTTCTTCTTTCTGTGATAGCAACCCCCTCCGGTTGGGTCTTCACATTCATTTTTGTTCTTCTATTTTCCATGAGTTCTTGGCCATTCCGTAGAGGTAATGTAACTTTAGTGGTCGATTTTTAATTATTGTATGGATCGAATTGTTGTTTACGGTTCTATTTGGATTCCCTAGGGTGCAAAATGGGTGCAATTAGAGTTCGGAACCAAAGTTTTAGAATCCTCTTGGTTCACCGGTTGGTGGATCCCCATATAACTATTGATTTATAAATTAATTAGAATGTCCGATTAATTTATCATTGTATTCTGTTAATTATTTTCACGAGAACATAGTTTTCAAAAGAATTTAACAAGCATTGATTTATTTTGTTGATTGTTAGTTGAGTGCATAGTGTGTTTCTATAAAATTCCTTATTTAGTAATACAATTGTGTTATATGAGTTGCATAATATGTTTATTTACCATTTGAGGAGTTGTGAATTGAATTATGATGTGGTGAAAATGTTCATTTTGTAATAAGGGTAGTTTTTGTCTGAGTTTTTTGGGTGAAAAAACTTGTGATGTTACTTGGAATTTTTTTATTGAATTTTTTAATGGTTTATTAAATGGCATGGAAATTAAAAACATGTTTTAAAATCTGTCCTCGGGTGAAAATCATTCCAAAATGAACATTTGTTTTCATTTATTTATGAGTATAATGTTTATGCCATATCAGTTTGAATTTTCTATGAAAATCCTGTGTCGAGTTATTTACTATTTTATAAACTAAGTTGTTAATTCTTCAAAACTATTTCATAAGCTCTTAGGTTTGGCTTATTAAATTATGCAGATTGTGCAATGGATTCTTACATATGGTGTAAGGTTGTTGTCAAAATATTTGGGTGGTGCATGTTGAAATTTTAATTTTATATGAGTGCATGTGATCTGTGACTATTAAATGAGTTTAGAAATGGTTACTTTAGTTTGTGCAAAGCCATTTGACACCCTTTCTCTTTTGCTTTACAGTTTTTTATGGTTTAATTAATTATGAAATTGGTTTGAAACGTGTTTGAAAAATATTTTATTATGCGCCTTATTTTCAAAATGGTGATTATGTGTGTAATTGGTGATTCGTTTAATGGTGAGTGTCTTTTAAATTTTCCAGATGGTTTAGTTGAGTATGTATCCTATGTGAATTATGTTTTGAAAACTGTTTGTGGTGTGTATTGATTTAAAAGCAGGCTTGGTTGTGAAATTGTGATTTTGTGTGCTTAAATACACTATTTGGATTTTATGCATTAGTGTGACATGCGACACACACTTGAGACTTGTTTGATTACAAACCGGGAAGACCAAGTAGCTAAAAGAATAGACTAGACTAGTGGTCTAGTGTTCCGGAGGTGACTCGGCCGGTTTCACTGGCAGGACTATATATTTCCACAAAAACTAAACATATGAATTTTTGAGAGTCATGGCCTTTGATGTGATGTTTTCATAGGGTCGTGGCCTTCAAAACCACATTTTTTGAGGGATGTGGACCTATAAGCCACACTTTCTGATGGTTGTGGCCTTCTTACCCACATTTCTTAGAGACACGAAGATTTAGGGGCCCGTGATAGCTAACACCCATGAGGCCTCTCCCAAATTAGTTCCTATTGGTTACTTTATGCTCTTCCGCGTGACACATTGGTTATTTTTTAGAAAATAAGGGTGTGTTTGTGTTTTAATATAAATTTTCCATTTGAAATTGTTATCTTTTATCTTGTTTTCTTTAAACCTGAGAAATCATTTACTTCTTTGCTTTATTTAGTATTACAAATGTATTTTTCATCTAATAATTATTCATGGAACCTTTTTTTATTTGGTGATGTCCTACTCGGACATTGGCTCACACCATACATACACCCTTGGTTGTATGTAGGCATTGTTTATTGCATGTTCTTGGTTGTGACATCGTGCTTAGTGTTGGTGGTTCTGGCTGTTGTTGGTCTTCACGTGTAGGTTGGTGTTGGTAGCCTGGGGATGCGACTTCGTGGGATTCATGGAGGTTGGTATCAGAGTTTAGTTTTCTATCCTTGTTGTTTTTCACTAGGGGTTTTTAGTTGAATGGTAAACTTGAACTTGTTTATGGTTTAAATGCATGTTCGGTTGTCTGTTTCTAGTCTCAGTTTATTTATCTTGTTAGTTTTTTTTCAGTCTCTTGTTTCGGTAAAATCATTACCACATATTATTTCGATACTCGGGCACTTGTTCTAGCCCGTGGGGATTGGGAACGCCCTTTGGGCCCTACCGCAGACCGGGTTGGCCACCGGGATGAATGGTGACCCGACCTTGTGCGTGACAATATAGATCCCAATTATAATGAATAAGATATAGTTCTATTATTTCTAGAATTATATTAATTTAATATCTAACATATTTATTCAATATTACATTTATAAATTCATTCTTTAATGATTAATATTTACAATAAATCTCATCGAATTTTAGAGATGGTAGTACATAACTATACACAAGTGATGATAACATTTCTGGAATGGTGAAGAGGTTATGAAGACAATGGTATATTAATTTCCAAAATTAATATAATTTTTATTATTATACCATTTGAAATATTGTGATAAGGAAAAATAGATTACACTATGGCATGGTGATGATCAACCATACATACACACACTCCGTGATTTTGATTTTAGTTAGATAGATAAATATTCAAACATTTTTTTACCATAACTATAATTAAATAAAATAATAAACTTGATAATTTAATTATTAATTTATAATGGAAACAAAACATGATGAGGAAGAATAATAAGAAATAAAGTTTAATGAGTCGGTAAAGATGATTACCACTTCATTGGAGAACCTTCTTTAGGTCACTTATTAATTAAAATAGTGTTGGTCTTTTGAGAAATCCAAAACTAGACGAATGTACATTGGTATTTTTAAAATATAAATTTTTAGCGGATGGTTGAGATTGAGGACTCAATGTGATGTGAAGAAGGGAGGTAGGAGGTACCCTGTTATAATTTAGGTATGGAGCGCTTTAGAACTTTATAAAATAGTAAACTATAATAAATTAAATGTCAACAACGATACATAAAAACTTCCATGAAATAAATTATAATACGATATAAGGTTCTAACATAATCAAAAAAATATATTTTATAAATTTTTTGTATTATTTTAAACATGTATATTTTTGGTGAACCCTTAGTTAACATATTACAATTTTTGCCAAGTTAACAAATTTTTCAGTATTAAAATGATTTTTTTATTATATGAAGTAAATTAGAAGACACATGAAAAATGTATTAAAATTTAGCCCATATTATAATATTTCATGTATTTTTTAAAATGATTTATTATTTCAGAATAATATAACAATTCATTATTGTTATAAAATATAATTAGTGTGAATTTGACACTATTAAATTAATTTGGCTACAAAAAAATCAGGGCAACGATTAAATTATACAATGATACTTTAAATCCTCTATAATATTTTATTGGATATATATTATTCACGTCACCTCATAAATTGTTCTTATTTATCAAAATTTATATTTTTAAAATCATCTATTTTATATTTCTCTTACATAAATATTTTTTATATTCGAATAGAATAAGGATTTAATGAAATAATATCATTTATAAATAATAAATATAAATTTTTATAATGAAAACAATTTCTTTAAGAATAAATACAATTTTTTTTCATTAATATATTGATTTCTTCCATTTGTGAACATATAAAAGATATTAAATATGAAAGGGTGACATTTTAAAACTATATTTTTTTTAAAACAACCTATGTCATTTTCATGGAGAAGTGTCCATTAAATAATTAATTTTTTATCCTGAGGTGCTAAGGGTCCAAATAATTTTATTTAATAAATAATTTTTATTTGGTTTATTAATTATATAATATTCCTCATTTTATTTTTAACCTATATTACCCAATTCACCTTTTACCATGGTAAAAAAATTTATCATGTCTGCTATATATATTTCCAAATAATAAAGGAGTCTTATTCGACCAATTTATACCCTTTGAATATAAATTATTCTTTCATTTTTCAAAATAAAAAACATAGAAGTGGAATAATTTATTTTAAAATGAAACTGGTTAAACACCATAGTAGTTTTTCATAAAAATGCCATTTGAAAACATAAAAAGTTTTTATTCTAATTTCAAAGACAAAATCCTTTAAAAATAAATTGAATAAAATGAACTAATCAACATTTAAAACATATAAAAATATATATTTACCTTTTAATGTCTTTAATGTAAAATAAAAACTTCATGAAAAATCAGAATTTTTAGTATTAATCAAAAGATGCAACATTACAAAAAATTAACCCTTTGATAATTTGGTCACCCTATTTTAAAAAATTACATCAAATACAATTTATAAAATCTGAACAATTTACTTCAAAAACATATGTTCCATTAAATGGTTTGAAATCTATCTGCGGAAAAATAAAGCTTTTTATCCATGAAATTTTATTTTTTTTATCCTATTTCTATAAAATCTGTTAAATTACTATTAAAAAATATTATTGAATATATATATATATATGTATATCATTATATAGTTAATTTAGTTTATTATCAATAATGCAATGTCAATGTTATAATAGTCTTGTTAAAATTATGTTTCATAGTAACTCAGTGTTGTGTTTAATGCAAGCTAAGCCACTAGTTCCTATAGAATGAACATAGCATGGTGTTTCAGAAAATGTAATCTATAATATTATAAATAATATACTTCATAAAAATCTCAAGATATAATATTGTTTCCCCTTAAATGCATTTCACACACTAAATACGTTTTGGTTATAAAAAGATTAATACATGAAATATTTTTTCTTTGAAACCCACATCATAAAAAAGAATAACAAAACTCATTTTAAAATGGTAAATCTAGAATCATAATGGTTACCAAATGAATATCATATCTTCAGTTCCATATTTGATAAAATAGGCAGAATGTGAAAACATTGACATGGATGAGAAATCTAACAATCATGTTCTGCTGGAGAGTGATAGATAATATTGTTAGGAGAATGCGAACAATCACATTTCCATATATATATATATTTATGATGATATAAGAGACCATTTGATTCATCAGAAAATAACATATTCGGATAACCATTTTGGATTCAGGTTCTTTTCACCAGTGTTGAAAAATTTTATATCAACAAATACACATTTGAGTTCATTACATTCCATAATAACAATCTCATTCATTATTTTCACCTTGATCAATTTACACATAATCTCTTATTAGATGAAATGAAGGTGAATTTGTCATTCTTGAGGCATTAGTAGATCATGGGATCCATTAATGGAATAATAGGTCATTCCATCTGTCTTTAGATAACTTGAAAATAACAAAAGGTTAAAAAGAAGATATCAAATATAAATAATTTCTCATATAGATTGATAATACGTTAATATCTAAAACCTCATCCAAAACACCAATATAAAAAAATTCATTATTAATATCATATTTTTTGGAAAGAAGGTCACAAAAATTCAAAAAAAAAATATCATTTATTTATAAAACATATTAATGTAGATCTTAATTTTCATAGCCCAAAAACATGAATACCATTACAATTAATTCTCATAAAACACGTTAATGACTTGAATTAACATAAAACAATAGTGAAAAAAATTCATTCTTTAAAAAATTAATTGTTTCCAGAAACCATAAATATTATAATTTTATAAACTCAATCCATGATATCATAAAACACTTTCTTATAATATAAATTACAAGGTCATTAATTTTATATCATTTATTTAATCACAATAAAACATTTTAGTATTTTATTATCCCTACCTCATACACATATTAATGGATATATATAACATAAACATGCATTTTCAAAAAATATCACTATACCACATCATTCACTTTTCATTGATACTACTACAATTCAAAAAATTCTTTGGAATCCTTCAAAACAAAACAAATGTAGACTATTAATTATTTGTTTCATAATTCCATAATACCATATAAGTACTACTACAACATTTTTCATGAATTATTTCATATAAACAATAAACATTCCTCCACTTCATTCTCATACACCACATCACGAATAATAATCACATGGGATTTCCCAATTCCATTAGATTTAAGTAGTGTATAACAATGATCATTATCAATATCACTCAAATATGGGATCTATTTAGAATAGTTCGCAATTTCTTAACACATAAAGCATTAACTATAGACGGTACATTTTATACATCCTTTGATTCATTAGATATAATTTTCACATCACATTGATAATAAATTTCATAATGAAATTATTATCATCACATGGAACATTTACATGTCCCATTAAGACTATTTCCTATATGATTCATTCCACAATTTATTCATAATGATAATTCAATATTATTTTATCCATGGTTTTCATTTTTTTAGTTAAGGTACATATTCTTGTTCTTATTAAAACCCTGAGGTTGATACAGAACTCCAACCTCAATTTCCTCCATAAAATAACATTGGATGATTTCATTATATCTACTCAATACCCTTATATATAATTTACTTTCCAGAAATGATTTTATTACACTGAATAATTTATCAACATTACATTTAGGTTGGATGACAATTCTGTAAGTGTACCACTGATGTCTTTTTAAAATATTTCTTATAGGAACCAATATATTCGTCATCTGATTTCTTATAATCAAGGAACTACTTCCCCATTATTGTATAAATAATACGAGTAATGTAATTACTGAAAAATAAGTTGATAAATGTGTCCTATTTTAGGGCATTAATTTAATCATTCATCCTCATATACATGAGGATGATTCTCCATTAATCCACTTCACATTCCATATAATAGACAACCAAAATTAATTTCACATGTTTTGAACATTGGAGAACCAAAAATTTCATCTTAGTTGTACTAATACATTATTAGGCCAGTAGTGGACTATAAGACCCACTGAAAAAAGATTTATTTTTCGTCCTTAAGGAATCAATTAAATTTTGTTCCCTCTATAGTTGATTTGGAAGGCCAATATGATTCATATCTTGAGAATGTTATATGAGAGTAGAAACCTTATTTTTCATTCCAACTCCCACATCATTTGGTTTAAATGAAGGAATATGATTACATATACCATCACAGTCATCGTTAACATGGTTAATTTGAGTTCCAACAATTAACAGAAATGATTATAGTTTCACTAAGAATAATCATAGTTGTAATACCATATGATCAAGGGAAAATACTATTAATATATAACATAATAGGTTTTGACCCTAGGTTATCCATAATGATTACCCAAATAATTGGATTCTAACCTATACATATACTTATCTTTATCGATCATACTACAATTTTTTCATCATATTTTCCAATGGTGGAATAATTCATTGTACTGATACCAATTATTACAACCTGGTGTTAATGAACATAGATAGTACATTTTTTCCGAAATGTTCCTTAAATTACACAAACACACATCCCAATACCAAATTATTTTGGTAAAATTTGAAAATAAAGTTATCATATATGGTAAATAAATATGGAAGGAATTTTATCATTAAAACAAAATAATTGCCAGATGTCATTGGAAAAATAATTCTTTTGTAAAATATACTTTCTTCTTGAAATTTTTTTTTTCTTACAACTCCATGAAATTATAAAATAAGAAATTTTAATTGAAACTAAGATTCAATGATTGTATTTGGATATTAACTAAATTATTATTTCATTAAAGTAGAGAAATATATTTATTCCATATAAGTTATAAAACATTCCTCTCACACTTTTTTAATTAATGTCATAAAGTACCATGTGAATAAATTGAAAAAATGACTCATTTCAAATAGTTTATAATAATCTTTACATGTGTTAAAATAAAATTAAAAATTTTTATAAGAATTTTAAAAATAAATTTCAATACATTTTTTAATAAACAAGGACATGGAAGATAAGTATTCTCCAAAAGATTCGTACGTAAAAATATTCCCGAAGTAAAATGATATTATATGAAAAATTCTCACCTTATGTATAATTTCATTTGTACATATCTAAAACACTGGTATAATGGTATGATGAATAGTAATAGATAATTACAAGACCATAATAATATTTATTATTTCAAATATGAACCTCTATTATCATCATATCACCCATTTTTTATAATATTTTATTATTACTCCTCTTTTGGATGTTAACTAGTTCATTCTCCAACAGATGTTTTGTAGTATAAGTCCCATTTCATGTAAATAGGATATAATTAAATCATTTAAATAATGATATTAATTTAATATATATTATATATATACATTATATTTATTTATATAATAATTATTGAATTATGATCATGGAAAATGAATCACATTGCCTCATGACGAAGGTAGACCTTATGTAAAAATGAACGATGATATCATTTCCTTAATGGAGAAATGGTAATGAAGTAGATAATATATTGATTTTTATATTTAATATAATTTATAATTAAAATATACATATGTGTGTGTTTGTGTGTGTTGTTCCATCATTATACCTATCCTAACAAAGTGGTGATGAAAAAAATCATGCCATGACATGGAGACACTATATTGTACGTACGGACGCGCATCAATTTTTTTTATTAGGATGTATAAAATTTGGAATACACTTGTCGCTTAATATTAATAATATATCATAGTATTTTTTATACTGAATTGTTTATCTTTATAATGGAAACAACTGATGGGGAAGAAGGATAAGAAGAAATAAACATCAAAGTGTTGGTAAAGATGATTACATCTTCTCAAGTGAACATCCTTTGGATATCTTCTTAGGGACACTATGGATGGACTTTTGAGATGTAAAAAACCTATAGAACGTCTATAGGGAAGTTTAGATAAGAAATATTCTGGGTATGGTTGTGGAAGAAGGCTCAATGTGAAGTGAAGTTGTGGGGGAGGAGCTTCTCATTTATAGTATTGGTGAGGGGAACTTTTGTATTTTTTAAAAATAAATGATAATATATTAAATATCAATCCAATATATTATAAGATGTGATGATATAAGGTTGTAATAATTTAATCCAAAATATTTTAGTCTTGCTTTTGGGTTTTTTATACCTTTTCATTTAGGGAAACCCCTTCTTATGTTATTTTAATTTTATCTAAGGTAACAACTTTTCCAATATTTAAAGGTTGTAATTTTTACTTATGTGATGTAAATTAAATCATAAATGAACAATATAATTCATTATAAACCATATTATAATTTTTTATGTATTCTATATATAAATTTATGATTTTTGAATAATTTAATAATGTATTGTTCAAATAATATATCATTAGTGTCAATTTAACACTATTTAGTTAATTTGACTTCAAATACCTCATGAGAAAGGGAAAACTGTAATATAATTCTTTAAAATCACTCTAATATGTTATATAGATATATAAAATTCATTTGGAAAATTAATTCATCCAAAATATATCAAAATTAATATTTTTTAAAATCATTTATGTTATTTTTCTATTAACTACAAAAATACTGTATTATTATAGCAGAATAATTCAAGGTATTTCTATTATTTCTAAGATTTAAAACTAAATTTTAATAATGAAAAGATATCATTATGATGACAATAAAATTTTTGGTTAGTTAATAGATTCATTTTATCCCTATGTGAATAGATAAATGTTATTAAATACATAGAGAGTCGCATTTTGTAATTATCTTTGATTTAAAATAATATCATAGTCATATTCAAGGACTAGTGTCCACAAAATAATTAAATTGTGAAAAATTGGTGTTTAGGGATGAATTAATTTCATCTAATAAAACATCTTAAAGTATAATAATTATTTTATAGACTTTACCATTTTATTTTTAACTTAATTAACCAATTTACCTATTATAATGGTAACAATATTTACAATGGTTACTATTAATATTTCACAAAAATGAAAGGGAAATATTCAAAAAAATTGGACAATATAAATCTAAACTTGGAATATGTTTTTGAAAACTTAAAATAAAAATCTTTCAAAATTCAATTTATTATAAAAATGGTAAAATGGATAAAATATTGTTTTTTGAAAAATGACCTTTTAAAAAAGAAAATGTTTTTATAAGAATTATTGTGAATAAATCCTTTTAAAACCCATAATTTGATTAAAATAACTATGTATAATTTAGAATTAATACTTAAATTAATTTTATATTTTCTATACATTAATTGATAATAATTTTTTATATTTAAATATGCATTTCACTTTTCATCAAAAGAAAAAACATTGTCAAAAATTCACCCTGAGCTAATTTTGAAATTCTATTTTCAATATTTTTTTTCAAATAGAATTTAAAAACGTTCGAAAATTTAGCTATGAAATAGTTGAGCCAATAAAAAGTGAAATAATTGTCCTTAGAAAAATATAGTGTTTTGTTAATAAAAGTATATATATTATTATCTTATGTCTATCAAATATATTAGATAATTGTGAATATATTTATTGACTATTTAAATACATTTCCTAGTGTGGTAAGTACTATTGATTCTCACCTATTTTATGTTTATGTTATAATTTTATTCTAAACATGTTGTTTTGTAGAAACTCAATGTCAAATTTAACACATGATAAGCCCGTATTTCATGCAGTGGATTCTTAACATGGAGTAACAAGAAATAAAAGCAATCATATTATTTAAAAATATATATTATGAAAATCTTGAGGTGTTACTCCCATGTCCTTACTATATTATGTAAACCTTACATCCCTAAAAAACAAAAAAATTAACACTCTAAAGATATTCTAATAATGAGATTAATTAAACAATAAATTATAATATTAATTTAAATAAATAAAAATCACTTTTTATTTAATAGATAAATATTAGGTTATAATGTTTTTTGGGTTTTTTTTAAATTGATGATTCTTCATGTGAATAGTGAAAGAAAATGTTTTTAACAAAACTATAACTTTTATAAACAATTAATTCTACGAGAATGAATAAAAATTTTATATAGTATTTTAATTTATTGCATATCTTTTTAAATAATGAAACTATACTTTTTAAAATACTATTTCGTTTTTTAAACTCATTGTTATAGATTTTTTGAATTTAGACAATAGTTTTCAACATATGAAAATATTTTTGGTCTATTAGATAAATAATATTTTGTAAAAATTTGGTTTTATGTTTCATTGAATAAAAAATATGTTTTATTTATAATAATACAATTTATATCATAAATAAAAAAGATATTCAATGTTTTATGCTAAAAAAATTTAGGAATAAAAATACAGGTTTTCCAAAAAAATGCATTTACACATTACATTTTCAAATGTTGAAATTATGATTTCATACACATTGAAATATTATTTGATAAAATGGAATTTATATTTCAAATTATTATGTGTAAATTATGTCATAAATGAATTATTTAGTCATTAAATGTAAATTATATATGTAAATAGTAGTTACTACGGTAAAATTACAATTCTAGATGTGAAAAATCTATATAGGAATGACATAAAAACATAGATAATTATTTTAAAAAAAATAATTATTTAGTAATTTCTAATCATATATCATCCCCAAATTAATTATTTTCTCTTTTTTGAGAAAAAATACTTCTGAATCATGTTCGATATTTCAATTATTTTGAAATATTAAAAAAATTATACTCTTGCACCAAAAAAAGATCCTTTGACCTCCACTTCAACACCACATAAGAATATGGTTCCCATTCTATTAAATAATGTTATTTGTTATTCTATAATCCAAATTTAACCCATTTATGATTTTGGTAACATTGTATTATCCTAATCCTCCATTTCGAAGTAGTTCTCCAATGTAATGCCCATGTCGATGATGTCAATACTAATTTTACAAAATTTGATTACTTTTATATATTATGTTTACAAATAAATTTTCCACATTATGTAATAATGATACCCAAATTGTATTTATACTGAATTTTATTATTTTTATGTTATAAAAATTATCCCCCTTTTCCATTTCCCCTAAGGGAAAACAAAAATTACATACTAGAATGGCTACGGACTACTGGCACTATGAAGTATTATATTTTGTTTTCCATATCAATATAACAAATTTATTCCAAATGTTAATTTATAAATACGTATGATATTTAAAAATATTTTATTTTATTAAATCAGGATATTTTTTATACATTCATCCCATTTTTTAGAATATGAAAAAAATCAAAAATGCATACATGCAGACCACCACACCATGAAACGATTGATTTATGTATTATTATTTTCATCACCATAGTTATTTTCCTATGATGAAATTAATTTAAATGGATAAATATTATCTTTAATAATTTATTATGATTCTTTAATAAAAATTAGATAACATATTAATTGAATGACTAATAAAAAAATATTGTGAATTCAACTATCCAAAAGAGAATTTTATAAAAATATGATATCATTTCACTATTTATTAACATTTTATAGGGTAAATAATTCTTATATATTATTATATTATTGATATATAACAATATAAAAATTAAATCACAAAATTAATCTTTTGATATAATGAAATTATATCCAAATCACATTATAATCATTCATTTATTATGGAACATTCTTGTATTGGTCAGTTTGACCACCTAATTTAACAATGTTATATTTTTTTTCATGGGTTACTATAAGAATTTAATTTATGTTAATATGTGATATATATATATGTATAATTAAATTATTATTTTATTTTATTTCTCAAATGGTAAAATTAATTTTAATCTCATTAGATATGATACCAATGTCAGTTTTTAAAAAATCATTAAAAAATTTGATTTCCAATTTCATCTTTATAGAGGAAAAAAATAAAATTGCATGAAATTAAAACAAAATTAATAGTGATAAATCATCAATTCATGTACTTTATATGATATCATAATGTTGAACTATTAGAGAATATTGAATTACATCACCTGTATTATCAAACTAGTTCAAAATGATCAATATTACTCACACATGATTTCAAAATAGATATTAATTAATGAATATACATGTATAGAGTAGAAAAGAATTTATTTTCCCAAATTTGTAGATATGAATAGGGTTATGAAATTTATATATATTTTTTATTATTTACACAGGATATTCATGTTCTTTAGTGGATGTCAATAATTAAGGATACAATTTCTTTTCACAAATTTTAACCCCTTAAGGCATATTTTTTATTATATTATTTTTTTCTTATATGTGTTGTATCTAAATGAGTGTTATTATTTTGTATCTGAAAACTCTCTTTATTCATGGTATTTTATTTTCCATTTGAAATTCTAACCCCACATTGATTAACTTGATTTTTTTCTATGTTTATAAGGGACCTTTCACCACAAAATCATTTTCTTGAGACATGTTTAATGATGTGAACCTAATTTTAGTTATAAAGTATATGGATTTAATATTCAATATAGGATATATGGAATTTATTTCTATTCCGGGAATTGGAATATTTATTAAAAAATCAAGCATTTAATTGTGTTTTTATAGAAATATAATATAAGCTCTCATAGTGACTAAAATTCCAAAATTTTAGAATAATAAATGTGACTGGATTTCATAGAAATTACATCCATTTTTGGATACTAGAATGTGGTAGTAGATATGAAAAAATTTACCTAGGAGTAACCACCCCGGAGAAGGATTCTTAAGTTTGAACCAATTATTGAATTTATTAAATATGAGTGATTCTATGTCTACATACCTAAGAAAATCCCAGTGATATGTTATTCATAACTAAAAAAATATTTATAAACCATAATGATGTATTTTCCTAACATTATTTGGTCACCTAAAATTTCAAACAATAATTGACAATTTCTATCTTTTATTGATTACCCATCACATTAAAAGATACCTCTTCAAAAAATTATCTTTATTTTCATGATGTAATTACATCTAATAACATTGGTAATAACCCTTGGTTTCTATGCTTTTTATATATCTTTTATATCCAAATTATTCCATTGAAAATGGAAATATCTTTTTTCCATATATGAATTATATGGTAAAATGTTTCTTATTTTTCCTTGATTATGTAATAGGCTCTTTTGAGAATGTTATGAAATATACTGTTAACTCATATAATGAATACAATGGGATTAAATAATTATTGTTGAGGAATAATATAAATATTCCCTCAATGTATTGATATGTATCATAAGAAAAAATATCTATGGTGTTTTGATATATGCAACCTAATAATTTTTGACATCTCAGAAAACAACCATGATAGTATGGATTTGAAATTCAAAATTCTTGATTCCATCAAAATGATATTATTTAATATTATAATTTTATTATTTATTATTCTGTATATAATATTCCATCCATTTGATTTGATGAAGAAATAATTCTAATAATTTTTTATATAGTATTTATACAATTATTTTGTTATGATAGCATATATTGTAAGTGAATCCTTGTTGAGAATCTAATACCACGATTATTATTTATTTTGTTCCCCATGAACCATATAAGATAACTATTTGAAAATTTCAAGGATTTTTAGAAGGGATAATAATGTTTTTATAGATTTTTTGTGTTATTTTTTTTGTTCTGAATTGTAATGTCAAAAACATATAATTTTCTAGTCTGATAATACTACTAAATAGATGTATCATTCGGGATTTATTTTATTCTATACCAATAACATAATATAATATTAACATCATGACCCAACTTCCTAGAAATAATAGCCAGATCATGGAGCTACATGGCCCTAGGCTCATCTCATTAATTTCTCAATGTTGTTGATAAGAATATGAGGTCTAGGGTTATACTACAAGGAGACTATACCCCCACAAATTTGACACTCAATAATAGTATAAATAAAAAATATATATATGACATCCCTCAGATTAATGGAAAAAGTTATTTAAAATAGAAACCTATGACAACAATATAATCCTTGTACACTAGTACTTTATACATACCTCATACTAGGCCAATCACATTTAAAAATGGATTGTGGAAAAATAAATAAAATATATGAGGCTCTACTTTATCTTAGAGAATCACCATATCCTGATCCCCACATCCCATTGAAGATACTCTATATCGATATTGAAATAATTAGCCTCAATCAAATATGAACTAATTTCCATGTGAAATGGAAACATATGTACCAATGTGAATTGGATTCAGATTAAGGTTTGAGTACATATATTAGTAGGTAACCACTGATGTTTTCACTTATAAAACAAGTAAACATTATAATATGTTCTTCTAACATGATGAGAATAAAAAATAATAATGTTGTATGGAATTTGATAAACCCTAACATTCCTCAACATCCAAGGTGACACATGAAACTAGATTTAAATACACTATTTAGATCGGAAATATCACAGTGCACCCTCGGGTTTCATTCCAACCCAAATTAATCAAAATATATAATGGTGGTTGTGGTATTAACCCTACCAACATATGAAATATACATATATAAGGCATCCAAATATGGATAGGTCAAGGTGTGTGGGTAGTCCATGCCCCTCCCACTGACCCATCATATGTAATTAAGGCATCCCCAAATCAAATACCAATGTTGTAGGGGAATTTTCCTTTACCATAAACTCGTTGTTTTTATACCGACCCATGATTTTCATACATAGACATGAAATAATTTTCAGGAAAAATACTTAATACATTACACAAACATATTCCCAAAGAGTGTATTAGTTTATTCACTTTTGAATCATGGAAACATAAACACTGGTATATAACTGAGATACACTATCTCCCACTACGAACATGATGATGAGAACACTTATTAGACACATCTGGCAATGAAAACATATTTATAGCATTGGGAAATGAAACATATAAAGGGGTGAGCTCAGATTCATAGTAATGGTAATCAAGGGAGATATGTAAGAAAAATCCTGAGCATACAGTTATGATAACATCATCATAACATTATAATATCATACACTAACTATCAAATATCATAACCATGAATCATACAAGAATGAATATCATAATCCATGAAAGCAGAAATATAAAAATAATACATGGAATTTGTGGTAGACACATAAGAATATCAATTAATATCCCTAGTAATCAACAAATTTCTACAAAGTCCATCTCAGTACTACTGATACACTCTCCATACCATCTTGGTAGTCATGGTTCACTCCTATGACCATCATAGTTGACAAGGTTCACTCATAAGAACATCTTAGCAGAAAAAGTCCATTACTAAACTGATTTCACCCCTTATTCCATCCACGCCTATCTCATAAAATAAAAATCTTTACCCAATTCATTGAAGGGATATATTTTTCCCACCCATCTCATAATGATAGAATAAATTCATATTATAGATGATCATAAACATTCAGATCGATCCCCAAATAATGAAATGGGTATAAAAAACATCTCATCATATCATAAAATGTTGAACAGAGTAATGTTTCTTAATCATTTTATCAAATAAAAAACAATGAAAATAAGAAGGTTTTATAAGAATAGACCACATGAAAGAGAAACATGTTTTATAAATATATTTTCCAGGAAATATAAATGGGTTTCATAAAAATCAATGCATCAAAACATAAATCATTCAAGGAATAAAGATAAATGGACCCCTTTGATTATATCCGCATCAAAATAATGAATAACTCCAATAAATTTCATATTAGTTGCAAAAATAATTTTTTAATATTTTAAAAAAACATTCAGGGGGAAATATCAATTATTCTAAAGAAATTTCTTCTAAATCATAAAAACATTTTTAAAAAAATTCCTTTAAAATAAACTAGAAAACATATAATGGAACATATAAAACATTTTTAAACCCAATTCCATTTGAAAATTATTATAAAATAGTGAAAAGTTTTTGAAAACCATTTTCCATGAAAACCTATAATGGAAACATCAAACCTTTTGGAAAACCACATTCTTTGAAGACATAGAAATGAATCTTGAAAATACTATGAAATCATTTTCCATTGAATATACATTGAAAAGTTATAAATTATTCTTGAAAAAATTTTATAAATACATTGAAAACCTATAATTAAGCCATGAATGTTTTTTTTGAAAACCATTTTCTTTGAAAATAGTATTAAAACTTTTAAATAATGTTTGAAAACTCTGTGAATACTTTTTTTAAATAATTTGAATAAAAATAAATAAATACTATATTTTTTTGATTTTTTTTGAAAATAGATTTTAAAATAATTTAAAAAACATTATAAACATAAAACATCATTAAATTACATATATATAACATAGATTTGAATTAACAGAGATTTATGATATAGAAGAGAAATAATTTTGGTTTTCTATAAAAAAACAAAATAATATTAAATATAAAATAGTGGGAAATTGTAATATTACATGGATATATCATGGATAACAATATGAGAATAAAATTCATCAGTTTAATTCAGATATGTATCATAATATTTCATCAATGGAAGAATAATCGTACACAATCTGTGTAAATAGAGAAATTCCAGAAATAAATTGTACCACTTTAGTAACACTGAATCACAATCCCCGTGAATGAATAAAATTACTTGATTCTTAAAATATCAGGAAAATAAAATGATTTTGATATAATATTTCAAATTTAAGTATGTGACTGGATTGAATTTTTAAAGGTATTGCATTTTTTATTTTTAGTGATTCATTTTTCCTTGAGTTTACCCACGAGTTTCTAGAGAAGAAAGGATGTCTTGGCCTTGAATCCTTGTGGAGCATGGATGGTTCACAAATAGGTGAAACTATGAAAACTATATTAGATGAGAGTATATCCAAATTCCATTTTAGATAGTGAAAATAACATAGATTATTTATAGTTATTCAAACTATAAAGGAAAATTGTGCGGCATTTTCCTCTAAGGTAGTGAGGGATGCACATTCGCCAAAAGGTTTAGAAAACTGTACATGGAAAATATTTGAATTGTAATGGTGATTAAAATGAGTAAATTTACATTTTTTTCCTCCTCAGATTTACTCTTAAACAACTTATATTCTACCCCATTAGTTTTTTATATATATGACATATATGTCCCAACTTTCTTAGACCTCTAGTGGAACAATCCATAGTAGGTTTACTCCATGATTCTTCAAGGAAGCATCATGTAAGTCATTATCCTCTTGATTTATCCCTCTTGGTAGGTTTAATATACAATTTTAATGAGTTCCATTTTTCCATAGGGTTGTTTGAGTGAATGGGTATTTGATAACCAGATGTTAGTTGAATTTTTACTAATTAATGTTAAATCATTCAATTTTTAGGGTCTTATGGTGATACAGTTGTGGTTTCCCATCGCTTGTAGAATGTTTCATAGTGTGATGATTGTGGTTCTATGATTTTACATTATTTGATAATTTTTATATGATTTATTTATTTCATAAATGTGTTCCATAATATTTTCAGGTGGTGAAAAACATTAATTTGAGGTTTTTTACATGAATAAGGGATAGAATATGGAATTTGGAATGAAATTGGTTAAATATATTATGTTCTCCATTGACGTGCTTCTTGAATATTTTATATGCCTTTAGAATAATATTTTAATTTTTTTCAATGATATATATACGTATCAATTAGTTGAGTGTGTGTTTTTTAGAGGAATGGGTATTTTTTCTTCTCATCTTCTTTAATGTGCACCTTTAAATGTGTCTTTTAATTTTTAATGTGATGTGTTTCATTCTAAAAAAGTAATTTCATGTGAGTTTGATTTATAAATGTTATTTTTACAAAGAAATGGTTGTGATTTATATGTGGTCTCCATGTGGTGTTTTGAAATAGGTTTCTTAATTTTTTTCTAGTGGTACAAAATGCACATCCAAATGTTTTTGTGTGTGTGTAAAATGGAAAGTTGATTTGTTATATAAAATGTTGGTTTCCATTTTTTTCATGTGATTCTTGTATTTTTATGTGAAATTATTGACATTTGTGATATGTGTGATATTATATCATCATAAAGATAATCTCCTTTATCTATTTGGGTTATCTATAACTAGTGTTCTAGTTTATAACTAAGTGGTCGAGTCCCAGATTCATCTATAAGTATTGATGATTTTAACACTAATTAAACTTGTTATAGGATCATATACAACTATAAGTTTTGATGACATCCTCTCTAGTGGTTCATGGATGGGGAAACATTTAGAAAACATGAACACTGGATTTGATCACATCTAGTGGATCATGTATGATAATGTTCATGGTAGTTGAGTTTGATTAGTTTGATCACAGAGCTATGATGGTCATAGAGTTTTACTTATGATAGTTACCCATAAGGATATAACCATGGTTCTCAATTTTAGATGATCATATTCGATGTGGCTCTATCCATTATTATATTGTAGATCTTGTGTATATTTTATTTTAAGGAAACATATTTATTAAAAGGATTTTCATTAAAATGTATTTCATGATGTAGTTTTCCTTAAAATACTTTCATATAAATGTTTCAAATAATAGTATGGAAATGTGGGTGTTTATTTTCCTAATAATGTTATTGAATAAACTATTTTCATATATGTATCATTCTAATAGGCTTTGTATTACACCATGAACATACCATTGGTTGTATTTATACATTATTTTGTACAACTATGTTAATGGAAATATGTTTTTTGGTGGTGATGGTGGGTCTGGTAGCTAGTGTTCCACTTCTTGCATGTGTTGGTGGTGGTGTATTGAGAGTGATGTACATCATATTTCATAGTGGTTTTTGGGATTGTTTTGTGTTCCCATTCTATTGTAGCGCTTTTGGTTTGTTAAGGATTTATACTTTGAATCTGAAAATTTATATACCTTGTTTTGTTATGTCTATTAGTTATTTCAGTTATTATTATTATTGGTTTATTATTTATATGTAAATGGGTGAAATTATTCCAAAATCATATTTTTGATTCCCAGACACTAGTTTCTAGCCCACAACAATCAGGAACGCCCTTCAGGTGGTGTCATGGATTGGAGTAGGCCCCAATATGGATTCAATCCTAGCTCTGTTCAGAAAGAAATGGTATCATAGACGGTTACAGTCTTTTGGGTCCTATTATTTGGGAGTATTATGGATTGATATTATACCAGATTGTAAGGTATTGAGGTTTTTGATGTGAGTGTGCTCTAGGTCCAATACAACTAATGTAAGGAATCAGGATACCATGGGATGTTAGAAAATTTGGTTTTACATCTCTCCCAGATGAGACGCATAGGTTGTAGACTATATATGAACACTACGTGGGGGTGGAGTGGTTTTTTTGACTTGTTATTGTGTTGTATTTTTTATTTATTTTTATTCATGGATGTTTTCAAGATATTTTTATCGCTGATTTTTTTAAATATTTGTTGACAGTTATTTCTTATTGTTGTTTCTTATTCGAGTAAAATTATTCCTTGGAGTGTTTTTGGGGAACCGTGGGAAGATGATGGAGATATTTATCCCTTTTTTAATTGATCATTTATTATTGGATTTTATGGGTTTG
Source organism: Viscum album (assembly GCA_963277665.1). Classification (NCBI taxonomy): domain Eukaryota; kingdom Viridiplantae; phylum Streptophyta; class Magnoliopsida; order Santalales; family Viscaceae; genus Viscum; species Viscum album. The sequence goes on along the minus strand of OY728148.1, from coordinate 488,077,884 downwards.
GTGGTCTATGATTTTGGAAGTATAGGGATTGGTCATACTTAGGTCATAAAAGTCGAAAAAGGTTCTAGAAAGAATAATGATTTGGGGTTCCTCAAGAAAAAATCTTTTTATTTTGGAGGTAGTACAAAACCTTAGGAAGTAGAGGAATGGATTCAGAGGATAAGTAAGATGTTTTATTTTCTTGGTAGTCCTAAGGAGGTCATAATTAGATGTTATTTATATGATGGAAGGCCTGATTTGGACGTTGTGGGACTCAGTGGTGAAATAGGGGAAGCACAAGAATATGTGTTGGAAAAGATACCATGGTCATCTTCAATGAATAGTATTCCTTGATATTTTTTCCGTAATAAAATTCCGATATTTTCTATAGCATATCCATGTAGACCGGTCTGTAATGGCGTATGGTAAATTCTTTGTAGAGTAATTCTTGAAGAAACCCACGATTTTTTTAATTAATAGATGAAGTATTAGTAGTTTGAGATGGGGTTGCGAAAACAATACAATCTTCATTCCTCATTTTAAATATGAAATCATATCATCATGTCATTGATCATAAAATTATGGTCAAAATTTATCTTTGAATAAATTCCAATTGTTTACTGCAAAATTAAAACTAGGAAGTGGCAGTTAATCTGTGAATAAAAAAAGAAGTATGAGAAAGGGAAGAATGAATGTATCAATTCAATCCATCCTTCAAGGATTTCTTTGTCTGTTCCTTCTGCTACAAGGTCAGTCGTGTGCCATCATTATGAAAAGGTTGGTCACACATGACCTGTGTGTTCGTCTCCACCCATACCTTGTCACCAGTGTGGAGTTATGGGGAACTTGTACCAATTTTGTTGAATTGTGTGTTAATATTATAGTGGAGTAGGGTTCATGTATTGAAAATGGATGACAGGTAAGTCAGAACCATCCAGAATAGTGAGTTCCTTGTATGTAAGTCATGGGGGAATGGTTAGATCATCTATTGGAATGAATCAGTTCATGGTAGAGTGATGAGATAGTGTTCATTCATACGGTTAGGATAAGATAATGAAACTCTATGCGATGGATCGAACTCAAGAAGAAATAGATGAATGGAATATGATTGTTCTACATGATATTCTTATTTCACCTGCTTTAGACATTGTTTTGTTTGATATTATTTCATTATTTTATTTTATTTCATCATGTCTTAAGGTTGTGTTATAATTTCTAACCGAGCTTATTGTGTATCAGATGGAGTTTGTAATTCCATTTGGTTAGAAGAGATATTATGGTTTCAACTGCCTTTATTATGAACTCACCACGTTCAGTGTTGAGCTTGTGACTGATTTATTGGTTTTGGAAAAGATTTTTTTGGATGTGATCCTTTATATGAATAGAATTATTAATTTTCATGCACACATTGATTTCTATTAGTGACGACTATGTTTTGTGACTCATGAGGGAAGTATTATGGTTTTTATGGGTGAATGGGATCCTCAGTCAGGGCATGCTAGACCACTTCTTTAGGTATTAGTAAATACTATTTATCATATTATTTGGATCTCATTAGAGGGTGGTGATGGTTCTCCATTGAGTGGATTCCATTCTGTGGTGGGTGGTGATGGGTTTTCCAGAGGATATCTTGGGTCTTTATCTAGAGAGTGATTTGGATTTCACAATCAATTTTGTGTCTAGAACATAGGAAATATCTCTTGCCTCATAAAGTATGGCCCCCACCAAGGTGAGGGAATTTAATGTACAATAGGATGATTTAGAATCCTAAGGACTCATTCACCTTAGTAGCTCGCATTGGGCCACCACTTTTCTATTTTTGATGAATCTTGATAGATGTCTCTAATTGGGAATTGGTTACCATAAGCAGAATAAGGTGATCACAAGAATAAGTACCCTTCCCTTATATTTATTACACTTTTGATACGAATAAAGTGGAAAGGTGATTCTACAAGATTTATTTTCCATTTCGGGCATCACCATGTCAGATTTAGAGTGGGATATGTTCAAAAAACAGTTTTCTAAAGAATGTAATACCAATTTGACTATTTGGTCATACATGTTTGGTTGAAAAATGATCCAATTTTCATTATGGAACATATGAATTGGGTGTTCCATCATCATCTCATATAATTTTTCACGTTATTTGTGGATTAAATACTTATTTATTTCGTGAATGGGGAGGCTCATGAGTGGAATTTGAGAGTGGAGTTAGGCACCATTTAGGATAATCATCTATATGCATCGATTTATAAGGAATCCATCTGGATTATGGAGGCTCTGTTTTTGGGCCATGTTATCACTAAACAAGGGGTTTCAGTTGACCTCAAGTAGATTAGTGCAGTGATGTCATGGGAGTAACCAAAGAATGTGTTTGATATTATAAGATTCTTGGACCTAGCTGAGTATTATTGATGATTTTTTTGAAATTTATCTTCACTTGTTTCGTCCATAACAATGAATTCTCAGAAAGTGGAAATGGTTTATTTGGGACCATAATGTCAAGTTTCCTTTAGGGAGCTTAAGTGGTGTTTGATGAGAACCCATATTTTGATCTTACCATAATCATGAAATGGATATGTTGTCTATTATAATGCTTCTAGTATGGGTCTAGGTTGTGTGATGATGCAGGATGACCATGTGGTGGCGTATGGATTCTTCCAACTCTGACCGCAAGAAATGAATTACCAAAACCTTGAAATCGAGTTCATAGTGAATATTCATACCTTAAAGATGTGGCATCATTGTCATTTTGGCAAGAAATTTTTGGTTATTTCACATCATAAGATCTTAGAATACATTTTATATTGCTAATATTTGAATTTAATGTACTGTTTTTGGGATGAGTACCTTCAGTGGTTTAATTATGATATGGTCTATACCCTAATCATAATAAATGTAGTGGAAGCTGATTTAAGGAGTAATGTGCTAGAATAAGCTTTGAAAAACTAGTGATTAGTTGATGCGGATGAGTCTTCTCACTTAGAAGAATCATAAGATAAATGAACATAGTGGAGGTGTGTTCTTGTCTTGTGTTTACTTTACAACATCCATTCATATGTTTATTCAGCATGACTAATCATGTGATGAGTTACGCTATAATTATATGTAGTTATTTAATTGAGAAGAGTTTTATTGTTAATGGATTTTGTATCCTAATAGAGTTTTGTTCTTAATTGGTTGATTCATGGTTTTATTTTCATTAAAGAATGTGGTGATGTAGGATAGACATTATTATTAGTGGTTCGTTCATCATGGTGTTTCCAAGAAGTACTATGATGTGCATCGGTAATTCTAGTGGCCAGGTATGAGGCTGAACAGAGATGAAATTATATAACAATTTTATAAATGTATGATCATTATGGAATATAAACAAAGGACATTTGGTTTCATTCAACTGATAAATAATCTTACCTATATGTGTGATGAGATCACCATGGATTTTATTATTGGATTACCTTATACACCCCACAAGATAAATTCTATTTGGGTGGTGAATGGTCATCTAAAAAAATCATCCAACTTCATTCCAATTAATAATTCAACCAAAGTGGATGAGCAGGGGACAATTATATTATCTGAATGTTTAAAGGATTCATGGTGTGTCTTCAGTGATTGCTTCCTCTTTGTACCACTGTTATACCTCACGGTTTTCGGAGGTCCATTAGAAGGCTATGTGGTCTCTAGTCATGTTGAGAATGACATACCATCCTCAAATTGATGGACAGGTTGAGTATGTAAATTTGATATTTAAATAGATTATCCAGACTTTTGTGTTGTATTTTTTAGGATTTTGGGATATCCATTTCAGTTAGGTTGAGTTTTCATATAAAAATAGTTACCAATCAGTATTGGAATGGATCACTTTTAGGTTCTTTGTGGTTGGTCATTTCGGTCTCCATTATGTTGGGATGAGGCATGTTAAACATCATTATTGGTACTTATCCTTGTTCATGCGATGTACAAAAAAATCAATCTAAATATGAAGAATTTGTTTACATTTTTTTGACATCAAAAGTATTATATCGATTTGTGTCCCAAATCCTTAAAGTTTTTTGTGGGTGATTAGGTGTTTAAAAAATTAAAACATCGCATGGGTCATCATTATTAGGGTATAGAAGGAAAGATGTCACTGTGGTATTTAATATTGTTTGAGATTACTATGAGAATTGGTAATATGGAATATAGGTTAATATTTCCTTATCTTTTAACATTGATTAATGAAGTATTCCATGTCTCTCAGCCAAAAATTTATAACCCATATCCATATAATGTGATGAATTTCTATGAGTTGGAGTTGGAGCTTGATAGGTTTGTGTTTAGACGGTCAGTAAAAATTGTAGATTCAATGGTGAATGTTTTTTTGGGATATATATTCCATTATTCTAGTTTCATTGGGAACATGTTAATGATATGCAAGTGACATGGGAATGGACGTCCTAGGTTGAGAAGGAGTGTCCATATTTGTTCTCTGATCAAGCTTCTTATTTACATTACCATGGAAGAAAGTTTCCACGGTGGGGAGAATTGATACAATAATTTTCTTGTTTTATGTCACAACCTTTTTTGTTTTTACTCATTAATTTTTCCTTGTATTTCCCCATGAGTTTTTTTTGAAAAAAATGGATGTTTTGGGCTTGACTGAAGGTGGTTCATTTTTTGCACATAGTTAGGGGAAACTATGTTCTCTCACTCATGTAAGTGTGTAGTGAAATTCCATTTTGGATAATTATGGTCACACAGTCTCTGAAGGGTTAGTCAACCCATGATATAAAACTGCATGGTTTCTTCCTCTTGGATAGTGAAGGAAACAATTTTTTATGGTTTAAAAAATAGTGCACCTTCCTGAAGTCATTAAAAACTGTGTATTTACATTTTTGACTACCGTAAATTTTACAAAACAAATCATCTATATTACACCCTCTTTTGGATTTACATCCATGGGATCTCCATCTATGATTTTGTAGTCCTCTTAAACATCAATCCTTAGATGATTTTGACCCTAGTATTTCAAGGAATCATCATGTAAGTCCATCTCCTCATGACTTCTCCCTCTTTCTAGGGTTATTCATTCCTATTTCATGGGTTAGTATTTTACAATGAGTTTTTTGATCTATGGAGGGTCTGATCATGATATTTTGGGTGAAATCATGATGATTAATGTCAAATATTTTCTTTGAATAGTCTTATGGTGATGTGTTTGTGGTTTCAAACCAATTTACATATTTTCAAAGTGTGAGGTAGGTGACTCCATGCTTTTACATTCTTCAGTTACTTTGATATGCATTATTTCTTGTTTAAATGTGTTCCACGAACTGTTCTGGTGCTGTGAGACACCATTTCGAAGTTTCCGAACATGAATATGTGATGGAAGTTAGATTTTGGAATGAAATTGGTTATATTACTTATGTTCTCCAATGTGGTGTTTCTTGAAAATCATTTCTGCCCTGTGTGTAAAAAGTTAAATGTGTTTCCAAATAAATTTAGAGGTTTAAATGAGTTGAAAGTTGATTTATCTAGAGAAATGGGGATTTTTTTGGGTTTCATTATTGTGGATTTTTGTTTTGAGTATGAATTTGTAAGGGGATATTCCAATGAAAATGGTTGGATTTCATATATTCTATTATCAAGGAGTTTCTAAATGGGTTTCATATTTTATAATAGTGGCACAAAATGTATATCTAAAATTTATTTGTTGTTCATGTCAAATAGAACGTGGTTTTGTCATAGAAATTTGTGGTTTCCATGTGTTCTTGCCAGACATGGCATCTGTATGTGAATGTATTGACATATGTGATATGTGTAATGTAATTTGATAAAAAAAGGGAATCTTGTGTTTTTAGGTGGGTAAAATAGAACTAGTATTATAGTTGATTCAGAAGTGGTCGAGGTGTGGATTCATCTCGAAAGATTAATGATTTCAACAAAAATTAAACAAGTTATAGGACTGATGATCTGTAGACAATTCGATGAGATCTTATCTACAGGCTCATACATGAGGATTCTGTTGGACTACTAGAACATTAGATGAGATACCGTATAATGGACCCTACACAAAAACCATTTTGGTAGTTGATTTAGACTATTTTAATCACTGAGGTAAAATTTTCATTGAGTCCCACGTATGCTAGTTACTCATTTGAATCGACTAATGGTGAAATATTCTTACAAGATTCTATGTGATACAGTTATAGCCTCTATTATACCATAATACTTGTGAATATTATATTTCATGATATATTATTTTTGAAAATAATTTTCATTAAAAAGTGTTTCTTGATAATTTTTTCCTTAAAATGTTTTCCTAGAAATAGTTCAAATATTATTAAATAAATATGCATGTTTATTTCCCCTCTATAGTTATAGCAAGAAATTTTTTTTTTGGGTAATATACTACTATGATTGGGATCACAACCTATAAAAACCATTTTGTTTATGTAGAATTCATTATTTACATCCCTATTAAATGTAACATGTGTCGTTGTTGTCAAGGTGGATCCAGTTTCTAGCATTCCTCTTCCTATAGGATTTGGTGGTGGTGGCTTGATGGTGATGTCCCTCATGTTGCATGCATGATATTTGGGTAGTCTTTTGATCCCATTCCATTGTAGTACTTTATGTTATTTATTATTTTTGGGTTTGTTTGATTTTGGAAATTGTTGAAGTCATTTGAAACCAATATTATTGATACCCATGAACTAGCTTCCTGCTTGTGGGGATCAAGAATGATCTTCGAGAAAAACCACATATCAAGGTGGGTGATGGGTTAGATAAAATATTGGCCTGGTCCTTGAAATATTATACAGACTTCATAAAATAATATTGGTTCACAACAAATTATGTTCTTTAAAGAAAGAAAAATTTAGAGAAAACTGCCTTACTGATTTGGTATCATTTGAAACATAAAACATCAAGAATGGGAAATCATAAAATGGATACCTAAATACACATAAATTTAATTATAATTGTAATATAATATATTCATGGGTATTATATACACATCAAAATATAAATTAGGGGTGAAAATGCATAAATCATAGAGAAATAAAAGGTGAGATGAAATTATCTTACCTTATGTATGGACTGTCATCATACAATCAGAAAATTCAGGTATAAAAAATAAAATTTTATTTCAAATATATTAAATAAAAATATTAATATATAATGCCATATATTATTTGGTAATTACATTATATTACACATTTATGAACAACTCTATGTTAATGTTATAGTTCAGGTAATATCTTGATGGTTTTTAATACATGTTTGACTTGTCATTGTTGACCCTCTTACATAGATAATGATTTAGATATTTAAAAAATATAAAAAACAAAATAAATTTAATATACATTAATTATATAATACATGTATGATAATCTATAAAATATATAAATATGAAACCGAATACAACTGTCATGTAGACAGTAGATCTTATGTACGCCTGAATAGTGTTTTTGTTATGTAGTTATTTTAAGGAATGAATTTAAATTACATATATGTATATAGATATATATAAAATCATTCCAATAGAATTATTATGTCATATATATTACATAAAATTACTAATCTAATCCTTAATACATTCCATGTAATGTGTAAATGAATCACTTCACTTTGATTTGGTGGTAGTCCACACATCCACAAATGATGTTATTGCATTATGACCAAATAGTAATCATGAAGGTATGTTTTATATAATAATTTTGGATTATTAATCAATAATAAATTTAATATAAAAAATATAATAAAAATATTCTCCAATAAGAATTAACAACCATGATAGGTGTTATTGAAAAATGAACAACATTGTTTCGTGGGGTCGTTGTTCGCCATATAGAAAAACATAATTTCAGTTACCCATTAGATGGTAGTCTGTGTATGTGTAGTTATAACCATTAGATTAAAATAATTTAAGTTTATTTAGGCTAATTATTTTATTATATAATCATGTTATATTAATATTGTGTGTGGTGGATAATCTAATTGAAACATAGTATCTTGATGATGGATGTTACCTCTTCTTTCTGTAACTCCTAACGGTTTTAACCAAAGGGAACCCATGGTTGGATTTATGACCAAAGTGTTCCTTCCTAGTTTAAATTAGAGATGTTGGGAGGATATTTGGTAGAGTTTTTTAAATTCTAATGTTTCAATAGATGTGTATGGAATGGGATGACTGAATTCATTTTTATAGAGGAAGAGGAGTGTTATTCATGTAAATAATGAATGGTGATATATATTTTGAGTAATACCATTCCAAATGTGATTAAAAAACAAATGAAATGAAATATATGTTAATTATGGTCGATAGAAACCATCACCATATAAAAATAAGTGAATTATTATAATTTTATTCATTAAGTTTTATGTTTACCCACTTTTACCATTTTTATTTTTTGTTAAGGAATATAGTTTTATTACATAAGTTTTTTAACCATTAACAATAAATTAAAGTGATATTCGATAGAAAACACAGAACCTATTAATTATATATATTATATATAATTTGCAAATACATCACCTTAAGTGTGTTGTAAATTAAATTTTAAACTAGCACATGTAATGCGTAAAATACTTCTTTAACCTGAACCGTGCAAACAATGATTTTTCAATGTTAGCGATCATATTTTAATTATAAAGTAAAATATGTTCCATGATTGGACCATATTTTATATTTATTAAAATATAAAAATTAATTGGACTAATAAAAGTATTTTAGTAATTTTATTATGTTTAATAAAATATACTTTTTTATAAAATAACAGTAATGCCCATTTTGACATTATTTATTTAATTTAAATTTAAAATATAAAAATATTATTGTAATTAAAATATATTTACATATAAGATTATTAAAATGAAACGTTAACATAAAATTACAATGTAACATAATTGTTCATTAAATTTATGTTTGGTTTTATTTTTTTTAATCATTTATTTTATTTGATAATTATCTAAATAGTCCATTTCATAACATTTGTTAAGAATTTAATATAATTAAATCATCTATAAAAATTAAATTTTTATTACCATGATAAAAAATTATTTAAATTTAAAAATAATTCTTATAAATGGAAGTATATAGCTTCTTCGATAAAATAATTCATTATAAATGTTGAAGGTATGGGATGTTCCTTTTTTGTTCTTTTTCATTACGTAAATAATTATATGGGCCACATTCTAAAAAATGAGTTCCAATAACTCGTAGTATGCATAAAAATCTAGTATATGGTCAGAATAAGGATATACAATGTATTTTGGACAAGTTTTGATTTCATGTTTTCCTTTATGTTTAAGGTTTACTACCATGTTAACTGAAATTTTTCCTTAAATCATTGTAATTATTTGTAATAACATTAACTAAACTTTTAGTCAAAAAAATTATTTACTTATTATTAGGATATAAATATTAATTTAATTATAATATTGTATATACTTTTTAAAAATTCAATAAAAATTGTGGGGAAAATGAATTTAATTCTAATCCCACAAATCTAGCGGGATAGTGGGGTTTTAATGAGAAATGATAAAAAATTCATTATGATTTTACTTATAAATTAATAAAATAATACCAATGAACAAAATTAAATTAATATATGTATAGTTTATCTATTGTGACTTTTAATCTAATTTAAAATATAATTTAAAATTTATAATAACTTACACAAAATTGTATTTTTCAACAAAAAACAGTATTTTAACTATTCATCAAAAAATGAAACAGCTCAAAATAATGACAAATCTGTAACCTCAACAAAATTAAATAGAAAAAAATTATATAAAGATTGAAATTTTGTCTTAAAAATTTATAAATTTTTCAAATTCAGTGTTTAATATATGTGCCCACAGAATTGTGGTAAAACATGGTTGTGTGTGTAGCCTAAAATAACTCAGTGTTGCGTATAGCACAAGCTTATCATGGTGTAGCGTCTAACAAAAATTATAAATTTGGATATCATAAATGTAAATAATTAATTTGTTATTTCATATATCCAAATCTATATTATATATTGTATGAAATGAAAAAAAACAAAAAGATTATTTTATTTGGGAAAAAATTCATAAAATCTCATGGATTTATATTTTACCTCCCATAAACCATATTTCACCCTTTATATTCATCTATTTTAACAACAGGTAAATACATAAAGTTTCCTTTTATATAAAACCAGATAATTAAGTTGAATAATAAAATTTCAATTAAAAATGGAATGTTGGAACCATAATGTTTATCCAAATAAACTAATACATAGGAGAACGAATGTGGAAATTGAAAGAATAGACTTACTAGGAAAACATAAATAATAATAGGTATTGATAATTATCACTGGTCGAAAGAAAGTGGTTGATCCATAGAATGTTATGAATCAGAAAACTGAAAACTGAATAAGTATAAAAGCGGACATTGATATCCTAAAAAAATTGTAAGATGAAAACATTTTCATTTAATACCCTTTTCAAAAATAATGACATACTTTGTAGATTTCATTACATTGCTTATGAAAAATCTCATCCTTTAGTTATGGCTTTTACAAATCGCACATGTTCTCTTACTACAATTTATGATGGTGAATTTTTCATTCACGAAGAACTAAAAGATCATGATATCAATATATATAATGATAAGTCATTTCATCTCTCTTAGGTTAACATCAGAAAAAAAAAGTTTGACATATGTTATATAATTTATATAAATACCCATGTTTCCTGATAGTTCATTAATATCAAAAAAATTGACTAATATTTTACTTAACCATTTAATAAATGGTTAACCATGCAACCATTCCAAATACCAAAATTCAAAATTTAACAAATACGAACACAAAAATTTTCGACATCAATATATCATTAACCAATATATGTTTTAAAGTATTCGTTGTTTTTCACACACCAAACATGTGTATGTCTCCATCATGTATTCTGTTGAAACATGTTAATAACCTAAATTACCAAAATTTCATATTGAAAACAAGCATGTTTATTTCTTCCAAATATTATTGGATATATTAATTAAATAAAAAAATTTGTAAAATTAATCAATGATAACATAGACCCCGATTTTTAAAATTTCATTACAATTTCTGAGGTCATAAATATTATATAATTTACATTATACATATCATTATATCCTTGTCTACATAAAATTTCATTTTTCACATCATTGGGAAATATTTTTGGGTTAACTTTCCTTAATGTATCATTTAAACTAAATCAATTTTCTTGGTCATTAGTATGATTTGAATAATTATCTCCAATCCATATGGAAAAAACATCTATAAATAATCATTATATACATCATGATTCTATTAACATAATATTTGAATTCAAAAACTTATTCCCCTTAATCATCCAATAATATTCTTAAACCATAACTAATACTTCATAAACATATTCCTTAATGCATCATTCTAAGAATATGATATATAAATCATTCATTAGGTTTTCTCAACCTCAATCTCATACTGATTCTTAAATTTTCTATAAACGTTACTTGAAGAACGTACCATATCATTCAATTGTTATTCCTAGTCTCATTATCTTCAGTAGTATGACCAACACTCATAACACAATCATGATTCTCGTCACGATATTAACACATTGGACATTTATTTATAAAATTCCCATTATTTCCACATTTGAAACATTCAATGTTTATCTAGCTCCATCTAGTCCCTACCACTGACTAAAAATAGAATGAATAGTGTGAGAAACACTAATAATTTTGAAAACCAACATAATCATGATAAATTATTTATAGGATTACTTAATAATTAAGATTTATTTAACCTATAAAACCATAGTTTTATCCTAGTCTATTCAGAGTCATATTTTATTTAAATCATTCATGATGGTTTGTAAAGAGTTTTTTAAATTCCATAGAATACTCCTGGGAGTGTCAAACCTGGTATGAGGAAATGCCCATTGTCTTGCACTAGTTCCTGATTGATTCTAGATCAATATTGTGTTTTTTGGGTTTTTACGACTATGTACATATTTTCCAGATCCACATAAACAATTATTATCCATACTTGGATGTAATTATTTCTAAACCAATATCTCAATCCATTAACAAAATTCCAAGACATTTTCCTAAACATTAACTAACCTTTAGAGACATACATAGACATATCTTTAGAAATATCCATAGGAATCTCACAAGATTTTTTACATCCCTGTATCCAATAGTAAATAAAGTTTTTATCTGATAAAAACTACTAAAACCCTCGCTTTTCACACATTGACATCACATCATTTATTCATAATGCATAATAAAGAAAAAAATAAATGCCAAAATATGGTATTAGGGTTTTTTTTCTTTGGAAACATGGAAACATAGAAATTGGTATATATGTGAGCTACACTGCATCCCTCTAGGTTCTTCATGACTATCACCATTTTTAGACACATAATACATAATAAATATCCTTAAAAAATGGCCACAGGAAACATAAAAAGGGGTCAGCTCATATGCTCAGTAAGGGTAAAAAACAGAGATATGCTAGAATTATCATGAGTATAAGCATATTATAACATGATCATAACATTAAGATATCATACCATACATATCAATGATAATAAACCCAAATAATGGTATAATTTTTGTCCAATCAAAAGACATGAATCATAATGGAATCAAGATCAGAATACATTAAATCAAAACAAAAGAATGAGACATGAAATTTATGGAAGAAATATATGAATATAAAATTGTTTCCATAGTATTCAACCCATTAAATCAAAGGACTTCATAGTAGTATGGGTTCATTCCCAACACAATCTTGGTATTTATGGTTATATCCCATGATGATATTAGTAGTCAACGATATAACATAATTTCACTATTTTAATATATTCTTAATCCTCTATTTTAGTCATTATTTCACTGTGTTTCATATGGGGTTGTTTCAAGTGAAAGAATTTTAATTTTTTATTCTCTCTAGAATGTGAATAGTTGATCAATGGTTTTCTAAAACCATGAAAACTTAGAAAAAATCATGAGAAATGATGTATTGATGTTATTCACTATTCGCGCATGGTTTGACAATATGTGCACCCACCTAGGAGAAAGCACGAAACCCATTAAAAAGGGACACCTGGCTAGTGCACACGTTTGTCTAGTCTTTGTGGCTCTGCCCATCTAACCTTACATACATGATTATTAATCTAAATAGTTTTTAAACACATGAGACCCACATTGAAGGATTCTAATGGAACTATGTGACCCCTTAATGATTTCTTCTTCCATGGGATCTCTAAAGAGCAGTTTTTCCTCTAAACACACTCTCATAAGTGGGCCGAAGCTCGAATAATGAAATTTTATCATCTCCCATTTATTTTCCACTTCTCATTCTATTCATTCCTCCCATATATAAATCTATATTCTTCTATAATATTTTTTATTTCTCTGTGTTAGTTGGATGATTTAATACCTACTATAATATTTCATGGATCTAGATTTTCTCTCATATCTTTATTGTCAGTTTTCTTTGTAGGAGTTTCCCATAAATAATCTAGAATTTTAATATTTCGTGTTTCCATGGTAGGTGGTTCCATTATGATTCCCAAATTTTATTAACCATAAATTTCTCAATTTTAATTAAATTATGTTATTGAAATTAAATTTCATGAAATTGATTTAAATTAGATTATTTAAAGAACAATTCCATTTAATTGGGGGATTTTTATTTGAAATTATATTTTTGGCTTGAAATTTGGAACCCCCCCCCCCAATTCCATTTAATTTTGGTGTATTTGTGAAATGGTTGGATTTAAGTGAAATTTTTATTATTGTATTTATATCGTGAAGTTAATTTGATATAATTTATTTCAAAATTGTGTTTGGAAAAAATGGGTTGAAATTATTTCAATAGAAACACATTGGTTTTATCTTGGAAAAATGCATGATTCTATTAATAACCTATTTTGGTTTTTGATTGGAAATTTGGCATATTTGAAATGGAGAATGTGATGAATTGTATTTTTAATAAGTCTTAAAATAATGTGCACATCATTTGTTGTTATTATAGAACATGAAAGAATTCGGTAGTTAGTATATTATTCAGACAAAACACTGTGATTTATAACACTATCAATACATCACAATAGAAACATCCCATATGGGATGGTGATGAGTACTCCTTGGTCAATATCATGGGGAACGTGTGTACACATATTGATGATTCAACTATTAGATTATGTTGAGTCCCTTATTATGAAACTATCATACCATTATGTATAGGAAAATCTTCTCTGTTGTTTTTTTTGAAATATATATATATACCAATGTTTTTTGTAAACTAGTTAACTTTTTTAAATTCATATAAATTGTTTTATATGATATATTTTTGAATACATTTGTTTAAATAACCTTTCTGTCATTGGAAATATAAATAGTGACTTTTGGAACATATTCTTTTGAAATGACACACTTATTTATTTATAATTGAATGAATTGTTTGGTAAATTAAATTTTTGAATCTATTATGGTGTCCTTGGTGAGACCCTACTAGGCATGTAGCTCACACCCTATATAGGACTTTAGGTATTTGTCTATTATCTCCTTCTTGTATTGTGTATGGGGAAATCACAACATAGAAGCAGTTCTGGAGGTTGGTCTTTATTCATGGAGAGTAGTGTCTATTGGGTCATGGGGTGCCCATTCAGTTCTATATCAATTTTATATATTACTTGGAGGGGTTTTAAGTATTTGAATATGATATAGTTCTCCCATTAGATTATTTATTGTATACATATTGCGTTGTCTTCATTTATATGTTGTATTTTCATAAAAATCGTTAAAACGTTAATATTGTATAATTCTATGTGCTATTATCCAACCCATGGGGAACAAGAATTGATATTAGGCTATATCAAATTTGGTTTGGTTATTTGGTTTTTAGGGTACGTGGGATGGTTTTTCACAAATTGGTATCAAAGGGAGGTTTTATTTTCAATTGATTTGGCACATGGTACTCAAACTATGTAGACTGCATCATACCACATAAAACCAAATAATATTAAGGATTTGATGACTCAATTGGAAGAACTTCTATAGAAAGGATTTATACACCAGATTTTATCACCATGGGTGGTGGATGTCCTCTTTGCTAAGAAGGTCGTGATATCCCTTCTCCTCTTTGTCGATTACCAAAAAAACAATTTAATTATGGTAGATAAAAATTATATGTTTCCATGGATTGATGATATTTTTGACTAGTTACAAAAGAAAATGTGGGTTTCAATGATTTATCATCAGTATGGATAACATCGGCTGAGGATAAAAGAATATGAAATTCGGAAATATGCATTTCAATGTAGTTATAGAAATTATATGTACCTTGTCAGGCTATTTAGTTGAACCAATGCTATTGAAATCATCATGGATTTTCTTAATTGTATTTTCCATGTGTATCATGATATCATCATGGTGTTAATTATAGAGGAAATCCTAGGTTACTCTAATACCACGGAGGATCGTGTTTTTCTTCTTATATAATTTCACATATTTTTGAAAAATCACAACTTTTTTCCAAGAATTTTGAGTGTGAATTTTACATTCGGTAAGTGATGTTTTGGGACACAGGGTTTCAAAAAAAATTACATCAATTAATCCTGAAAATGTAAAAAAAAATTATGAAATTGAAACAACTACAAAACTTTATCATGACTTGGATCTTGTTTGGTCTAGCTAGGTATTATCTCTAGTTTATAAAGGACTTCTCGTGGTTGTCTTCTCAAATGACTATACTAACACATAAGGTAGTAATGTTATATTGGGATTAGAATTGCAAAATTTTTATTGGAGTCTAAATATATTCTGACTGGAACACTAGTGTTGACTCTTATTATGGTCAGATACGGCTATGTGGTCCTCTATGAAGCATCTGGCTCAGGATTGGGATGCATTCTTGTGTAGGGTGATCATGTTGTTTCTTATGGATCTCATCACATTATTCCACAAGAAAAGAATTACCCACACCATGACCATGAATTCAAAATTTTGATGGAAATGTATAAAATATAGTCAATCTACCTACTTGGGGAACTATTTAATGTGTTTTAAGATCACTAGAGTGTTAGTTATATCTTCTCTAAAAAACAATTTGAATATACACATGAGTCATTTGCTGGAACAAATAAAATATTTTTAAATTGGCATCGCCTTTACCCTACGTATAGGGAATATCATCACGGATGATTTGATCATTAATCTTTTGACCCATATAGTGAAATAACCATCAAAAGAGTGGAACATGATGGTTCGTTTTGCATAGTTTCATATTAGAGTTCAAGAATCCGGGAACAAGGTTTTCATGAGAAATTTTTAGTGGAAATCATGTCTTCCCAGGAAGATTCATTAGGATTGTTATCTTGATGTTGAGTTTTGTAGCGTTACAGAAACTCTATATATTGAGGAGACCATACTGACTTTTCATTCTACACTGGGGGAATTTTATGCCATCATAATCAATTTTTTCATCCATTAGCAATAAAGAAAACTATGATTGGATTTTTTGATAACTCATACTGTGCAGTTCACCTAGGAACCATGAAAATGTTTTATGACCTATAGTAGATATTATGGTTAGCATGTATGATATGAGGAATTTCTGAATTTTTATCCCATGGTTATACGTTAAAACAAGTCAAGAGAGAGCCATACAAAGGCTCATGTTTTCCCTAGCTACTTATAGTGCCAATGTGGAATTGGTATGATATTTCTGTATACATTGTGGATGGGTTTCCAAATTCCAAGAGAAAAAGAATGTCCTATGGGTTGTGGTCAATTAGAAGACTAAATCCTATCACATTATACAAATTCATGACACAACCAATGTTGAGGTGTTGGGATATATCTATGTGAATGAAAATTTCCTTTTTCATTGAGTTCCATGTTCCATAATATGTAAATGAGATCCTTTGTTCACATCTAACTTTTCAGAGGCCTTTGGGAGGCACTAGGATTTGATTTCGATTATTATATAGCATACCATCCACAATAGGATGACTAGAAATAAAGATCTATAAAGACTATTGAGGATATTATATATGAATACATTCAGAAATTTGGAGATGATTGGTTAACCATCAAGGTCTAGTTTAGTTATCTTATGAATATAGTTACTAGTTTGCGATTTGGATGAATCCTTTTAAAAAAAATTTGGTCAACCCTGCAGATATATGTTGTGTTAGTCGAAGTCTTGAGAAAGTTACTCGGTTGGGCTTGAGAATGGTTCAAGTTAATATAAAAAAAATTACATGATTCATTAGATATTGTTGACAGTGTGGATCTGGTTCATGCTTTATGCCTATATTTATCACTCACCATTGGAATTTTCAGGTAGTGAAAAGTTGTTCTTGAATGTATTTCCCTATATGGGTCATAAATAGATTGGGAGGAATGGGATTCTTGTTCTTCATTTTGAGGGTCGATTTGGATTTTTTGAGATGATGGGGATTATTTCATAAAATTTAGAACTTTTATCATAGAAAAGGTCCATACATAATGTGTTCCATGTATCTTGAATATGAATGTATCTGTCTAATCCATCTCATGTTCTAGGTTAGAGTGATCTAGAGATCGAACATAAATTCTATTTGATTTAATAGCTAGACATGATAGTCAATTCTAAAATAAGGGTACTTTTTATAGGATAATTTCTTTAGTTTTAATTCTATGTGAACACTTCTCTGACAATCATGATACATGGGAGAGGGTGGCACTTATGATAGAGTATTGGCCTAATTATTTTGGCATGGGTGATTCAAAATAGGATTTCTGGGGACCGAAAGTTTATATAATGGGGAGGTCATAACAACATGTTATTGTTTTTTGGTATTTATAAATCAATATTTTTTATCATTCTTTTTATGAGTTTTGTTTGAGGTTTTTTGGTTGAAAACAAGGGATTTTTTAAATGTTATTGGGATCTTCATGGTTATTGTGGAGTTTTCCCAAACCATTTCCCTTGATAAATAAAAAATTGTAAACTGTGGTAGTGGGGTTTTTCATGGTTGGAGAATGGTCTAAAAAGCTATGTTCCCACCTAGGAGAAACTATGAACCCATTTAAAATGTGTTGACGACTGGGGAACATTGTTTTTCCAAATCATGTGGCTCTACCTAGCTATTCATGGCTATGAGATTTTTAATCCAAAAAATATTTTTTGAAGAACCTGAAACCCTCATTTAAGGTTACTAATGTACCTTTATAACCCAATAATAATTCATTATTCCAATGTATCTCCCAAGAATTTTTTTCTCCCCAATACACCCTCCCAAAAGAGGATCGAATATTGCTGAAAACATTCCATTTTCTCCCAGTCAGATTCCTCTATTCATTCTCTTCATTATACTCCCTATATTTTCCTCCCTTAGGCTTCTTAGATCTCCATGTCGGTTAGATGATATAATAACCACTACATAAGGTCCGGATCATTGGTTTTTCATAGATCACCATTAATGGTGTTATTCATAGGATTTTACCAACTAGGGTATGGAGTTTAGATATCCCTTATTTCCAAGGTAGGTGGTTCTGTTCTGATAGACAAATTTTATTAATCATAAATTTCTCGATTTAAATTGAATTATTTTATTTAAAATAAATTACATGAAATTGCTATTTATTAATTTATTAAATTCCCAATTTTTTTATAATTGTTCGATTTATATTCGAAATTGGAATTTTTTCTTGAAATAAGTAAAAAATATCCATTACATTGTATTGGGGTGTATTTGTGAAATAAAAGTATTTAGGTGAAATTTAAATTTTTGGATTTAAATTGTGAAATTAAAATAATGGAATTGATTGTAAAATTTTATTTTTGAACAATACATTGATATTATTCTTATAGAAATACATCATGTTTATCATGAAAAATGCATGATTTGACTAATAATCTATTTTGGTTTTTAAATAGAAATTTAGTAGATTTAAAATGGGGAGTGGGGTTAATAGTATTTTATGAAATATTAAAATAAATTACTCAATGTTTTTTATTATAGAAGATGAAATCCTTCTCTAGTTATAGTGTTATTCAGACAAAATGTTAGGATTTAAAACACTAACAATGCATCTGTATAAGTCACATCACTGATAGGATGGTGATCAGTACTCTTTGGTCATTATCGAGTGGATCATGTGTACACATAATATTGTTCCAACAATTTTAGTTTGTGGATCCCCTTATCCTGGAACAATCATACCATTAGGAATATGATTATGTCATTGACATGGTGGTATTTTAAATATATATATATATATATATATTCCTATGTATATTGTAAAATGATTACATTTCCTTCTAAATATATCTAAAGTATTATATATAATGTGTTTATGAATCCATTTCATTGATGATCCTTTCCATCATTGTAAATAGAATTCATTTTTAAAAAAAATATGATTTTAAAATTCCAATCCTTTGTATTTAATATTTATTGTTTTAATTTGTTAATTAAATATTGGAATCTATTATGGAATCCTTGGTGAGACCCTTGTGATATTTTACCATACACCATACTTTTGCCTAGGGTGTTTGTACATTATCTCCTTCCAAGGTTCTAATAATGGAAAAGGACCACTTGGAGTTGGTTCATGCAGTTGATCTTTGGCTATAGAGAGTTGAGTATGATGGGGCTTTGGTTGTCCTTTTAGTTTTTTGGGAAACTACTATAGTATATTGAGTTTTTTTTACCTATTTGGATTATGATATAGTTCTCCCACTTGAGTTTTTATTGTATACATACATACTTGTTTTATTTCCACTATTGTGTTTATAGAAAATTCATTCCCAAATTCATATTATATGATTCCATGTTCCAGTGACTAACCCAATGGTATCAAAAATTCCCTTAGAGATATGTTAAAGCAATTTATCTTATCGAGTTACTAGGGTACACAGGTTGGATTGTGACAGAGGATCAGTCCCATGACTGTATTAACTGAAAAAATAATTTTTTGAACCATGTTCACTCCCCTTTCCATCCATGACTATCTCATGATATTTAAATATTTACCCAATGCATTATAGAGAGATATGGGTCCCACTCATATCATAATGTAATCATGCATATATGTTTTCTAATATCATAAATAATCACATCATAACCCATGAAATTAATTGGGTATCATAAACCTATCATCATGTCATAACCTCTTAAATAGAGGTTTCATAATTATTTCATCAAAAAATAATCTATTCAAAGAAGTGAGATTAATATGAATATAACCCATAAGAGAGAAAAGGGTTTCATTAACTAATTTCCCAAGAAAGAGAATTAGGATTCACAAAAATAATTCCCTAAAAACATAAACCAATCACTAAAAAATATGAATGCAACCATTGGATCATATCGAAAGAAAATGCATAAGTAACTTTAATAGAAGTCATCTTAGATGAAAAATAATTTTGAAATATATTTTAAATTCATTTATGTCCAAAAAATATACTTTCTAATTTGAAAATTTATTTTAAAAGCATAAAACCTTTTGAGAACCATTTCAATTAATCATAAACATTGAAACTAATGATTGAATCTAGAAAACATTTTTAAAATCTATATCCTAGGAAACATATAATGGAAACATAAAAACATTCTAATAAAACTTTTTCCAATAAAACATATAATGTAACCATTAATTAGTTATGAAAACCCATTTAATTGAAAAAATATAATGGAATTTTCAATTCAATTTGAATAAATTTTTCTTTTAAAATAATTCTAAAAAATATAATGTAATCATAAAAACATTTTGATAACATTTTATTAGAAAACAATTTTAATAATTATATATAAATCTTGTCAATTTTTTGAATTCAATTGTTTCTATGAAAATATCTTTTAAAATATTTTATGACACATATAGTAATACAAAATTATTGAAAATATTTATAGAAATCATGGTTTTGAACACTTATTTCTGACCAAAAAGTGAAATGAAGTCGGATTTCCATAAAAACATTTTATTAATAATATTAATCAACAATGATGGGGAAAATGATACTAGTACATGAATTTATCATGTATAAATATAGAATAATAATAGTAATGATGTTATTGATATAAGGATCACAATAATTCAAGATTGGAATCAAAATCATAAATAATCAATGTAAATGATGATATTGCAATAATAAATGGTTACCACTTTGGTAATGTTGAATCCCAATCTCCATGAAATAATATAAATACATGAAGATTTAAAAATATTTAAAATAATGAGTACCATGATATATTTAATCAAATGCAATTATATACACCTTATAATAGAATATTGGTGGATAATAGAACACGTGCCTCAATGAATGGAAAATTGAGGAAAATCTACCTTAATGATGTGATTACTTTATTAAAAGTAAAACCCCATGAAATATAGGTGATAAAATGATTACATAAACTCACATAAATTTAATCATAATAGTCCTATAGTATATTTGTTTCAATTATATACACCATAAAAAAGTAAATAGTTTTCAATAATGTATAAATCTCACAAAAATAAAAAAAAGATAGGTGAAATTCCCATACTTATGTACTGACTCTCGCTGTACTCCTAAAAAATTCATAAATAGTAAATATATGTTTATTATAAATATATTATTGAACCAAATATATATATATATATATGATAACATATATTATTTTATTACATTATTATATTACCTATAAATTAACAACACGATGTTAATCTTATGTTTTCAGTAATATTCACTTTATTTTTTTGTAATTATTTTGACTAGCTTTTTTTCTTCATCATACATAGGTCATGATTTAATTATTTTGAGAATTTAAAATAGGATATAAATCCCATTAATATTTACTATATATATCTTTAAAATAATCTATAAAATATTGAAATATGAAATTGAATACACCATTCAGGGAAACTGTAGGTCATATGTACGCATCAATGTTGTTTCTATTATATTATAATATTGGAAGAAAAAAATTAAATGAAATATTTGTATATATACACAATATATTTCCTGTATAATAATAATATCACATATATAATATAATTTCACCAAATACATTTTTAATTGATTCGTCTAATGAGTGAACAGATCACATCTCTTTGAGTAGGTGGTAGTCCACACATCCACAAACAAAGTTATCATATTTACAAAAAATGTAAAGAATGAAGATATTTTTTATATAAAACATATAGAAGTAAAAAATAAGTAAAAATTTCATATATAACATATAAAAATAGAGTGTCCTTAATTATACGAAACCACGATAGGTGGTATATGAAAAATGAACAACATTATTTCTTGGGTTGGTTGTACACCATACACAAAAACGGTATGTTCATCACCAATTAGATGGAAGATCGTATAATTGTATGTTAGAAAACTATAGTCAAAACCTCTCAGTATATCAAAAATAATTATTTTTTTATTCAATAATTCAATAAGAATATTAGATGTCGAGAAAAATGACAATAAAATAGAGAATCTTGATGGAGGATTTACTTCTTCTTTGGATAAATCTTATTGGTTTTCACAAAAGGGATTCCTTGGATGGATTTATTACTAATATGAGGATTCAGTGATTATTTGACAGATGTTAGGAGATTATTTGGGTTGTTTTTGTATGAAATATGTGTATTAATAGGTGTACATTATCTGAATGTTCAATTCTTATTTATAATAGAAAATGATTTGCATTTTTTTGTAAATAAAAAAAGTATTACTCTACTAGGAGGTATACCTTTCTAATTTTTCTTCAAAAAATGGGAACTTAATGAATTAATATACATTTATTGTATGTAATGGTCTCAAATACACAAAAATTACTTTTTATTTATTTATTTATTCCATATTATCTATGTTTCCCTTTATATATTATTTTTAATTAAGTAATATTGTTTTCTAGCTTATGTAATTTTACTATTAATAATAAAGTAAAGTTAGATTTATTCCTTAATATAGACCTAATTAACTAAAAAATGATATCTAATTTACAAAAAATTAAATCCCATATTTGTTGGAAATTAATTTTTATACAATCATATGTGACACACTAAAACACATCCTTAACCCAAACCTTGATAACAATGATTTTTATATTCAAGGTGAGATATCTTAATTTTAAAAGCCCAATTTTTTCATGATTGGACCATAGATGACATTTATTTACATTTATAAATCAATTAAAATGATATATTATTTTTAATAATTTCAATTAATTTTATAAAATAACTTTTATTGGAAATTAACATTAATTAAAATTTAGATATTATTTATATAATTATAATTTAAAAATACAAAAACATCATTTGAATTAAAATCTATTATGTTAAATTCTATTTAACATGACATATTCACCTAGAAAATTTATTTAACACACCAGTTCAATAAATTTACTTTACATTTAATGTTTTTAACATTATTAAATTTATTAAATTATTTATTAAATAATATATGCGCTTGCATTTATTAAGAGTTTAATTTAATTATATAATCACTCAAAATTAAATTTACATTACCATGATAAAATACATTTTCAAATTTCAAATTTATGTTTATAACTAAAACTATATAGCTTCTTCTATACTCTAAAGATGTATAAATGATAATCGTAAGAAAGGTACCTTTTTTGAATTTTTCCATGCTAAATTTGCATATGGGTCACTTTCATGAAAATGTGTCCCAATACAACATAAAAACTAGAAACAAGAGGGGATATGGTATAAATATTCGTATACGATGAATTATAGAGATGTTTCAATGTCATTTTACAATTATGTTTAAGGGTTATTTCTTTCTTATTCTTAATTTTACCTTAATCTTATTAATTAATAATAAATAAAATTACTATTATTTTTGGTATAGAAATAAATTAATCTTATTGAACTATAAAATTTAAAATTATTATAACTTTGTGCATTCATTTTTTTTAAATTCAATTCACAAAAGGGGAAAATTTAAATTTAATTAAAATGCTATAAACATGGTGAGAGTGATGTTTTTTAATATTAAATGTTCCAATTTTCAATATGTTTATATATATATAATAAATAAAAAAATTATATAAATTAAATAAATTAAATAAAATTATTTATAATTTACGTATTTTATCTTTAAAACCAATTTATAATATAATTTTCAATTAATAATTACTTAAAAATAAATGGTAGTTTTCAAAAAAATAGAATTTTTTATGTATTCATCATAGAATGAATGTTCATAGAAAAATAACAAAAAGTTTTCCATAAGATAATTTTGAAATTAATAATTAAAAAATAATTATTAATTGTAAAAATAATATTTATAAATATCTGAAAAGGCAGTTTTAAAAGATGATCTCCATTAAAAGGTGGTAAAACTCAATCTTGCATGTAACACAATCTAACATAGTGTTCTGTGTAGCACAATATTTTCATGGTGTAGTATGTGATGAAATCTTAATATGTTGTAGCATTAAAAATAATGAAAATATTGGTGATTTCATATATCACAAGATATGTCCAGTATTACATTAAATTAAAATATCAAAAATATTAAATTAAATCGAAAAAAATTATAAAATATCAAGCTGTTATAGTATTTTTCTAAGGAATACCAATATCAAGTAATACATTATGTGGGGTTTCTTGCCCACCAAAAATCCCAGGGAGAATTTATAATGTGTATGACTGTCATATATCACTGTAAGGGGGGTCTATTACCTACCAAAATACCCTTGATCGTGTCTTTGTAATCCCTTTGAGTAATATGTCTTTGTGTGGAGGGTTTAAGTCAAACCAATGAACCCACAAAGAAAATCAAAGATAGGCTGGTAAAAAATATAAATTTATTGTGGGATTGTTTCCCTAACAGTAGACCCATGGATCATGTACAAGGAATACCTATATAATATATTCATTTTTTGGGGTTGGGATGGGGTTAGATTTCTCCTGAAACATGAGTGAAGGAGAAAAGAGGGGTCCCCCTTTTTATTTTTATAGGAAAGAAACCCTAAAATCAAATTTCTATGAATCTATAGAGTTTTATAAACTATGAATCAAACCTGAATAAGGCACTATCCAAGAATATTCTATTTTCACACTGGATGCACGTAGTTTATCAAACCGTATGTTAACTATGAAAACTAGTACTACCTCAATCTGAATGATTTCATATGGTTTGTTTTCAACCATTTTAAAACCATGATCCACGCCCTATGTCCAATAATGATCACAAATTTTATATTAACATAAAAAATTTCCTCCAAACCATGATCAAATAATGTATAAGAACCATGTACTATACAAAAAAAAGATGAAATATCCTTATATTAAGGGTTCTCTATGGTTTCTGATATTCCATATTAACAAAACAATGCATATTGTACATATTTACACATAAACATCCAAAAATTATTCCAAGATCTCATAAGAATCATCTATGAAACCCAATCAATTCTCAGTCATCAGACTATGTACAAAATCATTATATTAGGATGTTGTAATCCTTAGAATATCTAACTGAATACTTGTTCTCCAAATTAAATACCCACTGACCTAAAAAATTAATATTTCCATAAAATTTAAATACTGATAGTGGGGACAGGATTTAACAACTCTCCACCATAAATATTCTCATCACAGAGAAGTCTTTATAGTCCTCCAACAAAACCTCCGGACCGAATTTAGTTTTTAAACCATCAATTAGTAGGTTTTGTTTAAAATTTGAATGAAAAATGCACACCCATAGAACACATAAAAATAATATGGTTCCCCATTTTTAATACATGATCCTTATTTTAAAAATAAACTCAAAAAACTAATAAAATAGTCTTATGGAACCCATCTCACATGAGAAAATATCAAATCATTATCTGATTAATCACTTGGACTATGGAGCTCCCCACCATAGGTAATATATTATAAAAATTTAATTAAAAATATAGGTGAATACCATAATCTGAAATTTTTATCAAAAACAAATTATATATGGATCAAATGATTTACCAAAATTTTTTTTATATCACCATGGCTAATTACATTGAAACAAATAGCGAATCACTCTCTAGTCAACAATACAGAAGGTCATGTGGTTCCGGTCTCTACCACATCACATGATACCTAATATAGATGTGTCTATTCCCAATGAAAATTAGAGACAATTCTAATACATCTAGTGAAGTTATATATTTAGTAATATTGGAATTAAATAGTAGGATTCTAAACTAAAAAACCCTATTGTCATCCTCTTCTACACTAAGATCACTAACATTGCTTAAACCCAATCTAGCTCAAATCATGTCGACCCATTCTGATCTAAATTTCATTTATTACACTCTATCTAAAACCAACCCCTAGGTTACATCTATAATTAATAATGTATCATGATCACCCCTTACCCATTTACTAACGGGTATCCCTATTTTAAATGATCATATAATGGATGGTTTCACACATCCATTTTCCAGATCACGTGAGGGTCATATCACTGTGACTGCTGTCATGTGTAAGTTCTATGACATCATAATTAAAAAATTATATCATCATTGGCCACATATCACCCAATTTTTAATTGAATTAAAATTTTCCCAAGATAAATCGAATCATTCACAAAACATTTAACAAATTTATAACTAGTTCCTTAGGCATGGAAGATCACCTATGGCTTCTACATAATATTCATCAAAATCATGCGTTATTCACAAAAAATAATGTACTCTCCATAATATGAAAATCCTTATCACAATCATTGAGCACTGACCTGAACTAATCTCATTAAATCTCAAGTGTATCACTCCTCTTGATCCATGCTCACGTATCTACTACATCAACATTTGATAATATCATTGAGTTTTATTCCTAATTGTTAATTCCATCACACCTGTTTCATTCATGATATAATACCTTGTCTCAAAAAAATTTATTAATTATATATATTATACTTTATACTGATCAACCTATAAGTATTTCATCAATTTACATTTTTATGTGGCTCAGAAATGACTTCTCACGAATATATTCTCATCAAGAATCATTGTAGGACAAAATGATATTATCATTCTTATATTTACCATTTCAAGAGTACTCTATTATATCACTACATCGTCAAAAAAAATGAAATTAATCCCAAGTCGAACACACTATCTCCACAAAGCATGTCATTCCAAAATCATAGCCCTCACCTATGGTCCCACCAAACATCTTGAGGAACTTTTAAAATTAACAGGGTCCATTCATTTCTTTATAACTCATGGTATTTAATGTCCTAATACACAATGATTACCCATAATTCCATTCCCAAACCCCTCTAAGGGTTTCCGTGCACATTAGTAATCCAATGATTATACTATAATATCCTAATAGAAGCACATTATGTGTATTAATTATTAACATGATCAATAACCATTATTTGTGCCTCTGTGGAACAACCATCAATAGGTCAACCCCTCTCATCACATTCCAATGATCTTATAAGAAACAAACTCATTAGTATCTTGAGTATCTTAAACTGGTCACTAGGATCTCCAATCTATTACTAGTCACATTTTCCATAGATCTTGGGAAGTAATACATTCTGTCATCTCTTTAATAACATGTAATTAACATGCCAACTACCTATATTAGTTTTTAACATGTAAATAGTCATCTTCCTAATAAATAATCACAATAAAGTCCTAGATAACCCCTAATATCTAATAATTTGATCATAAATCATTATCCAAGGGGATCAGGTTGCATCATTATGCACAAACTCATATATATAACCACATCGCCTATTGATGACCAATATAATGAGAATTAATGTCACTCAACAAAGATTAGTAGAGTATAATTTTAAATTATTTTAGGAAACCCATAGATGTGTTTATAGAGTGTTTATATAAACAATCATATATAACAATAATGCTCATTGGGTTCACCACTAGGAAATGTAATGACCATTCCAAACTACTATGGGTTACCAAATACATCAGTTCTAAGAGACTACATAGTAATATCTATTGAGATACATCACATCATAGATATAAAAGGCCATAAATTAGAGATAACGTATATGTAGGATGTTCTAAAAAAGTATAATTACACCAAGAATATATATATAAGATTATATGGTAGGATATTTTGACAAACATTAATGGATTTTACTTTTTTTGGGTAAAATCATACATAAGAAAGCTCATGTCAAGTGAATAATACATAATTATCATAATGAATGATGATCCTCTTACTTCAATGGTCAAATATTCAAATGTATAAATATATACATTCCTTAAAATTTAAGACCATCCCTGATGTTGGAATCATATAACAATAAAATATTACAACAAAATCACCAATCTCATTCCCAGTAGCTTGGACATCCTTAATGAATGATGTCTGTAATGCACAGAATAAAGTTCTATCGCATTCCATGAAACATTAAAACATATCTGGTGTTTCATATTTGAAATTTTATAAAAGAAAATGATTTTTGGACACCAAATTTCAACATCCCAACTCAGCTCACTAGGAAAAGTAATAGGATCACGACATAATGTGTCCTCTGGAATCCATCCCCATATACCAGATTCTGCTGACAAGTAGTGTGGGTCTTTAGTAGTATTTCGAAGAGAATATACCCCATGCATAATAGTATCAATAACATTGGAGACAACTAAATAATGAGAAAATTCATCACATGAAAGTATAAAATATAATAAAATTAAACATGTGATAACAACATAATCTTTACATACTGGAATACAATACATCTTCCCACTTTGGTGATCACATATACAAATGGAATTCAAACAATAAAGTGAATAGAGAATAATCTACATTATAACACAGAATCAACTCAGGGATATTTGTAAATCCCATTACAGAAGCTCTGGATCAATAACATAATAATAGTATATATCCAAAATTCTACTAATGACCAAGTGAATATGTTCATATGTCCTAAAGATCCATGTCCAAAGATATGGGGTGTGAGTATATAATTCAGTTGGGGATCTCCAACATGGTATTTTATAAAACTAATAAATATAATAATAAATGCTTTCTACATGATCCAAATAATAGTAATTGATTTCTAAGTGAAATGTGTAAATATATTTGAACCCCTAGTTCTATGGTAACACCCATGGATGGTTATACTTTCCTAAAATAGTGAAAAGGAATTTATGAACACATCAATTTATCCTGACATCCAATTGTAATCCCAATCACTGTGGGGGAGTGGTCTGAGCCCTAACCAAAATCCAATGGTATGCATATATCGTATCCTTTAATTATTAGGTCTCAGTGTGCAAGAGTTTTTTCCCTACCCACTAATATAAAGTACTCTTCGAAGCCATAACATATGCAGTATTATTTTTCATGGGTTATGTGTAAAACACATGGATCCAAAGGGATTGTCCATGGAATAATAAAATACAATATCAATATGAATGTGGAGTGTCTGGGGGTGGGGGAGGGAGTTCCCTTACCAGAAATCAAATGATATTGTGATAGAATCCATGTATTATGATTCCATGTTTGGGTGTTATTTTCCATACCCATAAATCCATGGAGAGTGTCCGAGGAAAATGAATATAATATATACATGTACATATTAATTTTTTCTCTACCAAAAAAACTCATAGTGTTTCACCAAGTCATACCAATATCATATATATCTCTATTTGAGTGTGTGTGGTGAGGGGGGGGGTCTATTCGCTACATAGTGACCTATAGAGCATATCCAAGGAATACTAAAATCATATATACATGTATGTGTGTGTGGGGGATTTTTGGTTGTGTGTGTTTTTTGGTGGGTGGGGGTGGGGGGGTTATGTTCTAAACACATAGATATATGGAGTGTTTCTTAGGCATCCTAGTATAATATTTCATTATTTTGGGACTATTTCCTACCCACATACCATAACATCACGTCCATGGCATCATATTATCATATATCCTTTACAATCGGTGGAATGATCTTTACCCACATACCCAAGGAGCAAGTCATGGGGATCCTAGTAGAATTAGGTCTCATGTATCAATTAGTAGGTGATATATAGTCACCTAAAAGCTTAACCATATATCATGTCACATCATCCTATGAGGGTGTATATAGGTACCATGACATCACTACCTATATATAATTTACAACCTAGATCACTACCCTCTATCATATTATGATCAATTTTCTAGGCGTTCCCATATCAATACTATAACACTACCTCACGGTTTTTTCCAATGATAATATCAAAACATCTCCAATAGTGATTTCCATAAACCAAATAAATTCATACCATTAGGCTAACAAATATTTTCTTGAGAATAAAATAAATTAACTACTAAATTATCATAATTAGACTCGACAACTCATGAATTTGGATTGAGATATAGGGTTATAGATGTAATCATCTAAAGTAAACTCACCACACACACACATCCATGGACAACCTATCACCAAGGAAACTAAACAAGTTGTCTTGTTCACTTCATATCCATGAAACCTAATTTGGGTCCTTCTTCAAGATCAATATTTTTAATCTTGTTACATTCATTGCACTGTCCCATTGGCCATATAATGTATGTCACAGTAGCATATATCCTATAGATGGTGTAACACCAATATTTTATATCAGGTGATCACATCAACCCATTAAGACAATAAGGAAAAATGTAAGAAAATCACCACCTTCCATCATAAAGTAGGTATATGAGTATCTATATAAGTTATATCTGAGGCCAAATTAAACCAGAAAATCATTCCACAGTCACCTCTATATGGAGGTGTCTAAGGCTTATACATTGGCCCAAAAAATCACATTCCTTTCATTTAAAAATAATTTTACCCTTAAAAATGTGTTCATGTATGATGGGAAAATACTTTAAATAGTGTCATAGTCAACATTGTTTGAGGAATTAAAGCTAGTGTGTTAGGGTTCGTAGGGGCCTTTGGAATATTGATCCAATAAATTGTTCATTCCAATTTAATTAATTTGATCAATTTATTTTGTAATTAATTTAAAAAAATTCCCTTTATTTAAAATGGTTAAGTGAAATTTTTGATGCCCTCCATTCCAATATACATATATAACATGACTAAACAGTAATGGAAGGTACCAAATAACTAATACCTTATATGAAATATTCCACCTATTTTATGTAGCCCGACATCTCCATTTGAGTATCTCTATGACTTTATAAATAAAATATTATCTCAAAGACCATCAACAATCTTTATAAGGCATTATACCATGTCAATCATGAATAATGACAAAATTATAATAAATTAATAATTTAATTAGATAATCCAATCTAAATATGGAATAATTTATAATAAATAACTGTGCTCGTCTACTACTTTGAAACTATGCTGAATGCCACCTAAAAGTCCCATCACAATTTTTTTGTAACATCCCATGAAATTCCAATAGTAAATTTATTTTAATAAAGTATTTTTTTAATATTTTTTTTTAAGATAAAACTAACTAATAAAAATTTCATAAAAACAGATTTATGAAACTATGATATTTCTTACAATTAGAAGAAGGATGATTCCAATTATTGAAGATTACATTGTATTTCAAGAAATAATATTTTTTCATTATTAAATAAATTAAATTAAACTATAATTTAAATATATGTAAATTTATATAAATAATTAAAAATATATGATTATTTATTTAAATTAATGTTTTTATAATTAATTTTTTTATATAATAAATTTTTTATATATTAATTTTTTAAGTAAAAAATATTTTATATAAAACATGTTTTTAAAATATTTATAAAGTCTTCTATTGAAAATATATACACATAGATTTAATTTGGAAAATATTTTAATATTTATTTTTTTCATTTAAAACATGAAAACGTATTAAGAATTCATTATTTACAACTTACATTATATAATATATATACATATAAGTGTTTATATTGAAATTAGTTTTTTATAAGAATTATAAAAAAACAATAAAATGATTTAATTCATATAAATTAATTTACTATTAAAATAAAATTAAAGGTAATATATTTTACAATAGAAATAATGAAATTAAAAATATATATGAATTTTTTATATTAATATTAAGATTTTAACCAAAATATGAAAACAAATTTTAAAATATTAAAGATATTAAGAATGAAAATAATAGTACGAAACATTTAAAAAAATGATGATATTAAACAAATTAAAAGGATTTGATAAGGGGTTAATGGAATCCAAATGGAATCATTTTCAGAAGATAGGCTGAGCAAAAAGTTCTTCCTTGGGAGTTTGAGCGACTATTGTTGAGAGATTCGAGTGACCTATCATCTTAAAAAGATGAGAATGGTTCGACCACCATAAGGATTCGAAGAAGGTCAACCGTAGTCTAATTGATTGAGGTTGAATTCAACATTGTGATGAGGTTTGAAAAGATTCTGGTTGAAAACCGATTGGTGATCAAGCTAGATCGAACACCAGAATGCAACGAAGGAATGATCTGAGCACTGATGTTGGTTTCGGACATGGACCAACTTCCACGAATTTGAATCATAAAGGTGTTTATTTTTCCGTTAGGTATTAGAATCCTAGTTATGATGATTAGTATTTGGATTAGCAGTACCTGAAATTTTATTTTTCCTAAATTTCTTCCCTTCTAAATAATTTTTTATAACAATGGTCATTTTAAATGTTGTATTTAATAGAAATATTTTTTTCAATGACTTTGGTTGGTGATTATAAATCATTATTAAAACATGAAATCATTTTTTTCTTCTACTTAAAATGTTATTTGTGAATGTGTTTTATTTAAATGATGCTTCATGACAGGGAAATAATTAAACCTAATTAGATGATTGATACATGATATAATTTTTTTAATTATTTTTTCAACATTTATTTCAACCATAAATCATCAAGTATTATATATATATATATAAATATATATATATATATATCTTTCTACATATGAATTGTGCCGGAATCCAAATTTTTATTTGGTTATGTTTATTCATCTTCGTGTTTAGGTTGAAATAAATTATATATTTATAAATATCATAATCGGGTTTGAGACAAAAAAATCGAGGATTTGAATATAATATAATAAATATGAGTTTCATTCATCCCTTCATCCCATTTCAATTTGTTAATACTACACATCCTGGTTGAAGTGTCGCATGCTGTGTTTAGAATGGTTCATGACTTTACAAAGTGTTTCACATTATTTATGTGGGTTTTAAACCTTGTGTGAGAAAAAATAGAATAGAGATATTGATTATTCTTCCTATCAAAAGAAGTAACAATTATTCTTCTAAATTTTTTTTATGGCAAGGGATGTTAATATTTTAAAATAATAATTTATAACAAATGTATGCTTTATTTTAAATTTTTAAATAGAAATTAATTTTATAGAAACTATTAATATGATTTTATGTTTTATAATAGATTAATTTTATGGTATGTGATATAATTTTATTAAGAAATTATTCTATGATTCTATGATTTTAATTAAAGGAAAATTTATTCTTTTCTAAAATCCATTATTTCATATTATGGTTATAGATAAACCATATATTATTATATATTTTTTAAAAAAAATAAGAAAAATTATTATAAATTTTTTAAAAATCTATTGTTTTTTTAATTTAATGTTTGATTTCATAATTTTAAAAAAAAATGCATTTGGTTAATTTTAAAACAATCAATTTTAAATGAATTTGGCTTTGTTATATTATTTCCCTAAATTTTTAATTGATAAAATTATAATTTCTTATGTGTCATTAATTTTAATTTCTGTAAATCTCATAGATATTTTAATATATAAACATATTTTATAATTACGCCGGACATTTCATGAATTGAAAAACATGAAAAATAATTAATTTTAATGTTTTTATCATCATGTGTTTTAAATGTTTGTATCATTTTACAATTAATGGATTTCATGTATTTAATTTTTTTAGAGTGGCGTATAAAATTATAGAATTTTAAAATAATTTTCTACTTTGAATATAATTCAAGTATATATTTTGGGATAGTTCATAATTGATAGTGATTAAGAAATGAGGATCTGGGATAATAATGGTATCATAAAAAATATATTCAGCACTTGGGTATCAAATTAGTTTATGAGGAATGGGGATTAAGCCCATAAAATCAGGATACATTTTCTTAATAGAGATATATATTGTAGGCACATGATTTTCATTAGAATCTGTATTTATTAAAATTATACATAAAAATTACTTTCGAAAATGTTTTCAAAGGATAAAAATTTATATTTTCAAATAATATTTTGAAATGGATTTTGAAAATGATAAATATTTATGAAAAGTAGTTTATATATCAAATATATATATATATATACTATAAAAAATTATTTTTAAAAATATTTAATTAAAAATGTAAAGAGGTATTTTTAACCTTTTTTCAGAACCCCTTCCAAGGGATTTGTTTTCTCTTCCTCTATTTTAATTTTTTTTATAAGAACAATAGATGTTATAAAATGGATGACTTTGTTTATATATTTTATAGATATAAATATGATAATTTATTTCAGTTATATTTTGTACAGCTCTGATAAATTATATAGTGTTTTCTAATTCTCATTATCCTATAACAAAATAGATCATGGAATTTTCAATGTAATATGTACTTTTTAATAAAATAATACATATCATGTTTATACCACTAAATATATAAGTACAGTTTTGGGGAATTCATATTTGGTATTAGAGAAATGCTCTTGACAAATTTAAAGGTTATATGTTTTCGTTTAAGGAAAATTTTAGGAAATAAAATTTTGTTTTGATCCTCTAGTTAATTATGATACCATTTAAATATATAAGTTCTTATTTTCGATAATAATCTATATAGTGATTTAGAACCACCAAAAAAATGGAAAATAATTACTAGGGAATAAATGATTTAGGGTGTAGAATGTAATGTCCCAATAAATACCTATAGATATTTAATTTTAATTAAGAATTTTTTTACTGTATTAAATATTTAAAACTAATTTATAAATATTTTAAATAATAATATTTATTAAACAAATATATTTTGAATTAAAAAAAGATAATTAAATAAAATTAGAAAATATCACATTATATTAAAAGAAATAATATTTTTATATATTAATGAGTATAAATTAATATATTCCTTAAAATATTCATTTTTCAAAAAATAAAAACATTAATATGAATAATTTTTAAAAAAATTATATTCCAATATGGAATGTTTTGGATATAAAAATGTTTTGAAAAAAAATATTTTTATATAATGTGTATTTTTATATTTTTATAAAATCTCATTTTGAAATTTTATGTGGGTAGTTTTAATTTTATATATATCGAATATATTATTTTTTTCAGGATTTTAAATGTCTAAAAACATTATTGTTTAAAACATTATTTGTATAATAAACAAAATTTCTCATTTTTAAGAAGTATTTTTTATTTTAATTATAATTTAAATTCTTTAAAATAATTATTTATTTTATAGAATTAATTTTCATATATATTTATGAATTAAAGGGGATATATTTTTAAATAATATGAATAGAATTATAAATATACTTGAATTATCATAATTAATGTTAAATGTTTTTAAAAATACATAAATATAATTGTATAACTATTAACGAAATTATAAATGAAAATAATAATATTAAATGATTAATATAATGAAATGATGAAATAAAAAAAACAAAATTAAGGTTTTTGGGGGAAATCAAATCCAAAAGGATTCATTTTAAAAGGAGAGGGAAAATGTGATGTTCTTCCTCATGAGTCCGACTGAATGTTGATGGGGGATTTGAGCAAGGTCTTTTCATGAGCACAGGATAAGGTTTTAACCATTGAAGGGATTAAAATAATCCCTAGCAAGGACCAAGTGATCATGGTCATATTCGACAATCAGATGATGTCTGATAAAGATGGAGTTCAAAAACTGAGAGTATATCAAATCAGATCGAACACAAATGAGAAATAAAGGCAAGATTTTAGATCTAATGAGGGTTTTAAAAAATAATAATAATCAACCTTTTTCTAAATGAGTTAGATGCTTGTTTTATCATTTTGTGTTCGAATATTATTTATGAAGATCTATTGTTGGTATAATAGTACCCAATTTGTCATCGTTCAGAAATTTCTTCACCTCATCTTCCTTGATACGCAAATTGGATGTTTTAAAATCAGTTTAACTGAAATCATCATATCATTAATTTTTTTTGGATTTAATTCTTGATTAAATCCAGAAATTGATTTGTGAATATTTTTCTAATGATTTTAGTGTATATGACATATTTCAATAACGCTTCATGAAGGAGAAATAATTAAAACGAATTAGTTGGATGAATAATTCATATAAATTATAATTCATTATTTTTTCTCATAGAATTCAATTAGAAACCATCAACTATTATGTAGATATTTTTCATGGAAATTGTGACACATGAAACATACATTCTGATTTGGATGTTTTTCTTCTTTTTTAAATTCAGTAGAAATAAATGTTATACATATATATATTATATTTTTTTAGATTAGAAATATAGTATTAGAATATGAGATTATAAATAAGGATATTTTTGTCACGAGCTTTGATGTCAATTTTTAAGTACAACATTTCTTGGATGATGTGTTGCATACCCTAATATCAATTTTTGTTAATTTAAAATTAAAAAATTAATTTAATTTTATCAGAAAAAGTTTTATGATTTTATATTTTTTAAATCAAATATTTTATTTTAAGGGATTTCATATTTTAAAAATTATATATTCTAGGATTAGATTATTTTACTTAAGGGAATTTTTTTCTTCTAAAATATATTATTTCAATGTTATGGATATACATGATGCATAATTTATGATGATTTATTTTTTATTTAATAAATGAATTTATTAATCATTTTAAAAAAAATTATTAGTTTTTATAAAATTCAATATTTAATTTCATATTTTTAAACCCTATGAAATTGTATTTGTTTAATTTTCAAAGAGACTTTTATTTGGTAAATATAGATTTTTTTATTCTCTATATAATTTTATAAGGATAAATATTATGATTTTTTGCGTGTCATGAATTTTAATTTAAGTAAATGTCATGTATTTAAGATTAAATTTTCATATTTTATAATTTCGCATGATATATATTTTAATATGAGAAAATTATCATTATTATAATGTATTTATTTTTATGTATTTTAAATTTAAGTAGTATTTTAGAAATTTGGATTTCTCATTCTGGTTTTCTGATAATTGATTTATCAATGATTAGAAATTTAAATTCTTTTCATTTACGAAAATAATGAATTAATAAGTTTTTCAAAAGATCTTAGTAGATTGTAACTATGAAATACAGATCAAAAATAATCATTCTTTTTTTTAAAAAAAATTATACTTGGGAAAAAATGAG
The DNA here is from genome assembly GCA_963277665.1 of Viscum album. NCBI lineage: Eukaryota > Viridiplantae > Streptophyta > Magnoliopsida > Santalales > Viscaceae > Viscum > Viscum album. The sequence continues at coordinate 488,040,574 of OY728148.1, read as the reverse complement.
TTGACGAGGAATTTAGAGTGAACCAACAACCTCACGATAAATTTTCTTACTATTGTTACTTTTTTTGGGCACATTGCCAACATAGAATCATTCAAGTATCAAAATATTTTATAAAGAATTTTTATGTATTTAATATGTTCCAAATGACAAATCCATGTGTTTTTAAAGACTAAATTGAAATGGATTTTCAAAATGATTAATATTTTTGAGAACTTCATCATATATCAAATATAATTATTTAATATAAAATTTTCAAATAAATATTTAAATTCATTTTGTATAATGTCATATTTAATTTTTTTGTAAACCCCTTATTGATATTATTTGTTCTCATTTGACGTTTGAAAAATTATTTCATAAGTATCTCATAAGTTGTAGAATGTATGACTTTTTATGGATTTTTCAAACACATAGAAAATTAGTTATTTTATTTATTTTTTTCATCATTAATAAATTGTATTATTTTCAATAATTCTCCTTATAATAGAGTATAAAAATACCTAGAATGTATATTTTACAATGTAATTTTTAATAAATAACAGAGAATATATTTGTAGCATTGAATTTAGAAGAGTGGTTTTGGGTCGTTTACATTGTTGGAACTAACCAACGAAAATCCCTAACATCAGATGAGAATTCAATTATAAATTTAATTTATTTATTATGTTAAAATGATTAATATTATTTTGGTGTTATATACCACCACATATCACAGGGTGAATGCATAAATATTACATCATGGAACATCTTCTACCATGAATTCATGATATACTCTATAGACTCTGAAAATTTCATTATTTTCTAGATAATTAATCATATTATACCTTACCATAGAAGAATAAAAATTGAAAAATGTGTAGTGGATTCTAATGGAGGTGACATGTGGGAGGATCTTACCTTAATATTCAAAAGAACAGTACAAACATTTTCCCCTATATAAGAGGAAACTAGGAGAAGAAGGGGGGTGGTAGATAGCTGCATCAGTTGGCACTGTGTGTTCAAGAGAATGAGAAATGTTTATACTATTTGTAATGTTTAGTTCTAAATATGAAGAATGAATATTTTTTAGGAATAAAATTGTTTCTCCATATTTGATTCCATAAAATGTGACAACCTTGTGGTAGGAAATACTCATGATAACCCATTCAAATTTTTTTTCTTCATAGTTTACCAAAAAAATATGCAAACAATAAAAATATAGAGCACATATCTATAAAATTTCATACAGTTTTTCTAAAACTAAATGCCCTAAAATAAATAGAATTAAGCAGAAACAGTAAAATATGAAATCTTCATGTATTCATCTAAAACATTATTTAACCATGATGGAAAAATATTCATTACAAAAAATGTACTAGGATCCTCATGACACATTATGATTTGCATGGTTTATCCAAAATTGTGCATATAAACCATTAACCCTAACTAAAATCCATCAATATCATCTATGATTTAACCCAACATATTCGAGACTCATCTGAGCTCCCGATATACCACATGAACATAAAATTATTTATTAGACCTCATTATTAGATGATCGAGCCATTATATTATTTATTGATTTGGAGTTATAAAAAATAAACCATCTCCGAAGAGAAAAAACTTAATTCAGATAAAATTTCATAACTCTAAATGGGAAAGAATATTAAAAAATAATAATGGATATCAGATTTTAGTGATTTTGATGTTGCATTTTGGATTACATATAATTTATTTAACAAATATCACATTAATTCTAAAACTACCTAGATATATAAGCTCCAAATTAATATATTTATCATCAAAATATATTGAAGATTGATATAATGAAAAAAATGAATTATATGTTAAAAAAATTAAAAACTATATTAAGACGTGTGTTGATGTTTACTACATGAATAAATTAACCATTATATAATTATTGTCAATATTTGAATGAAAATTAAATTTCAAAATCATTAGTGAAAGTTTATTTTCAAAATTTCCACACATTCTCATATATAAAAGGGTTATTCCGACATCTATTTTAAAATACATGAAAGGATAAAAATTTTAGCTATAATATGATTATATTTTATACCTTCTAAAACTATATTATATTTTAGAGCATTGGGTATAAGAATAAGTAATAATAAATTCAAAACAATAGTGTTCATTAAGTGCGGAATCGTTATATTAAATATATTGAATGCCTTCAGAAATTCCAAATTTCAATCGACTTATTCATCTAACTCATCATAATTCCAATTTATAAATTTAATTGAAAAATAATTATTATCAATATAATATTTTAATAATGGTATAATAAATAAATACAGTTTAGTTTATAATAATTTATTCTTTGTTCAATGATCATTTTTTGGGTTAGTCCATCCATATCAACAAAAATGATTCATTATGTTATTTACATAAGATTTTCATATTGGACAAATATGTAATACTAAAACGTATAATACTTATTAAATAAATATTTTTTACTTGAAATTTTACCAAAATGTAAATGTTATTGATTTATTTCATAGAAAAAATTAAGTGTACCTTTGGTGGATTGAAAATGGATCATTTGACCTAATTATAAAATTAAGATTATATTATATTATAAATTCTTTAAATGATTATGCCTTTAATATTGAAATTATGAATATGACTATTATACCAAATCCTCTAATATATGATTCAAAACTACAAACAACTGATGAGTGACATAATGTATGAATAACTACATAATAACTAAAGAATAAGTAAGATATTATTTTAAAAGTAAATAGAGATATAAAAGGAATTGAAATAAATGATGAACATATTTCTATTAGTTATATAGGGAGAAATATAATTTTTCATCATATTAGGAGTTTGGTATGTCATTTCCATCAATTTTTTCTTTCTTTGAGACATGATCAATATTATCCATATATTTTATTTTATATTGTGCATAAAATACTACATGTACATTTTTTGTCATAATATAAAATTGATTAAAAAGATTTAAAAGTACATTTATTCATCTCAATTTCTTTGGTAAAACTTATATATTTCTAAAATTAGAAGAGAATATGATTTAATTTCTCCTCATTAGTGATATTATTTTTATATATTATTCATTCATGAAATTTATTTTCGCTTTAAGATCAAAATTCCTATATATTTCCTATTATATCATTATATTGCATTTATAATACTTTTTCACTTTTATTAATTCATTTATCATATATTATGTTGCTTTTGAGATGAATTTTTTTATCTCGTATTTTTTGGATAGTTCGTTCCACCTACATTATTTATGGTGTTCCATATATTCATCATAGATTATATCCATTATTTATATGAATTTATATGTCTCTTTTCATTATTTTGGTTTAAATATGATTTAATGAAGTGATTTTGTTTTAATTTGTGTCCTTATAATTCTCAAATATCCTCTTTCCCTCACAATTTCCATCATTTTTCGTTATATATATTCCTTTGTATAATTTTTTATATTATGTCATTTAATTAATTTATAATTCCATTCTCCCTCCCTAGATTGAAATTTTCATTGAAATTACATTTTTATAATAAAATCAAAATTTCAATGGTATTTATATGAGTGGATGGATCTTTCATTACATTTCTCTTATCTTATAATAAATTATGCATAAATTTCAATAACCTACACTTATTACATGGTATGTTAAAAGATACTATTTTTATTTTCATACTGCATCACAATGTCCAAATAGGATTATATCACTTTATGAGCCTCATAACTATTCAATTATAAATAAAATTTTAAAAAAATAATTTTATTTTTTCTATCATAATTTTTTGAAAAAATCTGAAAATATGGAAAAATGAATTGAAATATAATTTAGCATGAAAATTGAATATACAATGGGGTTAAAAAAGAAATTACTTGGCAATTATTTTGGTTTTGGGTGTCTTAATTATTAATGTTTGTTTTTCAAAATCAATTATATAGTTGAATTATTCTATCTCAATCTAATAATACATATATTTGATTAATTTTTCAGTAAATATCAACTAAAAAGGAAACATAAATTCCACCCCAAAAATAATGGGGATTGTTGACCAACCTCAATAAAGAGTATGATATCCTCTAGGACCTAGCTACATTGTTTTACGATTCATCTGTGGAAAAACTCTACTCTTTCATGTCTAGTGATCTAATTTATAAAAATAGAGGAAAATAATATAAATAATGGAATAGAATTGGATTTGAGATCCATTTCATGGTAAAACTAATTTCAACTATAAATATCAATCTAATTCAACTCAAAAAAATTGACAATTTTTTTTGTCTGAATGAAGAATTTATGAAACAAGAACACCATCCACTAAGTCCAAGACTCAGGCTATTAACTCTTCCTGATATTTTAAAAGGTCACATTGGGAGAATTAGGGAATGATAATGAGAGAAAGAATTAAATAGATTGAGAAAACTGATATAGAAATATGAAGGATCACATTAATTAACATATATTGCATGAGATAAAAAATAAAACTAAAAATAAAACTATAAAATAATTATACATTATAGGAATATGATTTCCCGATAGAGCACCGAATCTCCGAACAATTTCAGAAAAACTATAAACTACATATTTAAAAATGGATAAACCCATTCTTAAATCTTCGTACATATTTCAATGTACCTATTTTGGTCAAATTTTCGTTCGTTTTCTTATCATTAGAGTATCATTGTTTTAAATCAAAACATTGAATCTTTTTAAATGGTTTGTTTTCCCAATTTTGATGGATGAAAGAAGATTGTGTAGTATCATAGGTATATAGAAAATAATAATGTTTCATATCTATTATTATTTACAAAAAAAAATATTAATTTTACATTAAAGAGGACATTTTTTATAGCATACTAAACACATAATAACATTTTTCATTGAAATCATACATTGCACACAACATTGAATTATACAGAAAAAATATAATAATATTATTATGTTAAATGGTAATTAACACCCAACCATTATAATGGAGGGAATAAATAAAACTATCTTCAATATGATTATACATGTTAGGAAATTTTTTGTATTTATCTAATAATTTTTACAGGCTAAAAATGAGAATGAATCCAATTTTAAGCATGAAATGCTCTATTATTTTTAAAAGGTGGGTTTACCAACTTTTGATGGTAGAGCTTTTTTAAATAATGTTTTTATCGCTTTTATATGTTTTTTTCTAAAACATGACCTTATTCAATAGAAGCGGGACATTAAAATTTACATTGGATGATTTTTAGGTATTTCCTAATAAAATTTATATTATTATGACTTGTGAAAAAAACTGGATTTAAAATCAAAACTAACGATTAATATAATTTTTTAATATAGGTATATTATTATTCTAATTATTTTTAAAGTTTAATTGGATTATGTTTTTATAATTTAATCCTATTATGTTCATTGGTAGTAATTTCACTTTGTAATTGGAAATAAACACATGTAAATCTTTTGATAATTATCACATCATAAAAACACTCATTTTGGTTTCAATAATGACAATTAAATTTAAATTAATTACTGAAACTTTTGAGTTCTGAATTTGTAAAAATGGATTCCATATTTTGAATTAGGATGTCCAAATTTTTTCAATATATACCTTTTATTTTTAGACATTATGAATAGTAACTTCAGTAAATATTTTATTTACCATCGTTAAAAGGTAAATCTAGTAAATAAGGGATACAATAATTTTATAATAATATTAAAATACCCTAACATGTGTCTTAATCCTATTAAATGATATTTTTACGACCATGGTCATCCTTGGGTCGATTTTGGGTCCCGTCGAAGAAACTTTGATATGAACATGACATTTTATAAGAATTAATTTAATGTAAAGAATAATATAACATAATCATGAATTCTTTACTAAAACAAACTTTATTTGGGATTATATATGTGATATATTTGATTTTAAATATTTAAAAGAAAAATAAATGTTTTTTTCTACATAATGGTATTTTAAATATAATTTTTAGAAATAATATAAATAAATATATTAGTGACACAATGATAATGTCGTGATTACCTATATTATGAATGATTTAAATAAATGAGAATATAAATATTATAATAAATTTATTGTAATCCTTTTTATGACATAAAAAAAATTATGGATGATTATGGATTTTTTTATTTTAATTAATAATTTTTTTTAAAGAATCATGTTGATATCATTTTTTAAAAAGTCATGATATGATTAGTATAAATATTGACATAAATGAGTTTTCAAAAAAATATTTTATTAAAAATATAATATTCCAAAAAAATATATGATCTAGCCTAATGACATGTATAATATTGAAAATGTAATTAATGAACCACTTTATGTTTTATTTTCATTTTATTGAAAACTATATTAATCATATATTTTAAATATACAAGAAGAGATGGTAAGAGTTAAATTAGTTAACAAAGGGATAATAAAAAACGATAATATTTAATTTATGACCTATACTAGTATAAAACCTATTGGTTGCGAGGTTTTTGTCCCTAAAAAATCATATATTTTAAATAAATAACTTTTGGACCATTTGAAAATCGAAAATCACTTTATAATAAATAAACATTTCAATACCTTCCTAAAGTGCCCCTCCTCCATCTAATAATAGGGAATCACCTTTACCTATTTACTAAAACCATTCAAGACTCATGAATCATACAACATAAGATCTAGTAAGCCTTTAATATCCCTCCTTTCATCATAGAATAATTACCTTAGGCATAATGTATATCAATATAGCTTTTCGTCTCAAATGAAAGAGACTTTCCCGATTTAGAGGTAAAGTATTCTCTAATGTTTGTTTCTTTTTTTTCTTCTCCACTCCCAATTTTAATCTTATTCATTGATTTGATAGTAAAAATACAATACTTTATATACTATTATGTTTTTATGAGAATTATTCTATCTACACATACACACACCTTCATCTAATGGATACGAACATACTGTTTCAGTGTACAACATACTACTATCTCACAAAACGATGATTGATCTATTTTCCCATACCACCTCTGATAGTGTCCATTATGATGGAACTATAATTATATATTATATTTATTATATTTATATTTAATCTAAAATACTGTTATTTTTATTTTAAAACATACATTTATGCTTTTCATGATGTTTAAATATGATAATTTAATTTGATGAAGTGCGGATTACCACTCCCTCACATAGATATTACTCATTCATGCCATACATGGAATGTATAAAATATAAAATCAATAAAATTATGTAACATATGAATCATATGATATTATAATGGAATTATAAAATATATATGTGTCATTTATTTTTCTTTTAATTAATATTAAAAATAAACGAATGTATCGTCCGAGTGTACGTACGACGTACCGTCTCTATGAACATTGCATTTAATTAATTATATATGAATGCTATTAACTATTAAAAATACATATATTCTAGATATATATATTATATTAAAATCATGTATTATACTCAGTATATAATGTATATTTTACTACTTGTAAAATTTTTAATTTTAACAACATCATTTCCGACTCAAGCACCCAATATCGAAAAAATTACTAATATTAAAAACAATATTATATAGTTCATATAATTTGGTAGCAACTGATATAAAAGGATTAATAAACATAAAAATTATTCTTAATCTAGTAAAAATATACTAAAGTATATTATTCAGTAAGAACATGGAACATAAACAACGAATCAGACTCAATGTAAGGGATTTCATGTTAATCTCCATTAATTAAGGCATATTTTGATAATATAAACCTCCTTATTTGGCATGGATTATAATAATCACCATTTACTTTTAATATAATTTAAAGGAAATGTTTTTCTTATAAAGAGTTTTACTAAACGAAAAATGTTTTTAACATATGTGGTGGCAATGAACACTTCACTTCCCTAATTGTTATTTGGCATACTCTATATGCCTTAATGTTTTTAGAAGGAAAAGAAATCCCTTATTCTGTTTTTAAGTGTTTTGGAAATTATTATTTTTTAAATTAAATTAGTATTTAAAAATCTTGAAATTATTTCTTCTGATTTCAAATGAAATATTATTTGTAAAATTTTGATATTATCTATATATTTTTATGTTTTGATTATATAATGTTAAATGGACATTTGATGGGTTGATACATGATAAATCATTGACGGATGGTTACATGGTTATTAAAATGATGGGTGGTTCTGTTATAAACCATGGACGTGTGGTTATGTTATAACTTCCAATTCATTGGGTATGGAAGTCGGTCATATGACAATTTCATTTAGTGATATGTGTGTATGTCTACCATATGGTTAATTTATTTAAGTATGTTTATGTCCCGAATTACTTTTATATGTAATATGTTTCTTTCTATGGGCTTGTGGTTATATTTTTTTTATATAAAGGGTAATTGATGAGCTTAAATTCAGTATAGTATATTTTCCACTTCATAAATGTGAAAATTAATCCCTTATAATAATATATCCATGAATTTCATGTTTTCCCAAGACTAACAGTTTTCATTATTTATGTATCCCTTAATGATATTTTTAAGCTCATCCCAAGTATTTAATTGTTTTTCATGAGACATAATGAATAATAGATTCATGGATGTAATCAATTAAAAATTATGCTATTAAAACAAGAAATCATGTCATACTTCATTTTAAAGAGTTATGGTTTTATAAAAATGATAGTGAGTAGAAGTGACTAATTGTAATATTCAGGATTTTATGTATAAGTTATGAACTAATTCTCTATATCTCTGAAACTGAATAGATCCATTATGTGAATTAAATTCAAATTATCGACTTTTCTCAAGATTAAGTAATGTTTAAGGATAAGGCTTTATAGTTGGTTTTAAATTTTATTCTAGATAACTTTATGAGTAAAAAGATTTTTAATAGAATATTCATAAAATATTTTTACTTTATAGTATGATAGAAATGATATAGCATTTTAAAATTACCATGTTGCAAGCCTATGATATTTTGATATTCAGAATGGTTTTTTGGCCAAGGAAACAAGGAAGTTGTGCGAAGAGGGCATTCAAAGCGAAATATCCTTCCAAATCAACATCTTGAGATGGTCGGAATCAGACCTTAATTGTTTTTTTGTAGTAATGTATCAGTTGACTAATGTGATAAATGGTGATGGTGTTCATGCATGAGATCATCTACACCATCCATAGAGGCACATGTTGATCATATAGAATTTCACGAGGAAATGTCTGCCATCATTAATAGGATCATCTAACCCCATCCAATATGATGGGTGGATTAAAGCATTGGTAATATTTTTTATGTAATGGAGTTTTTTGAAAATAATAAGGTTAGTTTTATTATTTATTTCTTTTAAGGTAAAGCTAATCGGTGGTGGTTAATGATTAAAAATATCATAGGAAGTGAAGAAATTTAATCAATGGAATGAGATGAATTAAAGAATATCATCCTTGAGAAATATTATCATAAGGATGTTCGACATAGGATGGAACCTCAATTCCTAGAATTGAGACCAATGGAGGAAGATTCAGTGTATGCAATTGATAAATTTTCAACCCTTTGTTATTGTATATCTCAAATTTTATCCAATACATTTCCAGTAATATAAACTAGTTTTAGTCAGCATTGATGCAAAAATATCGATGGGAATTAGCATCTCAATAGTTAAAAGGATATGAGAAACATTTATGTCGTTCATAGAAGGTAGAAATTGAGTTTAATGAAGATCATGTATCCCATGTGAATAAATAAAAGACTCTATCATGTTGTAATGAAATGGGAAATAATTCATCAAAGATGTCTAGAGGTAAGAAAACCAAATTTTGAACTTGTTAGAGGTGTGGTAAAAATCATCTTGGATAATGTCCCTCGAATTCTGAAAAGTGCTTCTAATGTGGTATGAATGGTCATATTGCTCATAATTATATGGAAGATGATAAGAAAAAAATGAAAAACCATTGTTAAGATGATTTAGTTGCAATGAGTTAGGACATTATGCCAATGCATGTCAAACATTGATCACCTTGGGTGGAAACTAGAAAGGATGGAAGTATAAGGGCATGGAAAAATCATTTTCAACTACAATGATGGATGTGGGACCATTAAATAATGTGGCGATAGGTATGCTACATATTTCTTCAAAATATTCCATTACTCTAATTCACTCTGTGTCTTCACATACAATCATTTCCATGATCATTTCATGTAAATTAGATACAGAACCTCTTGAATGCCATATTGAACTTTTGGTAAAAAAATATTGGTGGAAGTATTAAAGAAAACATGATTTATAATTATCTTTATATTATCATTATTGGGGTAGTCTTTCCTACAAAACTTGTTGAACTTTCTAATGTGCAATTTTATATCATTTTGGGTATGGATTGAATTTCAGTTTATCATTCTAAAATAGATTGTAAGGACAAGAATGTTTTATTCATTGATTTTACAACTTTGATAACATGTAAAGATGTTGAAAGAATGATTACAGATTTATGTGAATTTTATTTAGATCACATGGTTGAAAGGAAACAAATAATATTGATTGGTGACATTCTAATGGTTAATGAATTCACATAGGTCTATCCTGATAAATTTACTAGTATTGTTCCCATTCAAATGGATGAATTTTCTATAGATTTAGTACCTGATGAAAAATATATTACTAAACCCTCTTATTGAGTAGAGGAAGTAGAATTGGTGGAATTAAAAATTATGAATCATAAATTACTTAATAAAGATATCATTCGACCAAGTACTTTAACAAGGGGTGGTCTAGTTTAAATTTTGAAAAATGTTTGTTCTATGAGACTATGTATTGATTAATGAGACTTGAAAAAAATAAATATTAAGAAAAAATATTCATTTCATCAAATTTATGACTTCTTGGATCATCACTAGGGATCTTTGTATGTTTTTATGATTGATTTGTGGTTCGGGTACGATCAGTTAATTGTGAAAGAGGATGATATTTAAAATATAGCTTTCTGAAAAAGATATGGGCATTATGAGTTTGTATTTATTCCCTTAGAGTTATCTAATCAACTTGTTGTATTTATAAATCTCGTGAATATTTTCATTCATTTTTTATTGTATTAATTTATGGTTGTTTTTATAGATTATATATTGGAATATTCTAAAATCTGATAGGAACCTAAATGTCAATTAAGGATTTTTTTCAATCCTTAATAGAAAATAAACTATATAGAATGTCTAGTAAGACTGAATTTTTGTTAAATTTTTTTTCTTTCCTTGGTCATTTTGTTTCTAACGATGGAATAATTGTTGACCCTTATAAAACCAATTTTTTTGAATAGTAACCAAGCCATACCAATATCACAGAGATTCATAGTTTCGTTTGATTAGTGGGTTATTTTCGAGGATTTTTTTAAAACGTTTCCCAGTTCTCTAACCCACTGACCAATCTAACACATAATGGAGTAAAGCTTATCTAAAAAAAAGAATGTGATGATTGTTTTTAAAAATGAAATAAACGATTGGTGAACACCTCAGATTTGTCCTTGCCTTCCAGAAATGATTAATTTGTTATCTATACTAATGTATAATTTAATGGACCTGGTGGTTTCCAAACGAGCCATGATCTGGTAATTTCTTATGCTTCACATCAGTTGATACCTCATGAGATAAATTACCCAACACATGATTTGGAATTTTAGGCTATTTTATTTTCATTAAAAATATTGAGGCATCATTTGTATGGTGTAAATTAATAAAATATATACTAATCAAAAATGAATGAAGTATATATTAACCCAGAATGAAATAAATATTATACAATGGGTGAGGATTTAATTAATCATTGATTATGATCGCACAATCAATTACAATCCTATAAAGGCATGTAATGTGGTTGATGCTTTGAGTCAAAAGAGTACTGATACATTAACTATTCTATATTTGGAACAAGATCCTTTGATTTTTATTTTGATGAATTCGGGATTAGATTTTGTTGCATGGAATTTCTCTATTTTGATTTTGGTGGATGTGATATCATCTATATTATAATGAATTATGAAAGTTTCCAAAGTTGATAGTGAGATGAAAATAAGGTAGTATTGGATCCGAAGTTTTAGTTAAACGAATTTAACATTGATAAAGATTGTTTTTTGAGGTTTGGAAAAAGATTATGTGTTCCTTGTGAATTAAATTTGAATAATGTGTTGTTATGTAAAACCCATAGTTATTTATTTTTAGTTCATCATGGAATTTCTATGATGTATAAATATCTTCAAGAGTATTTCTCATTTGATGGAATATAAATAGATATTGCTGACTTTACTATGATTTGTATGATTTTTGGCAGATTAATGTTGGGTGGAAATACCAAAATGGATGTTTCATCCTTTTAGAGTGCTATAGTTGAAATGGTAAAATGTGTCGATGTATTTTATTGTGGGAATATGGAAAGCATCTTGAGGGAACAATGAAATCTAGGTTATTGTTGATTGGTAGACTAAATCTTCTCATTTTCTTCTTATTCAAGATATACTATCTCCAGATCAACTTTTTCGATTTTATATTAAATAAGTCACCAGGTTACATGGAGTTCTCCTATCAATTGTTTATGTTCATGATCCCATGTTATCATATGACTTTGGTAATGTCCTTCAAAAGTCATTGGAAAATAAATAAAATTTTAGTACATCTTTTCATCCCCAATGAGAAAGGCAGTCAGAATGAAAAATTCATTCCTTCAAGGATATTATACATGTTTTTTTAACTCGATTAATAGAGAAGTTGGGATCAACATCATTATTTGATTGAGTATTAATATAATAACAGTTTTCATTCTATTATATAGATGGAACTATTTAAAGCATTATATGGAAAGCAGTGTCGAACTCCAGCTTTCTGGGATGATGTAGGTGAAAGATAGTTGATGGGGAAAAAATTGGTAGAAGATAAAATAGAAAATGTTTAGTTGATTTTGAAGCACATGAGGACAGAACCGAGTAGGTAAAAAAGTTGCGCAAATAACCAAAGGAAGTATATTTATTTTTTGGTAGGTGATCATTTCTTTCTCAATGATTTTACCTGGAAATGTGTGACGTGTTATGGTAATAATGGAAAACCGATTCAGCAGTTTGTTGGACCCAATAAAATCTTGGAGAAATAAGGATCAGTTTAATATAGGTTGGATTTACCTCCAATTTAATCCCATGCACACAATGTTTTTCATGTTTCAATGTTGATAATGTATATACTGAATCCATCTCATGTTTTGTGTCCATACTTATTTCAGTTTAGAGATAATATTTCTTACAAGGAACAACCGGTACATATTCTTGACCATCGAGAGAAAGTATTGAAGAATAAGGTGATTAATTATGGAAATGTTTTATGAAAAAACCATACAGTGGAAGAGGAAACATGGGAATCTGAATTTGTTATAAGCGAAACATACCCTCATTTATTTAATATGAAAATAAAACTGTGGGGATGCATTTTCCAATAGTGGACAATGATGCAACATCATAGGTATTTATAATATAATAATTTTTCATATCTATTATGACTTACAGAATAAAATATTAATTTTATGTTAAAGATGACATTTTTCCAACAAAGTACTCAACACACAACAAACATGATTCTTTTAAATCTTATGTCGCACACAACATTGTGTTATATAGAAAAATAATATATTATTATTATTATATTAAATGGTAGTTATTGAAAAGTATTTGTTATTGTTGAAATCAATATAAGTAACAAAAATATGATTATACATGTTTTCTAAACTTTTTTCACTTATCAAATATATTTTAGAGGAAAAAATGAAAAATAATATAATATTAAAAAAGAAATACTCTAATAATTTTTAAAGGTCATTTTATATCCTTTGGATGGAGAATCCTTTTGAAATATTTTTTTTTCAATTTTCTATGATCTATTTGACAACATAAAAATATTATATACGAGTGGGACATAAATATTTAAATTGTATTAAATTTTGGTATTTTTTTGAATAAATTCATATTTGTATGAAGAGTTAAAATTACTGCATTTTAATTCAAAACAGTCATTAATGTTATTATTTATATAAATAACTTATTATTTTAAATGTTTTTATAATGTAGTTTGATTTTTTTATAATTTAATCCATTGGTGGTCATTTTATGTAATCTCACATTTAATTTGTACATAAACACATGCCAATCTTCTCATAGTTATTACTTCTTAAAAATCCACTTTTTTGTTTCGACAATGAGGATTAATTTTAAAACAAATAATACAACTTTAGTGTTTTGAATTTGAAAAAATTGAATATATATTTGGAATCAATAGGTTCAAATTTTATAAATTGGTACCTTTTAATTTTAGACAATATGAATAGTAACATTGATAATTATTTTATTTACCATGGTTAAAGGGTAAATCTGGTAAATAATGGTAAAAACATAATTCGAAGATATTAAACTATCCTAAATCGTGTCTTAATCCTATTGGGTGAGATATTTATGACCATGGTCATCCATGGGTCGATTTTGGGACCCCATGAAGCCACTTTGTAGTGAAAATTATATTTTATAAGAATTAATTTAAAGTGAAGAAAAATATAACATAAACATGAATTTTTTACTAAAAAAATTTTTATATGAGGGTATATAAATGTTCACTTTGAATATAAATATTAATTAAAAAGATAAAAATATTTCCTACATCATAGTATTTTATTTATCATTTTTAGACTATCAAATAAATAAATATAGTTTGAAAAGATTGATGATGTAGTCATTACCTTATTAATGAATGATTTTAAAAAATGTGATTATAAATGTTAAAAAAAATATTTTAAAACTTTTTAAGCCATAAACGAATTTTATGGATGATTATTACTTGTTATATTTGAATTTAGGCTTTTTTTATAAATAATCAAGCTGTTAGATATATTTGAAAAGTCATGATATGAATAGTATAAAGACTGAAATATAGTGTATTTAAAACAAAATATATTTTATTAAATGATATAATTGTCCAAAAAATATACAATTTGTCCAAATGACTTAGATAATGTTGAAATTTTCCTTAATTAACCCCTTGAGGTTTTTCTGTCATTTAATAGTTACTATATTAACCATATAGTATAAATATACAAGGAGACATAGTATGATTTAAATAAGTTAACTAATGGTTAATGTTAAAGAATAATGTTAAATTTGTGAACTACACAAGTATAAAACCTAATTTTTTATGAATTTTTACACACAAAATCAGCATATATTTGAAATAAATGACTTTGGGACAATTTGAAAACCAAAAATAATTTTATAATAAAATAATATTACAATGCCCTCTTAAAGTTCCCCCACCCTCTTATAAAAGGGTTTCACCTCTACCCATTTATTCTTACATATAAAGCCTTCTTGGATCATCAATCATCTTCTCAAATAATATCCCAATATCACTCACTTCCTCCTAGAAGCCTTTCCTTTAGTAGAAGGAAATTCAATATAGCCTTTTTACTTAAATCAATGGGAGTTAACCGATTTAGAGGTAACGACTTCTCTCATGTTCTTTTCTTTTATATTCTATATACACTAACAATTCGATTTTTATTATTTATTTACATAATAAAAAATGTAGCATCATTATACTATAATGTTTTTATGAGATGGTTTTTGACTACACATACACACACCTATATCTAATGGATATGACTATATTGTTTATGTGTACGGTGAACAGTTGTCTCACGAAATGATGATTATTTAATTCTCCCCTACCACCTTTCGTGGTGTCCATTATGATGGAAAATTTTTATATATGATATATATTATATTTATATTGTTTCTATGATACTTTTTGTTTACAAACATACCTTTATTCAATTCATGATTTGTTAATACGATAATTTCATTTGAGGAAATGCAGTTTACTACCCCCTCAAAGTTATATAACTCGTTCATGCCATACATGGAACATATAAAGGGTGGATTTAATGAACGTATGTAACATATATATCATATGATATTATATGCTAATTATAATATAAATATGTATCCTTTTGTATTCATTTAAATAATATGTTAAATAATTAAAAGTAGTGTCCATGCGTATGTATGACTTACCATCTAAATGAACAGTGCATTTCATTTATTATCATCAAATGTTATGGTCCATTATAAATCAGTATATAAAGGATATATTTTATATTTAAATCATGAATACTATTCTGGAGATATTTTACATTTTACTATATGGGAAATCTGAAATTATGACAAGGACATTTCCGACTCAAATACCCAATATCGAATAAACAATAGATATTAGCATATATAATAATGTAATTTTTATTACATTATAATAACTAATATAAAAGGAATAATACAATTGAAAAAGGATATTAATAAAATGGAAATTAATTGATGTTTATTATTCAAGAAGAAAAAAGAACTTCTGTGATGAATCAGACTAGAGGTTAAGGACTTTGTCTCAATATTCTTTCATTGAGGCATATTTTAATAATATTCACCTTATGCTTTTACATTTTGTATAATAAACCCCTTTGACTTTTACATTCATTCAAAGGTATTATTTTTTTATGACGTGTATTTCTAAATGAAAAAGGAATTTTTTACGTATGTGGTGATAATGACCTCTTCACCGCTGTAATCATTATTTGGGTTCCTCTAAAAGATTTAATGTGTATAAAAGGAAATGAAATCCATTTTTCCATTTTTTAGTGTTTTGGTATTGAAAATGTTTTTTTAAATGGATTGAGTATTTCAATATCTTAAAATTTATTTCTAGTGATTGAAAATTAAATATTATTAGTGAAATCTTGAAATTTGCAATATTTTAGGTGATATGATTATATAATTGTACTTGGAAATTTGACAAGTGGTTATGTGATAAACCAATGATGTGTGGTTACGTGATAAATCAAATGACAGTTGGTTCTGTGATAATCCATGGACGGGTGGTTACGTTATAACCTGTAATGCATTGTGTTTTGAAGTTAGTCGTATGACTATTCCAATTAGTGATATGTGTGGAAGTCAACCATACGGTTATTCCATTTACGTATATTTATGTCCCAAGATACCTTTATATGTTATATTATTCATTCTATGGGCTTGTTGAAATATTTGGATTACATAAACGGTAATTAATGATCTCGTATTAATTGAAGTGTATTTTCCACTCCTTAATGGTGAAAATTATTACATTATAATAATGTATTCATGGTTATCATGTTATCCCAATACTAAAATTTTTATATCATTATGTACCCATTACTGATCTTTTTATTCCCATCCCATGTTATGAATAGTTTTTCATAGGAAATGATGAAGAATAGAGTCAAGGATGGGATCAAGGAAAATTTATTCTATTAAAACATGAAACATTGTCATATATTGTTTATAAGATTTTTTGTTTTAAAAAATGATAGTGGGTGGAATAGTTTGTTTGTAATATTCATGATGTTATGAATAAGTTATGACGTAAATCTATAAATCTATTAATCTGAAAAAATACACAATGTGAATTAATGTCAATTTGTTGACATATCATAATATTAATTAATGTTTAAGGTCGGGGCCTTATATTATGTCATGGGGAGATTCATTATATGGATAATATTATTTATTTTTCATTAACTAGATTGATTAATGAACCACATTTTCGATGCATTCATTCCATATTTATGTAATGCATGGTCTACGATATTTTATTATTTCCAATAATTTCATATATCTTCACATAAGATTTTACATATCACTTTGATCTTAAAGTTTTAAAGGGCTATAATACACATCCACATGGATTTCACCTAATTCCAAGTATATTTTTATACATTAAATATCATGAATTAATTTTTATACCAATAATCAAGTAGTCAGTTTGGATATTCATCTTTTAGTTGTGCAACGCAGGTGTTTTCATTCAAGAGATCGCATAAACATTTTTTTGTGGATTTCATTTATCCGATCTATCAACATTCTCACATTATAATTTTTTATCCATTTTCTTTCCAAGATCATTCACATATGAATTTATTTCTTTCCACATAGATGATTCTATTCATAGGCTCACATTTTTGTTTTCAACACTTAGCTCATTGCATTTCCATTTTGGAAATCACATTGAAAACCCCTCCTTTCATCCAACCTTCACTGCGGATGGATGAAAATATATTGGATGCGAAGGCTTTATTCTTATTCTAATTTTTAATTAATGTGGTAAGGTGATCTTTAAAATTCCATATATGGTGATACACATCCTTTTATGGGGACATAATCTCATGCTTATGAATTCACATAGGCATAAATGGCATTCTGCAGTGATTTTATGTGGGGATTAGGTGAAATCAAGTATAATAGGCGGTGAAAAGTGTTTGGGGAAATGTCAAAGCATTAGAGAAGTGTGGGAGAAGAATAATTGTAATGTTTTTGTTAGTTGATGAAAAATATCATTATAAATTTTTCCCGCGTGAAAATTCACAATGTTTGAGACATTAATAATAGAAATTTTCTAGATATTGTTGGTTTTATGTTATATTTTTTGGAATGGGATCATATATACACTTTAAAATCTTAAATGGGTCACATAGAAATGAGAATCTCATATAAGCCTAATCCCTCATGCTACATGACCTCCTCATTATGTGTCTTGCACTATTATTCCACTAGGTGGGCCATCCACTTAAGACCACATGGTTTTCTAGCCCTTCATTCAACAGACAATTGTCTTTCCATATTTATTTGAGGGCTATCCCGATTTCCATATTTTTTACACCAAAAATATTTAAAACACTTAGAAAAATAAAAAATCACTAAAAATTTTCTGACATATTTTTTAAATATTTTTAAATCATTTTGTACTATATTAATTACTCAATTATAATTTCATACATTTTGATAAAATAATTAATTTCATGGGACTATTGATTTATAAAAGGGTTGGACTATTATTTAATTTATATAATGTTTCATGTTAAATGTTCGAATAAAATATCCCAACACATGAACTATAAATTTCCTCAAGTATTGAATCTCAAAATTTAATCAAATCGTGACCTAATTATACCAATATTTAAGTCTCAAAACAATAATAATCATTATTATTGAAAAATAAAATTATCAAGTACCAAAAATAAAACCATTACAACTTCACATTTTTGAAGACTTCAATAAATCAAATTACTTTACTTTCTATTTTAATTGATTCAAGCTTCTTATTAAATTATTATCTAGCATGAATATCATGATAAACTCATTTTATAAAACATTTCTCTCATCATTTAAGATAATAATTCATGTATAGTTATGATCATATTATGAGAATACTATCTTTATCTATATACATGAAAATGTGTTAATCTCTCCCAATGTAATAAAAAAATGTATGTATAATCATTAGTCTTTTAAAATTAAGGATAAAATGAATAGGAGGCTTGATGATGGTAGGTATTGATGTTATTAACTTTACAAATTAAAAAAATGTTTATCTTTTAAATTAATGTGTTCATGATATCAAAAATAAATTATGAATGAAAATAACCTTTACAAATATCAAACTCCAATGTACCATGATCAAAGAAAGGCAATAATTAATGAAAGAAAAATGAATTAAAATAACCTTCCTAAATTTTCTTATTTATTTAGTTTTTTTTTGAAATATAATTTATATATATTTTTACATTTTCAAATTTAATTGTTGGAATAAATATCACACCCACCACCAAATAAGGTATGATAAAAATAATAGTTCAATTTATTTTGTTTTATTATTCCTCCCACACACAACCAATTTGTCTTTTTTTTCATGTAGTGAAAATAATAAAAATATAATGGTTAAATCATAAACCATTCCCAATTCAAAAAATAAAATCTACAAACTTTTCCATTTCAATGTGTCCTATCCCTTTTAACATGATTTCTCTAGCACCCACACAATAACAAAAGAGGATCATAAAAAATACTAAGAGGAGTGTAGGAAGGGTTATAAGTGGTTTGAAATGTAGCACATTACAATCTAGATTATTCATGTCCTATATGGGATAAATAAACATCAATGTTAAATATGGTCTCAGTGTTCATTTAATATGATTAAAAATTCCCGAATAAAATTAAATCTGTTTTCCATCGTTCTTGTAATTGAAAATTTAAAATGTATGTTTTAGTATGTTACATTACCCATGTTCCATAAATAAATATTCAGAAGATAATATCGAATTAATTTAGTCTGGAAATCCACTTAGGTAAAAGACACAACATGTTGGAAAATAATTTCTGGAATAGATAAAAATAACAAATCAATTCACATGTATTTAAAACATTCAAATAGTTAGAAAAGTTTATATAAATTTTATTTACTAGTATCAAAAATTAAAAAATTACAATTAAAAAAACTCATATAATTGTTTCACTCAAATTATTTAATTATCCTACTAGCTAATTTAATCTGATTATCATTGAAATATAAAACAAGGAATCATTATATTCCAAAATAACTCATTTCACACAGATTATTTGGGTAATTAAATAAATATAGAGTATGGGAATTGGATTTATAGTTTAACCGACCTGGTGTAATTTGTAGATAAAAATATAATTTCATAAAAAAATCAAGGTGTTAATAGACCAATAAATGTAATAATGAATTCAATTTTTCACAAAAATATTTATTCCATTATTCTAATTATTGTTTTTGGGATGACTTATACTATCATGGTCCAATAAAATCATTCTTCCATTAAAATATAAATACCATATCAATAAATATCAAAAATAATAATGGATTGTGATGGATCATAATTTATTTCCTAACAATGAAATGCCAAGTCTTAGAAATTAAATAAAATGAAAAATTGTGGTATAATCCCCTTTGTGGGATTTATATCATTACATCCCCTAGATGAAAAGTACTTTTTATTATACATAATCATCCGTTGAGTGGAGATATGTGGGTTTGAACAATGAAATTTGGCTTCACCTAGCATTCATGTCTTCTTTTTTAGTGAGAATTCCATGAATATTGAAAACAAAATACATTCCATTTTCATTAAGGTGAAACTTTCATGACATAAGAAGGATGACGTATGGATATTCCTCCTTATAGGTTGTAAAATGTTAAACTCACTATTTTATATAATGTTATTTATCAATATGGATGCCTCAATTTAATATTCAAAGGGTGATTTAGAATATAATTTATATTTAATATAAATTTATCATATAGGACCAAAATAATAATATTCCCATTGTAAGATAGAATCATATGTCTTGGTTTTTCATCGATCATCCACATGAACCACATCTTGTAATAACTATAATTTGTGTTCTATATGTGCTATAAGCAACAAGTTTTAATCATTCACTGAATGTTATTATTCTTCAACTTACCCCAAGACCAAAAAAGAGTTGAATGAAACAAAATATTCATAAAATTTATGTATTGAATCTCAACTAAAATTTAAAAAATATAGAGTATAATGAGTTTAATTTAGGATCAAATCTCAGAGATTTTTTGTCCTCAATCGCTTATTCAGTGTTATGTTCCTCTTGAATTTTTATTTCAATAGATCATTGTAGGTAGTTGTGCACCTCTATATTCCCTTCCAAATAAACCACATGTTTTGTTTCTTCCTCTTACTAATATATAGTGATATATTACGATGTTGGATATTGTAATTTATAATGTGAAAGTAGATCATATTTCACATCATACTCATTCTTGAAAATTTCTAATTCATTCTAATCCCACATACATAGATCAGTAAGACTATCTTTCTCATCATGAATCCATTCTACCTATTAATGGTCCATTTATAACTAATTATTTAGATGGTTAGATTGTTAATATATTCATCATCTGTCAACTAGTCCATTTTTACATTTTAAATAAATTGTGATGTCCCATTAGTGCTTCACTTATGGCCTTCAATATTTAATTTTCAGTTAGGACCTTATTGACCATGTCCATTAATTATTAAAGTGAGATTTATATATCTTGTCCAATTGACAACTACTTTTCCTATTCACTAAGATCATCATCCCTTTATTAGAGGACCTACTTAGAATTTTGAACCACCTGATCATGGTCCTTCACCAAATTCTAATTTTTCTATTAATAACAATAATGATTCAATAAAATAAAGGAAACATAAATATTTTATGTTTTTTTATAAATGAAATGGTAAAATTTCTATGATGTGAAAATAAAAGAACATAAACGTCCAATTGTCTCCCAAAAAAATGGGTATGTTAGATGAAACACACACATCCTAGAGGATGAAAAATATATTATTTTTATTTTCCAAGTGAGATACATTAGAAGACCATGGATGTCTCTATTGAGGAGCTTCATAGTTATTCACTTACTAGTTCCAGTTCAAATAAACTACATTTTTGTATGTTAATTTATTAAAACAAAGAATAAAATATTGAATTAATAATGATTATATAATCTAACATGATATATAAGGTAGAATGGGGTTAAAAATAAACATACATGGATCTAGGTTTAGTTTCATGTTCTGTAATTATTTATATTGGTTTTTCAAATTCATTTGGGTTGTTCAATTTTGAAATATCACTATTGAAATACTATTACATTACTAATTGTTTTTGATATTTTGAATGTGGTGGAAAACCGAGCCCCACCACTTAATATAGTCAAGGAGGACGACACACCTCAGTCGAGTGTATGGAATTTTCTATAAACATAATCCATATTATTCAATTCTATCCATAGAATAGATCAACTCAAGAGTATATAGAGATGTAATTCAATACAAAATTGTTACAGAAGTCCTAAATGAAAAGAAGTGATTTAAATATCCACTTCGTTGTGGGAGGTCTCCAAAATCATACACCTCATCCACATTCACTGCAAACATACTCCAAATAATTGAGAATTTAAAATTATTATTATGGAAACACCTACATAATCCCCTAATGCCATGATTTGGTTCAATCACACTACATCTAAGTAAAAGAGGTAATGGTGTAACAATGAGGGAATGATAATGAGATAAATAAATATAGATAATGTTAAAAAGGAGAATAAAATAGTATGTATTACATTAATTACAATAGAATTTATTGTATTCTATATAGAAACTAAATTAAAATAATGGGGGAAAATATATAAATGATTAAAAACAATTCCAAGTATATCAAAATGGACCAAAGGCCTTTATATTGTTATTTATTTTTGTATAAACACAATATTAACTTGGTTGAGAGGGAACCCTTAAATGGACTATATTTCAAGTTACATAATTCCTAATAGATGGCCTAAAGGCCAAAAGACTCAACGGATTAGAACTGCCCCAACCTAGAATTTTCTACATTCACAGAGCCTAGATCCTCACATCTCATGGTTGATTGGCTAGTATTTCTCAATGTATTGCAACACAGTTCCTGGTAAATATGAAGGTTGGCATACGATTTCATTCTTCAAATATGGATAACTTGGATGGTGGTTGCTACATCTCTGATTCCTTATCTACGAACATCTCTCATGTTTGTCGATCTCATTCCTACAACTCGAAGGATCACTGACACAAAATAACTTAAGGGATGAAATGCCCTATAGCATTGGCATCTCCAGAGACTTCACCTTTGTCTACATAATGCTTATGCCACTGCCTTCCTTTTTTACCCTTCAAAACCTCAATACACATCTCATTATATATTTTATTATCTAAGCGTACATTTATTTTTCCTTAATTTTATCGCATTTTTTAATCTATTAATTTAATCTCATTAGATATAGGGTTTTTTTAAAATTGTTGTATAGATATACCATAACATGGAGGGAATAATTGGGGTGCAGTACATAACTTTTTTTATATGTCCTTAGTGGATTGGGGTACCATATAGAAGATCCATTACATCCGCATGTGTGTAACATGATTAGGTAAAATATGGAATTATATCTTCCGATATACTATGTCACAACTTTATATTATATAGCTAACTAAAATCTTCTATATTTTATAATAAAAAATGTATTCTAGTTCAATATGGATTTAAAATTTTTTAGTATCTTTTAATTCTATCAATTTCACAATACTTTTTCATCCCATGTTTCACATAGACTATTAGCTTATTCTTCACATAGTTTTGTGACATAGGCATTTTAATTGAAGAGATCACGTAGCTATTATATGGTGGAGTTCCCAAGGATGGTATATCCCTAAGATCTTGTTGAAATTTTGTAACATCAGGTTCGCATTTCATTTTCTAAAAGTTAATTTTTTCAATGGGTTCATGTTGGAATTTTTGAACCTCTGGATCACAACATAGTCAATGTAGAAAATACATAGGAAGACCATAATTTCATACAACCTTAAAAATAGCATGATTTAAATCCCATTAACATGAAATTATTTATCACAAATTAAAAGTGGGTGTAAATGTGGTATCCTAAGCATCCATGTTCAATCTATGGAGATACATGGATTCAATAGTTGATATAAGATCATGTTTGAACATTCCCAATGTTAGAAATGGAATTCTATAGTGAATGAGAGTGTTACTCTAGTGATGTTGATCTAAATTTGTGGTGGCGATTAGTAGAGGAAATTTTCTAGCATGGGAGTGGTTTTGGTGTAGGAAATGACATAGTTTTGTTAGTTAATGAACAATATTCATTTAATGTTATCCCAGATCAAATGTCCTCATGTTCAGGTATGTGAATATAATAAATAAGATATATTATCTTTGTCAGATCATATACTATGCGATAGAATCTCATCAACACATCAGACACCCACATGGTCCTCATCACCACACACCACCAACATGGGAATTTTCTCATAAGCTGTGCGAGATCTTTCTTACACTGATCTCACACATATTCAATTAGGTGGGACATCTAATTATGATCACATGGATAACTATACAATTATGTTATATCCAATTTGAATTAGCTCTTGAGTTGAGAGCTACCCCAAATTCCCTATTTTTTACCACTATTAGGTGGGCTTTCCCACATGTCTAGCTTTCAATTCAATAGTTGGACATGTTTCTTGCACTAGAAATTTTAGGGCTCACCCAATTGACATATTTTATAAAAATAATATATTTAAATCACATATTAAATCTCTTAAAAAAATTTCCTAGAAAATTTACAAACTTCTAATTTCAACATTATTATTCATTTTTACCTTAATGATTCCCTTATTATACTTTCCTACATTTTACTAAAATAAAGTATTATATGGGAATGTTGAATTTAAATAATTTTGAATCAATATTGAATGTTTAAATTTTTTCTTAATTCTTTTTGAATCAATATCCCTTCAACAATATTTTTTGAATAAACTATAATTCCTTTTACATATTAGAGTGTTTTCACCTAGATAGATATAATGCTAGACTAATTGTAGAAAACTATTATTATAACCATGAATCATTTATATCCATATGTGAAACCATGTAAAACAAATCATTATTTTTTATGAAATTTATCGATGTATTAATTTTCATGTATCATCTAATTAATGTTAATTTTTTTGGATATATAATTGTTACATCCTATGAATGTATTCATTTAAACAATTTATTCATATTTTTTAATAATTTTATGACCACATATTAATTTATAATTATTCTCAAGATATTAAACACACAAAATTATAGATATATTTTTTTGATTTGGGTATTAGGATTCAGAGGATATAAAGCAAGTTATTATTATAGTGGAATAAAATAAGACACAAAAATCCTAAGATCACCATACTATGTAATGGAATCCAAATATTAATAAAATTGAGAACTTGTTTCTACATCACATTGAAGATGGTCATAACTCCTTTCATGAATCACACGATTTTGATTATGTCCATTGTAAATTAAAAAATATAATCATATCTCCCAAATTTATCCATGTGTATCAATTAATCATTGAATATCTTAGGTAGGATTATTTTTCTTCAATGGTATGTTAGTACGTATCAATAAAAACATGAATATGAAATTGAACTTTGGAATATAAGAGTCCATGAGTTCCATGACAACCGTTTTCATGGAATTCCATTTCATACATACACATCAGAAAATCTCATTAAGACTCCATGTATTTACTCACATATTCGTAACATATGAGTAAATAACATGTTGTTACAATATATTTTCATCTTGTAATTGATTTCATTCATTCATTTAATTAAACAAAAAATTTCTTTTGTATAAAATATTTATAAAAAAATGATTGTTATATATAGGACATTTTTAATAATTAACATTTAGCATTCCAAAACCAATTATTAATAATACAACATGATTAATCCATACCATAACCCTTATGATATGGAAATGTCACAAAATATGATGTCATAGTGGAAGCGGTGTGATATCATAATATTATACCCAAATATATTGTTAAATATATGTTATAAAATATGCCTTTAGTTTTATATGTTATACCATATTATATATTTATATAATATTATATGAAATAGTCTATTTATATATCATATGTATTTTCATCTTTAGTGTATACATCCATAAATCTCCCACTTACAGATGATCTATATAATTATTTCTATTAATATTTATATTAGGTCATTTGAACTAATGTGAAAATAATATCTAAATTTTATTTTGGTTATCATAATTTTTTTTGGAAATATACTATCAAATTCATTAGATACCAGAACACATATATTACCATGTCAATGAAAATCCAAAATTCCTTTTATATATATTGTAAAACACTTGTTGATAATGTCTATGAGGTTCATAAAAATCATTTCCAAATCAACCATTTAAAAATAATGATCCCAAGGTTCTTTATAGTGTTTAATTCGTACATGAATTATTAAATTCATATATTATTTAATGAGATAACTCTTTTTGAGAATATGTGATACTCAAGATACAAATAGATATAATGTTAACTATATAATAAAAATTATCTCTATACATATATTCACTAGCTGTATTATATATATTCCTAAATTTTTTATTTTGTCCATTTTACATAGAAATTGAGAATGCATCTAACGTAGGGTATTTAAATCAAGTATATTAACTCATACGTTCATTATTCTTCAAATATAGAGTTATAAAATGGATAAATTCATCCCATGTCATTCACAAAAATGGATGATCACAACCTAAGTCCCTCAAAAAATAGATAAGCACCCCTCATTTGTATTATATTGGAATTGTCATAAACTCCTTCATCCTATATCAATGATTGGTCTATAATTTATACTCATTAAATGAGAGTAAAAATCGAATTTTGATTTAATTAAATAAATTAAATAATTAGAAACATGAACTGCCTGCCCATGATTATGGCATCCCACCTTTTAATTAATAACTTTTCATTACATTTTACAAACATAGGATCTTTTAATGTTTTGTGTGTTAAAAATATGATACGTAATACAGGAAAATATAGAAAAATTATTCTAATCCACAAAAATGTATTCTTCAAATATTTCTACTATAGTCAGTTAATGTATCACATAACTTGGGGACATACATAAAATGAAACAGTGAGAATAAGGATGAGTAAGGGAAAACAAGGGACACAATTTACTTGCGATCTTGAGGAATATCAATAAGAAATTGAGGGATTTCATAAAGGAATGAGAATTGGAAAAATCCATATGATAATTAAAATTACATGAATCATGACATAGAAATGTGGCTATAACATTCAATTGATTCGTTCATAAGCATATCACAAATTTTTATCACTGAGGTGTCATAAAAATTACTAAGGTTATTCACCAATCTATCCTAAAACATTTCATATTTAAGGATTAAAATCATTAAGAAATTCATTGGATCAGTATCAGGGTGAACCCTTAATATGTATTAATTAATTTGTTCTACAGATATCACAATAAAACATCCCATAAATAACCTGTGTGGAATAAAAGAAATGACTTTCATATCAAACACATGATGTTTTTTAAAAAGTTTATGTCGACAAGTTCAATATATCCTTTTAAATCACATTGAAAAGGAATGTGGGATTAATGTATGTTAATAGAAAAATATAATTTATCATGTCAAAATATATATGAAAATATTTTTAGGTAAATTTTTTTGGGTATTTACAAAATAAAAATAAATAATTTCGTTAGAAAAAGAGAGACATTATTAGAAGTAAAATCCGCAGCATAACGAGTATGAAATAAGGTTTTAGAAAATATTAAAAATGGAGGTAACAAAAGGTCTCCTATACATAAAATAATCTTAATAAAATTATGGTATATAATAAAATGTACATAAGAAAATAGTATAGAAATATTAAACACATGCCACATAAAAAATAGAACATGAAAGGAAAAGAGAAGTTGATATTCCTTTACCTTGAAGAGTAACTCCAAAAACTCGATGATTGGGACATTGTAATATTGAGGAAAACATTGGAGGGTTACTTTTTAGGTAATAATAGTATATATTCATGGATTATGAATTTTGAATAAATTAATACAATGAAATCGATGTGTATTTTTAGGAAATGTGAGAGAGTTTTTTATTAT
This sequence comes from Viscum album, assembly GCA_963277665.1. NCBI lineage: Eukaryota > Viridiplantae > Streptophyta > Magnoliopsida > Santalales > Viscaceae > Viscum > Viscum album. The sequence continues at coordinate 488,012,103 of OY728148.1, read as the reverse complement.
TAATATCTTTGGAAACCTTGGTACTGGTACTTGCAGAATAATGGGATTTCCAATGGTATTTTCCCATGCTGTTGGCCAATTGGGACTCCAATTATAATAGTTTAATATATATTTTTTACCATCATTTTATAATAATTATCATATCATTATGGTTTCATTAAAAAACTGAAAAACCCAAATGGTATGATTACTAATTATTAAGAACTATAGTATTTTATAAATTTTTTATAAATTCATCCTTACAAAATATTGAAAAGATTATTTCAAAAATGATATTTATTTTATACTAATAAATTTCTAAACAAGATAAATTTATCTTTTAAATAAAATAAATTATTTATTAAAATAATAGCGTATTGAAAATGCATTGTAAACTCTCCGACACATGAAAAAAATAAAATTATTTCATATTTACTATTTAAATAGTTGTGTTTTTATAAAATTATTTAATTATAATAAACATTATTAATAATAATTTATTTTAAAATAATAATTTATATTTATATAAAAATTATATTTTTTACTCAAAAAATCAGTTCATCAAATTCCATCTAAAAGTGTAAGCAAAACTATTCATAAAACAGAAAATAGGTCCGAAAAAATTTATTTAAACAATGATACTAAATTATATGTAACTGGGGACTTGAAATAAAACCTCTCATAACTCCATAATTTGAACTAATGTTTATGTGTGTGATGGTGATAGACTCATGTTGTGGCTTTGCTAACATCTCTGATGTGGTAATCTCCACTAACTTGATTTTCTCCCATTAGAGATTATGTTCAATCATTACATGATGATGCTCACCATGGGATTGTTCAGGATTAAATCCCAAAGAGGCTACCTTCCTCCCAAGTTTTAATAAGGGATTCACAAAACACACCTCAACTAAATGTGGCTATATAATCTTCTTTTTTTTATTAATTTACTATTATCATTTCTATTTACAATACCAATAATAACATTACAATTATTATTAAGTGTATTGAATCCAGTGGTCATATTGACCAATGACCATATAACATTAAAAACAATGCGGTCATAAAAACATTATTACATTATTAATAATGACATATAGTTTTTTGTGTAAATAAAACCCACCCACATTTTCCATAACCAGATATTCTCAAAATGTTCGGGTCATTACATTCTTCACCCTTATGGAATTTGATCCCCAAAATTTCAACTCATTCTCTCAGTTGATATTAGATTGGGTACCTCTTCCTCTTTGTTTCCTCATGTTATCACATCACTTCTTCATATTTTTTGTTCCTCCACAACAATTTAACGTGGTGGGTATTTTGGTTGTATAAAATCTTGTATCTATGATCCAGGATCTCCACACGATACTCTTTATAAGAGAGGTCATGTTCCAGTTGTACCACATTTGGATTTAGTAAATTTGATGGTTTACATATATACATCTCCAAGAGAGATATGTGGAAAACATCAACAACATGATATATATTTGGAGGATGTGAAATTCAATTGGTCACCACTCCTATACGATCAGTGATTTCAAAGGGTCAATGTTCTTGTGGCATATCTTCCATTTCATCCCAAATTGCACGACTCTATTCGAAGGTAAAAATTTACAGAATGATTTCTCTCCAACAAAAAATTCATATTATCTTCAATGGTCGTTATCAATTCTATTCCTCTGACTCTGAGAATTATTTATGTGTTGATGGATGTAATGAACCTTTATTATATTCTCTTGCACAAGATTCATCCCAAAAATATTTCTCTCGCTGCTTTCATCACAATATGTATGAGTTAGAAATCACTTCCTATAAGGCTCTTCGAAAAGTGACATTTGAATTATTGAATGGAAGTTTTTATTGTATGTTAAACTATCTAATCAGTCACGGTGATCCCATCCACCTTTAAATTCCATTGATCATGTTCTCAATATATCCTCAAGTGTTTGAATAGTTCTTTTTTATTATCAACCTATTTGTGGATAATAATATATACTAAAATTCAATTGGGTATTCAGAGCCTGTGTAACACCCCAAGATTTCATAGTATGTTTTTTTCATTAATGAAATTAAATAACTTGCACTACACGCAACACTGTGTTTGGGTGCACGAAGACTTACCAAACTAGTCGTTCAAAAGCGGTTAAAAAAATTATTAACTAAATTTTTAATTTTATATACTCCATATAATTTTAGAATCAATATTATGTGTTTCTTAGACATAATAAAATAACAAATTAATTTTTTTCAAATAAAAGAAGTATTATTCAAAATATGCAATTTTAACACCTCCTATTGGCTAACCCTTATTAAAACCAATAATTACACATTAAATTATTTATATTAATGAAATTAAATTTTTTTAAAAATATGGACATAAAAATTTATTTTGAATAATTTTTCGGTACTTTTCTAATAACGTTTATATTTTGACGAATACTGAAAAATACTAAATTTTAGTTCAAATCAATTTTTTAATCGAAATAGTTTATAAGGATTAATTATGAATTTGAATGGTTTGTAAGTATAATATGATTATATTTTTATCTTTTAATAAAATTTAGGTCATTATATTTAATTTCACATTTAAATTGAAATAAACACATGTCAATCTTTTGATAGTTTTACATTTTAGAAACCTGTTTTCGGTTTTGACAAAGAAAATGTAATTTAAATTAATTAATAAAACTTCTATGTTTTGAATATGGTAAAATAGTTTTCATTTTTTAATTTGGAATATCAAAACTAACATAGGGAAAATTTTTGGTATTTTTCGGAAAACATTTAATTTTTGATGAACAGTGAAAAACACTATGTAATAGTTTAAAACTAAATTTTTATAAAAATAAATATTTATTTTATTAGAATTTATTTTATGTGAAAATATATATATTATACCAATATAAAATCAATTTAATTCATTGGAGTCATTTTATAATAAAATTAGATGTATAAATATTTATTGAACTTTTTACCGTCATTTACCCATCTTCTTAGAACATTTGCAAATTTTCATAAAACCTAATTTTACCGATTCTGTGATTTGATTTTTAAAAATCCGAAAGGCATGGATTACATTAGTATGTAAAATTTAGTTCAATATGATGAAAATAATATTTGGTGAGTAGTAATTTTTTGACTTTTATTTACCACGGTTAAAAGTAAATAGGGAAATTAAGGGTCAAAATAATATAATAATTACCCTAACACATGTCCTAAATATATTGGATTTGTGTAATTCAACTAAAAAACATTAGGAATAAAATATGATCCACTTTGGTCCACTTGGATTCGATTATAAAATTTATTATTATTTTATTTAAAGAAGAGTAAAAAAAGGTAAATTCAAAGTATAAAAACTAAACCATTTTTTATAGGGTTATAAATAATATAAATTAAATATAAATATTCATTATAAATATAAAATGATTTCAAATGTAATTATATTTTATTAATAATTTTTAGACATTAAATATTTAAATTTATTTATTACATAACGATGATGATGTAATTAATACATTAATGATATATTAAAATAATTGATATTATAAATATCTAAATAAATTTAATATTAGACTTATGATAAATTACACAAATTTTACAGGTTAATATGACATGTTAGGGTTTATTAAATATATTTTTTTCTAAGTAATCATGTTGTTATCATTTTCAAAAAAACGGAATAATAAATAATGTCAAAATTGACATAAATGATTTTTAAAAAAAATACTATATTATTGGTTGTAATAATATTCATAAAAATAAATGGTTCATCCAGATGACTTAAATAATTTTATATATGTCATTAATGAACCAATTGAGGTTCTATTTGAAGTTTAGAGTATGTTTTATAATAATATAGTGTAAGAATACAAGAAGTCACGGTAAAAGTTAAACAATTTAACTAAGAGTTATATCTAAAATATAAGGTTCAAATGGTAATGTAAAGTTGTCTAAAACTAATTATTTGAGAGGAAATTGGCCGATATCCACCTTATCGTTGATATAAATTATTTTGGATCCATTAGAAACCGAAAATAATTTTATTATAAAATAATATTTCAAGGTTTTCCTAAAGTGACCCTCGCCCCTCTTAAGAAAGTGCACTTCCCCTTCTCTCAAAATCACACCTCCAAAGATATTTGGAAAGGACCAAAACAACCCAAATAACCTCCCAAAATTACTCAAATCATCGTAGACCCCTTACTTTGATCATAAAGCCATCATTTGGAGCCCTTTTGATCAACTCAAAAGGAAACACCAGAATAAGAGGTAACAATTTCACCACCATCTTTCAAGTTATTTTCTTCTTCCACTTCCACTTTAGTTGTTTTTTCTATACCAAAATAATAAATATAGTACCTCCTACATACAATGATGTTATTATAAATATGGTTATACGATATTCGATATTATATCCATCTTAAAAATGAAAATGTCACCATACGTGCGTACATTTGGCGTACCGTCTCCACGTCGTGGTGTAGTTTGTAATTCAAACACTTCATTATTTGGACGGGTATAATAATGGGTATAACTGATGTAAATAATAAATATAACATGTTAATAATTCTTTATATATTATATACCATCCAAATACATATTATTTCATTATCAATATAATGATATTGTCGATTGTGTGTATGTACGGATTATCATCTCAACGATGCGATGAGATAAACACCAATGTTCGCCATTCAACGATGATTATAAAAATATATATTACTATTAAGTATTTAATATATGACATAATAATACTACTGGAGATATATATATATTTATGTACTTACATATATCTAATTCACTTACTTCCATTCCATATGATAAGAAAACAAAAACCTCGTTTATGCATACGTACGACTTACTGTCACTATAAATATTGTCTTCAATTTCATATATCTATCTATAATAAATAATTATATTTAAAATATATCTGTTATTTAAATCAATAATTATATTCTGTATGTATTTAAATCATGATCTAAATGATACGATCAAGAATAACTTATTAAAAACATGTACGATAAAGAACACGATTAGTACCCAAAATGTAAATTTAACATGGAAATCATTATTATATTGGTAGTATAAAGTCATAAATGAATCATGTACGACATAATAATTATCAATATGGTTCTGGTATATTTTAATAGCATACTATGGTCATTATACACGAGGGTAAACAACCCCTCGTCGAAATGAAAGTGCAAGGTAAGGGGGTTTCTTTTCTCACTTTTAATTATGTGAGATTGCCATTGTTCACAACTTATTTATTGCATATGTTGTATTGTGTACTACAATTAGATATATATTATTATGATTCAATTTATATTCTTGGTATTTTTTTATTCATTTGGTGTCTGTTAACTTTTGGTCTTACGACTCGATTGATTACAACGTCGTAATGTGGTTTTCATCTCACTATTATTACCGTGAGATTCATGGTATATTTACCACTATTTCCTTTTGTGTGGTGTATGTACTGACCATGATTTTATTCATTGAGTAATATAATTTAACTTATGGGTATTTACATAATAATTTTATGATCCTTCATTAACGACGTGTATGTTTCATAAGTTACCAAATAGGTAAGGGAATTTAATATTTCAATTTCCACCCTTTCGGTTTTACGCAAACTTCATTGATTAATTTACTCCTAGATTATATGTGAAATCAATATTTGTTTATTTATGTAGTAATTTCCACTCCCCTTTGTGTGGATATACTTTTCATACACAGAAACAATCCATTGATAAATTCTCAAGTCATCGATATAAACTTGGTAATATTAATTTTAACTCAATTAATATTCATTGAGTTAAACATCCAAATCATTGTTGTTATTTTTATTAGAATATGTGTGAATTTCCTCTCATTTATTTACACTGAATATCTAATCATATTTAGTGTATTTTTATTTTCCACACAAAGTCGTTGATCTATCCTTAACATAAGGATACTATCATTATAAAGGAATTCATCCCAAATTACATTCCAATGAAAATTCATTGTTGTTATTCACCAATTTACTTTTATTTGGTGTATATACTATATTTTGACCTAGTATATCATGAATACATTTATTCTAATGATATTATAATGTATTTATTAGCTGAATTATTTGTATTCAAGCGTCTCTCATTGTGTTAGGATCTCTATCTAAAATATCATTTTAAAAGTTTTAAAATTTTATTCTTCTAAATATTTCTCATTCATGGCCATGTCTTAAAAATGGTTTTAAGGTTTTATTTACAAGGAGATTAATTTTTTAAAATTTAAATTATGTTGAAATGTTTCAATGTTGTATGGGACACTTGGATTCAAAAATCATTTTTAAATAGCTTCTTGATAAATAGTGATAAATGTAAATGTTTTCATGATAGAGGGGTATTTCTCTCAATGTTTTTTAATGATCATTTTCAACAATGTCAACAACTTTTATGGGATATTATTCATATTGAAGGTTGATTTATTATGATACAAATCATACTATATGGACGGTTGTGTGATATGTTTTACTATGGATGTGTAATTTTTATACCATTCATGGTTTATAAATAAAGTGTTGACAATTTTTATGCTAGTTTTAATACGAATGTTTATTTTATGATTAAAAATTTTCCTATGGGGAATGCATTAGACAGAGTAAGTTACAGGTGGAGCCTACTATAGCTCTTCGATTCATCGATAGGTTTCATGAGGAAAACTAAGGTCTTGGCACAAGGCCTTGACAAAATATTATTTGTAGTCTTGGCATAAGTTCTTTACTATGTAGTTATAAAGTTTGGAATTACGCATTTCATCATTATGAAATTGGCTATTGATATTAAATGTGATTATTTGACTAGTAGAATATCCATGTGAATAATTAAATGGCATTATTGGATTAATCTTAGCCATATTATTCTGATGTCTACAATTAAACGTCTTTTTTTCTAGTCTTATACATTGCCTTAAATGTTTTTTATTACTTATGACAGCTTCTGATATAATTTTATCCTTTCTGAGCATCTGAGCTCACCCGTTTATTATGTGTTAGTTTTCTTATGATGCAATTAAGTATATCACGATTAACCAGTAGGAATAGGCTATGGGATACAAGAGTGTTCAAAAGGGACAGAATTTTGTTTTTTTTATTTTCATGTTGCAATGTAAAACTTATGTATGTATCTAGTACTTCAAAGGATACTAAACTAATAATTATATTGGGAAATGATTCATTGTATCATTCCAATTCTATGTAATTATGCACATATTCTGGGTAATAGGTGTTAGGGAATTATAGTTAGTATCAGAGGAAGATTATTTCAAACCTTATAAGCTAGAACTAAAAAAAACTCTGATTAGGTAACACTACACTATGATAGAAATTGAGGAATAGTATAGAATAACATGAAAAAAATTTGGTAATGTAAATATTATGAGGGTTTTCCATGCAATACATCCCTGTTGGGATATGAGCAGGTAGATGCGGCTCTAGCACCATTGTACCTCGGAGTGAAAACTCTAACAAGGAGTTTCTGGCTTGACCGAGTGTATCCTGGTATACAACAACGGGCCTTGATTCACTCTTTGTTACGACACTCATGGGGGACACGCTTAGGATAATTCACATTTTCATTATAAACTGACTTGAAGGATTTTAATATAAGATGAGAATAAATAAACATGGTTAATTTTAAGGTGTTTTAGATTGAAAATAAGGTGTTATGATATTCTCTAAATGATTTTATGACGCACATTATTCTTTCTTGTATTACTCAATAACTGTATTCCAAGGATGTCATAGTAACATCGTCTATGATGTACATGGTGTGTATGTTGGTTGAAATTGTCAACGAAATGGATTGTTTAAAGGTGTTAACGGTATCATGTTCATTCCGAATCAGTTTTCCAAGAATAAAATAAACAACATATATATTAACCAACACATCAGAATCAACAAAGTAGAGAAATGTGGTGAATGATAAGAGCTCCAGTAGTGGAGACCATGGAGAAAAGAATGCTCAATTTTTATCATGCAAGAAATGTGGAAGGAGAAACCTGGGAAAGTGTCTATATAGAATAAAGAAATTCTTTATGTGTGGTAACGAAGGACATAATGTAATGAATATCTGATAAAAACTGAAGATTAATATGGAAGATAAAAATGATCCCTTGAATCCATTTTCAATAATTTTGTTAAAATATAGGGGACCTGGGCATTACCTGAGTGAATGAACTATTCTTTAGGATAACTGCTTGGTCATGGAAGAACCTATGTGGAAATAAATGGATGGATAAATGTCTAAAAGTATTAGTGATCTTTGATTATGTGATTACTTTGGAAGGCTTATCTCTTGTATGTGTAACCCTATATTTTGTTATGTGAAAATTCTATTTTAGGGAGAACTGGAATTTCTATAATAGTTATAAATAACTATTTGGGTTTATATGATCCTTGAATTTGATGAAATTACAAGCTATTAAATTTAGGGATGAAAATTAGAGGTACGAGATAAAATTTGTGGTGAAATCATGTTATGGTTATTTTGAATATTTTTTCACATTTTTTGAATTTTATAAAATATAGTTTTTTTAAAAATGACAACACATAGACTGTGTGACAACACGTCGCATTGGACCAAGCTGCAGTAATCGAACATATAACTAGAGTGCGATTGGGATTTATCGCATACCACTGGACTACATGAAGTCCCTGATGAGTGTGACTAATTATTTATTGTTAGATTATTTTATTGATCAATAAAATGTTTATTTGGGATCTTATGTCTTATCTAATGGATATCCTTAGTATGGTAAAATGTTTCGGTGATTAAGTGATAAATGTTATTTTGGATGCCGTTTTCTCTATTGGGAACATTGTATGCCTAAGGAAAATAGAATTCTATGATCTTTTATTTAAGAGTAATGGAGGACTTTTATATATGTAATTATTTTAGATTTATTGCGATTTGGGATAATTATGTAAATGATTAAACTATCATAGAGAATATGTGATTAGGATAATTTCATTATGTATGTGACATTAAGATTAGTCGATGTTATTTGAAGATACAATTTAACGCGGAAGACTACGTAATCAAATTATTATAAATTTTCAGTTTAAATATTATTTTGGATTATATTGAAGTATTTTAAGGTCAATTTTTTATTGAATATTATTTACTGAAATCAGGGTTTATTTGGTTTACTTTTTTAAATTATTATTATTATTTGTTTCTCTAAATGATTATCTGATTTGGGGATCATATGATCATGTACTAAAATTTTTGTTTTTGGTTAATCTCTACAGATAGATCATGTGATTATCTTGAAGTTGATTCTAACACTTTAGGTGTGACCAAGTCATCTAGAACACTAATCTATTAGAAAACTATGATTTAGTGGAAGAAATTTATTAAAAGATTGAACTACACCTAAAAAGTACGTATATATATATATGATCTTAATCATTATCATAAATAAATTCCTCAAATTTATGAAATGGATCTTAATACAAAAAAATGATGCATGTTTACTTTACCAAATGGGAAACTAATAACCATTTATCCCATCACATGTTTATGGTTTTCGTGCTGTTAACTTTCTCATGATCATGTTTTCTATCAGTCTCCATCAGAACATGACACTTATTTTATCTTCCATATCCATGTTTTTCTACATGGAATCATAGTATGGGTTATCCTGGGTGACCTTTGTACTTATCTTTCTTTCTTCAAATGTGATAGTTTTATGGACTCTTTTTCCGATGTGGGACTTTTAATAAATTTCCAAAGCCCAATTTTAAAATTGAGAGGATGAAATTTCAAAAAGGGGGGATGAATGTTACACTACAAGATTTCAATGTAAGTTATTTTATTAATGAAATTCAATATCATGCACTACACGCAACACCGAGTTTGAGCACACCACGACATACCAAACTAGTCGTTCAATAGCAGTTATGAATAGTTTTAACTGAATTTTAAATTTTATATACTCTATATAATTTTAGAATCTATATTATGTGTATTATATACATAATATAAGAACGAATTCATTTTTTCATATAAAATTAGTATTTATAAAAAAATGCAATTTTACCACCTTATAATGGAAAACCATTTTTAAAACCAATTATTTACACTTTTATATATTCTATTTAATGAAAATAAATTCTTCATTAGAATCATTACATACAAATTAATTTTTAATAAATTTTTGGTACTTTTTTGATAACTTTCATAGTTTGATGAATATTTAAAAATACTAAATTTTATTTGAAATCATCTTTTTTAATCAAAATAATTATATGGTTTAATTGTTAATTTGAATGGTTTATAAGTATAATTAGGTAATATTTTTATCATTAAATAAAATTTAGGTCCTCATATGTAATTTCACATTTAAATTTTATATAAACACATGTCAATCTTTTTAATGTTTTTACTTTTTAAAAACCCAATTTTTTGTTTCAACAATGATAATTTATTTTAAATTAGTTAATGAAACATCTATTTTTTTAATTTGGTAAAATTGAATTCATTTTTGAATTAATAATATCAAAATTATCATAGGGTTAATTTTTTTATTTTTCGAAAAACATTCACTTTTTGATGAATAGTGAAAAACAATGCTTTATAGTTTAAAACTGACTATTTATTTAAATAATTATTTATTTTATTTAAACTAGTTTAAAGTCAACATAGATATATAATACTTATATATGTTCAATTTAATTAATTGGAGTCATTTTATATTAAAATTTGATGTATTAACTTTTATTGAACTACTTGTCGTCTTTTACCCATTTTCTAGGGGCATTTGTAAATATGCATAAAACATAATTTCAGGGCTTCTGTGAGTTGAATTTCAAAAATCTGAGAAACAATATTGACATCAATAAGTAAAATGTGGTTCAATAAGATGAATATAATATTTGGTGAATAATAACTGTAGACTTTTAATTACAACGGTAAAAAATAAATATGGTAATTAACGGTAAAATGTTATTATAATTACACTAACACATGTCCTATTTCTACTGGATAAGTTCAATTCGACCAAAAACAACCTTAGGAATAAAATATGGTCATCTTTGGTCCACTTGGATTATATTAGTACAATTTTTATTATTTTATTTAAAGAAGAGTTAAAAAGGTTAAATTCAATGTTAAATAACTAAACCATTTTTAATATAGGGTTATACATATGATAAATTCAACTAAAAATAATAATTACAAATATAAAAATATTTCCTACATAATGGTATTTTATTTTTAAATTTTAGACACTAAATATTTGAATTTATTTATGACACAATGATGATGTAGTAATTATATTTTTAATGGCAGATTAAAATAATTGATATTATAAATATCCAAATAAATTAAATTTGAGATTTTTGACGAATTATACTAATTTTATAGGGTAATATGACATTTTAGGGTTTATTAAATAATATTTTTTGGAATTAATCATGTTGTTATGAGTTTTAAAAAAATGAAATACTAAATAATGTGAAAATTTCCATAAATGATTTTTTAAATGAAATACTATATTATTAGTTGATATAATATCCCTAAAAATATAAGGATTGTAGAAAGGGATTCAATAATATTATATATGACATTAATTAACAAGTATAGGTTCTCTTAGATGTTTATAGTATGTTTATTAACCATATAGTGTAAAAATACCGGAAGGCAAGGTAAGAGTTAGACTATTTAACTAAGAGTTAAATCTAAATGAAAAGGTTAAAATGGTAATCTAAACATTTCAAAAATCAATTTTTTGGCATTTGATAGACCCATACCCAACTTATCATTGAAATAAATTATTTTTGAGTCATTGGAATCCGAATATGGATTTATTATAAAATAATATTTCAAGGTTTTCCTAAAGTGACCCTCACACCTCTTATAAAAGGTATCTTCCCCTTCCCTCAAAATCACACCACCAAACCCATTTGGCATGGCCAACCCCAGACGAAATTTCCTCCTAAATTTCCTCAAATAAACCTAGAGTCCTTAATTTTATCCTAAATCAAACCTATTCATCCCTTTTGATCACTAAAAAGGAAACACCAGAATCAGAGATAATAATTTCACCACCCACTTTCAAGTTATTTTCTTCTTCCTCTTCTTCTTTATTTGATGTTTTCATAAAAAAATGATAACTCTAGTACCTCATACAAACATTAATGTTATTATAAATATGTTTCAACTATATTGTTTATTCAATATATCCTACAAATGACAAAGTCACCATTCGTCCATACGTACGACTTACCATCTCCACGTCATGGTGTAGTTCGTTATTCAAAACATTCATTATTTGGATGTGTATAATAATGAGTATAACTGATGTAAATAATAAATATAACATATTAATTATTTTTTATATATGATATACCATACAATTACATATTATTCTACCATCAATATAATGATATTCTCACTCATGTGTACGTATGGATTACCGTCTCCACAACGCGATGAGATTCATTTCGATGTTCACTATTCAACGATTATTATTAAAATATCTATTATTAAAATCTATGTAATATATGATATAATAATTATAATAGATATATATATATATATATATAATTTTGTACTTACATATATCTATTTCACTTACTTCAGTTCAATATGATATGAAAACGGAGACAACGTTTATACATACGAACGACCTACCGTCTCAATAAACTGTGCATTATATTTCATATATCTATCTATTTTAAAAATTTATATTATATATATATATATTATATATAAGGAAATACTTATATTCAGGAATTATTTAAATCATGATCTAAATGATACAATCAAGAATAACAAGTTAAAACATGTACGACAAAAACTCGACTATTACCTGAAATGTTAATTGAACATTGAATTCATTATTAAATGGGTAGTATAATGTCATAAATGAATCATGTACGAAATAATAAATATGAATATTGTTATAGTATAATTAAATAACATACTATGATCATTATAAATGAGGTTAAATGTACCCTCGACCAATGAAAAGTGCAAGGTAATGGGTTTCATATCAAACCTTTAATTCTGTTATATTTCCATTTATCACCACTTATTTATTGAATATGGTGTATTTTGTAATTAAATTTGATGTATATTATCATGATTCAATTTTTATTCATGTTATTCTATTATTAATTTTGTGGTTTTTATCATTTGGTCTTACGACTCGATTGATTACAACATAGAAATGGGGTTTTCATCTAACTTTTATTCCTGTGAGATTAATTCTATATTTGCAACTATTGACTTTTGTGTTGTGTATGTACTGACCATGATTGTATTCTTTGTGTAATATAAATTAATTTGTAGGTATTTAAATCATCATTGTATGATCCTTCTTTAATGGGGTGTATGTTTCGTGTGTTACCAAATTGGTAAGGAAATTTCAAATTTCAAATTCCACTCATTCGGTTTTATGAAAACTTCATTGATTACTTTACTCCATGATTATGTGTTAAATCACTATTTATTAAATTATTTAGTATTTTCCACTACACTTTGTGTGTATATAATTTTTATACACATAATTACTCCATTGATAAATTCTCATGTCGTCGATATAAAATTGATAAAAGGAATTTTAACTCAATTTTATTAATCCAGTTAAACATCCAAGTCATTGGTGTTGTTATTACAAGAATATTTGTGGATGTAATTTGATTCATTTACACTGAATATCCAATCATATTGAGTGTATTTATATTTTTCACATATAATTATGTCATTGATTTACCCCTAACCTAATGATACAATCTTTATAAAGGAATTCATCTCATCTTACATTCTCATGTGATTTTTTTTGTGGTTATGCACCAATTCTATTTTTTTGGTGTATATACTATACTTTGAAAAAATATTTCATTAATCCCCTAATTTTAATGATATTATAATTTTTTTATTACCTCAATTATTTGTATTCAAGTGTCTCTCGTTTCTTAGGAAATATAACTAAAATATAATTTTAAATGTTTTAAAAATGTATTGTTCAAAATCATTCTCATTAATTTCCATTATTTAAAAATCATTTTATTGTTTTATTTATATGGGAATTAATGTTCTAAAATTTAAATTAATGTTAAATTTTTCAATTTGGTTTTAGAAATTTTAATTTCCAAATATTTTTTAAACAACTCTTTGATAAATAGTGAGACTTTTAAATGTTTTCATTAAAAAGAGATATTTCTCACATATATTTTTACTAATCTCTTTAAACTATGTCAACAGGCATTATGGGATGTTATTATTGATAAATGTTGATTTATTATGATAAAAATCATTCATATTTTATTGAAGTCTTTGTGATTTGTTTGAATGTGGATGTTTTATTATTATACCATTCACGATTTATGGATAACTTATTGGCATTTCGTATGAAATTTTTAAAATGATTGTTTATGTTATGTTTAAAAAATTTCGTATGAGGAATGCATTGGATTTAGTAAGTGAAGGGTGGAGCTTTATATAGCTCCTTGATGCTTCGGTAGGTCTCATGAGACAAACTAGTGTCTTGGCACAAGGCCTTGACAAAATCTTATTTGTCGTCTTGTAAAAAGGCCTTGACTATGTGCTTATGTTGTATCAAATTATGCATTCCATCATTATAAAATTATTTATTGATATTACATGTGATTATTCTACTAGTAGAAATCCATGTGAATAAGTAAATGAAATTATTTGATTAATCATTGAAATATTATGTAGAAGTTTATGTTTAAAAACCTTGTGCTTTATTCTATTACATTGCCTTTAATGTTTATTCTTATTTATGATAGTTTCTGCTATAATGTTATCCTTACTGAGAATCTGATCTCACCACTTTCATATGTTTTATTTTCCCTAAGATGAAAAGACGTATATTATGATTTACCTGTTGGAATAGGCTAAGAGATATAATAGTGTTCAAAAGGGGAACACTGTCATTTTTTATTACATGATGTAATATTAAACTTATTTATGTATCTAGTACTTCCAAGGATACTAAACTGATCGGTATTTTGGGACATGGTTCATTTTATCATGCCAATGTTTTGTAATAATGCACTGATTTTGGGTAACTGGGGTTAGGGTGATACAACATGTTAAAGACTTCTTCATAATTTTTATTTTAACCTAAGGTCACGATCAGATATGATAGAAAGTTAAACTCCACGAAGACTTACCAATTATTTCATGTATATCATAGTGAGTTGTTCAAATGATATTTCTTCCTAAATAGGAATAAAATGGGTAGTTTCTATGAGGTAGTCCACAATAAACCATGTTGCATTGTTTCTATTCGAGGATCTTGGGATGACCAGTTAAAAAATACATAGTGATATTGTACCACTTCCATGCTTGTGTGAGAAGAGGCTGCAATAACCCTATAAGAATTTTTCTCTTTTCCTTCACTTGTTAACACACTAGGATCCTTGTAGTGTATTTGACAATATACATTTTCATGTTATCCCACCAATAATGATCATAATGGTACTGATACATTTTAGCACTTCTTGGATGTATATAGATAGTAGATATTTGATATTTACCCATAACCTCTTTATTTATTTCTAGATTGTATGGAACACATAGATTTATATAAAATATCAATATAAATTTATGATCAATATTGAACAAAGAAAAAATCCCATTATTGAAAACCTCTATCATCTTTTGTAACAAAGGATATTCTATTTTAGATTTTTGATTATCTCTAGGAATGGAAGTTGAGATAAAATTTGAGATATGGTTGATGATATACATTCCCTTCCAATACATATGTCTAGGGTTTTAATGTCCTTAATCAATGGAACTCTTTAAATCATCATAATTATGAAAACAATTAGGACATTCCTAGTAGATACATCAACTTTTATGTTTTATATTCCAGGATGATAATGTATTGAATATTCACAATCATTAAGAATTATGAACCCAATACTATATATCATGTTAAATTATTTTTTTGTGAAAGTATAATTCAATAATTGTTGTACTATGAATATATCACATTTCTCTCCAAAATGATATTAGAGATCAATCTAAGAGAATAATTAATCCCCACAATAAAATGGTACTTGTTATTCATTTTCATATCATTATGGTCTCTATAATCAATACATAACCACATTGATCTATCCTTATTTTTCACAAAGTGAATAGGTGATCCCCAAGGAGACACACATGGCCCAATACACCCCTTCTCAAAAATATCAGGGATTTGTTTCACTAATTCCTCTAACTCAACACCTTTAATTATATATGGTTTATTTATATTGGATTGGATGTAGGTATATGATGAATGTATAAATCAAACTCTCTTTCTAGAGGAGGCCCAAGTACCTCGTTGGGAAATATGTTAATGTATTCTTGAAAGATGAGGACATTCTCTATTTTTATATTTTCATTTTATTCTTCATATTCACTGCCCAGTTCCGTAAATAAGCTTATTAGTTGATCATATAGATAGTGCTCAGGTTCCAAATTCTCTCCTTTGCAAATAACTATCAGATTTCCATTCAAGACTATTGATATTTCCCAACTTATGAAGCTAGTTTTAGAATTAGTCATTTTGATCCAGTCCATCCGTTGTCTAAAGTTGAATTCCAACATAAGAATGACATCTATATTTACAACAAGATTATGCTCAAAAAATTAAATACTAGAGTTTCAATACACTATTGATTCATGGATAATCTCCCCAGAGTCTTGACAAATAGTTACACTTCTAGTAGTTTAGGGATTGATTCTATATTATATGAAGAGTTATAGGTATTAAAAAATTTAATATAACTAGATCAAAAAAGTACTTCTTATATTTTATAGTATAATGAATGTACCAATCAACACACCATTTGGAAATTCATCATCTGCCATTATCATATAATAAAAAATAACTTTTCTCATTTTTCATATGCTGAGGATGATGGTGATTCCCCACCACTACCCTTGGATTTGGATAGTGATTGGAAAAGTGTCCGAGGAGACCACACATGATGAATTAAAATTCCGAAAAATCCAGCACTATATTCCCATTGTATTTTTCATTGACAAGTTGAGGCTTCAAATCACTTTCATTGTTCCATAAAATATGCACATCTCTTCCACATATGTAACATGTCCTACGCCTGAGAAGGTTGTTCCCAAAATGCTTCATCCCATATGTTTTTAATAAGGAATGTTTGACATTATTTCCTCCAATACCTTGGACAATGATACTCCAAATGTATGTCTCTAAAGATCTCTTATTTTAATTTGATTTGGGAGACCAAAACATATAATAGAAATCATGTCCATAATTCATATCAAACCTCATGATATTCTCATAGTTTTCATTGTCTTGGTGGCATGATTCTTATGTTGATGAGTGATGAGGATGTAGGTCATCACCGCCCTCAAAAATACTTTCATTACTCTTACACTAGTATAGAAGTGTAGGGTCGATCCATAGAGAAGGCGGATGATTGATTTCTATGGTTTTTGAATTTGAAACCCCACTATTGTCAGAAGTGGGGAAACCATATTCTTACTTTTTAATATTTGTTTTATTTATACGATGAAATGGAAACAAGATGAGAAATCAAGATTTTCTACAAAGAAACTAAAATGTATACTAAGTACTGTCAAACTAGAGAAATACAGTATAGTAATATTAAGAAGTAAAATAAAGAACAAGATCAAAAAAGTACTCAGGAATTCTAAACTTCTAGTTTGAATGAATGTTCTCTCCACCACTTACAATTGAATCACACTTCAAGATAGACTGAAGAACATCGCTTGGCAGCAAACTGAACAGACAGATGATTATGTCTTAGAGTTCACTACACAAAAAACTAATTGAACGTCACGATGATTTAAGATAACATTTGTAAAATACCTCGCCATAATTTTCAAATGTTTATGTTGTTAAGGTTTTGAAAATACATTCCACATCAACCTCTCCAGTCGATATTGAAGTTTGAAATTATAAACATTAAAGTGTGAATGATCATAATATTAGAAACAGAATCAATCTAGCCAACTGATTCAAATTTCATAAAAATATAAGAAAATTATGATATAATGATCATAACCATAAGATTTTAAAATTCCCAAGCTAATAATGTTCAACCTATGATCATATTATCTAAATCAGTGAATATAACCATGAAACAGATTACAAGAGTTATAGACAGAGGGAAGAAGAACTCCCCTAGCTCAGCTCTGCCTCCTGGCTCCTTCATCTACGGCTCAGCTCCAATGATGCTCCTGGGTATCCACTCTCTAAAATGGTGTAGCGTGGAATCATAATGAGCATGTCGAATCTCTCTCGTCTGATGTGATCGTCAAAATAAATGAGAGTCTCCCCTTTAAACACTAATACTTTCTCTTTTTTTATATCATCTATCATCTACTACTTGTCCCTGACCAATTAAACCAACTTCAAAAAGACACTCAGTTGTGCACCACACACGTGCGTTCTTTTGTGACAGGTGTGTCACACTAATTTTCCTCATGTAACTAACTCCTTCTGAGTTTGTTAAGTGAATCTGGACAGGAACTCACTTTCTGTGTAAACATTCATAAGTAAACACATAGAATAATTTAAAATGTGAAGGAAATAAATAAATATCTAAAATTATTAGTTTATTAAAAGTCTTGAAAGAATTAATTATAATGTTATTTATTATTATTAATTAATGTTATCAAAGAAAATTTTAATGATTATTATTATAAATAAATTAAATTATTTACTAATTTATGTTAATTAGATTTTCTTATTTAGGTTTGAAATAAATTATTATAAAGTATTTAGTTTTACTATAAAATAATTATTTAGTATGCCACATTAAATTATAATTAATTTATAATTAATTAATATATTTTATTTAATTAGTTCAGCATAGTTAATTTTTTGTTAAAGTTAATTAAATTATTAATTTTTTTATAAATTAGTTATTTTATATTTTATTTATTTATTCATAACTATAATTATTAAGTGTTTAAGTTGAGTTTTAATTATCATAATTATTATTATAAATTATATTTTTTTTAATTATTCATTTATCTTCTCCCCCAGGTTCAGCATAGGGGGGCGGGGGGTTCTCCATCCTCCAGAAGGTAGTCGTGCCGCTGCCTGCGACTTCAGCTTCAGTTCTTCATCCTTGAATCTAGCGGTCTAGATCTGTGGTTCTCCATAGCCATGACGATCAACATCCTTAAACAATAGTATTACATGTCCTCCCCTCATCAGTACGGCGATGCACGATGGAGGTTTTTGCGGGTTCATCTCTAGGAGGTTTTAATGAACTCCTCGAAAGCACGGTGGAAAATTTCGACGACCCTTCATCCACAAAGCTACATCAATACTATGCAAGTGGTAAAGGTTTGTTCGCTCCAATTTCTATAGGTATCTATTCAGAAGACCGGTGATGGGTTTCATGAAGTGAGGTTGTGACGTCAAACATCTCAGTGGTGGTGCACAACTCCAGTGGTGCTGATCCTCTCAGGTGACAGTGGGTGAGCCGAGGTAGTGCTCCATGCCAAGAAACATCGCAGCCTCCAATCAACCGAAATGCGATTAAAAATGGTGTGGCTTCAGCTTAAATCTCTCTTGGTTTGGTTGCGCGATGGATTAAATGTGTATGAGCGAAAAGGTTAAGAGTTTATTGTGGTTGTGTATGAGGTTTCACAGTGATACCGTGTTTAAAAAAAGAAACGGTTTTTGGAAATCTACTATGCCACTGGTTTCCAAGGGATACTGTGAGAAGGTAAAGCAGTGTGCACAGAGACACGGTTAGTCCGTGAGTTTACGGTGAGAGGATAAAACAGTGAGATAGTATGAGATATTGACGGTGACACAGTAAGAGAGATTGATGGTGGCACCGTGAGTTAGGTTACGGTGAGACCGTAAATGGAAGAAACGGTGTGTGGAGGCACCTTGAATGGGATGAAACCATTTACCTGCAAAATAATCATACAAAATAAAATAAATTGAAACATATATAAAACTGAATGAAATAATTAATAATAACTAAAAATTAATTAAAACATATGAAAATAAAGTTACTGATAAATTTAAATAAAATTTTAAAACCAAATTAACTTTTGTTAAATTATTAACATTAAAATATAAAAATAAAATTGTTACCAAATTGAACAGAAATTAAAAAGAAACTAACTTACTAAACATTAAAGTAAAATTTAACATTTATATAAAAAAGTAAAATTATTTAAATTAGTTACTTTAATAAAGTTAATTAATTTAAAGTAGACAGATAATAATTAAATTCTTAAACCATATTTTTAATTAATGAAATAGAATATAATGAGACATAATAATTGAAGTACGACTATAATATTTTATTTTAATTAATGACTTATTAAAATACATCTATTAATTATGTCATATTAAATTAATTTTTAATACATGCATTGTAATATTAAGACTAAATAATTAACGTGTAGAAGAAAACAAATTAATTGAATAATAAATGATAAATCATTAGATATCCAGACAAAGATAACATACTTATTAAAAAGTAATAATGCTATTAAATTAAAGTAAGGAATAAAATAACTATTTTAAAGCTTCTAATACTTGATTAATTACAAAAAATTGAATAATTATTAAAATTGATAATAAAAATACAATAGAGATATTGTTTATTAAAACATATTAAAATAAGTAATTAAATTAATAAAAATTAATTAAAACGATGTGGAGAAACATATGTTTTTAAGGCCACATTAAATTCCCCCACACTTAAACAATGATTGTCCTCAAACAATCCCATGTTTTATTATCAGAAAGAAATTGAAAAATTGTTGTTATTGAATTTATCAAGATGTAACATGTCCCAAACATTCAATAGAGGAATTCAAGTCTTTCATTAGACTTATAGAAAAAATTTCTCATATGAAACTTGCATAGAACAAATACTCAAAGGAAGTCTTGAAAACTATGAACCATCAAGCAATAAAGATGTCATGCCTCAAATGTGATTCTGCTTTGTGACACACATCAATCCAAAATCAGGTTCTAATTTCAAGAGTGACATGAGGTAAAATATCAATGGAATTAAGATCATAACCAAGAAACTTTGTACTTTGACAGAATCCTAGGTTCCAAAAATAATTAATTTTATTAATTTTTTTTAATCACCTTAACAATACAACCTAAATGACACCCATAAAAACCAATTGACCCCTTCTTCATTTGACGTTCACCATTCCCCTCACCTTAATGAAAACATTTTTGACCCCAGACACTTTATTTAAATTTTCCTAAGCCTTGTATCATTACGCCAAGCACTATGCAATGAACTTATTCAAGATGAACAGTGGGCTAAAAGTTAACAATAACGCACCCAGTATCTATGGCCTCAGAGTCTCAATGTGGGATCCCAAATTCCCAAATTACTCGAGTTTCAAAATATTTCTATGAAAAAAATATATATTGGCTCATTAAGTTGATTACTTTAAATAATTTAAATATGAAATGAGGCCCCTAGAATGAGAATCAAATTTTCAGTTCCAATGGTATGATCATAATTCCACTAAAAGGTTACCCTATTCACTTTCAAAAATAGACCCTAAACCAAATTTCCATTAAATAACTAAGCAATATAACTCAGCAATCATCCAACCTCATAAATTTCAGATTCACAAAAAATCTTTACTACCAATCATGTATCATTCAAAGGTAAGACCCAAATGAGAATCAGTGAATAGTCTAAAATGATGAATTTTTTTTGGAAAATTTGGCCCATTTTTTAATAAAAATAATGAAGTGATGTGGGAATTGATGGGATTTCAATAAATCATATTTTAGCACAATCATGAATTAACCCCCTCCCGACACATAAAACGAAACTTGATCCCCAATGTTGACATCCAAATAGGATAAGAACAATTAATCAATTAAGGTTCAAAACAGATTTTCAATTAAGTAGATTTATGACAAGTATTAAGGTCACATTAATGTTATAAAATTATGTATTCCATAGGGAATAAATAATCACTAGGTTCATTAGCAAGTACATGCATTAAAATTCAGTATAGTTATAAAAAAATTACAATATATCTCAAAAGAATCAAATAATGTGTAGGTGTACAATTAATTGGGTGTAAGAATTTTAACAAAATATGATTTAAATGGTTGTCCAATATAGCAGAAAGATGCATGCTAAACACCCTACAAACTAAACCGATTCAATGAGAACACAACAATCAGCAAAAATATACCCCCACACTTAATTTCTTGAAGTTAAAATATTTTAAACAATGAATTTTAGTTTTTTCAGCAAGAGGTACCTGAATATTATTTAATCTAAGCAGTGACATACAACAAAATTACATTCCAATAATTGCAAGATTTTAAACATATGCTGAATTTTAAAAATTCAGTAGCAAGACATGCAACAGAATTTTATACAATAAAGATGTAGCAGAAATTTCAGTACACATATAGCAAATTTTTTTAATTCAAGCAGAATTAATTAGCAAAAACAGGAGAAGAATTTTTTTCTAAAGCATTAAGGAGCAGAAAAATGAAATGCATCAATTATGAATTGAGTACTTTCCTTAATATATTTGTCAATTTCCCTCCAGTGTGGGAATTCCACCCCTTAAATGACACAACAACAATATCTTTAAAACAAAAGACTTGAAAACCTGTAAAAAAATCCAACAGAGACATAGCATATAGTTGGAAGAAAAGCTACACATTTTTTAGCACAAAACAAAACAAAGATGTAAACAATGGTGCATGGTTTGACTCCAATGAAGAATTGATTTTAAAGACTTTAGTTATACATTATTTAATTACAAATTATTATTTATTAAAAAAATAAAAACAATGGGTTGCCTCCCATGTAGTGCTAGGATTAAAGTCCCCACCCGGACTCACCTAGAAACTAACCGTAGTGACTAGGTGGATGTGGTTTCCTTAATAGAAACCACCACATGTGTTTGGAGAGATTATTTTTAACAGAAATATGATATGTGTGGGCAACAAGACTCAACACATTAATAACTGAATTCTCACAGCCTAAAATAACCCCTAAGTAGCACCCTTTAACAGTTGTGTGTATAGTTCTATCTACTTCCAATTTGGTTTCATATTTTTCAAGATTTTAATTCACATGAAGGGAAAACATAGAACTAGGTGCTGCAAAGGGTGTTGAATTTTTTGCATGGATTTCTTTCTTAAACTCAACACTAACAAGTTCATATTCAAGGGTGGAAATGGGTAAATTCTGATTAGTAGGTTCAAGAGGGAATTCAATTAAGTACTGAACTGAATCATGGAAAATGGAACACAAGTGTGATACACCCTCTGGATGACTATCAGTTTCCTAAAAAGGATCAACACCCTTCATATTTGATTTACCGCTTCTATCAAATAAATTCTGAAACCATCATCTATTGTGTGTTCAACCTATCCTTCATGATAGTGTTCAAAAGGCTCACTTTCTAAAACCATGTCTGCTGTTTGTTCCAAGAATATTAAATCTAGGGAAGTAATGTTCAATTCAACTTCAATAAATTAAATTTCTATATTTTTCATGTTTAAACAATCAACCCCATGTAAAAAATCACTGTTTTCAATATCTCTACACTCAGTTTCAAAAAACTGATCACTATGAGAATAGGGAAATGAGAACTCATCAATTAGAATTTCTTCAAATATCATTCCATATCCTCATTATCCAACAACAGTTCAGAAATTATTGGGTTTACAAGTTCGAAAAATGGAAGAGAAGTATTAAGTTGAGGTTCAAATATTTCATATTCTTTAACTTCCAGTTTAATGTCTTCTTACAAAGTGTTCCCCATTTTCAGTTCTAGTTCAGTATTCAAAATGACAGAAGAATTGGGTGAAGATTATTTAACATTTGAGTATTCAGTTTCAAGTATCTATTTAACCTGAGTAACTTCCTTTTCAAAAAGTCTAAAACAGTGATTTTTCTCAAAATAATTGATGATGAGAAGAACTGGGTATTCTTTTTTAATCTGTCTTAATTCATCTTCAGAATTGTCCAACTCAACAAAATTAACGTTCATTTTGGGATCATCATTAATGTGTTATTCATTATGTGAGTTGGTTGTCCCCATGTTTTGTTCAATAGTTTCAGAATTTTCAAAGTGAATTGTATCTCATCTAGTTTCACAGTCACTCTCTTCTTCCACACGATTTTAAAATCTTTCATAAACATTTTCCTTTTCATTCTCTTCAAATTATTCTTGTTATTTAACTCATTATTGTAATTCCAAGAGCATGTTTTCTAATATTTTCATTCTTTGATCTTGGCCGTGATAATATCTATGTTGAATTTCATGGGTTTTGTTAAACAAGTTGTTCATTAGTTCTGCCATAGCATCCATTTTAGAATAAATTAGTACAATTATATCTAAAGTGTTAGGACTAAATTAAATTTTTTTCTCATTCTCTTCAAAGTGATGGTTCTTTGTGGATGGCTATAAACACGCTGCAAGGCAGTATGTCCATAATCTTGACAAAAAACACAATAAGGTCCAGTGCAGTTGTTTGAGCCTTCAAAACATTCCATTATTTAAAATTTTCAGATTAAACAAATAGAGATTCATAGTTGATGCAGAATTAATTGGAACACTGAATCAGTTGGTTCTTGTTCATAATTTTCTTTATGAAAAAAAATTTTGCTCGACTTTTTATATGATTTTTATGTGTTTTTTTATGTTTTTTATTAAAACCGTAGATTCTAAGTGTGTGCCTTCCCCGAAAATGGTTCCAAGTTTTGATGAGGCTAAATGTCATTACGGTTATCAAAATCACATTTATTACTCCAAAACTATTATAGAAATGCATGGTCGATCTATAGAGAAGGTAGATGAGTGATTTCTAATGTTTTTAAAATTTAAACCCCACTATTGTCAGCAGTGGGAAATCATCTTCTTAATTTTTAATATTTTTTTTATTTATATGATGAAATTTAAATAGGATGAGAAAACATGATTTTCAACAATGAAACTAATATTTATACTAAGTTCTTTCAAACTAGATAAATACAGTACATTGATATTAAGAAGCAAGATAAGGAACGAGAACAACAAAGTACTCGAGAATTATAAAATACTGGTTCGAATGAATGTTCTCTCCACAGCTTACAATTGAATCACACATCAAGGCAGACTGAAGAACTTCCATTTCCAGGAAACTCAACAGGAAGATGATTAAGTCTTAGAGTTCACCACACCAAATCCTAATTTAAGTACATGATGTTTTAAGGTAACATTTAGAAAATTACTCACCATAATTTTCCATAGATTATGTAGTTAATGTTTTGAAAAATACATTCAAGATCAACCTCTCCAGTCATTATTGATATATTAAATTATAAGAATTAAAGTGTGAATGATCAAAATATTAGAAACATAATCAGTCTCACCAAATAATTCTAATTTCATAATAAAGATAAGAAAATGAAGATTTAAAGATCATAACCAGAAGGTTTTAAAAATTCCTGAGCTAAAAAAGTTCAACTTATAATCATATTTTCTAAATCAGTAAATAGAACCAAGAAACAGAGTACAAGAGTTATGGACAGAGGGAAGAAGAACTTCCCTAGATCAGCTCTACCTCCTGGCTCCTTCATCACCTTCTTATCTCCAATGATGCTCCTGGGTATCCTCTCTCTAAAATGGTATAGCGTGGAATCAGAATGAGCGTCTAGGATTGTTCTTGTCTAATGTGATCGTCAAAATAAATGAGAGTATCCGCTTTCAACTATACGGCTTGCTCTATCTTATATCATTCATCATCTACTGCTTTTCACCTTCCAATTCAATCGACATCAAAAAGTCCATCAGTTGTGCACCGCACACGTGCGTTCTTTTGCGATAGGCACATCGCGTTAATTTTCCTCACATAACTAACACCCGCTGCTAAATAAATATTAAAATTTCTTAGTTTATTAAAATTATTAAATGAACTCATTATACAGTTAATTATTCTTATTAATTAAAATTATCAATGTTAATTTTGATGTTTATTATTATAAATAAATTAAATTATTTACTAATTTAGGTAAATTATATTAGCTTATTTAGGTTTGAAATAATTATTATTATGTATTTCATTTTATTTGAAAATGATTATTTATTATGCCACATTAAATTATAATTAATTTCTAATTAACTAAGATAATCTAATTTATTAGTTTTCCTTAGTTAATGTTTTATTATAGTTAATTAAATTATTAATTACGTTTTATAAACTAGTTATTTTATATTTTTTTATTTATTCATAACTATAATTATTATGTGTTTAAGTTATGTTTTAATTATCATTATTATTATTTTATGTTATATATTATTTTATTTTATTTTTAATTATTTGTTTATCTTCTCCCCCAGGATCGGTTTAGGGGGCTTCTCCTTCCTCCTAAAGGCAGTTGCGCCGCTCCCTACATCTTCAGCTTCATCGCTTCATCCTCAAATCCAGCGGTCCTGATCTCTGGTTCTCCATAGCAGCGACGATCAACATCCTTCAACAATAGTAATACATGTCCTCCCTTAATCAGCATAGCTATGGGAAATGGAGGTTTCTACGGTTTCTTATCGAGGAAGTTGCAACAAACTCCTCAAAAGCACGGTGTCAAACTTCGACGACTCTGTTCCTTTCAGCAGCGGTGGGCGACTCAGGTGGTGGCTACCTTCATCCGTAGAGCTACATCAATACTACGCAAGGGGGGAGGTATGTTCACTACGATGGCTCTAGGTATTTACTTAGAAGACCAGTGATGGGATTCATGAAGTGAGTCTATGATGTCAAACATCTCAGTGGTGGTGCACAACGCCAGTGGTACTGATCCTCTCAGGTGGCAGCAGATGAGGCGAGGTAGTGCTACATGCCAAGAAACATTGTAGCCTCCCATCAACCGAAAGGAGAAAAAGAATTGTGTGGATTCATCTTAAATGTCACATGTTTTGGGTGTGTGATGGATTAAATGTGGATTAGGGATAAGGTTTAGAGTTAAGGTGGCTGTGTAAGATGTTTCACTGTGAGACTACGTTTAATAAAAGAAATGGTGTTTGGAAATCTACGGTTCCACTAGTTTGCAAGGGATACAATGAGAAGGTAAAGTAGTGTGCACAAAGACATGGTGAGTCTATGAGGTTATGGTGAGAGGATAAAATGGTGAGACATTATGAGATATTGATGGTGGCACAATAAGAGAGATTGAAGGTGGCACTGTGAGTTAGGTTATGCTGTGACCGTAAATGGAAGAAACGGTGCGTGGAGACACCATGACCTTGACCGGGATGAAATCATTTACCTGAAAAATAGTCATAGTAAATAAAATAAATGTAAACATAAATAAAACTTAATGAAATAATTAATAATATCTAAAAATTAATTAAAACATATGAAAATAAAGTTACTCATAAATTTAAGTAAACTTTTAAAACCAAATTAACTTAAGTTAAATTATTAACATTTAAATATATAACTAAAATTGTTACCATATTTAACTGAAATTAAATCGCAACCAACTTATTAATGAATAAAGTAAAACTAAACAGGTAAATAAAAAATTAAAATTATTGAAATTAGTTACATTAACAGAGTTAATTAATTTAAAGTAGACAGATAATAATTAAATTATTAAAACATATTGTTAATTAATGAAATAGAATTTAAAGAGACTTAATAATTGAAGTAGGTCTACAATCATTTATATTAATTAATCAATTATTAAAATACATCTATTAATTAGGTTATATTATATTATTTTTTAATACATGCATTGTCAGATTTAGACTAAATAATTAAAGTGAAAAAAAAACTAATTAATTAAATAATAAATAATAAATCATTAGATATGCAGACAAAGATACCAAACTAAATAAAAAGTAATAATGATATTAAATTAATTTAATCAATATATTAACTATTTTAAAGCTTATAATACCTTATAAATTTAATAAATTGTTAATTATTAAAATTAATAATAAAAAAACAAAAAAACCATTATTTATTAATAATTATAAAAATAAGTAATTAAATTAATAAAAATTAGTTAAAAATATATGGAAAAACATGAGTTTTTAAGGCCACATCAATTAGGTTTTAGTCCACTAAAGTATCTATTTACTATGACAGTAGGATCAATGAAAATGATAGTGGTGTAACAAGAAAGTATTTTGAATTTCATCTTATAGAATCATACAAAATCATTTTATTTCTATTTCAAATATATGATTTACTTATCCATTTTAATTAATAATGACTGAGGAAATATTATTTGGAGAATGTTCCTAGAACTCATCCAAATCAGTAGCTTCAATCTCCCCTTTTGGATTCATATTTTGTATCAGTATCCACCATTGATCATCTTCTCCCTCTAAGTAGTAAACAACTAGGGTGACTCTCTCCTATTATGAATAATATAGTGTAAAAAGTTATTTTTAATAAATTTTACCGACTATTTAGTAATCAATGGGATTGTAGATCCACTGAATGATGGTGGTCAATGATGAATAGTGGACTTAATAGAATGTTTTTCTCTTTAGGGTGAATCTGGTCTCTCATGATAATTCATCTTATTTCCCACAAAACATGTCAGTTGATTCATCATTCTCCTGATGGTTTCCATTTAGGCTTCCATCAGGTGGAGGTCAGTGCCTAACCTTTTTCACACACCATTTATACAATTTCTTGTATTTATTGTTATTTTTTATAATATTAAATCCTTTATGAGAAATTTGTTTCATTTAATAATCTTATAATTCCATGTAATTGTTTATTCATATAACATCATTACTAAATATGTTTTCATTAAAAAACTAAAATTTCTATAAATCCTTCATTAAGGTTCATAAAAATATTGTGATTAACCAAACATATTCCTATGGAGTGTAAAACTAGAGGTGCATCAACACCCATTATCGTGCACCAATTCCCATTATAGTCTATCTCAAAGGGGAATTTTTGGGTTTTACTACTTGATACAATAGTTCCAGTTCCAAATCCACTCATTCATATCAAAAAAAATTATTTGTTCAAAACCCACATAATTAATATTCCACCGAAATACATAGATGGTTTCCTAAATTTAATCATTTCATTGGGGTACTTCCCAATGTTTTCTAATCCTAATTTCCACAAATGACTAAACCATCCTTTGATACCAAATATGGAATCCCATATTTTTATTACCTAAATTTTAATTACATTTTACAAACATATGATCATATAATGTTTAGTGTCTTAGAAATAAGTAGTATAATATATGAAAATAGGGAAAAAATATCCTAATACACATGGAATAATTACACAATGGTTCCTTTGAAGATCAATTACAACATATCATAGCATAAGGACATAGATCAAAGTAAATGGAGAGCAGGAGTCCTACCATGACAAAATAATAGAAACAGTTTACCTATGATATTGAGAAATATGAATTAGAATGTCAAGAATTACATAAAGGAATGAAAAATTAAAACAGTGGAATATAATAATAATTATAAAAAGATTAATTACATGTAAATGTCGCTAAAACAATTAATGGAGTCATTCATAAGAACATCAACTAGGTTTTTCACTGATGTGTCGCAAAAATTACTAAATTTACTCACCAAAGTATTGTAAAACTTGTAATCTCTACAAATTAAATTCATTACCATATATAGTAGAGAGAAATCAGAACACGCCATTAAAAAGTATTAATTAATTTGAGCCACATACATCATTGTCATAAATTTAAAAAATAAAATTTTTAGAATATGATAAATGTGTTTCATATCAATATCATGATGTTCTTATGATGTTACTAAATACAAGTTCTTTTTGTATTTTTAAAACACAAAAAAGTAAGGCAGGATTAATTTTCATTAATAGTATAATGAAATAGATAATTTTAATATATATTTGAATAAAATTTGAAGGGAATGAAGATAGGGTATTTAGAAAAAAAATTGAAAATATTCTTGTGAAAATCAGACAAATTTTGAGATGTAAAAAAGACAACATATGGGATATGAGATAGGGTTTTAAAAAATGTTAAAAAGATAAAGGAAAAGGGTCTCCCATTCATAAAATACCCTTAAAATAGTAAATTTAAAGAGGAAAATGGATATAATTATATATTATGGAAATTTTAAAGGCATACCACGGAAAAGGAGAACTAGAAATGAAAAAATAGATGTGGAAATTTCCATTACCATTAAGAGTGACTCCTAAAACTCAATGATCAGGACCTTTGGTGCCTTATAACAACTTAGGATGACTTTGTCAGAGGTAATATTATAATAGATTATTTAATGATGAATTTGGAATGAATGGAAACAAATAAATGGGTGGTAATTTATAGCTAAAGTGAGAGAGTTTCTTTCTAAATTTTCATGGATGCCTTTGAAGTTCTATTTGAAAAATCAGTGGATTTCCTAGGATATTTTTTCATGGTATTTGTAATGAACTGGCCATTTTCATTATCTTGAGAGCAGAATGAGTCAGTATTGGGCCTATCCAACATCCCCAAGATGATAAAGGCTGGTTATAAATGTTAAAGGGTTTCAAATCCATATGGAAGTTAATTTTTCCTTGAAAAAAAGACCATCAACCGATCCTTACACAAAATTATCCATGAAAAAAATAAATACAACTAAAAAACTTCATATCTCTCACAAAAAAATCATTATGAGAATAATGGAGAACCAAATGAAAATCAAAGTACACATCAAATAAAAAATTAAAGACCCTCATGAGACTATAAGACATCAATCTCTACAAAGCTCTAGGAGCCAAGCTCTGCAAATATCGAACATACCAAACATCACGAGGTAGTTCTAACATGTGTAAAACATTATCAATACCCATGTCCTGTAAGATAGCATATGCAAAATCACCAATGTTCCAAAGAAAGGGTGTGTATATAACTCAGTAGGTTTTCCCCAATGAGTAACCTACTAATTCCACAGTGATAGATAAGTTAACAAAATTTATATAAAACATTTTATATAAACATTTTCTCAAAAATAGATTATAAATAAATATAAACAAGTCTTCAAAACCTATTATTACTCAAATCATACAAGTGAGATTGAAAAAAAATTTCTAGCATGTTATTTTTCCAATAAAAATAACTAAACAAGATTTAATACCATTTCCCAGTCTCCCATTTTAGCATACCCAATGATTCTAAAAATCCATAAAACCAACAGTGCATGATACATTGTGACATTTCCATACTAATGAGTGGTTTCACATAGATCTTCCATGTTGTCACAATGTAATTGATTATCATCTTCCATTAACAATTTGGCACTGAGATTATGTTCATATTTCAACCAAGCCATGTATATTAAATATAAACTTTATATCCCATGTTCAATTTAACATTTTTCACTAATAAAATGGTCATATTTCACTCAAGCCCAAGAAAATCAATATGAACTCAAAAAAGAATATGCCCAAGGATCATGCCCAAACAAAATTTCAATAAAAACAGTATTTTTATTGAATTCCAATTCCATAAATTCATTTCAATACCAATCCATTTCAATAAAATTCCATGTAATTGAATGTAAAATATTAATCAAACCATTTAAAAA
Source organism: Viscum album (assembly GCA_963277665.1). Classification (NCBI taxonomy): domain Eukaryota; kingdom Viridiplantae; phylum Streptophyta; class Magnoliopsida; order Santalales; family Viscaceae; genus Viscum; species Viscum album. Next base: position 487,980,532 of record OY728148.1, on the reverse strand, counting down.
TTTCATCAAATCAATAATTTAATATCATTATTTAAATTCATGAGGGTAAATCACATTGCATAACAATTCCCAACGATTTCATAGTTTCACTAAAACCATTAATAATAATTATAGAAGATTTATCCCATGATTTTCATAATCAATCCAACTAAAATAAAATTATTTGAAACTATGAAAATCAATTATAGCAATAGGTGATGGGAGTGAAGCCACGTACATTGAAGGTTTTGGTGTAACTCAGCAACAGACGATGATCACTCAAGAAGGTTGGATGATTCTCAAAGATGACCTTCGTTCTATCATCGTTGAAAGACAACAACTCAACATTGAATTACTTGGCATAAATAAATTTATATCTTCCCAATATTGGTGAAAATATGAAAAATAATGGTAGTCGGAGATGTAGAACTAAGAAGATCTAAGAAAACATGACAAATCAAGAATGTATGGTGACATACCTCAAGAATCAGATCAAGATTGGATGAAAGTAGCTTAGATCACTTCATATATCATAAAAAATTACATATTTATCCTTTCATGACGTTACAAATATTATATATACCCATAGAAGGAGTAAATATAAGAAAATTATATAGAGAGAAGGAAGAGTCTTCAAAAAATTGAAAAGAACCAAGAAGATCGACATTACCCCAAGAATTGTGCATGAAATCACCAAGGGAATGCTCTAGGTGGGATTCAACTTATGTGGGGAGTGATATCCAATGTTATAGGGAGAGTAACCATGAAAGAGGGGCGTTTTTAAGCAAAAAATTGAGTAAGCTTCTAGAGAATAGGATCTTGATTTGACTTCTCTGCACGGTTTGACCACATGGTTTGGGCTAACCATGTATAGATCATGTGACCCACCTTTTGGTCCCAAAACTCATTATAACCCCTCCTAACTCTCCCATCCTTTACCTTTACCATTTTTATGGAAACATATTTTTTTTTCGAAACATCCTCCTCTATGGAAACACCCCACATTATTGAAATACCCCACATTATGGAAACAAACCACTTTATGGAAACAACCCACTTTATTGAAACTCTCTAAGTTATTGAAATTCTATATTTTATGGAAACTCTTTATTTTATAGAAAATCTATATTTTATCGAAACTCCCTATTTTATGGAAACTCCATATCTTACGGAATCCCATTAAATGCCACAAAATTTAAAAAAATGCCGCATTTACATAAAAAACAAGTGGAAAAGGTTATGTACCTAAATCATGGGGTTATACATTCTCCATAACATTGGTCTTTCTGTCCATATAATGTATAAACCCTCACTAGAAAAAAGAGTCATGAACATTGCTTTTTCATTTCCTTCTCATGTCCCGAAGTCGCTTCCTAAATCTGACCATGGTTCCATAAAACCTCTACTAGGTTGATGCTTTTCCATGAAAGACATTATCTTGTCTATCAATGATATACACTGGGATATAAACCAATGATGCATCCAATTCTAGGTTAACATGATCCCATGTGATCACATGGTCAGGATCAGGGTGATTCTTTTTCATCTATGATACATGGAACACATTATGAACCGAGCTAAACCATGGTTTTAATTTCATTCGACATTCACTTGGATAATTTTTACTATATCAGGCTCAAGCATAGCTGGAATGAAAACAGCAACATCACCTCATTCTTCACATTCCACATGCATATCAGATAAGAATAACATCAATTTCCATTCATCTAAATCATCCTTTGCCAACAAAGCATATGAATTTCAACTCAATTCATCCTCCATATATTTTTGTTCCCTAGTATGTACATCATGTCATTGTCAAAAAATTGGAGATACTATATACATCTCATTTATGTCATATTCAAATCTCGCTGTGGGAAAATGTGTTTCGGAATTTATTGATCCTTAAACACAGTAAATAACTCACAAAATAGACAATTTCTCTATAATTTCAAATCATGAATGACTATAGCTAACTCAAAATCATGTTTGGGGTAATTATTATCATGAACCCTCAACTGCCTTGAACCATAAGCAACCACATGATCTCTTTTCATGACAACACGACCCAACCCTGATCCCAAAGAATCACAATAATCCGCATACCCTTGTCCTGATTCTGGAAAGATCATGAAAGGTGCCAATGTAAGACAAACATTTAGTTCCTGGAAGGACTTCTAATATTTTTTTTTCCATTGGAATGGAACATTATTCTTTTTTAGAGTAGTCATTGGTAAATCTAGTCAGTATAAATCATCCAAAAAGAATCAGTAGTAACTTGATTGACCACGAAAACATCATATCATCGATGACATTATTCGGTGGTTTCCATGAGATATCATCTTTTATCTTTTCATGAACATCATAAATGATTTTCATAGAAATGACATGGCCAATAAAATATTTTTCATTTATCCAAAAATCAAACATTGAAAATTTGGCATACAAAAAGAGATCTCTCATGATTTGTAACACTATTTCCAGGTACTCCTCATGGTCAAACATTATATTTGAATAGACCAAAATGTTTTCCAAAAACACCACAACAAAAGAATCTATATAATGTTGAAATATCTAATCCATCAATTCCAGTAACACTGTTGGTGCATTAGTTAAACTGAAAGGAATGAATACATATTCATAGTGGCCATATCTACCTCTAAAATATTTTTTTGAAATATCTTATTTTCGAACATGCCATTGGTGATATCCTGATTGCAAGTCAATCTTGGAGAACCATTGAGATCCCCTTAGTTGATCGAATTGATCATCAATGTGTGGAAGTGGATATCTGTTCTTTATTGTAACTTGTTTAATATTATGATAATCAACACATAGTCGAAGAGTTCCATTTTTCAACTTCAAGAACAAAACATCTGCTCCCTACAGAGACATACTTGGTCGAATTAAACCTTTTCTTTCTTGCTCCTCCAACTACACATTCAATTCCGTTAGCACTATTGGTTCTATAAAATAAGACAGAAGAGAAATTGGGAAGGTCCCTAGAAGGAGAACAATTGTAAACTCCATTTCTTTTATAGGATGAATCCATGAATTTTTTTTTGGGAAATAAATCAAGAAATTGATCAACTACTACTAAAAAAATTGTTCCCTCGATTTCTTCCATCGCTACAAAAGTCAATGATGCCAACTAATAAGAGATTGTTCCCACCCTTAGAGCCAACTTGGTATTTTCACCTTTGTTTTCAATGCTCTCTCTCCTATGAGTACATGCACACCTTCGTCCTCAATCATGAAACATGATGTTCTCATTTAATAGTCAATGTGATCCTTAAATGTTTTCAACCAATACATCCCAAAGATTACACCACAGACATCCATCTCCAACATAGAGAAGTCCCATTTCAACTGAAATCACTCGATAGTTTTTGGACGTTCTCTAATCACAATCCTTGACATTCAGTTTAACTAATATAAGTTTGGATTTCTATCATAGCTGAAATCATTTCATTTTTTAGACATATTGAATATGTTCCCCACTACCTCTTCATCTCAGTGCTAGATTTCTCATCTCTTCTAGTGAAGACAACCATACTTCATCTACATGGATTTTCAATAGTGAAATATATATTAAATGGGGTATCTGATTGCAATCCAAACTAAACGGTTTTAACAACAAGAGTGATAATTTGGACCGACTATTGTTTTACCTATCACTAAGGTGAAACCAAATTCTCAACTGCATATTCTCACTATTTCTTATGATACCTATCAGGTGTCATTTTTTAAACCAACAAATAAATCTATAAGTCTCACTCTTTAACAAAAAATGGCAATGAATTTTAAATTATATCACATCAACTATCACAAAATTGTTTTCTAAAAACATCATTTTTTCATGTTCATCCATTTTTCAAAATAAAATCCATTCTTTTGTAAGAAAATCAATCCACTTTAAATATACTCAAAATACCATATTTTCAAAATCATTAATTTTGAAACAAAATATTCATTTTTCAAATAAAATCACTTTTCACCAAATAATAAATCATCATTTCAAAGGAAATATTCAATCCTAGTGGGAGTTCATTCCTCTGAAATACATGTCATGATCGTCCCATTTGGTAATCCCATGATAATGAGATTCCTATTTCCTGGATGTGCCTCCAAACACATGTATACTAAACTACTTGGTAACTTGACGTTCAACATAAAAGGGATAGATATGTCATTTTATGCTATACATTTTTCATTCCGACAATTCTACATTTCTTTATGATTTTAGCCTAAAGGATAGACAGAAATGAATTTCAAAACCAAGACCAAGAAAACTGATAACTACTTGTTAGGCTAGGACTGAACAGGCTGATAAAATTTATACCTCAAAGGAAGGACAACAATGATATCATTTTCACTTACCCACCCATTAACATTGTCTTGAGAGCACAATGTGTCATTACAATGCCTTAAGATGAATCCCCAAGATGCCAATGGATGGAAATAAATGCCTATGGGTTTCAAATAAAAATGGTGGATGATTTACCCTTGATGAAATAAACCAAATATCCAAAAACCAATCCATTCGAAAAATGATGCATGAATGAAATAAAGGAAACTAAAAACATCATATATCTAAAAACAACATCTTTGTGTGCAATAGTGGAAGACAAAATGAGTATCAAAGTACATAGCGGATAAATAAATAAAGAGCCTCAGGATACTACAATACATCATGATACAAATTATCCAAGGTCCACAATCACAAAAAAACCGAACATAATAAATTAGTGCTAAACATATTTGATACACTACAATTGGCCCGGTCCTAGAAGATAACATCTAGAAAAGAACCATAGTTCTAATGTATGGGTGAGTATAAAACTCATTAGGATTTCCCAATGAATTCATAACTCATTCCACCGAGATAGAAGAGTTATAAATATATATATAAAACAATTTATATGAAAAAATTACTGATAAATAGTTTATAACTAAATGAAAACATGTTTCCAAAACCATTTAAAACCAAAAGACAAAAAGTTCAATTGAAACCAATTTTTCCAGCAAGCTATTTTATCCATAGAAATAACTTATCAAAATTTAAAACCAAATTAAAAATCCATATTTTGTATACCCAACCATTGCAAAAACCCATGAAACCAACCATTCATGCTACGTTATGATAGTTCCATTTTCAGGAGCAGTTTCCCGTCGATCTACCATGTAATCACAAGGTAATTGTTTCTCATCTCCCATTAACACATTGGAACTAAGAACAAGGTCATATCTCAACCAAGATCTGTATATGCAACATGAAAATTATATCCGGTGTTCCATTTAACTTTTTATACTGGGCACTAGGTCATATTTCAACCAGTCCAAAAAATACAACATGAACTCACACACCAATATTCCCAAAGAGCATTCCAAAACACATATTCAATAAGAACACCCTTTTTTATTGAATCCCAATTCTATAAAATTCATTTTTAAAACAATCCATTTCGATAAAACCCCATTATTTTGAATTTTTTTAATCAAACCCTTTAATAATTTCACCAAATCAATAATTTAAAATATTCATTTAAAATTCAAGAGGATAAATCACTTTGTACAACAAATAACCATGATTTTACAATTTCACTAAAATTATTAATGTTCACCGAAGAAGACTTATTCCATGATTTTCACGATATTTACCTATCAAAAAATCAATATGAAACTAATCCAATGAATTATAGGAATAGGATACAAGATTGAAGCTACCTACCTAGAATGTTTTGATTATACTCGACAACAAACGAGTAACAATAAAGAAGGTGGGTCGATTCTCCAAGAACGACCTTAGTTTTCTTATCCTAGCAAGATCATGAATCAAAGTTGAATTATTTGTCATCCAAAAACATTGATATATCCATTATAGGTGAAGATATGATAATGAATTGTGATCATAGAAGTAGATCTATGAATATATAAGAAAACCTGAAAAATTAAGAACGAATGGTGACATACCACAAGAATCAGATAAACATTCAATGAAAGAATATTATAAATCTTTTTCTATGATGTAAAACAACATATTTATCATTTAATGAAGATGAAATACTTATATCTACCCAAAAAAGGTGTATATCTATGAAAACGATAAGGAGTGAAGATGGAGTTTGTTGAAAACGGAAAATAACTAAGAAGATCAGCACTTACCCCACAAATATGGGTGGAAATAACCAATAAAAGGGTCTATGATTACAACAACTCATGTGGGGAATGTTCTCAAGAATTATTGCAAGATAAAAATATAAATAATGGAGTTTTTAATCAAAAAAGAAATATATATTGAAAAAACTAGTAATCTCCTAGAGAATTTGATCTTGATTTGACCTCTGCGCATGGTTTGACCACATAGTTTGGGCCAACAATGTATGGATCATGTGACCTTCATTTTGGTGCAAAAACTCCTTATAATACCCTCAAACTCTCCCATAATTCACATTTACCATTTTCATGGAAATACATTTTTTATGGAAACATCCTCTCTTATTGAAACACCCCACATTATGGAAACACCGCACAATATGAAAACACCCCACATTATAAAAACAACACACTTTATGGAAACTATCTTTATTATGGTAAATATATATTTTATTGAAACTATCTATTTTTTGGAAAAAAAATTTATGGAAACTCTATATTTTATGTAAACCCATTCAATGCCCCACTGTTGAAAAAAACTCCTCTTTTACATAAAAAACATTAGTGAATGGTTATGTACCCAAAATTAGGGGTAATACAATATTATCTGGTGGTATTGGACACATGGGGAACATAATATCATATTTTAAGACAATATAGTCTACCATGAATTAAAATTAATCACTAAATATTTTTTATGTCATTAAACATAATGAAAAACTCAAACTGTATTTTTACTAATCAACAAAAGCTAAATTATTTTATAAAATTTCAAAAATTTAAGTATAACCTAATATGGATGTCCTTATTTCATGAATGATATTTACTTTTTCCTAATAGTTTAGAAAATATGAGAAATTTTATATTTAACAATAAAAATAATTATTTATTAAAAAATAGCAGGTATAAAATGTGTAGTAAAATTTTAGACACTTTTAAAAAATAAAATTATATTATAATTTGTAAAAAATTAGAGTGATTTTATAATATTATTTCATTATAATAAAAATTATTAATTAAACTATGTTCATTTATATATCTTTAAAAATTATAAATTTTACCCAAAAAATCATTTTATCGAATTCCATCTCAATTTTAAAGAAAACATATTCTTAAATTGAAAATGATGAAATAAAACATTTATTTAAATGGATGGATATAATTTTATATAATTTGGAACTTGAAATACAACCTCTTATAATACCAAAATATGAATTAAGGGTGAGGTGTACGATAGTGAGAAACTCATATGGTGGATCGGCTAAAATCGTCTGAGTGGTAATCTCCATGAACATGCACTTCTCCCAAATGAAATTTTGTCCGAGATTATAATCACGAAGCTTGTCTTGGGAATTATAGTGATAAAATCCTTATGACTCTACCTCACCACCATGTTCTAAAGTAATGTCTTCTTATGACCCATCAATACTGGATGAGGCCATCAACTCTTCTTTCTTCATTAATTAACCATTATCATTTATATTTATGATACCAATTATAATGTTAAAATTATTATTTAGAATGTGGTTTCCAATAGTCATATTGACTAATGATCATATTTTACATATGATCATAAATAACCAAAACAATATGTTCATATTAAATTATAATTACTTCATTATTAATGAGATATAATTTTTTTGAGTAAAAAATAATATATCAAAATATTTTCCGGAAATAATTATTATAAAAAAGTACAAGTCATTACACAGATTACATCAACCTCAAGGTTGGCCTAATAAAAGTACTAAATTTTTCATGCTCTTATACTTGGTTTCTTATCTATCCTTATGTAATTATGGAATAATAATATGAACCATGCAATAATATTATAAAAATTAAAATGTATTCTAAACAATATGTGGTATACTTTAGGATTCATCTAGTGAAAAAGCCTATTTTTAGTTCCTTTACCAAAATCAATATCTTGATAGAAAATCCAATGCCTAATAACCTTAATAATTTTTCATAACCAATAATACTACATAATTCAAATGATTTATAAATAACTCAGTTTTATACATTGAGATGTAAATTTTTATTTCACTTTGGGCATTTGATGAAATAAACATGAATGAAGGATAAGAAATAATTTTCATATGGAAGACATGAAATATTTTATTATATATTTAAAATCAGTTATATATATACAAAAATAACCATACGTAAGAAATTGTCTCATTTCACATATGATATACTACCATAATTCCTTGTGTTTTCATTTTATGTTAAACTCATTATAGCTTAATGTAAGTCCATCTACATCTCTATATACCAATTTGAGAAAACCCTTACACTAAGATCCTTTAATGGGTAACATCAAAGCAGATGTCTTGTTACAATAATGGAGACTCATTGGAATCATATTCAATGTTATTGACTTTTATAATAATTTTTTAATAATTTTACATCACAATATACATTTTTATTTTAAAAGGATGATGCCTTGACCTATGATGCCAATAGACAAGATTTATTAAAATAATGTTTACAAGAGTTTAAAGTACATGATCATATTAAAATCGTTCACATGGAAAGGATTTAGAGCAGCAAAGAGGTATTCACACCAGGTCAGTTCTTGATTAACACTCCAGTTGGCCAAGCCATCATCAATCATGTTTGCTTCACGATAGACATGTGTGATGTTGTAGTTCAGATCAGTTAGCGAACGATTGAATATTATCTGATGGATAATAATCTAAAAAGTTAGATGTGTTACACCATTCCAAATAGCTTGTAAAATTTTCACCAAGTCAATTTCAATGAAAATTTTGTTCCAAACAAAGACCATGGAAAATTTTATCGCATAAATCAAACTCATCATCTCATCATCAAGGGAGGGGGAAATTCCACAATGACCCAGGATGTAGCCTATAATATGGCCGAGGTGGTTCCTGATGAAAACACCTCACCTTGGAGACCATGTATTTCCCTTGGAGGCACCATCAATATTGATTTTGATCCATCTAGGGAGAGGGTCTATCCCGAAAACCTCTAGAGTGAGCTGAAGCTAATAGAAGTTGTCGCTGATCTGCAGACCTTTTAGGATTCCAATGTAATGTGTGAAGTTGTGGCATTGACCTTTTTGTAACTAAAAAGCTTCCTTTATGGCAATGAGCATTCAGGTCCTCCCTACATTAAGATTGATTGAGTAGTTTCAATGTATAATATCATTTCAATAATACCAGATAACATGGTAGAGTTCAACAACTACAACAAGGCAGAGAATCCAAATTTATGGAGATCCCTCAGTGGGAATTCTTTTGTGAGAAAATCTCCCGATGAGACTGAATCTTGAAGGATTTATCTAGGGTTTTTGGAAGTGTTTAATCCATCTGAATTCATTCTAGAAATTTCAGGAATTATTATTGTTGTAATTTTTTAAGGTAAGCATTCCATTTTGATAAGGATCCCAAATTATGAAATCATAATTGAAATCAAAAGTATTGGTTTCAATGAGATTCAAAATAGTTGGTGGAAGAAGATCATGTTGAGAATTTAAAGTGTGTTTGATAATGCTATTTTTGTTTTGAGGAGTTTTATTAGGAGGAATCATAAAGATAAAATATGTGGCAGTCCAGTTATCTAGCCAGAATTTCATGGTGGAATCTCAGGAAACCATCCATCTCGAATTATTCATAATGATGGAAAATGAGATCTTGAGGGTGAGTCAAAATGAAGAATTAATTAAGACTGAATTTCCAGTCATAGGTTTTTCAAGGAAAATATTATTAAGAATGGTGATAGAATCAAAAGTATTGTAAAAAAGGACCCAAGTGAGCTGAGATTTAAGATCTTCTTTAAATGACTTAAAAATTTTTTTACTAATGCCACCATTTTCAATGGGTTTGCAACAAATAGACCAAGGGACCATCACATGCTTTCTTTCTAGAATACCATCGATCTAGATGATGTTTTTAATCACGGTGTTCAATTTTATGATAAGACCAATTGGCCATTTTTAGACCATAAAGGAGTAGACCATAACAGAGACAATAATGGATTTAACAAGTAATGTCCTCCTTTCAATAGAGAGAGCCATACCCATCAAAGAGGGAAGTTGGCTGATAATTTGATTAACAATAATCAAAAAGTGTAAAGACTTGGGTCTACCCCAAAATATGGGGACACCAAGGTAAGAGAAAGGGAGAGATCCTTCCTTCATCCCTAAATCACTAATAATGTTACATTATCTGTTTAGGGGGAAGTTCTTCAAAAAATATGTAGGATTTGTTCCAGCATGTGTTTGGACCAGAAACATCTTCATTGTGAGCTAAAGCAGTCTTGAGGTTAAGAATATTTCTTTTGTTCCTTTGAAGAAATAGATGATGTCATCGACATAAATGAAATGAGTGGGGGAGTTTACATTCCTAGAGACATGAATGGGTTATATTTTATTTTGGACCACCTTATGATTTATCAGAAGACCAAGATAGTCTTCCGCTATTTAGAAGAGAATGATAGAGAGGGGGTCACCTTGCCTGACCCCTTTGGTTCATTTAAAGAAACCATTGGGAGCTTCATTAATCAAAATGGATTTATTGAATGAATTGAATAATTTTCATAAAGTAGTGATAAATGGGGAACTAAAACCAAAACATTGAAGTACATGAATGATAAAGCTCCAATCCATAGTGTCAAAAGATTTCTTGATGTCATGATTAATAGCTATGTTGCCTCCTCTGTTAGGTTTATCGATGTTGTTGATACACTAAGAGGAATGATAGATACAATCTTCAAAGGATCTACCCCTTATAAAGCCAAATTGATTCCAATAGAAAATTTTTTATTAATAGATGAGATCCGATTAGAAATTATTTTGGTGATGATTTTGTAAAGAGTGTTGATAAGACAAATGGGTCTAAAAAGTTGAATCTCAGATTCATTATCCACTTTAGGGATAAAGTTGTGGATCTGAGCATTGAGATCATGGGGTATCACCCCATTGCTGAAATTGATTTAATGAGATTACAAACACTGATATGAAACACATCACAATAGTTTTGCAAGAAACCATTGTCAAATCTCTTAGGACAAAGAGCACTATCGTAATTTAGACTAAATATAGTGTCTTGTATTTTATGATCCAGTTGTTGGTTAAGAATGAAAGAATTGTCCGCATCCGTGATCAATAATGTAACAACCTCTGGGAGGATGTATTTGTTATTATTAGGTCCATTGATGTGGGTTTCATAGTATGATACTATATGATTAGAAATGTAATATTTTTTTGAGAATAATACCCCCATCCTTTAGAAAGGGTAATGGTCTGTAGGCCTTCCTGATTCTATGGAGAGAGTTATATAACATGGTGTTTCAATCACCGTTAGTTATCCATTTGACTTTATATGATTGATTTCTCATATTGTCTATAATATTGATCAATGAATTGAGTTTAACTACAATTTTAATTTCTTGCGTAGGTTCAGTTTGGAGATTAGAGTTGGAGATTTTGTTTTTCACATAATTGAGATATTTTAATAGAAGAGTTATGTTATTTCTGATTTGTTTGGATTTAGTGTTTCATCAAGAATTGATCGTCTGTTTGAGGTGTTTTTGTTTGAGGTTTCAGTCGAAGGCCCCATTGCTATGAGACATTGAGGATCAAATGTTTTGGATGAAATGACTACATTCGTCATTAGAGAGCCACACATTGTTGAAATTGAAAGGTAACAAAGGTTTCATGTGTTTGGAGGAAATTTTTACCCGGATATGATGATGACAATAGTTCAGTCTATGGTGAGTGATGCGGGAGATAGGATCCAATTGCTATAAATTGTTGACACTAGTAAAGGATTTTTCAAACTTGGAGATGACCACTTATTAGTATTTTCATTTATAGAAGATATATTTTACACCAATGATGTTAAATTTAATATGGTTGTTTTCTTCAATAGAGGTTATGAATTCTCCTGTGGAAATAAATGTTTGAGATGGAAAAAAATTTTCAATATATTTATGAATATCATTAAAGTACCTCATTAGAAACAAAAGGGGAATTGTTGTTCAAGCCTAAAAAGGAACAGCCATTCCAAAGAGTTAATCATTCTATATATATATATTATTTGCATAAAGAATGGAGAAGAATGTGTGGGTACCATAAATAGTAAGGGTGCAAGTGACAATATGATCATATATATTAAAAACACTAAAATACTATAAATAAAAGTGTGAAAAAATCCATAAAGTATCTGCAATTAGATTGTTATTTATTGTAGTATAAAAAACAAAATTGTGTTGAAACAAGTGATAATATTTATAGGAGAAATTGGTTTTAGGTACCTCAATAGAAAATAGAATATGGTGATTCATGTTAATCATTATTTTCAAAACATTGTTGGTGTCATAGCGAGAGACAACCTGATAATCCCAAAAAAGGATCTTCAATTAAATATAATTTTGGAGTTAGAACTCCCTTTCTTATTTTTTCCAGATCCATTATTTCTATCAGGCCTTCTAGCCTAATATGTTTTATGGGCCTTTTCCTGTATATTTTGGGAGATGACACATTTCTTATTTGTAGGTTCTATTAATTGATATGTCATGGTTGATTCTGTAGAATATTTTGAACCTGGAGACTTTGTATCTATTGTGGACAACGACATGGTATTTTCTTCTGTTCCATGGGATCCTTAGTATCCTGCATATCAGTCTACTCTAAAACAACATGTACACTATCATATATAGTATCCTCAATTTTCATGTTAGCATATGGGGTGTGCTTAGCATTTTGGGTCTTGGGTTGAACAACCCTATTAAGGGGGTTATGTGAGTCGGGGGAGAGGGGTTGGTTTATTGTAATGTGCTTTGGTCTCATGCTTATTTTCAATTGTGGTGTTGCATGTTGTTATACCTGGTCTACTGTACATAGAAGAGGAATTTATTATTAAAGCAATAAGGGATGGGTTAGTAGTGGCTAGGTTGCGTGACTTCAATGAAATAGAATTCATAGAGAAAACATCAGTGGAAGAGTCATTTTAATCATTACGCGGTTTTTCATATACCATAGAATAGTCCTCAGATTCTTAAGAAAGTGGAGAAGAAGTACCGGGGACATGACGATCCAAAGTAGATTGTTGTTTGACAGAGTTCTGAGAGAGACTCTACTTCTGTTATGGGGTAACATTATAAACATGCATATTCATGGGTACTAGAACTGAAGATGATAATCATGTAAAACTATTGCTGATACATTTTCCAGTCCTGCTCAAGATTCTAGGTCCATGGAGGAATGTTTCACCATGGAGCTAGAAGAGAGGGGGTTTTCTGATTTTTCTTTTGAGTACATAAGTTAGAAGTGGAAGTAATATGGGACTGCATGGTGCCTATGTTTGGAGGGTCATCCACATCTTGAATTAGTTTGGTGCAGAAATAATTATAGTAAGGGTAATACCAGTGTTACAGTCTAGTTGATACAGTTAATTAAGAGGAAAATACCATTTATCCATGATTGGATGCTAGAGATTATGACTTTCTAGTTCATGTTTATAGCTATTAATATTTTATTGATCCATGGATTCTATAATATTTTCTTGGAAAAGGTTTGTAATTTTGATTAAGAGGTCATGATCATTAATATAATTTTCTTCTGCATCCACTTAATCAGCACAATTAGTTCCTAAACTATCACCTAAGTATGTCAAAATGTGTGTTTATTACCCAAACATTATATTTCTTTTTATATGGTTCAGGTATGTATATCATGGGGGATTTATCTTTTTTATATCTTCTTATTTCCTTCAAATCATTCTCATATGGTTCAATTACCTGATTCCTAATCACCATACACTTGATGATGGTGTGCCCTATGATTTTAAAATGATCACAAAATGGCGTTTTTCTCACATATTCCACTCTAATTTTAGTTTTATATTCACTGGAGTTGATGTTAATTGAGCTGGGATGTTTTGAGTCATGGTTTATTTTTACCATTACCAGAGAAAGGAGACCCCAGTCTGCAAGTAATTTCATGTGATCAATTTTAATATGAGTTCCTATGCATAATAGAACATCATTCCTTATTTTTGGGTTCCCAAAAAACTAGTTCAGTCCATGAAATTTAATCCAGACATGTTCCAATGTTTTTCAGTGTGTGTGTGGATTAAAGGTGGAGTCCCACTCTGAAATTTTTAGTAGACCCAACTTGATGTTGAGATTAACAGTCGTCCAAACTCTTTCAATATCATCTTGTGATCTTAATTTCATGTGAAATTATTTTTTCCCTATGTGTAATATACTAGTAGTTAGGTTTAAAAGGAGATATTGTGGAGACAAAACCATCTATAAATAAAATACATAAATTAATTTCTAAAAAAACATTATCAGTAAACAAATTAATTATTAAAAAATAATGTTAAAATTTTATATATCAAAGTTAATAATAATACATATAATGTTCTATGATTCATTAAAAAATAAACTATAATACATATATCTCAATTACATACATACATAACTAGAAATTCGAAACACAACTCTATCCCAAATTTGAAAAATCTCATGAAACAACTAAACAATCCACTAACTAGAAGACTAGTTGCCTATAACATCACCATAACAATATATACTTATTTTGTTTAAATTTTTTCTACATCTTGAGTTTGAAAAAGAAACAATTATGTTCAATAGAATATAAGATAGGCATCACTGAGCTGAAATGGAAACCTAAAAATTAGTTTTGTATCACCTCTATAACCTAAATATTCAACCTGATAGAATGAATAGTATTGACTATTTTAAAAAAATTAAAATTTTCATTTTATATATTAATTAATTAATAAATTTTTAGTGAATTATGATAATAATTTTCGTAAAGTCATTTTATTTCATCAAATTTTCTTTCTTCAAATTTGTTTTATATTTATTTTATGAGAGAAAAATACAGTTACTTCCATGATCTATTAGAAAATACATTTAATGATATAAATATAATATTTTAATTGATAATATAAAATCATCATATGGATTAATTTTTAGAACTTATAGAAAATATTTATTTTTCATTGAATAGTGAAAATACTTGTTTTTATTAAAAAATGTATTATATTTTTAATGTTTAAAAAATGTAAAATTATATATTTAATTTGTTTTAAATTTTCCTAAGTTAAGTTTTTTTATAATAATTATTTTATATGTTTTAAATGGATTTTATACAGGAAGATAATATAAAAACATTTTATGTTCAATTTTATCATTGTTTCAAAAAATAGTGTCCATTGAATTTTTTAAATTTAATTTTAAATTAAATGATTAAACATCGATGATTTTAATATTGAAAAAATCTATTAAATATATATAATCAAGTGTTTCATATCAAATAAATTATTAAAATTTACTTGAGGGTAATATGAGTATAATCCTTAGTAATTTTGGTCTCCAGGGTAAAGGGTAAATATGTTAATTAAGGGTGAAAAAATGTGATAAGGACAAGAAAATGAGAGTAAAACATGACTCAATTTTATTTGAAGATTAATATTCTTCCATAATAACCATTTTGTAATATTTTCATTTATGGACATATTTATTAGATTATATCCCTTATAATATTTTATTAAATGAAAAGTCAATGATGTCACAGTCATATTTTTATAAGAATAATATTTTTTTAGTTAAATGCAGAAGATATATTAAAATATAAATAAAAATTTAATAAATTGAAATTATATTTTTCTTGGTAATTTATTATTAATTTTCAGGAATAAATAATTACCACAAATGCTTTCACAACACTGATGTAGTAAGTATTCTATTAATGGAAAATCAATTAAATGATATTAAAAATATTTATAAAATATATAATATGAAAGAAAAAATGTAATTAAATAATTTTATAGATTAATATAAAAAGTTATGGATATATTAAAATGCATTTTTTTTTGATATTATGTTTTATTAATATTTTTAAATGTTAATGTCAGAATTTTCCGTATTAACAATTTTAGATTTAAAATATATTTTTAAATGATATAAAATTCATAAAAATTTATTATTCTGAAAATTTATTATTAATATTTTCTAAATATCAACCATTATCCATTTATTTATCATTTTTATTTTTATAATAATGATATTAACCCTGAAATAATAAAACTCTTTTTGTCCTGTTAAGAGTAAAATGGGTAAAAAATATAAGGGTATAAATTTAGATAAAATTTATTCAATTTTTAGCTTATTAGATTATTTGAACCAAAAAAAATATTATGTTTTAAATAAATCACTTATTAAATATTTTTAATGAAAACCTCATTTAATATTAATTAAGTATTTTGAAAAATTCCAAGATATCTCCACCCCACTCATATAAAGAGACACATCTTGTTTTAATTTGTTCACACAAAAAAACTATTTGTATATAGAAATATCGTACAATGTAAATACCTAAAATCTCCCAAATCATTATATAGGCCTTATTTTATGCATAAAACCCACCTTAGTATTCTTAAGGAGTTTGAAAAAGACGGTTTTATGAAGAAGAGGTATCACTTTTAATCAAGTGTTTTTAAATTATTTCTACTAACACCTTCTAAAAATATTTTTAAACCATAATAAAATAATAAATAGAGTTATCAAAATATACTTATTTTTTTACTAAATTTGAGTTCCAATCCATATCCATATCATTATATATCAAATGGGAAAATAAATAATCATCTGCTTCTACAACAGTGTACCACCTCATAAACTGATGAAATTAGTTTACCATATACATCTCTGAAGACAGGTTATAATCCTAGAATTAATTTTTTTATATAATATAAATGTAATATGTATCATTAAAAGTAAGTAATCTATTATTATTTTTCTTACTTTTCCTTGAAATTAACATGATAACGTATTTAGTTTGTACATGTGGTCTACAACCATCATAAAGCGATTTGATTCCTTCTTCATCACCACATTACATGAAATTATATATTCAAGTAAATTTATATAGTTAATAATAAATATATTAAATTATAATAATTATTAAATATAAAATAACACTTTTCATCTTTATATAATTATCATTGGGATGGAATAATGCAACCCATGCGTACGTATAACATATCGTCTCCATGATTGTGATGTAGTTCATTTTTCATATCCATGTTTATTAGATTAATTTAAAAGATTAATTGATATAAACAAGGATAGTTATTTCCCGTGTATTGTTTTTAATATGATGAAACCATTTCTACTATAGACATCAAACTACTATGATTTTGGACATTGTTACCAAATATCATCCAAATGGCCGACATGAACATAAATAGTTAAGTAATTATTATAACATAGTAATATTTTATTTATAATGAAATATAAAAAATAAAAATGTTCCCATGAAATTAGAAATTATCATATTTTCTATTATGGAAGATAACAGACATACATGAAAAATCATACTCAAAGTAAGGTACATAATTTTAAATATTCTCTTTTTAACATTTGTTTTTCAAATCATTTAATAAAAGTTAGAAATATTCGTTTCATAAATTAGACATCATCCGTGTATGTTCCCAATTTCATTATTCATAAATTATTTCAAGAATACTTTACAAGATTATATAGATATTCTCTATGAATTTTTCATTAAAAAGTGTGTAGTTTTTCAAAAACTATCATTTTCAAAATAGTGAATTTGATTTTTATCAAAAATGTTTTTAATTATTTTTCTTCAAATAAAAATCCATTTTTTTTATTCTTGGTATTTTGGTATTAAAACTCTTTTTTAAAAGGAAATGGTGTTTGTATATCGAATTTTTTTTTAATAAGGGTGTTAATGTGTTTTTAAAAGGATTATCGATGAAAAGGAAAAGCATAAAATATTTTGTTAAAAATATGGTGCTTGAGTGATATATGTGGAATGGGTGAGCCCAATATATCATATATGATGGTTTTACGCCCATTATATATCATAAAAAATGGGTGATTTTGATATATCATATATGAACGGCTGAGCCCAATTATAGCTAAAAAATTCATGATCCCAATATATATTATTCTAGGTCTGAGCACCAACATAGCTCTATAATTATTGGGTAATGAATTTTTTTCTAAGTAGTGTTTTTTTAGAAGTTGGCCATATAGTTTTTAAAATTGCAATGGTATTGAAAGAGTTTTATAAATGTGAATCCTTATGTTTCCAAAATGGTTTTTATATTCCTAATGTGGGTTATAAAGGTTTTATTTAATGTAAAAGTTTTTGTTTTTTTGGTGTAAAATATTTGTTTCATTCTCTGAAATAATATTCAATGGGTATTCATCTTTTTTAAAAGACTAAATTTTTAATTTATTTATGTACCATATTTATATTTTTTTCTCATACCATGTTTTAATTATTTTTCACTGTATTTAAAGGAAGAGTAGAGACAAGGTAGATGTTAAGATTATAATTTTACATTCAATAAAATTAAAATTACACATGTTTTATTTTAAAAGTGTTTACATTGGGGTAAAAAATGGATACTAAGTATAAATGTACACTATAATGTCTATGAATTTCTATGTAACATTTTTTTCAAAATACATCAACCTTTAATCCAAAAAGATAATTGGGAAAAGAAAATGGTCTGTAGTTTTGAAATAAATAGAATATGTATTATTTAAGGTATTGTCGTTATGGTTTGTATTATAGGTAGGTTTATATAACTTTAGTGATTATGAATTTTGGTTAAACATAGTAGAATATCATATTAATGTTTTCATGTATTCCTAAATTATCCTGTATTAAATTCTGTAATTTATTAAGTTGAATTAATGATTTATTATGAATTTATGATAATTATGATAAAAGACAGAGAACCTTGTTAACATCTTTAAATATTCAATTGAATATTTTGGGGTTCGAAACTGACATGGTGCCTAATTTCGATGCCTGGAAAGGCTTTGAATAGATGGAATAAAATTATTAAAAAGAATATATTAAGAACCCACTTTTTATTCAAAATATTAGAATAACTCATAAACTGTGAATCGTATGAGATATCTGAGACCACCACTGAGCCCCCAATAAGGATTTTATCCTATGAGGGATATAACATTCGAAGATTACAGATTTTTGAATGCCTTTATCTAGAAATTAATTTATAAAATAATATTTAATATATGATTTTATTAAAAATAATTAAATATCTCCCAAATTGTTCATCATATGAAACATCTGAGAGTACTGATATATCCTTAATGTTGTGTTTATCTTTAGGGGCTATAAAATATGTAGTAATTGGACATTTCAATGCCTCATTTACAAATAAAACATTTTAAAAATAATTATTTAATCATATTTTTACTAAAGAAATAATTACTACATCACAAGTGGTTCATCATTTATGAAATCTGAGACCACTATTGGTTCTGGAATGTGGTGTTTTGCCCAAACAAGGAATAAATTTTTATGTTGATTATCCATTTAGGGTTATTTAATTTTTATATCAAATAATTTATTTAAATTAATGATTAAATATGATTTCAATTATTAAATTCATTTTATTTTCTTATATTCTTCCTCCCAACATGTCAAACCTCTAATGATGATGAAGTTTGATTCTAAAAACCTAGATTTCAAGCCATTTTATTTCATTTCTTTTAGAAACACATTATATAGGTAAAACTAAGGACTCCACTATAAAATTTAAGTAGAATTGGGTATTAAATTGGGAATTTTGGTTTTAAAAATGGTTTACATGTTTTTTTGGTTTTAAAATGTCCAAAATAATTAGTTCTCCCTAGTTAATTATTCTATAGAGTTTGAGAAATCATTTCATCCATTTTCATCTGATGGTGGGATCAATCTGAGTTATTTTTTAATCCATAAATGGCACTGTTCTTCTTATTTTATTTATGCCATGCTTTTTCCTATTAAAAATTACCTAGTCTATCTTTTTTTCATTTTGATTTATTCCTTCATCCAAAATGTTTCAATCAAAAATTAACCAATATTATCATGGGTTATCATTTAAAAATAATAATTACTAAATCATAAATACATAATCTCTTGGTTTATTAGACTTATAATTTTCATAATATCTTATAAAATGATTACACTGGTGATTTGTTTTGAGGATAAAATATATAAATAAATTATCAAAAGATATATAATATGATTTTATCAAAAGGTTATTATTAATAATTATCAACTTATAATTGTAACAACTTATCAATGAATAATTTTAATGAAATTTTAAAGGATAATTTTTAAATTGTTTCATCAAAGGATAATCCCATTGTTTTATTGAGATATAATTCATGAAATTGTTATATAGTAATTGATCTCAATTATCAATGGAAAATGACAAATTTTATCAAAAAAAAATTTTGAAAAATTATTTAATGGATAATTGATTAAAATTATCAAAGGATAATTAAATATATTATCAAAAGATAATGAATTATGAATATATATATATATATATATATATTAATAAAAAAAATTTGGGATATTTTATTAAAATTATCTAATGTTATTTTTTGATTATGAAAAGATATATATATATATATAGTTAGATATATATTTTTAATAATATATATGTAATTTGAAACATATCTTGGTGAGATCAATTATCATCACATGTGATTAGTTAAATGATAATATAAAAATCATCATTAAGAGAGAAAATGTTTTTTCATTTGATATTTTATTTCCATGTGATATAAAAAATCATTTGCATTCTAGTAACCCTTTACAAACATCAATAATTGTTCTGTTGCGTCTTATGATAAGAGGGTTGTGTAGAGGTTTATTGAACCACATGTGGTGGTTTATCATTACCACTGAAATCAATGAAACTTATGTAGGTGGATTCAATCTAATTAACCAAAATTGATTAACATTGAACTGCATGTTTTATTTCAATTGTTTAATAAAATAAATTTTCTTATATTAAATTTAAAATGATGTAATGATACTCAAATTGTCTGATTTGGGAGGTTTGAAATGGTTTTGGCATGAGAATTTGGAAAAAGACCTCTGATTTCATTGAATTGGTTTTCAGTTATGGTATTTTGGAATTTAAATTATTTAATTTAAATTATGGATTTGATGGAAATGATTTCAATAAAATTGTTGTATTTAATTGTGATGTTTCATTGTAAAAAAATGAATTTGTTCCAAAAATATTATGATCTTTTGATAATGGATAAAAAAGTTTTTGATAAAACCTAGTTGTTATATCATATTAAAGAGTCATGTTTTTTTATTAAAACTTATTTTGGTTTTCAATGGAAAATTGCCATTTAAATGGAAGTATTGGATTTAATTGTATTTTACGTAGACTTCAAATAAATTGTCCACCATTGATTGTGTAAGAGAACATGAAAAAATAAGGTAGATTTTGAGTTATTTGATAAAACTCAATGATTACTTCAATGTTCTAAAATGTACATGAAATAGGTCACATCCAATAGGAAATGGTGGCATGTACTCTTAGGCCAGTGTCTAGAGGGAATATGTTTACACATTTTTCTATGTTCACATACCGAGTGTGGCGTCCTATAACAAAGAATACTATCATACTTATATAGAATATGACCATGATTAATGATTGTGATTTATACTTGATATATAAATTTATGCCAATATTTTAAACTACATTATGGACTATGTGATTTTACATAAACTATTTTAGGTAAATTTCATTCTGAATGCATTTTTTATAAAAATTTCATCAATTGTAAAAACTCTGATTAATGTATATTTTTCATCATTTGATCTGTATAGAATGATTTTATTAATTATGCTTTAAAATGAAAAACCTATTTATATTTTAAAATTGAATGAACTCCATTCATTAGTTAATTGTTGGTATCTCTTATGGAATTTGTTGAAAGGATGTATTGGTCATTTTAGCTCATAGCCTACTTTTTCTATAGGGTGTTTCTAGACATTCTCCATCCATGTCTGAGCAAGGGTAAAGGATCTCATGGAGGTGGATCATGTTGTTTAGTGTTGTGATTAGTGAGTTGTGTTCCTCAGAACCTTGGGATGTGTTCCCTATTATGGAACTATGGTTATAGTACATTGGTCTAGTTTATGCCTTGTTGAATTCTAGTACATTACACCCAGTGGTGTTTTTGTTTGATATGAATAATATCTTGTTTCTTTTCATTCTGCTCATTTAGTGGAACAACCATTCCCACATCTAGTTTTTTTATGCCAGGTGATAGTAATCGGCCGATAGGGATCAGGAATTACCTATAAGATATATCAAGGTCCTTTTAGTAATAGGGTTACTAGGGTACCTGGGCCAGTTAGTGAAAAAATAGTCCATCCTCCAAAAAACCATTTACCCTTGATCGTACATAGATGGAGAATGTCTAAAAACTCCCGAAGGAAATATTTGGGTGTGAGCTAAAAATGCCAGCAGGTTCTCACCACACATTCCATAACCGATTCCAATAATGTATATTCAAATGGAATGATTTCAATTTTAAATGATAAATAGGTTTTACGTTTTATAAAATAATTAGACAAATCAGGATATATATTTCAAATGAATAAAAAATAATTTAATAAATATCTTCAAAAATGATTAAATATTTCTAAAACAATTGCCTAAATAAAATATTTACCTAAAATAGTATGTAAAATTACGAGCCATATAAATAATTATATAACATTGGAATAAAAAAGGGTGAAATCAAACCAACATTAATTCTATATATCATATTAAAACAATGTAGTTAAGAATTATGGGGAGAGAGTATTACTAGGATGGGTGACCTCTTGGGAAGTACTCTTGTTTCACCCTTTTGTATTCCAATGTATTAAACTGTTTTACGTACATGCAGATTTTTCATTAACTATTTATGTATATATTTTATTTAATCCATTGTTTTAGAAATATTCCATCATTTGTAATGTCTTTTCTTAATCTATATTTTCATTACTTGATCTATATATCATGATTTTTTTAATTATGCTTTTAAAATGACAAACATATTTTTAAAAAAAATGAAAGCATTACATTTGTTAATTAATTACTAGAATCAGTTATAAAATGTGTGGTAAGAACATACTGGGATTTTTATCTCACACTCTACTTTTCCCTTTAGGAATTTGTGGACTTTCTACTTTCAGGTCTGAGGAAGGGGAAGGATCTCTTGGAGGTGGATCGAGATCTTGAGTTTTGGGCTTGGTGAGTTGTGTTCCTTGGAACCTTTGGTTGTTTTCCTTAGTCTGAAACATTGGTTGTAGTGATTTTGGCTATTTTATGCCTTTTTTATTCATGGTTTTTACTCCAAGTGGAGTTTTCTTTTGATATGCATATTTTCTTGTTTCCTTTATTTCCACAATATTATAGAAAAAATCATTCTCACATCTCATATGTATGATTTCAGGTGCAAGTCATCGACCTCTGTGGATTAGGAATTCCCATTGGAATATCACATGGCATGTTAGTAATCACATTAACAGTGTAACCAGGATGATTCATGAAAAAATGGTATCAAAGAAAGGTTCAACCTTTATTATAAAGACAATATTCTTTTGTGAAATCATGTCGCGACTTAGGAGTTAGTTGGGATTGAGTGCATGTCCAACACTTGCCACAATGAATCTTTTGTTTCCATGGGCGGTTAAATAATGTTGTCTTATGGATTAGTTCTAGTCATTTTCCTATTTTTTTGGATAGATTGGAATTCAAATCAAGTTTATTACTTTTATTGGGAATAATTTACTCTGTTACTCAGTTGAGGTGTTGTTATAATGTATTTCTTTATCTGCTGATGTTGTGTATCATAATTCCTCTAAGAATACGTGTGAATCTGATCTAGGATGATGTTACTAAAAAACCTCATCCACGAAATCCTACTGTGGACACGAGTCTAGTTGAGGTGATCATGCATACTATCCTTGTTCTCGAACACGTATCACCACCATTTCTTGCTCAGGATCGAGCTATGGACCCTCAGGGGAACATCCTTAGAAATATTTCCCAAGAGTTCCATTGCCAGAATCCATCGTTTTAAAAAGGATCCACTAACCCTCAATATGATGAGGAATGGATGAGTAAGATAGAACGTCTATTTGAGTTCATGGAAACACCAGAAAAGATCACGGTGAATTGTGCCACCATTATGTTGGAGGGACCAAGAATGAGTTAGCAGGACAAAATAGTGTTGGTAAAGCATCATGGGGGAATAGAGTAGAAGGAATTAAAGGTACATTTCATAGACCATAGCTATTCAGAGTCAATGGTGTTGGCCAAATTTGAAGATTTTTTCAATCTTGAGTAGGCCGATAGAACAGTGGCTCATGTAGATTTTTAGGGAACTTTCAGAATTTCTACCACAACCTTTCCACTCCACACATAGGCATATTATCATCAACACTTAAAAAATACGGGGAAATAAAATTATTCAGGTAAAAAAGGATTCCAGCCACAAACATCTGTATTGATGCTTCTTCATGTAGTGGAAGAGTCTCCAGAGGAATCTGATAGAGATCTAGAAACTGTGAGAGGTTCAATTGCTATATCTTCATCTTTATTAACTTCCATATTTGAAACTGACACATCTCATTCATTCATTTAATCTCGTATAATTAATCTAATTTATCTTCTTATAGAAAAACTATCTTTTGAAATGGATATTACTATAACCATTATTATAATGGGAGAGTAGTGGCTACATCTTTTTGATGTGGAGGCATCTTCATAGGCATTCTGGGGAAAAAATGTTGCTATGGTGGGGAGGTTGTAAAATCCAGTTAAAATTTTCAGGTATTTTTAAATCATATTATGTTAAATTTTTGATTTTATAAGTGGAAAAATGATTTATTATTGAATTTTGGATAATTTTGATAAAGGCCATAACTGGAAGTTAACATACTAGAGTAATAAATTGAATATTTTTGGGGTTCGACATAGACATGGTGCATGATTCTGAGGCCCCCAATGTCTCAGTGATGAAGAATAATCATATTAAATAAAATAAAGTAATAACATACTATTAATTTTTTGGAATAACTCCTAAACGGTGCATTATATGAGAAATTTGAGACAACCTCTAAGTCTAGAATATTGAGTTTTCCCGAAGAGGGAAATAACATTAAATGATGCCATATGATTAGTTAACATTCTCTTGAGAGAAATTTTTTAAATATTATTTAATATATTATTTTATTAAAGAAAATTAAATATCTCCCAAATGGTGTGTCATAAGAAAAATATGATAATATCCATAGATCTGGAATGCAGTATTTACCCTTGTAGGGGTATAACATTTGTAGACATTAAACATTTGAATTCCTCTCTTGAAAAAATAACCCTTTTTATTTTATTTAATTATTTAATCAAATTATTAAATAATAAATCATTAATATCACTCCACAAGTTCATTGTTTGAGAAATCAAAAACCACCATTGGGTCTGAAATGTTGTTTTTTTCCTAAACATGGTGTAATTTTTTTTGTGAAACATAAATTTTATTTTATTCAATTTTTATATTATATATTTAAATTAATATAATAATAAAATAAGACTTTAATTATCAAATATGTTTTACTTATTTCTCTTATTCCTCAAATCACATCAAACATCCATTTATGATGAAGTGTGATTCTAAAAACATCTATTTCATTGTCATTTTCTTCCATTTCAGTCAGCAACAAAATAAATTCGTAAAACTAATGACATCGGTTTAAATTTGAAGTAGAATAGAGTATTAAATTGGGTTTTTTTGTTTTTCCAAAGGTTTACACGTTTTGGGGTTTTACAATTTCCAAACCTATTTTTTCTTCATGTTCTTTTCTTCCATCCAATATGAAAAATCATGCCATTCATTTTTCATGCATTGGTGGGATCAATCCAAGCTATTTTCAAAATCACACATGGCATGATTCCTCCCAATTTATTTGTGTAGCACCTATAACTATTATAAAATACCATGTTTGTATTTTAATATTCCTTTTTTGATTTATTCCTTTATCCCAAATGATTCAAATAAAAATCAAATAGAATTATCGTGGTTAATGTTATAAAAATGATAATTACTAGATCATCCAAATATAACCTCTTGGTTTATTCGTTTTATAATTTTCCAAATTTCTTAAATAATTATTTCAAAAGTTAATTTTTCCGAGGATAAAATATATAATGAATTCATAAAAATATAATTAGAATGTTTTTATCCAAATGTTATCATTTATAAATATACAATGATAATTGAGAAAATTTATCAATGAATAATTTTAATGAGATTATCAAGGATAATTATTAAATAGTTTCATCCACTAATAATCATTTGGTTTTATCAATAGATAATTCATAAAATTGTCATAATGTAATTGATCTGAATTGTCAATGGAAAATGACACATTTTATCCAAAACAATTATCAAAAAAATATTGAATGTATAATTGTTTAAAATTATCAACTGATAATTATTTTTATTATTAAAATATTATAAATTATCAATATATATATATATATCAACAAACACACATGGGATATTTTATTAAAATTATAGAATATTATTTTTTATCCAATGATATATATATAGTCAGTTTGATATGTATTTTTAGTAATATATATATATATATAATTTGAAACATATAATCGAGAGATAAATTATCATCGCATGTGTTAATTTTAATGATAATCTAAATAGTATATAGGAGAGAGAAAATGTTTTGGAATTTGATATTTAATTTCTATGTGAAATTACATACATATTTGGGGTTCTAGGAACCATTGACAAACACCGTCTATTGGTCTATCAATGCTTATGAAAATATGTTCACTTGTAGATTTATTTAATTGCATAGGGTAGTTTATCATTACCATGGGCATTGATGACATGGAGGTAAATGGTTCCATTACAATTAGCCCGAATTGATTAACATTGAATTAAGTGGATTATTTCAATTGTTGATTTAATTTCAATTACTTATATTGGATTTCAGTTGATGCAATAAAACCCAATTATTTTGAATTGGGTGGTTGGAAATGGATTCGTCCTACGAATTTGGAAAAAATCTCTGATTCCTCTAATGTGTAGAGTGGTTGTTGAATTTAATTAATTTAAATTGTCTAATTTAAAATATAAATTTGATTGAAATAATTTAAATAAATTTGTTTAGTTTAATTTTGTTGTTGAATGGTGAAATAATAGAATTTGTTTTGAAGGAATTTAAATCATCTCAAAATTTCTTAAAATGTTTTAATAAAAACCACGTGGTTTTAACGTATTAATGGGGCATGTTTGTTAGGAAAACATGTTTTGGTTTTAAATAAAAATTTTCAATTTATATGGATGTATGGGATTTAATTGTATTTTAAGATGTAATTAAATAAATTTTCCGTCATTTATTGTTTAATAGAAGATGCAAGCCTTTGGTTGATTTTGAGTTATTTGGACACATTATATGATTAATTTAACATTCTAGAACATATATATTGTAGGTCACATCCATTAGGTGATGGTGATAAGTTCTCTCTAACCTGTGTATAGAGGAAATATGTTTACATGTTTTTCTTAGTTTACATAATGATTACAAAGACTTATATCCAAAAATAAAATCATACCTATTTGGTAGATGACCATGTTGCTCGCATGTGATTTATATCTGAGATATAAATGTCTTCCAATGTTTTAAGCTTTTTTACATGACTACTGATTTTACATAAATTATTTTATGTAACTGTTTTATTTAAGCCATTGTTTTAGAAATATGTTGTCATTTTAGGTTTGTTCTTAAATTATTTTTTCCATCATTTGAACTGTATAGAATGATTTCATTAATTATTACATAAAATTACAAACCTATTTAACTTTTAAAATTTAAATAATTTTTTGTTAATAAATTATTGGAATCAGTTATGGAATGTGTTGTAAGACCCTTCTAGTCCTTTTAATTCACACCATTCTTTTGGATTTGGTTGTTTGTAGGCTTTCTCCTTCATGGTTTGTGCAAGGGGAAAGGATCTCTTAGAGGTTGATCCATCAATTTAGTGTTGGGATTTGTGAGTTTTGTTCCTCAGAACCTCGAGATGTTTTACCTTTTTTAGAACTTTGGTTGTAGTTCTTTGGGAAGGTTTATTCCCTTCTATATTCATGTACATTATTCCTAGTGGTTTTTTTATTTGATATGAAAACATTTTTATTTCTTTTTTCCACTTTAATTGTGGAAAACCATTCGCACATGTAGTTTGTATGATGTCGGGTGTTAGTCACTGACCTTTGGGGATTGGGAACGCCCTTTGGGCTATGTCCAGGCCATTTGGGTTAACATGTTACCATTTTACAAGGGCTAGTTTGTGAAACATAGGATAATTTTCTAGTTATATTCTATTAGTAATATCCTTATATTACATGTTTTTCAAATTGAAGATAATCGATTATGAATGGAAGGGGGACTCCAATTAATTTTTATATCATCCTAATGATATTATTATAATAATTATTCCAAAACCTCATCCTTAGTATTTGGAAACCTTTTCAAACATTCAAATCACATTATAATAGATAAATTAAATATGAACACACAACTTATATACCTGTATACCATTGTGGTTCAGGGGTTGTTTTTAATAAAATCATAATTTCACGATTTTAACATCATTGAATTTTTTTAAAATATCATAAATTCATTTTCAAATATTTTACTGTATCAAAAATATTTGAAGCATATTATTATATTAATATAGCTTCAAAATAAAGAGACCCTCAATAATCCAATTCATATTTTGTTTTAACTGATAGTATATTAAGACATACTTAAGGGATTTTAAATGTAAACTTGATTGAATGTTTTAAAATAAACTCGATCAAATTGTTTTATTAAGATAATTGTTTAAAATATGTTTTTGAATTATATGTCATATAAAATGATTTTCAAAACATATTTCCTTCAAAAATCAATGTAGATACCAAGGTTCAACATATAAAGATATTACATTATTTTAGATGAATATTATGCACATTAAAATACTATATTAATAAGGGCCATTACAATATTTTGCATAAGGAATCATGAACTGATTATATATGTATATGAAATATATTCAACATCTTCCATAATGATAATCACATTTAGTACAACTAAAAACATTATTTATAACCCAGTGAAAGGGAACATAAGAAAAGGGTGATCATAGATTCTCAGTAGGGGTTAACAAGGATATAGGAAAGCATAATCATGTTCATATAGTTATGAGAACATGGGTATAACATTTTAATATAATACCAGGAAAATAAATTATCATATACTTGTGTAATGACAAAAATATTGGCAGTTCAAAAGACATGATGAATAAGGTAATCCAGAGCATAATCCACAAGATCATAACATAAAAATAATACATTGAATATGTAGCATTCATGTAAGATGAAAAAATCAATCAATATACATCATGGATTATTTCAAAAATATATCATAGTACTTCTTGGAGGCTATAATTACTTGTTGGGACACAACACCATCCCTATTAATAGCAGATTCCTTGTAGTGGAATGAGTTCACTCCCCAAACCATCTTAGTAGTCATGGTTCACTCCCAACACCATCTTAGTAGTCGAGGATCATCCTAATACCATTGTTGTAATAAAGTTTCACTCCCAATACCATATTAGCAGACATTATCTGTTACTATACTGAGCTTACTCTCCATCTCGTCCATGTCTATCTCAAGAAATATTATTCATTACCCAATCCATTAGATGGATATATAGGTCCCACCATTCACATAATCAAATCATACATAAGTGTGACATAAAGTAATAAAACATTAATCATATCATGAAAAATAAATATAGTTGGGTTTATTAAATATCATACAATAACCCCTAATATTAAATGTGTATCATAAATATCTCATTATATTATTACCATTTTAAATATGATATATTTCATAATCATATCTTTGTAGAATAAATCGTTAAAAGAAGTTTTTTTAACAAGCGTTTTAACATGGTATTACTAGTGGAAGCGAAAAAAAATTCAAAAAAAATGTCTATAATAACTTGATAATAACATATAAATACATTATATCATTTTTTTTGAATACTCAAAAACATATCCAAAGACCATAATTGTTTTTTTCATTTGGATCATTCGAATGAAAACTTATAGTCTAGGGAATGATCTTTAATGTTTCCCACAAATATCTCCCCTTTCATATCCCAACCTAAATCCATAGTTTATAACCCCGGGAAAATAATACATAAGAAGGTGGTTATCTAAGATGTTTAGTATGTGTAAATAAGGTATATAATTAATAGTAATCAAGAACATATGGGTATGAGACCAATATAATAACATTTTTTGATCAAACACCTCATGTAAAAGATAATAAACTTGAATTCTTATATAAATATTAAAAGTTCATAAGTCATGAATCACAATGGAATCAAGAGAATAAGGCATGATATCTTAAGATCAGAATAAGATATATAATTTATGGCATACACAAAAACATGTAATATAATTTCATATAAGTCAAGGATCATGCTAGAACATATTAGGGAACATCATGGGGACTATACCTACTGGGTGGGATATACCACCATCCCAAGTGGTAGTGATTTACTTATAAAGGTTCATAATTACCCATCATCCCATATTTGATCATGTTTCCCCATCTTCCCAGAGAGGATCTGGTTTCCTCATCTTCCTATAGTGGTCCAGGTTTCCCCATCATCCCATAGTTAGTCAAAACACCCATTTCTTATTTAGGTCAATAATGATTACATGGTTCCCATCACGGTCTCATTAGATTTAAATCATTACCTAATACATTGTAGGTAGATATATGTACCATTCATCACTTAATAAAAGCATGAATAGATGTTCCACAAGATAATAAATCATTCAAAATATCATGACCCATAAAATGATTTGGGTTTTATAAACATTATATCATTTCCCAAGAAATTAAAAGGGTATCATAAACATATCATCATATCATAGTATATAGAAATGATATTGTTTTCATAATCATTTCATAAAAGCATAAACCATGAAAGATGCTGGTTTTACAATCCACTATATTGTGGAAGAGAAACCTGAGTAATAAAGATCATACTCTTAAAACATAAACTATTTATGAATAAGAATGATATTATTATATAATGTTCCTAATAAATCACCAATTATATTAAAGCATTCTATTTCAGATAGAGAATTTTTTTAAAAGATTCCATAGAGAAGTTCATAAGGAAAATAGGATTTCTTTTAAAATACCTCTCATAAAACCATTTAAAAAATATTTTCTTTCTAAATAATGATTTATAATTTCATTGAAAACATTTATTATGGAAAATGACATTTATTCATCGAATAAATTTAAAACATGAAGAATTTGGAAAATAATTTACTTTTAAATATATTTTATGACATTAAAGGAAATCATGATGATATGTTTAAAATTGTTTTTGTTCAAAATTTAAAATGGAAAATTAAAAAAAATTGAAAAAATTATACTTGAAATATTTTATATTATTACTAAAAATGTTTGAAATTATTTTTTCTCAAAAACATATAATATGAGATAGAAAATCACTAATGGTTTTTTTGGACAAAATTAAATTTTGAAAACATTGTCCTTTTAAAAACACATTAAACCAAATAATTTCTATAATATTTTGGAAAAAAAATTGTAATATAATATATTTATCATTAAATGGAAAATTCATGGAAATTATGGTTATGATGGTAGTTATGTCCATACACGAAAAATATTTCTTTTTCACATTAAAAGGATAATAAAATGGTATTAATTAGAAAAAAACATGATTCCAATTAAAAATATATTTTTTAATTTAAATCATCAGAAAAAATGTATTTTAAAATTGGTTTGATAATGATAAAAAAATCTCATATCATTTAAAAACATACAAATAACATTCATTATCGACCGAAATGTGAAATAATGTCACATTTTTATAATAACATTATCTTATTTATATTATGTACCAATGATTGGAAAAATGGTATTAATACATTGAGATATCATGGATAACCATAGAATAATAATATTCATGATATTTTTTGATATATCCTTCAGAAGATACAATTAATTGACGAATAATCGTATAAAACATTTATATACAATGAGATAATATAAATAAATTGCTACCAATTTAGTAACATTGAATTATATATCTATTGAAATAATAACATTATATTTGGTTTAAAATATCCATAAAATAATGAAATAAAATATATAATCTGTCAAATATAAGAATATAGACCTCATAAAAAAATATTGTTTCCTAACATGGAAGGGGTCTCAAATAATCTAAATTCAAAAAAATTGATTTACTGGATTGTTAAATTATGAACCATAAACTCCACTAAATTAATGTCACAAAATGGTTTTTTAAATACCCATAAAATTATGTATATGTATCATATAAATGATCATGGGTAATTTATAAACCACACAAAATTTATTATTTTTAAACATTTAATGTATCTCATGTATAGAAAAACTTATAAGAGAAAACATTTACTTTAAATCGTGAATTTATTCATATATATTCAATTGTCATGTATAATAAGTATAATTTTATCATAAAAGTACCATATAAACTTATTTTTATATATCAGACTATATTATATTAGATTATAATTTATATTACTTTCTTAATAACAATTTCATGTTAATGTAACGTTTCAGGTAATATCCACTTTATTTTTTTATATGTTTTTACTTGTTATTATTAATCCTATTACATAGACCATCAATTAATTATTTCCATAATGTAATCCATTATTTCAATATAATTTATATTCCATATATAATAATTCAGAAATATACATAATTGATAGGAATATGAAATGGAGTACACCGTTCCTGGAGACAGTAAGGCATGCATACACAAGAATGATGTTTTCGTTTTAATATATTTTTGAATCAAATGAAATATGTTGACATATACGTATACATATATTAAATACATTGTATTAATTATGTCATATATACCATATATGTTTACTAAACAAATCCTTAATACATTCTATGCCGAGTGTGAACAAATCAAAATTCTTTGAAGATGTGATATTCCACTCATCCTCAAATGATTTTATCTTTTTAACAAAAAATGGAATGAATGATGGATTGTGTAATATAATAATTAAAAAAATAAATCAAAAATATCATATATACCATATAAAAACATAGTTTACTTTATAATTCCCCAAAATTATATGTGGTAAATGATAAATGAACAACAACATTTTGTGAGGTGGTAGTTCGCCTTACATAAGAAGGTTATGTTTGTTACCCATTTTATGGAAGTGTGTATAGGTTTAGGTCAATAAATTATATTAAAAACATAACATTATATTTAGGATAATTATTTTATAATATAATAATTTATTAAAAAGATTTTATGTGTTGTAGAAGGAAAATAAAATAAAAGATCTTGTGGAAGGATGTTACCTCTCCTTTACGTAACACCTCTTGGTTTTATCCAAATTTCTTCCTTGATTAGACTTAATACCAAATAATGGATTATTGGTTTATGTAATAGGATATGGTAGGATATTATTTTAGGTTTTGATGATCTTAAATGGGTTGATATATATAAATATAGGGGATTAGATGATGCCTTTTATATGTGGTGAAATGGAGACATTGTGTATTCCTGAAAATATTTGAGTGTTTCTCTTTGAAATAATTATCCCAAAAGGGTTAAAAATTAACCATTAAAGATCTTTATATTTGAAATGGACGAAATATTTAAAAATATTAAGTTTTAGACAAGTGGAGGGTCATTTTTACAACTTATTTTCAATTTCTAGTTATTAATTAATCTTATTTTACATTAATTAATACAAATAACATTAACTACCATCAACAATATTTTTGATCAAAATTTTTTTCACCTTATAAAAAAATATAAAATATTTTTATTAAGAATATTTAAACCATTTTGATACATTATAATCACATAATTGGTATAAGTGAAATTAAAATTAACCCCAAAGATGGAACGAGATGATGAGTTTATAATGTGAAAAGAGACCAATGGTTTGAAATGTTTCCATATCCTATTTCTTTGTGAAAGTTTTTATAATGAAATAAATTATAGTAATTGATATATAATTGATCTATATATATTTTAGAAACCAATATAAATTTATTTAAATTATATAAATATGTTAGATGAAAAATATGTTGCCAAATAAAATTCATTATTTTTCACTATTCATCGAAACCAGAATCCTATTAGAAAAATACCAAAAGATCACCCAAAGTAAATTTTCATATTTATTTTAAAATTATTCAGTTTATATTTTCATATAAATATTTTAAATGTTTCAAAAAATATATTTTAAATCAGTTCTCTAATAAAAGCCTATAAAATTACCTTTTAAAAAATACATATTTTAATTCATATAATTGGTTGTATTCTTATCATAAATCTATAAAATAATATTGTATTAATATAAAAAATATTTATTGAAAATAAAAGATATCTATCTTATTGAAAATATTCCTAAAAAGTATTCTGTTTCATTTAAATAAATAAAATTGTGTTTTGAAATTAAAAAAAATATTTTTTTACTATTTAATGTATTTATTAAAAAATTGTACTTAATTTAATTTATAACTAATTATTTAAAAAAGTAATAATTTTAGATTCATTTTAAATAATATATTCTTATTTAATTCCATCTCATTCAGATCATCTATTTTAATGGATATGTGATAATTATAATAAAATTTTATTAATTGTATATTGTAGTTCTACAAAACATTCTTTTGTAGGTATTAAATGTAATAAAATGGACTCAGTACTATGTAAAACACAAGGAATGACGAATGTTTTATGTTCTTCAAGATACTGTATGTGTTTCATGATGTGCAATATTGAATTGGTGTTCTTTACAAATCAATATTAAGTTAGTGCTGTCATATAACTAATGATACATTCAACGTTGCATGAAATGAAAAATTTATAATTGTTTAAATTAATTAAAAAAGTACTAACCATTTGGGTGTTATATTAAAACCCCTTAAAATTAATTAATCCCATTAAATTATTCTATGTTTTCAATGGACTAAAACGTGAATGTTTTTTATTAAAACCAGCATCATTAAAATGAATACTAAAACATTATTTACATGTGGAATGATGAAACCATAACGGTTACACAATTATACTCATACATAGAAGAATATATGTTGGATAATACTAGAAAAATACCTTATACCAACGGTTTGGAGCATTTTATCCGAGTAATCCATGAGGATTGTTCTATACCAAAGGTTTTGGGGAAACTGTTGGTATAAGTAATATGAAAATCTACACCAACGGTTCCATAAAACTATTGGTATATGTAATTCAAAAAATAATCATTCATTCGGTTTTGATCCCAGAACCTCCCGTTTATGAATTAATGTTCTAACCACTAACCTAACATTCTTTTGTGAACATAATTTCATAAATAAATATATTTATTATCATATGTATTTTAAATTTTGATTTATTTAATTTCCACTATAAGAAGAATCCATTAAAAATGCATGCACCTATACAAACGGTTTTGAGATCCGTTATTATACGTTCATTTATTTTGGGACCTATACTAATGGGTTTGGCCAACCCGTTGGAATAGGGGGGACGTATACTAACGGTTTGGCCATACCTTTGGTATAGGGTCCCTATAATGGACCTATACCAACGGTTTGCCCAAAACCGTCGGTATAGATCATATAAGTGACCTATACCAACGGTTTTACCAAAACCGTTGGTATAGATAATATATCTAGTAGTGGTAATTTAATAAATAGACAAGGAATAAAAGTTTAAATAATTATATATATTGATAAAGGTCACTGGTCGTATGAAATTTTGTGATTTGATGAATTTTAACAATCCCAAAAACATAAACTGATGAATTGAAAAAGATAAAATCAATTTCCTCAGAAATTATGATAATTCCTTTTTTAAAGAAGATATAATTAATTGATCATTTCATTTCATATGAAAAATAACATCATGTAGTTTTTCCTTGAAAAATTACCACATTATCCCTTACTTTGGGGAATAAAGGTGAATTTTTCATTAAAGAAGAACTAAAAGATGATGAGATGCATAAATAAAATTATAATCCATATTATCTATATTTATATTAGATCATAATAAAATGGTTATCACATGTTATCCCTTATGCATAAATTCTCATGTGGGGAGATAATGCTTTAATAACTAAAACCTCATCGAAAGTCAAACATAACGAATTGCATAAATATTTAACCTTATAATCATTATAGGAGTTTAAAATCCAATGCATTAGAATGATGGTCACTAAATATTCTTAATGCTGATCCCAATATATCATAAATTAGAACATTATTGACATATTATACTTATATGAGTTCCCTTAACATATATTCTCTTGAAATAAGTTACTAACTTGAGTTTATATAAATCCTTTTCGAAAAAAGGCATGCTTCCTTATTCCAAATATTGTGGGATATATTCCTTAAATAAATAAAGCTGTAATATTCACTCATGATAACATAAAACAACATTTTATAAAATATTATATCATTTCTATGGTCTTAAATACTGTTCAAATTACTTTATCCATATCATCAACTCTTTATACTTATGAAATATCATTTTCTCATCATTATGAACATGTTAAGGGATACCTTTGATACAATATAGATTAACATAAAAATAAATTTTTTGTATGTCATAATTATCATTTATAGTTGTATTATAATACATAAATAAAAACTTATACAAAAAACCCCTATATACTTCAAGATTCCTATACCAAAATATATGAATTCCAAAACATAAACCCATAAATCATTAAATAGTATTCTTAAACCATTTCCCGTGATTCATCAACATATTCGATAATACCAATTTCTTTGATTATAAAATATAAATCATTTCATAAGGATCCTCATCCTCATTAAAAATAGGATTATTAACTTTAATATAAAATATACAAGAATAATATCCCATAACATTCACATGTCATTGAAAATATATTTATCTTCCCCAGTATAACCAATACTCATACCATCTTCGTAATTTTTTTATTGGATTTCACCTCATTATACACTTTTTCATATATCACATAATTCACATTTATAAAATAGTCATTGTTATCCTAGTTCCTTTTAGTCCATATAATAGACTAAAAATTTAAAACTTTCTATGAGAAACAATTATCACGGTAAAAACCCACATAATAATGAAACATTGCTAATAGTTTTCCTAATCATGTCATCTACAATAATTGATTACACCAAAGGATTTTCCTATTTTATTGATATGTTTATTTTATTTATAATTTTCATGACTTTTAATGGAGAGTTTTTTAAATTCTGATGAATATGATCTACGAGTGTCAAACTAGGTGTGTAGCATGGCTGGTTTTCGTACACCATTTCTCGATCTAGTATAGATCAAAAAAATGTTTTTAGGGTTTTTTCCTCAATGAAAATATGTTCCAACCCCACATAATCATGTATAATCTATAGAGGTATTTAATTTTTTGTAATCCATTATATCAACCTATTACCAAAATTCCTAGACATTTTCCAATGCATTAACTCATCTGTCGACTTATCCTTAATGAAATCATAAGAAATATCCATCGAAATATCCCTAGGGACCTCGATAAATCATTCCCATCCGAGTTTCTAGTGGTTGAATAAAACATTTCTTTTTCACCAACTATAATTATCCATGATTAATGTCCATACACATTACACCTTTTTTGTATAATACACAAACACATGCTCAATGATCATAATAGTTTTATGCCTTTGGAAACACGGGACACCAACATATTGTCTGGTGAATGAATATCGATTTCTCTAAAAATGATACCACCCTTTCATATCACAAACTAAAACTATTCTCTAAAACCTAAAGAAATGAAAAAATAAAAAAGGGTGGGCTCATATGCTTAATAAGGGTAAATAAGGAAGATACATCAGCGTAATCATGAACATATTATTATGAGAGCTTGATAATAACATGATATGTACATACCATTAATATCAAGGATTATAAACATGAATAATGGAATTAATATTGTCTATTCATAAGTTGTTAATAATAATGGAATCAATAGAATAATACATGAATGAATAATATAGATATAACACATAGAATTTAGAGTAGACCCTTAAACATGTTTCATCATTAACAATAAGTCAATGCTAGTTGTCGAAACATGTTAGGTAATTTTATAGAGACTAAACCTACTCAACGAGACACACAACCATACCCAATAATATTTCATTCTTATAATTGATTGGGTTTCCCCATATTCCCATAGTGGATAAGGATTCCCCATCACGTCGTTGTGGATCAAGTTTTCACAGCTTCCTATAGTGGAACAAGTTTCTCCATCATCACATAGTGGATATGCTTTACATATCATCCCATTTTGGATCAAGATACATAGATTTACCATTTTTTATTAGGATTCACTAATTTCTCAATTTGTATCAATCCCTTATATTTGTTTCCCATCATTATATCATGGGATATAAGTTGTTTCCCAGTTATATGGAGGTATATATTGTAAGGACCCAACCCAAGGTTCATATACCCGGTACATTATTTGATTACATTGGAATACAAAAAATTGAATAAGAATACAAAATAACCGAACTGTTTAGTATTATTGGAAACAGTATTCATACATATGTTATACATTACGACTTGAAAAAAAATACAAAATTGAATCTCTTTAGACAATATCCATAACTCATAGGTTATTTCAATATATCATTCATAATAAACATCTTCATGTCCTGATAAAAAAACCTAATAAAGGGGTGAGATCAAATAATCAATAAGGGTATAAAATACAAAAGAATACTATAAAAACATTATACTTTGTGAATATTTGAAAACACATGCCTCTAAAAATAAACATAAACATAATATGGATGACAAATGAGCTTAGAAAATATTTCTATAACCTAACATAATCATGGAAATTCATCTATTAGAATAACCACATGCACCATAAATACAATTTTTCTAATGAGGGAATGAATAACGCGGGACAACATGACTACACAGTCAAGGCCTTGTGCCAAGATCATATGTAATAATTTTGTCAAGGCCTTGTTCCGTGACCGTAGTTTGTCTCATGAGTCTTACCGATGCACCGAGGGTGTAACACCCCGAGATTTAATGAGAAATATTATTTTTAATTTCCTTTTCATCATGTGTTTTAATCTTCACCAAGATTATATTTCACTATATACCACACAATATTATATTCTAGTATACACAAACACAATTATTGGCTTCTATTGCACGCAAGAGCGACCTTCCTCAATAGCTTGTGTGGTACGCAATACCGAGTTTCACAAAACAACGATATATTTGTTATGAACTAGATTTTATGAATAGTATAACCTAAATTTTAAATTTTATTACATATTAATTCATCATACACATATTTTAGAAATGTTATGAGAACAAAATAAATTTTTCAGGTAAAATAAATATTTACGACAAAAAATTACAGTTTTACCACATTTTGATAGCGCACCAACCTTAAATCTGGTTTTTAACACGTTTATAAGTTAAATTAATCAAAATAAACTTATTAAATTCAATAATTAATTAAAAATTTACTTTGGATAAATTTTTTATATTTTTCTGTTAATGTTCATATTTTGATAATTAGTAAAAATACGCTAAATTTTAATTAAAAAAATTCTTTCCTCAAGAAAATTTATATGGTAAAATTATGATATTAAATGGTTTTAAAGTATAAATAGAATATATTTTTACCATTTAATATAATTAATTTCATTATAATTAATTTTTTATTGAATTCATATGTAAAAATATTTCAATGTTTTGCAATGTTTTAACTTTGAAAACCCATTTTCTCAACAGCGGGATAAATTTCAAGTTAAATACTGATACTTCTGGCATTTTAATTTAGAAAAATGGATTCCATATTTGAATCAGTAGTTAAAAATTATGTTAATAGGATACATTTTATTTTTAGACATTATGAGTAGTAACTATGGTAAATTTTATTTACTATAGACAAAGGTAAATCTAGTAATTAATGGTAAAAATAAGATAATAAAATTACTCTAACACCTTCCAAAATTCCATTGGATGATTAAAAGTAGACCCATATCAACAAAGGGATTAAATAGGTTCATTTCATGGAAATTTGACAATGAAAATGATGTAATCATTAAAACCAAAGAATGTGACAACATGTCACTCACTTATATCTTATTAGTGTAATAATTTTAATTTAGTGATACACATTATAAAACCACAAATATAAATATTCTATAGAAAGATAATAAAATTATATATATCATGATAATTTATTTAGAATTTTTAGGGATTAAATAATATCCTTAATGATGACACAATAGTGATGTATAAATTATATTATTGTTTGAAATATCAAATAAATGGTTTTAAAAATATTAAAATAATTGTTCTATGAAATATTTAATGTGATTAACGTATTTTTTATATAAATATGATGTGTTATTAATCCATTAAATATATTTTTTATAATATATACTCCCTTTGGATTTTAGTTAAAATCAAATAAATGAATTGTGTCAAAATTGACACTATTGTAATTTTATAAAAATAACATATTATTAAATTGTTTAAAAATCACAAATATATTTAAAAATTATTAATTGAAATTTATATGGTCTAAATTTTCATAAAGTATCAAATTATTGACAATTAACAACACATAAGTAAATATTTATAAAAATCTAAAATTTAGAATATTATTAACAGAAATAAAATA
This sequence comes from Viscum album, assembly GCA_963277665.1. NCBI lineage: Eukaryota > Viridiplantae > Streptophyta > Magnoliopsida > Santalales > Viscaceae > Viscum > Viscum album. The sequence goes on along the minus strand of OY728148.1, from coordinate 487,939,678 downwards.
AAATAGATTAAATAAGAATAAATCAAGTTGATAAGGTTTAAAATAAATTACCAACATATATAATTTTTATTGGATGAGGATATTAAAACCCTATCTCATATAATCTTAGAATTTGAGTAATTTGTGAGTTTTTATGTGGTTTTGGGTTTATTATAAATTAATATTTTAGAGGTTTCCAAAAGTGCACCTATCCTCTTTTATGAAACGACACCTCGTCCTTCTCCACATCACGCCATTTTGTGCCATAATGATTGGAAAAACCCTCCCCATTTCCATTCTCCACTTCCCTAGAAACATTATACAGGTCCTAGAATTATTCAATGACCAACTTTAGTGCCCTAAGAGGAGGTCTAGAAGAGTCGCCTCGAAGAAGAGGTAATATCCATTACCGATTCTTTCAAATTTATTTATTCTTCTACTTCCTATTATTTATTTTTTCATTATAGTGTAATAAAATCAGTATCAATAATATTATTATATTTTATTATAAATATTAAACTACCCTATTTCACCTTCTATCTATCCTATGAAAAACAATATCACCGCGCATGCGTACGTACGGAATACCGTCTCCACACCATGCTGGAATCTGTTTTCCACCACAACCACACTTGGATAGGTATAATGGTGGAAATAATAACCATATTAAATTATTATATCATAATAATTATTCTGATAAATTTTAGCATCCACTACAATTCCATTCAATAATTCTGAGAATGATATCATCGCTCGTGTGTACGTACGGATTACGGTCTCAATGACGCGATGAGATTCATTCTCTATGATTAACCATTCTATAATGATTATTAAGTATATATAATAAATAATCATGAAAGATATTACATAATAATGATACTGTATTTATGTAAATATATGTTTCATTTACTTAATTACATTCAATTCAATATGGAAACAAAAACAGCTTTCCTGCGTACGTACGACCTACCGTCTCCCTGAACGGTGTATTTCATTCCATTTATCGATCTATCATATATATTTATATGATAAATATATATTATATATAAATAATTTTTTACATTATGGAATTAATTAAATCATGATATAAGTAATAATACCATGAACAACATGTTGAAACACGCACGATAAATGAAACAATTTTACCCAAAACATTGCTTTAACAAGTAACTAACAAAACAATGGCTAATATAAAGTACTATGTGAATCATATATGATATCATAAATATTATTATTGTTCTGTTACAAGTTAATAATATCCTTAAACCCACTATACAGGAGTTTCGGACAGGTACTGATAAAATTGGACCTAAGGAAACAGATAATTATTCCAATCTCGTTCTTATACGAGATTGTTTATTCGTAAAAATTTACTAGGGTTATATTTTTCATCCATGTCTACAAAAATGTTTTTCATGAAGAGTTTAATATTATTCCATGTATATTTAATGTAATTTTTACCACACATTGACTTTTACATATTGTTATAGAAGCAACCTTTCTTTTGTTTACCATACGTGGTTCTTTTGACTTTTCCATTAAAAGTACGAGGAAATATTTTTTTCAACATATACGAAATGAAAGGATTTTTATGGTTTTATAATGCCTTATTTACATGAATATTATTCCAAAATAGATCATTATTATTTTCAAAAAATTTTTTTTTTCAAAAATGCACGGTATTTGGAGAAAAGAACAAGATTTTGATGAATAAAGGATATTTTCCTCAGAAATTTATTTCAAGTGTTCTATCCAAAATATTTCCCATATAAGATGACATTATTTAGTATGATTATTTTCAAGTATAATGTATCTATTATTTACATGGTTTGATTTTTATTAGTTTGAAATGATATCCATTTATTTTTTAAGGATTATGTTAAGATGGGATGATGTTAATGAATCCCATTTTATTTTTTGGGTTATGATGAATGATTTATGATTATTTTGTGGAACATGTAAGAATGATTTAAATATGATAGGGATGTAACCTATATCTCCCTATAATTCATTGGGTAAAGATTTATATCTCATGGGATAGACATAGATGGAATGGCTAGTGAATCCGGTTCAGTAATTAAGGGATGGAACTACATGAAAACTCGATTTAGTAGTGGACTTTGTCAACTATGAAGGTCTTGGAAGAAATGACTTAGCTACTATGGAAATCATAAAATTTTCTTAATGGTTTACCAAAATTACATATTTTATTCCCATGCTATTTTACCACGGTTAATTTTCCTTTATAATCTATTCCTTATGCACTAAGAAGAATTACGTCATTACTCATGATTTTAATGTTTTATGTTCAATTTAATACATTCAAATACATAAGGATTGTTTTATGTTTTCCATGTTTACCATTACTGAGCATTTGAGCTCACCCTTTTTATGTTATCTTTTCTCCACTATATAAAGAAAGGTTTTAGGTAAGAAAACAAAAGGGGATGATATTTATTGGAGATTTTATAGATCATTCACCATGATTAGAAGATTATATTCCGAGTTTCCAAATACACTAAACTAATACGGTATTTGGGCATCTATTTTTTTCATGTATTAAGTATTTGCAACAAATTAATTTAATGTCGATGTACGTCAAGATTTGGGTCCCTACAGTTGGTATCAGAGTGAAGCTTTAGTTAACCTTTGGAAACTATGATGTGAAAACTTTAGTGAAATCCCTAGAGATATTTCTATGGTATGTCTAGGGATGTCTCTAAAGGTAAGTATAAGTATTTTTTATAGTCCATGAATTACGGTAATGATCGATGAAATAAACCTAATATGTTATATATTGAAGGTACTCGACCTTTATTATGTTGTTTTACTAGCATGATTTTTGCCTCTCACGCTATTCGTTTTGGCTTTTAGATGATGGTTGGAACCTGAAGGAACCATGTTGATAAATGTAATGGACAATGAAATGATTGTACACCTGAACAAACAAATGTTATGGGATATGGAGTGAAAAATATTATCTCTATACTTACACATGATATAGATCATTCAGGAAATCCAAATGATAATTGAAGGGATCAATATTCTATTAATTCCTTCATGTGGAAACATCCACCTTCTTTAAATGAGTATTCTAATCCACTTATTTCTGAATAATGGAACAACACCATTGAAATGATATTTTACATACTGAATTGTTCTGAACATTAAAAGGTCATTTTAGCTCTTTACCGTTTACGAGATGAAGCAGACCAGTGGTGGACTCTAATTAAGAATACAAGGCACCAATATGAAATTGAATCCATGGATTGGGATGAGTTCACGAACTTGTTTTTCAATAAGTACATCCCGCGTATTCTTTAAAAAAATATGGAAAAGGATTACCTTGAGATTATGAAAAAGGATGATGAATCTGGTTGGTATATATGTGGAAAATTTTTCAAGGCTTTCAAGGTATTCATCTCGCTTTATCATCCAACCAGAAAGTAAAGTTGATCGATTATAAATGGCTTAAAACCAAGTCTTCGAAGGGAATTATCTATAAGATACTTTAGTAGATATGAATAAATTGTGCACTGTGATATCAAGGTAGAATTGTAAGTTGGTGTTACATATACATCTCATGGTTTTGACAGGAAACAAAAGATGGATTTCAAGGAAAAATCTCTAAAGAATGGTCAAAATAAGAAGTATGTTTTGTTATGCTCAATGTGTGGAAAGAAGCATGGTGGAGATTGTCTTAAAGGGACTAGAAAATATTTTAACTGTGGAAAAGAAGGTCATCGAGTAGCTGAGTGTCGAATTAATGGGAAAACGTTAGCTAATAATGCGAATAGAGAACATATTACAAAGAATGCACCACCAACACTTCAATGCTACAAGTGCAAAAAAATGGGGCATTACGCTAACCAATGCCCTAATCCAAGGGTTAATGACGATCGACATCAACAACCTCTTAAGGCAAGGGACAAAGGGAAGTCACATGCGATCACTATTGGCAATGTTGAGTATGACAACGATGTGTTGGAATGATTAAGAGTTTATGTAACAGGATTCCAAAATAATGTTGGGGAATCTCATTTATAGTATTGTGGAATATTGGAATATATATATATCTTGGTTTATTGTGGTTTTCAATAATTTTATGGTACCGATAACAATGAAAATAGATTGAAATATTTATGTAATGGAGATGATATGAACACAATTAAGGGATAAAGAGATAATGAAATGTTTGATAGTATTAATGATCTCATAACTGATATAAGGACAAATTGACATCATGGATTTAATATATAGAAATTTTTGGATTTTTGAATGTGGAAAGAGTTGACTTTTGACAGCATTAATATTTTCATTAAGGTTCAATGGGTATTAATTTTTCAATAGAATATATGATTAAGGTATTCACATTTTAGGAATGTGTCCAACAATAAGTTATATCTTATGATATATGGGGGATAAATGATGGTTTTCACATGCTTGGTAGATGACCTTTTTAGTAGTCATTATCTTTATACAATGATATTGGATAGAAGTATTTTGGATAATCCTGTGAAATGAAATGTATTAATTTGTAGACAAGATATTATTTTTTAAGGATATAATGTATTGATATTATATCTGATATTTTAAAATAGTATAGTTTTACAAAAAGTAAAACCCGTAGGAGGAGCGACAACCTTTCACGTCGGACTGGGATGTAGGAATTGAACCCAAAACCGAAGTGTGATAGGACTTTATCGCCTTCCACTGTCATACAGGAAGTCCCTGGTTAGTATAAATTAGTTTTATTTTATTAAGTGGTATGATAGTTGATGTCTATGTCCATTTTTTGGAATCATTTACAATTAACCTCACCATAGATGGACTTATGTACATTTGATAAATTTTTATAACCTTTTGTTTGATACAGATGGAATGACCCATCATTCTAACACATGATCTACTAACACTTCACAAATGACAAGTTCAACTTCATTTCATTATGATATGAAGTGGAAATTGTTCATGGAATGACCAACAGAGAGAACGTAACAAAATCATGTATGTATTTCTTATAATTCAAAATTTTCAACTTTAGGGAAATGATATTAAAAACCATAAATGTTGTCCTAGTACCCTCATATCTGATGAATCATATGGTACCTTATATCATCAAAAATTTATGGCTTTGTTATTGTTGGATTTTTCATAGCCATGTTCTCTACCACTCTACATCAGATCAGGATGGTTAGATTTTTCTTCCATATCCATGTTTTCAGCTATGTTCTCCTATGTGGAAACCAAGTGATGAGTTACTTTTGGAATCCGTTATGTTTCTAAAGTTTTTTCTAAAATAATTTTTTATTATTTCTTATTAAGATGTGGGTTTCTGTTAAAGAAACTTTTAGGTAGTAAATGATTAATAACCATGAAGAATTTCGAGGGAGAAATTCATTGTAAGGGGGATAGAATGTAACACCATGAAATTATATGGGAAATATTTTTTTTTCTTTGACATCATGTTTTGTACACTTCACCAAAATTAGATTCCACTACATGCAACAAAGAATTATCTTGTAGTATATGCAAACACTATTATTGGCTTGTTTTGCACGCAAGAGCGACCTTCCTCTATAGCTTGTGTTGTACGCAATACCGAGTTTTACTAAACAATGATATATTGTTATGAACCAGCCGTTAGGAATAGTATTAACTATATTTTGAATTTTATTACATAATAATTCATCTTACACATATTCTAGAACCTAGTATGAGAACAAAATACATTTTCTCGGTAAAATAATAAATTAAAAAAAATGCAGTTTTGCCACATTTAGATGGCGCACCCACATTAAATCTAGTTTTTTTCATGTTTATAATATCACTTAGAAAAAATAAACTTATTAATTACAATAAGGATATAAAAATTTACTTTGGATTAGTTTTTTATATTTTTATATTAACTTTCATATTTTGATGAGTAGTAAAATTACTCTAAATTTTCATTAACACCCATTTTTTCGTCAAGAGAATTTATATGTTTAAATTATAATATTTAATGGATTAAAATTATAAATAGAATATATTTTTTCAATTTAATATAATTCAATTCATTATCATTAATTTTACAATGAATTCAAAGCTAAAAACATTTCAATCTTTTGCAATGATTTAACTTTTAAAAATCATTTTCTCAACAACGGGATTAATTTTAAATTAAATACTGCAAATTATATGTTTTTAATTTGAAAAAATGGATCCCATATTTGGAATCAGTTGGACCGAATTATGTTAATATGTTACTTTTTATTTTTAGACATTATGATTAGAAACTACGATAAATTTTATTTACTATAGTTAAAGATAAATTTGTTAATTAAGGGTTAAAATAATATTATAAAATTACCCTAACAAATACAAAAATTAAAATATATGAATAAAAGTAGACCCATATCACATAAGAGTATAAATAGATTCATTTCATGGACTTTTGACCATGAAAATGATGTAATTATTAAAACCAAAGATAGTGACAACATGCAACTATCTTATATATTATAAGTGTAATAATTTTACTTTTGTGATAAACATCATAAAACCTTGAATATAAATAGTATCTAGAAAGATAATGAAATTATATACATCATGAGAATTTATTTATAATTTTTAGGTATTAAATAATTATAATTAATGATGAAACAATAGTGATGTAGAAATTATTTTATTGTTTGAAATATCAAATAAATGGATTTAAAAATATTAAAATAATTATTATATGAACTATTAAATGTGCTCAACTAATTTTCTAGATAAATATGATGTGTTATTAATATATTAAATATATATTTTTGAATATATTCTCTATTTGGATTTTATTTAAATTCAAATAAATGAATAGTGTCTGAATGGAAACTGTTGTTATTTTATAAAAATAACATATTATTAAATTGATTAAAAATTACAAAAAATATTTAGAAGTTAAAAATTGAAATTTAGATGGTATAAAATTTCATAAAGTATCCAATTATGTAAAATTCACAACACAAAATTAATTATTTATAATAATTTAAAATTTAGAATATAATTACAACAAATACAATTAAATAGATTAAATAAGGTTAAATCAAGATGATATGGTTTAAAATAAATTCCCAACATGTATAAACATTATTTTAGAATGATATTAAAACCCTATATCATCTAATATTATAATTGGAGTCATTTTAGACGTATTTATGTGGGGTTTGGGATTATTATAAATAAATATTACATATGTTTCCCAAAGTGCCCCTCTCTTCTCTTGTAAAAGGGGACCTCCTCCCTCTACTCCTCACACAATTTTGATTCGAAAATCTCTTGAAAACCCTGCGAATTTTCCTTATCCTGTTCCCTATAATCATAATATAGGTCCTGGTCTTCTTCAATGACCAACATTAGTTCCCAAATAGGTGTTTTAAAAGAGTCCCGTCGAAGAAGAGGTAATATCCTTTACCGATTCTTTCAAATTTATTTCTTCTTATACGTCCTCTAATTTATTTTTTTCATTATAAAGTAACAAAAAAAGTGTCACTCATATACTGATATGTTATTATAAATATGAAACAAACCTATTTTACCTTCTATCCATCATACAAAAAATGAAATCACCGTGTGTGCGTACGTACAGAATATCATCTCAACGCCGTGGTGTAATCTATTTTCCACCACCACCATACATGGATGGGTATGATGGTGGTAATAATAAATATATATGATTATTATAACATCATACTTATTATGATAAAATATTTAATCACTCCAATTACATTCAATAATTATGGGAATGATATCATCGCTCGTGCGTATGCACGAATTACCGTCTCCACGACGCGATGAGATTCATTCTCAATGAATAACCATTCATGAATGATTATAAAGTATATATAATAAATAATAATGAAATATTTTACATAATAATTATACTTTATTTATTTACATATATGTTAGATTTACATAATTTCATTCAATTCAATAAGGAAACAAAAACAGTGTTCATGCGTACATACGACCTAAAGTCTCCATGAATGATGTATTTCATTCCATTTATTAATCTATCATATTTATTTATATGATGAATATATATTATATATAAATCATGTTTTACAATATATAATTATGTAAATTAGGATATAAGTCACAATATCATGAACAACAAGTTGAAACACGTAAGATAAATGGAACGATTTTACAAAAAACGATAATTTAACATGAAACTGACAAAAGAATAGGTAATATAAAGTCTGAGGTGAATATTATATGTTATAATAAATATTATTATGGTTATTTTACAATTTAATAATATATTTAAACCTACTATACAAGAGTTTCAGACACGTACATACGAAACTGGACCTAATGTAAGGGACAATTATTCCAATCTAATTAATATACGAGATTGTTTATTCGTATGTATTTTCTGGGGTTATATTTTTCATCCATGCCAATAAAAATGTTTTTCATAAAGTTTTGAATACTATTCCATGTATTTTTAAATTAATTTTTACCCTAATTTTAATTTTAATTTGTATTATGGAAGGAATCAATCTTTTGTTTACCATATGTGGTACTAATTGAATTTTCCATTAAATGTATGAGGAGAATGTTTTTTTAACTTATACAGCATAAACGGATTTTTATGTTTTCATAATTCCTTATTTACATGAATATTATTCCAAAATATTTCATTATTATTTTCAAGAAAATTATTTTCTTTTAAAATTTCACAGCATTTGGAGAAAAGAAAACGAATTTGAAGAAGAAATGATATTTTTATCAAGAATTAATTTAATGTGTTTTATCAAAACTATTTCCCATCTATGATTAAATTGTATATTATGATTATGTTTCAAGTATAATGTCTCTATTATTTACATGGTTTTGATTTTTCTTTTGAAGAAATGATATACATTTTTTTATATGGATTTTGTTTATATGGGATGATTATTATGAAACCCATTTTATTCTATGGGTTATAATAAATGATTTATGATTTTTTTTGTGGAACACGTAAGAATGATTTCAATATGATATGGGTGGGGCCTATATCTCAATACAATGCATTGGGTAAAGATTTATATCTCATGAGATATAGATGGATGGAACGAAAAGTGAATCTGGGTCTGTAATACAGGGCTGGAATTACACGTAAACCTAGTTCAGTAATGGAAATTTTCCACTATGATGGTCTTGGTAGCAATTCCTTGGCTACCATGGAAATCATAACATGTGCTTCATGGTTTTCTATAATTAAATTTTTTATTCCAATGATATTTTACCATGGTTAATGTTCCTTTATGAGATATGCCTTATGCACTACCATGATTAATGTCATTTCTCAAGATTTTGATGTTTAATGTTCATGTTCTTACTTTCAAATATTTAGGGATTGTTTCATTTTCTCCATGTTTATCATTACTGAGCAATTGAGCTCATACTTTTTATGTTTTCTTTTCCCCAGGATATAAAGATTGGTTTTAAGTAAGAAAACAAATGGGGAAGACCATTATGGGAGATATTTATGATATTACACCATTATTTGAAGATTATGTTTTGAATGTTCAAAGACACTAAACTAATACAGTCTTTGGGGGTCTATTTTTTTCATGTATTAAGTATTCCACAAAATTAATGTAATATCTATTTACGTCATGCTTTGGGTATCTATAGAGGGGCTATAGTGGGATCCACCAAAAACTTACTATGTTTAATTAATTCCTAATACAAACGGTGATAAACATAAACAACATATACATTTGTATTAAAAATAATATATGAAATGAAAATAAAATTCCCAGAACATTAGGCATAAACACAAACCATTCAAAGTAAACTAGGGATTGGGATTAACATAGCACATCCACATCCAAATTAATAAAAAACTATAAAATTAAATATTTTAGATGATAACATGTCATAATAATCCCAATAATACATAATAATCAACATGATTTTTGAAATAGTTGAATATAATCTTAAAAAAAATTCATGTAAATCATGAGATAAATACTTTTACAAGGAAAAGAATAGTTATTTTAAAAAAGTATTTGTATATATATATATATATGGGAAGAAATATAGTATTTTCATAATATAATTAATAATTTTATAAAGTTAATGGTTTCAACAAATTGATTATAGAGTGCCCTTGAAAATAAGTAAGAATTAGAGAAATTCCTTTGGATGAGGCTTGTATTTCCGAAACATTTTCGAGAGTTCCTTTTAAAATGTGTAACCATCCATAAAATAATGAAACATTATTGTTGGTAATCATATATATTACCGGCACACAAAATTTTTAGGAGTCCATGATATTAAAAATTAGTTTCATTGAGGTAATAGATAATAAAAGTAACCTAAATGAAAATGGAAGTTCAGGTGGAAAACCCTTCCCTTATATCCGAACGTGTTCCTCTCGTGAAATAATGTTCATGGAATATAAAATTATACTTATTAATAACCTATTGATGATCCTATTTGTAATTTATTTATATTATTATAATTATATTTGGTTCTTTTATTCCCTTATTGATATGTTATTATATTGATTTTTTCGTTCCAAAGTGTTCGTATTTTTATTTGAATAAACTGTTCCCTTTTAATTAATTAGTGGAGCTCATGTTGAATGGATGTAAATATATAAAATTGAAATATAATATTGTTTATTATAATAAATATGTGTTAGTGGTCATTCATATAACATGGTTTCATGGGAAGAGGATGAATTATTATATTGAACATTAATGATAACTGTTTCGGTAGATTTGTGGGGTGTGATTACAACAAACTCATTTTACATTATAACTTAATACCACTTCTACAAATGGATTACAAAACAATACATAGGTTATATTAAATATATAATAATATGGTTCAACCATAACAATAATGGTTTCATGACAATAATTTAGAATGATAATAGAAATTTAAATCCTATCGTCTTTGAATGTTGTAAAGCGACACCTCTGGGATGGTGCTCCTGTAACTAGTATATAGTAGGTAAAATGAAGAGATGATGATAAATTATTCTTATATAATGAAAACATTCCAGTAAAAGTATGATACTAGATTCTTCACATCATCTGGATAAGGATACATAAAAATATAAAATGAATACAAATGAACTTGAAAGGAAGGACAATGAATTATAGAAAATAGGAATTTACCTCTTGAACCAAGCATCCATGAGAGCCTCCTTAAGGAAGAGGTTTTTGTCTTTTTATGAGACCAAATCATTGTGGAAGTGGGAGAAGAGGTAGGGAGGATATTTGGATAGAATTTGGAGAACTTACAAGGCTTGAGAAGAGTGAAGATAATGGGTAGTGAGAGGGGGTTTTATAGTGGAGGAGAGGAGAGTTTTCATAATTTTTTTATCATTAGATTATTAATTTCTCTCAAGAATATAAATATTGATGATTACATGAAAAATTATAGTAATAAATGGATGTGAGTTTTTTCTAAGCTGGATTACATCACTTGTGACGTCTTGAATAGTTTATTTATTAGATTATTTTTATATCCTGCATTTTTCTGAATTTAACTATTCATAAAAAATTCATGATTTTCTGAAAAATACCAAAAATTCACCCTAACCATTTTTGTGATTTTTAGAATCCAAAAATGACGTCATATTTTCAAATATAATTTTATAAATATGATTATAATTTAATTAAAAACATAATTTATTCAAAAAATAATAATTTTAAAATAATTATTTACTTATTCCATAGCATAGGAATATCGTACATCCACTTGAATATTATTTATAAACTATCATAGTTATGGTAACTATTCATTAGGTAATATCACTATTCATAATGGTATGATATTATTCATATGGGTCGGTTACTAAGCAATAAAATTATGTTTTTCTTATCTGACTCCACATATCTTACTAATTGCAACCATGTATGTCATATTTTTAAAATTCATATCACAGAAGTGAAAAAATTATGTTTAAAGGTAACATAACACTTATTATTTCATTATGACATATTTATAAGAATGTAATTTCCATTGAAAATATTGGGTAGTTACATTCTCCCCTCCATCATAAAATTTCTTCCATAAAATTCACAAAATGTTGCCTAAAAGATTTAGGTATGTCTTCAACATAAGATCCTAAGGCTCCCATGTTGCCTATTCCATATTATGGTTCCTCCAAAGAACCTTTACCATATGCGTCATTCGATTTCTCAACACATGTTCTATGTTATCAAGAATCATGATAGGCTCTTTATAATAAGACAGCTCAAACTCAAGTTATATTACATAATAGGTGAGTACATGTGTTGGGTATGGCATGTATTTATATAACATTGACACATAGAACACACTGTGTACCATGGAGAGACATGGAAATACTTCCAAATGGTAATCTACGGAACTAATTCGATCCAGAAATTCAAAAGGCCCAATGTACATGAGACTAATTATTCCCTTCTTACCGAATAATATAATACCCTTCCATGGAGATACCATTAAAAAACATGATTTCCTACTACAAATTCCAAATCCTTACTTCGGTTATTAGCATATCTTTTTTCCTACTTTTTACTATTTTTATATGGGTTTGGAAAATCTTTAACTTTTTTGTTGTTTCTTGAACATGTTCTGGATGCAGGATCATTCATTCACCAACATCATTTCATCTAGTTGGTGTACAACATCTCTTTCCATATAACGCTTCATATGGTGACAACTAAATACTTGAATGGAAGCTATTTTTATAGGAAAATTATATTAGAGTTTAATATTTATCCAACATGTCTTGAAAGTCATGTGAACAAGACCTCAACATGTGTTCCAATGTTTTAATAGTCCGTTATGATTGTCCATCAGTTTGTGGGTGGTTGGGAGTACTCAAACGAAGATTAGTATCAAGGGCCTTCTGATGGATTTTCTAGAATTGTGATGAAAAATGGGGATCATGATCGGAAACAATTCATAAGGATATAACATGAAGTCTTACAACATTATTTTTATATAGTCTTGCTAAATGTTCAAGTGGTAATTCTTCTCTAAATTGCAAGAAATGTTTCTGATTTTTTAAGATGATCAACAAGGAACCATATCACATTAATCATTCTTGGAGTCTTTCTTAGCCCCATGACATAGTCCTGCGTAATATCATCCCATTTCCACATAGGAATAAGAAGGGGTTTCAAGAGAGCTCTAGGAAGTTGTCTGTTAGCTTTCACATATTGATAAACCAGACATCTCGAAATATAATTATCAATCTCCATCTTTATGTTTTCGACCAAAAATATACCTTTAGATCAATATACATCTTTCTGTTGCCTCTGTTTATAGAGAAATTTGAGCAATGAGAATCATACAATAGTTCCCTCATTAGATCAGTAATTTTAGAAACACAAAACGTCTTTCCAAATTTCAAAATCCCACCTTCATATGTGTTGTCCATCAACATCCCATCATTTACACCGTTAATTTTCTTTTGAAACTCCTCATCATAAGCCTGAGAACTTTCTATCCATTCCAATAAAGAAGGTTTGGCAACAATTTGTAATAGTAGTGATGTGTTACCTTCCATGATAATTCCCATATCCATCTTTATTGGATCCATGAAAAAGGATCCCTTTCAACTCACATCATATTCATAACTCTTTGATCCCTTATTATTGAAGCATATGCTACCTTATTTACCTTCCCCAGTTGGTAGTGTATTTTGAAATCAAAATCATTGAGTAGCTCAATCCATATCATTTTCCTCATGTTGAGTTCATTTTACAAGAATACATATTTCAAATTCCTATGATCAATATATATCACACATTTTTCTCTATAGAGGTAATGTCTCTGAGTCATTATAGCAAATATTACCACTTCTAAATCAAGATCATGAGTTAGATTGTTTTTTTCATGATGTTTTAGCTTCCAAGATGCATAGGCAATCACTCAGTCATTCTGTATAAGGACACAACCATGTCCTTTATTCTACATGTCGCTATAGATAACAAATCCATCATTCCCTGGTGGTAGGGTTAGGATCAGATCATCCACAAACCTCATCTTTTATTCTTCAAAACATTCTTCCCATTACATAGTCCATACAAAAATAACCCATTTTCATGTGAGCATGGTCATTAGGTTGGCTAAATGGGTGATGTTTTGAATGAAAAACTGATAATAACCTACTAAACCAATAAAACAACACACCTAATTTACATGAAATGGAGTAGGGAATTCTGGAACATCCATTGTCTTCACAGGATCTACCGATATTCCATCTTTAGACACAATTTTTCAATGAATGTAAACTTATTGTATCCTATCATCAGACTTTATATGCTTCACATATAATTTTTTTCTTCTAAGTGTATTCAGAATAGTGTGCATGTGATTTTCATGATCTTCATGGATTTTATTGTATACTATTATATCATCAATAAACACCACCAAAAATTCATTAGGATGTTCCTTGAAAACTCTATTTATAGGATCCATAAAAATAGATGTTGCATCAGTTAGTCCAAAATTAATTACTGTAAACTCGTAATCCACATACCTAGTTCAGAATGTTGTCTTTGGAATGTCTTCCTTCCTCACAAGCAAACTGATGATATCCAGATTGAAGATCAATCATTAATAAATATTGGGATCCATGAATTTTGTCAAATAAATCATCAATTTGGGGAATATTATACTTATTATTTGTTATAATAGCATTTATTTCCTTGTAATCAATGCAAAACATTGTGGATCCATCTTTCTTTATGACAAAGAGGACATGTGCTCCCCATGGAGAAACACTTGGTTGAATAAATACTTTATCACTCAATTCCTCTAGTACATTCTTTACTTACACTAATTCCATTGTTTTTATTCTATAAGGGGTATTTTATTTGGGTATTGATAATGAATTAAGTCAATGGAAATCTCAATTTCCCACTCTAGAGGATGTCAAGGTAAATCTTCTGGAATGACGTCATCATATTCTTGTATAATTGGTTCATCCTATATCTATACATGCACTCCTCACCCATATTTATTTCATTCCCTTCCTCCCCAATAATTTCATTCAGAAGAACTACTGGTGGTGGTTCTATATGAAAATCAAATAGAGAATTTTCTGCTCTAAAAATAAGGGATTATACTCCATTCGCAAATATTATAACTCCTTTCTTCTTGGAATAGATCATGACATCATAATTTGATATCCTATTCATATTAAGAATGATATCATAGTAAACTGTTTTTATGATGATATGGATATCAACTAAATTATATTTATCAGTCATAAAGTGGACTAATCTACACACCTTGGATGCAATGATACATCCATTACGGGTTTTTACTTATAACTCCTTTAATAAAAAAATGGACATATCTAATAATCATGGAAAACTGGGTAGATATAAATGAATGCAACGATCCATAATTAAATAAATTGTTGGATAATTTTTATAAAATGATCAATGTACCTGCCACTACATCGTCTAGAACATCAACCTTCACGGTTTTGACCGTATAAGCTAGGACTTTCTTCCTTAGCCTCCTTTGGGAAATTTTCTATTACGATTAGGACATGCATGTGCATAATGTCCAATCTCACTGTAATTGTAGTGAAAAATATTTTTAGCTTCTTTCCTACCCTTACAATTCGGAGATATGTGCCCATTTTCCATGCACATGTAATATACTCACATTCCCTTTAGGAAAGTGCCAAGGTGTTTCTTCCCACATTTACGACATGATGTAAATTCAACTCTTCATTCCATCCCCATTTTCTTATTATCTTTCCCAGTGTTTGCAATATCCCTCTTCTTCTTTTTCTTTCCCTTAAATTTATAAGACTTGTAGAATTCCATTTCCATCTTGATAACACGTGAAACACTGTCTTCGTATGATGAAAAAATTCTGGGGGACTATAGCCCTTCATAGGAATGGTTTCAAACCATCCAATAATAGATCCATTTTTTTCCTTGGATTTCATATTTAGTCTACAACATTCCTTTATATCCATGTAAAGATAGCTTCATACTTGGAATCATTTTCATCCTCATTTTTCCGCAGATTTATGATTTGCCACTCCATATATGCTTGTTGTTCATGAGGGAAATAATTTTTTTAGAATATTTCCTTAAAATCCATCCATTATATCTATTCTTTTTCATCGTCCTTCTTTTAGTTTTGGATTAACGACCACCACTAATCCACATCTCTCATTAGATGATAAACTTCCATGACATCCTTTTCTCTTTCATTACTTACCAAAGTTAGAAATATCATCTATAGGAAATATATGCACTACTCTGCTACAAATGGGTTTGTTGTCCCATCGAATGATGGAGGATGTTGTCACATTAAGATATCTAACATAGATCCTCCATGTGGTGGATCCAAACACTGCATATGGGTAAGGTTATTATTCATATCATGATTATGTTTTCCCAGTATAGTTAAAATTTTCTCTACACCGTGTTAGGATGGTATGGGTCTGAGTATTATATACTCTACTACACCAAACATAGGATCGAAATAAGAATGAGATTCTCAGATACAAGAGGGGGAGGGGAGAATTTTACCCTTTTAAAAATTCCCTTAGGAAATTTTTAGGATGGTTATGTTTACCAAGGTTAAAGAAGATAATTTACATGACCTCTATGAGTACTAAAGACTTTCTAGATTATGAAATAGTGATTTCAAAAATGGAACATTATCATAAGTTACAATGATTAAGATTCTACCTTAAAGCATATAGAATCTATCTAAATCAGAGTATAAGTAAGCAAGTATAATAATGATATACTTTCCTTAGCAATAAAAATACAGCAGATAAATAAGTAGTAAAACTACAAGTAACAAACAATAACTCTTTTAATCCAAATAAAGTTTATCCAACAACTGTGAATAAAGGTACCTTGATTTATACATTAAAGAATGTATATCTTACCCACACCAGGGTAAGCCCTCGATGTGAAGATCAGAGTCTGTCTTGCTATCCCCGCAAGCCCTAAACTATTTGGTAGTCAGCACCTCAATCTTCCTCAGCAAGGAAGCCCTCAAATTCAAGGTGTTGGAACCACTGTCTTCCTATCCTCGGAAGACCTCGATTGTAATTACCAACAGTCAGAGTCACAGGAAGCTAGTCTGCACAAGGAAAATTTTGAACAAGCTGTTCAAACTTTCTTCACAAAGCATTGAGAGTTCACAAGAGCCTCTCTCTCAAAAAAAACCACTTCAGGATATTCTGATCACCAAAATTCCAAAAGTATCTAACACATTCAAATGAGATCCAATTTATAGGTGAACCTCCAATGGTCATCTCCCTCCTCCAATGGTTATATTTATCCTTGAATTGCAGATGGACCTGTACATGTGTCACTGAACCAAAGGTTAGTCAATAACTGAAAGCACGACATCGTTTTGTAATGAAACAAGTGTAAGCATAAAAAACTGATGTTTGGAATGTAAGAAAATAAAAGTTAGGAGTCTAACCAAAATGAAATTCATAGTCAATAATAAAATGATATTCGTATTCTATTTTGTAGTAACTCGGAACCTGAATTCTACAGAAATATGGTGTTTGAATTTCTAAGGAAATTCAGAGTCTGGTTTCACTAGAATTCAGAATCTGAACTTACTGATTTTGGAGTCGAACTTGTAAAATATTGGAATCGAACTAGTTGAAGTTCGGAGTCAAACTCATAGTAGTTTGGAGTCGAACTCATATATGTTCAGAGTTGAACCCATAGAAGTATGGAGTCGAACTAATATAGGTTTGGAGTCGAACTAATAGAAGTTCGGAGTTGAACTAATAGAAGTTCGGAGTCGAACTCATAGAAGTTCGGAGTCGAACTTAATGAGAGTTCGTATCACGAATTCGGAATGGAAATTTATTAGAGTTTGTATCTAGAATTCAGAGTGGAACTTTATTAGATTTCATATCCAGAATTCAGATCCTAAAACAGAATGCTCCATATCTATGTATTATATGATTCCGAGGATTAAGGTATGAATCTGATTTTTACACGTAAGAAAAATAATGATATGTATAAGGAAATCTAGGTAAGGGTAAATATCCCTAAGGAAGGAAATTTTCCTTAGAGAAGTAAAATATAGATTTTCTTAAGTATAAGGAGTTTGTGATTTTCAAAACATGAAGGAATGGAGAAGTCATAAGGAAAATCTTATTGACTCAACAATCTCCCCCTTTTTGGAAAGCACAAACAACCTTAAGAAAAATAAATATAGGGACATAGAAAAATTTCTTTAGACATTGAAATTAAAACATATCTCCCTTTGTTTATAGATGATAGTGAATACAACTAACTCCGCCTTAGGCTTTGGAAGTCTAAGGATTGTATTCGGCTTTTCTAGAATTCATTTTTCATTATCATGGGAATGAAAAACCTCATAATATGAAACTCCCCCTTACATAAGGATAGTTTTTCTTAGGAATGAAATTTTTCTTTTCCCTTTTTGATTTTTTCCTTCCCCCTCTTTTGAGTAGTTCTTTTTCCTTCTCCTCCTTTTTTATTTTCAAAAAGATTTTGAGGGAATGGAAAAGAAATTTGGTACCTAAAATATTAGTAAAGACATGCAAGAAAAACAAGAAACCATGGTTCTATTATAATTGAAAGAACTTTTACATGGATGATCAAATGCAAAAAAAATATCGGATTGAGTCTATTTGTCTTCCTTTTCCTTTGGAATTATCTTCCTCAAGAGGGTTTTTAGCTTCTTCAATTATTTCTGATCCTCCTCAGCATGCTTCTCCAAAGCTATGATCCTTTCTTGTTGCGCTATCAATACTTCTGCCTGAGCCATCATGGCCTCTTCCTGCATCTTCAATAACTCATCTTGCTTTTGCAGCTTCTCTTGAAACTCAATCCGGAAATCTCATTCCCTTTTCCATTTTTGAGCAACCGAGTTAGGCTTCCAATTCAAATTTCTGACCTGTTGATTCTGAGAATTTTGATCAAGGGTCATCTTATCCTTAATATACTTTATCTTTGAATCGTCGGTGTCAGAATCATCTTTTACATCATTTTGAAGACTATCAAACTCATCCAAGTCATCATCAACTATCATTGACAATATAGTGATTTTGTTTCATGATTTCTAGTGAACATCATAAATGATAAAGGAAATTCTATAATCTGCTTCAATCTTCACACACTTATTCATGACCACGGATAACGATTCTGACTTCTGATTCATGCTATATTGAAGCATCTAGAACCTAGAGCCTATAGTGGGAAAGATCTGAATGGTGTCCTCCATTTTTTTCAATGACTCAACAACAAATTCATGACCAAGTGATGATGATTCCGAATCAGACACTTTGCTTAAGGATTGTTCTTCTTCAATTTCCACCAACATCCTTCTAGAAGAATCACCAACCTCATTCTTTCTTATAACATCTTTTGTTGGGGTGTCCATAAGCACTTGATTCCCATTATTAGATTTCATAAGTGCCTCATCATGAGATTCTTCCTCGCTTCCAGATACTTGAAAAATCTTATCGTCATCTGGTTTCTCCTTCTCTTCTCCTTCGTCTAGAAAATTCTTCTCAATGATTTCTTCCTCAGATAACTCATTTTATTTTTCTTCTTTCTTGACATCGTCTCTTTTACCATATTTTTCATCTCCCTTTCCCGGAGTGATAGGCATTGAGGATTCGGCCTTTTCTTGAAAATCCTCAACTTGTTTAATCAAGTCAACCAGATCATCACTTCCTTCTTCTTCTACTTCTTCTTCTTATTCAATTTCATTAACAACTTCTTCCTCTACTTCTATACCAGCTCGTTTCTCTACTTCTTTAACAATTTTTTCCCTTTGCAATTTCCTGGAGTGAATTAGTTTTTTTAGGGGTCTCTGGTAATGGCTCAACAAGAATAGTTTATGTAATTGAAATCTTCTCAGAATCTATGTCTGTGGATTTAAATAGAGATTGAACAACTTCAGCTTTAGACATATTCTTCTTCATCTTCTTCTCCTATTCTACCTTCTCAAGGTATTCATCCATCTTCTCCCTTAAGGATTTAGCTTCAGCCAGGTCCAGTGCGAACTGAGGGTCCCCTTCTTTCCTTTTCTCCTTATCTTCCCTCCATTTAACAACCAACTAATCTTGATATTCTTTCTGTTTCTTTGGCTTGGGATGTGTGTTTTGGGTTTCTTTAGCGTTTGGAGTCTTGTCTTCAGCAACCACTTCTTTCAATTTACACTTCGTAGCAACCTTCTATACTGTTTCAACCTTATCCACATTTTCCGGAGCGGGTTCTGCCTCCTCCTCTGGAAGATCATAAAACTCACTTGATTCTTTTGAAAAACCATATTTTATCCTATTTAAGGTGTCATCACTTATCAGTATCACCTTAAAAATTTATGACTTGGTGGTTCAAGAAACCTTTAACGAATCAAGACAATGAATAATAATATTGGAGATAAGAGCAGGATACATAATGATTTCATCCTTCAAAGTTCCATTCTTGATAATATGTACTATAATAAGACTGTGCCTCATCAGATTGATATTTCTTTCATTTAGCAAGATATCTAAGATGTAGATATCACTTTTCTTTAGGTTATCCTTATCTACTCTTCTCATAACGAAAAACTCTTGAACCCACAACTGGAAAATCCGGTTCTTGGTGGAGTGATGGGTAGTCTTTGTTGTTTTATCATCTTTGAGCCCAAGGTATTTCATTGCCCTCACTTTGCTAAAACATCCTTGCACATCCGGTAGCTTATGTGAACAAAATTCTTCTTCACCATCATATGATAAGCCTACCATGTCTGTAGCCTTGGTGTAAGAAATATTTTAAGTCTTCCCATAAGACTTGAATGAAATTTTTTCTCTGACATAATCTTCATAGAAGGAAACAGACTCATAAAATTCAACAAGAAAATCTGTATAAACAACATCCTGGCCCCCTAGTTTTGATACCCAAAAATATTCTGAACCATTGAGTTTTATATTCTTTCAAATTAGAGAATCATACTCACTAAAAAAATCTGGATGGACTAACCTCTCCCTGTTGACTAACCATTTTTGAGATTGGGTTCATAGAAGACATAACATGGGAATTAGCTTCTACAGACATTTGCAATGCAGGAGAACTGAAAGATTCAAAACGGGCTTTAAGAACAGAGGTTGGTCTTCGACACGTGATAGCTTTGAAAAAGATGTGGGACACAAATGGGGGTGCCCATTATATAGGCGATGGAGTTCACTTTTGAACTTCCAAAACCAATCTAAAGGTTGAAAATTTATCTAACCTGATTTTACGATTGAAATCATACCCACAAGAAAATATTGAATCTGATCTTTTGAGGTTTTAAAAACACTCAGATTTAACACGAAACGAATTCGAGAAATTTAAAAAGAGAAAGAAAATATGTGCAACAAAAAAAGATTACGAAAACTTGAGTATGGAAATCATATTTTTCGGATTGGCTAGGAAGTTTATTCGTAATAGGTTATATTCTTCGTGAAGAATATTTGAATATGAAAAATTCACTATGAAAAACTCACTACGAAAATCATGAGTACAAAAAAAAATTTATTAAGAAAACCTGAGTACTGAAAATTCCCATTACAAAAATCTACATTACGAAAATTCTCATTATGATAAAAATTCAGTATGAAAACTTCATTACGAAAAATCTCAGTACGAAAACATCATTACAAAAATAATCAGTATGAAATCTTCATTACGAAAATTCTCAGTAAGAAAACATCATTACAAAAATATTCAGTACGAAAACATCATTACGAAAATTCTTAGTACGAAAATTTCATTACGAAAATATTCAGTACGAAAACATCATTACGAAATTTCTCAGTTCAAAAAATTCCTTATGAAAATTCTTAGTACGATAACGTCATTACAAAAATTCTGAGTATGAAAAATTCATTACGAAAATTCTCAGTACGAAAATTTCATTATGAAAACTCTCGGTACAAAAACATCATTACAAAAATTCTCAGTAAGAAAATTTTATTACGAAAATTCTCAGTACAGAAATTTTATTACAAAAATTCTCCTTACGAAAACATCATTACAGAATTTCTTAGTAAGAAAATTTTGAAAGACTGATTACAATTTTTTTTGAAAGACTCATTAAGGAAAATTTTGTAAGATTCATTATGAAAAATTTTTACAGACTCATTTACAAATGTATTACACCTATGAAAATTAATTTATTGTTGTAAGGACAATGGTTCAACAAGAAGTTAATGAAGAAAGATTACCTTTCGGTTATCATTCCAAACTTTTGTAAAATGTATTCAAATTTATCAGAGGGTAATGATTTTGTGAAAATTTCAGCACATTGATATTGCGTTCCGATTAATTAAAGAATGATATCTTCTTTTAGTGTGTCATCCCTAAGAAAGTAATGCCTAATATCTATGTGTTTTGCATGGGAGTGATGTGCAGGGTTTTTACAAAGGGAAATGGAACTTGTGTTATCAAACAAAGTTTGCGTCTTTGTAAAACTCATTCCAAAGCCTGTGAGTGTGTGTTGCATCCACAACAGTTGAGCACAACAACATCCAGCTGCTACATATTCAGCTTCATTTGTGGATAGTGCTACAGAATGTTGCTTCTTGAAAGACCAAGAAACTAATGAATCACCTAATAAACAACAAGTTCTGGAGATACTCTTTCTATCCATCCTACATCCACCAATGTCATCATCTGAAAACCTCTTTAAAACAAAATCATTTCCACAAATATAAAATATTCCTAAATCCATGGTTCCCTTTAAGTAGCGAAAAATTATTTTCACTTCCTTTAAATGATATTCCATAGGATTTGATTGATATCTTTCACATAAGCATACTAAAAACATCATGTTTGGTCGACTACCTTTCATCTAAAGTAGACTTCCTATCATACCTCTAAAAGATGTTTAATCTACGGGTTTCCCACCTTTATCAAGATCAAGTGTGTTTGAGGGGCCAATAAGAGTACTTATACTTTTAGTGTTGTCATACCCATACTTTGTAAGAAGATTTTTAATATTATTATGTTGGGATATTTAGATTCCTTCTGGTTTTTGTGAAATTTTAAAAACAAGGAAAAATGTTAACTCATCCATCATACTCATTTTAAACTCATATTTCATTAGATTCTCAAAGGAATCACTTAAATATTTCTGAGATGACCCAAATATAATTTCATCAACATAAATTTGAATAATAAAAACATTTTTCTTATCATTATTTATAATAAGTGTTGGATCTACATTTCCCTTAAGTTAGTTATATTGAAGAAAAAATCATGTAAGTCTATCATACCAAGCTTGTGGGCTTTTTTAAGTCCATACAAATCTTTGGTAAGTCTAAAAACATGATTAGGATATTTTGTATCTTCAAATACACGAGGTTGTTCATCAAAAAAATCCTCTTGAACATAACCATTAAGGAAAGCACATTTCACATCCATTTGAAAAAGTTTAAAATTGAAGAATGCTGCAAAAGAAAGTAAAATACAAATAGATTCAAGTCTATCTACTAGATCATAGGTTTCATCATAGTCCATTCCTTCTTTTTGATTATTTCCTTTAGAATATAATGTAGCTTTATTAATTACGATGATTCCATTTTCATCACACTTATATTTGAAGATCCATTTTACTCCAATTACAAATGTTTCATTACATCTTTCAACCAACGTCCAGACATTGTTCCTTTCAAATTTATTTAGTTAATATTTCATAGATTTAATATATTCTTCATCACCCAAATCTTCATCCGTTCTTTTTTGTTCTAATTTGGAAAGTAATACTAGATGTTCTACTTCATTTCTTAAGTAACATCTAGTCCGTACATGGTGATTAAAATCAACAATGATACTATCACTGGGATGATTCTTTAGAAATGACTAGTTTGGGTTTTGTAAAACTTTTTCATCAACATAGGGTTGGAAATCTCCTGTGGTAAATGTTTCAGATGTATCTTCTTGAACATTTTCCTTATTAGAAGGACTTTCTATCAATGGTTGATAATCAGTTTTTGAAAACACATTCGAAGACGTAGGTTGATGTTGTTTGAAAATAGAGGGATCAGTTTCAGAAAATTTAACCTGTACTATTTCTTCAACATTACAAGTGTGTTTGTTGAAAACTATATAAGCTATAGTTGTTTTGGAGTAGCCTAAGAAAATTCCTTCATCAGATTTTGGTGCAAATTTTTTAATGTTATATTTATTATTCAGAATGAATACTCTACATCCAGAAACCTTAAAGTAGGAATGTATATGTAACATCCCAAGTAAGTAATGAATAATAGATATTTTTATCTATGTCTATTAATTATTAAGATAGTGTTATAGAGGCTTAAAATGAAAATAAATACAATCTTATGCATGGAATACACTAATATTCTTAAAAGATTGTTTTAGTTCCTTTTGATGGCAAACCATTTTTGAATCTATATTCTGACAATTTAATAGACTATGTTTGTCAAAATAAACTTATTCTTTATTATTGGGACATCAAAATTTACCTTGTGTGAATTTTTGGTATTTTTCTGACAATGTTCATTTTTTTTAATGAATAGTGAAAAATACTGCATTTTACATCAAAACTGATTTTTAATCTAATTTATTTATATGATTAGATTATGTTTTGAATTTGTTTTGATGTGAAATTAGAATATATTTTTACCATTTTATCCAATGGTGGTCATTGGAATCAATTTCACTTTGAAATTAGACTTAAACTGGTGTCAATCTTTTGATACTTATTGTTTTGTAAAAATACGCTATTTTCTCTGGCAGCGGGAATTAATTATTAAATTAATTAATGTGACTTATATGACTTGAATTTTTTAAAATAGACTTCAATTTTGAATTTGGAATATCAAATATAGCTTAGGGTGAATTTTTGGTAATTTTCTGAAAATCTTAAATTTTTGATGAATAGTGAAACCACTAAGTGGTAATCAAGCAAACTGATTTTTCAGTTAAATAAAAGTTTACCACTAATGTGTATTGAATTTTGAAAATCCGACATACATGGTTGTCATTAAGAAGTAAAATGTGGTTCAGTGAGATTAAAATATTTTTTTGGTGAATAGTAACTTATTAAGTTTTTAATCGCGATTCGTGGTAATTAGTGTAGTTTAAGGTATAAATAATGCTTTAATAATATGAAATGTCCTAGACACATGTCACAACCTTATTGGTTGTGTAATGGACGACCAAGACAAGCCATGGGTCAACTTGGGGACCCCATGGAGACATTTTGGTTGGGAAATGACATAAATAACTTTTTATTTAATATAAAAGTAAAAAATGACACAAACATAATATGTTTCACAAAAACAATTTTTACATGGGGTTATAAAGATCAGATATTTGATTATAAATAGTCATTTTAAAGCTAAAAAGATTTCCTACATCATAGTATTTTTTTATGATTTTTATACATTAAATAAATTAAATTATTTATGACATAATAATGATGCAGCGATGACATCATTATTTGACGGTTTAAATAAAATGGAAAGACAATGTAAAATCTATGAACTAAACATGGCCAAAACCAATTGGATGAGTGGATTTCTAACTCTTATCACCTTATCCACGAATTATATCAATGTGGGACCTTTTAAAACCGAAACACATTTTCAAATAAAGTAATACTTCATTACTTTCCAAAAGTGCCCCTCCTCTCCTCTTATAAAAGGCCCCCACCTCTACCTCATTTCACACACTCCTCAAGCCTTTGGCTCGGCCAACCCCTGCCCATTTACTCTCTCCACATCCCTCTCCTCATCATAGAAGATTCACTTTGGGCATAATCCTTTCAAAGGAAGCCTTTAGGCTCAAATCAAAAGGAGTTACACTTTTAAAGGTAATTCATTCTCTCATGTTCATTTGTTTTATTTTGCTTCTCCAACCCCCTAAACTCTTTTTATTTACTTATTTTGTAACAACACCAGTATCTTCAATATACAAGGATGTTTTTATAATATTTATTTGAGATACACTCTCACACAACTACATCAAATTGTTAAAGAACATACAGTTTCCGTGGATGGCGAAATTCTGCCTCCCGAAACGATGATTGTTCAACACTCATTTAACACCTTCAAAGGTGGCCATTATGATGTCACTATTTTTATATATGTTATATAATATGTTTATGTTTTCCTTAAGCTTCTGTTTTTTTCATTTTAGGCATACCTTTATGGTTTCCATTATGGGTAAACACGGTATCTTCATTTTAGGAAGTGCGGACTACCGTCCCCTCAAAGTGATTTGATTCGTTAAATACCATATGTGGGACATATAAAGGATGGAACTATGATATTATATATGATAATATACTGGAATTATAATATACCTTTATATCATTATGATTCCGTTCTATAAAATACGAAATAGAAATGAAAGTAGCATTCATGCGTACGTACGGATTACCGTCTCCATGAACGGTGCATTTCATTTCTTACCTCTAAATGATTCTGTAATATTATGAATTCATATATGTACTGGATATATATGACATATATGATATCTACATCATGAATAACATTCTGGATATAATGAACCTTTGACCAAATTAACAACATGTAATGTAAGAAGTCTATTTTTGACTTAAGAACCAAATACCGACAAAATGAACATTATTAACTTAACTGATTACATGATGTTCATAACATGGTATAAAAGGAATAATGAACATGAAAAAGATTCATAAGAAAGTAGATATTAACTCAAGTTTATTATTCAAGTGATTAAAGAACGGTCGCGTCAAGTCGGATACGAGGTATGGGACTTCGTCTCAATATCCTTTCGTTGAGGCATATTTTATTTTATACACAACTTTCTTTTATATGGTGTATAAACCCCTTTGACTTTTATGTTTATTCAAAATGAATCTTTTTTATACAAAGCATTTACTAAACGACAAAAGGGAATTTTTTGTCGTACGTATGCGGCAACAACGACTTCTCCGCCGTCGTGACCGTTATTTAAGTTTCGGCTTCCTCTACAAGCCATACCTTGTTTTTAAAAGAAAAATAAATACCATGTTTTATTTTTCTTTTATTTTGGTATTGGAAATTGTTTTCACAATGTTTTTTTGTGTTGTATTGATATCTTGTGATTGAAATGTGGAAATATTATGTTTCCTTTATGCATGTTTTATGTGATACGATTATGTTATGGTTCTTGGGCATTATTATGAAGACGGGTGGTTCCGTGATAAACTAAGGGCAGGTGAGCCCGATATAGCTCTCCAATGCATTGGGTAACACTAAGGAGTGAAACGTTAAGGTTTCTCCGAAGAGATTTTAGGGAATATACTGTGATGGGTATTCCAAACATAACCAAGAGGGTTACTCCCTACGTAAGAATGTTATGAATGCCTCAAGTTACCTTTATGTCTTATGATTTCTATGATTTATTCATGATTTTATGAGGACTGTTAAAGTGCCTATGTTTTATGGGTAAAGTATGATTTCATTCTTATGTATATATGAACTCATGTTTCCTTTCCATGTTTTTTTTATATAAACCATACTGAGTTTTTATGCTCATCCCAAGTTTTTGAAATGTTTTTCACAGGTCAAGGGAAAGATACATGATAAGATGATAGAGTCAAGGATGTGTCAAGAAATAATCCATGTTTTATTTTAAATGTGTTTCCATTGATGGGAATGAAGAATACTATCTTTATGTAACCACTTTGTTTATATGTGGAATGTAATGCATGTTTTATGATCTAATTCTCTAAAACTCTAAACCCGAAAAGATCCTCAATGTGTAATCTTTTAATAACTCAAGATTAAGTAAGGTTTAAGGCTGGGGCCTTATAGTTGGTATCAAAGGTCGGTTTAGATAACTTTAGGAGTTAGAATTCTATTAAATGATTATCCAAAAATATTTTTTTTCGAAATGATATTGCATTTAAAGATTACCATGTTACTTAATCTAAGACATGTTTTTTCATAATGTTTTTCCACAGAGGAAACAGGGAAGCAGTGCTCGGAAGGCATACAGAAGGAAATAACCTTCCGAATCAGTATCCAGAAATGGTCGGAATTGGAACTGAACATTTTGTTGCAGTAATGGCGCAGTTGACTCAAGCGATAAATGGCGGTGGTATCCATGCACGAGATCAGCCAGATCAACCGCAGAGGAACATGTCAGTGGTGGAACATTTCATGAGGCAACATCCACCATCATTCAGAGGATCATCTGACCCTGTGCTAGCTGAAGGGTGGATTAAAGCACTAGAGAATATTTTTGATGTCATGGGGTGTTCAGACAATCAAAAGGTTAGTCTTGATATTTACCGTTTGGAGGGTGAAGCAGATCAGTGGTGGTCTATGGTTAAAAATATCAGGGACGCTGATGAGATTGATGCTCTTGACTGGGATGAATTCAAAGGTATGTTTCATGAGAAGTATTTTCCTAAGGCTGTTCGACTTAGGATGGAAAAGCAATTCTTGGAATTGAGGAAAGAGGAAGACTCAGTGGCTACCTATGAAGAAAGGTTCACTCGATTGACAAGGTATGCTCCAAATTTTATCCGGGACCTTGATAGTAAAATCAATCATTTTTACTCAGGATTAAAGCCAAAATATCGAAGGGCATTAGCTTCTCGTGAGTTTAAAAGTTATGAAAAGCTTGTTCGATGTGGTGAGAAGGTGGAAATGGAGTTTGCCGATGACCAAGTGTTCTATAACAACCAGTAGAAGAAGAGACCGATGTGGCAGGAGAAAGGTAAGAATTCTTCAAAAAAGTCTGATGGTATGAGAACTAAGTTTCCAGTTTGTGATAAATGTGGCAAAAGGCATGCTGGGGAATGTCTTCTGAATTCTGGGAAGTGCTACCGATGTGGTAAGATGGGACATAAGTCTCGTGATTGCACTGAAAAGGATCAAGGTGAAGGTAAGAACAAATTTGATTTACAGTTAGTGAAATGTTATAAGTGCAATGAGATGGGTCACTATGCAAACGAGTGTCCGACAAGGAGCTTGAGTGATGGGAAGCAGTTAGACTACAAGCAGAAAGGGGTGGTGAAATCCTTTGCAACTACTTCAGCAGATGTCGGGCCATCAAATGAAGTTGTATCAGGTACTTTGTTTGTTTTTTCAGATTATGCCAGTGTGTTTTTTGATTCGGGGTCTACACATTCTTTCATCTCTGAAACCTTTTCTAGTAAAATGGGAATACCATCTCAAGGAATGAATCCTGAACTTTTGGTAAAAAACACCTGGGGGAATGTTGAGGAAAAAAGAATTTATAAGAATCTTCCTATCCTTATCTGTGGAAAGAACCTACTTGAAAACCTTATTGTTCTACCTCTAGTAGAGTATGATGTTATCCTGGGTATGGATTGGGTCTCTATTTACCATGCTAAGATTGACTGTAGAGCTAAAGAAGTTTATTTTCAGAAAGACTTTCAGTTTGTTTACATGAATGAACCCTTACTTTTGATAACATATCAAGAGGCCGAGAAACTTGTAAAAGATGGAAATGAATGTTACCTTGCACACGTCGTTGAAAATAAAGGAACTGTTCAGATTAATGATGTGCCAGTGGTAAATGAGTATCCTGATGTTTTTCCTGATGAGTTGCCTGGAATAATACCAGATCGGGAAGTTGAGTTTACTGTTGACTTAGTTCCTGATGCTAAGCCAATTTCAAAACCCCCTTATCGAATGGCACAAATTGAACTTTTAGAGTTGAAGGAGAAATTGCAAGATTTATTAGAGAAAGGTTTCATTAGACCTAGCACATCACCATGGGGTGCTCCTGTTTTATTTGTTAAAAAGAAAGATGGTTCTATGAGATTTTTCATTGATTATAGAGCCTTGAATAATATAACTGTTAAGAACAAATATCCTTTGCCTCATATCGATGATTTGTTTGATCCGCTCCAGGGAGCTCCATTTTTTCAAAGATTGACTTGAGATCGGGGTACCATCAGCTGAAGGTAAAGGAGGCAGATATTCCGAAGACCGCATTCTGTACGAGATATGGCCATTATGAATTTGTAGTAATGCCTTTTGGGCTAACCAATGCACCTGCTGTATTCATGGACTTAATGAATAGAATTTTCCATGAGTTCTTGGATAAGTTTGTGGTGGTTTTCATTGATGATATTTTGGTGTTTTCTAAAAGTAAAGAGGAGCATGAAAAACATTTAAGGGTTATCTTGCAAACCTTAAAAGAAAAGAAATTGTATGGGAAATTCAGCAAGTGTGAGTTTTGGTTGCAACAAATTTCTTTCCTTGGTCACATTGTTTCTAAAGATGGAATAACTGTTGAACCTGCAAAAACAAAAGTTGTGGAAGAATGGCCAAGACCCACAAATGTAACCGAGATTTGTAGCTTCCTTGGTTTGGAGGGCTATTACCGAAGGTTTGTTAGAAATTTTTCATGGTTATCTAGTCCAATGACTAAGCTAACTCGGAAGGGTGTTAAGTTTATCTGGACAAAAGAATGTGATGATTGTTTTCAAGAATTGAAAAGAAGATTGGTGAATGCTCCAGTTTTGGCACTACCTTCCAGGAATGGTGAGTTTGCTATATACAGTGATGCTTCATTGAAAGGACTTGGTTGCGTCCTAATGCAGAATGATCAGGTAATTGCTGATGCTTTACGACAGTTGAAAACTCATGAGGTAAATTACACTACACATGATTTGGAACTAGCTGCTGTTGTTTTTGCTTTAAAAAATTGGAGGCATCATTTGTATGGAGTAAAGTGTGAAATATATACCGATCATAAATGTTTAATGTATATATTCACTCAGAAAGAGTTAAACATGAGACAAAGGAGATGGCTGGAATTAATCAAGGATTATGATTGTATAATTCATTACCATCCGGGAAAAGCAAATAAAGTGGCTGATGCTTTGAGTCGAAAAAGTAATGATTCATTAACAATGTTGCGTTTAGAACGTGATCCTTTGGTTAAGGATTTGATGAACTTTGGCATAGAAGTTGTTGGTGCAGGAAGTCCTTCTGTTTTGTTTCAGGTATCAGTGAGATCATCTCTATCAGATAGAATCAAGCAAGCACAGAAGCAAGATAGTGAGTTGCAGAAAAAGGTAGAGCTGGTTCAGAAAGGTAAGTTGCCTGAATTCAACATTGATAATGATTTTGTTTTGAGATTTGGGAAGAGATTGTGTGTTCCTTGTGATTCACAATTGAAGAGAGAGTTGTTATGTGAAGCTCATAGTTCTCCGTTTTCAGTTCATCTGGGCAGTACTAAGATGTATAGAGATCTGCGGGAGTATTACTGGTGGGATGGAATGAAAAGAGATATTGATGATTTTACTGTGAAGTGTTTGACTTGTCAGCAGGTTAAAGCAAAGCGGCAGTTACCGAAAGGGATGCTTCATCCTTTACCAGTTCCAGAGTGGAAATGGGAGAATATATCCATGGACTTTGTTGTTGGATTACCGAAGACATCTCGAGGTAATAATGCAATCTGGGTTATTGTTGATCGCTTGACCAAATCTGCTCATTTCCTTTATATACGAGATACTTTCTCTCTTGATCAACTTTCCCGTTTGTATCTTAAAGAGATAGTCAGGTTACATGGAGTTCCTCTCTCCATTGTATCAGATCGTGATCCCATGTTTACTTCTAACTTTTGGAAAGGCCTTCAGAAGTCGTTGGGTACTGAATTAAATTTTAGTACAGCTTTTCATCCTCAATCAGATGGGCAGTCAGAACGAACAATTCAGACATTGGAGGATATGCTACGAGCTTGTTCTATGGATTATCAGGGAAGTTGGGACCAACATCTTTCTTTGGTTGAGTTTTTATATAATAACAGTTTTCATTCCAGTATACAAATGGCACCATTTCAGGCATTATATGGGAAGCGGTGTCGAACTCCATCATTCTGGGATGAAGTGGGTGAAAGAAAGTTGATGGGACCAGAATTGGTAGAAGAGATGGAAGAAAAAGTTCAGCTGATTCAGAAACACATGAGAACAGCTCAGAGCAGGCAGAAGAGTTATGCGGATAACCGGAGGAAGGATCTATCTTTCGAGGTAGGTGATCATGTTTTTCTCAAGGTTTCTCCTTGGAAATGTGTGATGATATTTGGTAAGAAAGGAAAGCTGAGTCCAAGGTTTATTGGACCATACGAAATTCTGGAGAGAGTTGGATCAGTTGCATACTGAGTGGCTTTACCTCAGAGTTTATCTCAGGTACACAATGTTTTTCACGTTTCGATGTTGAGAAAGTATATGCCAGATCCATCTCATGTTTTGAGTCCAGAGGTAGTTCAGCTGGAAGAGATCCTATCTTATGAGAAACAACCGGTCCAGATTCTTGACCACAGGGAGCAAGTGTTACGGAATAAGGTGATTAAGCAGGTAAAGGTTTTGTGGAAAAACCACATGATTGAAGAGGCAACATGGGAATCTGAAAATGCAATGAGGGACATGTACCCCCATTTATTCGATAAGTAAATAAATTGCGGGGACGCAATTTTCTAAAGGGGGGAAGGATGTAACATCCCAAGTAATTAATGAATAATAGATATTTTTATCTATGTCTAGTAATGATTCAGATAGTGTTATAGAGGCTTAAAATGAAAATAAATACAATCTTATGAATGGAATACACTAATATTCTTAAAAGATTGTTTTAGTGCCTTTTGATGGAAAACCATTTTTGAATCTATATTCTGACAATTTTATAGACTATGTTTGTCAAAATAAACTTATTATTTATGATTGGGACATCAAAATTTACCTTGTGTGAATTTTTGGTATTTTTCTGACAATGTTCATTTTTTTAATGAATAGTAAAAAATACTGCATTTTACATCAAAACTGCTTTTTAATCTACATTATTTATATGATTAAATTATGTTTTGAATTTGTTTTTAAGTGAAATTAGAATATATTTTTACCATTTTATCCAATGGTGGTCATTGGAATCAATTTTACTTTGAAATTAGACTTAAACTGGTATCAATCTTTTGATACTTATTGTTTTGTAAAAACACGCTATTTTCTCTGGCCGCGGGAATTAATTATTAAATTAATTAATGTGACTTATATGATTTGAATTTTTTAAAATAGACTTCATTTTTGAATTCGGAATATCAAATATAGCTTAGGGTGGATTTTTGGTAATTTTCTGAAAATCTTCAATTTTTGATGAATAGTGAAACCACTAAGTGGTAATCAAGCAAACTGATTTTTCAGTTAAATAAAAGTTTACCACTAATGTGTATTGAATTTTGAAAATCCGACATACATGGTTGTCATTAAGAAGTAAAATGTTGTTCAATGAGATTAAAATATTTTTTTGGTGAATAGTAACTTATTAAGTTTTTAATCGCGATTCGTGGTAATTAGTGTAGTTTAAGGTATAAATAATGCTTTAATAATATGAAATGACCTAGACACATGTCACAACTTTATTGGTTGTGTAATGGCCGACCAAGACAAGCAATGGGTCAACTTGGGGACACCATGGAGACATTTTGGTTGGGAAATGACATAAATAACTTTTTATTTAATGTAAAAGTAAAAAATTACACAAACATAATATGTTTCACAAAAACAATTTTTACATGGGGTTATAAAGATCAGATATTTGATTATAAATAGTCATTGGAAATTTAAAAAGATTTCCCACATCATAGTATTTTTTTATGATTTTTAGACATTAAATAAATTAAATTATTTATGACATAATAATGATGCAGCGATGACATCATTATTTGACGGTTTAAATAAAATGGAAAGACAATGTAAAATCTATGAACTACACATGGACAAAACCATTTGTATGAGTGGATTTCGAACCCTTATCACCTTATCCATGAATTATATCAATGTGGGACCTTTTAAAACCGAAACACATTTTCAAATAAAGTAATATTTCTTTACTTTCCAAAAGTTCCCCTCCTCTCCTCTTATAAAAGGCCCCCACCTATACCTCATTTCGCATGCTCCTCAAGCCTTTGGCTGGGCCAACCCCTTCCCATTTACTCTCTCCACATCCCTCTCCTCATCCTAGAGGATTCCCTTTGGGCAGAATCCTTTCAAAGGAAGCCTTTAGGCTCAAATCAAAAGGAGTTACACTTTTAAAGGTAATTCATTCTCTCATGTTCATTTGTTTTATTTTGCTTCTCCAACCCCCTAAACTCTTTTTATTTACTTATTTTGTAACAACACCAGTATCTTCAATATACAAGGATGTTGTTATAATATTTATTTGAGATACACTCTCACACAACTACATCAAATGGTTAAAGAACATACGGTTTCCGTGGATGGCGAAATTCTGCCTCCGGAAACGATGATTGTTCAACACTCATTTAACACCTTCAAAGGTGGCCATTATGATGTCACTATTTTTATATATGATATATAATATTTTTATGTTTTCCTTAAGATTCTGTTTTTCTCATTTTGGGCATACCTTTATGGTTTCCATTATGGGTAAACACGATATCTTCATTTTAGGAAGTGCGGACTACCGCCCCCTCAAAGTGATTTGATTCGTTAAATACCATATGTGGGACATATAAAGGATGGAACTATGATATTATATATGATATTATACTGGAATTATAATATACTTTTATATAATTATGATTCCTTTCTATAAAATACGAAATAGAAATGAAAGTAGCGTTCATGCGTACGTACGGATTACCGTCTCCATGAACGGTGCATTTCATTTCTTACCTCTAAATGATTATGTAATATTATAAATGCATGTATGTACTGGATATATATGACATATATGATATCTACATCATGAATACCATTCTGGATATAATGAACCTTTGACCAAATTAACAACATGTAATGTAAGAAGTCTATTTTTGACTTAAGAACCAATTGCCGACAAAATGAACATTATTAACTTAACTGATTACATGATGTTCATAACATGGTATAAAAGGAATAATGAACTTGAAAAAGATTCATAAGAAAGTAGATATTAACTCAATTATATTATTCATGAGATTAAATAACGGTCGGGTCAAGTCGGATACGAGGTATGGGACTTCGTCTCAATCTCCTTTCGTTGAGGCATATTTTATTTTATACACAACTTTCTTTAATACGGTGTATAAAACCCTTTGACTTTTACGTTTATTCAAAAGTAATCTTTTTTATACGAAGCGTTTACTAAACGACAAAAGGGAATGTTTTTGTCGTATGTATGCGGCGACAACGACTTCTCCGCCGTCGTGACCGTTATTTATGTTTCGGCTTCCTCTACAAGCCATACCTTGTTTTTTTTAAAAATAAATACCATGTTTTATTTTTCTTTTATTTTGGTATTGGAAATGGTTTTCAAAATTTTTTTTTGTGTTGTATTGATATCTTGTGATTGAAATGTGGAAATGTTATGTTTCCTTTATGCATGTTTTATGTGATACGATTATGTTATGGTTCTTGGGCATTATTATGAAGATGGGTGGTTCCGTGATAAACTAAGGGCGGGTGAGCCCAATATAGCTCTCCAATGCATTGGGTAACGTGAAGGAGTGAAACGTTAAGGTTTCTCCGAATAGATTTTAGGGAATATACTTTGATGGGTATTCCAAACGTAACCAAGAGGGTTACTCCCTACGTAAGAATGTTATGAATGCCTCAAGTTACCTTTATATCTTATGATTTCTATGATTTATTCATGATTTTATGAGGTATGTTAAAGTGCCTATGTTTTATGGGTAATGTATGATTTCATTCTTATGTATTTATGAACTCATGTTTCCTTTCCATGTTTTTTCTATATAATCCATACTGAGTTTTTATGCTCATCCCATGTTTTTGAAATGTTTTTCACAGGTCAAGGGAAAGGTACATGATAAGATGATAGAGTCAAGGATGTGTCAAGAAATAATCCATGTTTTATTTTAAATGCGTTTCCATTGATGGGAATGAAGAATACTATCTTTATGTAACCACTTTGTTTATATGTGGAATGTAATGCAAGTTTTATGATCTAATTTTCTAAAACTCTAAACCCGAAAAGATCCTCAATGTGTAATCTTGTAATAACTCAAGATTAAGTAAGGTTTAAGGCTGGGGCCTTATAGTCTAGGTTTTCTACCATTCCATATCTCATAAAGAATTTTATTAAGAAAATTTATAATCAAAACTCGATTTTTTGTATAATAAGCAGTACATATTGCTTCATCCGATAAATGTTTGGCCATAGAATACTCAATCAATATGGTTCTAGTTATCTCTTGTTGAATTATATTTCTTCTTTCAACAACACCATTTCGTTGATGTGTTCTGGGTGATGAGAAGTTTTGAGTAATACCTTTTCTACTACAAAAAGTTTCAAAAACAGAATTTTGAAATTCCCCTCCATGATCACTACGAATATTTATCAATGGAAGGTTTTTCTCATTTTTGACTTCGGATCTAAAACATTTGAAATATGAAAAATATTAAGACTTTTTTGCTAGAAAATAGACCCATGTAAATCTAGTGTAATCATCAACCAAAAGAAATATATAGTACTTTACACCAATGATTTTAGTTTGTGTTGGACCAAATAATCCATGTGCGCCAACTGTAGTGCATTAGTAGTTGAGACATCACCAATTGATTTAAAACATGATTTATGTTTCTTGCCATATTGACAAGGGTGACAAACTTCTGAAGAATCAAATCTATGCTCCGGTAGATCCTTAACTAATCTTTTCATAAAACGTTTTCATACGTTCCTATGCTTACAATGTTCTAACCTTCTATGCCACAACCAAGAATGATCTTCAATTGCACTAAGGCAAGGTAAGTCTTGGCTTCTAATTTCTACTTTTTTTAGTGTGTAAACATTCCCTTGCCTATGGGAAAAAATAATAAACTCTTCATTGGAATTGTGTACTAAGCACTTATCATTCCTAAAATTCACAAGGTATCCTTCATCAAATAATTAACTTATGCTGATGAGGTTGTTCTTAAGACCTTTAAAAAACAATACATTTGTAATCAAGGTTTTTCCAAGATGTACAATGTTACCTATACAAATAATTTCTCCCTGAGAATTATCACCGAAAGTTAGTTTTCCTCCTTTCGTCTTGATAATATTTTCAAAATAGCTTTTTTTACCAGTCATATGCCGAGAAAATCCATTATCCATGTACCATGTATTGTTTTTGGTACATTCCCTAATATCCTAAAAATAAGTAAAAGTTAGGTTTTCGGAATCCCAACTTGCTTGGATCCAGAAATTTCTAAAAGTAAAATATTGGGTACCCACATCTTTATAGAAAAGTAATCCTTATGAAATCATAAAGATTGGGTTTTGTTTAATGAAAAAATCTTTGCCCAGTGACCACCACACCGACACTTTGTGAAAAATGAGGAACCTTGAGGAACAATGTAGTTGTTACATAAAATTGGTTTAGAACATGTGTAACCAAAACCAAAAGTATTCTTTTGAGATAGAATTTGTGAATACATTTTATCAAAATTTTCCTTACCATGGGTAACTTTTGACAAACACTTCCTCAAAGAAAATATTTCGGATTTGATTTTGATAACTATGTTCTTATCTTCACAAACATCTGATTTTGAGCTAGAGATAGGCTCAAAAACATAATTCTTAGAAATTAAATTTTCAAGATCATTTGAAAGTTTGTACTTATTAGAATTTACTTCCTATTTTTTTTTGAAAACCTTTCGAAATCAGCATTTTTCTTATTATGATCTTTAGAAAGATCTATTATTTTCCTAGTAAGAATAGTATTCCTATTGTTTTCCTTATCAAGATTTTTCATGAGTTTTGAGTTCTCAATCTCAAGAAGATCAGGAAACAAAAAAACTTATTCATAGGTAGGTAAAGTATTTTTTTCATCAGAATAGGATTCTTCATCAGAAGATTTATAATATTTACTATCATTAGAATTTAATGAAATTTTGGTCAAGGATTCAGAATTATGAACCTTAGCCATAATGAAATGATTATTAATAGGCAGCCTGGATATAAGACATATAGTCTTCTGTCCAGAAGATTTATAATCAGAAGATTCCTCTGAAGAGTCACCACCACTGGCACCCAGTGTGTCAGTAGCTTTCAGAACATTCTTAGCATTGGAGTTGTAGTACTTCTTTATATTCCTTTCAGAATGCATTTATTTTCATTATTTTCTTTTGAGCATAGGGCAGTCAAGTCTTATGTGTCTAGCTCTCTTGCATTCATAGCATGTGACCTCTGAATATTTCTCATCTTTCCATTCCTTTTTCTTATTCTTGGACTGAAAATTTCTCTGTCCAACTATCTTGTTCATCCTTCGAGCCT
Organism: Viscum album; assembly: GCA_963277665.1. Classification (NCBI taxonomy): domain Eukaryota; kingdom Viridiplantae; phylum Streptophyta; class Magnoliopsida; order Santalales; family Viscaceae; genus Viscum; species Viscum album. The sequence goes on along the minus strand of OY728148.1, from coordinate 487,901,472 downwards.
GTTTAGCCAACTCATTTTCTAAGACTTTACTCTCACTAGATTCGGATTGGATAATAAATTTCTTAGATTTGGATCTAGTAACTCTTTCAGGAGTCTTGTATTTCATGTTATTTGAAGTTGTAGTAAAATCAACACTACCATTCCCATAATTCTTCTTTATGTTGTCAGCATCTCTCTACATTCTAGTTTCATGTTGAAAAGATTCCCAAATAGTTCATCAATAGAAATTTGAGTAACCTTTCCATTTTCATCGATAGCAATTCTCTTGGATTCCCACTCATTCATCATGATATCTATGATGTTGTCAACAAGGGATTCATCATCTTGAAATTTCTATCCCATTGATTATAATCTACTCACGATAGTCATGAATCTCTATTGCACCTTACAAATTTGTTCTCCATAAGATATTAATCTCTCATCATAGCTCTTCTTGTCTCAATTACTTTAGGTGTACCAAAATAAGTAACTTCATGTTTCTTCCATACACAGTTATCTATTTCACAAGATGAAATTTGGCTATATATGTTTCTAGTCATTGAGCATTGTAAAGTATTTCATACCTTATAGTTTAGTTGGTATTCATGATTTTCTTGATTAGTAAAATCACTAACTTCCTTGTCCAAAAATTTTTATCCTCGAGTAAGAATAAAAAATTTATCTACCACATTATTGATAATGAATGTCTTCATACGATCTGTCCAATATTCATAATCATTACCATAAAAGATTGGTGGTCTGTTAGGATTTAGGTTGTCAATAGATCCAAAATTTATAACTTCCATCCTTAAGAAAATATTTGAAAAACAATCTTGCTAGTAGTATAAGATTGTAAACTAGAGGAAATATTCTAAGGAATAAATATTGTAACTCTGTGATTAAGTGAATCAGAACTATGAGTCCGAATTTGTGAATCTGAAAAATAGATTCCAAAAAATATGAATCTTAAAAATGATTCTGAGAATTCCCTTCTGAATATAATCGTGAAATTAATTCAGATTGAACCAAATCCGTTGATACCAACTGTTATGATGGTATGGGTCTGAGTATTATATAATCTACAATACCAAACTTAGGATCGAAATAAGAATGAGATTCTTCGATACTAGAGGGGGGGTGAAGTGTACCATTTTAAAAATTACCTTAAAATTTTTTTAGGATGGTTATGTTTAACAATGTTAAACAATATAATTCACAAGAACTCTATGAGTACTAAAGACTAGCTAGATTCCAGAATAGTGATTCCGAAAATGGAACTTTAACAAAAGCTACAAAGGCTAAGAATCTACCTTAATGCATATAGAATCTAACTAAATTAGAGTACAAGTATGTATGTATAAGAATGTAATATTTTTCTTAGAAATACAAAATGAAGTGGATAAACAAGTAGTAAAACTACAAGTAACAAACAATAACTCTTTTAACGCCAAGAGAAGGGTATGCAACAACATCTGATAATGGTCCCTTGATTTATACTTTCAAAAAAGACTGTCTTACCCACACCAGGGTAAGCCCTCGATACAAAGATCGTAGTCTATCTTGATATCCCCTCAAACCCTCAACTATTAGGTAGTCAGCACCTATGTCTTCCTCAGCAAAGAAGCCCTCAACTTCAAGGTGTTGGAACCTCTGTCTTCCTATCCCTAGAAGCCCTCTATTGTAATCACCAACAATCAGAGTCGCACGAAGAAAGTCTACACAAGGAAAATTTTGATCAAGATATTCAAACTTTTTTCATGATGTTTTGAGAGTTAATAAGAGCCTCTCTCTCCAGAAATCACTTCCAGAAGTTCTGATCACCAAAATTCTAAAAGTCTCGAACACTTTCAAATGAGCTTCTATTTATAGGCGAAGCTCCAACGGTCGTCTCCCCCCTCCAACAGTATTATTTCTCCTTAAATTTTGGAGGGACTTGTACACGTGTCACTCAACCAACGGTTAGTCAATAACTGAAATAACAAAATCATTTTTTAATTAAATAAGTGTAAGAAAAACCAAAACTGATGTTCATAATGTAAGCAAATAAAGGTTCAGAGTCTAAAAAAATAAAATTTGGAGTCTATAATAAAAAAATATTTGGATTCTGTTTTGTAGGAACTCAGATTCTAAATTCTGTAGAAATCTAGAGTCTGAATTTCTAAGGAGATTCAGAGTCTGGATTCACTAGAATTCAGAATCCGAACTTACAAAGTTCAGAGACGAACTTGTAAAAGCTCATAGTCGAACTAGTAGATGTTCGGAGTCGAACTCATAGAAGTTCAGAGTCTAACTCATAGAAGTTCGAAGTCGAACTCAATAAGTTAAGAGTCAAACTCATAGATGTTCGGAGTCAAACTAATATAGGTTCAGAGTCGAACTAAAAGAAGTTCAGAGTCGAACTCATAGAATTTCAGAGTTGAACTTAATGAGAGTTCGTATCCATAATGTGGAATGTAACTTTATAAGAGTTTGTATCCATAATTCGGAGTAGAACTTTATTAGAGTTCATATCCAGACATCGGATCCTAAAACAGAATACTTCATATCTAAGTATTATATAATTCTATGGTTTTAGGTATGAATCAGATTTTTATAATTATGAAAAATATTGATATGTATAAGGAAATCTAGGTAAGGGTAAATTTCATTATGAAATGAAATTTTCCATAGAGAAGTAAAATATATATTTGCTTAAGTATATGGTGTTTGTGATTTTCAAAACAAGAATAATCGGAAAGTCATAAGGAAAACCTTATTGACTCAACACACCGGTCATAGTACCAGAGCCAACATCATTATCTTGTATCGGTCGGAAATCCCTATAGGGGACATGTGCATTCATGTAGTTTCCATTCCATACAATATGAGTCATTTCTATGTAATGGAATACACCTGATTTAGTTACGAATCATAATGCATAATCTCAATGTAGAAAAATAGAGATCATAAATCAAATTTTTACGCACAGCAAATTTCATAATCATAAAAATTGTATGTTTGAGGAAAAATTTACCTTTAAATACTTCATAATGGCTTGTAACGAAAATTTTAAATATCCTACGAAAATATATTGATAGTTTCATTACCAACAGTGAATCAAGGCTCATTGTTGTGTTCCAAGATAACACAGCTCAAGCCCTAAACACCTTGTCGAAGCTTTCACTCCTAGGTACATATGTACCGTAGACGCCATGACCTGCTCGTATCCAGAAATTGATTTATTTCATGAAATATCCACATATTCTATTCCTTTAAAAAACAAATATTTTATTGTACATTTATCCTCAATGACTATCTTAGGGACTCTTCCCAAATCTATGTCCTCTAAAAATTTCTTCCATGTTTTTTAATAAACATCATCTGATACCAACTCTATGGACCCAACCACAGTTTTCCAATGCTGGTGCCTTATTTGGTTAAATTGACATACAAACAAGGAATGAGCATCCTGATGGACTGAGTATATTAGTATTATTGGAAACAAGATTCCAACATAATTTAAACATTACGACTTGAATAAAAATTTATCATAGAAACTGATTAGACAACATCCATAACTCCTAGGTTATTTCAGCATGTCATTCATAATAAACATCTTCATGTCCTGAGAAAATGATACATAATAAAGGGGTGATATAAAATTATTACTAAGGGTAGTAAATATTGTGTAAGATAACAAAAACATTTGACATTTTGATTAATCGAAAACGCATGCCTCAAAAAATAAACTTGAATATAATATAGCCAAAAAATTAACTGAGTAAATATTTCCATAACATAACATAATCATGGATATTATACTATTAGAATAGCCACATGAACCATTAATACTAATTTCATAATGAGGTAATGCATAATGCGATACAACAGAACAATACCTTCAATACCTCATTACAAGTTCATAACTAATAATTTTGTGAAGGCCCTATGCCAGGACTATAGTTTGTCTCATGAGACCTACTGATGCACCGAGAGGATATAGAGGGCCCCACTCAACACATAATATGTCCAATGAATTCATTATATGAATGGGGATAAATATAAACAACATATTAATGCATATTTAAATTAATAAACGAAATGTATATAACATTCCATGAACATTAAACATAAACACTAACCATTCAGTGTAAATTGGGGAATGGATTTACGATAGCAAATCCACATAAAAATTAATCATAAACCATTAAATTAAATTTTTTAGACGATAAAATAGAATAATTAACCCAATAGTATATAAGAATCAACATGACTGTTGAAATAGATGAAGATACTCTTATGAAATCTTCGAGTAAATATTGAGATAAAAACTATTACATTGAAAATAAGAGTTATTTTGGGAAAATATATATACAAAACCATAAGTGAAGTAAGATATTATTTTAATAATAAAAGTATAGATATTATGAAGATAGTGGTTTCCAAAAAATATTATATAGTTTCCTTGAAAATATGTAAGAATTAGAGAAATGCTCTTGGATCTGGCTTGTATTTCGGGAACAATTTTGAATGATCCATTTAAAATGTGTATCCATCCATAAAGAAAAGAATGATTCGGGTTGGTAAACATATATATGACACACACACATATGTTTTTAGGAGTACATAATAGTACAAAATATTTCCATTGATGTAAAAGATAATAAAAGTAACCTGGATGAAAATGGATGTTCTTGTGGGAATACCCTTTCCTAAAATCCAAATGTCTCTCGATTTTGATCAAAATATCCTAGAATATAAATATTATACTCATTATTAAACTATTTAGAATCATATTAGACATGTATTTAGTTTATCATAATTCTTTTTAATTTATTTTTACCCTTAAAGATATGTTGTTATATTGAATTTTGTTGTTTTGTAGTGTTCATTTTCATTATTTTCATAAACAGTTCACTTGTTCTTAATTAAGGGTGATCATGTGGAATGGATATAATTCTATAGAACTGAATTATAGTATTATTTAGATCATTAATGTGTTTTATTGGTAATTTATATAACTTGGTTTCATGTTATGAGTTTGAATTATTATAATGAACTTTAATGATAACTCTTTTGGTTAATTTGTGGGATTGGATTACAACAAACTCATTTTCCATTATAACTTAACAAAATTTGTACAAAGGGATTAAAAAAATCATATATAATTTATATTAAATATATAATTATCTAGATAATCCATAATAATAATGGTTTCATTACTAAAATCGGGAATGATAATTGAAATCAAAAGCCCATCGTCCTTGAATGTGGTAAATTGACAAATCTCGAATTGTGTTCTTGCTACTAGTATAAAGAATGTAAAAGGAAGATATGATGATACATTATTCCACTATCATGAAAGAATTCCAGTGCATGTAAGGTACTGGATTCATCACAACATTTGTATAAGGAGGGATAATAATAGAAAAAGAAAACAAATTAACTTGAAAGGATAGCCAAAGAATTAAAAAAAAGAGAAATTTTCCTCTTGAACCGAACTTCCTTGGGATCCTCATTATTGGAGAGTTTTAGGTCTTTTGATGAGACCAAGGCTTGATTGAAATGGTATTGGAGGTTGGTATAATATTTGGACATAATTTGGAGAAGGAACATGGCTTGAGATGAGTGAAGAGAAGGGGGAGTGAGAGGCGGTTTTATAGCGGAAAAGAGGAGAGTTTTCATTATTTCTTAGTCATTGGTTTATTTAAATCCATCAAGACTAGAAATAGTGATGATTCCCTGACCATGAATGGTAATAAATTCATGTGATTTCTAAAAAATAGGTCTTACATCACTTGTGATGTCCTGAATAGTGAATTTAACTGATAATTTGTATATACAGTATTTTACTGTATTTCACTATTCATAACAAATTCGAGTTTTTTAGAAAAGAACCAAAAATTCAACATAACTATATTTTGATGAATATAATCATAAAATGAAGTCCATTTTTCAAAAAAAATATTAATATAATTAAATTTTAATTAAATTCATAATTTATTATAAAAACATCAGTTTTAAAACATTTATTTACTTATTCCAAAGCACTGGTATACCTTACATCCACATGAATATTATTTATATACTATCATAGGTAAGGTTACTATTAATTAGGTTATGTCACTATTAATATGGGTATGTTACTATTCATAAGGTTTGGTAAGTATTGAACAAATATTATATTTTTCTTATCGAACTCCACATAACTTACTGATCGCAATCATGTATGTTAGATTTTCGACTTTCAGATCACAGATGTGAAAAACATATGCTTATTGGTCACAGAGCAGTTTGTTGTTAATTATTACATATTAATAAGAAATAAATTTACATTGTACAATATTGGGTCATTACATATATAGGTCCCACCCATCACAAAATAAAATCACACTGGAATTTTCTATACGATAATTAAACATCCACCATATCATGACACATAAATATTGATGGGATTCACAACCATCATATCATACCCTATGAAATGAAATGGGTATCATAAAAATTTCATCATATCATAGCCTTGGGAAAATAGATATGTTTCATAATTATTTAATCAGATCATAATCTATAAAATGAATTGGGATTCATAACTACATAGCTCTTAGAAGAGAAACATGTTTCATAAACATTATACTATCATAAACATAAACCATTACATAATCAATATGAGTGGTATTTTTGGATCATGTCCCCAATAATGTAATAACTATATCAAATGATTCTATATTGGATGGATAGGTATTTTAAAACATCACATAGAACATTTCTTAAGGAAAATAGTCTTTCTATAGAATTCCCTTTTATAAAACCATTTCAAAAACCCTATTTCATAAAGACTGATTTTTAATTTCATCTTAAAAATTTATATGGATGATTTTATTTTCTATTTTTAGTGATTATTTTTTAGAAAATTTTAAATTTTAATACCTTTTTCATTTTAATATCATTGAAGATATATAAAGAAACATTGAATATATTTTGATATAAAAATTCATTGGAAACTTATGAAAGATGCATAACAACATTTTGAAAACAATTTTCCTAGAAAGAACTTAAATTAAGATTGAAAAAATTTTGAAAATAAATTTCCTAGATAACTTATAATGGATTCATGAAAATAACATAACACATTTTGTAAACATTATTTTATTTCGAAAACAATATTCCATTAAAAAAACAATAAAACCACTAAATATCCATGTTATTAGAGAATATTTTCAATAAAAATAATCTTGTAAACTAAAAAGGATGATTCAACGAGATTACCATCATGATGGTAGGTTATTCTGTACATGTCGAACATTCCATTTTCATCTTAAAATGATTATAAAAGTTATTTGATCATAAAATAACCAGAATATTTCATTTAAAACCATATTGTAATAAAATTTAAAAAATGGATTAAAATGAAAATTAAAAATCATTGGTTAATAGTAAATAAGTATTTAAAATTTTTTTAGAAAGCATGGAATTGAAAGAGTAAAGATCATTGACCGAAGGTAGAAATAAATTCACATATTGGGGAAAACATTTTCTTAATTATCTTAAGTACCAAAGATTGGATGAAATGGTTAAAAATATAATGATATTTTGGATAACCATAGGATAATAAATTTAAAAATAGTTCTGGAGATATTTACCATAATATTTCACTAATTAAAGCATATTTATAAAGAATCTCAATAAAAGATGATATGGTAGCAATAAACTATTAAAAATTATTTTACATTGAATTATATTGTTATGAAAATAATAAAATTTCATAAAACATAATTTATATATAAAATAAATATATTTATAATATAAAATTTTAGGGGTTATTATATACAACTCATAGAATATAATAAGTGTATAAGAAGGCATGTGTCTCAACGAAGGTAAATCGAGACAAAATGACATTACCAATTTGGTTACATAAAAATAATAAAACCCGTGTAATATAGATATTAAAATAGATATGTAAATGCCAATAAATTTCTGTATAAGTATCATAAAATTAATTCAAGGGTATTATATACACCACATAAAATAAAAAAGTGGTGAACTAGACACATATCTCATAGATACAAAAATATTATGACAAAACCCTTACCGTACGAATTGAATTTCTTTGTATACATTCAACCCACTTTTATAAAAATTATATGTTTATCATTAATCTTACAAAAATCAATATTATTATATATCATAGAAAATATTATTTTATTAATACTTTGTATTTCCCATTTAATAACTTGTTCATGTTAATGATACATTTCTTGTAATATCAGCATGGTTTTTCATATATGTTTTAACTTGTTTTTCTAGATCCCATTAAATTGATCATTATTTATCGATTTAATGAGTTTAATACGGGATTTAATTTTCATATATAATCTATATATAAATATTCCTAATAATATATAATGGATTGTGTAACATCCCCTACCCATAAGCCACCAAACCGGTGCCCTGAGTTGGGTCACCAATGACCTCATATGCACCTGTCCATATGCCAATGTTTTTTGAATAGTAGTGAGGGTCTAAGGGAACATGTGGGGATATTATACCTTCATTACTAGAGTTATACAAATTGATAACATAATAAATTAATGAAAAAAAAAATAAACCAAAAACATGTATTTCAATTAATTTCACAAACAGGGTACAAAACATACAAAATGATAAATATTCCATGGCATGACAATAGAGAAAAAGTTATGAAATAACCAAATAAAGATAAGAAATATAAATCCAAAAAATTTTCCATCACTCCATGTCTCGATCCTCTTCATCGCACATACCAATCCCAAATCAAATCCCTATCATAAGCCCTTTTCCCTTTTCTTGACCTGAAAACATGAAATCTTCTTGGGTACCCAATAGAGACCCAAGCAGGGTGTGAGTACAACTCAGTACTATACCACCAATGGTGTCCACAAAATATAAAATATAAATATATAGTTACTTCATGTATGAAAAAATATAATATGTAAAAATATATTCCTTAGGCGCCCTTGCCGAAAAAATAATTAGTGGAAAAATTTTCATTATTTGTTGCATTTTCCTCCCTTGTTCCATGGGTTCAGTATTTAAATCATTTACCGAACTAATTAAGTTTGTTAATTCTTTAGAATAAGGAAATAAGACATTTTTTCATATATGACCTAGAATAAACATTTCAGAAACAATTAAAACATACATACATTAGAGCATGAGTACTGGAAGTCTCATCAAATGTATCTGTCAGGGGAATAGGTCCTCAGTCCCATTCCCTTACACATGTATTAAAGGGGTGGGGTTTAAATCAGGAGTCCAACCATACCCATGGGCTTTGATACTCTACTCTTATACCCCAAAATAACAAGGAAATGTATACACAATTATTTATCCATTTACCAAATATAACATATCCCAAACCATACACAATGAGTACACCCAAAATTCACATTTCATAATTATTGAATATATAAATCAACCTAAATCCTTAATGCATTATTATTTTAAAAAATTCCAATACATAATCCATTAAAACATATTCAGCAATTCACATGCATTAACACATTTAAACATTTTAATTACAAACTCAAAATCCATTTCTCAGATTCACTTAATTTAATTTTTCTATTTCACGTTATAACAATTAATCCATTATGTGATTTAAAATGGATATACGAAACTACCATTAGTTATTTTTTGTAACTCAACCACTCATATAATAATAATTATCATTAGATCCATGTGAACTGAAATCAACACAATTCATAATATTAAAATTTTCCATGTATAAGAATATTGGAACACCCTATGGGTTACCCTGAAAGAGTATAATAAATTTAAATACATGCCACAGGGATTGGGAGAGGATCAATTCATTATTTTTCAGAACAGTTTTTCAAATATGACAAAAATAATCAATTGAAAAATTATAGATTAGTAGTAGCACAACCGCACATTGACATATCTTTATTAAGTCTTTTAGATATAACATATATACCACCTAACTCGATTTTGAAGATGAACACATGCTTAACCTCGATCGTAGATCCAGATTCGAACACCTTATGAATCCCAACATAATGTCTACTGGAAAAATAGTATTTTTTGGGATTTTAAAAATAATAACGAAACCACAATACCTAATCGAGAAAAGAGAATCTTAATGTGAGTTAGACATACATGGAGCGTTGATCCACATTCAATTTCACTATAAATGGCCATGTGTTGAAGGAGATCAATACTGGGGAAGAATTGGTCATTTTGGTATGTCATTAGTGATATTAGTAGAATAATGGGGAATAAAACTTGGGTAAAAACAAAAAACCCCAAGGGGGCGATGTAAAAACACATATATAATTGGGCAAATGGTTTGTCGAACTATGCGACAACCATGAGCTAGCCTCTATCCATGAGTGGTCCATGTCACATGGTTACCTAGGGATGCCACGTAATTTAAAAAATTGTTCACCAACTGTGTAGAATGGCTTTGACCAGGCCCCCATTTTTTGGACTTCTTCTATTCACTATGTCTTGAATACAATGCATCATTCCTCCATTGATGTGAGGTTAGGTTACAAAGTTACTCCTAACCTTGTTCCAACAGTGAAACATGATTTGAATATTCTTTTATCATTTTCCTTCATGTCCTGAACCCCCAGAACACCCTCAAACCTCCTTAAACACCTGATATACAATTTATAAAACATAAACAGGGTATTTAAACCCGAATTTAAACATGATCATACCTCCATAAATTCCATGATCTTATAATCTCTTCATTTTATTATGGTTCTCCCTCCATCCACACTATCAAGAATCACTACAATCCTTATAAGTAGAGTTTCCACCACTTCGATCGCATATCAGTCCACCTCTCTCCTACCTCTTTCAGAAAAATTTCAGGCCACCACAAAACATGAACCAAGGGAACTATCTTGCCTTAAAATTATATTTCACTATGATCCACAATACGAACCAGATGCCCCTCAAAGGAAAGATCTACCTCATGCTCCAAATCATCAACATCATTCACACGGTATGGTTGGGGTGATTCTTTCAAAGTTGTTACCCATGAAAACCATTGTTCATACCACTATACTGTAGTAGATGATCCAATTTGTAATCCATTATTCCAATAACCTGCATAATCACAAATGACCCCATATACATGGGAATTTACTTACCATGATTTCTAATATAACTATGACACAACCATGGTGACACCTGAAGTAAAAAATGATCACGCACCATAAACTGAAAAGGTCTACGATGATGATTTACATACGACTTCTACCTGCTCTTAGCAATGCCCATCCATGTATAGATTAACTTAACCTACTATTATGTGTTATGTGAATATGTATTTCCTTATGACTTTTCCATTCCATCTTGTTTTGAAAATCAAAAAAATCTTATACTTTAGAAAATATATATTTTACCTTCATAAGGAAAATTTTATTCTTTAATGAAATTTACCCTAACCTAGATTTTCTTATACATATCAATATTTTTCTTAAGTACAAAAACGGGATTCATACCCAAAATCCTGGAATCATATAATGTCAAAGAATTGGAGCATTTTGTTTTTTTGGTTCTGAATTCTGGATGTGAACAATAATTATGTTCTACTCCGAATTCTGGAAACGAACTTTCATGAGTTCGACCCCGAACTCTTATGAAGTTCGACTCCGAACATTCATGAGTTCGACTCTGAACTCTTATGAAGTTCGACTCTAAAATTTCATGAGTTCAACTCCGAACTCTTATGGTGTTTTAATCCAAACTTTCATGAGTTCGACTCCAAACTCTTATGATGTTCGACTCTAAATTTTCATGAGTTCGACTCCAAAATCTTATAAATTTTGCCTTAGAACTTTCAAGAGTTCGACTCTGAACTCTTATGAAGTTCGACCATGAACTTCTACAAGTTTAGATTCTGAACTCTGGTGAAACCAGACTCTGAATTCCTATAAAACAGAATCAGAACATTTCTTTAACATAGACTCCAAATTCCATTTTGGTTAGACTCCGAACTTTTTATTTACTTACATTCTAAATTCTAATTTTGTTTATGCATACACTTGTTTCATTGTAAAACATTGTTGTTCCTTCATTTACACATGTTTTGTTATAAAACGATGTCATCCATTTTGTTTCTAATTAATCATTGGTTGAGTTACACGTGTAAAGGTCCCTCCAAATTTTAAGGAAAATATGACTATTGGAGAGGGAGTCAACCAAGCCTATAAATAGGAGCTCATTTGAAAGAGCTCAATAACAAGTTGATAAATCTAGAGACCACATGCTATTAAGGTGATTTCTAGAGAGAGAATTTTTTCATGCTTTGTGCATACTGAACCACTCGTTCAGATTGCTTCATGCGACTCCGAATGTTGGTGATTACATTTGAGGGATTATAGGGATAGGAAGACAGAGGTGTCGACTACCTTGATGCTCGAGGGCTTCCTTGCTGAGGAAGAAAAAACTTCCACCTACCTTGAATTTGAGGGCTTGCGAGGATAGCATGACAGAGACACCGATCTTTATATTGAGGGCTTACCCTGGTGTGGGTAAGACAGACTTTATTGAATGTATAAATAAAGGGACCTTTATCCAAGGTTGATGGATACCCTTATCTTTGGGTTAAAAGGCATATATCTTGTTACCTGTAGTTTTACTACTTTTTTTCCACTACATTTTGTATTATAAGGAAATTATAACCTTCTTATATTTCCTTAAACTTTTACTCTGATTAGTTTAGATTCTATATGCTTTATGGTAGAATCTCATATTGTAAACTTTAGTTCCAATTAACCAATTGGTGTTAGAGGTGTTTTGAATTTACTTAGTTTAACATTGTTAAACATAATTTTTTCCTTGTCTAAGGAAATTTTGAAAGTTTACAATTCACCCCCCCCCCCCTCTTGTCTATTGAGCATCTACATAATTATTTAGATCCTACAATTAGTATCAGAGGAGGTATCTGAAATACTTATACTCACATATAAGTTTATCTTGCACAATTTTTCATTATTCATCATCCTTTCATAGAATGACTTTTTCATTCCGAACATTGTCATTCCGAATTATCATTCTGAATTGTTCATTCTGAACTTTGTGGTTACAAACTTTTCCTACTAACAAGTTTGGTTGCCAATGTTTTTCTTATTAAGAATGGAAGGAATCAATGTTGGTTATATTGATAATCTAAACCCTACAATACCACCAATCATTTATGGTAATGACTATGAGTATTGGAGAGATCGAATGAATTCTTTTATTATCAATACTAGAGTGGATAATTTCATTATGCTTATTGGTGATTATTAAATTCTTAGTAAGGAAGTTAGAACTTTCACTAACTAGGATAAGAAATATTATCAACTCAATTATAAGGTACACAATACTTTACTGTGATCAATGACTAGAAATATATATAGCCAAATTTCTTCTTATGAAGTAGATAATTTTATCTGGAAGATGTTAGAGGTTACACACATTGGCACATCTAAAGACATTGAAACTAGGAGAACTATGCTTAGAGCTAAATAACATGGATTCAATTTTCCTTATTTGAACACATTTGTAATGTTCAACAGAGATTTATTACTATAGTCAACAGATTACAGTCTATGGGAGAAAACATGTTAGATGATAAAGCCCTTGTTGATAAGATTATTGATATTATGCCTAATGAGTGGGAATCAAAGAGAAAAACAATTGATGAGAATAGGAAGGTCACTCAACTTTCGTTAGATGAGCTATTTGGAACTCTTATTCAATATGAAACAAGAATGAAGATAGATGATGACAACATCAAAAAGAAGAATGGAAATGGAACTGTTGCTTTTACAACAACATCAAATCATAAAAAATCTAAGACTCCTGCGAGAGTAACTAAGTCCAAGTCTAAGAAGATTATTATGAAATCTGAATCCAGTGATAGTGAAGTCTTAGATAATGAGTTAGGAAATCATGCTCGAAGGATGAACAAGATAGCTAGCCAGAGAAATTTCCAATCAAAGTATAAGAAAAAGGAAAAGAAAAATAGGAAATATGGAGAAGTTACTTGTTATGAATGCAAAAGAGATGTATATATTAGACCGGATTCCCCCTTTCTAAAAAAGAAAGAACGGAAAGAAAGGCATTCTGAAATGAAGAGAAAGAATTATTACAATTCCAAATCTAAGAATGATTTGAATGCAAATAAAACCCGGAGTGCTAGTGGTGGAGATTCTTCAGATGAATCTTTTGATTATGAATCTTCTGGATAGAAGAATCTTGGTCTTATAGCCAGATTCTCTATTAACAATCATTGCTTCAAGTCTAAGGTGCACAATTCTGAATCATTTACCAATGTATCTTTGAATTATAATGAGAGTAAATATCATAATTCTTCAGATGAAGAATCTTCTTCTGATGAAGAAAATTCTTCACCTAGCAATGAATAAGTTTCTAGGTTTTCCAAACTTCTTGAGATTGAGAATTCCAAACTCAATAAAAAACATGATAAGGAAAACTCTAGGAATACTATTCTTACGAAAGAAATATCAGATCATTCTAAAGATCTTAATAGGAAAAATGATGATTTTATAAGTATTTCAAAAAGTCTTGAAGAAGTAAGCTCTGAGAAGAACAAACTTTTTAAAGAATTAGAAAAAGTAATTTCTAGGAAAAGTGTTTTCGAGCCTAGCTCTAGTTCAAAAACTAATGATTTTGAAGATAAAAACATTGTTATAAAACTCAAGTCTGAAATTTTTTCCTTAAATAAGTGTTTATCAAACATTACCCATGGTAATGCAAATTTTGATAAAATTTATTCACAAATACGACCTTTAAGAAACAAATCTGGATTTTGTTATACCCATGCGAAATCAAATTTTAGTAACAACTATTTTGTTCTAGAAAGTGCCCCATTCTGTACCAAGTATCAATCTGGTGGTCACTGGGCAAAGAATGCTTCTTTTAATAAAACCCAATCTCTTGGTTTTCATAAGGACTATTTTTTTATGAAGATGTGGGTGCCTAAAATTCTATTATCTGGAAATCTCGTTTACAAACAAGTCTGGATTCTGAAAGTCTAACTCTTTTCTTGTTTTTAGAAAAATAAAGGAAGTACCAACAAAAATACATGGTAAATGGATAGTGGATGTTCCAGGAACATTACTGGTAACAAAAGCTATTTTGAAATGATTATCAAGACGAAAGGAGGAAAGGTAACTTTCGGAGATAATGATCAGGGAGAAATTGTTGGTATAGGTAATATTTTTCTTCTTGGTAAAACTTTTATTTCAAATGTTTTATTTGTTAAGGGTCTTAAGAACAACCTCATTAGCATAAGTCAGTTATGTTATGAAGGATACCTTGTTAATTTTAGGAATGATAAATGCATATTTCACAATTCAAATGAATAATTTATTCTCTCAGCCAATAGGCAAGAGAATGTTTAAACTTTGAAGTTAGAAGACCTCAAAAGCTCATAACTACCATTCCTTAGTGCAATGGAAGATCATTCTTGGTTATGGAATAGAAGACAAGGTCACTATAACCTTAGAAATGTATGTAAACTTTCTAAGAAGAAACTGGTTAAGGATTTACCGGAGCTTATATTTGATTCTTCTAAAGTCTTTGATCCTTGTCAATATGGAATGGAAAATAAATCTAGTTTTAAATCAATTAGTGAAGTCTCAACAATTGATGCATTACAGTTAGTACACATGGATATTTTTGGACTAACACAAACTGAAAGTATTGGAGGAAAATACTATTTTTTTTTCTAGTTGATGATTACACCATATTTACATGTGTCTATTTTCTAGAAAATAAGTCTGAATCTTTTTGTTATTTCAAAAGTTTTAGAGCCCAAGATAAAAATGAGAAAAATATTCCACTGAAAACTATTCATAGTGATCATGGAGGAGAATTTTAAAATTCTAATTTTGAATCTTTTTATAGTAGAAAAGGTATTACTGGCAACTCTTCAGCACCTAGAACTCCTCAACAAAATAGTGTAGTTGAAAGAAGAAATTGAATTCTTAAAGAGATAACTAGATCCATGTTGAGTGATTATTCTATAGCTAGACATTTCTGGGTTGAAGCTGTTAGTACTGCTTGTTATACAATAAATCGAGTTTTGATTTGACCTTTTCTTAATAAAACTCATTATGAGTTGTGTAATGGTAGAAAACCTAGGCTTTCCTACTTCAAGGTTTTTGGTTTCAAGGTATTTATCATGAATACAAAAAATAATCTTCACAAATTCACAACAAAATCTGATTAAAGAATTTTCTTAGGCCACTCCATGACTTCTAAGTCTTATAGAGTTTTCAATAAAAATACTTGTACTGTTGACGAAACAGTACATGTAAAATTTGATGAATCTGATCTTTTTGTTTTTAAACCATCCAAACCTACATCCTCCGATGTGTTTTAAAAAAATAATTATCATCCTTTGATAGAATATTCATCTAATAAGGAAAATGTTCAAGAAGATACTTCTGAAACATTTACCCCAGAAGACTTTCTACCCTATGGTGATGAACAAATTTTACAAACCCAAACCACGTTTTCCTTAAAAATCATCCTAGTGATAGTATCATTGGTGACATAAATCAACCTGTAAGGAATAGAATTTATTTATGAAGTGAAGTAGATCATCTATCATTTCTCTCCCAATTATAACAAAAAAAGAACTGATGATGCTTTAGGTGATGATGATTGGATCAATGAAATGCAAGATGAACTAAATGAATTTGAAAGGAATAAAGTCTGGACCTTGGTTGAAAGACCTAAGGAAACATCTGTTATTGGAGTAATTTTGGTCTTTAGAAACATGTGTGATGAAAATGGAGTCATTATAAGAAATAAAGCTAGAGTAGTTGCAAAAGGTTATAATCAGCAAGAGGGAATAGACTATGAAGAAACTTATGATCCCGTAGCTAGACTTGATTCCACTAGTAGAAAAATGTTTTTTAACGTCGCCAGTTTGACGTCGGTTTCTTATAAACCGACGTCAATAATTTTTACGGTGATTTTTTGGCGTCGGTTTTTAAAAAAACCGACGCAAAAAACTAAAAAATATATATTTTGGCGTCGGTTTTTATGAAAACCGACGCCATAAATGTTTTAAATAAAATTCTTTGGCGTCGGTTTTTTAACAAACCGACGCTAAAAATTTAAAAAAAAACTACTTTTCGCGTCGGTTTTTTTACAAACCGACGCGAAAAGTTAAAATATATTTTTGGCGTCGGTTTTTATGAAAACCGACGCCAAACATTTTAAAAAAAAAATTATATTGTTTTAGATCATTCTCTAATCTTTGATTTGACTGGTCGTGGAGCAAAAACTGAGTTACGGATTAAAAGTTATGGCCTTTGAAAGTTGAACTTCCTTAAGACTTCTTTTAGAGAAGGTCAACTTCCGACATCCATAACTTTTAATCCGTAACTCCGTTTTTGCTCCACGACCAGTCAAATCAAAGCTTAGAGAATTATCTAAAACAATGTAATATTTGTTTGTCATTTTTGGCGTCGGTTTTCATAAAAACCGACGCCAAAAAAATTATTTTTTGTTTTTGGCGTCGGTTTTTAAAAAAACCGACGCCATAAATGGAAAAAAAATATTTTTCGCGTCCGTTTTTATAAAAACCGACGCCAAAAATTTTTTAAAAAAAATTATATTGTTTTAGATAATTCTCTAATCTTTGATTTGACTGGTCGTGGAGCAAAAACGGAGTTACGGATTAAAAGTTATGGCCTTTGAAAGTTGAACTTCCTTAAGACTTCTTTTAGAGAAGGTCAACTTCCGACATCCATAACTTTTAATCCGTAACTCCGTTTTTGCTCCACGACCAGTCAAATCAAAGCTTAGAGAATTATCTAAAACAATGTAATTTTTGTTTGTCATTTTTGGCATCGGTTTTCATAAAAACCGACGCCAAAAAAATTATTTTTTGTTTTTTGCGTCGGTTTTTAAAAAAACTGACGCCATAAATGAAAAAAAAATATTTTTCGCGTCGGTTTTTATAAAAACCGACGCCAAAAATTTTAAAAAAAAAAATATATTGTTTTAGATAATTCTCTAATCTTTGATTTGACTGGTCGTGGAGCAAAAACGGAGTTACGGATTAAAAGTTATGGCCTTTGAAAGTTGAACTTCCTTAAGACTTCTTTTAGAGAAGGCCAACTTCCGACATCCATAACTTTTAATCCGTAACTCCGTTTTTGCTCCACGACCAGTCAAATCAAAGCTTAGAGAATTATCTAAAACAATGTAATTTTTGTTTGTCATTTTTGGCGTCGGTTTTCATAAAAACCGACGCCAAAAATATAATTTAACTTTTCACGTCGGTTTTTTTAAAAACCGACGCCAAAAAAATAATTTAACTTTTCACGTCAGTTTTTTAAAAAACTGACGCCAAAGATTTTTTTTTAAAACTTTTATGGGGTGGGTTTTCATAAACACCGACGCCAAATTTTTTTTTCATTTTTTTCGTCGGTTTTTTTATGAACCGACGCCAAAAAAGATATTGATTGACATTTTTTGCATCGATTTTCTAAAAAACCGACGCCAAAAGACCAATGTAAATACTATTTTGCGTCGGTTTCAAACAAAACCGACGCCAAAGAGTAACGCGGGATCAAAATTTCAATTTTTTTCACAACGCGCGTTTAACTTTTTAAAATCCCGCCAACATTTTCGTAAAACACAATTGAAAATATTTTCGTTTACTATATATATATCCAGTTTCTCCTTCTTTCATCATTTTCAACATCTTCGATTCAATCACGATTTCAATGCGACTTCAATCATTAATTGGTACATATTCTATTCATTCGTTTTCTTTATTATTATTATCCTTCATTTCTAAACAACTCGATTGGATTTCTTATAATGATGATTCATTCTCATTTCTAAATACAAGTTATATGATAATAAAAAACATATCATTTCGATGGAAGCCCCTAAAACCATTGAAATATGTTTGATGTATTATGATTATTTTATTACATTTGGTGTATATGATTTTAATTTATGTTTATCATGTTTTCTTTGAAACGAGTTGTATCAATCAAAACTTTGATAGGTTCAACTTGTAACGGCGATAACATTTGAACCGTAACTCCGTTTTAGGTCCACAGCCTGTCAAATCGAAGCTTAAGAAATGATCTAAAACCTAGAAAAAAAAATTTTGATTTTTGGCGTTGGTTTTTATAAAAACCGACGCGAAAAATATTTTTTTTTTCATTTATGGCGTCGGTTTTTTTAAATAACCGACGCCAAAACTACTTTTTAAAATTTTTCGCGTCGGTTTTTATGAAAACCGACGCGAAAAATTATATGAATTATTTTTTTTGGGGTCGGTTTTTATAAAAACCGACGCGAAAAATATTTTTTTTTTCATTTATGGCGTCGGTTTTTTTAAATAACTGACGCCAAAACTACTTTTTTAAATTTTTCGCGTCGGTTTTTATGAAAACCGACGCGAAAAATTATATGAATTATTTTTTTTGGCGTCGGTTTTTATAAAAACCGACGCGAAAAATATTTTTTTTTCATTTATGGCGTCGGTTTTTTTAAATAACCGACGCCAAAACTACTTTTTAAAATTTTTCGCGTCGGTTTTTATGAAAACCGACGCGAAAAATTATATGAATTATTTTTTTTGGCATCGGTTTTTTACAAAACCGACGCCAAAAAATGAATGTTATTCATTTTTCACGTCGGTTTACAAAAACCGACGTCAAAATTCATATTTTTAACGTCGGTGACTTCGACGTCGGTTAAAAACCGACGTCCAAAATAAAAAAAAACCGACGTTAAAAACCGTTTTTCTACTAGTGTTCTATCCGTATTTTACTTGCATTTGCAACATTCCTCAATTTTAAACTGTTTAAAATGGATGTGAAATGTGATTTCCTTAATGGTTATTTTCAAGAGGATGTTTTTGTTGAACAAACTCCTAGATTTGAAGACACAAAACATCCTGATCATGTTTTTAGACTTACCAATTCTTTGTATGGCCTTAAACAATCCCCACGAGCCTGGTATGATAGACCAACATGATTTTTTCTTCAAAATAACTATGTTAAGGGAAATGAAGATCCAAACCTTTTTATAATGAAAAATAAGAAAAATGATTGGATTGTTCAAATTTATGTTGATGACATCATATTTGGTTCAACTCAGCAATCTTTAACAAATTTTTTGAAAGCGTAATGAAATCTGAGTTTAAAATGAGTATGATGGGTGAGTTAACATTTTTTCTTGGTTTTCAAATTTCTCAAAGACCATAAGGAACCCATATATCTCAACATAATTATATTAAATATCTTCTTAAAAAATATGGTTATGACAACACTAAGAGTATAAGTACTCCCATCGGTACCTCAAACTCTTTAGATCTTGATAAAGCTGGAAAACCAGTAGATCAAACATCTTTTAGAGGTATGATAGGAAGTTTAATTTACTTAACATCTAGTTGACCAGACTTAATATTTTCAGTATGATTTTGTGAAAGATATCAATCCAATCTTATGGAATCTCACTTAAAGGTGGTAAAATTAATGTTTCGCTACCTAAAGAAAACCATGGATCTAGGATTATTTAATACTTCTGGAAATGATTTTGTTTTAAAAAGGTTTTCGGATGCTGAATTTGGTTGATGTAGAATGGAAAGAAAGAGTACATCCGGAACCTGTCATTTTTTAAAAGATTCGTTAGTTTCTTGGTCATGCAATAAGAAACACTCAGTATCACTTTCCTCTACTGAATCTGAATATGTAGAAGCACTAGTAGAATAATGGTTTTTAACGTCGTTTTTTTTTTATTTTGGACGTCGGGTTTTAACCGATGTCGAAGTCACCGACGTTAAAAATATGAATTTTTGCGTCGGTTTTTGTAAACCGACGCGAAAAATGAATAACATTCGTTTTTTGGCGTCGGTTTTGTAAAAAACCGATGCCAAAAAAAATAATTCATATAATTTTTCGCGTCGGTTTTCATAAAAACCGACGCGAAAAATTTAAAAAATTAGTTTTGGCGTCGGTTATTTAAAAAAACTGACGCCATAAATGAAAAAAAAAATTTCGCATCGGTTTTTATAAAAACCGACGCCAAAAATCAGATTTTTTTTTCTAGGATTTAGATCATTTCCTAAGCTTCGATTTGACAGGCTGTGGACCTAAAACGGGGTTACAGTTCAAAAGTTATCGCCGTTAGAAGTTGAACCTATCAAAGTTTTGATTGATACAACTCGTTTCAAAGAAAACATGATAAATATAAATTAAAATCATATACACCAAATGCAATAAAATAATCATAATACATCAAACATATTTCAATGGTTTTAGGGGCTTCCATCGAAATGATATGTTTTTTATTATCATATAACTTGTATTTAGAAATGAGAATGAATCATCATTATAAGAAAGCCAATCGAGTTGTTTAGAAATGAAGGATAATAATAACAAAGAAAACAAATGAATAGAATATGTACCATGTTCAAATTAATGATTGAAGTCACATTGAAATCGTGATTGAAACGAAGATGTTGAAAATGATGAAAGAAGGAGAAACTGGATATATATATAGTAAACGAAAATATTTTCAATTGCGTTGTATGAAAATGTAGGCGGGATTTTAAAAAGTTAGACGCGCGTTGTGAAAAAAATTGAAATTCTGATCCCGCGTTACTCTTTGGCGTCGGTTTTGTTTGAAACCGACGCAAAATAGTATTTACATTGGACTTTTAGCGTCGGTTTTTTAGAAAACCGATGCAAAAAATGTCAATCAATATCCTTTTTGGCGTCGGTTCATAAAAAAACCGACGCAAAAAATGAAAAAAAAATTTGCCGTCGGTTTTTATGAAAACTGACACCATAAAAGTTTTAAAATAAAATCTTTGGCATCAGTTTTTTAACAAACCAATGCTAAAATTTTAAAAAAAACTACATTTCGCGTCGGTTTTTAAAAAAACCGACGCCAAAAACAAAAAATAATTTTTTTGGCGTCGGTTTTTAAAAAATCCGACGCGAAAAGTGAAATTATATTTTTGGCGTCGGTTTTTATGAAACCCGAAGCCAAAAATTAAAATAAAAAATTACAGTGTTTTAGATAATTCTCTAATCTTTGATTTGACTGGTCGTGGAGCAAAAACGGAGTTACGGATTAAAAGTTATGGATGTCGGAAGTTGACCTTCTCTAAAAGAAGTCTTAAAGAAGTTCAACTTTCAAAGGCCATAACTTTTAATCCGTTACTCCGTTTTTGCTCCAAAACCAGTCAAATCAAAGATTAGAGAATTATCTAAAACAATATAATTGTTTTTTTAACTTTTTTGGTGTCGGTTTTCATAAAAACCGACGCCAAAAATATATTTTAACTTTTCGCGACGGTTTTTAAAAAAACCGACGTGAAAAGTAGTTTTTTTTTAATTTTTAGCGTCGGTTTGTTAAAAAACCGACGCCAAAGAATTTTCTTTAAAACATTTATGGCGTCGGTTTTCATAAAAACCGACGCCAATATAATTTTTTTTAAAATTTTTGGCGTCGGTTTTCATAAAAACCGACGCCAAAAATATATTTTAACTTTTCGCGTCGGTTTTTAGAAAAACCGACGCGAAAAGTAGTTTTAAAAACCGACGCCAATATAATTTTTTTTTTATATTTTTTGGTGTTGGTTTTCATAAAAACCGACGCCAAAAATATATTTTAACTTTTCGTGTCGGTTTTTAGAAAAACCGACGTGAAAAGTAGTTTTTTTTTTAATTTTTAGCGTCGGTTTGTTAAAAAACCGACGCCAAAGAATTTCTTTAAAACATTTATGGCGTCGGTTTTCATAAAAATCGACGCCAAAATATATATTTTTTAGTTTTTTGCGTCGGTTTTTTTAGGAACCGATGCCAAAACAATTTTTTTCCCTTTTTGGCGTCGGTTTTTTTAAAAACCGACTCCAAAAAATCACCGTAAAAATTATTTACGTCGGTTTATAAGAAACCGACGTCAAACTGGCGACGTTAAAAATCATTTTTCTACTAGTGAAGATGGAAGTTGTTGTACTCCAGTATTGTAGATGCAACATACACTCACAGATTATGACTTGAGTTTTACTATGACTCAAATTTTGTGTGATAACAGAAGTGCCATTGCCCTCAGTATGAACCCTTCACATCACTCTCATGAAAAACACATAGATATTAGGCATCACTTTCTTATGGATCACACACTTAAAGGAGATATAATTATTCAGTTTATCGGAACGAAAGATCAACTTGCTGATATTTTCACAAAATCATTACCCTCTGATAGATTTGAATACATTAAACAAAAGTTTGGAATGATAAACGTGAGTTAATTATTCTTCATTAACTTCTTGTTGAACAATTATCCTTATAGTAATAAACTCCTTTTCATAGGGTGAGTACATTTGATTGATAGTGTAATTAAAATTTTCGTAATCTGTTTTTCACACATTTTGTAACTAAAAGTTTTTCATAGTCAGTTTTTCAAACTTTTTAGAACTGGAAATTTACGGAATGGATATTTTTAGAACTGAAATTTTTGTAATGTGAATTTTCGTACTGAGAATTTTCGTACTGAGAAGTTTCATAATAAGAATTTTTGTACTGAGAATTTTCATACTGAGATGTTTCATAATGGAATTTTTATAATTAGAAGTATTGTACTGAGAAGTTTTGTAATAATAATTTTCATACTGATAATTTTTGTACTAAGAATTTTTCGTACTGATACTTTTTTTAATGACATTTTTCTAATGAGAATTTTCGCAATGAGACTTTCGTACTAGGATATTTCATAATGAGTTTTTTTAAGAATAGTACCAATTACGAACAATTTTATAGACAATCAGAAAGGTATGTTTTTCTTACTTAAATTTTTGTAATCATATTTTGCTTGCTAGTATTTTCTTGAGTTTTAAAATTCGGATTCTAGTTTTCCTTAAATCCGAATGTTTTTCATAAAACCACAAAGAATCAGAGTCATGTTTTCCATGCGGGAGTGTTCTCAACCGTTAGATCAGATAAAAAATATTTTCAACCGTTAGATGGATTTTGGGAGACCAAAGGTCACATCCATCGCCTATATAAAGGGGACCACAAGACTCATCCCACATCGGTTTTTCAAAGCTTCCCCGTCTCAAAGCCATGCTGCTCTTATTAAATTGGTTCCAATATTTGCAAAGTCATTCCAAATCCTTCAGGTCTCTCTCTTCTAAATATCTATTGAATCAACATCTCTAGATATGTCAACATCAAATCCAATCTCAATGTGGCTAGTCTTCAGGTAAAGGTTGGTGCATCTGGATTTTTATAAGATTGATTCTATTATAACTATGAATATCTGATTGAATAGTTGGGAACATATATGCTTGTTGAAGTCAGAGAAACAGGATCCGATTTACACCGATTTTCTGATCGAGTTTATGAGTCTGTTTCCTTCCAGATGGAAGATGGCAGAGAGTGGTTGTCATTTAAGTATTATGGGAAGACATACAAGTTATCCTACACCAAGTCCGCGAGCTTGGTTGGTTTATCCTATGATGGGGAAGCTGAGTTTTTCTCACATAAGCTTCTAGATGAGCAAGGAATTCTCAACAAGGTGAAGGCTTTAAAATTTCTTGGACTTAAGGATGCTACGACTAGTAATATTGCTCACCTCACTGCAAAAAATAAGATTCTACAGCTCTGGGTACAAGGTTTTGTCATACCAAGAATAGGTGACAATGATAATTTGAAGAAAAGTTATTTCTATGTCTTAGATTTCTTGGTAAATCTAAGAATGATAAATTTGATGAGGCATGTCTTGATTACGATCATGAACATCAAATAAGGGAACTTGAGAGCTCAAATAATTATGTACCATGCCTTACTATCTAAACTGATAGTTCGGTGCGTAGAATCCTTCAAGGATTCATGAAAATCAAAAGTCCGGAATTGTATGCTTATGCTAGTAAGTGATGATACTTTGAAGAGGGTGAAGATGGGTTATTCTAGGGAATCTGGAGAATTCTACCCTCTTTTTGTGGAAGAGGTTGAGGCACATCAGAAAGGTACACAGTCTCTGGAACCATCCAAAAAGGCAAGGAAGAAGAGAATTCTTAAGGAAGTTGTTGTTGATGATGAAAATCCCAAGTCTAAGGAAACTCAGTCTGCTCCCCCCAACCCGAAGAAAAAAAGCCTATTCTGATGAAGTTGCTGCGAAGTGGAGGGAAGACAAAGAGAAGAAGAAAGAAGGGAATCCATAGTTCAGATTGGACCCTGAAGAGGCTGAGGCCTTAAAAGAGAGAGTTGTAGATGTATTAAGAAATCATGAAAATGAAAAGAAGATGAAAAATAAGTTGTCTGAATATGAACTAGTGCAGTCTCTTTTGAGAGATACTTAAATAGCTTTTGAGCAGATTCTAGTTCCTGAAACCTTCCTTACAGAACCTTCTTTACCAGAAACTCTAGCTAAGAACTATGTCACTCCGGAAAAATCCAAGGGTAAAGAAGTAGTTGACGAATCTAAAAAAGAAGCTGCTGAAAAAGTATAGGAAGAGGTGAAGAAGAATAAGAAGAAGAGGAAAGTGAAGATTTAGATTCCATGATCATGAAAGTATAGGTTTATAAAGATAAGGCAGAATCCGTATTGTCAGTAACTCCAGGAAAGGGATGTGAGGAAGGTAGTAACAATGATGATAAGCAATAGCTGGAAGAATAAAATGTTTTGTATGATGAGTAAGAATCCTTTGAGAGGAATTTTCTTGAGGAAGGACAAGAAAAGGAGAATCCAGATGAAACTAGATTATTCATGTTTCTGAATCTGAGGAAGTATCTCCTAATGAGGAATCAATTCTGAAATCAGATAAAGGGAAGAAAGTGCTCATGGATACACCAATAAAAGATATCATCAGAAAGAAAGAGGATGGTGGATCATCTATAAGGAAGCTAGTCTAGGATGAGGATGAGAAATATCTAAGAAAATTATCTGATTCAGAGTCATTAGCTCTTGGTCACGATTTTTTGGTTGGATCTCTGAAGATGTTGGTGGATAGCATTCCGATTTTTCCAACTATATATTCCAGATCCAGATGCTACAACAAAGTATGAATCATAAATCGGATTCCTTATCCATGGTCATTGATAAGTGTGTGGAGATCAAAGACGAAAAAAATGTTTACTTTTTTGATTATGATGTGCATAGATAGTCATGATGTAAGGTAACAATTTGGCCTAGGAGTTGATGAAGACTTAGTGCAGTTTGAAAATTTTCAGACTGAAGTTCAAAATTCATTTGAAATGGAGGATAAAAAGTTCAACGATCTTCATGAAAAGCTGACCCAAGAGAAAATTTCTCATAATCAATAAGTCAGGGACCTGAATTGGATGCTTAACTCAGTAGCTCATAATTGGAAAAGTGAAAGATATTTCCGGATTGAGTTAAATGAGAAGCTAGAAAACCAAGATGAATTAATAAAGATGCAGAAAGAAGTCATGGACGCTCAGGGAGAATCCTTGAAAGCCCAAAAGAATAGATGAAATACTTGGAGAGGCAAGTTGAGGAAAACCGAAGAGACTTGAAGAAGCTCAAAAAGTTGTTAAAGAAGTTGATCCCAAAGGAATAGGATGAAAAATAAACCCACTCATATCTTTTGTTGTATTTTTCATTCTTTGTAAAATTTTCTAAACTCTAATAAAAATTAGGTTGGTTGTATTATGTTATATACTAATGTTTCTGGTACCATATTTTCTTTTCCATTCCCATCAATTATTTTTGAAAATCACAAAGGGGGAGAAGGAAAAAAGAACTACTCCTAAAGGGGATAAGGAAAAAGAACCACTAAGAAGAGGATAAAGAAAAATTTTAAAATGAAGAAGAAAATTTTCTAAGTAAATACATCTTTAAAGTAAGAGGGAGTTGCTCACAATGAAGCTTTTAATTTTCATGATAATAAAAACTCCACTCTGAAAATTCAGAATACAATCCTTAGAGTTTAAATTCCTAAGGGGGAGTTAGTTGTATTCACTTTTATCCATGAACAAAGGGAGATATGTTTTAAATTTCAAAGTATAATGAAATTTTTCAAAGTCCTTATATTTTTTCCCGTAAGGATGTTTGTGATTTCATAAAAGGGGGAGATTGTTGAGTCAATAAGGCTTTCTGTATGGATTTTCCATTCCTTCTTCTTTTGAAAATCACAAACACCTTATACTTAAGAAAATATATAGTTTACCTTCATAAGGAAAATTTTCTTCTTTAAGGAAATTTACCCTAACCTAGATTTTCTTACACATATAAATATTTTTCTTAAGTACAAAAACCAGATTCATACCCAAAATCCCAGAATCATATAATGTCAAAGAATTGGAGTATTCTATTTTTTAGGATCTGAATTCTGGATGTGAACTATAATGATGTTCCACTCTGAATTCTGTATACGAACATTCATGAGTTTGACTATGAACTCTTATGAAGTTCAACTTCGAACTTTCATGAGTTCGACTCCGAACTCTAATGATGTTCGACTCCTAACATTCATGAGTTCGACTCCAAAATCTTATGAAGTTCGACTCCGAACTTTCATGAGTTCAACTCCAAACTCTTATGAAGTTCAACTCTGAACTTTCATGAGTTTGACTCTGAAATCTTATAAAGTTCGACTCCAATCTTTCAAGAGTTCGACTCCGAACTCTTATGAAGACAGACTCTGATCTTCTACAAGTTCAGATTCTGAACTCTGGTGAAACCAAACTCCAAATTCCTATAAAACAGAATCCGAACATTTCATTAACATAGACTCCAAATTCGATTTTGGTTAGACTCAAAACTATCAATTTACTTACATTATGAATTCAAGTTTTTGTTATTCTTACACTTGTTTCATTGTAAAACGATGTCATGCCTTCAGTTACACATGTTTTGTTATAAAACGATGTCATCCATTCTGTTAATAATTAATCATTGGTTGAGTTACACGGGTACAGGTCCCTCTGAATTTTACGTAAAATATGAACATTGGAGAGGGAGCCGACCAAGACTATAAATAAGAGCTCATTTCAAAGAGTTCAACAACAAGTTGATCAATCTCGAGACCACACGTTGTATAGGTGACTTCTAGAGAGTAAAGCTTTTCATGCTTTGTGTGTACTAAACCGCTCGTTCAGATTGATTCGTGCGACTCCGAATGTTGGTGATTACATTCGAGGGCTTCTGAGGGTAGGAAGACCGTGGTTCCAATTTTATTGAAGTTCGAGGGCTTCCTTGCTGAGGAAGACGGAGGTTCCAACTACCTTGATGTTGGGGAATGCGAGGATAGCAAGATAGAGACACTGATCTTCGTATCGAGGGCTTACCCTGGTGTGGGTAAGGGATACTTTTGTGAAAGTATAAATCAAGGGACCTTTATCCAAGGTTGTTGGATACCCTTCCCTTTGGGTTAAAAGGCTGATATCTTGTTAGCTGTAGTTTTACTACTTGTTTTTCTGCTGCATTTTGTATTGTAAGGAATGTATATCCTTCTTATATTTCCTTACACTTGTACTCGGATAAATTTAGATTCTATACACTTTATGTTAGAATCTTATATTGTAAACTTTAGTTCCAATTCTCCAATTGGTGTTAGAGGTGTTGTGAATTTTCTTAGTTTAACTTTGTTAAACATTGTTTTTTCCATGTCTAAGGAAAATTTTAATGTGTACAATTCACCCCCCTCTTGTATATTGAGCGTATATATCATTATTTTTATCCTACATTATGTCCCATGAAAAAGACTATGGCCCAACAATTCGAACTCCCCAGCCTCCATCCAACTTAATGGATACCTATTTGACCAGTCATATAGCACGTCAAATGGTGCCATATGAACTATATTCTGGTAACTATTATTATATACAATATAAGAAATCTTTGAGTGTTTCTCCTATAATACAATAATGTATATGAAAAAAGCTATCAAAATTTAATCTAGTACCTAAATAGTACACAATGTCATCCTTTCCAAATTTGGGTGGAATGTCGTATTAAAAAACAACAAAGAACCAGGTTTATTCTCTATCCCCTACCAGAACTGTGATGTAAATTGTGGATCATGATTTAAAACATTCATTTAAACCACCCCTTGCAAACTTAAAATCTCATAAACATACAGCTCACCCAGCTAATCAGTAGTGATGGTCTCCCAAATCAGTAAGAAATGTTCTACCTTGGTAAACTAATCCACAACTACCAAGATCACATCATTAATCTATGGAGTCCTTGGAGGATCCAATAAAACAAGAATCACCACATCATCAATATTCCATTATATAATTGTAAAGATCTATGAAAAATCACATGGATGTTGATTCTCAACCTTCTCAAGTCGAGAGGTATAGAATCATGTCATGAATCCTTCAACATGATTTGGCATCCCTAGCCACCAACGCTACTTATTATGTTCATGATACATTTTGGACCATCAAATACTCACATACCACATTGAGGAGTAGAATTATAACATTAGTTCTTACAATATACATTTATTCATGATGACATGTCTAGGAACAATGATGACCTCATCATCAGCAACCATACATCAGGAAGGTGGCTCCCCACCATCAAGGCATTCCCATACTTTCAAACATACAGGATATTCATACTTCCTCTCCTTGATCTGATTTAGAGTTGTGGAATCAACTATGAAGGATTAAAAAGTCATTTTTTCTTTTCCCATCCTAATCCACTAGATTAATTTCGTTAAATAAAACCATTATCTTGCACTCAGAACTGGATTCTTGATCCACCTGGTTATTAATATTCTGGATCAATGCTTTAGAAACACTATTCCCAGTTCCTGACATGTAATTAGTTTTTAAATTAATGGTATTCCTATATTCAACCCATATTCAATGATAAAGATTAAAATCATTTTGGGTGAATATATAATTAAATATTTTTGAATGATATATGAAAAAAAATCACTCTCCCGATAAGTATTGTCGCAAATAATTTATGGCCTAAACCACCATGGCCATTTCAAGATCATGTGTAGGGTATTTTCATTCATCATGACTCAAATACCAATACAAATACATGAAAACCTGATCCTATACATCAATTATTCCCAAATAAAAACCCCAGATACATCACAATTCATGGTATACACTATACCCATCTCAAGAAGAATCAAAATCAGTGCAATAGTCGGCTGATTCATTAACTCCTCTGAGGAATTTTCACATACCATATACCATTCAAACTAAGTTCCCTTTTTGGTTAATGCTAGATGTAGTTAATCCAAATTGTATAAGACTTTAATGAAACATGGAAAATAGCCATCTAATCCTTGAAAATATAAGATATCATAAATATTACTTGTCTTCCCTTGATAAAAAACTTCCTACACATTCCCCAGATCAATAGACACACCTTCTGTAGAGAGGATATGCCCCATGAAATGAACCAAGTTGATAAATAAATGGGATTTAGATATCATT
Source organism: Viscum album (assembly GCA_963277665.1). Classification (NCBI taxonomy): domain Eukaryota; kingdom Viridiplantae; phylum Streptophyta; class Magnoliopsida; order Santalales; family Viscaceae; genus Viscum; species Viscum album. The sequence goes on along the minus strand of OY728148.1, from coordinate 487,871,062 downwards.
GTTTATAGCCTATGATATATTAGTGTATTGATGATTATTTAATATTGTTTGGAATGACATTAAAGGGTCTTGGAGTACACTAATATATCATCTGTTAAGAAAAAAATTAACAGGTCTGTATACAAGGGAAATATCTGATTCATTATAGCCCTAAACACTGCAGGTGAATCAGTCAACCCTAATGGAATGAAAAGTAATAATAAAATCCAAACCTTCTCCTGAATGAACTCTATGTTATATCAAAAGTTCTCACACATAGCTGATGATACCCCCATCTCATATCAATATTTGATAACAATGATTAACCTATCTGATGGTCCATGGGATCATCAATTCAAAGAATTAATTATCAATTCATAACATCTATCTTCTTCAGTTTCTTATAATTGACACAAAACCTCAAGGAAACATCATAGATAATGGAACACAAAACATGATATCCCAAAGGTGATGTACTCATGTAAATAAACCCCTTACTCTCTAGTTCATCTATTTGATCTTTATATTCCTCGAGTTATTCTAGTGTCATCTAATAAGGTGGAATAGAAATTTGTTCTTCCCCATGAACCTACTCTGTCATGAACTCATTCAGTCAATTGAATAGAAACCCTGAGAATTACTCAACAAAAAATCATGAAAATGATCAGCTATAGTATAGATGAAATGATATGCTACATCCTCAACATCAAGCATAAGACAATCCAAAAGCTATGAGTTTTCCTAATTGTGGACAGACTAGCCCTGCATATCCCACTCAGATATCTAATTACCCAATGTATACAAAGGTATTCCCCTCTTTGGACCTGAATGTTACAATATGATGGTAATAGTTTATATGGGACTTGTAAAACACTAAACAATCCATAACAAAAATCAGTTCAAACCAGGACATATCTAGAATGAGAATGTACCAAAAAATAGTACCCACCATTCTTGATAAAACAACCCTTATATTTCTAAATATTTTATACTCACACACCTAATAGTGTGCCAATTGATAAATTCCCACATATATATTCCATTGATAGGACCAACACACTGACAAACATAAAATATATATATGAATTAGAATCACCAATATTAAAATAAGAACTAGAATTCATGGAATTTACAAGGATCGTACCTCAAAACACCGATGGTTCGACCCCACCACCTCTAGGTGTTGCATAAACTACATGATGTTCACCAATCCCTCTACACAGGGTTCCGATCTGATTTCATGGGGTTGTGGAACCCTACTGATATTTTTGATATCACCCCAAACATCAATGACCTCATCCTCAATCAGTGTGCCTAGTAATGCTTCAATTACCTGCTTGGTATGGGGTATCTGAACCCCTACATTCACTATGAATCAGTGTGATACCACAACCCTATAAAGCCATAACCAATGCATTATTTTATTAAATTATAATGATTATAAGGAATCAAATCATGAAGGACCAATCATTTTAGTATTCTTGAATAAACTGGACACAAACATGGAACTAATTTTACATTGGAAAAAGAAACAAAATATAATATATAACAAAAGATAATAAACAACATTCCTGAATACTCAATAAATGATCTCTTCTTCATTACCTGGGGAAGTAAAACAAATGATAGGGTGACATCAAATGATCAATAAGGATTAAAAATAGAAAACAATTAATTAATACTATTTTATTTACAATCAATTAGACATAATTAATATGGAATAATGAATATTTGAAAAACACACACCATTAATACACTATGAATGAAAAATACAAGCATATATTTTTTTCATAGTGAAAACCTCATAGAATGTAATAACTGAATACTGTGTGAAGAGAATTCTTATTATTTTTACATCATGTATCTATCACATGATACATCATACCATCAAGGCAGTTTATGTTTGTGGGTGGGTACCCATTTGATTTTTTTGGAAACAAACACGAGGGGTTTGGCACAAACTACTTTGTCTCATGAGCACTATCGATGCATTGAGGGGCTATAACTGTTTCCACCCATATCCGCTAGTCCAATTAATTTTTTATAAATTAATTTAATAAATGAAAAATATTTCTCTTCAATATCAATATTTATTAGAGGATAGTGATTCATCAATATTTCCTCAATTAAAATTGCATTCAAAATAAAAAAAGGTATGTAAAATTGTCATGTTCCAGCCCCGAACTACCCTGGAGTTGGTGTGGTTTCAATAAAACAAGTTGTGTAATTTAAAAAATGAAATACTGACTAATTATTCATCATGTTCCGCTATAGAGGATATTTTCGGTTGAGTTCTTAGATAACCAAATACAATTATTACAGTTCCTTCAATACCGAACAGAAAAGAAACTCCATAATGCTGCCACCAAATAGTGATACTCAATCCTACTACACCTATAAAATTTAAATTAAAACATCGGGTGAGTATAATAATGCCCAATAAGTGGGATTTAAAATAAAATTTTATTTCAATAAAAATCTTCCAAAACATTCCTCACTTAATAAAACATTTTCTTAGGGAAAGATGCAATACATGAATCATAACAAAACATTTTGTACAAAAATTACAAGTGAACATTTAAATTAATAATTACAGAGATACAATGAAACATGTTCCGATCATGAGCATGATTGTACAAAATATAATGTCTTTAGAAAATAATGCATGAATTATTATTACTATAATAATTGTGACATGTGAAAGTTCAAGTACAAAATTTTCAAATGAGGCTTCTACAAAATAAGAGTTGTGCTGAAAAATAATAACATTAATTTCATTCTTTAATAAATGTAAAACATAAATTGGTAGATAGATCTTTTAATGATGAATAAACATGATGAAATATTCATTTACTTCTTCTTATACTCATATGTACATGCACTTAACCATGAATATTCTACAATTTGAATATCCACTTGGTTATTTAATTATCATAAACATAAGGAGGGAAATGTATAATGACAGAGTATTCCAATGCCACTTTCCATGACATAATTTCTCCCATGAGAAATAAATTTTTATTGTAGGGGTTTCATTAACCAATCCCTAACCCATAGGGATTTCATTAACTGGTTCCCAACTCGTAGGACTTTCAGTATCTGGTCCCAATCCCATTTCATACTAATTCCAATACATTCTTCATATTTCATGTATGTTCAAATAGTCAAAGTGTCCAATACCGCATTGAATATTTAATTTATCATTTTATATAATTCATGTTCTCCCATTCCGCTATGAATAATTTAGTTACATAACCCATAAATGGGCATAATATTTTAATTATATTATTTATCATTTACTTATATATACTGAACCATACACTTAAGTGTCAAACAAATATAATAAATGCATGAAAATTTAATAAATGGAAAGTATGGTAGTCATATTATAAAACATGTGATGATGTCTATTGCACATAAAATATAGGTTTTTTTATAAAAAATGCGGACTCTAAAATTCCAAAATCCTTAACATGATAACATGTTATATTCCAAAATTCATAATGAAAATTTCTCAGGGCTTGAATACATACCTAATATAGAGGTAAATAAAATATTTCCTGAGAGTATTAAACACATAGTTGTTTGAACGCTCATTAGTGAATGTTTATGTATAACTTAAAACAAGGGTACTGTCAATTATTTACATAAAATGTTAAGAATTTAAAAGCATGAAAATCAACAACACCATTTACTAACATTGTTAATACTTATGAAAAAAGTGTGTCTTACATATTTATATATTCATACGCTAAATTTTTTCATCTAAATAATATGTTGAAAATCCAAAATTTTCTAGGATTGAATATTGTATAATTTGTGTATACACAACATTGTAAATAATGGATTGTATTTTAAATTTTTCACTCTAACCCCTTCATACTTCAAAAAAATTTGTTATTCATTACTTGAAACCATCATAAAATTCATATTATATTTAGAATAAAATTTTATAGGTATATATATAAACATATAACCGAATATTCCAAATGTAAATAGGGGTCTTACAAAAAAAATTTAATGACACTTAAATGTTTTAAACACATTATGGACATTAATTAAAAAAATGTTTTTTAAATTAAAATAATGTTAAAAACATAATAGTTTTGTTTATAATATATATATATATATATAAATATATATATGTTTATGTATAACACTATATATATATTCTCAAAACATCACAAGCCCTTGCCCAGTAATGAAATGTGAACACCATTTACAACCTAATATTTAAAATTTTAGATGAAATCGATAGGTATTATACTCTACCGTATATAAATACACACAAACACACACACATATATATATATAAATATATTCATATTAAAACCATAACAAAGAATTAATACTTGATCCCTTACCTGGTTTTAAGAAGGTGAATAGTGTTGAGTCAATAAGGTTTTCCTTATGACTTTTCCATTCCTTCTTGTTTTGAAAATCACAAACACCTTATCTTTAAAGAAAATCGCTTTTGTAAGAAAAAATGCTTTCTTAAGGAAAATTGCTTTTATAAGGAAAAATGCTTTCTTAAGGAAAAACGCTTTTATAAGAAAAATTTATCCTTATCATATTTTCATTAATATTTTTCTTAAGTATGAAATTCAGATTCACTTTCTCGGAGTCATAAAAACTTTGATATAAAAGTATTCTGTTTTTAGGATTCGGTTCTGGACAAGAACTATAAGGAAGTTTCATTCCGAATTCCGGATATGAATTCTGACATAGTTCTATTCCAGAATCAGGATACGAATTCTGATGAAGAATTCTCATTACGAATTCTAATGAAGAAATTCTATTCCGAATTCTCATTACGAATTCTGAAGAGGAATTCCCATTACGAATTCTGATGAAGAATTCTCATTACGAATTCTAATGAAGAAATTCTATTCTGAATTCTCATTACGAATTCTGAAGAAGAATTCTCATTACGAATTCTGATGACGAATTCTCATTACGAATTCTGTTGACGAATTCTCATTACGAATTCTGATGACGAATTCTCATTAGGAATTCTAATGATGAATTCTCATTATGATTTTTGATGACGAATTCTCATTACGAATTCTAATGATGAATTCTCATTACGATTTCTGATGACGAATTCCTATTCCGAATTCCTACTCCGAATTCTCATTCCGAATTCACCTATTAAACAGAATCTGATTATCATTGTTTTATACAATCTGAATTTATTCACTCCGAACCTTCATTCTGAAGTTTCTATTCCGAACCTTTATGTTAGATTTTAAAACGATGTCGTACTTTCTGTTACACTTGTTTTGTTATAAAACGATGTCGTCCATTTTTTTATAAACTAACCGTTGTCTAAGTGACACGTGTACAGGTCCCTCCAAACTTTAAGGGAAATATGACCGTTGGAGAAGGAGTCGACCTTACCTATAAATAGGAGCTCATTTGAAAGAGCTCGCGGCTGATGAATGGCTGATGGATGATGCATGTGCCGATTGCTGAAAAAGTGCTTACATGCTGTTGAAGTGATTTCTAGAGAGAGAGTCTCTTATTAACTCTCAAAGCTTCGTGCGACTCCGAATGTTGGTGATCACATTCGAGGGCTTCCGAGGATAGGAAGACAGAGGTGCCGACTACCTTAAAGATCGAGGGCTTTCTTGCTGAGAAAGACAGAGGTGCCGACTACCTTAAAGATCGAGGGATTTCTTGCTGAGAAAGACAGAGGTGCCGACTACCTTAAAGTTCGAGGGCTTTCTTGCTGAGAAAGACAGAGGTTGCCAACTACCTTGAAGTTGAGGGTTTGCGGGGATAGCAAGACAGAGACACCGATCTTCGTATCGAGGGCTTACCCTGGTGTGGGTAAGACAGACTTGCTTTAATGTATAAATCAAGGGACCTTTATCCAAGGTTGTTGGATACCCTTCTCTTTGGGTTAAAAGACTATTATCTTGTTACTAGTAGTTTTACTACTTGTCTTTATTCCGCTGCAATTTCTATCTTAAGGAAAGTATAACTTTCTTATACTTCCTTACTTACTTTGATTAGTTTAGATTCTATACGCTTTAAGGTAGAATCTCATATTGTAACTTTTGTTAAGTTTCAATTTCCGGAACCATATTTCCGGAACCTACTTTTGGAATCTCTTTCCAAGTTTAGTTCGGTGTTAGAGGTGTTGTGAATCTACTTAGTTTAACTTTGTTAAACTTAGTCCTTTCCTTTTCTTAAGGAAACTTTAGTTGTTCATAACTAACTTTAAAGGTTCCAAATGAATTTTTAAAGTATACAATTCACCCCCCCTCTTGTATATTGAGCATCTCATATTATATTTCGATCCTACAATTGGTATCAGAGGTTGGAAACCTCTTACTCTATACCATTCTTACATTTGGTATCAGAGCCAAGGTTACTGAAATACTTGTACTCACCTACAAGTTTTTCTTGCTCACTTTTTATTCCGAACTTTGTCATTCCGGTTTATCCATTCCGAACTTTTCCCATTCCGGATTTTTTTTACTAATCTTTGCTATTAACAAGTTTGATTCCATGTTATTTTCTAGTATGGCAGGAATTAATGTTGGATCGATTGACAATCTGAATCCTACAAAACCACCAATCTTTGATGGTAATGATTATGAATACTGGAGAGATCGTATGAAGACTTTTGTTATCAATACTGGAGTAGATGACTTTGTCATGCTTACTGGTGATTATAAAATTCCTGACAAGGAAGTCAGAACCTTTACTAACCAGGAAAACCAAGAATATCAACTTAACTATAAGGTACGCAATACTTTGTTGTGTTCAATGACTAGAAATATATATAGCCAAATTTCTTCTTGTGAAGCAGCTAACTGTATATGGAAGAAGTTAGAGGTTACACATTTTGGGACTTCTAAGGTGATTGAGACTAGAAGAGCTATGCTTAGAGCTGAATATCATGGCTTCAATTTTCCTTATGGAGAACCTATCTGTAAAGTTCAACAAAGATTTATGACAATTGTCAACATTCTACAATCTATGGGAGAGAAAGGTTTAGATGATGAAGCTCTTGTGGACAAGATAATCGATATTATGCCCAATGAGTGGGAATCCAAGAGAACAGCTATAGATGAGAACAGGAAGGTTACTCAAATTACTCTTGATGAATTATTTGGAACTCTTCTACAACATGAGACCAGAATGAAGAGAGATGATGACAACATTAAGAAGAAGAATGGAAATGGTACTGTTGCTTTTACTACAACTTCAAATCAGATGAAAGCTAAGACTCCTGAGAGAGTAACCAGATCCAAATCGAAGAAAGTCATTTTCCAATCCGAATCTAGTGAGAGTGAAGTTTCAGAAAATGAATTAGCTAATCTTGCTCGAAGGATGAACAAGATAGCTGGGCAAAGAAACTTTCAATCCAAGTATAAGAAGAAGGACATGAAAGATAAGAAAGATGGAGAAGTTACTTGTTATGAATGTAAAAGAGCTGGACATATTAGACCAGATTGCCCTATGCTCAAAAAGAAAGAAAGGAAGGAAAGACATTCAGAAAAGAATAGGAAGAAGTATTACAAAGCCAAATCTAAGAAAGTTCTGAAAGCTAATGACACCTGGAGTGCCAGTGGTGGTGACTCTTCAGATGAATCTTCTGATTATGAATCTTCCGGACAGAAGAATCTTGGTCTTATAGCCAGATTACCCATTGAAAATCATTGTCTTATGGCTAAGGTACGAAATGCTGAATCATTGACCAATGTTTCTTTAAATTCGAATGATAGTAAGTATTATAACTCTTCTGATGAAGAATCATCTTCTGATGAGGAAAATACTTTACCTACTTATGAAGAAGTCTCTAGGTTTGCTAAACTTCTTGATATTGAGAATTCCAAACTCAACAAGAAACTTGATAAGGCAAATTCTAGGAATTCTATTCTTACTAAAGAGATATCAGATCTTTCTAAAGATCTTGATAAGAAAAATGCTGATTTTGAATGTATTTCAAAAAATCTTGAGGAAGTAAGTTCTGAGAAGAACAAACTTTCTAAAAAATTAGAAAAAGTAATTTCTAAGAAAAATGTTTTCGAGCCTAACTCTAGTTCTAAAACTAATGATTTTGAGGATAAAAACTTGGTTGTAAAACTCAAGTCCGAAATTTTTTCCTTAAAGAAGTGTTTATCAAACTTTACCCATGGTAAGGAAAATTTTGATAAGATGTATTCTCAAATACGACCTTTAAGAAATAAATCCGGATTTGGTTATACCCAAGCAAAACCTGTTTTCAGCAACAATTATTTTGTTCCTCAAAGTGCCCCATTTTGCACTAAATGTCAATGTGGTGGTCACTGGGCAAGAAATTGTTCCTTAAACAAAACCCAATCCTTTGGTTTTCATAAAGCTTACTTTTCTAAGAAAATGTGGGTTCCAAAAATTTTATTGTCTGGAAATCTCGGATCCAAACAAGTTTGGATTCCGAAAGTCTAACTTTGTTCTTAATTTCAGGAAAATAAAGAAAGTTCCAGCAACAATATTTGGTACATGGATAGTGGATGTTCCCGGCATATGACTGGTAACAAAAGCTTTTTTGAAAAAATTATCAAAACGAAAGGAGGAAAGGTAACTTTCGGAGACAATGCTAAGGGAGAGATTGTTGGTATTGGTAATATTGTTCTTTTAGGTAAAACTTTGATTTCAAATGTTCTTTTTGTTAAAGGTCTTAAGCACAACCTCATAAGCATAAGTCAGTTATGTGATGAAGGTTACCTTGTGAATTTTAGGAATGATAAAGGCTTAGTTCACAATTCCAAGGAAGAATTTATTCTCTCAGCCAATAGGCAAGAGAATGTTTACACCTTAAACTTAGAAGACCTAAGAAGCCAAGATTTACCTTGCCTAAGTGCAATGGAAGATCATTCTTGGTTATGGCATAGAAGATTAGGACACTGTAATCTTAGAAACCTATGCAAACTCTCTAGGAAGAAACTTGTTAAGGATCTACCGGAGCTTAGATTTGATTCTTCTAAAGTTTGTGATCCTTGTCAATATGGCAAGCAACATAAATCTAGTTTTAAGTCAATCGGTGAAGTCTCAACAACTGATGCATTACAGTTAGTGCACATGGATCTTTTTGGTCCAACACAAACTGGAAGCATTGGAGGCAAATACTATGTGTTTGTTCTTGTTGATGATTACACTAGATTTACATGGGTCTATTTTCTAGCAAGGAAATCTGAAGCTTTTTCTTTTTTCAAAAGTTTTAGAGCCCAAGTTAAAAATGAGAAAAACCTTCCATTGAAAACTATTCATAGTGATCATGGAGGAGAATTTCAAAATTCAGATTTTGAAACTTTTTGTAGTAAGAAAGGTATTACTCACAACTTTTCAGCACCTAGAACTCCTCAACAGAATGGTGTAGTTGAAAGAAGAAATAGAATTCTTCAAGAGATAACTAGAACCATGTTGAGTGAATATTCTATTGCTAGACATTTCTGGGCTGAAGCTGTAAGTACTGCTTGTTATACTATAAATCGAGTTTTGATTAGACCTTTTCTTAATAAAACTCCTTATGAGTTATGGAATGGTAGAAAACCAAGACTTTCCTACTTCAAGGTTTTTGGTTGCAAAGTATTCATCTTGAATACTAAAGATAACTTACATAAATTCGCACCAAAATCTGATGAAGGGATTTTCTTAGGTTATTCCACAACCTCTAAAGCTTATAGAGTTTTTAATAAAAATACTTGTACTGTTGAGGAAACAGTACATGTAAAATTTGATGAATCAGATCCTTTTGTTTTCAAAACCTCCCAACCTACATCTTCGGATCTGTTTTCAAAAACTGATTATCAATCTTTGATAGAAGAACCTTATGACAAGGAAATTGTTCTAGAAGATACTTCTGAAACATTTACCCCAGAATACATTCTACCCTATGTTGATGAACAGGTTTTACAAAACCCAAATCAGGTGTTTCTTAAGAATCATCCCAGTGATAGTATCATTGGTGATGTAAATCAACCTGTAAGGACTAGAAGTTCCTTAAGAAATGAAGTAGAACATCTAGCATTTCTTTCCCAATTAGAGCCTAAAAGCACTGATGAAGCTTTAGGAGATGATGATTGGATCAAAGTAATGCAAGATGAACTAAATGAATTCGAAAGGAATAAAGTCTGGACCTTGGTTGAGAGACCTAAGGAAACTTCTGTTATTGGAGTAAAATGGGTTTTCAGGAATAAATGTGATGAAAATGGAGTCATTTTTAGAAATAAAGCTAGACATTTTGCTAAAGGCTATAATCAGCAAGAAGGAATAGACTATGAAGAAACCTATGCTCCAGTAGCTAGACTTGAATCTATCCGTATTCTACTTGCCTTTGCAGCATTCTTTAATTTCAAACTATTTCAAATGGATGTGAAATGTGCTTTTCTTAACGGTTATGTTCAAGAGGAAGTTTTTGTTGAACAACCTCCTGGCTTTGAAGATACAAAACATCCTAATCATGTTTTTAGACTTACCAAAGCTTTGTATGGCCTTAAACAAGCCCCACGAGCATGGTATGATAGACTCACTGGATTTTTGCTTCAAAATAACTATGTTAAGGGAAATGCAGATCCAACCCTTTTTATAAAGAAAGATAAGAAAAATGTTTTGATTGTTCAAATTTATGTTGATGACATTATATTTGGTTCAACTCAGCAATCTTTGACTGACTCTTTTGCTAGTCTAATGAAATCTGAGTTTGAAATGAGTATGATGGGTGAGTTAACATTTTTCCTTGGTTTTCAAATTTCTCAAAAACCAGAAGGAACCTACATATCCCAACATAAGTATATTAAATATCTTCTTAAAAAGTATGGTTATGACAACACTAAGAGTATAAGTACTCCCATTGGTACCTCAAACTCTTTAGATCTTGATGAAGCTGGGAAACCAGTAGATCAAACATCTTTTAGAGGTATGATCGGAAGTCTACTTTACTTAACAGCTAGTCGACCAGACTTAATGTTTTCTGTATGCTTATGTGCAAGATATCAATCCAATCCTAAGGAATCTCACTTAAAGGCAGTAAAAATAATTTTTCGCTACCTTAAGGGAACCATGGATCTAGGATTATTTTATACTTCTGGAAATGATTTTGTTCTAAAAAGCTTTTCTGATGCTGACTTTGGTGGATGTAGAATGGATAGGAAAAGTACATCCGGAACTTGTCATTTCTTAGGAGATTCATTAGTTTCTTGGTCATGCAAGAAGCAACATTCTGTTGCACTCTCCACTACTGAAGCTGAATATGTAGCAGCTGGAAGTTGTTGTGCACAAGTGTTGTGGATGCAACACACACTCACAGACTATGGTTTGAGTTTTACTAAAACTCAAATTTTGTGTGATAACACAAGTGCCATTGCCCTAAGTAAAAACCCTGCACATCACTCCCGTGCAAAACACATAGATATTAGGCATCACTTTCTTAGGGATCACACACTTAAAGGAGACATTATTCTTCAGTTTATCGGAACGCAAGATCAACATGCTGATATTTTCACAAAATCTTTACCTTCTGATAGATTTGAATATATTAAACAGAAGTTAGGAATGATAACCGTAAGGTAATCTTCCTCAATTAACTTTCTGTTGAAAAATCTCCTTACAGTAATAAACTCCTTTTCATAGGGGGAGTACATTTGTTTGTTTGTTTAACAAAGTTTTTCAAATTTTGTTTTCAAACTTTTCGGAACGAAAATTTACGGAATGGAATTTCCGGAACAACAATTTTCCAGAAAGGATATTTTCGCACAGAATACTTCTGGAATGGAAGTATTCGTATTGAAAATTTCCGGAATGGAAAACTTTCGTACTGGTATTTTCATAACGGAACTTTCGTACTGAGTCTTTCGTATTGACTTTTTCGTATTAAGGTTTTCGTATTTAGTTTTTCGTATTGAATTTTTCGTAGTCGTTCTTATATTACCCATTACGAATAACTTTCCTAAGCTATTCCGAAAGGTATGATTTCCTTACTGAAGTTTTCGTAATCATATTTTACTTGCTGGCAATTTCTTATAATTTGTTTTTGGTTTTTGGATTTTTTTATTCTTTACTTTAATAAAACCTCAAAAAGATCGGATTCAAGCTTTCAACCGTTAGATCTGATCTCAGATCGTTCTAAACCGTTAGATCAACCGTGGAAGTCGAACCGTCATCCCATTGCCTATATAAAGGGGGCCCTATTTTCTCGTCCCACATCGATTTCAAGCTTTTGCGTGCTGAAGCTCTGACTCTCTGATTTAAGGCCATTCCGAACTTCAGTCTTCTCTGTTCCGAACTTCTCAGAGACTTCAGATCCGAATGTCTGCAGAGTTAGCTTCTCAAGAGATGTCTTCAACCAAGCCCATTTCTCAGTGGTTAGTCTACAGAGAGCGGTTAGTTCATCCGAATTTCTTCAACAATTATGATTCTATTATATCAAAGAATATCAAGCTGAATGGCTGGGAGGATGTTGCGATATCAAAAACCGGCAACCAAGATGAGGTCTACTCTGACTTGCTTGTCGAGTTTTATGAGACAGTTGCTTTCTTCGTGGAAGATAATAGAGTGAAGTTTTCCTTAAAATCGTATGGAAAGACATATAAGCTATCTTACACCAAGGCTGCAAGCTTGGTAGGGCTGAGTTATGAAGGGGAAGCTGAGTTTATCTCGCACGTTCTGCCAGACTCCTTGGGTAGTTTCAACAAGGAGAAAGCCTTAAAAATTCTCGGATTGGATGATGATAAGGCTCCGAAAATTGCAACCCTATCTACAAACTTCCGGATTCTGGAGTTATGGGTGCAAGGGCTTATTGTACCGAGAAAAGGAGATAAGGATAGCCTGAAGAAGAGTGAGATATACATCTTGGATTTTCTGATAAATCTAAGGAAGTTCAACCTGATGAAGCATATTCTTCTCAACATTGATAATTTGAAGAAGGGGAATCTGAGAGCTCAGATAGTGATGTACCCGGCGATATTGTCGAAGCTGATAGTTCGGTGCCTAAAATCCTTCAAGGTTGCTTGTAGTTCTAAGCCGAAAGTTTGCAAGATCATGTTGCTCAGTGATGCAACTCTTAAAAGGATGAATATAGCTTTTGACAAGAAGTCTGGGAAATTTATTGATCTACCGCCTCAAGCAGAAGTGACTCTGAAAGTGGCTGATCCGGAATCATCAAAGCCGGTAAGGAAGAGGAAACAGAAAGAAGTGGTAAGTGAAGCTGAGGAACCCAAGTCTAAGGAAGTCCATTCCGCACCTCCTAAGCCTAAGAAGAAGAAGACATATACTGATGAGGTTGCAGCGAAGTGGAAAGCTGACAAGGAAAAGAGGAAGGAAGGAGATCCGCAATTCGGATTGGATCCTGCAGAGGCAAAGGCTCTGAAAGAAAAGGCTGCTGATGAGCTTGAGAAGCAAGCTAAGGAAAAGAAGCTGAAGAAGAAGTTGTCAGAAGCTGAGGCTGTGCAAGCGTTGTTAAAGTTTAATGAAATGGTTTCAGCAACCATTCCCGTTCCGAGATCTTTTTCTCTGGAATCTCTACCTGAGACTCCAGGAAGAAATCTTGTAACTCCGGAAGAGGCTGTTCCTACTGAGGAAGTAGAGCAAGTGGAAGAGGTTGAAGAAGCGGCTGAAGGAAGTGGTGAGACAAGAGATGTGCTCAAACAAGTAGATGAATATAAGGGAACTCCTTCGGATCACCTCTCGCTCCGAACATCTGAAGCTCAATCTTCAAAGCTTCCTACTCCTGCAATGGAAGAAGAAAAGGGAGAAGAAGAAGTTACTTGTCAAGAAAATATTTTACTTGATGCTGCTCAGATGGGAAACGTGGAAGCCAATGTTCAAGAAGTTGCTGATGAGGAAGATAAAATTGTTCAAGTCTCTGATAGTGAGAACAGATCTCCGGAACAGGTTTCAATTCCGGAAAAACAAAAGGGAAAGCAAATTCTTGCTGATACCCCGAGTTCAGAAAAAAGTTTGAGGAAGGAAGCTGGTAGCTCTTGTAAGAGGAAGTTGGAGCTTATCGAGGATGAAAATTCTCCTAGCAAGATTTCTGATTCGGAGTCATCATCGTTGGGGCACGATTTTGTTGTTCAGTCCTTGAAGAAGTTGGTGGGAACCATTCCAACCTTCTCCAGTATTGACTCTCGGTGCCAGATGCTCCAACATACAATGAATCAGAAAACCGACTCCGTATCCATGGTTATGGATAAATGTGTTGAGATAGAAGCCCAGTTCAAAAATTTCTTTATTGGTTACGAAGCCCATAAAAGATCGTGCAAAAGGATGACTAGCTGGTCGAAGAAGAATGTGGATGAGATGAGGTTGCTGGATGAGTTTCAGGAGAATGTTAAGGATGCATTTCAAACCGAGGACAAGAAGTTTCATGAGATGACTGCATCATTCGATGAGAAATTGACAGAGGAAAAGAACATTCGGAGTCAGGAAGTAAGATATCTGAATGGAAAGCTCAATTCTGTTAATCAGAGTTGGAAATTTGAAAGGGATCATCGGATCAATTTTCTTGAAAGGATAAAGTCTGAGGAAGAGAAAATGGAAGCTCAGGAAGAAAAGTTGAAGGCTCAGGAAGAAATCATTGAAGCTCAGTCAGCAAGAATAGTTGCCTTAGAAAAGCAAGCAGAGGAAGATCATAAGGACCTCAAGAAGATCAAGACAATTCTCAAGGGGCTCATGTCGAAGGAGAAAGATCCGAAATGACCAATCCGATCTTTTTGTTGTAATCTGTTTTTGTTGCTGACATTTCAAATATAATGAAAATTGTGCTTGTTGTTTCTATTGCTGTCGTTACTAATCTTTTCAGGTACTTTGTTATTTTTTTCCATTCCCTCCAATTCTTTTTGAAAATCACAAAGGGGGAGAAGGAAAAGATCCTTAAGAAAAAGAGGAAATCTAATAAGTGCTTATCAAAGGGGGAGAAAGAAAAACACCCAAGGAGATAGAACTCTAATAAGAGTTTGTTTAAGGGGGAGTTTTTTCTTAAAGAAACATCACTCCGGAAATATGAATACGATCCTTAGAGATTCAAAGCCTAAGGGGGAGTTAGTCATATTCATCTATATTCTTAAACCAAGGGAGATAAGATTTAATATGTTTCTTTCTTCTTAGAATAGCTTTTTCGTAAGGATGTTTGTGCTTTCCAAAAAGGGGGAGATTGTTGAGTCAATAAGGTTTTCCTTATGACTTTTCCATTCCTTCTTGTTTTGAAAATCACAAACACCTTATCTTTAAGGAAAATCGCTTTTGTAAGGAAAAATGATTTCTTAAGGAAAATTGCTTTTATAAGGAAAAATGCTTTCTTAAGGAAAAACGCTTTTATAAGAAAAATTTATCCTTATCATATTTTCATTAATATTTTTCTTAAGTATGAAATTCGGATTCACTTTCTCGGAGTCATAAAAACTTTGATATAAAAGTATTCTGTTTTTAGGATTCGGTTCTGGACAAGAACTATAAGGAAGTTTCATTCCGAATTCCGGATATGAATTCTGACTTAGTTCTATTCCAGAATCAGGATACGAATTCTGATGAAGAATTCTCATTACGAATTCTAATGAAGAAATTCTAGTTCGAATTCTCATTACGAATTCTGAAGAAGAATTCCCATTACGAATTCTGATGAAGAATTCTCATTACGAATTCTAATGAAGAAATTCTATTCTGAATTCTCATTACGAATTCTGAAGAAGAATTCTCATTACGAATTCTGATGACGAATTCTCATTACGAATTCTGTTGACGAATTCTCATTACGAATTCTGATGACGAATTCTCATTACGAATTCTAATGATGAATTCTCATTATGATTTCTGATGACGAATTCTCATTACGAATTCTAATGATGAATTATCATTACGATTTCTGATGACGAATTCCTATTCCGAATTCCTACTCCGAATTCTCATTCCGAATTCACCTATTAAACAGAATCTGATTATCATTGTTTTATACAATCTGAATTTATTCACTCCGAACCTTCATCCTGAAGTTTCTATTCCGAACCTTTATGTTAGAGTTTAAAACGATGTCGTACTTTCTGTTACACTTGTTTTGTTATAAAACGATGTCGTCCATTTTGTTATAAACTAACCGTTGTCTAAGTGACACGTGTACAGGTCCCTCCAAACATTAAGGGAAATATGACCGTTGGAGAAGGAGTCGACCTTACCTATAAATAAGAGCTCATTTGAAAGAGCTCGCGGCTGATGAATGGCTAATGGATGATGCATGTGCCGATTGCTGAAAAAGTGCTTACATGCTGTTGAAGTGATTTCTAGAGAGAGAGTCTCTTATTAACTCTCAAAGCTTCGTGCGACTCCGAATGTTGGTGATTACATTCGAGGGCTTCCGGGGATAGGAAGACAGAGGTGCCGACTACCTTAAAGATCGAGGGCTTTCTTGCTGAGAAAGACAGAGGTGCCGACTACCTTAAAGATCGAGGGCTTTCTTGCTGAGAAAGACAGAGGTGCCGACTACCTTAAAGTTCGAGGGCTTTCTTGCTGAGAAAGACAGAGGTTGCCAACTACCTTGAAGTTGAGGGTTTGCGGGGATAGCAAGACAGAGACACCGATCTTCGTATCGAGGGCTTACCCTGGTGTGGGTAAGACAGACTTGCTTGAAAGTATAAATCAAGGGACCTTTATCCAAGGTTGTTGGATACCCTTCTCTTTGGGTTAAAAGACTATTATCTTGTTACTAGTAGTTTTACTACTTTTCTTTATTCCGCTGCAATTTGTATCTTAAGGAAAGTATAACTTTCTTATACTTCCTTACTTACTTTGATTAGTTTAGATTCTATACGCTTTAAGGTAGAATCTCATATTGTAACTTTTGTTAAGTTTCAATTTCCGGAACCATATTTCCGGAACCTACTTTTGGAATCTCTTTCCAAGTTTAGTTCGGTGTTAGAGGTGTTGTGAATCTACTTAGTTTAACTTTGTTAAACTTAGTCCTTTCTTTTTATTAAGGAAACTTTAGTTGTTCATAACTAACTTTAAAGGTTCCAAAGGAATTTTTAAAGTATACAATTCACCCCCCCTCTTGTATATTGAGCATCTCATATTATATTTCGATCCTACAATTGGTATCAGAGGTTGGAAACCTCTTACTCTATACCATTCTTACAAATAGGTCAGGAGGAGCTTCATCGAGGCCCTAGAGAAAAAGAATAACATAGGGTTTCAAGTGAAAATTGACTTATATATATAAAAAATATATTATATATATATTTAATAAAAAATTTATGAAAAATTGATGCTTCTCAATTTAAAATAATACCGAGATGATTGGTCTTGTATAGGACTAGTGAAAGGAGGGTCCACCTGAGGTCACTGTTGTGGAAAAATGAAAATAAGAGAAGCAAGGGACACTTGTGCGGTGCATGGGGGAGGAAGAAGTTTATTAGGAGGGAAAAATGGATAGTTAGGATGTCACAAACTAAATCTGGTCTCCACTGAACCTGGAACCAACCCCGACTCGTGATAAGACCCAAAGGGCATTCCCAATCCCCATTAGTTGGCCCAAGTTCCCGGGTATCAAAAAATGATGTTTTGGAATGATTTACGAGATTTTATAAAAACTAAACAACAAATGAACTCAATAAAAAATCTAGATTATTCAACAAAACCCATATTTTTCAAAATTTCATAACTGAATTACATGATTTGGAACAATTTAAAAAGGACATTAAAAAGGTATAAAACCAGAAATTGATTGCCAAGAACCCTTATGGCAAGGAGAACCTCCCTCAAGCCATCTCCATAAGACTTCTCCACCAAGGACCTGCTAGAAACCCGAACCACTATAACTAAAAACTGTACCCAAACTACGACAAAAAAATAACCAAGTATACTTACACCAACGGGTGTATGTAGGGTGTGATCCAATGCCTAGTAGGATACCACCACTAAGAGATACAATGTGATAAACATACAATGATGAAAATCATGCATGTTTGCAAAAACATGTAATTACTAGTTACAATTTCTAGAAGATGCAACTTAAAAAAAGTAGTTTTCAAGTGGGAAAATTTAAGGAATCAACGATTTTAAAATAAATGTTATGCTACTGAATTTTAATGAAAAATATATTTTATGATGATGGTAATTATAAAGGATTTAACGAGCACAAGTAATTGGAAAATAACTCATAGCCACTACCTCATTGTGGGTCCCAGGTACCTCGTATACCGGTTAGAGTAACCATCACAAATATCTGTTCTCATGCATGAGCCACTAGTGGGGAAAATACCCATAACCTAGTGGTCCCAAATCTTCAACATCACAGTTTAGTTAGAGTTTTAAGCGTCAATATTGCTATGTGAAACTGTGGCCAAACCCCACGGATTCACTAGCATACTAGTACACGTCCACCCAACTAGATACTCAGGTATTCCCCTTATATTCAAACAAGTTAAACAAGTCAATAAATATACGTTTCACATGAAAATTTAATTAACATATCAAAAATTCACCAAAAATACCACATGTTTACCTAACAAGTCACCAAATTATACATTCCATTGAAATTGATTTTGAAATTTGACTCACAAAAAAATAGGCCACAACAATATTCACATTTCATTAACACTTCCACAAATCATTTAAAAAAATTATAAACCATTCCAAGACATTATAACTCACATAAAATCCCACTCAAATATCATAGAATACCTCTTTCATCAACAAAAATCATTTTTCACAACAGATACACAAAACTGCCCACAGCCTTGTTTTGCAGCTCTCTTTCTATTTTCTAAAACATTTCAGCACTTTATAAAACATAAAAAAAATATTTAACATCTTAAATGACCAACTAACCTTTCAAAAACCAATATTTGGTGAACACCCCACATAAATTGCATATAAAACCTTTTCCCACTTTGTTTAACCAAACAAAACATTCACAAATTTCATAAAACAAACTCAATGGATGTAACTATGTCTAGCACACAAAACCCATTTCAAATCCCCATTTAAGTCCAAGACCATACCAATTCCTATCCAAAACAGAATTTTCAGCCATAGATACATTTATAAAACCACATTCAAGTGTTATAAGATAACCTTAGATAATAACAAAAAAAGATACAAATGAAAACACACATTTTTATAAAATGCTCTCAAGAAATATAACATTGTTTTACACGTCAAACATATTCAAAAATCTTCTTTTTTAGGACCACATGACACTAATACATTACTAAACTAGATGTTTAAGTCCAAAATAGATTTAGTAAACCAATTCCATAAGTTATAAAATAACCCCAAATAATACCCCATGAGTTATAAATGAAAACACTGAATTTCAAGTTAAAAAGAAACTATAAAATTTATCACTTAACAACATCAATCATAAACTATTTTTTTCACCACACCTAACATATGAGGAATACGAAAAATGAGTTAATAAAGAAATATTACTCATTAATAATTGTTTATTCATGGAACCACATAACCTTTGAGTCAAACCCCTAGAATCTTGGTGGAAAACCTCAACCGCACCTCCGCCGCATGACAAGGAAGTGAAAACGAACCCAAAATATTATGATTTCAAAAAAATACCACAAATCAGACCCTTTGTATGATATCTAACTTTTGGTAAATCTGTAAATTTATGAATGTGGGAAGAAACCCTACGAAGAATGATGGAATTGAAGAGATAAACACTTACCCAAAACAATCTTGAAGAAAACGACCCAAAATCAACTAGTATCTGAATTTTAAAACACCTAAAAATTTAACGTAGGTTCCAAAAAGGATGATGATATCATTTAGGAACTAGAATAGGCGACGAAGATTAAAAATAGAAGAATTTATGAATGGACCAATTCACCTCTTAAAATATGGGTGATTTATGGAATCCGGAGAAGTTTTACCCAATTTCGCGATTATATTGAGCTCCCAATTGGGGGAGGAGAGGATGGGGACATGCCTTAGGTAATTGGTCTCGGGTGACAGTTGGAATCACCGAAAAAACATAAAAATAGAATGAGTTATTAAAGAATTAAAAATTATTTTTAATGCAAGAAATGGGATTTCAAGTAGCCCAATCCTTTAAATAAAAACATAAATCCAACATGATTATAGATTTTAAAATGGTCAAAAATAATTTGGTGGTGGTAAAAGGTCAAGGGATTCCTGGTAAGAATTATAATGGATGAAAATGTTGAAAAATTAATGAGTTATAAAGGAATCAAAATTTATTTTAAATCCTGGAATTGGGCTCAAGGTTTGGCCTAAATCATGAAAACTCACCCATTTCTCAAAAAATGGATAGGAAACCACCCAAACAAATAAATAATGGAAATTAAATTAAAAATGAATTGAATTTATGTTATGTTTGTGACAATTTTCCCCACCATGAAAAATTTACCCCCCCGGAAAGTCACAACAATGACAAAACAACAACCAAACCCTACTGAGAAACCAAAAGGTACTCCCTTGCTAAGTTTCACCCCAAAGGTCAAAATACCTCGAGTGATCAATTAAAGAAGGAATGATCTCATAAGAAAAACATACACCACTTTAATGAAACAATCAAGTATATTCATATTTTATCCCAAAAGAAAACTCCTTAAACACTATCCAAAGAGGATTTCAGCAGTTTACCCAAATTAACAACAACAACGAATAGGGTTACTCTTACCTTGCTTTAACCTGATCATTTGACATTATCCACTCCCAATGCTTACCCAATGATGGTATAGGTAGTTAGATAGCTCAAAAAAACACTACCTACTACCAATCCTAGACCAAGGAACAATCTGAGTTACTATTATGGGGAGACACAAATGGGCTCCCCACCATAAGAGACAACTCGAAATTTCCCGAGACAGAATCAAGACACTAATTGGGGGAGGCCTGAACGGAATCTCAGTACAAGGGGGTAGAATCCCATTAGACATTTCCAAAATAACACACATGAGACTCATAGGGGATCCCCACCATCGAATCATACCATATTAACAACAAGCATGGGAAGGCACAGATAGACCCCAAAATTTAAAATGTTGGGTCGATCACACGGTTTGTCTGAATAGTTTGGGAAACCCTTCACTAACTGAGGGGATCATTCTTTCCACATGGCTTCCTAGAACATGACCAATAAGAATAGTGAAAAAGCTATGTGTTCAACAATGAAGACACCAGATGTTTGAAATATTCCCATCATTCATACTAAGGATATCACTTGTACAAGGGTTTAAATGACCATGGGATTTCCCCTGACTACAAGCCAGCTTCCCTCCGAGACCCATTGCTGGAGATCAATTATTGAAGCATCTTTGGCCTCACAGTTAGGCTTTGGAACCCCCCCTGAACGATAATTCTTCCTTCACTTCAACCAACAACTACACTGCAATCCCCGATAAGTTTTCCAAGACATAACACATTCCAAACTCACTTTACCATAACGAGATATTTCAATGAATGATGGTCTTATAAGATTCACACACATCACACCTTGTTAGTTCGGTTGAGAAACAATAGAAGTAAAGAACACATATACTTACCTTCCTCTAAAATGGAATATTTTTATGTTTTTATAAGGGAGACATTCTTCCAACAAAACAGTGACTCAGATGATTTCATGAATTCTACCTTTACGGTCAATCGAGCACATGACAACACTAGGCATCACCGAAAATAACCATTACGATCGATATAAACAATGCATGGAGAGGGACCATATAAAACATCCCCAAACACCACACAATTATACAAAGTACCCAAAAAATTATATTGCGACCATATTTCCCACACTGGTGGTATAACATGAACTCAAGCATCAAAGAAACTGTGAAGAACCCATAGGCCCTCTTAGACACCATCAAGACACACATCCACACTAACAACCCCATACCACTTCCACCTTTGACAAATCAAGTACCTTAAAGAAATATTCCCCATTTCAACCTTCCGAATGAACTCTTCTACTATAAGAGAATTATAAAAACCAACAATCAAATGTTATAGACTCAGTCTATAGAGCTGGAAAATAAGATTCCTCATATTGATGAACTAGAGGATTTTCCAATGGAGAAACAATCTGGGTTGCACTTCAGTCATGAACTAACCCTTAATGGGGAGTCACTTATCCAACGATTGAACCTAAGGACCCAACCCAGATGGTATATTGGTCAAGAGGCAACACAAAGTATATCAAAAAACATGAAGGGAACCACTATAACAACAATTGAAATAATTTCTCAGAAGAGAGCACTAACTGGCCCTTCAACACAACTTACCGACCAAACACAATCCAAAAACATAGTTCAAAAAAGAGGGGTTCTTGGACTCAAAACATCCCACAACATCAAAATTTTTAAATTAAAATACACACCATCCCAAACTATTTATCAATACATCAAGGTTTTCCTTTAAAATCATCTTTTTATAAACAAAAGGTTCTGCAGTTAGTGTATCCACAAATGGAACCCCATGGGCCTTGAACATGCATGTTTCTGTGCTATAGTGGGCACCCTCCTCATATCCACCTGAAACTCATCCATTCATGCCATCATCCACCCATCATATCCTATAAACCCATGAATGTGGTTTTTCACAATAATACCAAAGGTTAAAAAAAATTCATTCGACTTTTCAAAACCAAAATGGTCAACCAACACGTCCTTTTTTCTCAAAACCACTAACCATGAGATCAAAATCCCAATTCAGATTTTAAAAAATTTAGAAAAAGACACAAACATTTTGAAAAGAACTCACTTTCAAGGTATTGACATCAATTTCAAAACATCTCATCCAATTAAAATACCCTTTGATTGTTTAGAAAACTCTTATGGAAACACTTTTCAAAAAAAACATCTATATAGTTCTAGCTTTCAAAAGTTGTGTAAGCACACCAATTTCCATTTCAAAAAAAATTATGAAAATTAAGTTCCACCATTTCATAAATCAAACCTTTACATATTTATTTGAAAATAATTTCACAAAAACATTACACTTCTTAAAAACATGTCTCTTTAAAACAAAAGTGCCATGTTTTCAAAACTAAAGCACAAAACAATGCGAGAGAAAACTTGTTTTAGTGGGTGACTTGGACATATTTTTGGCAGCCATATTCTGATCACATCACTATCATAGAAAATATTATAGGAAATATCCCTGGCTCCACATGTCTTTCCAGGCCTTATGAGCTCACTAAGACCATTAACCCAACTCTCTTTTCATTTCACCTAATCATCATCAAACCAAGAAAACCAAGGGACTTAGATAAATTCTGACTTCTACTATAGACACGTATCCCATCATCAGGTGTGTTGATCAAGCACACTACCCATAACCAGTATACCAAGTCCCTACAATCCTTACTCCTGAATATCCCGACTCTTCCCCAAATAACATGACCCAAATAGTTAACATGAACCTCCTTTGATTCCATTTTATCACGAACAGAATCTGGTTGCCACCGAACCTGGCAACAAACCCGACCCTAGACAAGACCCAAATGGTTTTCCCGATCCCCATGGGCTGTAAAAAGTTCCAATGTATCATAAAATGATGTTTTGGAACGATTTTACTGATTTTATATACACTAAACAACAAATGACCTCAATAAAACAAATTTGGATTTTTCAACTAAAACCATCTTTTACAAAATTATAGAACTGAATTACATGATTTGAAACAATGTAAATAGGCCATTATAAAGGTAAAAAACATAAAATCGATAGCCAAAAAGCCTCACGGAAAGGGGCACCACCCTCAATCCATCTCCACAAGACTTCGCCACCAAGGACGTGCTAGAAACCTGAACCGCTGGAACAAAAAATTATATCCAACCCACGACAAAAAAAAACCAAGTATAATTACACCCAATGGTGTAAGTACAATTTGAGACAATGCCCAGTAGGATAACATCACTAAGATATTCCATTCGATAAACATTCAATGACGAAAAGAAAGCATGTTTTAAAAAACATGTAATTTCCAATTACAATTTCTAAAAGATGCAACTTAAAAAAAGTTGTTTTCAAGTGGGATAATTTACAGAATCAAAACTTTTAAAACAAATGCCAAATCTAATTAATTTTCTAGAAAAATATACCGTATTCTGACCATAATTATGAATGAGTTAAAGAGCACATGCAATAGTAAAATAACCCTTAGGAACTTGCGTTTTGTGGGTCCCAGGTACCTCGTATCTTGGTGAATGTAACCATCTCAAATATATGTTCTCATGCACAAGCCACTAAGAGGGAACATACCCATAACCTATTGGTCCCCAATCATCATCATCATAGTTTATTTACAGTTGTAAGCATCAATCATGCTAAGAGAAACTGAGGCCAAACGCCACAGATTCACTAGCATACTAATACACGTTCACCCACCTAGATACCCGGGGTTTTCCCCTTGTTCTCAAAGAAGTTCAAAAAGTCAATAAATATACATTGCACATTAAAATATAATTTCCATATAAAAAATTCACCAAAAATCACACATTAATACAACACATGTCACAAAAGTCCACCTTTCCTTAACATTTATTTTGAAATTTGATTCACACCAAAATAGCCCACAACAATTTTCACATTTCATTTACACTTCCAAAAATTCATTAAACAAATTTTATAAAACCTTCCCAGAAATTATAAATCAAATAAAATCCCAATAAAATATAATATAATACCACTTTCATCAACAAAAATCATTTTTCACAACCGACTCACACAAAACAGCCCACAACCATTTTTTACAGTTCTCTTTTCATTTTCTAAAACATTTTAGCACTTTCTAAAACATTATAAAAAATATTTGACATATTAAATAACCACATGACCATAAAAAACCAATATTATGTGAAAAAACCCCCAAACAGTACATATACACACTTTTCACACTTTTTTTAACCAAACAAAACATTCACATTTTTTCATAAAACAAACTCAAGGGGTGCAACTATGTCTTCCACACAAAACCAATTTAAAAACCACATTTAAGACCAAAACCATACCAATTACTATTAAAAATATAATTTTAATCCCTATATACATTTATAAAACCACATTCAAGTGTTATAAAATAACCTTGAATAACATGACAAAAGATACAAATGAAAACTGACATTTTCATAAAATGCTCTCAAAATGAATAACAATGTTTTACATATCAAACATATTCAAAAACCATATTTTTAGGCCCACATTACCCTAATAAATTACCAATACAGAATTTTCAGTCCAAAAATGATTTAGTAAACCAATTCTATAAGTTATAAAATACACCCAAATAATACCCCATGAGTTATACATGAAAACACCGAATTTCAAGTTAAAAATCAACTATAAAATTTAACACTGAACCAAATCAAATCATAAAAAAAATTCACAACAAACAACATATGTGGAATATGAAAATTGAGTAAATACAGCAAGCTAACTCATCAATAATTTTTTACACATGGAACCACCTACCTTTTGAGTCAAAACCCTCGAATCATGGTGAGAAAACTCAACTGCACCACCAACACACCATAAGGAAGTGAAAATGAACCCTAAACCATACTATTTCACCAAAACTACACCAAATCAAACCCTAGGTATGATCTCTAACAGCTGGACACTCTATAAATTTATTAATGTGTGAGGAAAACATAAGGAGATGGAAGGAATTTAAGAGGGAAACAATTACCCAAAACAATCTTGAATAAAACGACCCAAAATCCATAATTATCTGAATTTTAAAATAGATAAAAATTTACGAGAGGTTATCAAACGGATGTGGAGATCATTTAAGAAATATAAAGGTGGAAAAAGAGTAAAAATAGAAGGATTTATGAAAAGATCAATATACCTCTTCAAATCTAGGTGATTTGGGAAATCCAGAGCAGTTTCGCCCAATTTCTCGATTATATTTAGCTTATAATTGGTGTAGGAGAGAATGGGGGAACACCTTAGGTAATCGGGCTCGGGTGAGAGTTGGAATAACCGAAAACACGAAAAAACTATAATGAGTTCTAAAATAATTAAAATTTATTTTTAATGCAGGAAATGGGCTTTCAGGCAGGCCCAATCCCTTAAATAATAACTCAAATCCACCATGATTATAGATTTCTAAATGGTCCAAATTCATTTGGTAGTGTTTATAGGTCAGGGGATTCCATGTAGAATTATAATGGAAGAAATTTTTTAAAAATAATGGAGTTATAATGGAATAAAAAATTATTTTTAAATCTGGAATTGGGCTAACAGTTTTGCCCAAATCATGAAAACTCATCCATTTCCCAAAAAATGGAGAGGAAACCCCCAAAACAAAGAAATAATGGAAATTAAATAAAAAATACCTTTGAATTATTTTATGTATGTGACATAGGATTAGATATCACCCAGATCCAATGGTTGAGGTGAATCTTTGGGTTTCAAAAGGAATGATTGGTCATGATTAAATCTCAACTCGATCAAATGGTTCAAATCTCGCGCAATGAGATCTGACGGCTTCGATGTTATCCTGCATAAAAAATTCCATCCCACATTGAAATGGGATGAATTTTATTGCTTCTTTATATCCCAGGGGATCTCAGCATTAGTCTAGAAACCCCCTCCCCCTCCCTAGTATCACCCAGTACCAGATCTCTATGGGTGACTTCTGCTCCTACACCCTACATATGTGCCGCTCCGAATTGTGGCATGCTCGATCACCCTTGCATGTGAACTGCCATGTGGAATTAGGGACTACTATGTACTCTTGCACGCGTGGATTGATACACACCCATGCGTGCACAACCCTCGTCTTTTTTTCAATTTGTTCTGTCAGATTCCAACCAAGGCCTTGAGTGGCTTGACCTACAAGGTTTCCCTTAACTAGGTTGGGTTCTCACCTATATTTTCATAGTAAAATTTCTTTTTTATTAATCATAAAAAAGGTTTTCATATACATATATTGTTTTCATCAAACAGAGAATACTAATTCTATATTATGATTAAACAGAGTCCTAATACCAATAATTTCCTTAGTTTATAAACAATAGAGTTTTACAACATAATGTTTTAAATAAAAATTTAAAACATCATAAAGAAAATAATATACTAGTATTACCAATCTCCAAAACATATTTTTAGTTAAAACATTGTATTTATACATCCATGGATGAAATAATTTATAAAATCTATACACTACTTTTGAAATATTAAAATTCATAATTCATAATGTATAGAAAAAATATTAAATAAAACAATAGTTATTAATTTCATTTTCCCAAAATACATTTTCAAACTCAAAAATATATTTATTTGTACCATAACCATGTAGTATCAATTATATACTTCTCATGGTATTTATTTTCAAACACAAGGGATTTGATTCCAACTCAATTTTGAAATTAAATCATTATCCTTTTAATATATTTATATAAAGTGTTTATTAGAAACATGTTTATAGTTTAAACATCACTGCACACATTAAATACTTGGAAAAATCATTATACTGAGATACATTAAATTAATACACCAGAATACCCAACGACTAAAAGGTTTTATAGAAGTTGGAGACTCATCGGTCCCTTTAAAATAGGAAATGAAAAGGTTATCTTATGGAAGTATAGAAACATGAATTAGGGTGTTTCAATTTCAATATAACATAGTGAAGATGGTTCCCATAATTCTTATGATGGTTAGTATGGTTGTGGTGGTTTTTGCTATACTGATTCTTATTATAATGGATCTAAAGGTCACCCACTATTATCATAGGATCTTTTTTGTATATGGTGTTCTCCCTATGATTATAATTGGTATTTTAGTGGGTATCAAAGGGTACTAATGATATTTGGTCTTTTTGTAAAGTAATAATTTTCAATGATACCTTGAATAAAGAAAGTCTTCTGTATATTGGAAATGATTTTTCTAGATAGCTTGGAAAATATACATAATAAGACCATAATTTTATTATTATTACATATGAAATATGTTCAGGGCATCATATTATTCTCTCTTAAAATAATGTTTTCATCTCAATTCTAAACCTCTCACACACTACCACCAAAAAAGATAGACACACATCACTCCCTAGGTCCCCCTTTTCCAGGTACACCATCATTGAAGACATTCATGGTAGTTTATTATAGTTAGATTTATCCCCCAAAAACATTCTTAACCTTATCAATTTCATTCTCTCAGATAAACCTCTCACTGCTCGAGTCAAACTCATGTTTGTAGTAGTAAGTCCTCGAATGGGTGGCATGAGAGGTGTAGAGTACGAAGATTTCGGAATGAATGTGGTATATATTGACCAATTCAAGGACATGGTTTTCTAAAAAATATATGATACATAGCCTCCCATACCTATTTTAACTCATGAAATAAAATATATAGGTTGTTCGGGGGTCTCCCTCCACTTTAGCTTCTCAAAATATCTCTAGAGGCAGATAACCCTCATTTAGGGTTAAACACAAAAAGAGGAAATCATAGTTCCTTATTTTATGTTCATAAAGTGATTGTTGTGCATGAAACATGAGGTAGTTTATGTAACATGGTTCCTAATAATGTCAAAGGATATTTGGGTTGTCAGACTCTGGAAAATGGTGTTTACATGATAGACACATGTTCACAAATTTCTAGTATGTCTCTGAACATGACACGACATATATATTTTCTGTTAATTTGGTGGGGAGAGGAAAAATACTTGTTTCATAATCCATTGAAATTTTTTAAGAAAACATATACTTAGTAAGAAATAAACAAGTTTTTTAGGTTGTTCTAATCTTAAAGGGTTCTCTAAACCAATCCTTTGATACCAACAGTCATGCCCCATCCCCAGACTATCCCGGAGCCGATGTGGTTTCTGTAAAACATCATGTGTAATTTTATAAAAATGAAATGATGATAAATCACACATAATGTTCCACTAGACTAGATCTTTCTGGTTTATCTCCTAGAGAACCAGTTACAATTATTATAGTTCCTTCAATAACAAAAAAAATAATACCCACAAAGCTGCCACCAAAAGGTGATACTAAAATCTACTAATCCCATAAAATTTAAATTAAAATGTAGGTTTATCATATGAATGCCTACTATGGGGGTTTGAAAATAAAATCATCTTTCAATTGAATCCTTTTTAAAACATTCTTTTATTTAATTATTTATAACATTGTAGACCATGGGACTAGGCACCCAAATCCCCACTTTTCTTTGTTTTATAACATTATTATATTTAATTATTTACAACATAATAATTAATATAAATTGTATATATATATATATTAGTAAATTAATTTATGTTCAAAAAAACATAATTCAATTAATTATCATTTATAATAGTTAATATAAATATTTAAATATAATAATTACTATATTTATATAAATAATTTAATAACTATAATAGGTATATTTAAATATTATATTTATTTTGATTAACATCTGTTTTTAATTAATTTTTACATATTTCTATATTAATAGTAGTAATAATAGTATTTTTATATCTATGATGCCTCATTTTTCATTTTTATAACAATGATCATCCAAATAGTTCATTGGTGAAGGGTTCATGGTGACTCCATTGAATATTCAATGTGATGTGTAGGACATGGCATGTATTTTTCTAATATCAATGGGACTTCACTAGATGTTGATGATGAGCACACCAAGGGATTCGATGAGGATTTTCTCCGTATTAATGAGACTTGTTTTTCTCTTTTTCATTTTTTACAAATATGTAGAGCCCATGATCCCTTGTTTTCATCAATCATGAAATGGGAACTCTCTGAATTGATGGAGAATAGAATGCCACTCTTATTCCATCTTCATCTATCATTTTTTTTGTTTTAATTTCATCTTTCATATTTTTAATTATCTTTTTTATATCCTTATTATATTATTTGAATTGGTCAGTTTTTATCCTCCAAATATTATGTGATATTGATTCTCTAGAAATGACCATGTAATTAATGGGTAAAGGTTCTAGATGTGAAACTTAATGATTCTATGAGATTTGTACTCTATGATGATCATTACATCTATTTTACAGCGACAAGATTATGAAGGGGACTTTCGGTGTGTGTGATAAAATACATGACCTAAATCAAATATATTTTACTTTTACCCTTGATCCTATCTCTATAATTTAGTCACTTTTTTCAATTTAGTGGTTATTTTATATTGCATTATTTTTTATACTTTCATGATCACTTATTTCATGATGAAAATCATTTCTGGATTCTTCTGATTTGAAGATTCCCTCAAATTTGGAGAGTAATAATGTATTGTAAATGATTATACACATGAATTAATAATATTCTGGGTAAAATAGGTATGTGTATTGAACCATTTTCTATACACTGAGTGAGGATGAAATCTTTTATTTAACTATTTGTTAAATTTATGATAGATATTTGAGGGCATATCAACATAGTTAAGTACACGTTCTTCATAAATTTTATTTTTATTCAATTTTTCTGTTCCCTATATTTTTCTTCATTCACTATCCCACTACTTTCAATGTGTTATAAAATGTCTTTTTCTTATTCTCTTTGGATTCTTTCAAATTATAAAAACACAAAAGGATTATTGAAATACCACTAGGGAATTAATCACTGCTTAGTTGAGAGAGAACCTATGATTTTGTGTTGTTATATATCATGGGTTTTATAATTTCATATTTGACCATACTAATGGTAACAATGGTGTCTACATTTAGTGCCTATTTTTGTAATGAAATGTCTTCATTGGTCAGATTTCCCATTCTTTATTAATAACGGATTTTTTAATAAACTAATGAAATAAAAATGATGTTTCCACCCTAACACTTAGATGATTTTTTCATATTTATTTTTATATAATAAGGGAATATATGATCATTTTACAAGAATGTGATTTTGAAGAACATGTTAATGAATTTAATGAGGAGTTGAGACCAAACTTTTTAGAAGACATGGATTAGGAATATAAATCACTTTATCATATTTTATATGGATTCTATGATATAGAACTAGAGTTTCACACTTTTGAAATTGAGTTTCCCCTAGATTAAAGGTTGGAGTTGATAGATTGAAAAACACAGGCTTTTTTCAGTAGTTATCTTGAGATATGAGATATAGAACCAGTGGAAGCTTTGTGAAAACCTATAGACTATTTTATTCCTAATTCTGAATAGGTTTATTATTATTATTACAGTGATCTATATAATTATTTTTCATTCACTCTACTGGTATACCAAGTATCTTAATACCTCTACTTTTGTGATGTTGAAAATACACATATGCTTGTGTGCTTTGAAGAGAGTATGGAGGAGTTTAGCTACCTCAATCCTGACCCTAGCATTCTCATAGGAACATTGATTACTCTTAAAGAAAGTAAATTTAAAAAATATTAGTGTGAAAATAAATTTTTTCTAACATGATTTTATTTTATATGATTCTACTATATCTTTACTGATGATAATTTTGTTTTCCCCTATAATTTTTATGAAGAGAGAGTTGAACCAAATGTTTTACTAGAGAGTCCCAAGCATGGAGAACCCACAAAAGCAAAAGAGGTGTCCTTTGAATTGTTTATGGGTCACATAGAGGATGTTAAAACATTTTCTGTTGTAAATGAGGATGCCATGTTTTAAACTACACCATAAGTCAAGAAATGTTGTATAATTCTTGTGTTTCAATATGTTCCCTTCATACCACAAGTAGAAAAAGAATTTTATTAACCCGACATATTGTTTTCCACTTCATTGCACCCGATAAAGTTCTACACCTCCAAGGTGAAGAACATCAATGACACTCGCTAGGGGGATTCTACAATATTCATTGTACTGAAGATGAAAATAATCCAATTCAAGGGTTCTTTTATTGAAATAACAATTTCCATAAAACAAGTGTTTAATCACAAAAATTCTAGTTTTGGACAGTCAAAATAAAGAACATCATAGATAATTATCTCAAGATTATCCATTTTAGTTTCATTTATTAATTTTTTTTATTCAGACCTTTTTTTATGATTTTATTTGTAGAATAAAATTAATTAAGTAACTTCAAATCATAGTTATTCAAGCCCAATGGAGTAACAAATTCATTTTATTTTGAGCATTAAATCATAAAAATATGTTTTTAATCATTTTACAGATGAATGTACTTGAAAAAATCCACTATAGTAATGTATTCAATGTTGACAAAGAGGTTCTAGTGTGATAAATTTACATATGGATATAGTTTCATTTAAGGGACTATTATTTTAATTCAATATATTTTAAGTCTAATAATAATTAATTGCACGTTGATGGGAATTATGTGTTAGGGTTTTTCCATTTTATAATATTAACATTGAATATATATTTTCAATTGGGTGTTTATCTTGCTAATAACAAGAAAATTCAAAATCAGTTTGTGCTACATTCAAAATCGAGATAACACTTCAAAATTTCATTTCATTCCAGATGAAATTTTTTATTACTTCATTACTTATAATGATACATTATAAAATTAAATGTATAATAATTTTATTATTAAAATTTAAAACATGAAATTATCAAATTAAATTAATATATAGTTTTCCACCAATTATTTGGTGGTGCACTTTGGGGTTATTATGTATCTATTTTTTTATGATTTTTTTTTCAAAATGAATATTAAACATTCTTGTAACTCATTCAAAATTATTTTACTTCTGAATCTACCATCTATTTTGAATTTTTGGTCTCCCACCTTACGAGTCAAAATGTAGACATTATTGAGTTTTTTTGGTATGGGGGATAGAGTTCTTTTTGTGCTAATCAATACTTACATTATAGATATATAAAACCCCCCTAGATTTTTCTAAAATATTTGGTAATTTTTTTTCAAATTCATTAAATATAATTCGGTTTTTAACATTAAATTTCAAGTAAATTATTCATTTTTAAGTTATGATAACATAATGGTTGTTGATTTTTTCATTATATTTTGAAATTTTTGGCATTGTATGTCCGTTGAGTGCAGTTTTACAGTTTTTAATGTAAATTCTATATATATACAATTAAAGAGGGTTGATATAGGATATATAGTTTTTGTATTATAATCAAGAATTTTGGAAAATGGAAAATTGAACTTGATCCTAAGGGACACAGTTTTATTAGAAGTAGTCACCTTAGAGAGACATCTCAAATGGTAATATTATATTTCCACTGAAATTTGATTTAATATGTGAAAATAGGATCCCATAATGGTTATTTGAGACACTAGTCATTGGTTGTGTTTGTAAACCCTATGTACATTTCAATAAGTTCTTTTTCACAATGCTCTACAAACATACATGGTTGGGTAAAATGTGAAAAAATAAATAATATTTCTTTCAGTCAAAAATGAGTTCATAATAGGGAGGTGAATTTGGAACCCATATGGAGAATGAAGTAACATACTCATATAATGATCATAGTTGTATCAATAATGTAAATAGAAAGAATTGAACATGGTTTTTTGGAACCTATGAGAAAGTTAAAATTGAGGGTGTATTTTGTTTGGGTTATATTTCATCTCTATATAACCCATCATCACTCATAGAGTTGGAACTTCAACTGGAATTGAAGTAGGATAGTAGATGTGATCATATAGGAGTCATGACATATTTAAAATTAGATTTGTTAGTGTTCTCCTCATTTCCAGTGTGTAATTGAATATTGGAAGAACCACTTTGGAGCGTTCTTGAAAATCATGACTAGATTCTGCTTGTCTATTTTGGAAAGTCTAGACAAGTGGTTTTTGAATTTACTATGACAGATCATATCTTTTTTTTACAAAAACATAAAACATATAATTTTTTTTGGATTAAAAAATATTTTATTAGGGGGAAAATGATGGAGCTATTTTTAATGCACATTTCATCATCAATATTTATTTGTAATATTAATATCAAATTAATGAATATATTTAATAACTATAAATATTTTCCTACCATTAATAAAATTGTTTTGGTTTGATCATATATGTATTTTAGTGTTTAAATTAGTCATATTATATAGTATTAAAAATTAAGTAGTAAATTTTATTTTAGCCTTCATTTTTTATTCATTGGTTTTGTTTAAAATATAATTTTTATTCCATAAATTCATTCATTTTTACATTTGTTACATATTTGAAAAATAATAAAATAAATTTTTATTTCATTATTTTATATCATTTCTTCTTCATTTCATTATTAAATCATTATTTTTTAGTCAATATTTATATGTAATTAGTTAATTTGTTTTATTTCTCTTTCTAATTAATTTAATTATTGATAGGGAGTTTTAAAAATTTTATTTTTTCTTATAATTTCATTATCCTTTTAATTAATATATTTTCCATTTTTTCTAAAAAAAATATTTGTTAAAATTTATTTAATTAAATAAATATTGTAAGGTAATAATTCATTATTTTTCATTATTTCAACATTATGTATAATTTCTAATTTTTTTCTTTTAATT
Source organism: Viscum album (assembly GCA_963277665.1). NCBI lineage: Eukaryota > Viridiplantae > Streptophyta > Magnoliopsida > Santalales > Viscaceae > Viscum > Viscum album. The sequence continues at coordinate 487,836,709 of OY728148.1, read as the reverse complement.
TGAGTTTTATTTTTAAATTTTACTATATTTTCTATTCAGTGAATGAGTTTTATAATAATTGATTCCACTATGAAAAGATACCTCATGATGTAACTGTGGCTAAAGGAGCTACCAGCAAACTGATCTACTTACAGGTCTTGATGCCACCAACCTTGCTACTGAAAACATTAATCCCCCACCAAAAACAGTGAAATGAAAACACCATATTAATCATTGACTAGGTCGTGCTGCGGCCAAACTTGATGCTTCTAATCTGAAGAAACTACTAGAAACAGAGAAATAAAAACACCCTATCCATATTCCCCAAGATGACATTCCACCACCCCAACACACCATTAAATTATGTCATGTAAACCTTCTTCAATGATTCCTCATCGAATATATTCCACTACTATGTAGCCATTAATGGATGCACCTCGTTTATCCAATGCCACCCCAATAGCATCGCATAATTTCAGTGATAGCACTTAAGGAACATCAATGGTAGAAAAATTTTAAACACACCAATTTATAATCAAATAAATATACATTTAGTGATCATTAATGGATAGGAAAATAATCAATTACGAGAGGATTAATGAAATGAATCACCAATAAATCATCAATAATATAATTAACACACTCTGTTGGTAAGGATCCCAAACTAAAATAAATTATACCTCTATTAATTTGAACAAATTAACCTACTACCGAGAAAAACCATGATCCAAACAAGTTGGTATTGAATAAGAATAAAAAATCACTAAGTTCATTATTGGTGAAGGATATACACCTATTCGGATATAGATATCCATATCCCAAACCAGTCATGCTTTTAAACATGAGTGAAATGAAATCCAACCTAAATTGTTGAACCCTAAGTACTGTGTACCTCTCATGCACTATCAAGCACTATCCTCACCTTGTTGTGGAAGACTCTACCATCATGGACCAAACTGATGACCACCAGAATGAAGTTGATCCCTACACCATTGATCCCAAGTACATGATCACCCCACCCATCACATCCTCTCCTCGAAGCAAGATTCCCTTATTTCCTTCTTTTTTACTTTTTATTTTTAATTTTCTATAATAATATAAAAATAATATAATAAATTTAAATATAGTACGTTTGTATATAAATATATTAATATGTTCATTTACATAAATGATAATATAATTAAATTATTTATTATTTACAATAGTTAAAATAAATATATAAACATATCAAGTATTATATATATAAAATTTTAGTAATAGTAATAGGTATATATATATATAATATATTTATTTTAGTAATAGAAGTTTTTAATTAATTTTTATATATTTCTATAAAAATAATAATATATGTTACATTTTTTGGAATTTATAATACCTCAGTTTGTTTGTCTCACAGTGACCATTAATGGAGATCGCGGGTTAAGGGATCATGGTCACTCAATTAAATAATCCATTCTTAGTTTGGGTTACTTAGAGAGTTTTTATACGTTCCCTATAACATCAATGTATATGGATGGAATAATGTCAATAAATTCCACAAAGACATTATTTTTATTAGAAGTCATTTTTTTACTTCTATTTGTTTTGTTAGATTGGGTGTAGCTCATCATCCTTTATTTTTTGGACCCTGGACAGAGGAATTGTCTCAATTTCATGAGATGTGGTCCCCTATATTCATCATTATTATTATTTCACTTTCACTATTTGAATGTAAGCATACATCTTTTTAATTTTATTTCCTATTTCTATTTTTTATTTTAATTGTGATATTTATTTTTTTCCCATCTATGTTGTGATCTCGTCTCTCTAGAAATTTAGAGCTAATTTGGGGGGCTTGTTTCAAGATGAGAGACTCGATGTTTCTTGAAGGTCCAAAAATCATGATGACCATCAAAAATTCATTACACTGAGGAGATTGTGAAAGTGATTTTCGGTGTATGAGAGCACATCCTTAAACTACATAGGTTTGTTTCTCTTTTCCCCTTATTCAATTTCTCATTATTCAATTAAATTTCTTGATCTACTTTTTAGGTGATGTTGATTTATTTTTGATCATTTTGTGATCACATCTTTTATGAAATAATTTGTGGTGGGAGTGATCTAATTTGGATATTTCTTCAGTTTGTGGGAGTTCAACTATGTAGGAAGTGATTCTACCCTCAAAAGATAAGTTTTTTGGGTGAGAGGGGTTTGTTCATCGATCAATCAACTATTCATTGATTGTTGAGAATATTTTTTTGATTTAACTCTTTTGAAGATCTTTGATAGAGAGTTAAGGGTGGATCTTCCATGATCTGGACCTATTCGTGGTTACATTTTTGGTTATTCAATTTATTTTGTTTCCATTATTTATGTTCATTCATTATTTTTCTAAATTCATTATTTTTTTCAATTTTTATTATTATTTTACTCTTCTTTTTCTTCCAAAAAAAATATTAGGGAATACGACTAAGGCATTAAACACTTCTTCCTTGAGAGCGACCTAGAGGTTGGATATTGGACTATGTGTTGGGTTTTATAAATTTATCTTTGAACTTTTTGATGACAAGGTCATCATTATATATCATTGTTAATAAATATGATTTTAATTATAAACTAATTATAATCATCAATGTAATTTTAAAAAAATTGCGTATAAAAAATTTCCTTAAATTCTTCAACATCATAGCTCTAGTAATTATTATTTAAAGGAAAAATCGAATAAATTATATTATAAAATTAAAATAAATATAATATTAGAAAATATATGTAATAATATAATTTATTTGAATAATTATACTTTTATGTTATGTACTAATTTTTTTATGTTATCTTCTTTTATGGATATTTATAAAAGTCATGGTAACATATACTATAAAAGTTAACATTAAATATATTTTAAAATCAAGAAGATTTAATCAAATGATAAAAAAATTTACTAAAAAAAGTACATTTATCCAAATAATTGGCATAAGGTTGTACATGTGATCTGTGATATATTTATGGGTCTTTTTTAATTTTATAGTAACTTTATAAACATTCAAAGAGTAAAACTCCATGTTGTCACTAAATTTTTAAATAGGTAAAAAAGTGATAAAAAAAATAATAAGGTTATAATATTAGTCAAAACCTAACTATTTATTATTATAATTGAGTGTATCAACACATAATCACCTTATATTTTTAATAATAGATTGATGAGGAATTTATAAGAAAAACTAATTTATATTAATGTAAAATTTTGACAAATTCAAAGAGTGCCCCTCCCCTATCATATAAAAGGACTGATCTTCTTATCCTTTATTGAATAATAAAATCCAATTTTGGGTTCCACTATAAAAAAATAAGATTTCCTATAGTACCTCCCCTTTTATTTATGTTGTTTATGTTTAGATAAAACACTAACCATAGTAATCGTAATGTATTAAACAGAAATGGTTTTCCAGATATTATGTATCATTTTTAATTAAGTGTTTCTATTTTAATTATAATTAAACATTATTCAAATCATATTAAACCCTGATAAAAAAATAAATCCAGTATCCTATATATACTGATATTTTTTTATATTTTTGTAATGAACCATATCCATATCCTCTTCCATTAAATGTGAAAATAATTCATTGCATGTGTGTTCTGTAGACTACTACCTTGCGAACGAAATAAATTTTTTCCCTCACCATTACTTTAGACTGAATATAATAATCGAATTAATTATAATATATAATAGTAATTACATATTTATCATTACAAAATGTTAATCTGTCATTTATATTATTACTTATTGATGAATTTAAAGGATAACAGCATTCGTGCGTACATGTGCACTACCACCACAATGATGTGATGTGATTCGTTTTTAATCACTACATCAAGAATAAAGATATATATAAGTAAAACTAAAGAATTAATATTATATTTATTATATAATTATCATTAAATAATGATAAAATAATAATTACCTTCTTTCCATGATTATCCTTGAAAAAAGAAAAGTTTACTACTGAGTACGTACAACATACCATCTCCATGATTGATGTTTGGTTAATTATTAATAACAATATTAAATAGATGGATAAAAAATAATAATTGATGTATTGAAAATAAAATTATTTCATTATCATATATTTTTAATATGATGGACTAGAAACCACATTGGTTATTGATATAATATGAAAAGGTCATTTTAGATATAGGTAGCAAATATTGTCAAAACATCCAACATGAAATTAAATAATTAGATAATTATTATAAATTATTAATAACTGATAATATGGTAACAATAAATATTAACATGGTTCTAAAGAATATAGAAATTATTATTTTTATTCAGGATGACAATGTACAAACATTTCAAATCAACCTCGATGTTTGGGACATTATTTTAAAAATTATCTTTTAAAATTCATTCGTCAACACTTTTTGAAAGAGTCAAAAGAAATGTTTTCATAAATTATTCATCCTGATAATATTTTCCAATATTATTGACACAATAATTTTTTAAATCTTCCTTAACAATATTGTTTTGTTATTTTCCAATGAAATTTTTTCATTTATAAGTGTGCAGATTAATTTTTTAAAAAATAAATGTTTTCAGAATGGAAATTTTAATTTTCCTCATAATTGTTTTCAAATATAATTTATTCAAATAAAAACCCTATTTTTATAGTTTGGTAAGAAAAATTATTGAATTATTTTTAATAAAATTGGGTATTTTGATATCCAAGAGTTCTTTACCTATAGGTCTAATGGTGTTTTTAAAATGTTTTATGATGAAAAGTGAAATCATAAAATGTTTTAGTAATGATAATGACATTATATATGGAAAATGTGAGACTAATATATCTTATATTAAGTTTTTATCCCTATTATATCTTATTAAAAAACATGTGATCCTGATATATCATATAAATAGTGTTGAACCCCAATATAGCTCAAGAAGGAAACTGATGTTCTTGATATAGCTTATACAAAGGGTGACACCCATTGTAGATCTATAATGAATTGGATACGGAAATATTTATCTAGATAATTGTATGAGAAGGCATCTATATGGTTATTATAATTACAAGTGTTTTTAATGGGTGTTATGAAAGTGATGCTCCTTGTTTCCAATAGGATATTAATTTACTTGTTATGAGTTTTAATGGTTTTATTTGAACAAAAAATTTCATTGTTTTCAATGTAGGAATGATTTATTTAATTAACTAAAAGCGCATTAGATAGATTTTCTTGTTTAAACTAGACTAATAGTTTTCAGTATATGTGTCCCTTAATAAGAATTTTATTATAATCCAGTTTTTTAAAAAACAATTCATAGGAGTTTAAGGAATAGTATGGACAAGTTTGATGGCATGATAATTTTTTGTATAATATTCAATAAAATAAAAACATGATTTGTGTTAAAAGGGTTTAACTTAGTGGAAACAATGGATAATGGGTATTTGTTTCCACATTTAATATATGTTAATTACTATGTAATATTTTTCAAAATTATCTACATCTATAAACCTAAATGATATTTGGTAAATGAAAGTGAATTCTTATTTTAAAATAAATATAATATATATTCTATAAGGATTAGTCCTAACACATTGCATTTCTTACTAAATGAAATATAAATTATTTATCTGTATCATTGGGAACATGAAAAATGTAATATTGAATTCACTAGGATACCCAAATCAACATTCAATTTTAATATCAACAGATATATGTGTTTATGAAAAGTGAAATAAAGAATTACCGAACAATAAACAACCCTATCTATTTGATAATATACATGCCATGGGTGATCTCAATAACTACATAGATTGTTCCTTAGTTGGATTATGTACCCATGGTATGGACACATGCTTAGCGGTAATGATGTAGGACACATCATATAATAACCATATAACAGAAAATTTTTATTCCCATAGAAAAATGGTGATTGAGGAATAAAAAATTCAAAATATAAAAAATGAAATTAAATCAAAATCCAAGAACACTACATACATAATATACATTCTCCCTTTACAAATCCCATATGCTTATTCAATCTTACCTCGTGATCTCGTCCAAATTGAGTTTGTATGCCCTTCTACAAAATATCCCTTCCTTTATTTGCTGATTAAAATTTTCATCCTATGAAGATAAAATATGGAGGATAATGCTATCACATTTTGTAAAATATCACCTATTGAGACTTTTCTTATATACACCTGACCTGAACTACCTCCACCCCATATTTAGTGGTAATCACCAAAAAATATATCAAATATAGATATGAAGAACTACAATCACCACCCATTGAATTATTCATCACCTTCCATGTGACACTGATGGTATTACATTGATCCATAATCACATATAACATATCCAACATGTTTTGGAGAAGTCCCATAAATCTATATAATACAATGATCACCATAGTACAACTAACTATTAATTTATAGACAATATAAAATCCAATAACCATACTATATCAATCAATACAAGAACTATCCTAGGAATACCCATGTTAGAGTACTAAAAGGTATCTCTCATGAATATTATTAACCATATGTGGTTTCATTACCAGTTAAAAACATGAAACTACCAGATATTACATATCACATGTTAGAAGAAAATTGTATAACACAAGAAGATTGTAAAAATAACAAACTTGATACATGTAGTGGCATGCATATCAAATGTCATGGGATAGATCAAATCCAATCAAATGAAACAAATATCCTCTAAAAAATACAATAAAATGGAACTTTTTGTGGTAATCCATAGCTATAATAAAAACAATTATAGAAAAATGACAATTAACATATAGCCTTACATGAAATGACTCATATAGAACAACCACTCATCAAACTGGATAGAAACTAATGTCTTTATTTGGATTATAAAAGTCTGTGAGAGGGAATTTAGGAAAAAATAATCAATACTATTAAAATTGATTCTAATTTCTCAAGTAAATATTTAATTAAAGTAAATAATTAAAAAATCAGAATAAAAGGAGAATTTTGGCATGATACTAGGGATCATTATCCAATTTGATTAGTATGAATCCTTATAGAAGGACCCTATTGAGTTATATTAGATTTTATTATCATTATTCTAACTTAAAAACTCATATCTCTTTCCAAAGACCTCATCACAGCATGACCCAACACATCATAGTATATTTCCCTCTAGGATAGTGGTTCATTACATAAATGTAAATTATTGTGACATGATTCATTTAAAACCCATAAATTTCAATAAATTTATAGTATTCCCATAGAAACCCCATTGGGATGTAGATGAATGACCATTAGACCCTATAAATCCACTCTTATGAAACTAGTCACCATACTATAATTCCACTAGATATTTTATGTCCTTATACCTACTTTATAATTTTATCCATGATCCATGGTTGATGACTAAAAAAACGACTCTCGTCCTATTATGACTTCCCTATAACCACAATAATTCAAAAACACACATTGAAAGTCTATAAGTAAAAAAAACTACATCACATGAATACATGAGATGTTTTAGCATGCCCACCATATAACAAGTCATCATCAAGCTATATTTAACTATATATTGAAAAATATATTTCAAAATAAATGAATATTACTCAATATCATATTAAAATAAGAAAATTATATCAAATGTGATGATCTAATACATTTCAACATAACCAGTTGTCATAAGAATCCTAATTGTAACCTCAAAAACACATTATAGGAATATAAAAAACCTAGTCATATCAAAACCAAACGACCCAAACTGATGATGGTATTATACCAGAACAATATAACAAAATATACCAGCCACTATACACATTAACCAATCATCTTCCATAACAATACACAAATTCATTCATTCTTTCTATTACCCATTCATAATCCATCACATGGATAGTATCTTTCTCACATACTCATACATTTCACTGATACTCATCAAAAACATTCATATTCAGTGTGATCAAGAAATACCTATTTCCATTAATGGATATCTTTATTAGTAATATAAGCTTATATTTACAAAATTTAATTTCTATAAGCCCCAAAATTATTATTTATAATCTTCTAATGGAGTTAAAATCTTCATCGGTCACAACCCCACTTTTGATCACCCCATCCTCTACCATGTTATGAGTGTAATGAAGAACTACAGCTAATATATAACAACAGTTCTCCCCTACCTATATCAAATTTATATGCCAGACCAAATCATTAAAATTCTTTTTAATATGAATTCATCCATCAATCCTATTTTAGGTACCCAATTTTTTCATAATTCCGACACTTGTTGATGTTCGATCATAATAAACAAAAATTTTCATATCTACAAACACTGATAGAATCTTGAATATTACTCACCAATTGTAGGGGATACTGATCTAATTCTCTATATTCCCTATTGTTTATCCTCATCTCCCTAATTTTGGATTACAAAATCTCTCATTCCATCCACAGTTGAAATTTATATATGGATAAGTATACAACCATCAAGAAAATAACAATCCACGATTGAATACCAATTTGACACCATAGAAAGTGAGGCTTGTCTAAAAAATATTATGTGTATACTGAGAGTATTATTAAGACCATCGTTGAACCTATCCAACTAAGTGGTGTAATCTCTTTCCAATATCATCACAATTCATAATAGTTCTATAAACATTGTGGTTCAATCGATAACTAATTTCTCTCCACAAAAAATGTGCATCAAGTGAGTGGATATTTCTTCCTATTAAATTTTAGGGAAAACATTATTAAAGAAACTCACATAAAAATTCATCCATGTCATCCCATCATGTCTATAATCCTATATATACACATCCCCAAAATTGTCCAATGGTTTTCATATATTATATATTTCTATCATTACAATAAAAAATGGAGTAATTTTAAATAGATCAATGATTTTATAAACCAAAATTTTCAAGCACCGATTTTAATAAGGTAAATCCTCTACCTCATATGTGTTAGGATGCTGAAACGTAAACTCCCTGGTGAGATACACCATGGATGACTCAACTCCTCAATTCCCTCAATCGATTTTCCGAATGACCGATATTAGACTTGGCCTGAGATTTTCACCAAACAACCAATATATAACCTATAGAAAAATATGACAACTTAAATATTGTGAGACCCATACATGTGTATACTACTCACCTCTAGAAATAGGGGGCCTAGATAGATCATCAGTTAGAATCACCACAACTCCATCCTCACAACACTCAACAATGGTCCTTGAGGTGATATATTTATTAACAAAATGACTTGTTAGATGTATATATAAAAATAATATAGATATTAAAAACAAGGAATGTCAAAATCAAAAACAGATATCATTAGGCCACACATATTACTACATACAAAAATGTTATTTACTATTCAACCTTACAACCCCACATAAATCTGTCATAGTGAGGTATCACATAAACTATATAATGGAAAAATAAACATAACATATAACAGAAAAAATCAAAACCCCTATTTATTAATTTTTTTTCCAAGAATAATATATATAGAAAAATTCCATATAAGTTGTTATTGGTATATTGAATGATTGGTTTATTTTTGTAAAACAACAATAGAAATCATATACAAGAAAATTTATCTCGTGCAAGTCCTAAATTTATATCATGATGCATGAGTAAAGCTTTATTAATCTTAAGAAAAAGGGAATATATATTAAAATAAGAACATAAATTAGTTGGCCTATATTTATTGAATATATTAAATATAATTTCAAAATCCAAAATAGTCATATCAGTCCCCTAGTGTTATAAATAGAAATCCATTCATTCTCTATACAAAAACATAATAATACAATTGTTCAATGTTCCAATATATTATTAAACATCTATGTAATACAATTTAAATATATTTGAAACAATTATTTTTACCTAATTCAATGAGTCACTAGGACAACAATTTATAGTGTCACTTACCGAGATCAATAAAATGGAACTTCAGAAAGTATATTATTAACCCTTATAGATCATACACATATTTTGGAGGCTATTGAATACTATTTCTGGTATAAGTATTTATGATAGGGATACTATAAACTCTATAAATAATAGGAAACAAATAATCATAGAATCAAAACATCAGTAATCAAAACAACAACCAGTAATAGAAAAAATAAAAATATTATACACTATATGATATAAAAAACTACCAAGTCATATCAGTAATGAAAAATAGAAATTCCCCTAGGTCGATGATATAAATACGTAACCAAAAAAATATATAGACTAATGCTTTTGATAGACATGATGTTTCTCCCAAATTCACCCTGTAATTTTGAATGCATCTACAATACCACAAGCATGCTAGAAAATCATCATATGTAAAATAAAATTTTATCTATATCAAACCATAATGATTTAATGAGTCACATAGGGATAATAGAGTGTGAATATAAACTCATTTTGGAACCACCAATTCTTTATCTAGATAATATCTATTCATATAAAATTGGATTCTAAGTTAAATAAATAGAAACTAAATAGTAAACCTCTTGGTCTACTCTATGATCAACCAACCATAGGTGATATCAATAAGTGCATCATTTAGTGATGATTTTTCACACTATAACCATTTCCCCAACACAACCTAATGGAAAAAATGAATCACATATCATATTATAATAATATAACACAAAATTTGTATCCTTGGGTCCATATGGTAAATGAGACTTCACTGAACCATAATCCACACAATCACAACACAACCTTGTTCAATAGCCAAAAATAGTCCAAACACTGTGGGTAAACTCAAATTAAAATTACTAACCCATTAACTCCAAATATCCTATATATAGAGTGGGTCTATGCTCAAAACCTATGATAAAATCCACCCCTTGATTACTATGGACACTTTTGGCATATGTATCCTATAATTTGATGTTCAATGCCATTATCCAAATCTTCTCAATTGTGGATGATACCACCAATATCTTGTGGTCAATAACCCCACACGGTCTTTTTCATGTGTGAAATATATGCCAATAGATGATTCCACGTGGTGAATTTTAATCACCAACAATCATAGAAAACAACCCATTCAATGATATTTATCCACCATCCATGGTAATGGTTATCACCACTCGTGTAAGACTAATGATATCACGTAACCCCCTGGTAACATGTTTCATGACTGTCATGTTATCATAATACAAAAATAGAAAATACATCATAAATTTAATCACATATCAATGAATGATAAAATTCCATTACAATATAAATCCTTATACCATACTTTATCAAACTATTCATATCCTTGATTATAAATAATATTATTGGACTTCCTTAATACTCTCACATGATCATTGGATGATGTATGTTGTTCTACTTCAAGTCACACACATGACCATACCTACGCAAATTAATCACTTGATATGGAAACACATATATAATCAAAGAATAATATTGAAACCATTAAATCCTATATCAAGTTTATATGAAAAATTCATGAAAAATAATCCATTTCTCTAATATATATCAACTTTCAAATCAAAACAAAATTCCAAAACCATTAATGAAATGGATATAACACCTTATTTGTAGAGACCCGAAGCCTGACGTACATGGACATTACATTACTTTTGCGGAATACTTAGTACATAACAAAAACACACACATAAGGATCGTAATAGTTTAGTGTGTTTGGAAAATCGGAACGTAATCTCCTAATCATGGTGAAAGATCTTCAACATCTCCCATAAAGATCTTCCTTTTTTTACCTAAAACCTTTCTTTATATCCTGTGGAAAAGAAAACATAAAAGGGTGAGCTCAAATGCTCAGTAAGGGTAAACAAAAGAAATATCAATCACATCATATTCATAAGAACATAACATTTTGGAAATCATAACCTGCAAAAGAGAGAAAATTTCATAACATGGGATAAATCATGGCAGTGAAATGTAATCACAATAATCATAACATAAAACATGAAACTTTTTGGCATTCACACATAATCATAGAGAATCATTTCTTGTTATTCATGACTCATTGCCAAGACTAACTTAGTGGACAAAGTCCCTTTCTGAATCGAGTCACCCTCGTTTCAGTCCTGTTTCACTGAACCGGTATAACCTACCATTCCAGCCATGTCTATCTCATGAGATATAAAATCTTTACCCAATGCATTGGAGGGAGATATAGGTCCCACCCATCTCATAATGATACCATTCTTATGTGTGCCACAAAATCATAAATCATACATCATTGCATAACACATGTAATAAAAATGGGATTCTTAAACAACATGACCTCATTAAACAATTCATATAAGATAAATGAATTCATAAAAATATTTCCATCACAACATAATCAAATCCATGTAATAATAGGGATAGAAACAGAACCCTTTATTATCTTAGATGGAATATAATTTTGATAAAACACTTGAAATCCATTCTTGAGGAAAATATCCTTTCTACTTCAAAAACATTTTCCTTTCTTAACATGTCTTACAATTTTAAACTAAAAGAAGTTGATTAAAAATATACTTGAAAACTTGTAACGGAATCTTCTTGGAAATAATGTTTTAAAAATCCATTCATGCCGTATAGGTTAAAAAAACATTCTTCTCGTACTTTTGTCGGAAAAGTCAAAAAAGTACCTCGTACGAAAAACGACAAAAGATTCATTTAATATATTTTACTAAAAACTCACCGAAGGGTAAAATTGGATTTAAACAATTGTAGGTGGATGGAAATAATATTACATATTTAGGAAATATGGATGTGGATGATAAAATACACCCCAGTAAATACTAGAGTATAAACAATCTCGGATAAAAATGAGATTGTGATATTTCCCTTACCTTAGGTCCGACTTTCTTTGTACGTGTCCGAACCTCCTGTATAATGATTTAAATCGTGTTAGTGACTTATTCCAGAATCATATTCATTTTTATTATATCATATATGGTCCACTTATGACTTTATATTACCCGTTCTTTTGTAAATTCATGTTAAAGAAGCATTTTGGGTAAAATCGTTTCATTTATCGTAGGTGTTTTTAAATTGTAATTATTAATATGATTACTTGGAGCATGATTACTAATATCCAGAATGTAAAACATGATTTATATATCATATATATTCAGAATATACATATATGTAATATATTGATAAATGGAATGAAATACACCATTCATGGAGACGGTAGTCCGTACGTACGCATGAACGCTGTTTTCGTTTCCTTATTGAATTGAATAGAATTAAGTAGATGACATAAATATAAATATACATAAATACAATATCATTATTATGTCATATATTTCATTAGTACTTATTATATATACTTTATAATCATTCATGAATGGTTAATCATTGAGAATGAATCTCATCGCGTTGTGGAGACGGTAGTCCGTACGTACGCACGAGCGATGATATCGTTCTCATGGTTGTGGAATTGTGTTGAAGTGTATGTATACTATTTAAGTATCAATATCAATTTATAATAATCATATATAGTTACTCATTACACCATTATACCCATCCAATTAAGGTGGTGACGGAAAATAGATTACACCACGGCGTGGAGACTGTATTCCGTACGTACGCACGCGCGGTGATTTCCTTTCTCCGTAGGATTGATAAAAGGTTAATTAGAGTTGTTTCATATTTATAATAACATATCAGTATGTATGTAATACTTATGTTATTACTTTATAATGAAACAACTAAAGAAGAAGAAGTTGAAGAAGAAAGAAATTGAAAAGATCGGTAATGGATATTACCTCTTCTTTGGAACACCTCTTTGAATCCTCCACTTAGGGAACTAAGATTGGTCTTTGAAGAAGACCAGGACATCTAGGATTATTCTAGGGAAGTGGAGAGGAGAAAATGGCAGGGGTTTTCCGAGCTTGAGTGCTCAAATTGGTGTGAGGAGGAGGGGGAGGAGGTGCCCTTTTATAAGGGAGGAGAGGGGCACCTTAAGAATATCTCAAAATATTATTTTATATTAAAGTCAAAATCGGTTTATAATGGTTCCAAAGGGTCTTATTTCGAAGCTAAAGTGGGGATGGGTCGAAATACTATCATCCAATAGGATTTATACAAGTTTAGGGTATTATTTTAACCTTATCAATTAGATTTAACTCTAAGTTAAATAATTTAACTTTTACCGTGTCTTTTTGTTTTCTTTCACTATATGGTTAATACACTTACTATAACATGCCAAACGAACCCCAAATTGTATATTATTAATACATATATCCTTATCTAAGTCATTGGACGAACCTTAGATTTTTAGGAATAAAATAACAATTAATAATATAATATTTGATTTAAAAACTATTTTGTGTCAATTTTGCCACTATTTGATATATGATTTTTGTGAAAGTCATAACAGAATTATATGTTCTAACCAAGTTTATTAAATCAACAAAAATATGTCATAGTAACCTAGAAAATTAATGTAATTCATAAAAAGTCTCAAATTCCATTTATTTGGGTGTTTATAACATCAATTATGTCAATATTTCATTAATAAGATAATTACTGCATCATCTTTGTGACATGAATAAATTAAATTATTTGATGTCTAAAAATTACAAATAAAATACCATTATGTAGGAAATCTTTTTAGATTTCTAATGAATATTTACAATCGAATTTATCTTATGTACAACCCTATATTAAAAATGTTTTAGTAAATATACTTTGATTTTAACTCTTTTAACTCTTCCTTGAATTAAATAATAATAAATGTCCTAATCTAATCCAAGTGGGCCTAAATGATAATATTTTACACTTAAGGTTGTTTTTGGTCGAGATACACTTGTCCAATAGAATTAGGACATTTGTTAGGGTAATATTAATATCATTCTTACCCTTAATTACCCTATTTACTTTTAACCGTGGTAAATAAAAGTAAAAAGTTACTATTCACCAAAAATTATTTTCATCTCATTGAACCACGTTTTACTTACTGACATCAACCGTGTCTCTCAGATTTTTGAAATTCCATTCACAGAAGCGGTAAAATTAAGTTTTATGAAAAATTCAGTTTTTTAACTACCACTTAGTAGTTTCACTATTCATCAAAAATTGATGTTTTTCAGAACAATGCCAAAACTTCATCCTAAGCTATATTTCATATTCCGAATTCAAAAATGAAGTCTATTTTACCAAATTCATAACATAGAAGTTTCATTAATTAATTTTATAATTAAATCCCGCTGTTAAAACAAATAGCGTGTTTTTAAGAAACAATATTTATCAAAAGATTGACACTTGATTATGTCTCGTTTAAATGTGAAATTACATTCAATGACCAACATTGTATTAAATTGTAAAAATATATTCTAAATATACTTTAAAACCACTAAAATTAATAATTTATCACTATTAATTATTTCGATTGAAAAAGTTGTTTTTAACTAAAATTTAGTAATTTTCAGTATTCATCAAAATATGAAAGTTATCCGAAAATTACCAAAATTTCACCCTAAGCTAATTTCGATATTCCGAATCCAAAAATGAAGTCCATTTTGAAAAATAAGATTTACAAAATTTCAAAAAGTGGTTATTACTATTCATAACTGCTAGTTTTAATAATATTTTAATAGCATATCGTTGTTTAGTGAAACTCGGTATTGCGTATTACACACGCTATCGAGGAAGGTCGCGATTGCGTGTAATGCAAGGCAATTCAAGGATTCGTGTTGTGCAAGATCCTTTTGGTGTAGCGTACAACACAAGACATTTTTGAAATTAAAAATAAAATTTTTCATAAATTCTTGGGCTGTTACATTCTACCCCCCTTAAAATGAATTTCGCCCTCGAAATTCGTCGGGGTTATAAATGGTTTACTATTCGAAAGTTTCTTTAATATAAACCCACATCGTAAAAAGGAATACCAAAACCAATATTTAAAAACAATAGTATGAAACTTAACGGTTACCCAAATAAACTAATCACTGGGTTTCCACATAGGTGAAAATATGGATATGGAAGAGAAATCTAACCATCATGTTCTGATGGAGAGTGGTAGAGAACATGGCTATGGAAAATCCAGTAATCACAAAGCCATAAATTTGTGACAATCTAAGCTACCATCTGATTCATCAGATATAAGATCACTAGGACAACATTTTTTGTTTTCAAGATCGTTTCCCTAAAGTTAAAGAATTTGAATTAGAATAAATACTTACTTTATGTTGGTACAACCTCACTGTTGTTCGTGCCTTTAACAATTTCAAATTCATCTCTTAAATAAATGAAGTTGAATTTGTTATTCGTGAAGTGTTAGCAGATCATGTGATAGAATGACGGGTCATTCCATCTGTCTTAAACAAAAGGTTATCAAAAATTATATACATAAGTCGATCTATAGTGAGATTAATCATATATGGTTCCTAAAATGTACTTATACTTCATATATCATACTGCTTAATATAATAAAACTAGTTTCTACTAAACAGGGACTTCCTGTAGGCCAGTGGTAGGCGATAAAGGCCAGTCGCACTTCGGTTGTGGGTTTGATTCCCACATCCTTCTCCGACGTGATGGGCTGTCGCCCATCTTGCAGGTTGTCCTTTTTCTAAAACTACATTAACATCCCATTAATAATATCGAAAAACGTTTTATCCTAACTTATGTCAAACATAATCCATTCTAATTTTTAAGCTTATCTAAAATACTACAGTCCACTCTCATAACACAGTGAAAATGATTACCAGAGATTTAATACCATCGTTGATCCTCATATATCATAAGATATGTTTTGTTGGTCACATTCCAAACATTCAAAGTCCTTAATCATGTATTCTCTTGAATACCTTAGTGAAAACATGAATGCAATTAAAAGTTAACACCTTCCACATACCAAAATCCTCAAAATTCTATATACTCAAACCATGATATCACTTAGTCCTTATATCAATCATGAGCTCATGAATACTGTTAAACATTTCGTTTTCTCGTTTTCCCTTCATTATGCATAGATCAACTTATTTCCAAAAATATCTCAATCACTTTGAATACCACCTTAGACCAATACATAAATATTCCAATACTTTATGATACAACATTATTTTGGAATCCGATTACATAAACACTTAATCATTCCACCACATCGTTGTCATATTTAACATCGCCAATAGTGATCGCATGTGACTTCCCTTTGTCCATTGCCTTAAGTGGTTGCTCATGTTGATCATCACTACCCTTGGATTTGGGCATTTATTATCATAATGCCCCATTTCCTTGCACTTGAAGCATTGAAGTGTTGGTGGTGCGTTCTCTGCAGTGTTTGCTTTATTCACATCATTAGAATCCCTTTTTCCATTACTTTGACACTCAGCTGCTCGATGACCTTCTTTTCCACACTTAAAACAGTTTTTAGTCCCTTTAAGACAATCTCCACCATGCTTCTTTCCACACTTTGTGCATAAGGAAACATTCATCTTCTTTTCACCATTATTATGAGATTTCTCCTTGAACTCCATCTTTCGTTTCTTGTCAAAACCATGAGATGGATATGTAACACGAACTTCCATTTCTACCTTGATAGCACAACGCACAATTTCTTCATAGCTACTAAAGTCTCTTATAGCTAATGCCCTTCGAGGACTTGGTTTTAAACCACTGAAAAATAGATCAACTTTACTTTCAGGTTAGATGATAATTCCAGATGCATACCTTGCATGTCTTGTAAAATTTGCTTCGTATATACCAACAGATTCATCATCCTTCTGCTTCAGCTCAAGAAACTCCTTTTCCATCATTGTTTGAAGAATACGAGGGAAGTACTTACTGAAAAACAAGTTCTTGAACTCATCCCATTCCATTGACTCAATTTCATCTCTTGGCCTCGTATTCTTGATAATATTCCACCATTGATCAGCTTCACCTTCCAAACGATATACTGCTAAGATTACTTTATCATGTTCATAACATTGAAGAACTGAAAATATCTTTTCAGTAGTACTGATCCATTGTTCAGCAACAAGTGGATCGGAAGACCCACTAAAAGAAGGTGGACGTTGCCTCATGAAGGACTCAATTGAATATTTTTCCCTTCTATGCTCATTTGGAAGTCCAGAATGATTCATAGCTTGTGTAAGTATAGCAATAAGATTTTGCACTCCATCTCCCATAACATTTGTTTGTTCAGGAGGACAATCATTGCACTGTCCATTGCATTGATCAACACGGTTCTTTCGGGTTCCAGCCATTGTCTAAAACCCAAAAATAATAGTGTGAGAGGCAAAAATCATGCTAGAGAAAACAACATAATAAAGGGGGAGTACCTTCAATATCTAACATCTTAGATTTAATTCTATGATCATTAGCGTAATTCTAGTACTATAACCTATACGTATACTTAACCTTAGGGACATCACTAGAAATACCTTAGAAATATCTCTAGGGATCTCACAAACGTTTTCGCATCCTAGTTTCCAAAGGTTGACTAAACCTTTCCTCTGATACCACCTGTAGGGACCCGAAGCCTGACGTACATGGACATTACATTACTTTTGCGGAATACTTAGTACATAAAAAAAACACATACATAAGGATTGTAATAGTTTAGTGTCTTTGGAAACTCGGAACGTAATCTCCTAATCATGGTGAAAGATCTTCAACATCTCCCATAAAGATCTTCCTTTTTTTTACCTAAAACCTTTCTTTATATCCTGGGGAAAAGAAAACATAAAAGGGTGAGCTCAAATGCTCAGTAAGGGTAAACAAAAGAAATATCAATCACATCATATTCAAAAGAACATAACATTTTGGAAATCGTAACCTGCAAAAGAGAGCAAATTTCATAACATGGGATAAATCATGGTAGTGAAATGTAATCACAATGATCATAACTTAAAACATGAAACTTTGTGGAATTCACACATAATCATAGAGAATCATTTCTTGTTAGTCATGACTCATTTCCAAGACTATCTTAGTGGACAAAGTCCATTTCTGAATCGAGTCACCCTCGTTTCAGTCCTGTTTCACTGAACCGGTATAACCTACCATTCCAGCCATGTCTATCTCATGAGATATAAAATATTTACCCAATGCATTGTAGGGAGATATAGGTCCCACCCATCTCATAATTATACCATTCTTATGTGTGCCACAAAATCATAAATCATACATCATTGCATAACCCATGTAATAAAAATGGGATTCTTAAACAACATGACCTCATAAAACAATTCATATAAGATAAATGAATTCATAAAAATATTTCCATCACAACATAATCAAATCCATGTAATAATAGGGATAGAAACAGAACACTTTATTATCTTAGATGGAAAATAATTTTGATAAAACACTTGAAATCCATTCTTGAGGAAAATATCCTTTCTACTTCAAAAACATTTTCCTTTCTTAACATGTCATACAATTTAAAACTAAAATAAGTTTATTAAAAATAAACTTGAAAACTTGTAAAGGAAGTTTCTTGGAAATAATGTTTTAAAAATCCATTCATGCCGTATAGGTTAAAAAAACATTCTTCTCGTACTTTTGTCAGAAAAGTCAAAAAAGTACCTCGTACGAAAAACGACAAAAGATTCCTTTCATATCTTTTACTAAAAACACACCGAAGGGTAAAATTGGATTTAAACAATTGTAGGTGGATTGAAATAATATTACATATTGAGGAAATATTGATGTGGATGATAAAATACACCCCAGTAAATACTAAAGTATAAACAATCTCGGATAAAAATGAGATTGTGATATTTCCCTTACCTTAGGTCCGACTTGCTTTGTACGTGTCCGAACCTCCTGTATAATGATTTAAATCATGTTATTGACTTAATCCAGAATCATATTCATTTTTATTATATCATATATGGTCCACTTATGACTTTATATTACCCGTTCTTTTGTAAATTCATGTTAAAGAAGCGTTTTGGGTAAAATCGTTTCATTTATCGTAGGTGTTTTTAACTTGTAATTATTAATATGATTACTTGGATGATGATTACTTATATCCAGAATTTAAAACATGATTTATATATCGTATATATTCAGAATATACATATATGTAATATATTGATAAATGGAATGAAATACACCATTCATGGAGACGGTAGTCCGTACGTACGCATGAACGTTGATTTCGTTTCCTTATTAAATTGAATAAAATTAAGTAGATGACATACATATAAATATAAATAAATACAGTATCATTATTATTTTATATATTTCATTAGTACTTATTATATATACTTTATAATCATTCATGAATGGTTAATCATTGAGAATGAATCTCATCGCGTCGTGGAGACGGTAGTCCGTACGTACGCATTAGCGATGATATCGTTCTCATGGTTGTGGAATTGTGTTGAAGTGTATGTATACTATTTCAGTATCAATATCACTTTATAATAATCATATATAGTTACTCATTACACCATTATACCCATCCAATTAAGGTGGTGACGGAAAATAGATTACACCACGGCGTGGAGACGGTATTCCGTACGTACGCATGCGCGGTGATTTTCTTTCTCCGTAGGATGGATAGAAGGTTAATTAGAGTTGTTTCATATTTATAATAACATATAAGTATGTAAGTAATACTTATGTTATTACTTTATAATGAACCAACTAAATAAGAAGAAGTTGAAGAAGAAAGAAATTGAAAAGATCGGTAATGGATATTACCTCTTCTTTGGAACACCTCTTTGAATCCTCCACTTAGGGAATTAAGATTGGTCTTTGAAGAATACCAGGACCTCTAGGATTATTCTAGGGAAGTGTAGAGGAGAAAATAGCAGGGGTTGGCCGAGCTTGAGTGCTCAAATTGGTGTGAGGAGGAGGGGGAGGAGGTTCCCTTTTATAAGGGAGGAGAGGGGCACCTTAGGAATATCTCAAAATATTATTTTATATTAAAGTCAAAATCGGTTTATAATGGTTCCAAAGGGTCTTATTTAGAAGCTAAAGTGGGGATGGGTCGAAATACTATCATCCAATAAGATTTAGACATGTTTAGGGTATTATTTTAACCTTATAAATTAGATTTAACTCTAAGTTAAATAATTTAACTTTTACCGTGTCTTTTTGTTTTCTTTCACTATATGGTTAATACACTTACTATAACATGCCAAACGAACCCCAAATTGTATATTATTAATACATATATCATTATCTAAGTCATTTGGACGAACCATAGATTTTAGGAATAAAATAACAATTAATAATATTTTCTTTTATTTAAAAACTATTTTGTGTCAATTTTGACACTATTTGATATATGATTTTTGTGAAAGTCATAACAGAATTATATGTTCGAACAAAGTTTATTATATCAACACTAATATATCATAGTAACCTATAAAATTAATGGAATTCATAAAAAGTCTCAAATTACATTTATTTTGGTGTTTATAACATCAATTATGTCAATATTTCATTAATAAGATAATTACTGCATCATGTTTGTGACATAAATAAATTAACTTATTTGATGTCTAAAAATTACAAATAAAATACCATTATGTAGGAAATCTTTTTATATTTCTAATGAATATTTACAATCAAATTTATCTTATGTAAAACCCTATATTAAAAATGTTTTAGTAAATATACTTTGATTTTAACTCTTTTAACTCTTCTTTGAATTAAATAATAATAAATGTCCTAATCTAATCCAAGTGGGCCTAAATGATAATATTTTACACTTAAGGTTGTTTGTGGTCGAGATACACTTGTCCAATAGAATTAGGACATGTGTTAGGGTAATATTAATATCATTATTACCCTTAATTACCCTATTTACTTTTAACCGTGGTAAATAAAAGTAAAAAGTTACTATTCACCAAAAATTATTTTCATCTCATTGAACCACATTTTACTTACTGACATCAACCATGTCTCTCGGATTTTTGAAATTCCATTCACAGAAGCGGTAAAATTACGTTTTATGAAAAATTCAGTTTTTTAACTACCACTTAGTAGTTTCACTATTCATCAAAAATTGATGTTTTTTAGAACAATGCCAAAATTTAATCCTAAGCTATATTTCATATTCCGAATTCAAAAATGAAGTCTATTTTACCAAATTCATAACATAGAAGTTGCATTAATTAATTTTATAATAAAATCCCGCTGTTAAAACAAATAGCGTGTTTTTAAGAAACAACATCTATCAAAAGATTGACACTTGATTATGTCTGGTTTAAATGTGAAATTACATTCAATGACCAACATTGTATTAAATTGTAAAAATATATTCTAAATACACTTTAAAACCACTAAAATTAATAATTTATCACTATTAATTATTTCGATTGAAAAAGTTGTTTTTAACTAAAATTTATTAATTTTCACTATTCATCAAAAAATGAAAGTTATCCGAAAATTACCAAAATTTCACCCTAAGCTAATTTCGATATTCCGAATCCAAAAATGAAGTCCATTTTGAAAAATAAGATTTACAAAATTTCAAAAAGTGGTTATTACTATTCATAACTGTTAGTTTTAATAATATTTTAATAGCATATCGTTGTTTAGTGAAACTCGGTATTGCGTATTACACACGCTATCGAGGAAGGTCGTGATTGCGTGTAATGTAAGGCAAGTCAAGGATGCGTGTTGTGCAAGATCCTTTTTGTGTAGCGTACAACACAAGACATTAGTGAAATTGAAAAGAATATATTTCATAAAATCTTGGGCTGTTACATTATTCTACTCGTTATATTTTATGAAAGGATAAATACACCACACATTTAAAAAAAAATATTTTTGTTTTTCATTAGAAAATATATCCATTCTAACCTTATAATCCTATCTTATGATTCGAAACCACTCATTATTATAAGTCTAATTGATTTGTGAAAAAAACTTTTTTTTTTGTGGAATAAATCTCTCCATAGAGGGTAATATATTTTTCAATTATTATTTACCTTATATTAATCATCCACATGTTCATAAATTGTATTTATGAATTTAAAAAGACAAAATTAATAAAAATATATTCCAGTTATATATCTATAATATTGAAATATGGATTGAATTATACACATTTTGATAGCATGTTTAGTTTTAATTAATTTCAATATCCTATATATATGATTCTAATATATTATATTTACTATTCGTGATTATAAAATATGAATAATTATTATTTAATAAATATAACATTAATTTATGTTATAATTATGGTTCTATAAGGATAACACTAGAATTTATACTCAATATAATTTTACGCTTCACTATCTATAGAGTCATCCAAAATTATAAAGTTATGGATGACATGGTTGTTAACATATGTCATAAATTATTTGAAATTAAAATTAAACCACTCAAATTATTATACAATTAATGATAGACTCATTAATAAAAAATTGAGGATGAATACTACAATACATAAACAATGATGGAATGATTTTTAATGACAAATGTCTAATGGCTGACAAATATTATAGCTAAAATAAAGGAATACAATTTTTTATTAGAGAGAATAAATATATATACGTTTTTGAAATATATTATTTATTTGTTTATATTGGTTTCATTGTGAATAAGATAATTTTATAGAAAATTTGGAGTAATGGTATAAGACTCTGGTCTTAATTACCTTTCATTGAGTCATAATCCACATTATCTATCTATTGTATTTATATAGATTTCATACATCCACAAGATTTTTTTAAATTTACATTTAATATATTTTATTTATAATTCCATATCATTTCCCAATTTTAATGGGTTTATAAGAATACTATAAAAAAGTCATACAGGGTTCATTTTTTATATCATTTATTCTATGAGATAAATTATATATAATATTTATTTGATGATTTTTTATAATCATTATATATAAATTCCCATATTCATTCTAATTATGTCATATTTTTCTATTTAAATACCTTTTTACCAATGAAATATCAATTCATTAAATATAGTGATTCATAAAAGTTAATTTTCATTATATTTGTCCGGTTTAATTTTTATCTTCCCTATTAAAGAAATTTATGAATTTTATTGATTTATCATTTATCCTTTTCATTATTTATATATATGTTTCATGTATGTTTATATTGTTTTTGGTTTACATATGGAGTTTTATTTCTCTCTCTTTCATTACATATATTACATTCTATCTTTCAATCCGAACATGAATATATTTTATTTATACATATTCTATTCGATGATATCATATATAATTACCTTTAAATTATTTTACTTTACCTTCTCATGTCATTAGAATCTATTTTTTCATATATTCAATTTTTATAGAGACATTGAAAAGAAAAATATTTTTCAATAAGCCATTTAATATATCTATTTATTTTAATTATCTTATAATTAAATTTTTATAAATGTAACCTCTCTAATGATGAACTTTCATTTTGATTGCTAAACATATTACTTATAAATAATGAATTTTTTCCATAGTATCCATTACATTTTTTTTGAATTTAGAAAACAATTATTATTTACAAATATATTTTTATTCTATTTTTTAAAATTATATATCTTATCATTTAATACTAACCCAGGTGTTTATTTAATAATTTATATTAAGGGTATAATCCACTATAAATATTTTTATTATTTATCTGTATATCCCATGAATTTTTTTACATAAATCATTTTTTCTATCCGATATATGTGTTATTAATGATGATTTATTTGTAACTAATTAAATATCATGAGTAACATGTTTTAGAGGAACTATTTATATTATAGTGGTAATGAAATTATATATCCATAAAATGAGGTCAATAAATTTTAATATTTCATTATATTACAATTAGGCAATGGGAGAAAACAATATCCATAATATTAATCAGATATATTGTTTGAACCCACTTAATTATGATAAATAGCTATAATGAGTAATCTCAATACAAAATTTTAATAGTATGTGGGTAGCGAAACCGATTAATAAAATTATATGGAAATGGGTATGTAAACTAATCTATAATATTTTGATAATCATGGTTTCTAACTATGAAAATTCTCTATAATATTCAATGATTATGTATGGGAAAATGTATTATGATATTCCACGTGCCTATTTAATTCCAAATTGGTTATTTATGAGTATTATAAAAGTCCACATTCTTATGATATGGTATAGTCCATACATTTATAACAAACATTTTATTATTCTGAATTTTTATACCGTAATCTCTTATTATTATTTTTCTACATCAGAATCCCTTATTATAATTTTTGTATCTTATTATTTTAATCAAATAATTTATCCCTTATTTATGTCTCTAAAATTATTATTTATCTAATGATAAGTCATATATGTACCTCTAATATTTCTTAACCAAAACTAACCCTTTTTCATATGTTTCAATACTTTCCCAGGGGTTCCATTATTATTATTTGTCTAAAAGGGAAACATGTATCAATAATTTTATAAAATAATGTCACATTGTAATTGAAATTAGATTAAAATATAGATAATTTATAATGACACTAAATAATTATGTTTCATTTGTCTGTCTTAAAACATAGATGAAATGAATTATAATGTAAATTAATGAACATTTTTTGGTTTATCTACATTGTCATATGATAATTAGTGGAAAATATATATCTATAGAACCATAAGAAATTGTTATGTGGGTGCTTTAAAATTTATATACTATTGGGTATCCAATTTGACATCCCATGCCGAGTTCAAATCTGAGAAACCGAATCTAGAGGGACATATGGCCTCAAGTGTCCCTCCCTATCCACAAGAGGTTGTTGACTTGCAGCGTGAACCTAGGGTGTGAAAATGTAGATACTATTCCCACATTTCATACTATATAACAATAGAGATATAAGATACAGATCGAGGGTGAGAAAAGTATAATAATTAATATAATTTAAAGTGTAAATGTATATAACCGTCCATGAAATAAGTAAATAACCAAATGATGAATCCAAATCATTTATAAGAACGATAACGTAATGTAATCACACTACAATACTAAAAATTTGAATACATTTTAGTAGGGGATAAATTAAATACAAGATATAACAACGAGTCATAATGTCCAAAACAATCCATGAAAACAAAGAACATGCCATATCATCTACTACAATGATCACAACATAATGCAATAAATTCATGTATCATAAGTATGATAATCCCCTTTATCCACACATGTGATTGTATAATCATTTTGGGTACCAACAACATCCGGGATATGGTGTGAGATATATCTCATTATTCCACCACCAATGAGTTCTATACAAATCCAATACATGTATCTAAATGGAAATATTGTGAACATATATAAAATTAATTCAATGATAAAATAATATCCCATTCCTTATTCAACCTCATCATGTATTGAAATTGAACAAGTGTTAATTTAGTTAATTATGGTTCATTTTATAATAAGGATATCATGTATAATAGGCATAAAAAATACCATAAAATTAATAATGACAACAGAATATCCATGGTTTAACTATAACATCCATGACCTAAGGGGTCTAGCCATTATATACGAGTATCACATGAAATATGGATAAAGGTGTACTAGTGTTGTTTTAGGAATAAACACAAGAAATTCAATTATTAATTATTCTAACTGAGTTTGTGGAGCCCATCCATAGTAATCTTGTGTTATTTATTTCTATGGACAATGGGGGAATCCATAGCGTGACATGGATGATGACATAAAGATGAATCCAAAGAGTGTATTCTTTTAATTGTAACATATAAAAAGGATTTCATGTGATTAATCTGTACTATATTGAGTCATTCATGTAATAATAAAAAGCCAATATTCCATTGTTGGTATCCACCACAAAAATCATCTTAATGGATTAGAATGACATCCTCTTAGTTCCCACAAAATTTCCTTGCGAATCCATGTCTAGATCACAGTTGACCATTCCTATAATTATAGAAATGCCCAAAGGAATTGAAATCATCTACTCATTTCAATTATACCATAATGGCCATGCAATACATAAATAAAACAATGATTAAATTGGTATATTCCATTATCATTCCCTGATCATGAAAAAGAAAAATCCAAGATATGAAACAAATATCAGTTCATTTAATAAGAATTTAACATGTCTATTTTATGATCTTTAATTAATCAAGAAAAGGTGTTCCAAGGACATAAATCCAATTTCAATACAATTTATCATTTGTATAGGCCAATTAATATATATAGATATACATATTCCATTTAAAAATATAAGACCTGGTTATTAAATTAGATCTCTTACCTTATTAAAGTCCAAGTGGAATAATCATAAATGTTGTCCCATTTAATCTATATATAGGTCAAAAAATCATAAATAAAGTGTACTCCATAAATGATTTTTTTGTGTGTGGTATAAACATCCAACATCATTGAAGTTGACTTACAAGGACGATAGATTTTAATTTATAAATGATAAATTAATGTAGATGAATTAATGGGAAAATTCACGATGAAACTTGTGTGGGAACAATAGGAAAAACTATGAAATAAGAAAATTTTATGGACTTTTCATATACAAGCAACCTTATTCTTTTAGTAGATGCCTTATATAGTATAAACCATTATATTAGTCTATATTAGCAGAAAGTGGACAAAAAACACTCTGGAATAGAAAATATAATACTATACCAAAATAGCATAATTGAAATGAGGAAGATCAAATAAATGAATCTATAGATTAAAGCATATACCGAGTGGAATCCGATGTGATGATTAGATCTTGATTTTGAGTTAGGATGTCGATGAAATCCAAGAACCTAGTTGTATGAAATGTGAGGAGATATCAATAGTGGAATAAAGGATACTATTATCATTGTATATAATAAAGGAAGAAGGGGTGAGGGGTTTCTATAAATTAATCGAAAATGGTAAATTTACCCAACACAAAGGGTTTGCAATATTTATCCACAATATTTGAAAAACAATACTCTATCAATGTTCCTAGATCAACCCAATGAGGGGAATCTGATAGTTTATGTTCTAGGTTTATGAATCAAGAAATATCCATATATTCTTTATCTTATAAAAACATCTTAGGTTTTTCATGAGCATGAAACCTCGGTCATACTATTTTGTAAAACCATGAGGACCACATTTTCTCCTTGAGCGGATGATATGGTTAGGTGAAACCTTGTAGAAAGGGCTACATGGTTTATACAAATACTAAATCTCATATATTTCAACTAATGGCCAGGTTTTTGGGCTAAATATTATCCCTTTGAAACCTCATTTCCACTAAATCTTTACAAGGAATTCCAACTTGGTCAAAACATAGGAGTTAAAATAAAAAATTATTTGTAATTCCATGAAAAATCACGTTCATATTGTCTTCCCCATGAAAGGAACTAGTCCCCTTGTTTACATTCTATGGGTGGTAGAATGATATTTGTGAATAATTTTAGCCAATGGGAAATTATGTTATTCTCCCACTCCCAAATCCCATCATGTACAAAATGGTTCTCATAGATAACCTTATCTTAAGGGATATATCGGCCTCAAAGATCCTCCATGCCCTAGTCAATGATGTTTATGGGATACTGCAAAAAAGAATCATCTTCTTCTAACTCAATATACATTGTATAAAAAGTATAAGAGTGGTCAACATGATAATTTTGAAACTATGTAATGAGGAACACATCATGTGTGCATTGACACATCTAAGGTAATTAAAATTGATAAACTATTATTGGAGAATTCTATAGTATATAAAATGATTTGACAAAATGAGGTTATATATTTCCTTTTCCCACATATTCTTCTATACCAAAGTATGGGTGACACATGAAAGGAAACATTGTCCCAACATATAAACTCTAGGGGTTTTTTATGTTGATCAAAATAATATTTCAAACTACACTAATCTGTACAAATACATTTCCTAGTCAAATGCACCTTATTTTAAGTCTTTATGCTTGGGATGAGGACCTAGTGGCCCATCCTCCCCTTCCCATAGATAGAAAAATGTTTAGAGGAATGGCCAAACATATAATGCCACGTATAGGGTCACCTGAATAGTTTCATGAAATAAATTTTAGTAGGATGACATAACAAGAGGGATATTCTTCTTCAAATAACCACGGAAATCAAGAAACATTCATATAGAATTCCCTCTATCACTTTTACAGTCTATTCATATAGACCATTGGTCTGAGGGTGAAAATATTTACTCAAAGCACATGTGTACCCAAATAATTCCACAACCCCTTCTAGAACAACAATGCAAAAAATGAATCTATATCTAAAATGAGAGTATTAGGGACTCCAAGTATTGGTATAATCTTATGAACATAATGATTTCCCAACTCATAAAATGAGAATGTCTACCTGGTATGAATAAAGATGGTAACCTTCTTTTTTTGATCCATAAAAACCCAAACAAATTTTCTACCATGAGGAATGTGCTATAAACATACTATGAAATCCTTTGAAACATCTTCACATTTCCATTACGGGGTTGGAATGTTTTGAAACCTACCAGAAAGATACTGGTTTTCTATAATCACATTCTAATTTTCATAACACCTAGAAATAAATCCTAAAATATGATGTTTCATTATATGTTACCAATACTAGAAATGCATATCTCGATACATATTAGAGATACATGGCTTTATAACCCACTGAGTAGCATTTGAATCTCATATATGGTCCAACCTCATGTATATAGAAACCTTGATTCAACCATGTATACATATGATATCAACCAAATTTATAGAATAATATAGAGTTTTGTCCTCACATGAAATAATTTCCCATATGACCAATCATTCAGGGTTTGGGAACTGCCTTCTGTTCACCATATGAAGGAGTGAAGCAGTAACTACTAATTATATAATAAAAGGATTCTCATGAATCTCTTTAATCCAGGGATGTAACTCATAAAATAGTGTCATCAATTTCCATTCATCAATGGCTTCATGAATGGCTAGTGCCTATGTTTTCTGTATCATGGAATCACCTACAACATTTCCCATTTAGGTGTATAGGCAATATTATTGTCAATAAATTGATGTTATTCGACCCATATTCACTATCAATGATTCAATTCACATTATATAAAGATCTATTTGAGCCTATTTTAATTCCTATAAAATAATGACCGACCATGTAATGCCTCCAACAATGAAACACAATAAAAATTTCACCAAGATCGTGGTTGCACATCATGAATTTTGGCTCTAGAATTCCCTACTGTAAAGACTTGTACATTAAGAATAAATTTTATTCATTATATAAATCACCAATAATGATGCCTAATGAATCAAAAAACAATGTATAACTTCATAAAGGAATAGAAAAGATCATGACTCATGTTGTAGTTACCATACATTTCAGCTCAGCAATGTCATTCTCGCTTGCTTTAGAACACAATAGCTTCACAATATTATTAGTCAGACCAGTAAGGGGTGAAACAAGTCATGAGAAGTTTTGTATACAATTCATGTAATATCCATTCATCCCTAATAAATTATATATATCAAACAGATTATTGGAATTATCCTAGGAAAAAACATCAGTCACCTACTCTTGGTTAATGGGTACTCAATATTTGAAGATAATATGATCCAATCAGTGAACCTTATTAATCAAATGGTGTCACTTTATGAGATTTTCATCTAAATTATTCTCTATTACTGTATTCAAAACTATCACAATATATTCAACATAGTCTCTTCAAATATGAGGATACACCAAAATGTTATAAAAATAAACAAATAATGAAATTTAGATAAGGATAGGAAACCCTATTACTCAAGGAATTCAAAATGTTTGTTCCATTCATATGAAAAATCAACATAACCATATATTCATATAAATTGTAAAGACTTCGGATTTCTATAAGTGGTGTAAATGATGTTTTTACTCACATATGATGATAGATCGATCTTAGGATGATCATTGATAATGGTTTAAGCTCCATATATCTTATCGACGAGATCATATATTTGGGAAAATGGATTACAGTTCTTAACCATATAATGTTTCAACTATCAGTTATCCATTAATTGTGTAAGGGATTCATCCAGATTCACGGAAACATGTATTGGAAACCCCCTAGATGATGTTCTACGATAGATAATAACTATATTTTACAAATAATAAAACAACCTCTTAAGATAATGGATCTCTGTAGGATCCATCCTATATGGTCAAAAATATATATTATATTATCTTATAACAAGATTGATTTTATTTTATACCATCTCCTAGCTATAATTATTGAAAATGTTTCAGGAAGTACATCGTCCAAACGATCCATCATAGGGGGAAATTATTCCTTATATTAAACTTACTCCTCCAGATAAAGTTAATAAATATTGGTTGTAACTCCACCCATTATTAAATGATGATCTATTATATATCTAATCTCTTTGTCATCAAACTCATCATTATGAAGAGAATTATCTCCCTATGGTGATGTAAACAAGACATTAAAATGCAAGTAATAATCATAGTCATTATATGGGACCGACCTGTCCATCCAAAGAATGAAATTGAAGCGCATGATATTGAAGTTGAAGATATACCTTAAGAAACAACATCTACCTACCTAAAGGGGACATTCATTGCATTGAATTATACCCTCTAACCACACACATAACAGTGTGTCTAAAGTCTTCACACAATAGAATTACTGTAGTCCATTTCTGAGACTCTCCACTATCAATAAATAAATAAAGGAGTGTAAGGAACATATCATTAATAAATATGATAATATATTAGATTTTACTAAAATAGTACCATATATAATAAATGGTCTTGCACTCGGATCCATAGGTATTAGATGTAATTCACGAAAAGGGTCTAATCGACGATCCTATGTTATTGTTTGACTATAATGAAAATGTTCTCTCAACGAGAGGTGATATTCCAATGTCTAGCATCCTCATCCATAATACCATCCATGGCTTGTTTGGTTGGTATAACACCAGCTACCTTCCTTCTGAGATGTAACTGATCATGAAATTGAAGGTGGAGATGGTGTGGATCATATTCCACAATAAGTATGTGTAAATGTTTTGAAAAACCTCTAAAGATTACCCATATCGATGAAATAATATAACATAAATAGTTCTCTATTTCCCTGAGGATATACATTAATAAGCCTTCATATTGTAGATATATAATGTAGTATCTATTGTCTATACTCTATCCACCAATACTTTGATGAGAAATGTTTAGGCTACGCTTCATGATACCAGAAGAACTAATTCCATTTGGAATTATTGAACCTCTCTTCCATGTACTATAAGCTCATATCAGGTTTCAATTTGTGATAATAGAATGATTTAGGATATCAAAAAATCTAGATAGGTGAAAGATATTCACCTATGACCGGATAACATAAATGATCCCATACATGAATCTTATTTCTTCTGATATATCAACAAATGCTTTAAGGGGAGAAGATAATTGAAACCCATTGAAATTAATAGAATTGTTTATAAGGACACAACACCCATGTATAGGTAAATAAACTCCCTTGATCTATTAGCTATAATTGTTTTAGGGACTATATAATCATAGAAATAAGTATAGGATTATTTAAATACAATTTCCCGATGATTACAAGACTAGGTAAACACATAGCACTAATGTTTGGAAGAATCACGTCACATGTAGATAGAATGCTTGAGAATCCCTTATGGAGCCATATCCTGATGTGTGAATGTAGAAAGAATGGCCTCAGGCCAAGACTAAGAAAAATAAGGCCAACTATCCCCTAAAAATATGGGAGGATACTACTTAAAGAAACCACGAGTCAAATTAGATATCATAGGGGTAGGTAATGGAGAACCCTAGATAGACTACATCATGTATAGGAACCCCTCTCAAAGTTAAGCATCAATGTATAGTTTGTTAATAGAAGATATCCATATGTGGCATACCTAGCAATAATACATGAGGATCACCACTCAACATCTACTAGGAATGTAATTTCTCACCCTCCTCACACATAATATGACAAAATTATCATGACACATCTCTACAAATCCTGATACTGATCCTTAGAAAATGATTCATAGGGCGTTAATATCACTAATGGAAATGGAACAAAGAAAAGTGTTCACTATCCAAAATACTATCCAAACATATCTATTAGAAGTTGATTGTATTGGTCAGTGTTCAAGCTATTATTTATAGGGGTTCAAGTATATTGATGGAAATTTCAATTCAAAGAGGAAAACACTCTTTAAATTAAACATAGCAAATCCATTTAATGGATACAATCTCATTCATATGATATAATTTACATTTTATGTTTGTCTGTTATTTCATACATAACACAAGGATCAATTAGATGGATAGTTATTCCCACATTATAAAGTCCTATACACTTTAGAAATTGAAATCAATACCCATTGAATTATAACTAGTACCCCTTACATTCAATCTAACTATGTAATTGGTAAAGTATGATGGATAGATTTCGATTAATTTCTATTTACAATTTTTAAGGACCATTGACCTTGTAATTGATATTTGTAGACATGTAATCACAACCAAGGAATTGCATATATAAAAATAGATATAGAGCTTAAATATTTTGAAGTTGGAAATTTATTTTTCAAAAATAAATATATATATATATATATATATATGGAAATACTATTATATTGATGATCGAATTTTGAATGATGAATTTTCCTTCACTATATAATTTGTTAGTGGAATAGGAATATATAACAACCTTGTATCACTCATCAATCACAAGAAACATAGGAAATGAAAGTTATGAAATATGTCCTTATGGAATGTAATATGAATGTAATATGAATCTGATGTTCATAAAATGATGAATGTAAAAATGATATTTAGCATACCAAGAAAATTAATAATATCTTTATATTATAAAATTTACCACAATTCATGTTCATCACCAAACATTGAATGTATATCAATTGTAATAAGTGAAAAATAGAAAAAAAATTTCTCATTCATATAAAAAATGGAAGTTAACCTAAACGTGGATTAGATACTCCTTGGTACTACTTTTAACCAAGTTAAAACATGTTTCTAATCACCTATATAAATATACCAAGCAATAATACATGAAATGAAATGCCAATAATAACATATTTTGTCATCTCAGACTCGGTTTACTTCTTTTTTACCATATATTTTGGGGCACATGCCCTCAAGAGATACTACCATTATGCCCTAACCTATGGGATAATTGTCACAACCTAGGTCATGGAAATGGAGAGACTATTCCCCTATATTAATGTGAATCACATTTGAGATATAATAGATTGATAAATAGAGATAACATTAAAATAATGAATAATAATTGACGAATAAATGAATACAACCATCAAAGAATTAAGTAAATGGCACACATTTGATTAAAAATAACATACAAAAATGATGATTTAATTTCACATATTTATAATATGGAAAAAAGGAATACATGAAATTATGAATTATGTGAAATACATGTTATAAAAATGAATCAGAATTTCCAAAAACAATCAATGATTCTAGAGCACTGGCATAGTTATTTGCAACAATGAAACCATCATAAAGAAAGATTGTTAGTTGTATAAAATAGATTCTTACCCTTTTCAACACACGTGTTCAAAAATATTTCTATGGTACCAATGGTAGATCGATAGCGTGAGAGACAAATCTTAGTCAAACACCTCCAAAAGTGAGAATTAAAATAAAGTATATGTATATAAACTAAAGTAGTGTGAAGGTATATAAAAGTAATACAATTTAAAAATAATAACCCATGCATACTTTATCATTATCTTGTATTGTCTATGAACATGTGTCTATTTAATTCAATATAGTTAGATTATAATAAGGATATCATGTATATTAGTTATCTATAATATCATAATATTAATAATAATAACATATGATATTTGGATTTCTCAGAAGTCCTTGACCTTAGAGGTCAAGACAACTCATAATATATTAGAAGAAGTCAAGATATAAATTTTCAGAGAGTTTTCCAAGTGGTATACAAAGTAATCCTACTATAAATGAGTTTAACAATGTCCATTGAGATCATATATAGTAATCCTAGGCTATGAATTACTAGAACTATGGGTTGAATCCAAGGTACCACATTTTTTAAGAAATCAAGATGAATCCATGGAGTGTATCAAACAAATATTAATATCGGGAAAAAAATGTAATGTGAATCATTAGTACTATTCCAAGGAATTCATATAATAAAATAAAGACAAAATTATATTGTGGGATCCTCCCATTAATATGGGCACAATGAATTAGAAATTCATTATATATGTGCTAAAGTAACTCCCATTGGAATCCATGTATAGCTCAATTCTAAGTATTACCGTAATTATGGATAGGTATAAAGAAATATTAACATTATACTCATTTCAGTTATATAATACTTATTAATTTTCCTAGTAATACTCATGAAAAATAATCAAATAATAGGTTCATTCCATTTCGATTCTGTAAACATCTCATGTAGAATCAAGGACATGCAACTAATATCAATTAAATTTGTTAGAATTTAATAGGTTCATTCCATTAACTTTCATTCAGCATGTAATGATGTATCATTGAAATGAATCTAATATTAATCCAACATATGATTTCACTAGGCCAAGTGATATATATAAATATATAATTGACATTTAAAAATTTATGATTCATTTATTATAATATAATACCTACCCAAGTTATGTAAAAGTATATAAAACTAAAATGGTGTACCATTTAATGTCAATATTAGTCACTATGTTATAAATACAAAACACACCCTAAATCTGTGTTCGTTGTTGTGTTCTCAACCTCCAATGGATTCAAAAAGGTCCTACTAGGATCGTAGCATACAATTTCGACCACATAAATTATAGTAGGTGAATTTAATGGAGAATTACTAGTGAATTAGTCTTGTACACAATAGAAAAAAAATCTAGAGAATGACACTTTAAGGGATTATTCTTAGAACCCTACATTATTCCAATAGTTGATTCCTCATGCAGTATCATCCTTTAGTTTGGCATGGACCATAAGAGAAAGGAATAATTAAAAAAACCCATAAAAAGGGAATATGAACCTACATGAAAATAGTTTCTTTGATAGTATGAATAATGGGTAAATGATCCTAATGATTTTATCACATACCGAGTGGAATCAAATGAGATGATTGGGACTTGGTTTCTAGAATATATAGTGAAAAAAATTCAAGAACCTAGGTGGAAAATCAAGGATGTTATATCAATGGAATAAGTAAGGACCCTCATGTCACTAGAACTATGAAAGGAAGAAGGGGTGGGGGTTATTATGAATTTATGTTGAAATTGTAAATTTACCCACATTACATGGATCACATAGTTGGCCAAAAAATTCACCAATTCTGTTCCCAACTCTATCCAAAGAGGGGACTTTAATGGTTCATGTAAAAATTGAGGAACACCATTCAGAAAAAATGTATTTTTTTCTACATGAATCTAAATTATATTAAAAAAGGTATGCGACATTGGTCTCGTAGTTAGGAAAAGTTGTGTGGCCCACACCTACTCACTAAAAAGGCCCACATGGGATGGTGAAACAATGCAGACTAGGAACAATGATTTCTAATAATTATGCCACCCAATTATTTGTTACACCATGGTTTTATAGATTTTAAATATTTCTTGAAAACCCTCATTTCTATCATATTATTACTATTAATTCCTTTTAGGTTAAATCCAAGAAGTTAAACAAAAACTATATGGATTTGTACCTCATAAAACAATTGATTTCATGCATCTGATGTCTATATTATAACACAATTAATATCCTCCATAATATCCATTTATCATATGAATATATAATCCATGTAGTCAATGAATTAACATCTCCAATCATATAGTGACCGTCATAATATTTGTCCCAAACTCTTCATCCACCCCTCAATTTGATTAATGTTTCCTAAAACTCTATAATTTTGGATAACAAAATAATTACTATCTATACAACAACCAACCACTAGACATGTATAATCACTAATAAACCCCTGTGATTAATTTCTATTAATGTTCACTTATATTAACCATTTATTAATATTATCTTGTATTTCATGTGTGTTGATAAAAATCATACATTTTTTGCAAAAAAAATATAAGGATCGACCCATAACACTCATTAAAACCTACATTAACGATTCATAATCTTAGCGTAGATATCATAATTTACATGAAAAATATCATGAAACAAATGCATAATGAAATTTATTTTAATATATTTTACCATTGTAAATTTGTTACTAACAATAAATGAATAAATCCTTTGTTTTATAACATTACATGTGACACTTCCAAATCTGTCACCTCTACCATAGCGACTATTCCATTTGAAATCTTCATAGACTAGTATCATTAATGAGACCCCATGTGTAAATTTCACTTGTTTATAGATATATATTTACATTACAATTATACTAGGATTTCACTATGTTTTTTTTGATGGTTCATAACCAATCATATAGGTCCCCACTAGTGGTGAACCAATATATAGTACTAGAGCTTGTTTAAACCAAATAATATGAACCAAATAAGCCTTATAATATTTATAATGTATAACAATGAAACAATAATTTAATAACATGTTTACTCACACCATTACTTATGTTTGGACCCCTATAATAGGTCCATTAACAGTTTCACTCTTCTTTATCACCTAATTAGAATCTGAAATTTACTTAATTTCTAAGGAAACTTCTATGGGATCTCCATTATGGTACTAATATGCCAAACTGAATTATGAATCCCCCTGAATGAATTATTTACTCGAATAATATGACCTTATCCACTTATGCATTCTTTTCTATCACAAAATATATTTAATCACCTAAAAAATTAATTTAGCGACTATCTACTGCATTATGGAGTTTTTCTTTATCATGATGTCTTTGAATTCCCTTCCAAGACAATATAACCATTTAACATTCTTACAGGC
The DNA here is from genome assembly GCA_963277665.1 of Viscum album. Lineage (NCBI taxonomy): Eukaryota > Viridiplantae > Streptophyta > Magnoliopsida > Santalales > Viscaceae > Viscum > Viscum album. The sequence continues at coordinate 487,798,900 of OY728148.1, read as the reverse complement.
CCATATCTATTTAAATTGATCTATATATTAAATACAAAAAAAAATTAATTTACTTTTCAATTTCTTATACTATTCATTAGAGACTATTTTGATAAAACTTTTTTAGTGGGGCATCGCCACCATAATATCATGCAATAAAGAACATATTCTTTGTAAGTGATTCTGGATTCTTCATTGAGAAAATTGTGTGATTATATATTTCTATTTATCATTAAGTTCCATCCAAATATTAGTAAAATCAAATAATAGTTATTATTATTATTTACCTCTACTAAACTAGTGATAAACTGTTGGAATTCATCACTTCCAAGCCTCCAATATAAATTGTATATATGTATATATTTATATGATTCCACCATTATATGGTATAATAATATTATAAATAAATAATTTACTATTAAATGGAGGAGAAATTGAAAATTTGAGTGTCCATGAGATATAGGAGACATGAAACCATTAATCAACAAACCATATTACAATATATTATAAGGGTTCAATATAAAAATCAGATTAAAAATTGTTTAGGATTGTCAAAATAACATCTATTGAGTACCTAATCTATCTAAAATGAATTTGGAATTTAGATGGAATAATACTTATAATGGAACTAAAAAATCACATACTAGGTCTAACGGGTTCAAATTTCTCTACCACCACTATTTTATTGTTCACCATGTGCTTTCTAAAAATCCACTAGCCACCTGGTTGATAAACAAGAAAAATAATAGAACATTCCACTATGCTAAGAAACAATTGGAATTCTAATTGGTGTCGTGTGTCCATAATGCCCACCCTATATGTAATATCCCTTGTTTTGAATAAAAGATTTTTTTTTTCAACTGGTAATTTATGATTAATATTAAATTTTGTAAATAAGTTTTGATTAAATAATGATTTTCTAAAATTGTTATTAATTTCGAAATATGAAATTATATATATATATATATATATATATATGTTATAATTAAAAATAATAAAAATATGATATATTAAATTTTTATGATATTATTGTTAAATGATCAAAATAAATTGACACAAAAATATTATTAAAATATTATTTTATCAGTAATATTTTCAATTTAAGATAATTAAAACATTAAAGTAATTGTATTTGTATTTTTTTAGAATTAGAAAATACTATATATAGTATTTAATAATAATAGGATTCGGTAATAAAATCTACATTTTTATAAAAACTGTTGTATTAAAAAAAATATTTTATTATTTGAAGTTAAATTTTATCTAAAGGAAATATGAACTATTATAAATACTCATATTACATTAAATATAATAAATCAATTTTGAATTTAAAATAATTAATAATGTTATGTTAACATATAAAATCACATATATGTTTTAAATATAATGAACTATATAATTTATTCTTTTAAATTATGATAATTGGAAAAAATAAATATAGATCATCACTTGTATTAATATATATAATGATATAATATATATATATTAAAATAATTGTTTTATTAAAAATAAATAAAAAAATTAACGATTTGTAATGAAAGGAATAAAAAATGCAATGAAATATATAAAAAATGGGGAAACGATGCATCTCAGTTTTGCGTTAGGGTTTTTGTTTAGATGTATCCTTTGAGATTCAGGATTGTTCATCATAGAGAGGCGAGGTCGAGCACCCCTGAGACAAGGTCAAAGTTGATGCTGATGCAGTTCGTGAGATGATGTCAAATGAGAGGTTGTGACCAAGTGAGGTCGAATACTGCATCGGCAGAGCTAGAAGCTGAAAAAAACATGGATCGGAGACCGAGTGCGTAAGAAGAATTTTTCAAGTCACGTTTAGTGTTCTGGTTTCAATTTGTGAATTAATGCTTGATCTGCGGATGTGGATCGGTTTTCCATATTTGGATAGGTATGTTTATCTGGTTCTGTTATGCAGATCTCATCATTAGTTTTGTTTTAGGTATATTAAATTCAGTCGGTATCAACATTCATCCATTTGTTTTTTTATTCAATGTCTGATCTCCTTGGTATATTGATTTCTTCAACTCCTTTTAGATTTATCTTCAAATATCAGTGTTTGAAACAATATAGAAGGATGCTTATAACGATTTTCAACAATTCTGTTTCTTTCTGTGTGGATCTGGATTATTGCATCGTGAAAAAGTTTTACATTCCTTTTGGACTGTCCTTAATCGATTCCATTAAGTAACTATCATTGGAAGACAAAATTATATCACTAAACGTATGACATAAATGCATTTGTCTGTTTCAACATTTCCAAACTGTAAACATCAACATAATCAAATTTATATATCATAACTTTAGTATTTTTCAACTAAGGGATTCGTTTGTATGGGAATTTATCCATTTTAAAGAAAACCTATCAATTTTTATATGCAAGTAGCTTCTTTGACACTAAAATTGCATCCACTGTGAAACTTTAATAAGAGAAATAGAACTGCTATATAAATCAGTTTAGACTCGTTGGATTTCCGTCAACATATAGAGGAACGTGAGGAAAAGGGTCATCACCCTATAATCTAGCCATTGTATTTTCCACTTCAATGATTTTTATAGAAATGTAAACTAAAGGAGACACTTGAAATAGGAAGAAAGGCTGCACAAGATTTTGTTAAGGATTTTCTTAATGTTCTTTTTTGAAACTAATTTTTCCTTCCTAAAATTATAATTGTATAAGTGATCTCTATCTTTTTATCTCTGGTTGAAATTTCTATTTTCTAATTTTGAACAATTCCATTATTATTTTATCAAGGTAATTATTCAATTAAATATTTCAAGTTTATGTTTGTTTTATCAAAATTATGTTCAAATATAGTTTTTGTTAGGGACATTAAATTTCAAATACTCACTATGTTTTTCTATTTTATGATTATAGAGGAATTTTGAGTATTCATTTCAAATTATAAATTTTATTTTCTTGTTTCCAATAAGTGGTAGGTTTGATTTATTTCCAAATTTATCTATTATTAGGAAGAGATATTTAGTTCATTTACAAATTATGATTTTAATTTTATGTTTTTCCGTAATGAATATGTTTTTATTCCATGTTTCTTAAATATAAATTAGTGAGATTAGTTATTATTATATATGTAAGAAAAATTTGATGCAAAGGGAAAATTATTTCTGAATACTTTTTTATTGTTTAGTTTCTTTAGAATCATTTTAATTAAATGAGATGGATATATCTATAAAAGTATCAAAGTTATATTTTCATTTTATTTCATGTTATTCTTGATTTGGGTTGTTTTTATTTTTCAAATCTTTATTGAAACATGAATTCATTTAAGGAGACACATATTTATTTATATGTATTTTTTTATGTTTATAATTATTTAAAATAAATTATAACAGAAGTTAAGAATATCATAATTTTATCAAGTCATGTGCAAGTCATATAAAAATCAATGATATGGTCATACATCGATGATTGTTCATGAAACTTCATACATGCATATACATATAAAAGTTTATACACATAATCATGAACAATGGATAATAATTAGAGAAAAATGAATTTTAATGGAATTGGATGAAATGTTTATAGACATGTTATAATTTTAAGTTTTCTTGTACATGTTTATATTTATAATTTTACTCATGAATGAAATTTTGATTTAAATAAAATATCATTTATAATATTTGGTGCATGATCATTATTATATTATGACTTTGAATTACAATAATTGTTTAAGTCATTTAATCATGGAAAAAATTCATTGATATTTAATTTTATTATTTATCAACAAATGATCGAGTATGTTGGTGTTTATGTACATGCCTAATGATGTGATTTTTTTGGAATGAATACTCACAAGTGTTTTTTAACAAAAAAATTCACATTTATATATATATACACTTATATATTGATATTAGTGGAAATTATTATTTAAATGCATTAACATGTTTCCAAAATCAAAAAATCCAATGAAAATTATATGTAAGTAAGGAAAACTAAGATGAAAATGTTTTATAAAAACTGGTACTCAAACATTGTAAATATGATAGGGAATTGGATAGTAACTTCATCCCTCAAGTGGGTAGGCCCAAAATAGCCTTCAAAGTTTCGAATTTCCTCAACTATTTTTTTCTAGAATCATGCTTAATATTTCCAATCGAATTGCTGGATTAGTTTAAAAGTTTTTTGAAAATATAATTATTTTTCAATAGTATTACATTATTTTGTGAAGGTTAGAATTTAATTTTTCAAATGTATTATCAAAAGGATATTTTTAAAATCAATTTATCAATGGTTTTAAAAACCCATTACTAGGAATATTTTGTTCTCACCCTACATTTTTGAAATGTTTTTTACAGGTTGCCTTGAATTCCATAGTTGGTAATCTTTGTGGTAGTGCACATGGAAGCGTAGTGGGAAATTGTTTAATTTTATTTCGACTCTGATAAATGTAAGGTTCAGTATAATCCTCCAAAACCTAGACAGGTAAAAGATCCTTGTTTGTATAAAGTGTTGTGTAATTGTTCAGTTGATTTTAAACAAAATTACACTACTTTTTAAGCACCGAGTCTGGAAGAGAGGGCTCAGGGAGTTATAATTGGTATCAGAGGCACGGTCTAGAAAATTTTGGTGATTAGATGTTGTTTCATGAGAAAAAAAAAATCTACGCATTATAATTTTATTTAGTTAGTTCAGTCTTTTTGTTGTTTCTTTAATTATGATGATGGAAATTCAGAATTTTTGTAAGTCCAATGAAAGAATTGTGATGGATCAATTCATTTAATGGGGGGGAGAATGTAACATCCCACGTTTTGAATAAAATATTTTTTTCAACTAGTATTTTGTTGATTAATATTAAATTTTGTAAATATGTTTTGAATAAATAATTATTTTCTAAAAGAGGTAATATTTTTGAAATATGAAATTATAAAACATATATATACATGTTATAGTTAAAAATAACAAAATTTGGTTTTATTAAATTGATTATGAATTTTTTTAACGATCAATATAAATTGAAACATAAATATTATTAAAATATAATTTTATCATTTCTATTTTCAATTTAAGATAATTAAAACATTAATGTAATTATATTCTTCTTCTTTTTAGAATTAAAAAATACAATATATTATATTTAATAATAACAAGATTCGGTAATAAAATTACCAGTTTTATTAACAATGCTGACTTTAAAATAACATTTATTATTTGAAGTTAAATTTTATTTAAAGGAAATATTAATTATTATAAATACTCATATTACGTTAAAAATAATAAATCATTTTTGAAATTAAAATAATTAATAATTTTATGATTATATACAAAATCACATATATGTTTTAAGTATAATAAACTATAAAATTTATGCTTTGAAATTTGGATAATTGAAAAAAATGAATATAGATCATTACATGTATTAATAGATATAAGGATATTATATATATATTAACATAATTTTTTTTATAAAAAATAAAAATAAAACCATTAACAATTTTTAATGAAAGGAATAAAAAAATGGAATGAAATATATAAAAAAGGGGGAAACGATGAATATCATTTTTTGGCTTAGGGTTTCGTTTTATATGAAGCCTTTGATATTCAGGATAGTTCTTCATAGAGAGGTGAGGACGAGCATCCCTTAGGCAAGGTCAAAGTCGATGTTGATGTAGTTCGCAAGCTAGCATCAAAGGAGAGGCCGCGGCCAAGTGAGGTTGAACACCACATTGCCGGATCTCAAAACTGAAAAAAGATTTTTGATCTGAGACCGAGTGCGTAAGATTAATTTTCAACTCGCGTTTAATGTTCGAGATTAAATTTGTGATGTCATGCTCGACGTGCAGCTGTGGATAGGGTTTTCATCTTTGGATTGGAATGTTTATCTGGTTTTGTTATGCAGATCTCAACTTTAGTTTTGTTTTCATATATTAAAATCAGTTGGTGATAACTTTCATCAACTTTTTTTTATTCAATGTCAAATCTCCTTGGTATAATGATTTCCTCAACTCCTATTGGATTTATCTTCCAATTTCAGTGTTTGAAATAGTATTGAAGGATGCTTATAACGATTTCCAACAATTCTTTTTTTTTGTTGCTCTGGAATATTGCATCGTGAAAATGTTTTCTGTTCCGTTCGGACAATCCTTAATTGATTCCATTAAGTACCTATCATTGGAATACAAAATTATAACAGTAAAAATATTACATAAATTCATTTTTTTGTTTCAACATTTTCAAACTGTAAGAGTCAACATAATAAAATTTATATGTCATCATTTTAGTATCTTTCAACTGAGGGATTCATTTGGATTTTTATTTATCCTTTTTAAAGAAAACATATCGATTTTTATCTGGATGTAGCTTCTTTGACACTAAAATTGCATCCACTATGCAATTATTTTAAGCGAAATAGAACTTCTATATAAAGAAGTTTAGACTCATTGAATTTCCAAAAATATATAGAGGAATGTGGGGAATAGTTTCATGTCCCTATATTCCGTCCATTGTATTTTCCACTTTAGTGTTTTTAATAGAAAATTTAAACAAAACGAGACACCTAAAATAGGAAGAAAGGGTGGAAAATAATTTGGTAAGGGATTTCATAATGTTCTTTTTTGCAACTCATTTTTCTTTCCTAAAATTATAATTGTGTAAGGGTTCTCTATATATTTATATCCTCTTGTAATTTCTATTTTCATATTTTGAACAATAGCATTATTATTTTTTCAAGGTAATTTTTCAATTAAATCTTTTAAGTTTATGTTTGTTTTATCAAAATTAAGTAAAAATTTAGTTTTGTGTAAGGGACTTTTATTTTCAAATAATCCCTATGTTATTATATTTTATTTTTGTAGAGGAATTTTGATTATTCATTTCAAATTATAAATTATATTTTCTTTTTTTATATAATGGGTAATTTTGTTTGATGTCCAAATTTATCTATTATTAGTATGATATAGTTTGTTTATATAAAATTTATGGTTTTAATTTTATGGTTTTTCATAATGAATATATATTTATTCCATTTTTCCGAAATATAAATTAGTGGGGTTAGTTATTATTTTATATATAATAAAAATTTGATGCCAATGAAAAATTATTTCTGAATGCATTTTTATTATTTAGTTTTTTAGAATAATTTTTATTACATGAGATGGATAAACCTATATATGTATTAAAGTTATATTTTCATTTTATTACATGTTAGTATTGATAAGGGTAGTTTCTATTTATCAAATAATTATTCATACTTTAATTTATTCAATGAGACACACATTTATTTATTTGTATAATATTTATGTTAATAATTTTTTAAAATAAATTATAATAGAAGTTAAGAATATCATAAATTTATCATTTCATGTTCAAGTAATACAAAAATCAAGGATATTTCCATACATATATGATTGTTCATGAAACTTCATACATGCATATGCATATATATGTATATAAACATACTCATGAACATTAGATAATCTTTATAATGAAATTAATTTTAATGAAATTTGATTAAATATTTATAGAAATGTCATAATTTTATGTTGTACTTTACATTGTTATATTTATAATTTTACTCTTGAATGAAATGTTGATTTCAAAAAAAATATCATTTTAATCTTTAGTTCATGCTCATTATTATTTTATGATTTTGAATTACAAGAATGGTTTAAGTAATTTTATCATGAAAACAAATCATTGATATTTCTTTTTATTTATTAATAATGGATGATCGGGTATGTTGGTGTTTATGTACATGCCATGTAACGTGAATTTTTGGGAATCAATACTCACATGTTTTTTTCAATAAAAATTCACATTTATATATATATACTCTTATATATAGATATTAGTGGAAATGATTATTTAAATGAATTAACATGTTTCCAAAATTAAAAACTCCAGTGAAAATTATATGTTAGTAAGGCAAGATAGACGAAAATGTTTAATAAAAACTAGTACTCAGACACTGTAAATAAGATAGGAAATTGGATAGTGAATCCATCCCTCAAGTAGGTAGGCCCAATTTAGCCTTCAAAGTTTCAAGTGTCCTCAATTGTTTTTTTAGAATCTTGCATAATATTTCATATTGAATTACTGGATTAGTTTAAATGTGGTTTCAAAGTATAATTATTTTTCAAAAACATTACAATATTTTCTAAAGGTTATAGTTGAATATTTAAAATGTATTATCGAAAGGATAATTTAAAAAGAGATTTATCAAAGTTCTTCAAATCCACTTACTGGGCTTCTTTTGTGCTCACCCACCGTTTTTGAAATGTTTTTCACAAGTTCACTTGAATTCCAGAGTTTGTCATCTTTGATATTGCGCACGCGGAAGTGTAGTGGAAAATTGTATTATTTTATTTCAACTCTGATAAATGTAAGGTTTTTTCAAAACCTCCAAAACCTAGACCGGTAAAAGATCCTTGTTTGAATAAAGTTTTGTTTAATTGTTCAGTTAATTTTTAAAAAAAACACTACATTTTTAAGCACCGAGTATGGTAGAGTAGGCATGGAGCATTATAATATAGTTCTATTTTTATTATAATAAACCAAAAAAAATACTATGATTATTTTTAACCCACCATTAAACCTATGAATCCTTTATTTTGACAATTCTTATGTGCATAAGTGTCTCCTACTTGATTTGAATACAGAAAATTTAATTCCTCCTGATAATAGATCTATTATTATATTAATCTTTAAGGGTTTCAAAAACCAATAACAACAATGGTCATTATATTTTAAATTAAAATATTATTTGATTATCAATACAAAATAAGTATATTTAAAATATAATCGAATAATTAGTATATCACAAAGATCTAATTATGTGGTCAAACACTATACCCATATTATGTATGGTAAAAAAGTTGAATTGTATATTACATGAAATAAACATATTGTTGTATTAAGATAAAAAAAATATTATTTTTATAGAATAAAATTTTTTTAAGATTTAAACAGAGTATATTTACATTAACTCTAAAAATAAAATGCTTATGGATTCCATTTTATAAGAAATATTTTTATTGGAAAGGATTATTTAGTCATTATGAATAACATATATTACACTGAGTCAGTTTTCATAAATATTTATAGTATAAATAAATTTAAATTTTAAAATATTAAATTTACCAAAATGATTATTTAATTTTTATGATAATATTGAAAATAAGTAATGGTGAATTTTCTAAAGAAATTTTTGAACCTTTCTCAAATATTTTAATACGATATATATATATTGATCACATTATCACTGTATTATGAAATACAAATGATGTAATAAGTTGTATGAATCATTTTTAAAACATAATATATCAATTATAGTTGAAATAATTTTTTTAAAAATATATTAATCATCCATTAAATCATAATTAAATATTTTATTGCATAAATTATATTTTACACTATAGGAAATGATGTTTTGATTCTATTTATTTTATAATTCATTAAAATTATTTCATGTGCATTTAAGTGATTCAAAAAATATAAGAAACAAACATTCATAAAAAAATAATTCATTATAATTCAAAAAACACAGTTGAGAATCCACTTTTAATTTATTAATTAATAATATTTTGATACTAATTTTATAAACACCCTTTCAATAAATATATTTCTTTTCGAAGGTTTTTTATGAACAACACCCCTTACACACCATTAGCATAACATCCAATCCATATAGTGTTAATATTCACTCTCAGTATATATTTAATATATATTTACATTTTGATAAGTTTCTAAGAAGTTGTCTTTTAATGTTTAGAGAATTTACAAGGTAAGAAATGGTTTCATTTCCTCTATCTTCATTCATTTTATATTTGAATGTACATTATAGTAAGTCACCCTATGTTAATTTTTATATTAAATTATAATATTAAATTAATTAAATTACAATAAATCAGATTTTTATACCCATGAGTTATAATTTCTCTTTCAATATTCTTTGTTCAAAAGGAAAACCCTTTATTTATGAAAAAATATTATCCTCCTAAGGAGTGAAGGTATGGTTAATGACTAAAGAAGTAATCATATATATATATATATATTATAGTGTTCGATGGGTTAGGGATCACTTTTCCACTATGGATTTCAAAAAAAACATCACATATACCATGAATTACAACTTGGACTTCTTTTGGGGTTGTGTAATTTTATTCTTCCTCTTCTAGAATAAAAAATTTGATAGATACATTGATAAAAAAACTAATATAACACAATTTATAACAAGATCGATCCTAATTTTTTTTTAACCAATCATTTTTAATGCAATGTGTGTCATAAATTTATACCATTTTAGATATCAATGTGTTGATTTATTCATCACATCCTATTCATTTCCATATCAGTAGTCCTTGTAAATTATAAAATAACAATTATAATAAGTTTTATAAAAATTCATATCCTAATAAAATAATTTGTAGTCATCAAAATATTTCTACTACATGATAAAAAACAATGTGATTTCCCTACCCTACACTACATGTTTTAAGGGGATTCATTAAGATTAATGTGTAATGCCTCGACTCGAACCACTAGGTCCTGGTTAGAGATCAAAAAGACCTCATGCACACATCCCCATATGCAAGATGCATCCAAGTAGAAGTGAGGGCATGAACACAATTAGTGGGGAGGCTGAACACATTGGTAATCATAGCCCCACACCCTAAATATAAAATAAAAAAATATATAAAAAACATAACAAACAGTGACGACTCAATATCAATTATCATGAATGATTACAAAAAATTCGTAAAAAATAAAATGATATTACAATGTCAAAATACAAACTAGAGTATAAGTGAAAGTAGGTAAAAAATGAAACTCTCTTAAAATCATCAATATTTTATCCTAGTCCCCCCACCAGCTCTATCCTTCAAAACTCATATGTTTTCTACAAGCCCCATGACCATACATAGATCCCTATAATAATGTCTGTGAACACATCATCACTTCCATGTAGTGTGTGAGTACTAAAACCAATTATTGTATGAAAAAGTATCGTAAATTTTTTAAAAATATAGTATAATTCAATCCATTGTGTTAAATTTAATGCACCCTTGTCATGGACATACCAACGACTCGGTGGGCTTCACCAGCTAACTAGTACCATCACTGGCTGGCCATGGGAGCTTCCAATTTCCAAAATACCTAATATACCTCTATAATATGGGTATTGTCTATTTACATCAACTAATAGACAGTGCCTCAACACGATGTTCAAGAAATTGAATCTAGGAACCATTCCACATTGAAAATAACAACAATAATAATAATAATAATTAAGAATCAAAATATTAATTATATATTTTTTAAACGGAAACAAAAAGTAAATTTACTTAATTTGATGATATAATTATTATCTTCTGTATAGTATTTTTATCCTTGAGATGTACATTTTAAGGATTTCTAAAACAATTTGGTTTTTTGACCCTGAACATCAGTCTTCCACTCACATGTCTCCTCCTAGATCCAACAATGATTCCATTGAATGAGTGAATGTATATTTTTATACAATAATAACTCTTTTCATATCAATATATAATAAAAATTTGTGTATTTAAATAGTAAATGTTAGATATTATATCAACATATTTACAATTGGTAATTTGTGAAGGATCAATAATTTACCACCGGTGATGAGGAACATTGATGAAAAGATGCATACAATGGTATATTAATTGAAGAACTAGATAGTACATGACAATATTTATCAACTCAATTATATGGAAGTGTCTAATATATTGTGTCACTTGATTCCCTTACTTCCATAATGTTTGTGTCATAACTGAGGATTCACTTCATGAAAATCCGAGAAACAAAAATGAAACTCCATGGTCCCCTACTATGATTTTCAAAAGAGTTCTGCTAACATTGAGCAATAATAAACCTATGTTGAATAATCTTCACTCTCATAGTGTTATCTAGTTCTGTACTAGGACAAAAAACATATATTTCATGAGCCTCATTGTAATGAAATACAAAATGGAATGACATTCCATTAAGATACCCATATAGTTCCACCAGAATAAAATACTACTAACTATATATTATATAAACTCAACCAATTCTCAGTGGGCATACCATGATCCAACAATGAATAGGATAAAATCCTAAATAATATCAACAATATATGTGAATTTTCAACTATGAATATCCATATATGTTGGGATATTATTATATGGTCAACCTTAGTAGAGTAATATAGTCCTGCTATAAGGCCTTCAAAAATAAAAGTGTAAAATGTTTATATATGTCCAAAAAAAGTTCAAAGAAATTCCATGATGTAAGAACCCGGTTCATCATATGAGGTACTATTTCTGCGTATTTCCTTTCATTGTGTTTTTTTGGAGAAAATTAGAAAATTTGGAAATATGATATTTTTTAGTAAAACATGACATCTACTTATCTTTACACACCGTGTAATATGGCCGTCTAATATGGGATGACCAGGTGTTTGAGGTTATTATCCTGGGAGAGAAGAAAAAGCTACTACACACCATGTAAATCTAAGTACAGATTGTGTAGTCATGTTGGCAAGGTCAGTGTGGGACATGTAATGTAATCCGGCAAACTTATAAACAGTAAAATGATATACATGCTGTGTATATGGATTAACGCAATGTGTACTACTAAATTTCAGCATAAAATGGGTAGTAGCTTCATTTTATCTTCTTCTAGAGAGAGGAGCTTCCGGGTGAAAAAGGAGCCATGTGAATATTCCCACCTCCTGTTTAATCGTTTGAGTCCCGATTCGATTGTCATTGGTCTTGTAGAATTTCTATCGGTAAGAGTTTTCTTCCCCTAGATCCATTTTTGATGATTTTTGTTCTCAATGATGTTATTCAAGGTTTATTGTTAACATTTTTTATTAGATCAATGATGTTCTATTCTAATTTATGTTTTAGAATTAGTTTATATCGCTTGAGTGAAATTTAAGTAGGTGGTCTCATTCCTCTCATTAATTTTTTAGATTTTTTTTCATAGTTGTTCCATGATCCCATGTTTTTTGTGTCTACATGAAAGGAAATCGAGCCTTCTGATTGTCAAATGTTTTTCTGATAATGTATTAAATGAATAAATGAATTGAATCTTGTTTATCATCGTTGATTGGTTAAGGGCCACCTTGCAGGTGCTTTTCCTATAGTTTTGTGTTTGTTCATTTTTCCCAAGGACTTCGATGGTCTTTCTTTCATTTTATATTTTTAGGTAGTTTAAAATGAACTTGGTTATTGTATGAAACTTCAATTGTGTGAGAATTGTGAGTATTTGATTATGCTTCTTGGTTTGTTTTTTCCCCTTTATCAAGCTGTTTTTCTCTTGATAAGTAGGTTGGAATGTAATATATAATTTTAATTGATAAATGGTAAATAGAATTGGGTGATACATGGGTTATTCTTAGAAGGTTGTGAATATAATCAATTGAATATTTTACATTCAACTTGGGTGATACATGGGTTTAACTGAGAACTCTATGGATGGGATTAAAAGGTATTTATTTATATGTCATTAGTGACACATGGGAACAATTGTAGAACTGGTGGGGATGGACTAAATTGATATAAACATATTCATAGAGTGATACCTTGGGGATCCCTAGTGGGACAACTGAGGATGGACTTAGTTGAACTTATAACAATATCGAGTGTGGTACTCAGGCTCCCTAGTAGGACCGCAAAAAACGGAATGGTAAGATGTCAGTAGAATTACAATTGTAGTGATACATGAATTATAACATTGAAATATCATGAATAGACTCAGGTTATACTTAAATGATGAACTGGAATGAATTGTGACATGTCTTCCAAGCCAAAGAACAAGTTGAGTTCAGAATTTACATAGTTGTTTGGTTGTCTTTCAAGAATTCTTTTGTTCATACGTTTCTATGGGGGATGTTAGGCTTAGACCGGTTTCTAAGATTTAAATAGATTATGCAAATAAACTACTAATGAATATACAAAACCCTAAAAATGAATAACAATATTTGTAGGATTGTTTACATCAGAGTGCATTCTACTATACCGCATTTCAATACTATACACAACTGCTGCATATAAAAACTAACAGATTGGAAAATTCCTTTTGTGGTTGCCTACTGGGATTAATTTCTCACACGCAATTTGGGTCATGTTTTTTTGGCCAAAACAGACTATATTGTTCAATGTTTCAATAGGATAAAGGCTCCATTCATAGGTATTTGATTTTTTCTTAGGAGCATGAGAGAATGGGACCAAACCATGGTTTGGGATGCAGTTGAGTCTCATTTTGTTTTACTATTCATGGGTATTGTATTGTACATGATCACAATATATCATGTTTTTTTCTGTTTTCATAGAACATGTTACATGCTGCATCATTTTGATATTACATACCTTTTGTTTATCTAGATCTTAAATATAAAGTTATTTACATCACTTTCATGCTGTTTACTACTTATATTGTTGTCGTTATTTATTCTGTTGTGTTAACATCTTTTAATGAATCAATAGTTTCACCACAATCACACCATATGACCACGCTTCTAATTGGAAGCCTATGGTGTATGGGGAAATTTTCTTGAGGCCATGTGACAGATTGGGTATGGGGTACCTTTTAGTGGAATCTGGATCTCAGATGTTACGATTTGGTATCAGTGGTTTTGTTCTTCATTGAATTACAATATGGAAACAATATACTAGATATGAAGGAATGTGTATTTTGTAATTACTAGTGCTCGGGATTAGCTAACCCACATATGGGGAATAGAAAAATTGCCTCAAATTTAATAATTCATTTAGATTTTTATAAATTACAGTTGATTTGATATAACTGTGAAGTGACATAATTGATTTATTCTATTATAATTGATGAAATTGTGGGTTCTATTTTAGTTTCATCCCATTGATATGAGAGTATTCCATCTCATTCATGTTACATGAAATTGTTAGAAGCACATGTCATGCATTATAACATGCCTTCTAGCATGGAATAGTGATCACATGTTGTTGTGATAGAGGATGTGGTAGATATGAATTTTGTTGGGATATGTTTATTGTAATGTGCTATGGTTTGAATTAAATAGATGCCAACAATTGGTTCATGAGGAGTATGGGCCTCCTTGAACCACAATTTTCCAGATCATGATTCAGATTTTATCTATACTTTTTTTATGATATGTTTTTCTCGGGTGACAAAACATGATTTTTGAGGAGTGTGGGCTGTCAAGGATTGGAATTTGGTATCCTACTAGTTGGTGTTATGTAGAATAGGGGTTTTCTAGTCAATCTGGAGTTTTTGTTCAAAATATGTAGTATACATGTCGTGTATTTTATCCTACCACCCTGTGTGTTCTTCCTATTCGGGGAATAATGTGTTTTAAATTTTAATAAGAACTTGTTTTGTACCATGTGCACATGTGGTGTAGTTCTTGACCATGTAACCAATAGTGTGAGGAGGTAACATAGGTTTTCAAGCCTTGAGTAGGACACAATGTGTAATGTAAGTACACACCATATATATATTGACAGTGTATCAAACTACTTGACTAATGACACGGGTGGATGAGAACTTTTGATGTACATGTCGTGTCTAGGGTGAACACGTCATGTAGTGTTACACTAGAAGAACCATGTAGTTCTATTCATGTAGTAGTACCTGGGTTGGAATTAAACTCAAGTAAACTTTGTGCCTCTCGGCGAACATGCCATGTACATGGGGTGATACACGGCCATAATGGGAAGAATTGGACTCCCATGTAGAGGACTAGGAGAACACGTTGTGTAAGGATTTATACACAATGTGAACTCATATTTTGAAAATCTTGAGAGTTTTCCCTTATCTTTCCTAGTTTTCATTTCTGAGTAGTAGTTTTCTCTTCATAGAAAATATACTATGGTGTTTTTGATAGACATTATAGAGATATTCCACCATGAAGAACTCGAGGAGTGTTCTAGGAGATTGGAGGTGAGTATACAACAGAGGAGGGGGCCATGGGCTACCATTGGATCCTCCGATAGGGCCAAATGAGGAACCAACCGTTATAACAATGGAAGTTGATGATACAAAGGTCTGAGATGGTTTTGGGTGTTTTATATAGACCTTCTAGAGAGCACCGCAGGTTGCCACATTTATGGAAGAGTTAATGCCTATATTCCAATAGCATCAATCATCTACTATTTCAGGAGGTGGAGGAACACATGCAAAAGAATCATGGATGGAATCTATTCTGACTATCTTCTGGCATATAAAGACACTGCTTGATAGGAGGGTCAAGCTCACACTGTATATGTTGTGTGATTCTTCCAAGAGATTGTGGGATTTTATCACTGAGTAAGGGTTTCATTGGGATATGACATGGGAATAATTTCACGATTCCCTCTATGATTATTATTTAATTGAAACACTGAGGGTCGAACAAGCGTGGGAGATCATGAAGCTAGAGCAGGGAACACTGCCAGATATATATTATTCTTCCTGATTTACTGAGCATCAATGATTCTCCCTTATTCTAATGGGAGATGACGCATCGAAAGAAATACGAATTGAGGATGGTCTTTGATAAAACATATGGTCAGAGGTGAATGTCTTCAGATTGCCTTTGGTTTTTACTATTTTGAATTGGGAGTAGATTAAAGATATAATCCTATGAGAATCTGGGTGTGCGAGCTGGGGTAGTTCAGCACCGAGATCTGGCGCTATTTCAACCTGAAGCAAGAAGCATCGTATGGAGTTTTCTCTTAGGTATATGAACAACCATACATTTTCTTTTGGTAGCTAGGTAAGGTGCTACCAGTGCGGTAGGCCAAAAAATCTGAGGTCGTAGTGTCTAAAGGACTCTGTTGAGTGTCAATCATGTGGCAAGATGGGGCATCACCAACGTTTATGAAAGGTGTTTCCACTAGTGACTAGTGAGAGAGGTTTTGTACAGACTCCATGAATAGGATCTTGGTCAGTAGATTCTCACCAGTCAGTAAACTGGAATACATCTAGGTGTGCATGTAATGGTGGAGGACATAGTCGTGGTAGCTAGACCCTAGATCTCAGTGATAGCACGGTGGCTCAGCTCAGGGTAGCCAGGATATGTCACCGGTCTGCAGTACATGTCAGACATATACAGTGCAACAGACCCAACAAGAGCATGATACTAGACATTCTATTGAATGATGTAATATTCTAGTTGTGTTTGTTTTATCATATGGAGTTTTTGATTCTGGTGCAACACATAGTTTTATATCTATTTCTAATATGGAAATCCTTGGGCTCTGTGTTTCTACTACTTATGATGTTATGATGCTAGAAACATTTTTTGGGATTAGAACAACCAGTGTCTGTATGTGAATGGAGTTCCCCCTCAATATTTGTGGGTTTCGTATTCATTGGTACCTTTATGTCTTAGAGATGATGGTATTTGATGTCATTCTCGGAAAAGAATGGTATGTTTCATTCCAATCATTCATTGATTGCAATCATCTAAGGGTGAGTTTAACATCACAAGAGGGGGGGGACATTTATATACAAGGTTGAGTGAGACGTCTGGGCAATCCTAACTAGACCGGAGCATTTTGGGCTGGCTAGGATGACAACTCCAAATGTGAATTTATATCTGGAAGATTAGGGAACATGTCTGGTTGATTTTCCTCCAGTGGTTGATCGTTTCAGGAATGTTTTTCTAGATGAATTATCAGGCTTACCTCTACATAGAGAGGTGGCTTTCACTATTGAGCTAGTTCCAGGAGCTGCACTAATATCCTTTCCTTATTACAGGATGGATACAAAGAAGTTGTAAGTGCTCAAGAGGGAGTTGGATGATCTGGAAGCTAGGGGTTTTATCTAACCCAATACTTCACCTTATGGTTCACCGGTATTTTTTGAAATGATGGTGGATTGTACTCTTAGGCTATGAATGGACTAGAAAAAACTGAACCATTTGATGGTTAAAAACAGATATCCCTTCCAACAGATTGATGACATGTTTGATAATATTCAAGGAGATCGAGTGTTATATATGATTTAATTAAGGCCTGGATTTCACTAAATACATGTTTGATTAGTAAAAATACCTTGTACAACATTTTATATTAGTTATGATCTCTATGAGTTCTTGGTAATGACATTTTCTCCCACGAATACACGAACATTTTTTATGGAACTAATTAACCGAGTGTTCCCTACTTACGTAGATTCCTCAGTGGTTGTTTTCATTGATGATATCATGGTGTATTCTCACAATAGACATGACCATACTAAACACCTTGATATCATTTTTAATACACTTAGAGTTCCTCAATTATATGATATGTTGGATGAATTCCACTTCTATATGTATTAGATTGACTTCATGGGTCACGTTTTCTCATAGGCTGGAGTATCAGTGCACCAAGAGAAGGTGAGAGGAGTAGTCACCTGGGATCAGCCCAATAATGTTTTTGACGTGCATATGTTTTTTATGTAATTTGGTTAATAATGGAATTTTATACAAGAATTATTACATTTAGTAGTTCCGATGACGGGATTGAATAAGAACGGAGTAATGTTTGAATGGTCAGATTCTTATGACACATCTTTTCCAGAGTTAAAGAGACATTGGAATTCTGCAATGATACTGGTATTTCCAGAGCCAGACAATAGGTACATTGTGTACTACGAAGCATCAGGTATCAGGATGGGAGTAGTGATTATGTAGGGAGATAGAGAAGTTTTTTACGGATCTCGATAGTTGAGGCCACATGAGAGAAATTATATGACACATGATCTTGTTTTGGAAGCAGTTGTGCATGAATTGTGTTGCAAGAGTCATTATTTGTTGGGAGAGTGTTTTGTGTTGTACATGGACCAAAAAAGGTTCAAATATATATTCAATCATAATTATTCAAATATTAGGCATCGATGGGGGGTGGAATACCATCAGTCATTCGTCGTTGAACTTGCCTATTAGCATGTAAAAGGCAATGGAGTGGATGACACAATAATCAGTAGAACTCAGATACAAGTAGTGTATGAGGATAGTGGTGAGTGGAAGCTAATGGATTTGTTCTATTATATGCATTTAGAGGTTCACAATTGTCTAGGACATGCTTACCTTTCATCTTCGGCTGTTTCCACTACCCTAGTGGACCAAGTAAGGATGTTGCATCTATCAGATTCTGAAGGCATAGTTCTATGGGTGAGTGTGGAAGGTGGCGACCCTCCTCCAAGATGGATTATGGGTGATGATGAAGTACTATGTGTCCATGGATGTGTGTGGGTTCCAGGGGATATACGCGAGGATTTGATATGAGAGATTCATGATTTATCTTTGGAAGTGCACCAGGAAGTCACCAAGATGTAATGTGACTTGCGTCATTAGTACTGGTGGTCATGTATGAAGCATGAAGTATCTGATTATTTATAAGGTGTTCCAGCTATTAGTAGTTAAATGTGGATCATCAATGGCCAACATGAAATTTATTGAAACTATCCATTCTTATGTGGAAATGGGGTGATGTCACGATGGATTTCAGGACAAGGCTACCGAGGTCTCCTAGAGACAGTGACTCTATGTTGGTTATAGTTGATAGGCTTTCAAAGCTGACTCACTTCTACCCAGTCAAGGGGACTTTTGGTTTCAATGATCTTGGGAAACTTTATATTCGAGAGGTGGTACTACTTCATGGGGTTATTCATTCTACTATTTCAGACAGGGATTCCCAATTTAAGTCTAATTTCTAGTAGAGTTCTCCGAGGGAAATGGGAACAATGGTACCTCTAAGCACAATATACCACCCTATGACAGATGGTCAGTCAGAGCGTACGATTCAGGTGTTGGATGAAATGTTTCATGCATGTGTCCTAGATTTGGGGAATATTGGGAGAAACAAATAACCCAGGTTGATTTTTCCTATAATAATGGATTTTGTGCTACTATTCAGATGGTTCCATATGATGCATTGTATAGTAGGCCATACTGATCACTCCAATTTTGGCTGGAGTGAGGAGAGGAAGCAATTATTGGACCTCATCTTGTATTGGAAACTACTAAACAAGGTCACTTGATTCATAGATGGAGGGCTACTACACAGTCTCATCAAAGATCTTATACTAATCGTCGTAGACGACCCTTGTATTTTGAGGTTGGGGATCAAGTTTTCCTATGTGTCACACCATGATTATGCCTCAAGAGGATCGGAAGATAGGGTATGATTTGACTGAGGTATTTCAGATAGTTTGAGATGCGTGAATAAGTTATGTCAGTTTCCTACCGGTTACAGTTGCATCAAAGGTACCATTCCATGAACGACAACTTCCACGTATCTTAGATGCACCACTATCACACAAAACCATCTCACATTTTCATCCCATGGGATTTCTAGTTTCAATTATATGAATCCTTTGAGGAGAAACTGATTTATATAGTTGACTGGAGCACAAAGGTTCTCAGAGACCAGTCATTTTCTCTTGTATGGGTGCTATTGCATCACGACCGAGTACAAGACGAGACGTGGGAGAGGGATGCTGACGTACATGCTCAGTGGATTGAGTTCTGATAGATATCCCTTCACCACCCATGGAAGGGAAATTTTCATGTGATTTTTTCTAAGGAAGGATGTTTTTAGGAACCCGGTTCTTCTTATGAAGTATTCTTTCATCATTTTTCTTTTTTGTGTGTTGTTTTTGAGAAAAAAATGAAATATTAAAAAATGATATGTTTTAGTAGAAAACACCATTTACGTCTTTCAAAATTCCATGTAATCCTGATGGGTATGATGAGAGGACATGGTTTCTATGTTTTTTGTCCTAGGAGAGAATAAAAAGCCACCACACGTCGTGTACTTCTATGTACACGCCATGTAGTCTTGTCAGCAACGTCAGTGCAGGATGTGTAGTGTACGTCAATAAATTTATAAATAGAAAATTGATATTCATGCTATGAATATGGGTTTACATTCCATTTTTAACTATATTTCAGCTTAAGATAGGTAGTAGCATTGTTTTCTCTTCATCTGGACAGAGGAGCTGATGGGTGATGAAGATGAAGCCATATGAATATTTCCTCCTCACATTTGATTTTTCGGAACCCATTTTGTGTGTCTTCAGTCTAGTAGGATTCCTCTTTGTATGATATTTCTTTCCATTGATATATTTTTGATGATTTCTATTCTAAATATAGTTATTTAAGGTCTATTTTATTACATTTTTTTATATATCTACACTATTATATGTTGATTAAAGGGCCAGCGTCGATTTATATCACTCGTGCGACTTTGAGGTAGGTGGTCTCATGCATCTCATAAATATTCATGTTGTTTATATGTGACATTCTTCTATGCACCGATGTTTTTGGTGTTTCCATTAATGTAAACTTATCCTTCTTATTATCATCTGTTGTTGTGATAATTAATTAAATTAATTAAATACTGTATATCTTCGTTGATTGGTTGTGGTCTACCTTGTGGGTGTGTTTCCCTTAGTTTTCGGTTCTGTGGTTTTTCCCAAGGATGTTAATGGTCATGATTTCTTTTTCCAATTTGGGGTTGATGGAAATGAACTTGGTTATTCTCTGAAATTGCAGTTGTGTTAGAATTGTGTATATTTTAATATAACATTGGGATTGTGTTTTCTCCATTGTCATGTAGTGTTTTTTAATTATAAGAGGGTTGGAAAATTATATTAAATTGTAATGGATAAATGGTAAATATCATTGTGTGATATATGGGTTCAGCATAAAACATTTTTATCAGACTTGCTTAATAATTGTACATTGCACCATGGGCAATATATGGGTATAGTTTAGAACGCTATGGACAAAGTCGAGAGGTATTTATTTATTTGTCATTAGTAAAACATGGGATCCCTAGTAGGACTTCCATGTAAGGAATAAATTGTCATAAAAATATATATAAAGTGATTAATTGGGTAACTCTAGTTGATCCACTAAGGATAGACTCGTTTGAACTTATAAGATCATCGAGAGTAATAACCAGGATCCCTAGTAGGACCGCTGAGAACGGACTTGTATGATGTCAGTAGAATTAAATATATAGTAATTCATGAATTCTAACTTAGGAATATCGTGAATGGACTCATTTTATACTTAAATGATGAAATTTATTGAATTGTGACACGTCTACCAGCCAAATCACAAGTTGAGTTCAAACATTTCTTACTTGGCAGGAGGCCTTCTAAGACTTCTTTAGTTCATACTTTTCTACGAGTAATGTCTGTCTTCGGTCGAGATCAGAGATTTAAATACATTATGAAAATGATCTACTAATGAATATACTATAATCTATAAATGAATACCTGTTTCTATAGGATTTTTTACTTATGAGTGCATACAACATTACTTCATTTTGATTACTGTACAAAACTACTGCATATACTAACTAATAGATTGGAACAAGCCTTTTGTGGTTGCATACTAGGATTCATTTATGACACAATATTTGGGAAATGTTTTTTGGCCTGAACATAAAATATTTTTTCATGTGTCGAAAGTGTAAAGGCTACTTTCAATGGTACTTGATTGTTTCTTAAGAGCAGGAGAGCATTGGACCAAGCCACGACTTGCGGTGATGTCGAGTCTTATTTTGTTTTAATGTACTTGGGTATTGTATTGTACTTGATCGAATTAAATCCTGTATTTGTTTTTTCCATAGAATATGTGACATGATGCATTATTTTGATATTACATACCTTCTAGATATCATGATCTTAAATCATTAGTTGTTTACTTTAGTTGCATGTTGTTTACTGCTTCCACAATTGTTGTTTTTTATTCTTCTATGTTACACTCTGGAAATGAGGTAATAGTACCCCACTATCACAACCTAGGCCCTCACATCTAGTAATAAGACTCTGGTGTTTGGGGAAATGTTCTTGAGGCCATCTGACAAACCGGGTATGGGGAATCTTTTAGTGGCATCCAGATCTGGGATGTTACATGTGAAACATTAATATCCCCCGGATATATAGCATTCCTTGATTTGAGACTATGTGAGTTTCATTGATTTTTATGAAATGAGAAACATTCAATAAACGATTAACAATCATGTATATAGTATCACAACATCATGGGGTCCTGGGTAACCACATCACAAATTCCATCATGAAATCCTACCACGTTCGTATGGGCACAGTAAGTAGATCGGTATATCCACCAAGATTCTTCTACAAAGTCATTATCATCTTGCATCTCAGTGATTAGGACATAATACCATCGATCTAACTCATTATAAACATCCCTCATAAATCTCACAAAAATTCATTTTTAATATTTTACTCTCCAATATAAACATCCCATATAGAGGCATTGATGTTTCTCATCAGGTCTACCCTGATGGGATTTGGGACTACAAACACTTCCATGTACAAGGATCACATCACTTCTATACAATGAAAACCTAGGAATCACATCCCCATAATATAGTTGTTTTTAGAATAGAACACACATTGGGTTAGATTCACGTATATCATTCTATCAATTTACTAAGAAATATTATGTCAATAATGGTGTACAATCCATCAATCCTAATTTATCAAAATTATTTATCCACTATTTTGATAATAATAACACCAGGTAATATAATTACATAAAAGGTCATTCGCAATGCTCTTGAGCTCTTAATTTTATACAGATAAAATTTTCTTCTATGATTTTACCATTACTTGGTGGATATTCCATTTCTAATATGATTATCTATATTCAATCTACATAGTGACTCAACCTAAAATTGATGTGCATTTTTTTAACGGTATATCTAAGAGGCTTTTGTTCTATAATGAAATTAATCATCTCACTAAATTTATAGTTTCTCTTGAATGTTAAATAATAGTCAATGGTCTCTAGCTCTTTGGAATTGGTAGGATTGTTCTTCTCAAGGCTTCACACATCAAATCACTCATTAAATAATACCAACTACTTTAGTATGAATAATACTCCCATTACAACTCCATATTCATAAAAATATAGAGAATATACAAAACTAAACTAAGAAATAATCAATAATTAATATGCATTCAAATCCCTTTTTAAGATCATGAAAATCCATCTCAAAACAATGTTACTACTAAAACAACATTAAATACATTTTCAGAACAATCGTGGATCTGATATACTGGATAGTCCAGTATTAAATGATGATTGTATCTAGATAAAATAAAAGAGAACCTATTTTCTAAAATGTTTTAGGTTTTTCTCTAATAATGCAATAAAGCCACATTCTTTAGGTACCTTGTTTTACAAATCTTAGACACCACATACCTAAAAAAATTCCACCTCTTGAATCCAAAAGTGTAACATGAGAACCTTTTAAGAAATATTATGTACTAAAAAAGTGCATAAAACTATCTAAAGATGGTTGGAATTATTTTCTATAGTATTTTATTAAATGAGGAAATACTAAATAAAATCTATTTAAAACGATAGACAATATGGGTGGAAGATATTTTTCTTAATATCAATAAACTGTAATGATACATTCACTTTTTCAAATGGAATCATAATATACTTTTTCCCCATAATCACTCCAAAAATCCATCTTTAAGATGTCCATGAAACAACATAAAATTTTCTCCTTGGAAAATACCTTCTTATAATTATTCCATATAGTATAATTCATAGGAAATCACATAGATAACATAATAAAAACATTATAAATGATGAATTAGAGAAATAAAGGGTATTTGTAGAATTTATGGAACCTATATTAATCTAATGGTGACATGGACTTTGGAATAGTAATGAGAAAATTAGGAATAATAAAATATCCATTAGAATAGTACCCTCATATATGAAATTCTAAAATAAATTTCGGTATCTTATGAAAGAAAAAATGATATATTTATTTCATGGAATAAGTAAATATAATTTTTTAAAATGATTACTTAATTTTTGGTATTTCAATAATATATAAATGATTATTTAAAATTTTATAATTAATATAATAATTTAAAAGACAATTTATTTTCATAAAATTTATATATAAATTAATAATTTTTCTTAGTATTATTATATTGTATTATAGGACCCTAATTTTTTATAGAGTGTCAACAATTAATTATAATTATAAAACTGTTATTTTTGAATAAAGGGAGATTTTAGTTAAATTTAAAATTCCTAAATGTATAAAATTATTTACATAAAATGGAGATAATTTTTATGGATTAAAATTGAAATGTGGTTCAAGAGAATTTTATAGGTTTTTCGAAAATATTAAAATTCTTGATTAATAGTGTTACACAGTCATTTATGGTATATAACAATATGATATAGATTCCCAATTTCATGAATGATCACTAATGTAATCACCATAATCAATAAATATCCTTATTTACTTAAAATATTTAGTGATATGTTTAAAATTATTCATAGTTGACTTCCAAAATAAAAATATAATTAATATGAAAATAAATAAACATCCCCTCTTCCACGATAAATACATCCTATAACCACTTATTTTTATCCCAACTCAAAAGCCCTAATGTTTTCCCAATTTCATTACAATCCTATTCAAACCCCCTACCCCATTTCCATATTCCTTTGGTCTCCAAAATACAACAAACCCAATTTCATTAAAGATATTCTCAATGAAGATAATTCAAGTGGTAAAACCCTCTTTCATTTTCTTTTAATTTATCTTCAATTTGTTTTCTTTTATTATTCTCTACTCATATCCCCTTATCCATGATTCATGGTAACTATCGTATATTATATAAAATGAAATTTTATTATGTTAATTGATTAATCCATCATAAAATCTCCTCTCCTGTCATATTTATTCTAAAGATGAAAACATTATATGTTATGTGCAAGCTTACAGCCATCGTGGACGATGAACATTTATATTACTATACTACTTCAAGGATAGTCATAAAACCATTATAATTGTAAAAATTGATTGTAAAAAATATTTTTTAACCTTTTTATTTTATGTAAAAAACTTATATACATAATATTAATTAATAAAAAAACGAGTTCATTGCGATTAAATGATGAAAAAATAAATCTAAACGATTACCATTAACTATTTATCTAATGATTCAACCTCATAATTTTTTTTAAATAGATATATAAGACCAAATAAATTTTTTTTTGATCACTAATAGTATTTAATTTTAATTATGGATAATTAAAATAATCCAATATGAACATTCATTCCTTTATACAAGAAAATTGTTCATGAAATAAGTGAAACGAACACCCTTATAACGATGTAATTGAACTCAATAACTCATCTTAATGCCCCTAAATGAACATAATAATATTATAATAAATTATAATAATGTATAATTTTTCATTAATTTTAAATTAATTAATCTAATTTGATTGTCCGGGATATTAAGGTGATGAAATCAATCAAACATAAAGTAAGGGGATTCGTAGACCTAATTTCCAATCATTGGGTTATTCCTCTGTAATAATTTTTTTATGATGGATGTTCATTTAATATTCCTAAAATATAATTTAATGGTTGTTAACTTTTATTTTCTGATATGTATGTCTCCAATAAGATATTGTGACATATGAAATGATTTTTTCTAAAATAACTCTTCTTTCTAAAAACAAATCTTTTACTTCTCTTATGATTGTTTCTTTTTCAATCAATATTGATGATTCTTTTAGTGTGTATGTTATTAACTTTTTATGTTGGGGAAAGGAATGTTAATTAATGAATCAATGATTTATAAAAGTTTCATGAATCAAATTTCGTTTCAATGGGTTATTTAATTGAAATTATTTTTTATGTTCCTTGTGGAATGCTTGATTATGTAATTTTTATGATTTGACTGGTCTGCCAAAAATTATATAGCACTCCGATGCAATGGATAATATAATTAATCTCATTACATAATGTAAATGAGTTAATATGATTCAATATTAATTCATAATGAGGATGTTTTGATTATGAACTTATTTTATTCGTGAACATGATGTTATCTTTTTTCACAACATTGTGTAGTAGTTGACCTGTAAGATATGATGTTTAATTTTTTGTACATTCCCAAATTCCATGACTTTATCAAATACTTCTTATAATGATTATACTGATGATCCCAATCTTATGTTGTAATGATGTTTATTATTCTCACTCATACTATATAGATTCATATTTTTATTGATCATCTTACTGGACTTTTAGTTCTACCATTTCCTTGATGTATATCCTCGTGTGACTATATATACCATGGAGAAAATGTGGTCCAATAATAAGTTAGATAAAATTTAATTAAATAATGGTTTCTGATTTATTAAATTAATGTCATTTATGGTCCTAAATTTCTAATACATTAATACATTTGATCTTGGATTTGTTACACTATTTTATTTTTTATCTATAAAATGATGTAATAGTAATTTCAGAAATTTAAATGTAGATATAATTGTTATCATAGAATGGTTTAGTTAATTAAGTAATTATAATTATAGAAAAAAAATAAAACCATTAGTATGAGTCTATGAATAGGAGAGCACTGAAGAATCATTGTTTTAGAAAAAGATTAAACATAGGAATCACACAAGAAATTTCATTTGGGGTTATTTCAAAAAGGAATAAATTATTTATTCATTAATTGTTGACTTGAATTTATATCAAAAATTAATCTTGATAATGGTGGGAAACTAGAGAACCCCATCCATGAACTCATCTGAGGGACAATGTAGAGATTTAATGATTGACATCTCTAATGCCTTAGGAGGTGGAGTTCAAAATTTAGTTGCAATTCATTCCCATCCATCTCAGTCTATGAACAATAACTTAAGTAATGTCGAACATTCTCCTTTAACAATGAGGTTTCATCTAATCCTCATTCCAATCATTCTATAATGACAATCGACTGTTATTAAATCTTTTGATCTACTATTCATCGAAGAGTGAGTCAACCCAAAAGCTGATATCATTTCTTCGCTTCACAGTTTAGAGAAAGATAGGTGAGTTTAGATATTTATTGTTTAGAGGGAGAGGCCAATAAATGGTGATCATTGATTAATAATACCATGATGATAGTTAAAATTGAAGAGATTTAGTGGGAACACTTGAATAAAATATTTCATAACAAGTGTTTCACTTGAACTCTTTATTGGAAGATGAAGAGAGAATATATAGATTTGAATCAAAATGAAGGTTAATATTTCATGGATTACAGTGAACATTTAAAATGTAATTCAACATAATCCATGAGATTTGACATAAAAATGATATAAAAATAGAAATATTATTTTGTGGTTTAAAAACTCCCCTTTTAAAGGATAAAGTTATTGGATACATTGGGTGTTATGAATAAGTTGTTAGATGTTCTCCAAAAGAGAAGATTGAGATTGGATAATGTTCTCATTGGTATGGATATAAGTGATGAATGGTTGAATTTCATGATGGGGGATAAAATTAAAAAGGTTCAAAGATAACTCAACCACAATCATATCATAAATGTTGGAACAAGCATCAGGGGAACCGGCTCAAAGGGACTGAGACGTGTGGGAGAGTCAGCCACCATGATCACAAATGTTGAAGAGTCATGTTAAATTTGGAAAGTATAGTAGAATAATGGAGTGAACCACTGGGGTTCAATGATTTAACTATATGGAGAAATGGTACTTTTCATTCCCGTGTACTAAACCACACGTGAATGAGGGTAATCAATTTCAACATCTTACAAATCCAAAGGGAAAAGGGAGAAGCTTCTTACATCACAACTACATAGGTAGAACCTGATAATAATGTTGAAATATGTTCTCGAGTTATTCATTCAATAATTAATATTGTACTATTTGATTTTGGATCAAAACGTTATTTAATATCATGAAAATTTCGTAGAAATATTCATACACCACCTCAAAACATGATGGTTGTGGTATCTATAAGAATAAAAAATGTAGAAATTATTGCATAAAACGTATATAACACCTCCCTAGTTAATGATTGAGAACTAAAAAACTTACAAAATTTAATCTTATACCTTTGGTGGGGTTTGATGCTATATTTGTAATTGAATTTCTATCTTTATACCAAACCCGCATCAAATTTCTAAAAAGGGAGATCACTCTTCACATCGCAATTCATCCTCGAATTCTAATCCAATGTATGGAGGACATATATTCTCCATCAGAATCAGCATCTCATGTGTGGATGTTATCACCTTATGGGAAATCATATCTAGCTCAAATGATTTACACAAAGAAGAGAATCATGTTTGAGGACATTACCAATGTGACTGAATAAATAGATGTGATGTCTATAGAAATACATGACCATTACACTGAATCTACAATTGAGTAATCAATTGAACTCATTCTTGGATCTCGTCTTATATCAGATAGACCTTATACAATATAGACAATTGTGTTATTGGAACTGAAAAAGTTGTTCCACGTGAATTACCCAATGGTTTTATATGCATGATTGCTTCACCATGGGGTATGCCAACACTCTTCATCAAGGAGAATAACATATCAATGTGGCTCTAAATTGATTAACATGAGTTGAAAAAAATCATCATATTGAACAAGTATCTCCTACCAAAGATAGATGAAATGTTCAATTGGCTACATGGGGACATGTATTTCTTTATGGTGGATCTTGAGTTGGGATATTTCCAATTAAATGTGATTAAGGAAGATATTCTGATGTCTTCCTTTTGATCACGGTATGGACACTAATAGTTCATAGTGATTCCCATCAGGCACTAATGCGCTATAAATTTTGATTGAATAAATGGTATGTGTTATTATATATTATATTGAAAAATTTGTGGTTGTATTCATTTATGATATTCTCGTATACTCTCTGAGAAATAGAAAACATAAGGATCATTTGCAAACTGTTCAATAGACCTCAAGATGGGAGAAACACTACAAAGATACATTAATTGTTAATTATGGATTGAGGTAGTATCTTTCTTAGAGTAAGTTAACCCGAAAAAAATAATATCTTTAGACCCATATTAGACAAAGTAAATCTAATAATGGCTTTGGCCAACATCTCGAACCGAGATATGTAGTATCCTCGGTTTATAAGGGTATTACTAGAAATTTTAAAAAAAATCATGATTTTAAAACCCAAAAATCAAGACAACATATAAGGGAGAAAAGAATATCTATTTTAGTGAATGCGAAGATGGCTTCAAAGAGATAAAATAAAGTCTTGTCATAACACCAATACTCAGACATCAAAGACGTGGGTAACATTTTATGGAGCACAATGATTCTTTAAATAAGGTATTAGGCAGTATAATAACGAAAAATGATAAATTAATATCATATACCTCAAGGCAGTTCAAAATTCAATAGCAATACAGTTATATGCTCTATATGTAGTAGGAAGCTATGATCATTGTAGTAAAATTAACTAATCATTATCTTAATGGGGAATAGTGTGAAATATATACTGATTATAAGAGCCTAAAATATATATTTCCATAGATGGAGCATAATATTCTCCAGTGAAGATGGTTAGAACTTATTAAATTTGTGACTACTCAATCCATTACCATCCCGGTGAGGAAAATAACACGGCAGATGCTACAAGTATATAGAATCTAACAACATTATCAATGATGTGAATTTGGAAGGATACAATCTTATTATATATTTATAGGGTAGTCATTGTAATCATTAAGGATGGAATATCATAAATTTGGTCTCAAATGACTGATCAACCATACAAAATGGAGAAATTAAAGGATACTCAAGTAAATGATTGTGAAATCCTGAAGAAGATGTAATCCATGAAAAATGGTAAATCCATATACGTTAAAATTGATGTGGAATGATTTGTATGATTTGGGTCACAACAATGTGTAACATTGTATCTAGATATAAAGAAAGAAAATATAAAAAATGCACATTTATCAAAGATCCCTATTCACATAGGGATCAAAATTATGTATCAAGATCTCTACACGAACTATTGGTTTCACAATATTATGAATGATATTAACGAATATTCAACAATGTTCTAAGTATTTCAAATGGAAAATGATAAATGGAGAAAAGTATAAGGGGATGAAAAAAACAATAACCATAATAACCTAAAATTGAGAAAACATGATCAGGGAATTTCACACAGAACAACCAACTATATCCAGAGTAAATAGTTTTATATGGTTTTTTATCGACCATATTACAATGAAATCTCACAATATGGAAACATGATAAGAATTTCCACTTGATCAACATGCATAGATATATATCAGAGAAGTGGTAAGCCATTATGGAGTACCACAATCAATTGTATCTAATCAAGATACAAGATTCAATTCCATGTTCTGAAAAGTATCCATCATTCTCTAACCAATGAGATGAACTTTAGTCGGATTCATCATATTCAAATGGTTTTCATGACCCAACCCTACCTTCGATTGATCCACAACTACCCCAAGCCCACATCCATAGGCCAGGTGCTGGCGACAAGCACCGAAGGCTAAAAAACTCATGGGGGCCTTTGACTAAGTACCATTACACACACACACGCAACCCACTCAATGCAGAAGTGCAGAGTAAAAAATAAATGAAATGTAAAGTAATGTACCAACTGCTATAAACATCCACAAAAAGCGCACGACTAATAAACAGTACAAAGCAAGTGCTGAAGGTTAACTGGAAAGAAAAGGGAAAACATGTGACCATGTTGGAAAGTGCCACAACCCGGGAATAGGTGAACAAAATTAAACAGTTGGGAGAGTCCCACAAATGAAACCCGACTACGACCACCACATGTGGTCTAAGCTCCCAAACTCCTAGGTTCCACTGAAGTCACGACCAACCTGTCAGTCGTCTGCAAGGGCACACCAAGTGCAGGAAAATCCTAAGCAGGGGTGAGTATAAAAATACACAGTAGGATGCCCTGAAGCCTCGAGGGAGAAACAATAGAGGTACTAAAGAGGTGAGCAGTAGATCGAAAAGGGAAAAGTTAAGGAGTATAACCGAGAGTGTAGTAAATAGTACAGCTCATCCCAACAAGAGGAAGGATGTTGACTCATCCAAACATAAGGACCTAGATGTGGTGACAAGATGAAATTCTTATCGAGTCTTCACTACCTATAGTAGGAGAGTAGACTCGTCCAACCACGAGGAGTTAGACAAGGAAAGCATGTGGCATACCCCATGCGACTTCGCCTCTCCTGGAAGGAGAGTAACCAAAACCCAAGGAGTGGGTACTGGAACAAGTTATATATATATCCATATTTTAATCAAGAATCCCGAACAAGATCATAAGGGGATCTTCATCCCGTAGCTCAGTCCAAGAAAGTGAGTATCCAACATTCGCATAAGTAAACAACATCAATTCCCATTATCCATACGTCTACCTCAAACTACAAGTCAAAGGGCTCAAATCACCGCACCTTGACATTATCTGCTTTGGGCGTCACTGACTTGCCCACACGGTTTTAGGTCGCGTCACAAGAATGTGTCTCAGTGGGGATGGTTCCCCTCGTTCTTGAGAGTTATGGGGGTACGTCAAGCCATACCTCGTCACTATCACATAGTCGAGAGGTCATCTCAATTTCGATGGGTTCCCACTACCCAGCCCCGTGAAAGGGTAATCCGCTGGAGGGAGACCAAGATCTGCTTTGGCCATCCCTGTTGGATGGTACCCCCACTGGCCATCCCTGCTGAATGGTACCACACTGGCCATCCCTATTGGATGTGACCTCACTGGCCATCCCTGCTAGATGCAACCTCACTGGTAACTGGAACACGTAGTTGGAAACACGTAACGATAGATCATGGAAGGAAGATATGATCTCTATACACAGCTAGGGAGTCTATGCACAGGGCTCATTAGGGGCTTCGTACCCTACTAGAAACAACCTCTTGGGAAGAGGATCGGTGCCCGCATAATTTGTTGGTCGCATCAATACCCAAAAAACCCTACCAGGGAACACGAAGGGATGTGAGGATATCCTTGGGCCTCTCGGGGCGATACATTCTCCAATCCGCATATTCTACTGTCAAAGCGGACCGAGAAAAATCACTCCATAAAGTGGGAGCACACCCACAATGTACGAACTCACGTAGCTGTAAATGATGCCGCAGTCTAGGGAAAGGGACACAACACTTAAAACCCCCACAGTAGAAAGAACATGGGAACCAAAATAACTATGGCAGTCAAACCATCGAGAACATGAGGACCCACTACGTCACGATAGGTCAAAGGTACGTAGAGTAGAACAAGGCCCACACATGGGGCCCACACGACATGTGGCCCAAACTCACCTCCTTACCATGTGCACAAACATTCTCAGGTACAAACTACAACATGCACCTTCATGCATTCCTGTATATTTCGAGAGTATACCACACCGCCAGCCCCATGATATCGTGCACACGACACCCAAAGCCAACGCGAAGGGCGGAAACATAACTTCTCCAACTTGATTCCTCCATGGCCCTAGCACAGCCAACCAAATCTCTATAAGCATTCACATCACTCTCCCAAGAGTGAACACAATCACACGCCAAGGGTTCTCTACAAACACTGCAGGATGAACCACCTCTAGTACACCTTTCGTACTTCCACATTTAACATGGTCTCAAAAGAGGCTCCACATTCCCAAACGGATTACCTAGTTACAGTACTTGTGAAAAAACATGCGAGATAGACTACTTACTTGCCCAAAACGGACAATTGGTGAATATGGTACTATTCACCACAAACAGCGCATATGGGGCATGCACCCCAACTTCGATACTCATCGGGAAAATTGATTCATTGTGATGGACTTAGAAAAACAAGCTGAAATGAATATTCATATTTCCCAAACGGACTCCAAATGAATATATCGCAGTATGCTGCGCACAGCTTTACAGACGGCCCGTGGGTCCCATGCATCAACTCCGATTTCAATGCCTGAAACCACCCCGGTCAATTTCACCTCAATGCCAGGGTCACAACGCCGTTGACGGTGCCTCAAACAGACCCCAGATGCAGAAGCTAGAACTCCCTATGTTATACGTAAACGGGGCCCCATGGGGCCCATACCTCGATCACGAATTTAATAGGGTGGATTGCGCCATTTCAATCCCCTCGAAAAAACACTAAGAAATGAGAACTCAAACACCCCAAATGAATGTCAGGTTAAAAAGTGTCTTTTCACCATAAAATGGGAAAACTAGGCCCTGTGGGTCCCATATCTTGTCTCCAACCCGAACACTTCAGAGAGCATCTCAAAAAATCTGCATGAGGACTGGGGTCATGCTGCCACTGACGGCACGTCGATCGAACATCCCAAACAACAGTTAGGACCGACGCAAGAATCAATTAATTAAATAAATAATCAATTAATCATTCAAATTTAGCATTTCATGCCACCATGAAACGAAACCAATCCGCAAAGCCTCCAAACCAACATTGGAAGGACCGCCTTAGCTTCGGGGCCACCGAGCCTCTGACGGCGCGTCAAACGGACATCCGGCTTGTGAGCCACGTCTTCCGCAACATTAATAATAATGTATTATTATTTATTTAAAGAGTTTTGGGTCACCCACCATTTGGAACAGAACCAAAAAACCTCAAAACCCACTTCAAACAGTCCTCCCTGCGGATATGAACTCAAGGCCATAGACGCCGCGTCCAACGGACGTGCCTTTTGGAAATTACGGCCCCCTGAATATAATGGGGCCAAGGGCATGCCCGGTCTGAACCACCACTTCATGCTGGACACTTCCCACTCCAGCTGCACCGGACCCACCTTGGGTCCGATTTTCTTCCCTGCAGACCGGCCGAAGCCGGTCTCGACATCACACCAGCCGAACCCGCAGTATGCGGGTCCTTGTTGCTGCTGCGCACCCAAGGCACTAAGCGCCTCAGGTTCCTCCTACCAAGCGCGACTGCCGCCCACGCCACGACCTCCCCATCTCACCACCGGCTCCGCCATCATTCACGGTGCGCCACCGCGGTCCCTTTCTCGTGCCGCCAAGCTCCGCTGAATCCCCCACCTGCTCCACCGCCGGGACCTCGCCATGCTCTACCGCATTCGGCTCGGCAACTCCGCCCTCCACCGTGACGACAGACTACCCCTAGCCACACCAGAGTCAGTCGCACACCGGCCGCCCGAACACCTTCGGATCGACCGCCAGCTACCACGTACCATCCCTCCTCCTACAGATTCTGATCCTTTGGTCGGCCACCCTGACCACTCCGATGATCGGAAAATTTATCTGACACCAGTTCCAGGGTCCTCGTGACCAGATCGTCACAATGTCTCCCCCTTTCTCATCGATCCGTCGAGGTTCGCGCACATCTGAAAATTTGGAAAAAGAATGCCCAAGAACATGAAATTAAACGGGGATAAGACCATGTTCGTGTTCATTCGTCCATCATCCCAATTTCAAAATTTTACAAATTAAATGACAAAATTGACAATGTTGTGGAAATTTAATCAAGAATTCTACCTTGGATCGCTCGTTCGTCCTCGGCGATGCGTCTACGATGCTCCCATTCCGATCCTCCAAGGCTTTGGTGGAGATCTCTCCTTGATCCATTGAGTAACGGAGAAGAACGCTGATGAACATGAGAGAGAGAGAGAGTTAGATAGAAATGGGTCTTCCCTCAATACTTGGTCAATTTATAAAAATTCACTAAAACTCTCCAAACAGGTGCGGATTCCAAAACCTCCGCGCACGCCTATTTTATCTCATGCCTAGGGAAGACACACCATTTTGAACTCAACGGAAGTCTCAAATTTCAATTCCAATAATTCATTCAAATGTTATTAAAAAATAATTCCAATGATAAAAATCACTAATGGACATTTCAAATTGACCACTTTGCCCCTGAGTAACATCTCTCACAGTTGGCCCGCACTGTAGAGACACAAATCTTGACGTACATGGACATTACATTACTCTTTCAGAATAATTAATATATAACAAAAACAGACACACAAGTACCGTAATAGTTTAGTGTCTTTGGAAACTTGGAACGTAATCTTCCAATCGTGGTGAAAGATCTTCAACATCTCCCATAATGATCTTCCACTTTTTGTTTCCTTACATAAAACCTTTCTTTTTATCCTTGGGAAAAATAAAACATAAAAAGGGTGAGCTCAAATGCTCAGTAAGGGTAAGCATGGACAAAATAAAACATACCATATATATTTGAACTTAAAAACATGAACATAATGTTTAAACATCAAAATCTTGAGCAACGACAGAAAACATGTAAGTACATATGGCATAGATCATAATGGAACATAAATCATGATAAAATAGCATGGGAATAAAACATGTAATTGTGGAATCCATTAAGCACATGTAATGATTTCCATAGTAGCCAAGGAATTTCTTCCAAGACCATCTTAGTGGACAAAGTCCCTTTCTGAATCGAGTTCACTCCTCGTTCCAGTCCTGTAATACTGAACCAGATTAACTTACCGTTCCAGCCATGTCTATCTCTCGAGATATAAATCTTTACCCAATCTATTAGAGGTAGATATATGTCCCACCCATCTCATAATTAAATCATTCTTACATGTGCCAAAAAAATAAACATACATCATTCATAAAAACCCAATAAATAAAATTGGTTTCATAAACATCATCCCATCATCACATAATCCATATAAATGAAATGGATATCATTTCATAATAAGAAAAGTGAAACCATGTAAATCATAGATACATGATACATGTAACATACACATTTGAAATAATGTCATCTTAGATGGAAAATGGTTTTGATAAAACAATTGAAATGAATTCTTGAGGAAGATATCCTTTCTTCTTCAAAATGAATTTCTTTTCACAAAACGTCATGAAATTTGAGAAGAAATTTTTTTTGTTTAAAATAGTCATGAAATATTTTTGAGGAAGATTCATAAAAATAAGGCTTTATAAAACCGTAAAAACCCTTTCATGCCGTATAAGTTAAAAAAAACATGCTCCTCGTACTTTTTTTTGGAAAAGTCAAAAAGTGCCTCGTAAAAGAAAGATTCCTTCCATACGATGTGGTAAAAGTAGAAAAGGGTAAAAATTTCTTTAAACATACATGGAATAAAAGTAAAAATTTTATGAAAATATTTTGATAACATATGGACGTGGATAATAATCATAACCCCAGTAAATAATTACGAATGAACAATCTCAGATAAGAATGAGATTGGAATAATTATCCCTTACCGTAGGTCCGATATGATTCATACGTATCCAAACCTACGGTATAATGATTTAAATAATTTCATTGACTTATTAAATAATCATATTCATTGTTATTATACCATATATGGTTCACTTATGACTTTATATTACCCGTTCTTTTGTAAATTCATGTTAATGTAGCGTTTTGGTTAAAATCGTCTCATTTTTCGTTCGTGGTTTAACTTGTAATTATTCATATGATTACATAGATCATGATTACTTACATCCAGAATTTAAAACATGATTTATATATAATATATATTCATAATATACATATATATAATGGATTGATAAATGGTAAGAAATACACCGTTCATGGAGACGGTAGGTCGTACGTACGCATGAACGTTGTTTTCGTTTCCTTATTGAATTGAATGGAATTATGTAGATGAAATAAATATATATACATAAATCCAGTAGAATTATTATGTCATATATTTCATGATTAATTATTATATATACTTTATAATCATTCTTGAATGGTTATCATGGAGAGTGAATCTCCTCGAGTCGTGGAGACCGTATTCCGTACGTACGCACGAGCGATGATATCATTCCCATGATCATCGAATTTTATTAAAGTGTATGTATAATATTACAGAATCAATATCACTTTACAATAATCATATATATTCATTACATTTACCATTATACCAATCCAAGTATGGTGGTGGTGGAAAATAGATTACACCACGGCGTGGAGACGGTATTCCGTTCGTATGCACTCGCATTGATTTCATTTTCCATAGGATGGATAGATGGTGAAATATGGTTGTTTCATAATTATAATAACATATCTGTATATGAGTGACACTGATGTTATTACTTCATAATTAAACAACTAACGAAGAAGAAGTGGAAGAAGAAATAATGTTGAAAGAATCGGTAACGGACATTAACTCTTCATTGAAGCACCTCTTTGAGACCCACTCTTAGGGCACTAAAATTTGTCTTTGAAGAAGACCAGGACCTCTAGGATGTTTTTAGGGAAGTGGAGAAGAGAATTTGGTAGGGTTTGGATGAGCTTGAAGGCTCATGTTGGTCGGAGAAAAGAAGGAAGTGATGGCAAGAGGGGGGGTGAATTGCCTTTTAAAAAATGATTAACAAATTAAAATCAAAGTTGAAAGTGCAGCGGAAATAAATAAGGCAAGACACAAAATTGATAACGGAGTTCGGCCTAAAACCCGGCCTACGTCTCCGCTCCCAACTCAACCGTTGAGAGATTTACAACCGCTTGCTTTTTAATGGTTTTAGCAAAAAACCCACTAGACTTTAAGGTTAGTCTAGAACCTATTACAACTTGCTTTTATTGGTTGAGCAAGAACCCACTAGCCTTTTTAACGGGTGAAGGCTAGCTCACCGAAAAATCAAGACTTTTAAAAGGAAAGGCTTGACAAACCTCTTCACACCTTAAAGGTGGTGTGAGAACCCAAAGAGAGAGGATGAGAGAATTGGGAGTTTGTAGGCACAAACTCAATTTAAAGCTCAAAATAAATAAAGCAATGAAAAACCGTAATTGGGAAGACTTGGGCGCCAAGTGATGATTGGAGTTGAATAAGGGCGCTCCCAAGCTTCTTTGGTGATGCTCCTTGGATGTGGAAATTGGTTGGAGCAAGTGGGGTTCCCTTGAAGCAATCCGCTGGAGATTCGCCAAATGATCAACAATGTGTCTGTGGGCTTCCTTTATGATTCGCTAGTGTTCTGGGGCTTCAAGGTCCTTTATTTATAGAGGGGGAACCCTCAAAAGGCCTTAGGGAGGCTTCGGAGCCGTTGGAGAGGCTTTTGGAGCCGTTGGGAGGCAAGTGGACAGGCTGGTCAAAGGCCCAACGGCTAGTTTGACTGGCTCCACCGGCCGACCGGTGCTGAGCCACCGGTTGGCCGGTGTGTGAAAAATGGAGAGGCCTTCGGGCTCAGGCTCCACCGGCTGGCCGGTGCTGAGGCCACCGGTTGGCCAGTGCTCTGGACAGTGGAGACCCTTCTGTCAAAGGTCCATCGGCTGGCCGGTGGAGAAGCCACCGGTTGGCCGGTGGACTGAATTTCAGTCCACTTTGGCTTTTTGCCTTCTTGGACTTCTTGGCCTAATTCCTTGGCACCCTGAATTCATTCCTATCGTCCAAAAACACTTAAAACGAGATTAGATAAACAATAGGGTGATTGTGATCATGAAAATAAAACCTTGAGGGGTACGAGAGGTACAACAATCTCCCCCTATTTTGATGATCACAATCACCAAAACAAACAATGTAAAAATGAAATGAAAGGCATGCTTTAAAAGATAAATTGAAAATAAAAGCAAAGCATGAGAGAAATATTTCTCCCCCAATCAATCAAGAATTTTCTCCCCCTTTGTGATTATCAAAATAGCACGGGGCATAAAACTTGATTGAGGGTAACATTGAAAAACGAGATGGAAATTTTAAACCAATTGAAATTTTTGAAATATGAATTGAAAGTTTTGAATCAAAAATTTTGAAATGAAAAATTGAATAACAGTTTGAATTGAAAGTTTGAAATAAAAATTTCGATACCAAGAGTTGAAAATTGAAAATTGAATAGAAAATTTTGAATTGAAAAATTTGAAACCAAGTGTTGAAATTGAAAGTTTGAAAATAAAGTTTTGAATAAAACAAAAAAGCTTAAACAAACCTAACTCCCCCTAAATAAAAACAACAAATCATCGGGGAGAAGTTTTTGAAACCGAGACAAATTTTGGCCTGGAAAGACTCGGTAGAAGGGATTTATCAATCCACACTTGTCTAGTGGCGGGTCTTCTCCTATAAAATTCATCATTTAAGAAAATACTTTTGGGCCTTCCATACCGGGCATTTTTACAATTGCACTCCTAGATTAAGTGCCCGTGTTTTTTGTAATAATTACAAAATTTGAATTGAGAGCTCCCCCTTACAAAAATAGTGGGTGCATGGGAAGAGGAAGCTTTCTTGGAATAGCCAAGCCCTTGGGTGGTCCTTGATATGCGTTGGGAACCAAGTAAATTGTTCAAATTTTGTTCCCCTTGGGTGAACTTACCTATAGTCTCCCTTAGATCTTTGATAGTTTATTCCATGGAATCAACATCCGGAAGGTTTTGGATTTTGAGGGTCAACTCTTCCTTCTCTTTAAGAAGTTGTTCTTTTTCGGAAGAGAGTTTTTTGAAATTCTTTTTTAAAGAAACAAATTTGGAAGAGATCTCGTGAAAGCCTTCCTCCAATTGATCTCGCGCATGTTGGAGATCCTCATAAGTCACATGATTGAAAGAATTTGAAGAACTAGAGGATGAGGAGTCGGAAGATGTTACCTCATGAAATGCCATTAGGCATTTGTTACCGTTGTCGCTTGAGGAGGAGGAGGAGGATGAGGAGCTGTCACTCCATGTGGCTTTGAAAGCCTTCTTCTTCTCCTTTAGCTTGGCCTTTTTCTTGTTGAGTGGACAATCGGGCTTGTAATGACCCTTCTCACCACACCCATAGCATGTTACCTTGGGCTCAGATTTTTCGTCGTGTTTTTCCTTGCGAGCCTTGCGGGATTTCTTCTTCTTGTGCGTCTTCATAAACTTGTGCATCTTGCGGGCAAGATTCTCCATTTCGGAATCGCCGCTTGAAGAGGAAGAAGA
Source organism: Viscum album (assembly GCA_963277665.1). NCBI lineage: Eukaryota > Viridiplantae > Streptophyta > Magnoliopsida > Santalales > Viscaceae > Viscum > Viscum album. The sequence continues at coordinate 487,758,250 of OY728148.1, read as the reverse complement.
TGAGGAGGAGGATGAGCTTTCTTCTTTTTGTACCTTGAAGGCAATGTTCTTTGGAACTTTGATCGGTTTGCCTTCTTTTTCAGCTTGCCTCCTCATGGTGATCTCATAAGTCATGAGGGATCCGATGAGCTCTTCTACCAGCATATTCTTGATGTCCTTCGCTTCTTGGATAGCCGTCACTTTTGGAGCCCATGAGCTTGGTAGGATCCATAGGATCTTTTTCACCATAGTTTCTGCAGAAATATCATCACCAAGGGACTTTCTCCCATTGCAAACATCAGTAAAACGCGTAAACATTTCAGTAATGGATTCAGATGGATGCATGGTAAATGACTCAATATCTTGACGAAACATATCTAACCGAGTATCCTTGACTTTGTTGGTCCCCTCATGGGTAACCTCCAAAAGTTTCCAGATTTCATGAGATGTGGTACAAGTGGAAACTCGATTAAACTCATTACGATCAAGGCCGCAATGTAGAGCGTTCATGGATTTGCCATCAAGCTCGAAATTTTTTATATCGGCTTAAGTCCATTTGGATTCATCGGGGGAAGAGAGAGTGTAACCTTTCATGACAATTTTATAAATGGGATAACCTATACTTCTAAGAAAAGTGGTCATGCGGGATTTCCAATAATTATAGTCGGTTCCATCAAAAAATGGAGCACGACCCAATGAATAGCCTTCGGGGGCGAAAGAAGTGGATGCCATCACAATGGATCTTTAATTTGAAACCGGTTAGGGAATTACTCAAACGTTCCCTCTGATACCAAATGTTGGTCGGAGAAAAGAAGGAAGTGATGGCAAGAGGGGGGGTGAATTGCCTTTTAAAAAATGATTAACAAATTAAAATCAAAGTTGAAAGTGCAGCGGAAATAAATAAGGCAAGACACAAAATTGATAACGGAGTTCGGCCTAAAACCCGGCCTAAGACTCCGCTCCCAACTCAACCGTTGAGAGATTTACAACCGCTTGCTTTTTAATGGTTTTAGCAAGAAACCCACTAGACTTTAAGGTTAGTCTAGAACCTATTACAGCTTGCTTTTATTGGTTGAGCAAGAACCCACTAGCCTTTTTAACGGGTGAAGGCTAGCTCACCGAAAACTCAAGCCTTTTAAAAGGAAAGGCTTGACAAACCTCTTCACACCTTAAAGGTGGTGTGAGAACCCAAAGAGAGAGGATGAGAGAATTGGGAGTTTGTAGGCACAAACTCAATTTAAAGCTCAAAATAAATAAAGCAATGAAAAACCGTAATTGGGAAGACTTGGGCGCCAAGGGATGATTGGAGTTGAAGAAGGGCGCTCCCAAGCTTCTTTGGTGATGCTCCTTGGATGTGCAAATTGGTTGGAGCAAGTGGGGTTCCCTTGAAGCAATCCGCCGGAGATTCGCCAAATGATCAACAATGTGTCTGTGGGCTTCCTTTATGATTCGCTAGTGTTCCGGGGCTTCAAGGTCCTTTATTTATAGAGGGGGAACCCTCAAAAGGCCTTAGGGAGGCTTCGGAGCCGTTGGAGAGGCTTTTGGAGCCGTTGGGAGGCAAGTGGACAGGCTGGTCAAAGGCCCAACGGCTAGTTTGACTGGCTCCACCGGCTGACCGGTGCTAAGCCACCGGTTGGCCGGTGTGTGCAAAATGGAGAGGCCTTCGGGCTCAGGCTCCACCGGCTGGCCGGTGCTGAGGCCACCGGTTGGCCGGTGCTGAGACAGTAGCAACCACTATTCATCTAGGTGCCACAGGCTGGCCGGTGCTGAGCCCACCGTTTGGCCGGTGCTGAGCCCACCGGTTGGCCGGTGCTGAGCCCACCGGTTGGCCGGTGCTCTGGACAGTGGAGACCCTTCTGTCAAAGGTCCATCGGCTGGCCGGTGGTGAAGCCACCGGTTGGCCGGTGGACTGAAATTCAGTCCTCTTTGGCTTTTTGCCTTCTTGGCCTTCTTGGCCTAATTCCTTGGCACCCTGAATTCATGCCTATCGTCCAAAAACACTTAAAACGGGATTAGATAAACAAGAGGGTGATTGTGATCATGAAAATAAAACCTTGAGGGGTACGAGTGGTACAACAAAGGTGGTGTGAGGAAGAGAGGGAGGAGGTGCCCTTTTATAAGGGAGTAGAGAGGCACCTTTGAAATAACTAAAAATATTATTTTATTATAAAGTCATATTCGGTTTTTTAATAGCTCCAAATTGAGTTATTTTGAAGATAATCTGGGGATGGGTCGAAATCCTCTAATCCAATATAATTTAGACAAGTTTAGGTTTCTATTTTAAAATTATCATTTTGATTTAACTTTAAGTTAGATAATTTAACTTTTATCGTGTCTTCTTGTTTGTTTACACTATAAGGTTAATAAACATACTATAACAATCCAAACGAACCACAAGTTGTTTATTATTAATATATATAACCTTATCTAAGTCATTTGGCAAAACCATAGATTTTTAGGAATAAAATAACAATAAATAAAATAATATTTTTTTTAAAAAACTATTTTATGTCAATTTTTACACTATTTGGTAATTGATATTTGTGAAAATCATAACAGAATGATTAGTTCGAACAATGTTAACTAAATAAATAATAATATGTGATAGTAACCTATAAAATTATTGGAATTCATAAAATGTCTCAAATTACATTTATTTGGGTATTTATAACATCAATTATTTCAATATTTCATTAATAAGATAATTATTGCATCATCTTTGTGTCATAAATAAATTAGATTATTTAATGTAAAAAAATTATAAATAAAATACCATTATGTAGGAAATCTTATCATATTTCTAATGAATATTTATAGTAAAATTTATCTTATGTATAACCTTATATTAAAAATGATTTACTTATTAAACGTTGATTTTAACTATTTTAACCCTTCTTTAAATAAATTAATAATAAATGTCGTAATCTAATCCAAGTGGGCCTAAATGGTCATATTTTGTTCCTAAGGTTGTTTTTGGTCGAATTAATCTTATCCAATAGAATTAGGACATGTGTTAGGGTCATAATAATATCATTTTTACCCTTAATTATCCTATTTACTTTTAACCGTGGTAAATAAAAGTAAAAAGTTACTATTCACCAAAAAAAATATCATCTCATTGAACCACATTTTAGTCCTTGATATTAACCGTGTCTCTCAGATTTTCTAAATTCCACTCAGAAAAGAGGTAAAATTAAATTTTATGAAAAATTCAGTTTTTTAACTACCACTTAGTGGTTTCACTATTCATCAAAAAATGAATGTTTCTAGAAAAATACCAAAATTTAGGCCTAAGATATATTTTCTATTAGGAATTCCAAAATGATGTCTATTTAAGCAAATTCATAACATTTTAGTTTCATTAATTAATTTAAAAATTAATTCTCGTCGTCAAAACAAATAGCGTGTTTTTAATAGAGAATAACTATCAAAAGATTGACACTTGTTTATGTCTGGTTTAAATGTGAAATTACATCCAATGACCAACATTGTATTAAATGGTAAAAATATATTCTAAATATACGTTAAAACCACTCAAATTAATAATTTATTACTATTTATTATTTTAATTAAAAAAGATGTTTTTGATTAAAATTTAGTAATTTTCACTATTCATCAGAATATGAAAGTTGTCCGAAAAGTACCAAAATTTCACCATAAGCTAATTTCGATATTCTGAATCCAAAATTGAAGTCTATTTTGAAAGATAAAATTAATAAAATTTCAAAAAGTGGGTATTACTATTCATAACGGCTTGTTCATAATAATATTATAATAATATCTCGTTTAGTGAAACTCGGTATTGCGTACTACACACGCTATCGAGGAAGGTTATTATTGCGTGTAATGCAATCCAATTCAGGGATGCATGTTGTGCAAACTCTTTTTGGTGTAGCGTACAACACAGGACATTAATGAAATTAAAAAGAATATTTTTCATAAAATCTCGGGGTGTTACATTCTACCCTCCTTAAAATAAATTTCGCCCTCGAAATTCATTGGGGGTTATAAATGGTTTCCTACTCGAAATTTTATTTAATATAAACCCCCATAGTTAAAAGGAATACCAAAAAATGGCTTAAAAAACTAAAGTATGAAACATAACGGTTACCCAAATTAACTCATCACTGGGTTTTGAAGTAAGAGAACATAGGTGAAAATATGGATATGGAAGAAAAATATAACCATAAAGATCTGATGGAGAGTGGTAGAGAACATGGCTATGAAAAATCAAACAATCAAAAAGCCATAAATTTGTGATGATCTAGGGCACCATCTGATTCATCGGATATAAGGGAACTACGACAACATTTTTTGTTTTCAAGATCATTTCCCTAAAGTTGAAGAAATTGAATTAGAATAAATACTTAATTTATATTGGTACAATCTCACTGTTGTTCGTTCCTTGAACAATTTCCACTTCATCTCTTAATGAAATGAAGTTGAATTTGTTATCCGTGAAGTGTTAACAGATCATGTGATAGAATGACGGGTCATTTCATCTGTCTCAGATAAAAGGTTAGAAAAAGTTATTAAATATACATAAGCCGATCTATAGTGAGATTAATCATATATGGTTCCTAAAATGGACTTATACTTCATATATCATACTGCTTATTATAATAAAACTAGTTTATACTAAACAGGGTCTTCCTGTACGCCAGTGGTATGCGATAAATGCCAGTCGCACTTCGGTTGTGGGTTCGATTCACACAGCCTTGTCCGACGCGATGGGTTGTCGCCCGTCCTACAGGTTGTACTTTTTCTAAACCTAAATTACTATAACATCCCATCAATAATATTCAAAAAAAGATCTATCCATAAACAATACAATCTTATGTCCAACATAATCTATTCCAATCTTTATCTGAAATACTTCGGTCCATGCTTATAGTATAAAGAAAACGATTACTTGAAATGTCATCAACCAACGATTATTTATCCCCATTATCTTGTTGGTCACATTCCAATCATGTGAATACCTTAATCATGTATTCTCATGAAAAATGAATACCCATTAAACCTTAGTGAAAACCTGAATGCTGTCAAAAGTTAACTCTTTCCACATACCAAAACCCCAAAATTCTATATACCCAAATCCATGATATAACTATTTCCTAATATCAGTCATGAGCTCATGAATACTGTCAAACATTTCATTTTATCTTTATCCCTTCATTATAAGGATATCATCTTTTTTCCAAAAATATCTCAATCACTTTCTATGGTTACCGGTACCATAAAATTATTGAAAACCACAATATACCAATTCATAAATATTTCAATATTCTACGATACTATATACAACATTATTTTTGAATCCCATTACATAAACACTTAATCAATCCACCACATCGTTGTCATATTCAACATCGCCAATAGTGATCACATGTGACTTCCCTTTGTCCTTTTCCTTAAGTGGTTGCTCATGTCGATCATCACTAACCCTTGGATTAGGGAATTTATTAGCATAATGCCCCATTTCCTTGAACATGAAGCATTGAAGTGTTGGTGGTGCATTCTCTCCAGAATTTTCATTATTCACATCATTAGCAACCCTTTTTCCATTACTTCGACACTCAGCTGCTCGATGACCTTCTTTTCTAGACTTAAAACATTTTCTAGTTCCTTTAAGACAATCTCCACCATGCTTCCTTCCACATATTGAGCATAAGGAAACATTCATCTTCTTTTCACCATTATTCTGAGATTTCTACTTAAACTCCATCTTTCGTTTCATGTAAAAACCATGAGATGGATAAATAACACCAACTTCTCTATATACCCTGATAGCACAACGCACAATTTCTTCATAGCTACTGAATTCTCTTATTGCTAATGCCCTTCGAAGATTTTGTTTTAAGACACTGAAGAATCGATAAACTTATCTTTCAAGTTGGATGATAAAGCCAGATGCATACTTTGCAAGCCTTGTAAAATTCACTTCGTATATACCAACAGATTCATCATCCTTTTGCATTAGTTCAAGAAACTCCTTCTCCATCTTTGTTCGATGAATACAAGGGAAGTACTTATTGAAAAATAAGTTCTTGAACTCTTCCCATTCCATAGACTAAATTTCATCTCTTGGCCTCGTATTCTTCATAAGATTCCACCATTGATTAGATTCGCCTACTAAATGATATACTGCTAATATGACTTTATCATGTTCAGAACATTGAAGAACTAAAAATATCCTTTCAGTGGTACTGATCCATTGTTCAGCAATAAGTGGATCAGAAGACCCACTGAAAGAAGGTGGATGTTGCCTCATGAAGGACTCAATAGAATATTGTTCCCTTCTCTGCTCATTTGGATGTCCATAATGATTCATGGCTTGTGTAAGTATAGCAATACGATTTTGCACTCCATCTCCAATAACATTTGTTTGTTTTGGAGGAAAATCATTTCATTTTCCATTTCATTGATCAACATGGTTCCGTTGGGTTCCAGCCATCGTCTAAAACCCAAAAAGAATAGTGTGAGAGGGACAAATAATTCTAGGTAAAACAACATAATATAGGGGGAGTAGCTTCAATATCTAACATCTTATGTTTAATTATAATATTGTTACCTTAATTCTGGGACTATATCCTATACGTATACTTATCCTTGGGGACATCCCTAGACATACCTTAGAAATATCTCTAGGGATCTCACTAATGTTTTCACAACCTAGTTTCCAAAGGTTGACTAAACATTTCCTCTGATACCAACTGTAGAGACCCAAATCTTGACGTACATGGAAATTACATTAAATTTATGGAATACTTAATACATAAAAAAAATAGACACACAATGACCGTAATAGCTTAGTGTCTTTGGAAACATGTAACGTAATCTTCTAATCGTGGTGAAAGATCTTCAACATCTCCCATAAAGATATTCCACTTTTTGTTTCCTTACCTAAAACCTTTCTTTAGGTCCTGGGGGGAAATAAAACATAAAAATGGTGAGCTCAAATGCTCAGTAAGGGTATGTATGGATAAAATGAAACATACCATATAAATTTGAACTTAAAAACATGAACATAATCTTTAAACATCAAAATCTTGAGCAATGACATAAAACATGGAAGTACATAAGGCATAGATCATAGTGGAACATAAATCATGATAAAATAGCATGGGAATAAAACATGTAATCGTGGCATCCAGTAAGCACATGTAATGATTTCCATAGTAGCCAAGGTGTTGCAGCCAAAACCATCTTAGTGGAATAAGTCCCTTTCTGAATCGAGTTCACTCCTCATTCCAGTCCTGTAATACTGAACCGTATTAACTTACCATTCCAGCCACGACTATCTCATGAGATATAAATATTTCCCCAATGCATTGGAGTGAGATATAGGTCCCACCCATCTCATAATTAAATCGTTCTTACTTGTTCCACAAAATAAACATACATCATTCATAAAAACCCAATAAATAAATTTGCTTTCATAATCATCATCCCATCATCACATAATACATATAAAAGAAATGGATATCATTTCATAATATGAAAAGTGAAACCATGTAAATAATAGAGACATGATACTTGTAACATACACACATGAAATAATGTCATCTTAGATGGAAAATGGTTTTGATAAAACACTTGAAATGAATTCTTGAGGAAAATACCCTTTCTTCTTCAAAATCAATTTCTTTTCACAAAACGTCATGAAATTTTAAAAGAAAAAAATATTGTTTAAAATAGTCATGAGATCATTTGGAGGAAGCTTCATGAAAATAAGGCTTTATAAAACCGTACAAATCCTTTCATGCCGTATATGTTTAAAAAACATTCTCCTCGTACTTTTGTCAGAAAAGTCAAAAAGAAGCTCATAAAAGAAAGATTCCTTCCATACGATGTGGTAAAAGTAGAAAAGGGTTAAAATGTCTTTAAACATACATGTAAGAAAGGTAAACATTTTATGAAAATATTTTGAAAATATATGGACATGCATAATAATCATAACCCCGGTAAATAATTACGAATAAACAATCTCGGATAAGAATGAGATTGAAATAATTATCCCTTACCTTAGGTCTGATATGCTTCGTATGTATCCAAACCTCCTGTATAATGATTTAAATAATGTCATTGACTTTTCAAATAATCATATTCATTGTTATTATATCATATATGGTTCACTTATGACTTCATATTACCCATTCTTTTGTAAATTCATGTTAATGTAGAGTTTTGGGTAAAATCCTCTCATTTGTCGCTCGTGTTTTAACTTGTAATTATTCATATGATTACTTAGATCATGATTACTTACATACATAATGTAAAACATGATTTCTATATAATATATATTCATAATATACATATATATAATGGATCGATAAATGGAAAGAAATACACCGTTCATGGAGACGGTAGGTCGTACGTACGCATGAACGCTGTTTTCGTTTCCTTATTGAATTGAATGGAATTAAGTAGATGACATAAATATATATATACATAAATACAGTATCATTATTATGTCATATATTTTATAATTACTTATTATATATACTTTATAATCATTATTTAATGGTTATCATGGAGAGTGAATCTCATCGCGTCACGGAGACGGTATTCCGTACATACGCACGAGCGATGATATCATTCCCCTGATCGTCGAATTGTATTAAAGTGGATTTATAATATTAAAGAATAAATATCACATTAAAATAATCATATATATTCATTACATTCACCATTATACCCATCCATGTAAGGCGATTGTGGAAAATAGATTACACCACGGTGTGGAGATGACATTCTGTACGTATGCACGCGCGTTGGTTTCGTTTTCCGTAGGATGGATAGATGGTGAAATATGGTTATTTCATACTTATAATAATATATCAGTATATGATTGATACTAATGTTATTAATTCATAATTTAACAACTAACTAAAAAGAAGTGGAAGAAGAAATAAAGTTGAAAAAATCAGTAACGGACATTGCCTCCTCTTTGAAGCACCTCTTTGAGACCTCCTCTTAGGGCACAAAAATTGGTCTTTGAAGAAGAGAAGGACCTCTAGGATGTTTCTAGGGAAGTGGAGAAGAGAATTTGGCAGGGTTTAGTCGAGCTTGAAGGCTCGATGTGGTGTGAGGAAGAGAGGGAGGAGGTGCCCTTTTATAAGGTAGGAGAGGGGCACCTTTGGAATAACTAAAAATATTATTTTATTATAAAGTCATATTCAGTTTTTTAATAGCTCCAAATTGAGTTATTTCTAATATAAGGTGGGTATGGGTCGAAGTCCTCTAATTCAATATAATTTAGACAAGTTTAGGTTTCTATATTAACCTTATCATTTAGATTTAACTTTAAGTTAGATAATTTATCTTTTACAGTGTCTTCTTGTTTTCAAACACTCTACGGTTAAAAAACATATTATAACAATCCAAAAGAACCCCAAGTTGTTTATTATTAATATATATAACCTTATCTATGTCATTTGGTCGAACCTTAGATTTTTATGAATAAAATAACAATTAATAATATGATATTTGTTTTAAAAACTATTTTATGTCAATTTTGACACTATTTGGTAATTCATTTTTGTGAAAATCATAACAGAATGATTAGTTCGAACAACGTTAGATAAATCAATACTAACATGTCATAGTAACCAATAAAATTAGTTTAATTTATAAAAAGTCTCAAATTACATTTATTTGGGTATTTTATATCATCAATTATGTCAATATTTCATTAATAAGATAATTACTACATCATCATTGTGTCATAAATAAATTAGATTATCTAATGTCTCAAAATTATAAATAAATTACCATTATGTAGGAATTCGTTTTATATTTCTAATGAATATTTATAGTCTAATTTATCTTATGTATTACCATATATTAAAAATTATTTACTTATTAAACTTTGATTTTAACTATTTTAACCCTTCTTTAAATAAATTAATAATATATGTCCAAATCTAATCCAAGTGGGCCTAAATGGTCATATTTTATTCCTAAGGTTGTTTTTGGTCGAATTAATCTTATCCAATAGAATTAGTACATTTGTTAGAGTCATAATAATATCATTTTTACCCTTAATTATCCTATTTACTTTTAACCGTGGTAAATAAAAGTAAAAGGTTACTATTCACCAAAAAATATTTTCATCTCATTGAACCACATTTTATTCCTTGATATTAACCGTGTCTCTCGGATTTTCAAAATTCACTTACACAAGAAGTAAAATTAAATTTTATGAAAAATTCAGTTTTTTTAACTACCACTTAGTAGTTTAACTATTCATCAAAAAATGAAAGTTTCCAGAAAAATACCAAAAATTAGGCCTAAGATATATTTAATATTATGAATTAAAAATTGATATATATTTTACTAAATTCAAAACATATCAGTTGCGTTAATTAATTTTAAAATTAATTTTCGTCGTCAAAAAAAATAGCATGTTTTTAAGAGATAATAATTATCACCAGATTGACATTTTTTTATGTCTGGTTTAAATGTAAAATTACATACAATGACCAACATTGTATTAAATGGTAAAAATATATTCTAAATATACATTAAAACCACTCAAATTAATAATTTATCACTATTAAATATTTCGATTAAAAAGTTGTTTTTAATTAAAATTTAGTAATTTTCACTATTCATCAGAATAAGAAAGTTATCTGAAAAGTACCAAAATTTCACCCTAAGCTAATTTCGATATTCCGAATCCAAAAATGAAGTCCATTTTGAATGATAAAATTACTAAAACTTCAAAAAGTGGGTATTACTATTTATAACGGCTAGTTCATAATAATATTATAATAATATCTCGTTTAGTGAAACTCGGTATTGCGTACTACACATGCTATCGAGGAAGGTTTTTATTGCGTGTAATGCATGCCAAGTCCGGGATGCATGTTGTGCATGCTCTTATTGGTGTAGCGTACAACACAAGACATTAATAAAATTAAAAGAAATATTTTTCATAAATCTCGGGGTGTTACACGCACCCACAACTTTTACACCCCGTATAGGGTAAACGACATGCTCTGGAATCAACGGTTCCCTTGGTTTTCCCATATGAGAAACCACTTAGACGTTACTCAGGTTTGATCTATTAAATGAATAATTTAATTTAATTTCTCCATTTAAAACACTGCTAATGAGCGAGGGTTCTGAACATCCTGCACCGACTCACTTTATATCGCGCCTAGGGTAAACACTGTGTTCTGGACCCAACCGTTGTCTCGGATTTCAGATCCGATCAACCATCTAAGATATGTAACATTTTATTTAGTTAACTACATTTGCGTAATATAACAACACTAAACATTTTAATAAAATTAATTCTGGGCACACAATGCCTTAGAATTGCATGCCATCTGCACGCCCTGCTTCAGAATAACATCAAACAAATTCCAAAGTCTTTTATAGAAAAAATAGGATCTTACATCATTCTCTCCTTCAAGATATTTGTCCATAAAAAGCAAAAACAGGGAACAACGTAGGGTACTAGGCCCACACCTGGCTCTCCCGTACCCAGAATAACTCTTTAATTATCCCACATCACTGCACAAGAACCAAGGATTGATCCGTTCACTTGGGGTCTTCCCTTGCCGATGATGTGTATTAGAGCATGCACTCTTATTCTCGGGAGAGTCACATGGGAGACGCTATGAACCAAAACCAGCCTTTATATTTAGGGAAAGGAGTTAGGGAGCCTCGTCATCCCTTCGCACAAAGTGAAACAGAATGAAGGACCTCAGGGGTAGCTCACCTCCCTAGTCACACCTCTATATCGCATGCTGCGACTGGAATCACTATTTTGACCTGGAACAAGTCCTGGTGATTCCCTCCTTCAGAATATCCATATGGTGAAACAACCAAGTATATTTGGTCATGCATGATTTCACAGTCGATGACCCATGAACAAGGCTCTCTTACACGCTCGAAAGGTGAAGGAGTAACCACCATCGACTAAAGAGAAAGGATCCACGCCCTCTATTCCACCAACACATATTTACAACGATGCCCCGCACCACCCTGGTAACAACTTAAAAAAGGATAAAGGAGAAAATAATATCACACAAAATGTTTAACAATTATACATGAAATAAGTATAAGAGATGTAGAGAGAACCTCTTATCACCTCATGCTTTGTAAGATCATAGACATACAAAGCTCGCGGTTGTCTATGGTCCCAACTGTCAGCTCCCGAACCCTGACATGGACCACCTGGTGGTGATTGGAAGACCTTGTAAGGTCGTCCACCACTTCCATATCCTCTTGATCCTCTTCACGCACCACCTCTTCAGGCGCTACTCCGATCATGGTGCTGCCTCTTCCGCGATGGTTCACCTGCTTCCTGCCCGATGTTCTCAACAGTACTGGTCAGGAAGTCTTGCGCCATGTGACCTATCCCATTGCAAGAACAACACCAACTCTCTCCAGACTTCGCTGATGCCCTCCGGTTCCACTGTGGTGTATGACCATGCCCCTATTTCTGGTTATCCAGAATCCACTTGCGTCGAGGTTCTATCACCCGATGCCTGATAGCTGTGGCAGACATCTCGGTTTTGTTGAGCCTACTATGACCACTAAATATAGAGCGTGACAGGAATCTCTCTATCACCAGCTCCTGCTCTATCAACTCGGCATATGTGGAAATGCCCAAGGTTACTATGAGAGCATGAATATCTCTATAGAGACCCTTCTCATACTTCCGTTCTCGGAAGTTTCTGTCGTGGACCATGTCCGGGTAAAAATGTGCACGGTCTGTGAACCTAGTGGTGTATGCAGTCTCCATTATTTCTCCATGCTGAAACTGCAGGAGCTCCTAGATCCGAATAGAGAGAAAGCAAGAGGGGTAAAACTCCTCATGGAAGAGCAGCTGAAAGTCATCCCATGAAAGCGACGAATCATGACAAAACTGAGTCACCAGACTCCACCAACACCAAGCTACTCTATGGAAAATACTGCAGACCAAAGACACCATAAGATCTGCCAGCGTATGCACACGCCTGAAGGGGCAAACCACTGTCTCGAGCCAAACCTATGATTCCTGAGGGTCTGGATCACCACTGAACCTCCACGGTCTCTGTCGCTGGAACTCACAGAGCACGGTCAACCTGCGCTCAAGCTCAGTTTGCTCTGCTGAAGCTTTCTACTCCTCACCAGGTGGGGGTGGTACTACCGGACCACCCAGAAAAAGGGACTCACATGATGGGTCCTGGATGGAGGCCTCATATCTAATAGGGTCTTTATCATGAACCAAAGATGGTATCATGGATGTCTAACTTCGCGGTGACATACTAAATGTTTTTAAGGAGCACCGCGATCAGATGAGAATGTATATATATAACAGTAACAACAATGGGGAGCTGACTCATGAACGATAGTCAAGACTCAAACCTATGTGATGCACAAACCAATTTTCCCTGCAACGAGTGTCTCATCATGCCGAGTCGACAAGTGGGTTATCAGGGTCCTAGTGAAGGGATATGCCGTCCACTGCACCATCACTGGACTCCCTGGCCTAAGAGCTTCTCTCGAGACACGTTGACATGTTTCCCTAAATCCTAACCAATTTCCTTTTAGGTATTTCCAAAAAATCTCCAAAAGAACGAACTACCTCTGATACCACTTTGTCACAACCTGACCATACACAGGCTCAAGCTGCAACTACCCCAAGCCCGCCTCCATAGACCAGGGGTTGGAGACAAGCGCCGAAGGCTAAACAACTCGGGGAGGCCATTTCCTATCTATATGCACACCCACACAGACGCGTCCCACTCAATTTAGAAGTGAATATTAAAATGAAAAGAAAATTAAACTACTGTACCAACTGATATAAACAACCACAAAAAGCACATCGACCTATAAACAGTTCAAAGAAATTACTGAAGGTAAACTGGAAACAAAAAGGGGAAAACACACACCCAACCAGAAAAGTGCAACAACCCGACAATAGGTGAACAAAAGTAAACAGCTGGGAGAGTCCCACACCTGGAACCTGACTACGACCACTGCACGTGGTCCAAGCTTCTGAAATCCTATGCTCTGCCGAAGTCATGACCAACCTATCTGTCATCTGCAAGGGCACACCATTTTTGTAGAAAGCCCAAGTAGGGGTGAGTATAAAAATAATCAGTAGGATTCCCCGAAGCCTCAAGGGAGAAAAAAGGAGGTATTTCATATTTGAGCATTAGATAAAACAGGGAAATGTACAGGGGTATAACCAAGAGTGAAATAATGAGTAAAGCTCATCCCAACAAGAGGAAGGAATTACAATCATCCAAACAGAAGGAGCTAGAAGTGGTGAGAAGATGAACTTCTTGTCGATCCTTCGCTACCTATAGCATGAGAGTAGACTCGTCTAACCACGAGGAGCTAGACTCAGAAAGGATGTTCCATACCCCACGCGTCTTCGCCTCTCCGGGAAAGAGAGTAACCAAAACCCATGGAGTGGGTACTTGAAAAAGGTATATACATATCCATATTCTCAATAAAGAAGATCGAACAAGATCGTAAGTGGATCTTCATCCCGTAGCTCAGCCCAAGAAAGTGAGTAGCCAACAGACCCAAAAGTAAACAACATCAATTCCCAGTATCTGTAGGTCTTCCCCGAACTGCAAGTCAAGGGGCTCAAATCACCTCACCTTAACACTATCCGAAATTGGGCGGCCCTAACTCGCCCGCACAGTTATAGGTCGCCTCACAAGAACGTGTCTCGGTGGTGAAATAACCCCTCGTTATTAAGAGTTCTGGGGGAATGTCAAGCCACACATCGTCACTGTCACACAACCGAGAGGACTTCACAAAGTTGATGGGTTCCAAATTTCCAGCCCCGCGAAGGGGTAATCTGCAAGATGGAGACCCAGATATGCTCTGGCTATACGTGCAGGATAGTACCCCACTGGCAATCCCTGCTCGATGGTAACACAATAGCCATCCCTGTTGGATGGTACCTCACTGGCCATCCCTACTGGATGGTACCTCACTGGTAACCAGAACACGTAGTGGGAAACACGTCATGATAGATCGTGGAAGGATGATATGATCTCGATACACAGCTAGGGATTCTGTGCCAAGGGCTCACTGGGGGCTCCATACCCTACTAGAAATAACCTCTAGGGTAGAGGATCAGTGCCCGAGTAATGTTTTGTTAACACTGATACCCATAGAACCCTACGAGGGAACACGAAGGGACGTGAGCATCTCCTCAGGACACTTGGGGAGATACATGATCTAATCCACCGAGTCTACTGTCGAAGCGGACTGTGACAACTCACTTCAGAAAGTGGGAGCAAACCCACACTATACGAATTCACGTAGCCGTAAACGATGCCGCAGTTCAGTGAAAGGGACACAACACTGAAAAATCCCTCAGCTAAAAGAACATGGGAACCAAAACAACTCTACTAGTCAAACCATCGAGAACAGGAGGACCCTCTACGTCACCGTAGGTCAAAGTTATGTAGAGTAGAACACGCCACACACATGGGGCCCACACGATGTGTGGCCCAAACTCATCTCCAAACCAAGTTCACAAACGTTCTCAGGTACAAACTACAACATGCGCCTCCATGAATTCCCGTATACTCCCAGATTATACCACATTGCCAGCCCAAGGCTATCGTGCACACGACACCAAAGGAAACGTGAAGGGTGGAAACGTAACATTGCCGACCTGCTTCTTCAACGTCCCTAGAATGGACGACCACATCTCTTCAAGAATTCACTTCACTCTCCCAAGAGTGAACGAGATCACACGCCAAGGGTTTTATACAAACACCGCAGGAAGATCCACCACCGGTACACCTATCATACTTCCACATTTAACATGATCTCAAAAGAGGCTTCACATGACCAAACGGATTACACTATTGATGATCTCGCGAAAAAAACATGCGAGATAGACTACTTAATCACCCGAAACAGACAACCGGTGATTATGGGACTATTCACTATAGCCAGCCCGGGTGGGGACCACAACTCGACTCCGATACTCGTTGGGAAAACTGCGCCATCACGATGCTCTCAGAAAAACATGTTGATAATACTATTCATACACCCAAAATGGATGCCTAATGGAAAAGTCACAGTATGCTGCACATAGCTTAAGAGACGGCACGTGGGGCCCACGCCTCAACACTGGCTTCAATGCATGAAACCACCCTGTTCAATTTTTCCCAGATGATAGGTTCACAATGCCGTTGGCAGTGGTTAAAAGGTACCCCGGATGTATAAGCTACAACTCCTCACATTATACGCAAATCGGGCCCTGTGAGGCCCATACCTCAAGCCCGAATTTAAGCGTGCGGATTGCACCGTGGAAATCCCCTCAAAAAACACTTCGAAAATAGAACTCAAACACCCCAAATATATGTCATGTTAAAAAGTGGTGTTTTACTGCAAAACATGTGCACTGGGCCATGTGGATCCGACACCATGTCTCCAAACCAAACGCTTCAGAGTGCATCTCAAAAAGTCTGGACGCGGACTGGGGTCACACTGCCGCTGACGGCGCATCAATCGAACATCCCAAACAGGAGTTTGGTCTGACACAACAATTAATTAATTAAATAAAAAATCAATTAATTATACATATTTATCATTTTGTGCCACTGAGCAGAAAAACCAATCCTCAAAAGCTCTGTACCAACTTTGGAAGGCCCGTCTTTGCTCCAAGGCCACCGCGCCTCTGACAGCGCGTCAAACGGATGTCAGGCTTGCAAGCTATATCCATCGAAACATTAATAATAATTTATTATTATTAAATTATTGTGTTTCGGGTCCCCTGTCTTCGGGCACGGAACCCAAAAAACCTAGAACCCACTTCAAATAGTCTTCCCTACCAATACATACTCACGGCCGCAGAGGGCACGTCAAACGTACGCGCTGTTTGGAAATTTCGGCCTCTTGAATATAAGGGGGCCAACCGGGCCAGTTCACCCCGGTCGGCCCAGTCCGAACTAACGCGGCCTACTGGCCGAGACCCACTCCAGCCACACTGGACCCGCCTCAGGTCCGGTTTTCTTCCAACTACACCGGCCGAATCCAGTCTCCGCATCACCCCAGCAGGACCCGCTGTATGCGGGTCCTTGTTGCTGTTGTACATGTAACATCCCAGGTAAATAAAGAATAATAAATTTTCATATTTATTAATATTTGCGAATTAAATATTAATTTTACATTAAAGGGGTTTCTATGTTTGATAGCGTACCCGATACGCAACAAAGAGTTTCTTTGAAATCGTACGTTGCACACTAGTAAAAAAATAATATTATTTTAAATGTTAGTTAACACGTAGCCGTTGTACTGAAGGGAATGGATATAAATAACTAAAATATGATTATATATGTTTGTTAAATGTTTTTACATTTATCTAATAAAGGATAAAGGCTTAAAATATGAAAAGAATTCAATTTTAGGCTTATATACTCTAATTTTCACGAAAGGTCCACTTATCAACATTTGATGGAGAACCGTCATTAAATATAGTTTTGGTCACTATAATACATTCTATTAGACCAAATAAAACTCTTATTTAGAATCGGGACATCAAATATTACTTTGTGTAATTTTTTGGTATTTTTCCGATAATGTTCATTTTTAATGAATAGTGTAAAATTTTGTATTTTAATTCAAAACCTCTTTTTCATATAATTTATTAAGAAGATTATATTATCTTTTGAATTGGTTTTAAAGTTAAATTAGAATATATTTTTACCATTTAATCCAATGGTGGTCATTGGAATCAATTTCACTTTGAAATTGGACTTAAACTGGTGTCAATCTTTTGATACTTATTGTTTCATAAAAACACGCTATTTGTTTTGACAGCGAGAATTAATTATTAAATTAATTAATGAAAATTATATGTTTTGAATTTTGTAAAATGAAATTCATTTTTGAATTCGGAATATCAAATATAGCTTAGGCTGATGTTTTGGTTTTTTTCTTAAAAACATCAATTTTTGATGAATAGTGAAACCACAAAGTGGTGGTTACAAAATTTGATTTTTCGTTTAAATGGGACTTTACCACTTCTGTGTTTTGAATTTAAAAAATCCAATTTAAATGATTTTCATTATTAAGTAAAATTTGGTTCAATGGGATTAAAATAAATTTTGGTGAATAGTAACTTTCATGTTTTATTAATCGCGATTAAAGTTAATTATTGTAATTTAAGGTAAAATTGATATTATAATAAAATGAAAATATCTTTACACTTTTCCTAACCCTATTGGATGAGTTATGGACCACCAAGAAAACCCATGGGTCGATTTTTCGTACCCCATGGAGCCACTTGGGTATGATAATGACATTTATGCCTTTTATTTAATGTTAAAGTAAAAATGACACAAACATGAGATGTTTTACTAAACCAATTTTTACATGGGGTCATACAAGTCATATTTCTTACTATAAATATTCATTATATAGATAAAACGATTTCCTACATCATGATATTTTTTTTTATAATTTTTAGACATTAAATAAATTAAATTATTTATGACACCATGATGATACAACGATTACCTCATTATTTAACGATTTAAATAAAATGGAATGATAATGTAAAATCTAATACCTACACATTTCCAAAACCTATTAGATGGGTAGATTTATAACCCTTATCACCTTATCCTCGAAACACATCAATGTGGGACCATTAATAACCGAAACTCATTCTAAAATAAAATAACATTTCCTTACTTTCCAAGAGTGCCCCTCCTCTTCTCTTATAAAAGGCCGCCACCTCTACCTTATTACCAACACTTCCAAAGCCTTTGGCTCGACCAAACCCTGCTCATTTTGACTCTCCACATCCCTCTCTTACTCCTTGAATCCTCACTTTGGGCATAAGTCTTCCCAAGGAAGCCTTTGATCTCAAACCAAAGGGAGTTACCCGATTATAAGGTAATGTCTTCACTTGAGTCCTTTTGTTTTATTTTGCTTCTCCAACCCCCAAAACTCTTTTTATTAATTTCTTTTGTAACAACTACAGTATCTTCCATATACTAGGATATTGTTATAAGAAGTATTCGAGCTACACTTACACACACCTACGTCTAATGGTTAAAGAACATATTGTTTCCATGGATGGAGAATTTCTGTCTCACGAAACGATGATTGTTCGGTATTCTTCTAACACCTTCAAAGGTGTCCATTAAGATGTCAATATATTTATATATGAAATATAATATGTTTATGTTTTCCTTATGCTTCTGTATTTTTCATTTTGGGCATACCTTTATGGTTTCCATTATAGGTAAATTCGATATCTTCATTTAAGGAAGTGCGGACTACCGCCCCCTCAAAGTGATTTGATTCGTTAATGCCATATGTGGGATGTATAAAGGATGTATTTAAAGTTATTATATATGATGTTATAATGTAATTATAATATACCTCTATATAATTATTATTTCTTTCCATTAAATTACGACAAAGAAATGAATGTCGCGTTCATGCGTACGCACAGCTTACTGTCTTCATGAACGATGCATTTCATTTCTTATCCCCCAATGTAATGTACTATTATAAGTAAATATATATAATGGATATATATGATGTATGTTACATATAAATGATTAATATAATTCTGGAATTAAAATATACATACCTTTCATTTAGTTTTCATTCCATTAATATGACATAGAAATGAAAGTAGCGTTCATGTGTACATATAGCTTACTGTGTCCATGAACTGTGCATTTCATTTATTACCTCTAAATGATTATTTAATATTATAAATACATGTAAATGCTGGATATATATGATATATATTATATCCAAATCAGGAATGTCATTCTGGATATAAAGAACCTTTGACCACACGAACAACATGTAATCGTAAGAAGTCCACTTTCGACTTAAGGACCAAATATTGACAAACCAAACATTATTAACTTAAATGATTACATAATGTTTATAACATGGAAATAAGTGATATAAAAGGAATAATTAACTCGAAATATGTTTTTAAGAAAATAGAAATTAACTCACGTTTATTATTCAGGAAGTTAAATAACGATCGAGTCAAGTCGGACCCGAGGTAATGTACTTCGTCTCAATCTCCTTTCATTGAGGCATATTTCGTTTTCTACACAACTTTCTTTTATACGGCGTATAAACCCCTTTGAAATTTACTTTTATACAAAGGGAATCTTTTTCTACGAAGCGTTTTACAAAACGAAAAGAAGGAATGTTTCTTTTAACGTACGCGGTGACAATGACTTTTTCCGCCGCCGTGAGTATTATTTGGTCATTGGTTTCCTTAACAAGCCATAATGTTTTTAAAATAAAATAAATACCATATAATCTTTTAGGTATTTTGGTATTGAAAATGGTTTTTATAATGGATTTTTTATGTCAATATATTTATGTGATATATTGTGATCAAAGTGTGGAAATGTTTTCTTTCCAATATATTGCTTTTTTGTTTTATGATTTTATATTGGTACTTGGACATTTTACGGGTGGTTACATGATAAACCATATGACGGGTGGTGTCGTGAATACCAGGACAGGTGGTTATGTTATAACCTCCAATACATTGGGTATGGAAGTCGCCCGTATGGCTATTCCATTAAGTATGTATGGAAGTTGGCCGAATGGCTATTCTATTAAGTGATATGTGTGGAAGTCGACCGTATGGTTATTCCACTTAAGTATGTTTATGTCCCAAGTTACCTTTATATGTTATGTGTTCTTTATATGGGTTTTATGGTAATATTTTGGTAACAAACGGGTAAGTAATGATCTTTTATTCATTGAAGAGTTTTTACTACTTCATAAAGGTGAAAAGTATTACTTTGATTAAGTATACATGGTTTACTTTTTGTTTTGATAAACTAACAGTTTTTATTCTTTGTGTATCCCTTACTGATCTTTTTATGCTCACCCCATGTTTCTTTGAAATGCTTTTCACAGGACTTAATGTGGAATAGGGTAAAGGATGGGATCAAGGGAATGTCATGCTATATAAAACATGGAACTAGACATGTTTCTTTTTAAGAGTTTTTTTATTCTATGGAAACTTAGTAGAAGTGTCTACTTTGTAATCTTTTGAGATGTAATAGTTATGTTCTAATTCTCTAAAACTCTAAACCTGAAAAGATACTCAATGTTAATAGTTCATTTAATTCAATATTAAGTAAGGTTTAAGGCCAGGGCCTTATAGTTGGTATCATAGGTCGGTTTAGATAACTTTAAGAGTTAGAATTCTATTAAATGATTATCCAAAAATAATTTTTTTGAAATGATATAGCATTTAAATATTACCATGTTTCTTCACCTAAGGTATTTCTGTGACAAGAATGGTTTTCCATAGAGGAAATAGTGCAGCTTTTCTGGGAAGGCATACAAAGGGAAATGAGCATTGAAATCAGTATCCTGAGATGGTCAGAATCAGAACTAAACAGTTGGTTGTAGTGATGGCTTAGTTGACTCAGGTGAAAAATGTTGGTTGTTTTTATTGATGATATTTTGGTGTTTTCTAAAAGTAAAGGTGAGCATGAAAGTCATTTAAGGGTTATCTTTCAAACCAAAAAGGAAAAGAAACTATTTGGAAAATTCAGAAAGTGTGAGTTTTGGTTACAACAAACTTCATTCCTGGGTCACATTGTTTCAAAATATGGAATAACCGTTGATCCTGCTAAAACAAAAGCTGTTGAAGAATGGCCAAGACCCACAAAGGTAATCGAGATCCATAGTTTTCTTGGTTTGGCAGGTTACTAACGAAGGTTTGTTGAAAATTTTCACAGTTATCTAGTCTAATGACTAAGCTAACTCGTAAGGGTGTCAAGTTCATCTGGACAAAAGAATGTGATGATTGTTTTCAGGAGATGAAAAGATGATTGGTGAATGCTCTAGTTTTGGCACTTCCTTCCAGGAATGGTGAGTTTGTTATAAATAGTGATGCTTCGTTGAAGGGACTTGGTTGTGTCCTTATGCAGAATGATCAGGTAATTGCTTATGCTTCACGTCAGTTGAAAACTCATGAGGTAAATTACCCTACACATGATTTGGAATTAGCTGTTGTTGTTTTTTCTTTAAAAATTTGAAGGCATCATTTGAATGGAGTAAAGTGTGAAATATATATTTATCACAAAAGTTTAAAGTATATATTCACTCAGAAAGAATTGAACTTGAGACAGAGGAGATGGCTGGAATTAATCAAGGATTATGATCGTACAATTCACTACCATCCGAGAAAAGCAAATAAAGTGGCCGATGCTTTGAGTTGAAAAATTAATTCTTCATTAACCATGCTACGTTTGGAACGAGATCCTTTGGTTTATGATTTGATGAAATTTGGCAAAGAAGTTGTTGGTGCAGGAAGCTCTTCTGTTTTGTTTTAGGTATCAGTGATATCTTCTCTATCAGATAGAATCAAGCAAGCACAGAAGCAAGACAGTGAGTTGTAGAAAAAGGTAGAGCTGGTTTAGAAAAGTAAGTTGCATGAATTCAACATTGATAGTGATTGTGTTTTGAGATTTGGGAAGAGATTGTGTTTGCCTTGTGATTCAAAGTTGATGAGAGAAAGTTGTTATGTGAAGCTCATAGTTCTCCGTTTTCAGTTCTTCCTGGCAGTACTAAGATGTACAGGGATCTGCGGGAGTATTACTGGTGGGATGGAATGAAAAGAGATATTGCTGATTTTACTGTGAGGTGTTTGACTTGTCAGCAGGTTAAAGCAGAGCGGCAGTTACCGAAAGGGATGCTTCAGCCTTTACCAGTGCCAGAGTGGAAATTGGAGAATATATCCATGGACTTCGTTGTGGGATTACCAAGGACATCTAGAGGTAATAATGCAATCTAGGTTATTGTTGATCGCTTGACTAAATCGGCTCATTTCCTTGCTATATGAGATGCTTTTTCCCTAGATCAACTTTCTTGTTTGTATCTTAAAGAGATTTTCAGGTTACATGGAGTTCCTCTCTCTATTGTATCTGACCGTGATCCTAGGTTTACTTATAACTTTTGGAAAGGCCTTCAGAAGTCGTTGGGTACTGAATTAAATTTTAGTACAACTTTTCATCCGCAATCAGATGGGCAGTCAGAACGAACAATTCATACCTTGGAGGATATGCTACGAGCTTGTTCGATGGATTATCAGGGAAGTTGGGACCAACATATTTCTTTGGTTGAATTTTCATATAATAAAAGTTTTCATTCCAGTATACAGATGGCACCATTTGAGGCATTATATGGGAAGCAGTGTCGAAGTCCAACATTTTGGGATGAAGTTGGTGAAAGGAAGCTGATGGGACCAGAATTGGTAGAAGAGATGGCATAAAAAGTTCATTTGATTCAGAAAAACATGAGAACAGCTCAGAGCAGGCAGAAGAGTTATGCGGATAACCATAGGAAGGATCTATCTTTCGTGGTAGGTGATCATGTATTTCTCAAGGTTTCTCCATGGAAAAGTGTGATGAGATTTGGTAAGAAAGGAAAGCTGAGTCCAAGGTTCATTGGACCATATGAAATTCTGGAGAGAGTTGGATTAGTTGCATACATAGTGGAATTACCTCCGAGTTTATCTTAGGTACACTATGTTTTTCATGTTTCGATGCTGATAAAGTATATGCCAGATCCATCTCATGTTTTGAGTCAAGAGGTATTTCAGCTAGAAGAGAACCTATCTTATGAGGAACAACCGGTCCAGATTCTTGACCACAAGGAGATGGTGTTACGGAATAAGGTGATTCATCAGATAAGGTTTTGTGGAAAAACCATATGATTGAAGAGGCAACATGGGAATCTAAAAATGCTATGAGGGATAAATACCCCCACTTATTTTGATAAGTGAATAAAATTGCGAGGACGCAATCCCCAAAATGGGGGAAGGATGTAACATCCCAGGTAAATAAAGAATAATACATTTTCATATTTATTTAAATTTTCGAATTAAATATTAATTTTACTTTAAAGAGGTTTCTATGTTCGATAGCGTACCCGATACGCAACAAATAGTTTTTTTTGAAATCGTACATTGCACACTAGTAATAAAATAATATTATTTTAAATGTTAGTTAACACGTAGCCGTTGTACTGGAGGGAATGGATAGAAATAACTAAAATATGATTATATATGTTTGTTAAATGTTTTTACATTTATCTAATAAAGGATAAAGGCTTAAAATACGAAAAGAATTCAATTTTAAGCTTATATACTATAATTTTCACGAAAGGTCCACTTATCAACATTTGATGGCGAACCGTCATTAAATATAGTTTTGGTCATCTTATAAATTCTATTGGACCAAATAAAACACTTATTTAGAATTGGGACATCAAATGTTACTTTGTTTAATTTTTTGGAATTTTTCTGATAAAGTTCATTTTTTAATGAATAGTGTAAAATGTTGTATTTTAATTCAAAACCTCATTTTAATCTAATTTATTAAGATGATTAAATTATCTTTTGAATTAGTTTTAAAGTAAAATTAGAATATATTTTTACCATTTAATCCAATGGTGGTCATTGAAATCAATTTCACTTTGAAATTGGACTTAAACTGGTATCAATCTTTTGATAGTTATTGTTTCATATAAACACGCTATTTGTTTTGACATTGGGAATTAATTATTAAATTAATTAATGAAACTTATATGTTTTTAATTTTGTAAAATGGAATTCATTTTTGAATTCGGACTATCAAATATAGCTTAGGGTGATGTTTTGATTTTTTCTGAAAAACTTCAATTTTTGATGAATAGTGAAACCGCAAAGTGGTGGTTACAAAATTTGATTTTTCGTTTAAATGGGACTTTACCACTTACGTGTTTTGAATCTCAAAAATAAAATTTAAATGATTTTCATTATAAAGTAAAATTTGGTTCAATGGGATTAAAATAAATTTTGGTGAATAGTAACTTTTATGTTTTATTAATCGCGATTAAAGGTAATTAGTGTAATTTAAGGTAAAAATGATATTAAAATAAAATGAAAATATCTTGAAACTTGTCCTAACACTATTGGTTGAGTTATGGCCAACAACGACAACCCATGGGTCAATTTTTGGTACCCAATGGAGCCACTTGGGTATGATAATGACATTTATGCCTTTTATTTAAAGTTAAAGTAAAAATGACACAGACATGAGATGTTTTACTAAAACAAATTTTACATGAGGTTATACAAGTCATATTTCTTACTATAAATATTCATTAGAAAGATAAAAAGATTTCCTACATCATGATATTTTTTCTTATAATTTTTAGACATTAAATAAATTAAATTAGTTATGACACCATGATGAAGGAGCGATTACATCATTATTTAACAATTTAAATAAAATGGAAAGATAATGTAAAATATAAGACCTACACATGTCCAAAACCTATTGGATGGGTATATTTAGAACCCTTATCACCTTATCCTCGAAACACATCAATGTGGGACCATTATAAACCGAAACTCATTCTAAAATAAAATAACATTTCTTTACTTTCCAAGAGTGCCCCTCCTCTCCTCTTATTAAAGGCCCCCACCTCTACCTCATTACCCACACTTCCAAAGCCTTTGGCTCTACCAAACCCTGATAATTTTGTCTCTACACATCCCTCTCTTACTCCTTGGAGCCTCAGTGTTGGCAGAATTCTTCCCAAGGAAGCCTTTGAGCTAAAACCAAAGAGATTTACCCGATTATAAGGTAATGTCTTCACTTGAGTCCTTTTGTATTATTTTGCTTCTCCAAACCCCTAGACTCTTTTTATTAATTTCTTTTGTAATAAATCCAGTATCCTCCATACAATAGGATTTTTTTTATAATAAGTATTCGAGCTACACTTACACACACCTACGTCTAATGGTTAAAAAACATATTGTTTCCGTGGATGGCGAATTTCTGCCTCACGAAACGATGATTGTTTGATATTCTTCTAGCACCTTAAAAGGTGGCCATTAAGATGTCACTATATTTATATATGAAATATAATATGTTTATGTTTTCCTTAAGCTTCATGTATTTTTCCTTTTGGGCATACCATTATGGTTTCCATTAGGGGTAAATGCGATATCTTCATTTAAGGAAGTGCGGACTACCGCCCCCTCAAAGTGATTTGATTCGTTAATGCCATATGTGAGATGTATAAAGGATGCATTTAAAATTATTATATATGATGTTATACTTGAATTATAATATACCTCTATATAATTATTATTTCTTTCCATTAAATTATGACAAAGAAATGAAAGTAGCGTTCATGCGTACGTACGGCTTACCGTCTCCATGAACGGTGCATTTAATTTCTTTTCCCCAAATGTAGTTTACTATTATAAGTACATATATATAATGGATATATATGATTTATGTTACATATAAATGATTAATATAATTCTGGAATTAAAATATACAGTCCTCTCATTTAGTTTTAATTCCATTAATATGACATAGAAATGAAAGTAGCGTTCATGCGTACGTACGGCTTACCGTCTCCATGAACGGTGCATTTCATTTCTTACCTCTAAATGATTATGTAATATTATAAATACATGTATATGCTGGATATATATGATATATGTGATATCCAAATCAGGAATGTCATTCTGGATATAATGAACCTTTGACCACACGAACAACATGTAATCGTAAGAAATCCACTTTCGACTTAAGGACCAAATATCGACAAAACAGAAATTATTAACTTAAATGATTACATAATGTTTATAAAATTGAAATAATTGATATAAAAGGAATAATGAACTCGAAAAAGGTTCTTAAGAAAATATAAATTAACTGAAGTTTATTATTCAGGACGTTAAATAACGATCGAGTCAAGTCAGACCCAAGGTAAGGGACTTAGTCTCCATCACCTTTCATTGATGCATATTTTGTTTTATACACAATTATCTTTTATACAGCATATAAAAACATTTGACATTTACTTTTATACAAAAGGAAACTTTTTCTACGAAGCGTTTTACAAAAAAAAAAGAAGGAATGTTTCTTTTAACGTACGTGGTGACAACGACCTTTTCCGCCCCCGTGAGTATTATTTGGTCCTTGGTTTCCTCAACAAGACATAATGTTTTTAAAATGAAATAAATACCATATACTCTTTTATGTATTTTGGTATTGAAAATGGTTTTTATAATGGATTTGTTATGTCAATATATTTATGTGATATATTGTGATCAAAGTGTAGAAATGTTTTCTTTCCATTATATTTGTTTTATGTTTTATGATTTTATATTGGTACTTAGACATTTTATGGGTGGTTACGTGATAAACCATATGACGGGTGGTACCGTGAATAACAGGACGGGTGGTTACCTTATAACCTCCAATGCATTGGGTATGGAAGTCGTCCATATGGCTATTACATTAAGTATGTATGGAAGTTAGCCGAATGGCTATTCTATTAAGTGATATGTGTGGAAGTTGACCGTATGGTTATTCCACTTAAGTATGTTTATGTACCAAGTTACCTTTATATGTTATATGTTCTTTATATGGGTTTTATGGTAATCTTTTGGTTACACAAGTGTAAGTAAAGATCTTTTATTCATTGAAGAGTTTTTACGACTTCATAAAGGTGAAAAGTATTACTTTGATAAAGTATACATGGTTTACTTTTTGTTTTGATAAACTAACAGTTTTTATTCTTTGTGTATCCCTTACTGAGCTTTTTATGCTCACCCAAAGTTTCTTTGAAATGTTTTTCACAGGACTTAATGTGGAATAGGGTCAAGGAAGGGATCAAGGGAATGTCATGCCATATAAAACATGGAACTAGACATGTTTCTTTTTAAGTGTTTTTTTATTCTATGGAAACTTAGTAGAAGTGTCTACTTTGTAATCTTTTGAGATATAATAGTTATGTTCTAATTCTCTAAAACCCTAAACCTGAAAATATACTCAATGTGAATTATTCATTTAATTCAATATTAAGTAAGGTTTTAGGTCGGGGCCTTATAGTACACTCGAGGCATTGACCGCCTCGGGTTCCTCTTGACAAGCACGACAACTGCCCGCACCGCGTCCTCCCATGCTTGTCACCGAATCAGCAGTCTTTTAAGGCACACCGCCACG
Source organism: Viscum album (assembly GCA_963277665.1). Taxonomy (NCBI): domain Eukaryota; kingdom Viridiplantae; phylum Streptophyta; class Magnoliopsida; order Santalales; family Viscaceae; genus Viscum; species Viscum album. The sequence continues at coordinate 487,730,264 of OY728148.1, read as the reverse complement.
GTCCCATGATCACGGCACCGAGCTCCCGCCATCCTACAAGGCGCACCGCCTCGGCCCCCTTCTGGCGCCACCGAGCTCCGCTAAATCCCCCACCCGCTTCGCTGTCGGGACCTCGCCATTCTCCCCCGCCTTGGGCTCGACATCTCCGTGCTCTACCATGACGACTGACTTCCCCTAGCCGCACGCAATTCTTCCACTCACCGGCCACCCGAACACCTTCAGCTTGACCGCCGGATGCAGCGTGTTGGCCCTCCTCCGCCAGATTCAAAACCATCGTTCGGTCCCCCCGACCACATCGGTGATCAGAAGAATTATCTGACACCGGTTTCAGGATCTCCGGGCACGGATAATCACAACACCTCCCCTTGCTCATCGATTTATTGATGATTGCGTGTGCCCAAAAATTGGGACGAAGAACGCCCAAGAACGAGAAATTAAATGGGGATCAGACGATGGTCGTGTTCATTCGGCCATTGTTCCAATTTCAAAATTTTATAAGTTAAACGGGAAAATTGAAAAAGGTATGGAAATTTAATCATGATTCCTACCTCGGATCGCTCATTCGTCTTTGGCGACACATCCACGACACTCCCGCTCCGATCCTCCAAAGATCCTGTGGAGATCGCTCATCGATTCATCATAGAACGACAAAGAATGCTGAAGAACAAGAGAGGGAGATAGATAGAGAGAGTGAGAGAGAGTGAAATGTGTCTTCCCTCAACACTTAGTGAATTTATAAAAATTCACTAAAACAATCCCAACGGGCGTGGATTCCGAAACCTCCGCACCCACCTATTTTATCTCATGCCTAGAAAAAGGCCCCATTTCGAACTCAATGGAAGTATCAGATTTCAATTCTGAGACTTCATTTGAAAGTTATTAAAAATTAATGCCAATGATAAAAATCACTAAGTGGACATTTTGAACTGACCGCTTTACCCCTAGGTGACATATCTCACAGTAGTCCCTCACCCGCAACTTTTACACCCCGCCTAGGGTAAACGGAATGCTCCAGACCCAACTGTGCCCTCGGTTTCCACATCCGGGCAACCATTATAGAGTTACTTGGGTTTGAGATATTAAATGAATAATTTAATTTAATTTTTCCATTTAACAGACTGATAACGATCGAGGGGTCCAAACATCCTGCACCAACTCACTTTATGTCTTACCTAGGGTAAACACTGCGTCCCAGACCAAACCGTGTTCACAGATTTACGATCCAATCAACCGTCTAAGAGATATCACATTTTCTTTAGTTAACCACGTGTGAGTAATATAAAAACACTTAACATTTTTATAAATTTAATTCTGGGCACACCGGGCCTCGGAATTGCATGCCGTCTAAACACCCTACTTTTGAATAACATAAAGAATATTCCAAAATATTTTTTTGCAAAAAAAATGCCTCCTTACAATGGTGGCCAATTTGGATAGTCTATTCAAACATTTGAAGACATGTTGAGAGCTTGTTCAATTGACATTGAAGTAGGATGGTACCAACATCTTCTTCTGTTCAAGTTCTTTTATAAAAACACATCCCACTAATGCAAGAAAATACATCAATATGATTCTATTTGGGGGAAATGATGTAGAACACGAACAAGATGGGACAAATTTCACGAACATGAGATGCTAGGACCTAAATTGGTCAATGAAATGTTTCAGAATGTAAATCCCATTGAGCAACACATCATGGTATCCTAATATAGACAGAAAATATATATAGAAAAATGATGATATGACCTATATATTGAAGTTGGAGACATGTTATTCCTCTAAATATCTCTATGTATGAGGATCGTGTGATTTTGGAAAAAAAGGAAGGAAGATTCCCAGGTATATCATCCCCTTAAATATTTTTGATCATGTTAGAGATATATCCTTTCCAAAATAACTTTTATATACCATGTCACATGTACATTTTGTATTCAATGTATAATTATTGGCGATGTATATAACATATCCAATATATGTACTGAATCCAGATATGGTACATTTGGAAAATGATCACTCTGACGAGGAGCACGTGGTGATTATCTTGGACTGTAGAGACAATGGTCATCACAATAATTCTAATCACCTTGCCAAATTACTTTAGTGGAACCATAAGTATGATGTTGTGACATGGGAACTGGGGGTTTTTATAATAGTGGTATACCTTCAATTGTTTTCACTGTAGTTTGATAAAATTATTTTAGGATGAAATTTCATAGGTGAGGAAAAATATAACAATCGAGAATTTTATAAGTGGAAGTTCCCTTCTGTTATTTATGTTAGATAGTATAAATCACCTAAAATATCATAGAGAAAACAAAAAAACATTATACTTGAGGTGTGAATGAAATGAGTGGTATATCTAGATGTTATGAAACATATACCAATAAAATAATAACATGTCCTTTGAAATAGTAATGTGACCATTAAGAATTGTAATATGTCCAATAAAATAGAAACCAAAATTATGAAATTATAAATAGAATTTATGAATATTATTAATAAAAATATTATATATTAATTTCATTTTTAATTAAAGAATAATTTTAGAGATGATAAATTAAGTGTTGGTATTTTTATAAAACATAATTGTTTAGTTAAAATTTATTACTTAATATAATTATCTAAAATTAAATATATTTTCCTAAAATTTATTTATAAATTAATATTTTTTCTTTATAATTATAATTAATTTTTATTGGATGTTAATTAATTTATCAATGTTTTTTAAAATCAGTTATAAATTTTAAAATATCATTTTTTCAAAAAATGATGATTTTAATTAAAAAGTAAATAACCCATATTTAAAAAAAATATTTTCATTGAATGGATTTATTTTTTTAATTCAATATATTGACAAATGGATAATGTTATTTTTTTTATTTTTCTAATATATTTTAATTTTTATGGAATAGTGATTTACTGTAATTTATTGTATATAACATTATAATTCAAATTCAATATTTATTTATACCTCTTTAATGTAACAGTCGAAATCTCAAAATACCCTTCATTATTTAATATATTTGTTGATAATTTTTATACTTTTCATAGTATTGAGACAAATTAATAAACTAATTAATTTAATAATCAAAAAACCCCTCCTCTCCCATAAATACCACCCCTCACCATTGCCCCTTCTCCCAACAGAAAACCGTGATGATTTTACAATTTCTTCCCACTCCACTTAAAAATCCCCTACCACACATCTAGGAGAAATTGGTCTCAAAAAAGACCCAAACCTATTTCCCAATGGAGATTCCCAATAAGAAGAATTAAGGTGGCAAAACCATATTTCATTTTCTCTTAATTTTTGTTCAATTTTATTTCTTTATTTATTATCTCCTCACATTACTTTATACTAGTTTCATGGTAACAAAAATATCATATATAAAATATAATATTATTATTTTAATATAATATTCCTTAATCAATCATATTATCCTCCCCATTTTATTGTAAATATGGAAACATCGCTACTGATGTGTCAATTTACTGCCATCGTGGAAGATGAAGTTTCATTTTTCAATACCACCATCAAAAAAGAACATAAAACTATTATAATGGTTGAAAAAGAATGTAAAATTTATTTTATATAGTATTTTATGTTTTTAACTAACTTGTATACATAATATTAAATAATAAAACAAAATGAGTTTGTTGTGATCAAAATACTTCAAAATTAATATAAACGATTATCATTAACTATTTATCTAATGATTCATCCTCATACCATAAAAACTACTGATATATAAGACCCATTAATATTACTTATGATCACTAATAAAATATAAACTCAATTATAGAGAGTTATTATAATCTTAGATTAACATCTATACTAGTATACAAGAGAACCGATCATGAAATTGAAGAAATGCGCAACATCAGAACGATAGAATTAAAATATATAACTAATCATATTGACCATAAATGAACAGAATAAAATTGTAATAAATAAAATTAATTTTTATAGGTTTTTGATATTTTAATTAATGAATATCATTTGATTATTTATGATATTAATGATAACAAGTCATTCATACATAAGGTTAGTTGATTCTCAAACCCAATTTCCCTTCTTTTGGATACTCCTCTTTCATGCAAAATAATAGTGTGGTTATTATTACAATAATCCTAAAATATAATTTATATGTTTCTAAATTTTTCATTATAGTATATACATTCATCCAATCTGATTCTGTAACAAATTAAAATATTTTTTAAAAAAAACCCTTCTTTCTAAAAAAAACACTTCTTTTACTTCTCTTGAGATTTCTTATTCTTCACTCAAGATTGATGATTCTAATACCAAGTATGTTATTCCATTTTTTTGCACCCAAATATTTATTAATTAATGTTTTAATTATGAAATTCTCATGACACACAATTTATTTCCATGGGTTATTTTATGTTAAATGTTGTTACATAGTCTATGTGGCACACATGATTATGTAAATGTTTTGATGTGATGGGTATTCCAGAAATTATTTTGTTCTCAAATACATTAGGTAATATGATTTATCTTCTAAGATAATGTGTAATATGCACAAAGATGATGACATTTTTGTTCACAATGATTATGTTTAAATTGTTCACATATGTTTGGCATGGACATGATGTTAGCTTCGTTCACAACTATGTGTGGTAGGTGACCACTAAGACATGATGTTTCACTTTCATGAATGACCACATTCCATGCCTTTATCTAATTATTCGTATAATGATAATGATTATAATATAAGTCTTATATTATTATTATATTGATTATTGTAACCCTTTTTATATTGATTCATTTCCTCATATATCTTCTTACTGGAATTTTATCTCACCCCTTTCTTATATGAATAAACACAGGTGACTAAGTGTACTTTGGAAAAAATGTGGGCCACTAAGAAACTAGAGAAGAAGTAACTAAATAATGTTTTATGTTTTATTACATAAATAATTTTTCTTCCCCTAATTTCCTTGAAATAATACACCTTTGGACCCTAGTTTTGAAACAATATTATATTGTTTCTCATAAACAATATGTAATAGTAATTTATGAAAAAAGGCAGGTTTCTATAGTCCTCCAATATAACACACAACTAGTTATAGAATGATCATATATGAATATTTTTTAATCAATGAGATCCACATAACTAATTAAATAGATCCTCAATATGGGGATGATGATATATATTCTTCAACATAAATTGATTCATCATCTAGTAGACTAAATAGAGTAAAATAATACTATATTTGCTTTGGTGAACAAGACAAGTTCACCCCATGGTGAAGTACTCACCCAGATAAAAGCCTTCTATTCCATGTCCAAGAGTTGTACCATGTTCTAATTAAAATGTGGTGTTGATATATAATAATGTGATATCTAAATGGTCCACACACCTATAATTAGATATATATATCTAAGTAAAATCCTCTAAATTCGGGGAATACCTATGATGACATTTATGAAGATGTTTTAATATTGATTTACCATATCTATAACGGATGTGGGGGATCCATAATATCCTACAAAAAGATCCAATATTTTAATTCACAGTATTATTATCCCAATATGGTTTATGCCTAGAACAATTATACATACACCCAACTCCCACTGACCTGTCATCAAGAATTTATCTAACATTGGTTATATAAATACACCCAAATCAATTAAAAATCAATGTGAGATTAGAAGCGGGTTATCCTATAAATGCCAAGAATCACATCTAAATTATTAATATGAAGAATCATGAAGTCCCAAAAATGAACATAATAAAAAAATAATGGATGAAAATTTGATAACAACAAAGCACGGTCTACTTTTATACCCTATAGTGTATCAAGAGAATGAAACATGGATGATAACCTGATTGATATGCCATGTCTAAAAATTACTTGTAAATATATTTTGGAATTTGAATCACATATATCAAACCATGTAGTAATCATTTTATATGTGATCAAGAATGTATCTTGAATATTAAATGGTCCCTCACTACCATCTATTGGACTTTGATATAATCCATATATGAGTTAGATCTATACTTTGTGACCTAGTTTATAAAATACATAACCTACATGAGTGGCCATCCCCTAACCTAGATATTGAGGACCATAACTAGATCTCAAGGTCATAGATTATATCTGTCATGTATCTATATGTAATTTCTCCCAATAAGATATGGATAAGAACATAAGGATATTCAAAATCATTCAATACTAATGACACTTGGTTTAAGGATCAATCTAGATATTTTGAAATTGTTCTTTCATCACAAAATCGAATCACTATGGAATGCTACTTAAGGGAGAAAATATGTTATTATCTAATCCACCTTCATAATAATACCAAACTAGACATCCTTACTAGTAATTTTCTTACATTTAGAAGTGAAAATAATAATAGTTATTGGAGGTACCCCTTCCTGAGAGCTATAGGGCCGAAGAATTAAATATATATGATCATCCTCTTGTCCCATAAAAATCGTCAGGTTATTACGCCTAACCTACCAGTATATCATTAGGTTCATACTATAAAAATATCATATGATATCTGGATTTAGACTAATCATGAATTTAATTTCGTTCCATTATTCATTAGTTGGATGAGAATAGAATAACCAATCACCTTGGCGAACTGGGCAGAGTATGCAGATATAGTCATGGACCCCAAATATATCTATATGAACTCATGCAATTGGTCTATATTCAATGTATTGAGTAAATATTTCAAAATTAATATTCCATTAAATTTCTCCCAATTGATAACCTCACATATAAAATCCTATTCCTTATCTCCAAAACATATTCAAGGGGGTCTATATGGCATGAACACTTCTATCTTCACCATTTTATCCTTAGGTGTCTCGATCTGGTAAACCACACCCTTGATGTTGTCTATGTATTTTTTGATATCATGAGCTACCCTAGTTCCCCTAAAATCATTTCTATAACAAGTTAAATGTCCTACATCCGTAAAAAAATATACTATATCATTTCATTCATGTCTAATAATAACTAGTAAAATAAAGAAACAACCACTAATACCATTTTACTGAGCTCCAACCTGAACTACTATGTTTGAGATGGAGAGCCCCCATACCTTGTACATTCCACCCCATATCAAAGGGATTATAGAATTGTACCACGTCTTTAAACAACATCATTAATAAGAATATAACTTTTGATAACTATTTCCTCAAACAAACAGTAAAATATAAAAAAAAATATAATTATTATTATATCCATAATAATAAAAAATATAAAATGTAAAAAAAAGATTACTCAGAAATCATGAAAATAAATGAAATCAAGATTTTAGTGTTTTAATAAAAACTAGAGTATATGAGAAAGTCAATAAATAAATTAATAACTATGGGAATCATCCATTGTTGATCATGATCCTAAAACTATTTCCATGCTCCAGAACATATATGTCTTCCAAAATCCCCATTACCTTAGATACATCCCAATATATGTTTTCTTTATGGTTACAAAGCTTCAATTACATCATTTGAGTTATAAATCCTTATCGGACACAACCAATGCATATTTAACATGGATAAACATTTATAATTTTTTATGACATGGTAGTAATAAATTTGAAAGAAACAATAATGATGTTATGTTGAGGACATATGTGCTAACCAATCCACCCTGGCCCTCGATCAAACCTTCATCATGACCATTAAAAAGATATGATAAAATATTTCAAAATTGATTAAAAATAACCACAAGTTCGATGACATGCTACTGAGAATCAATAAACCATCAAATGAACATGTTACTAGACAACCAAAAGGCATTTAGATCCTTCATTCCATTCGATATCCACCAGGAATTGTGTTTAGGCTAGGCCATAAGGCCATAATTCTTCTATAAATTATATTTGTAATACAATTCCATCAACATATATCCTGTTATTTTCCCTTATATGAGTAATCATACCATGAAGGTACACATAATTTTAAAACAAAATAAATTCTATTCCATGCTAAATATTGAAAATAGGTAATAGAACTACAAGACCGACATCGAAAATACTCAAGAGATTTAAGAATCCTATTATAACAACATTTTATTAACATCAATAACAGAAACGGACTACTCTAATAAATAATCCTGGAATCGATCATCATATAAATTTCTCTTAGTATAGAAACTCACACACCCAAAATCATACTTCTTCAATGATATTATATAAGTTATTCTATAAAAATATTATATAAATTCAAAAGGAGTTATGGACCCCAAAAAGGTAAAACAAATCCTACTTAAATGTTGATGATGAATTCCTATAATATTTAACATGAAGTAAAGCCTGAAATATATTTTCCACCAATGTTGACCATGTTCACAATCAATGAAACCAAATAATGGTTCCATTTCATCTAGATGAATAATTAAAAATGAATACCAAGGATATTTCGCATCATGAAGGTAGTTTAAGAATCACATAACTAACAAAGAACATCAAAAGAATGAGTTATGTGATATATCGAAGGAGTGGATGTCAATAAAAATGATCCACTCTTGATTCATGAATAGATATTTAATTCCTCACCAGTACATGAAGATTTCCTTAGGTCTATTTAGAGAAAATCTATTAACTATGATTATGTCATTAAAATAGATATCCAAGATGTGATTCAAGGAGATGAAGGTCTCAAGATGATCATTCTATAGAAAATTACCAGGATCATCCACTTGGGATGAGTGGTAAAACTTTAGTTAAAGCGATGTTGTTGATATCTTGAATGATATACATATCTTGAAAAGGATGGTAAAAAATTATAGCTATATCATCAATTAAACCTAATGATAAATTTTAGGTTCATGATTCATTAACACATACTATAGAATATCCACAATCGAAGGTAGATATTTATTTTATCATGTGAATTTATTGATTTGGTAGATTCAACAATGATCTACAAAAAATGAAATAATTTATCATTGTATTTGAATAGAAAACACATATCCATCTTTGACCCATGATTATCTCTCATTAATCTAGAGTTATTTGGTGTATATCCAGAGGAAAATAACCATTTTAGCATCATTGGTTCATTCCACCATTAATAAGATATGGAGAGATGAATGGAAGAGTTTTGGAGTCCATATGGGAGGTCACTAATTCAAAATAGTGGGTTTCAGATTAAAATATGCATTAAAAATATAGAAAATCGACATGATTTAAAACCAACTTAGTGTATTTAATAAACTATTGTCCAAGGAGTACCCGTGATCAATTGGACACACCAGAAAACCAATGTACATGGAAAAACCACTTAGGCTCTACTTGAATAACTAGGTAGAATGTGGGGTCTACATTTTCATACAAACCTCTCAAAACTAAACCTGAATTCTTGTTGAATATACTAACATTCCAATACCTATTTTCATAATCTAAATATCCATTCCTTCATATTACTCTCAAACTATTGATTCCTATTTTATTTTCACATATAAACCAAACTACAAATAAACATATGCCTGTGAATAAACCAATATGTAAATTTTTTTTGAAATTAAACATATCAAATATTAAACTAATGAGATGATATTACAAGGAGTTTAATTTAATTTAATTTGGATTAAATATATTTCACCCATGACCCATTATTATATACCATAAATTTTAATATATTTTTATCAATGTGTAATATGATCATGTATATATCAGATGTATATTGATGAACATTTAAGAAAGTGGTAGGTTAGTCTTGAATTATATTGATAAAAATTGAATTGGTTAATGAATAAATCATTGAGGATGGTAAAATGTATTTAAATTTCACTTAAGTATATTATGATAATGAGAAAATCCATCAAAATATGTTTATTAAAATAAAGTGACAATACATGGAAATGATTTTACGATATCTAGGTGTGTAGACATTGTGATATGTTTATGATTTCTAGAATCATGTATTTCATATCAGTTAGTCAGTTATATCCCATTACAATTCATGTATTGATTATTTATCTAATGTTTCATTTTTTATGTTCCTCTCATGATGATAATTCTAATAACAATGTATTAGGATAATTCCATAATTATATATGGTTGTTTCATTCACTATGAAAAATCAATTATAACAAGTGATCCAGGACGAACAATATATTAATTATGAGTCATGTTTATTTGGGAAAATATCTAATTCATATAATTCAATTACATTTTAATCTCTATCTAATGGAGGAATTTTTATTGCTACATTATTATAATTTATTAATCCATTATAGTGCATATGATCTCAACTTTTTCATATACTTTTTTAATTTTCCATAAATTTTTTTAATATTATTAGTAGTTAATGGAACAATAGTATTATGGTTTTGTATAATATTATATTTATTAATCAATTTTATTAATCAATATAATTTCATTTTTATATAATTTAATTTACATTATTTGGTTCTTAATGACAGTAGATTTATAATAAATAGATATTAAATAAATTTAATTTTTAATAAAATTTTATAGGTGTTGGTATAAAGTTGTTCTTTCAATATAAGTCTTGGTTGTATGAATTCATTTTATCAAGGAATTATATCTAATTAATTCTATAAGATGAATTAATATATAATAAATCTTGTCTAAAATCATTCCAAGACATGTTAATTTCCCAAATTTGGTATGATTTGTGTTTAGGAATATTTTGAAATAGATAAAAGAATATTATTCTCTATATAGACACACACACACAAACACACACACGCAAACACACACACACACAAGCACACACACACATATATATGAAAAAATTTAATATAGGGTTTCATTTTGAAATTAATGTATTATTATGGAAAATGGAATACATTAATTTCATTAATAGACATATTTTCAAAAAAAATACTTCATCTTTAAAATTTACAGTTCAATTGAGGTTGTTTTCATGAAAACCATGATGAATGTTTTATACATCTAGTAAATGTAATATCATAAAAGCAATTTATATATATATATTTATTTATTTATTAAATATAATATACTATAATCTTGATTAACTAGTATTGGTCTTATCCTATAAAAACCTTAATGTACCAATTATAGATATGACCAACTATATTGATCCCGCATAATGAACCACACATGGTGTATATATATAAAAATTATTTTATATTTTAAATAATTTTTTAATAAATAAAATATAATTATATGACATTGAGTCTTATCATCAGAATTTGGTGAAGAACTAAAATAATTTAGGAATGATAGAAAAGTAATATTTTTGGAAATATGAGAAACAATTTTAAAATGAATGATGTTGTAATATAGAACATTTTTAAATCCCATTGACAAGGAAATTTATTTTTTTAAAATATTCATCCAAATTAATCTTTCCTAATTTTTAATTTTATTAACCTTATAAATTATTACAGGTTATAGTTGTTTTCTATCAATTATTTAATGATGGATTTCAATAATTAAATTTCAACAGAGCATCGATCAATGCCAAATTGAAAAGAAAATATACCGATGTATTTATTTAAATATAATATGATATAATTAATAAAATATGTCAAATAATAATTTTTTAACATTTAATTATCATTAAAATGGTTTAAAATGATTTGAGAAATATGATTAAAAGAAATCATAATATAATATTGACATAATAGTTTTATATTCTTAATATTGTTAATAACATTTCGGAAAATGTAATTTTAAAATTTATTAATAATTTCATAAAGTGGAATTATCATTATAATACTTATAAGAAACATATAATTATTGAATATAATTCATGGTTTATTTGAAAATTAATATTAGAAGAATCCAAAATCAATTTTGATAAATAAAATGATGAAAAAAATTTCATCCATAAAAATTAAGAAATATGATGGAATGCAACTAATATTTATTTTACATTTCATTATTTATTGAATTAAATTTTAATATGTTACAAATATAAAAAAATAATGACATCAAAACTTTTATGAACTAGAATATAAATTTTATATTGTGTAACTTTTTATATAAAAACATACTATAACATTAATCATTTTTACCACCATTTGTGAAATTTAATAGAAAAACATGAATCACGATAAGCCAGAATATATTTTGGAAAACTAAAATTAAATATTTTTCCACATTCTATTTTATATATTTTTTTTCTAAATTTTTCCTTGTGTTTTTAATTTTAATGGTGATTAACCAATGAGTTCTATATTCACTATTGAAATCATTCATCTATGCCCCAAACATTGGAACCCCACATCACCAATAAAATTTTAATTAATATCCTCTTAGTCATTGATTTAAATTTTATAACATAATATTTATTCCAAGATGATTAAAATAATTTTTTTGTTTCATGTTTTAATAATTATTTCTATGTCTTTATTTATATGAAATTTGAAAATATTTAATCAATCAAACCAACTGTATAAGATATTGGTTTTTATATTTCAATGTGTGGATCCCTCATGAGGTTAATGTTGTATAAACAATGAAAAAAAATATATTTCTACCAATGGGGGAATAATAGTCTTTATAAGGCCTTCATTTTTTGTAGATAGGGTTATATATTTTCTCCCATCACATTAGATTTCTTTATTTCATTAGTAATTCCAATTTCTGTGGAATTTGAATGTATTTATATTAATACCTTATTATATAAATCAATAATTGAATTAATTATGTACATGGGTTCTCTAATAACATAATATTACAAAATAATGATTTTTTATGGATGACAAGTGTATGAATATGAATCGCCATTGATAATGAAAATTACATGACTCCATGGGTTTGGATAGAAAATGATCCTGATGGTTTCATTTACATGGAGAGATATGGTGATGTTTTTACAAAATTTTCAAAATTATACGAGTTAAATATATTTATTAATGAAGAATCATATCCCAATTTTTTTTGTACTTGAAAGATATAAATAAGAGATATACATATTAGAGGTGTATTTATTGATTATAGGGTTATAATGATTAAATGTGTTGATACATCGGTGTAGTAGGTATTGAGAATCTATCTAAGGAATGTGTATTGTAAAGAGTCATCCAAGTGGGGTTCTTCTATTATCTTTTATGAATTGAATTATAGAATTAAACTACTTAAGAATGTTTATATATTGGGTGCTTCTATATTATATTCAATTAATAATCAAAATAACCATGTGTTGAATGTTCCACAATGTATTTATTTTAAATAAACAATTATTTTATCCTCTATATTAAATAATAAACATGAATTGATGAAAACGTAGTGGTGGCATCCTAATTTTGTGACATTGATGGCCTAGTAATTTCATAAAAGAACACGAGGAATGTTTTTTCAACATTATCTTGTAACAATGATATGCAACTTGTAAATTATATCCATCCCATTTATACTGTTGTTACATAAAGTAAAAAATATTATTTTTGGGATAAGGGTCCCATCAATATTAAATCCATTGGTTTTCATGTTTACTTAATAAAAACCATGATCTATCCACAAAATTTTTCATTTAAATAATTATTTTGTAGTCTGATCACCTTATTTTTTTAATGTGATACTATTTGTTATGATTCTAATAAAGATTCACTGTTTTAATGGATATGTATTTTTTTTTTAAAAAATTTTAATTAATTGTATATTACTATCTTTTCCACGTGAGATCATATGACTTTAGGTAACATTGTATGTTACATTGTAAACCAGATTGATGAATACTTTAACAACATCCTATCAAATTTGGATCCATTATCTTACAGTACTATAAGTTTTATTCAATTAACTAAAATTATATTAATTCATTGGGTGGGAAGGACTGGTGACTTGTATTGATGCAGGTAGTGGTAACTAAATAAGGATCTATTATGAACGATCTTTGGATTTCTAGTGAGGGCGAGGGGATTAAATTGAAGAAAGACTGATTAGTATGGAATATGTGTTCTACAGGATATCAAAATCTCACTTCATAGATTATTGATGTATTCATGTCAATTCATATGATTGTGATTTTGGAATTATGTATGAGTGTTGAAGGTTTTAGAACCACACCATGGATAGGGATGCGTCGATGGAAGTTGACCGATGATGGGGAAATTAGTGCATCAGTGATATTCTTATTGGTTTTGTGTAAAAAACAAGGATAAAATCTGAGGCTAATAAGGCAGATGTAGTTCTTCTGTAGGGTGTGTTGACTAAATAAATGGGTTGGGGATTTTTTTTATTCCACTAGGCCTATGAGCCATGTAATAAAAATAAATAAAGGATGGATGGGTGGGATATCCTTTGGGAGGCTATGTGATACCTTTATTGCCTCTATGTGTGTGTGTGTTTGAATGTAATAGTACACCCAAGAACATAATATATATATATATATATATCTGTAATAATATATTCATATAGGATGTTGTTTTAATTTGGTACAATGTTCATGTGTTTATAATGTATATTTTTAAACAACGAATTGGTAAGGTGAATTTTTTTATCATATACTTCCATGTTCTTTTTAATGTCAATATGTCTTAAAGATATGTTCATTAATTTCCTTTTTAAAAATTAATGATTAAAAATAACTTATAAGACCATCCCATTACCATTAGATGTATTATTTTTAGATGTTTATTAATGATCATTTTTTATCATATGTAGATTTTTTTAAATCAGATTCTAGAAATTGTATTTTGTTTTATATATTTTTTCAAAAAATAAGAAATTCATTTATGGATAAATTAGAAAAACAATACATAAAAAAGATAACATTATTATATGTTATCATGTCAGATATTTTATCACTATTCGATATTTTTATTTGGTTGGATTTGATAAATAAAAAAATCAATTATGTTGTTTGGGTAAATAATATCTCATTTAATTTTAATTATGATGAAAAATTGTCATTTTTCATAATTACGGTTCATCCTTTTTGAATTTTTTGATATATTAAATTTACATAATTGATGTTATTAAATGAACCAAGATATATGATACATAAAAGATATCCCATCCCATCCAAGAAGGGAATACCTTCTTAACACCCCATAAATTTAAAAATATTTTCCTTTTAGATTAATTATTAGTTTATTTTCAATTTATTTATACAAATCGCCATGTTAATAATACACCAAATAGTACACCGTGTTAGCTCGTATTTAATGTAACACCATGTTTTACCACTATTCAATGACACACCTAGTTTAAAAATATATTTTGACAATAAACTATTTTTTTAAAAATAAAAATAACATTTGAAATGAGAATTTAAAAATTATATGTGGGTTATTTTTTAGTATTTTTCAAATAAGTATAATTTTTTTTAGAATAGTGAAAAATAATACATTTAAGTTGAATATAAACATTTCATATAAATATCTATTAATGTTAAATTATATATGAATTATTTTTAATTGAAAATAAATAAATAAAATATCTATTAATTGAATTTATTTCATTGGAATCATTTTTATATTTAATTTAGATATAAATACTTTATGAACTGTTATGTATTTTGACTGTAAAACCCCACATTATCCCCATGTTTATGATATCAGAATTAAAAATAAATTTTCCTTTTTTGTGAATTTAATTTCAAAAAATCAACACACACTATTGAACTTAGCTTTTTACAAATAATATTAGTGAAATTAATTATTATACTATAAATATCATACAAATTACAATCATGTACATTGAAATTAAGATTAACAAGGCAAAAAACCATTATCATAATAGTCAAAATGTCCAAAATAATATTCCAATTACTATTGAAATCTAGTTGGTAGACCATATACCCTCATAGTTTTAATTTTATGTGTTATTTGAACACAGGTTTATTATTTTTTCCCATATAAAGAGTTATATTAGGAATAAGACAAAAAAGAACCTACTTTACCTTTAACATTTATAAAGAATCAAAGTATAGAAGAAGCTACATAAATTTACTTATAAATATTATTTTTAAAATTAAATGAGTTTTTTCTAATGATAATATAAATATTATTTTTAGTGAATAATTAATTACATTAACCTCTTAACAAATGCTATTGTATTTATCATTTATTTCATAATTCAATGAACTAAATGTTGCTAAAATTTTAAAAGTAATCTAAATTTAATGAATTACATTGTTACATTATTTTTTTAAATAAAAATATAATTATAAAAATATTTTCACTTAAAATATATGAATTAAAATTGTAAATTTTTCAAAATTAAAATTAAATAAATAATATCAAAATTAGAATTAATGTTATTTTACAATAAATGTTATTCTATTAAATGATTTAAATTTTTTTAAGATAATATTATCTAGAAATATAATTTAATGTATTCATAAATATAAAATATGGTCCATTAATGGACCAATTTATCTTTTATAATCAAAATATTGACCTATATATAGTAAAAACATTGGTAGCACTGTCCAAGTTAAAGTTGTGTTTTGGTAGGTTACATACGCTTGTTTTAAAAATAAATTCAAAACTATATGGGATTTATATTCTCTAAATTTGGTATAATATTTATATTTTAGGGGATGAATATTTTCTAATAAATATCACATTAATTTATTATTAATTGTTAAATTAATTTTGTTATAGAACTAGTTACATTAATAATAACCAAAATGATAAAATTGGGGAAGCATTGAAGTTACATAACCATATAAAAAACGACACTTATTTTTGGGTGTTAGAGGTTTTTATCGACCATAAATCAACTATACATCATTAGTTAACCATTTTGGAGGTAAATTAGGTATGTGAGACCTCCCAATAGTGTATTCATTTTGGTATTTACAAGAATTCTACCCCTCCATTATAAAAATGAATTCACTCCTCTACTTCCAAATAAAACTCACGAAATTTTAGTTCATAATAACAGTAGAAAAATATTCTCCAATATTCCATCCAATCAAAATATAATCCAAACATAGAGAATAATTAATTCCATGGAATCCCTTTGATTCAAACCAAAAGGAATTAACCAAAAAAAGAGGTTACATTGTTTAATGTGTATTTATATTTTTTATTTCTCCACTATTTTTGTTTTTTGTATTCTGTTATTATATTATTAATTATGTATCATAAATATAATGATATTTGTTTTTTATATTTTATACCTAAACCAAATCAGACATCTTTAAAATTGGAAATGAACTTACCATTCGTGTATGACGAACTACAGCCTAATGAGACGATATCATTTATTTTTCATTTACCACCACTCATGGTAAGATATTATGATGGAAAATATATTTTTATATTATATATATATTATATTTATGTTTTATCATAATTATATTACTTTTATCTGACACATACCATTATTCATTCCATTTGGTGTAAATGTGATAAAATCGTTTGTGGGTGACTAGACTATCACCTCCTCACTGTGATATAATACATTCACACAATACACAGAAATAATTAAGGGTGGGTTTAATTAAAAATATGTGACATAAATGATATATTAAAATATATGATATTAATTAATTAATTAGATTTCTAAAAATATAATATAAAATAATCTTTATAACAATTCTAAGATAGTAAAAAAGCGATAACGTCATTCGAGGACGTGTTGACTACCGCCTCCTCGATGTGATGTGACACATTTTACATCAAAATAATTCTATATTAATGTATTTATGATAAAATATATATCTTTATTAATGATATAATTATAATTAAGTAACAATATAATTTTTATATATCTTGTTTCCATAATGATCATTGTAAAATGTGAATGTTAGTAATGAGTATGTATGAACTGTCGTATCCAGGTTTGTAACATTGGTTAATTTTTCTTATCCAATATAATGGATTTGTTCTAAAATTGTAATTTTTTTATAAATATGAAAATTATTTATAAATTATTATTCTTAATATAGTTATATAATGACACATTCGAATATAATCGACATTCCAAATTCATTTTTGACATATGAACATAATTTTCTAAAAAACAACCAAACTAAACATAATTTATTAGGATGTTGTGTAATAATTATGAAAAGTGAAAAAAAAAATTTAATAAAACTAAAATATTATATGAATATAGTTAATAATCAATAGTTGATTAATTTTTAGGATATTAAATACACTAGAAATTACTCTGACTCAAGGTATGTGATATGTTCTCGATATATACTCCATTGAGAATTAATTTTTAATATGCACCAATTCAGAGAAATGTTGTGTATATACCAGCCCTTTGTTATTAAATATCATGATATAATCATATTTCATGGTATCATATGTTTTAATATTAATTAATTCATCTAAGGGGTATGTCGTGTAAATTACCCACCGATAAAAGTTGTATTTAAAATATCAATTTCAGTTTTTTTTTAACTTTATCTTGATACAAGCACTTAATTATAATATTTTTTATTGTAAATTTCATTTATTTTAATTATAAATATTATTATGAAATGGATATAATTATTTTCTATATACTATACCATTTTTACATATGGTGTTCACTTTTATATTTCTTTTATTAACTGGGGAATTATTAGTAAATCCCTATATCTAAGTCCATACCAAAATTTGATGTGTAACATTATTTAGGATTTAAATCTATTAGTTAAATATGTGAGGAAAATTTGGTATATATAGTATATAGGTTGGGGAATAGATAAATAAATCCTCTTGATTCATCGGTAGTCATATGGGTTAATGTCAGTTAGAGATAAACCCTTCACATTTGTTACCAATCGTTTTTATATTTTCGTGAGGAAAAATATTGATATAAACATGAAGGATTTCTACCCAAATACATAAACATTTATAAAAAGATATCTTGATAGTAACGATCTTCATGTCATATCTTTTTTTTGAATACATCCAACATTATTTATTTCATCATTATTATTATTCCATTTGATTATTTGATATGTTTGAATATCTATGGTGAAGTTTTATGCTCATGTGAATATATATATAATTTTTTTAGAGAAAATCATATTTTTTCAACAATTATTACTCATTAGTAATCTTTATCTTATTCGACTGTTATTTACCCTTATCGATTGTTGTAGTTCACCCTTTTTATGTTTTTGTTCCCAGAAAAATAAAGAATAAATTTTTTAATGAGCTTCTGAGGATGAAATCCATTTTATTTTATTATGTATCACATTTAATTTTTTTCCAATGTAATATTGGTATCATGTCTGTGATTTGGTTTTCCAAAACTACTATATAATTTAATACCTTGTAAATTTAGCATTGTATCAATGAAAATTTAATAAAATAATTCATCGGCTCTCGGTTTATGGGGTTTAGGTGTTACAATTGGTCCCGATGAAATTATATCAAAACTATTTGAAACTATATTTAGAAAAATAATATTATTGAACAAACCCCTATTGTAGAAATTGATGGTATTTATAGAACAACATCCAAAATAATCCATGTTTATGATTATGAGATTATATACATATAAATTTTTTATTTCATATTATGTATTTTTTTATTTTTTGGGTTATAAATTATGTTTCATAACTATAGGATCTATCCAAGTGCATGTCGAAATTTATAAATAATTCATAAATGATGAAATGTAAACCTTACTGATGCATGTGATCCAAATTTTTATAAGGTTAGTTTATTTAATAGTCATATTGAAGTTTTTATTAGGGTATTTGTCTCATAATAATTCTCACCATATGAGGAAATATTATAATTTTATATCATGGAAGTGAGTAAAATATATAATTATTATGGATTAAAAGGGAATCCTGAGAAAAGTGTACAATTCGAAAAAATATAGATAAATAGAATAAGAGAATGAAGTATTTTCCCACATGTGATAACTATAGAAGGAAACATCATGGTATATTCTTATGAGGAAATGGAGTTTTCTTCGTGTTTGGAGAAAAATTATAATATGTCATTGATTTCAAAGTCAAGATATTTTTCAAATGTTAAATGCGTCCAATGTAAGGAAACAAGACCTTATTAAAATAAATGTCTCAAGCATCTATGTAAAATTTCCCAAAGGAGGCTAGTAGTTTATGTACAATATTGTTATATTATAAGAAAATAATAGGAATGATTGTTGTTTTCATGTCAATTATCAATAATTATGTCATTTGATTATTTTATCAATGTTGTAATGTTTATATTAATTATGTAATATTTGAGGATTGTACAAAAATACTTTTTAAGTTAGGATTTATGGCATAGGTTGGATTATACAATGAAAAAAAATTATTTATAATGTGATATTTTTTGTAAAACACATGGGTGAGGAAAAGATAAACTATAATATGTTCTTAATGTGGAGAAAATGGCGTTTTAATAAATATATGATTTTATAGTAAATATAAATTTGATACTACTAACTACATTGGATGTAATTCTAAAGTGTTAGATCATAATATATTATAAAAGACAACCACTTATGCAATTTTTTATGCCATACATTTTTTTGTGGTTTTAGTGATTGATAAATTAATTCACTATATGAAGCATCTTATTCTAAGAGATGAAATGGAAATTGTTTAAGGCATAATAATATGAACAAATTATTTTTATATAAATGTTTATTTTATTATATTATAAGAGTGTGGGAGAATTTATTAACTCTAGAAAAATTATATTGAAACCAAAATGTTTTCTTATTATCATACTAATTGATGATATCAATGATCATTTTCATAACTATGGTTTGTGACCTTTTAGTAATAATCATTCATTAAAACATGTTTTATATCACTCCCCATAATATTTTCATAGTTTTATTTTTCATCCCTACCCATATTTTCCTGAATTATAATCTATATGAAATACTTAGATGGGTATTACGTTATAATTTAACAATCCCTATTATTAAGAATATTATTAATTAAGCCTATTTACAATGTTGTTTTTTTAATAGTTTTTTAAAATCTCAAACCCTTGATTACCATTTTAAGGTATTAATTGTGAGGAAAGTATTTAATAAAGGTGAGGATAATGTAACACCCCAATATATTACACTATCATAATTTTTGAAAAAAAATTATTTTTTTCTAGGTTTTTATATATTTAACACTATGTTAATATTCAGATACACACAACAATAATTTATCTTGTTAAATGTGTAAGACTACATATTATTGACTAATACATCATTTTAATGGGGTACTTATTTAAAAATGTCATTAAATATTTTTTTTAAAAAATTAACTTCATTTTGGAATCCAGAATGTAAAAATTAACGTAGGGCGATTTATTATTCTAAGAAGAATAAATTTTTATAAATAGTATAAAGTAGTCCATTTTAATTAAATACATCATTTTTTATAAATAATAAGAAATATTAAATTATATATTTTTGAAGTCACAATAAATAAATTATATATTTATTTATCAGCTTTATTTCATTTGAATCTTTTTTATATTTAATTTGTAAACAATATCATAATGATATTTTGAGCATTTTAACTTAAAAACCCTCTTTAACCCCACAATAGTATGATTTTTATTAAAAATAATTTTTAAACTATTGATAATTGATTTTAGAGAGAAGGAAACAAAATGTTTTAATTAATATTATATTTATAGTCTACTAAGATAAACATTGTTTTTACCCAACATATTATTAAATGTAATTACAATTAATTAATAATATGTAGAGAAAATTAAGTTAAATAAGGGAATAAACCTTATAAAACAGGGAAAAAATTACCTAGAAACTTATACAAATAATATTTCCCTATTTTATTTTTACCATAACCCCTCTCGGTTATTTTTTTTTGAGTTATTGGAAAACAAGTTCAAGAATTTTACCCATATAATAAGTTAGGTAAGGAAATGTCCAAAAAGGTACTACCCATACCATAAACATTTATAAATATTCAGTGTATATAATAAGCTATATAGTTTCAGTTATAAATATTATTTTTAATTTTAACGAGTTTTTTTAACATGATAATTTAAATATAATTTTTATAGGAGAATTAATTAAATTAATCTCTTAACAAAAACTAATGCATGAATTATATATTTAATAATTCATTGGAAAACAAATGATGCTAAAAAATAAAATGTAAATTGAATTTAATGAATTACCATGTTATATTATTTTTATAATTAAATAAATAATTTCACACATATGTAACTTTATATATATAAGCATTAAAAATATATATATTATTATATTAAAATTAAATAAATTATTTCAAAATTGATATTTAATCTATTTTACCATATAAGTTACTTTATTAAATGATATTAAATTAATAATGATACTATATTCCTCCATTTTTATTTTTACTAATAGTAAATATAAAATATTTTCTATTAATATACTAATTGAACTCTTATAATTAACCTATTTACCCATATATACTAAATATATTGTCTCCACAATCCATTTTAAAGTAATTTTTTTTCACATTACCTGTACTTGTTTTAAAATTGATTTCCCAAGCACAAGGGATTTATTTTTTTGTATATTATATATAACATTTATAATTCAGTTTTTTTATATTTTATAATAAATATCCCTTTAATTTATTATTAATTGATAAATTACGTAAGTCAGAAAACTGGTCACTTTAGTAAAAACCAAAATGATAAAATTGGGGATACATAGTTGTTAACGAATAGAATTATATATATGAAAATATTTTTCTGTACTGGAGGCTTTTATCAACAATAAATCCCATGTGATACATTATTTTTCATATTTTTTGGATCATTAGGTTAGGGGTACCACCCAATATTTTATACCTTTTATTATTTTCAAGAATGCCACTCCCCCTACATTATTAAAATTAAATCACTCCTCCCCTTCCTAATACCTATAAAAACACTTTATCTCATCCAAAATCATCACAAATAGTATCTAAACATCCCCATAATCGACCTATAATATTAACATTGATAATTAATAAAACCAATTATGACCTTTTGTGATAACAATAAGAAGATACCCAAATGAGAGGTAACATTCTTTAATGCGCATTTATGTTCAATTTTTTTTCCACACCATAATTTTATATTATTACATTATTATATAATAAAATAATTATACTAAAAATAATGATATTGTTCTATGTTATGGTTTCCACACACAACAACAATAAATTACAACAAATGTTTAAAAAGCATACCATTCATGCATGATGAGAAACCACCATTCGAGACGATATCATTAATTTTTTTCCTTTAACACATATGATGATTGAAAATAATGATGGAAACCATATTTTTATGTGATATATATATATGATATTTAAGTTTTATTAAACGTTTTTTAAATTTTTATATAAAATCTATCTTTATGCGTTTTATTTTGTGTGAATACAATTCATTGTTTTTGGACTTGTAGACTACCTCCACCACATTTCAATGTGATATGTTCTCAAATTACATGGAATTAATTAAGGATGGGTTTAATTAACCATATATGGAATAATGGAAAAAAATATTATATTAATGAAAAAATTACCTTAATGTAAATATAAAATATTAATTTATTTATAACCCTTTTCACAAAGTGAAAAAGTGATATCATGGTTCATGGGTGTGTGGAGTACCGCCTCGTTGACATTATGTCACTTTCTTACATCATATGAATTACATATATATATTTATATATGATAAAAAACCTTGTATTTATAAAATATGTTTAATTATACAATGATTTATTTCAATATACCATCTTTTCGTTATGATCAATGAAAAACTATAATGTTACTCGTGAGTATGTGTGACCCACAGTCTCCATGATTGTAAGGTTGGTTCATTTTTAATAAAAATATATCATGATTAATTTTAAATAAATAATTTATATATATAAATTATAATTATGTCATGATAATTATATTTTAGATAGATATATATGGACCGCATCAACTGTAGTCAGCCTACCAAGTTCATTTTTGACACATGGTCAAAATTTCATCAAAACACCCAATAAAAATTTAATTGTGGGTTGAATAATGAATTTCATAACTGATAAAAAGTAGTACTAAACTTTATAAAGGTTATCAAATAAGTAAATAACTAATATAATATTTTTATTTTGTAATATAAACACATATGTGAAAATTTCAATTCGAGGAATGGGATTTCTACTCAATTTACATTTCATTGAGATATTTTTTTTGTTATGCACAAATTCACGTTAATGTGGTGTATAATCTTCTCTATTCTCATTAAATATCATTTTACACTAATATTTCATGGTATTATATGTTTCAAGATTAATTATCCCATCCATGGTGTAGGATATGAAAATTACTAAGTGGTACTAGTTATTTCTTCGATGTCAATTAATTTGGAGATTGTTAACATTTATTAAGGAAATCAATTCCTTGTAATAATTTTCATGGTGCATATCATTTAAAATAAATATACATATTATATTTAAAATAATATTATTATTTAATAAGTTTTATACCATTTTAACATAAGGTGTTAAATTTTATAATTTTATTATTAATTGGGGAATTATTGATAAATATGTTTCTTTTTTTCAATACAGATTTTTGATAAGGCACATTGTTTATGACATAAATAGATTATTTTTCTATATGGTGATTGAATGGTAAATATATTATATAGGTTGGATACTAGTTAATGAAATTTCCTCAATAAAACATTAGACTCAGGGGACAAATACAGTTGAAAAAAAACACTTCTAGTTTGCTTCCACGTTGTTTAATATTTTCAAGAGGATAGATCATGACACAAATAACACGTGTTTCTACCAGCATACTAAAACTATATTTGGGATAGATATTGACAATAACTCTCGTGATGATGGTTCCATATAGTTCAGATTCCCATCATTGTGAATCATGCTATTATTATTATTCCATGTGATTATTTGCTTATTTTTTGAGTATCTATTGTCATATTTTCAGATCATTTGATTATTTATATGGAATTATTTCAAAATATTTTATTCCTAAAACATTTAATAATGATTATTACTCCATGAATGCGCCAAATATTATTTACCCTTTTTTATCATTTGATCTCATAATTATTTTGTTTCCTTCCCCCGTGATATGATGACTAAATATTTCAATTAGATTCCATGGATTCATTTCAATTCATTTTATTATGTATCATGTTTTACTATCTTTTACCAATGACATATTGATATCTTGTTTGAAATATTGTTTTCCAAAACAATTAGACTATTTGGTCCCTTGATATTTGGATTGTGTATCTATTCCAATGTCCTTAAATAATTCACCAGGTTTATGATTCTGGGGTCGGGATTACAGTATTTTTGGTTAAAAAAGTGAAAAACATTGACCCCGTAAGCCAAAATATAAGAAGTAATTTAGTGGATACTAATACTAGATCTCTGTATCCAAAATAACTGAGTTATTTCCATTTAAATTAGTTATAACCAATAAATAAGTTCATCAAATAATTGATAAAATGACACTCAACCACATATAATTGGACATTATTTTTTTAAACATCTTTTTGTTTGGAATTTGATAAAAACCCATAATTAATGGTTTTGTGGGAGAATATAATAACTTTTGAATATTAGTTTCAACATTTAAAAAAATCATATATAGGAAAGGCCCATGGAAACATCATAGTGTTAAATGAAATTGTGGATTAGGTTAGGAAAACATTAATTGAATGGTTTTAATGAACACGGTGTTGTGAGATTAATGGTTGAAAAATTTTGTGAGGGAAAGATCCAGTATAGGAATCCTACAAATCATCATGATATATATATAGGATATTATTACCTTCCTAATAATTACATTTCAATATGAATCCCATGAATTCAATAAATACACATTGAGTGTCTAATTCTACACAATAAAAAATGCACTACACAAAAGCCCCATGATTAGTTCCATTAATAACTCTACAATAACCATAGATGAGAACATGAATTTCGTGGGATATAAAATATGAAGAAAATAGTAGAATATATTACAATAGGAAAAGTATCAGACAATAGGGTTAAAATTGAAGAGGTAAACAATTGATTGAAATTTGAATGCCACCACCACCATTGTAAAAATATGTAGTCTTTACCATTAAGGGGAATATAAATCATATTTATTAATTATAAAAAATAGCAAAAAAATGACACGATCAAGTCCAATCATTCATCACAATACTCTGAATAAATATATCATTAAAATGGCTCTTCTCAGGCTAGTTCAAAAATAAATGAGACCAATGATGAAAAATCCCTCCATAACTCATCGAATGTAGATGACCCATATCAAATATAAGATCATGAACATCACAATACAAAATTACCACAAGAAACAAGGATTATTCTAGATCAAAGAATCATACACCACCAATTATGGGTTTATTGTAACCTCATGTTGATGATTGGAATTGATCAAATATAGGGAGAATATTTCAGTAATGAACATCCTCAAACCTAGAAAAACATGGAATATTTAGATTAGAAAGGAATGTGGGGAAAAATGAAGCCTTTAACATCAAAATAATGATATATAAAATGGTGAAACAATAAACTATATAAATTATTATAGTTGTAAATTTGAAAATAAAAACCAAAAATAAAATAATGATAATAATAATTAGTGGATGGATGAATCATGTGGAGTAATAACATAGAATATTCCACCCTGAGGGAATGATTCTGACAAGACTCGCTACCTAGAAAAAGGTGTCCATTATTAAGATACCTCCCTCAAGGAAGTGTTTCCTGTAGAATAAATATTATCATAAATATTTCTAGATCATACAATTTGAATGGGGATAAATAAACATGGAAAAAGAGATAAACGAAAGATATATTGTTAAAGATTCAAATATTTAATGGGATATAATAATGAAAATAGAGGTGAAGACATGTAATAATTAAAACTAGTGGAAGTAATCTATATGATATATATTTAACTATAGTAATTAGTCCAAATTTTCAGATAATACATACATAATATATAATATGAATTGTATTAAAATTAAATTGCATAATTTATCAAACCCTAAAACCGATAGGTTTAATAAAACATGGACAGATAATGCATATCTAATATATTTTACACCATCTTCATCATCTCTATCAAATAGTCTTATTACATGATACAATTTTAGACATGTTACATATAATGTTATTCTTCATAACCTAGTGAATAGAAACATGATAAAGGGTGAGCTCAGGAGTTCAAGAAGTTTAAACATTAGTGAAAAAAATTAAAGAATATTAGTAATCATTTGATTATGATGTAGGAGTCATAACATAAGCATTGGTGCATATATATGTAAAATGATCCTAAAAAACTAATAAAATAGAGATCAAATACCATGTTTCATTGAATAATGTTTTTTTATTCAATAATTCATGATTAATAAGTGTGTGGAAATATAATAAAAAAATAATGATCCATGAAAAAAAAATAGGCAGAATAAAGTGACATGTTAGAAATCATATAAAATTATACCTTATGTCAAGGCTCACTGCCAATGAAACCATAACCTAGTGTATAGAGTTTCGTAGTTATATATTTTTCTCACTAAACTCTTAAATATAATCCTAAGATATTATATTATTTACCAAGTGCATTGGAGGGATATGTATTTTTAATTAATCACAACACTAAGTTGAAAGAATCCTCTAGGATTTTTAGTTCACACCCCATTTCCAACCAACTCATGAGATAAATAAATTACTGAATGCACTGAATGGATATAGTAGACCCAATTAGAAGATAACAAATACATATATTTTACACATTAATATGAAAAAATTTATAATATTATAATAGATTAATTAACCCATGGGAATGAAACAAATCTCAGGTAAATCTCAACATTGCATGCTCATAAAAAATTAAATGTTAAAATGAGGGAGGTATCATTAAAAAATAGACCAAATGAAGAATAAAAAAATTGTGGATATTTAAATCAATGAAAATACATTTTTTTATAAATAATTACTAGGATAAATAATATGAAATATCCATTATATTATTGAATACTATTTTGGAAAAAGAATTTAAAAAATAAAATGAATAGAATGTTACATATAAAACTATAGAAATATATTAATAAAAATTTATTATAAAATTGTGGAAGATATTGGAAAAACTAATTCTTATGTATGAATTTAAAACTGATGATTATTTTGAAACTTATTTAAATAAAGTAAATCCAATAGGAAAAGTATATTGGAAAAAACGAAAAAATATATTCCATAATAAAAATTAATTAAAATAATGTTTAGTTGAAAATTATTTTAATATATCACCTAAATATACAGAATTTTATAGCTATAATAGTATAATGATAATGTAAATGTTATAGAAATATTAATTGATTAAAATAAGAGATTAATTTATTCTCATTTATGGGAATTATTTTTGTTTAATTATAAACCAACATACATGTTAGAATTTATTTAAAAAAATAAGATAGGATAAGATAATAGCTAGAGTTTTAGATTAAATAAAAATAAAATTTCATTTTATTTAAATTTAGTTTAATATCCAAATACTATAAAAGTATCTTATATTTGATATCACATAAGACAAAAAATATAGTGCTTAAACAAACCATGAAATATTATATAACTAGTTTAAATTAAATTATTATATTTAATTGTGTAAATTAAAATAAAAAAAATTATATAATATATAAATAAGTCCAAACCAAAATATATTTTATGATAAATTACTTGGAAATAAGAAATAAATTATTGGTAAATTCATTATATGTGTAACAATTTACTTCAAAATTAAACTATGGATTGAAAAAAAATTATTATAATTAATTATTCCCATTTATTAAATTATACTTGAAATATATATATCATTTTTCAAATCATTATATCAAAATTATCTTAGGGTGAAATTTTTGGTTGTTTCTAAAATGATTGATTATCCAATGAATAGTTAAAATTACATATTATGGTAAACATATCATTTGTTTCCATTAAAATATTAATTATTATATGATTTTTATATTAATTTTAAATATATAATAATTAAATAGTAATAATTTAACTAATTATATTTTATTCATCATTTTTACTGATTTTATTATGTGTTTGTTTTTTGGATTAAAAACAAATTATTCTAAAATATTTAATTCATTGTGTATTATGAATCTATATTAAATTTATTTTCTATCACATATAGAAATTAAACCTTATGACATTGAAATAAATTTTTTATTTATACATTTAAATTTAAAATAGGATTAACATTCAATATTATTATAATGTAGCAAACATTTAGGTGAATAGTAAAAAATCATTTTATATAAAATATTGTATCTTTTTTGATATCACTATGATATAAATATGACATAAAAAATTATTAAACATATATAATGAATATTATATGGTATTGTAAATAAAATATTATACCAAAATAATTTGTAAAACAAAAATTATTATTTATTTATTGATAAATATGAATTTTTTTTCGTTGTCGGTGTAGTGCATCAATGTCACTAGAAATGTCTTATTTAATGTTTTAAAGATAATATTTGTGAAGGAACAAGTATCTTTTATTGTTATTAAATAAATATTTATTATTATTGATTATTGAAGTATGTATATAAGAGTATTTTTGTTATATAACATTTTACTTATCCAAATTCATTTTTACTGATTGCGCATGTATTGATAAGTAAAAATAATACATGAAATAAATAATCATGAAATAAAATATGTCTACTCAGGGAATAAAAAAGTATATAAATAAATTTCATTAATTATTTTTTTATAATAATTTCTTAAAATTTTTAAGGAATATTTAATTAACTTCAATTCTTAGAGAACTCAGACAATGTGCTTGTAAAAAAATAAGGAAAATAAAGTAAATTAATTTTAAAACACTTAAAGTAATTATTGGGATGATTTATATTTTTATGAGAATATTTTTGATATATATGTATAATATTTGGTATTTTTTAATTTATATATTCTCATTTCATTTCTATCATAAAAGATTAAATTTCAAATTCTATGAATATTTCCAAAAATTATATTAATGATATTTTATTAAAAAAATTTATAAAATGGTTTAAAATTTTCAATTTTTGAATATTTACCCTATTTAATGGTAAATGTTTAATTATATAACATATTGTCCATTTGTATGTAATTTTTCATTAATATTAACTTTCATGAAACCTAAATTGAAAAAAACATTAATAGCATGATAATCATGAAAGGGGATTATGAGGGGTTTAAAATGCAACAATGGTGAAAAAAAATCTTAACCTATAGAATTTTAATTGTATGACATGATTTAAACTCATACTCTACCTATATAAAAAATATATAATTTTTTCAATTGTTATCGTAAAATTTAATTTTTTTTAATTTAATACATTTTGTATTTTAAAGAGTCTTACTCCTCCCTATTACAAAATACATCCTCCTATATTCACTTCGAAACACATTTTTATAACTCTATCTAAACCAATTACCACCCCAAAACAACCATAATGTCCCTAACATTTTATATAGTTATTATATTTGGATGAATATTATCCTTTAATTTGTTAAGGTGTAATTAAAAGGTGGTCTTCCAATGAAGTGGTATAGATTGATACCAAATGTTTTCATAGTATTTATTCATTTAGATCCATAAAAATATGTCTATCCAATATTATATAGTAAAATAAATATCACCACCACAGTAATAGGTTATTATGACTATTTTACAACAATTTATCATTTAATTTTCTATAAATTTTTTATGAAAACACCATTTGAGTGTACATGTGGACTACCACTAAAATGACGTGATGCATTTCATTTCATAAAATTTCCTATCATGGATTTTTCTAATGATGTTTTTATATTTTATATATGAAAAAATGGAAATAATTATAATTCTAAAAATAAAAAATAATACTTTTTTTATTCAATAATGTTCATTTAAAATTGGAAACATTATTCATACGTACATATGGACAACAATCTCTATGATTTTAATACATTTCATATCCGCTAACCATCATTATTGTCTAATTTTAAAAGTCTTAAAGCATAAAAAACGAAAAAACATTCATTATTATTATAATATTTGGATTGAACAATGAACTCTTTGACTATAGTCAACATTCTAAATTGATTTTGGATATATTATATGTATATCATCATAACATTCAATGTTATGTTAATTAATTGTGTAATTTTTTTATAAAAATGAAATATCTAAAATAAAAGAAAAAATTAAATTTAAAATGGAACATAAGAATGTAAATAAATCGCATATTTTTAATATTCTGTTAGATAAATAATTTATGTGATTATTCAAACTCGAGATAAGGGATGCTTTGACAAATAAATCATTTTAAATGAATTCAGGATTTATTTCTAAATTATTTTTTCTTCCATGTACATGTTGTTTATATCATTTAATGGATCTAATAATGAATAAATAGAATATTTGTAATTGAAATTTTATGTCACTTTTTAATTTCATTAAAATTTTTATAAAAGCAACATTTTTTCAATATTTTATATCGAACATTTTATTAGTCATAAAAACGGAATAAGAAATATTTTATTTTAACATATATGGTTTCAATGATATTCCCACCCACTGTAACAATTTATTAAATTTTTTATCCTTTTAAAAGATTTTATTTTTATTCAGTGGAAAAACAATTTCCCAATTTTATGAGCGATTAGAATTGAAAATGGGGTTTTAAATTAAAGGGTATTTCAATATTTGAAAAAGTTTTCTATATTGGTTCAAAAGTTATTTTCTTGTGTATTAAGATAAAATAGTTCTTGAATAATATGTTTTTTATGGTATGGAACTTCAAAATAATATATTATTTTGGATAACCCAAATAAATATCATATTATGGGAGATCCCAATACAGCTTATATAATAGATGATCCTGATGTATCATATTTCAATCGGTGATCCTGATATAGATTATATGATATGAGAGTCTGATATTTCACTTCAATGCATCTGGAAATGATTTGTGTCCTCATGTGATATAGGTATGGAATTAATGAGGGTGGATTATCCAATGAATTTTACTACTATTTTGTAATTATTTACTTGAGTAGTGAGTATATTTCATTAAGTTTCTTAAAAGGGATTAAATTTTGTTGTTTTGGGTTTTAGATGTTTTCATTGAGAATGAAGCCTTGTTTTCATGTGTGTACGTTTTATTTAATGATCTATTAAAATAAAGTGGTATTGATAACATCGTATTGGGTTTTAATATCATTTTTATGGAAAAATCTATTTCTTAATTTTAGGTCACTTTCTAATATTTTTTTTCTCAACCCTTGCTTTTAAATGATTTTTCATATGTATTTAGGATGTTTAGAAATGATATCAATGGATGAGTTCCAGATATTGATGTTAGCTTGAATTATTGAAGAATATATTTAAAAATAACATATTATTGGGAAAAAATGTATACAATATATTGTTGTCCAATTTTGAAGAGATTTCCCTATATTTATATAACTCTAAAGAAAAAAGGTCATTGGTTATTTAAGTTATGGAGTATTTATGTTTGATATTATTTGTTTTGGTTTGATAAAATTAAGTCTGGTTTATTGGTATTAAGTCCAAAAATGAAATGATTAAGTTTTTATACCATATCCAATAATGTTGGATTGGGGTTGTTATAGTTATTATTTCAATAAACATAAAAAAATTTGGAGATTATATTTTCATGTGAGTTTAAAATAAGAATTATGAATACCATAATGGGTTAATATGTTTTAGGATGGTTATAATTTCAATAGCCTAGAAAACCTTTTTGAGGCCTTAGTTGATCAGTGTTTAAAATGATTAAGTGTATTTTTGGTGAAATCTATCATAATATAAACTATGGGTTTAGTTTGTGTTGAAATGATATTTTATTTTACAAATACTTATATTATATAATATTGAAATTAGTTTAGTGGAATTTTTCACCTCTAGGTACGATATAATAATCGATATTGAGGAAAATTTGGAGAGAAAAGATAAAATTTTTATTACATGTTTTTAATATAACAAATGTCATATGAATTACTATGGTATTGGAATGTGAATTAGTGACTGTGTCATTATTATTATTTTTGATGATGTTCACTTTTGGGGGGGGGGGGGTAATCATATGATTAAGGTTGATATAAATAAATTTAGATCAGAAATTATTTTTATTTCAGGAATAAAAAATTAATTATTTTATTGATGTATATATAATTCTATTTTTTTCTAAATGGTGATTCAAATTTTTTGTTGAAAAAGTTGGTTATTATGGATATTATATGATTACAATGTATGATTTTTTCATTATATGATCTTTTTAGTGTCTAAAATTTCCTTGAGATACAATTTAAATTGATATAAAATGAATATGTTATCAAATCCCAAAGAATTTTTTTTACAACATGGTTCGGTATATTTTTAGGAATATTATATATCGTTAATTATTGAATGACTTATGCTAATATTTAGTTGTATTTTTGAAATTCTGGAAAATTTTATATTATTTCTGAATTGATGGTTTTTACATTTGGGGTATTATCTTACCATGTGATAATTATTTTGGTTTTTGAAATGGTATGATTAATATATTGTCATCCTTTAACATACCTTATAGGAAATCATATGTTTATTTTTGTGAAATTGGAATTTAGTATTCATACGCAACATTCTAATTATAATATGATTTAATATAGGAATTATATTCAAACTCTTAGTACAAGGATGAAATTTTGTTTATGGGTTCGATGGAAATAATGTATGTATATTTATTTATATCATTTTCCATGATGATAAATGAATTAATCAACTCAATATAATGTATGTTAAATAAAATTATCTTATTAATTTCATTATTAATGAATATATTATATTTTTTCTCCTCGTTGATATATGAATTTTGATCTTTGAATATCATTTAATTTCTTACATTCCAGTGATCAATGATTATTATAACTCTCCAATAATTTTTAAAAATTATTCTTTCCTCCTTGTCCATATTTTAACTTCCCACAAATATTATCCTATATTAAAACTAATTTTTGCATTTAGCTAGATGACATTCATATTTAAAATTCTATATTTTCTTGAAAAAGTTTTATTCAGTATTTTTATGATGTGTGTTTACCAAAATGGTATTTGAAAATGTAAAACACATTATAAATGAGTTTAAGTTCAAATTACAATTACATATTATATTGAAGGGTTAAATTGGAATATTCGGATATTTTAAAAGATGTTTTTTAATGTTGTACAGTACACACAACATTGGGATACAACGAACAAAGATATATTATATGACGATAAAATCCATGTGGTTAAAATGGAGAGTATGAATAAGATTAACTAAATTAATAAGATTATATATATATATATTACTCATATATAATAAAGTATTCCTGATTAATTACTAGTAAATAAACACTCAATTTTTAGGAAAGTCATTATGTGTTTCAAATAATATATTCTCATCTAAAAAATTACAGTCATTATATTTTATAATATTAAAATTTTCATTCAATTTTCTAAAAATCATAAAAATTTAATCATAATAAAAAATAATATTATACTGTTTAAAATAGTAATGTGAAACAGGAGGGGCGGGGCAGGGTGGGCCAAGGCCACACGGGTTTGAGCCCGCGTGGGTTTTTTTGCAAAAGCCCGCATATAATGCGGACAAAAAATTTCAAGCCCGCCCCACCCCATATAAACCCACGGGTTTCCCGCGGGCTTACCCACATTTACAAAAAAATAATATTTACAATCATTTAAATACTTTATTTTTTATCATGATTAAATTTATTTTTGGGGAGAAGTATGAATTAACAATAACTAGAGTTTTAAACAATGTAATAGAACATTTTTTGTTGGTTAATGGTGGCATGCAGTAATGCCGATGTGGTGGTGAACTGTTGTGATGGAAAATAGGTGAGTGATCGATGATTGGAGATGAATGATAATGTTGGTTGTGTGGTGATGTGAAAAACTAAACATGTGAATGAATGAAGTCTCTCCAGGTAATGATTAGTTTCATAGGATGCTATTATTGTTTTCATGAGGTTTTATCCAATTCTCTTAGTAACAAAATAATATTAAATAATAACAAAATTAAATCGACCTAAAAAATATAATGATTATATTAACTCTTATAGAATTGAAACCATGCGTAGGGGCGACGAGTTCCATTTTTTAGAGATGGGTTGACACCCCATGTGAATATGATTAATAGTTACTATATATATAAAATAATATCATATTAAAACAATAAATATAGGCCTATTTAAAATTCACATGTGAATAAATGGTGAATTAATAAGATCGTTATGGTGAGAAATCATATTGTTTAACCATTATTTCATTATTAAATAAAATCTAAATTGTTAAAGAAACATATATTGTAAAAATAATATATATATATATATATATATATATATATATATATATATTTGATCATGCCAGCGGGCAAGCCCGCACCCACGCGGGCTCAACCCGCATTGGCTCACACCCGCGCGTGCTCAACCCGCAATGGCCCGCAGTCTAAAGGGTCAAAATTTTTAGGCCTGCCCCACCCCACATCTTCCCCATACCCTCAAAGCCCGCGGGCCGCGATCCCGCTTTGCATCACTAGATTAAAATATAAACCATGTCTTTTTATGCGAAATTTTCTATTATAGATACTTTATTAACCATAAAGATTAAAAAAATTGATATTGAGGAAATAATTTAAATGGATAATGGGGGTTAAGACAAAAATATAAGGGATAAAACATCATCTAAATAATCAAATTAATTATTCGATGAAAATATTTATAATCATGCTAAACAAATATTTTAAATTTATGAATTTGGTACAAATTTTCAATGGAAAATAATTCATATTATTTTAATACCATATATGAATTCAATAGTTCCTCACCCCTCACTTATAAAATGTTACCTCCTCTATTCTCTGCCTATAAGCTTTTGATAAATTTATATTATAAAAATATTTCAATATTATATAACAGATTCCCTCCCTAAATTTTATATGTCTTATTTTTTTCATTATACAAACCATTGCAGGTTTAATGTGTAATGAAAATGAGGTTTATTGAAGAATATGTATTGACTATGAAAGAATATTTTAGTTATAGTTATTCTCATACCACAAGAAAAAATTTTCTAACCATTATGAATTAAACAATCACTATATCTTATATAATTAAATTTATTATGACTATGGTACAACCCTTCATCGTTTCATTTTTCTGCATTTGGGGAACAAAAACATCTTTTGTGTGTATGTATGGACTATCACCTACATAGAGAGATGTATTTATTTATTTCCATCACAAAATGTTCACAATGACAATAGATTTACAATAAATAGACATTAAATAAATTTACTTTTTAATAATATTTTATTAGTGTTGGTATAAAGTTGGTCCTTCAATGTAATTATTGGGTGTATGAATTCATTTTATCATGGAATTATATCTAATTAAATCTATAAGATGAATAAATACATTATAAATCTTGTCTAAAATCATTCCAAGACATGTTAATTTCCCAAATTTGGTATGATTTATTTTTAGGAATAATTAGATATAGAAAAAGGAATATTATTCCCTATACACACACACACACACACATACAGACACACACACACAAACACACACATATATAAATATGGAAAAATTTAGAAAATGGCTTCACTTGTAATTAATATATTATTTTTGAAAATGGAATACATTAATTTCTTTAATTGTCATAATTTCAAAAAAAATTACACCATCTTTAAAATTTACAGTTCAATTGATGTTCTTTTCATGAAAACCATGATTATTGTTTTATACATCATGAAAATGTAATATCATAAATGAAAGTAATTATATATATATATATATATATTTGAAATATAATATTCTTTAATCTTGATTAACTAGTATTGGTCCTAACCTATAAAAACTTTTATGTGTCGATTATAGATATGACAAACTATATCGATCCCCTATAATGAACCACACATGGTGTATATATATATAAAAATTCTATATTAATTTATATTATTTTTATAATAAATAAAATATAATTATACGACATTGATTTATATCATCAGCACTTTGTTAAGAACTAAAATAATTAATGAATGATAGAAAAGTATTATTTTTGGAATGTGAGAAAAAAAATTAAAAATTCAAGTTGTTTTAATATAGGCCATTATTAAATCCCATTGATAAAGAAATTTATTTGGTTTAAAAAATCATCCAAATTAATAATTCCAAATTCTTAATTTAATTATAATTTTAAATTATTAAAGGTTATAATTTTTTTTATCAATGATTTAATGACGGATTTCAAAAATTAAATTTTAACAGTGCATTGATCAATGCCAAAATGAAATGAAAATCCACTAATATATTTATTTAAATATAATATGATATATTTAATAAAATACACTAAATAATACTATTTTTAAATTTATTAATCATTAAAAGGTTTTACAAGGATTTGAGAGAAATCATTAAAATAAATCACAATATAATAGTGAATTAAAGGTTTTAGATTCTTAATATTGTTAATAACATGTCTGAAATTGTAATTTTAAAATTAATTAATTATTTCAGAAAGTAGAAGTATCTTTATAATACTTATAAACACATATAATAATTCTATATAATTGATGGTAAATTTGAAAATTAATATTAGAAGATGCCAAAAATAATATTAATAACCAAAAAGGATGGAAACATTTTCATACTTAAAAATTAAAAAATATGATGGAAAGAAACTGATATTTATTTTCCATTTCATTATATATTGAATTAAATTTTAACATGTTACATATATAAAAAAATAACGACATATAAAAAGTTATGAACTAGAATCAACATTTTTGAATTGGGTATCTTTTTTTATAAAATTTTCCATGTGTTTGTAATTGTAATGGTGATTTACCAAAGATTTCTATATTCATTATTGAAATCATTCAACTATTTCCCAAACTTTGGAACCCCACATCACCTTTCAAATTTTATTTAATCTCCTCTTAATCATTGATATAATTTTTTTTAACATAATATTTATTTCAAGAAGATTAAATTATTGTTTTTGATTCATGTTTTAAAATTTTTTTCTATGTCTTTATTGATATGAGATTCGAAAATATTTCATCAATCAAGCCAACTATACAATATATTGGTTTTATATTTCAGTGTACGGATCCCTCATGATGATAATGTTTTATAAACTATGAAAAAACTATAATTCTACCAATGGGGGAATAATAGTCTTTATAATTACTTCATTTTTTGTATATAGGGTTATATATTTTCTCCCATCACATTAGATTTTTTTTATTTCATTATTCGTTCCAATTTGCATGAAATTTGAATGGATTCATATTAATTCCTTCTTATATAAATCAAAAATGGAAATAATTATGTCCATGGGCTCTCCAATAACATAGTACTAAAAAATAATTATTTTTTATGGATGACAACAGTATGAATATGAATCTCCATTGATAATGAAAATTAGATGACTCCATCGGTTTGGATCAATAATTACCTTGATGGTTTCATTTACATGGAGAGGCGATGTTTTTTTACAAAATTGTCAAAATTATATGAGTTACATACATTTATTAATGAAGTATCATCTCTCAAATTGTTTTTTGTGTACTTGAAAGATATAAAGATGAGATATATATATTTGAGGTGTATTTGTTGACTATATGGTGATAATGATTCAATGTGTTGACACATCGGTTTAACAGGTATTGAGAATCTATCAAAGGAATGTGTATTGTAAAGCATCTTCCATGTGGGGTTCTTATATTATCTTTTGAGAATGGTATAATTGAATTCAACTACATAATAATGTATTACATTGGGTGCTTCTACATTATATTCAATTAATAATCAAAATAACCGTGTATTGTATGTTCCACAATGTATTGATTTGAATTGAACAATTATTCTATCCCTTGTATTCAATAATAAACATGAATTGGAAGAAAACTTATTGGACGAATCCTAATTTTTTGACACTGATTGCCTAGACATTTCATAAAATAACACGGGGAATGTTTTCTCAACATTATCTTGTAAAAATGTTATACAAGTTGTAAATTATATCCATCCCATTTATACTGCTTTTATTTAAAGTAAAAATATTATTTTTGAGATAAGGGTCCCATTAACCCTAAATCCATTGGTTTTCATGTTAACTTAAGTCAAACTAATCTTTATCCACTAAATAGTTTATTTAAATAATTAATCTGTAGTCTGATCACCTTATTTTTTAATATGATACTATTTTTGATGAATCAAATAAAGATCCATTGTTTCAATGGATATGAATTTTTTTATACATTTTTGTTTAATTCTTTTTTTATTACTATCTTGTCCATCTGATATCATATGAATTTAGGTGACATTGTTTCTTACATTGAAAATCAGATTGATGAATACTTTAACTTCATTGTATCAAATTTGGATCCATTATCTTGCAATACTATAAGTTGTATTAAATTAACTAAAATTATATTCTATCATTGGGTGGAAGGGACTGGTGACCTGTATCGATGCAGGTAGCTATAACTAGAGAAAGGAGCTATTATGAACGATCTTCAGATTTCCGGTGATGGAGAGGGGATTCAATTGACCAAAGACTTATTAGTGTGGCATGTGTGTTCAAGAGGATATCGAAATATCAATTCATAGATTATGGATGTATGGATGATAATTCATATGATTGTGATTGTGGAATGATGTATAAGTGCTGATGGTTGTAGAACCACAACATGGATAGGGATGCGCTGATGGAAGTTGAATAATGATGGGAAAATCAGTGAATTAGTGATATTATTGTTGGTTATGTGTAAAAAAAGAATAAAATGTGAGGATAATGAGGTTGATGGATTTCTTGTGTATGGTGTGTTGACTAAAAAAATGTGTTGGGGACATTTGGACTTTATTCAACTAGGCCTATGAGCCATGTACGAAAAATAAACAAAGGATGATTGGGTGGGATGTCCCTTGGGGGGCTATGTGTTACCTTTATTTCCAGTGTGTGTTTGAATGTAATTGTACCCCAAAGAACCTAATATATATATATATGTAATAAAATATTCATATATAATGTTGTTTTGATTTGGTTCAATTTTAATGTGTGCTTATTGTATATTTTTAAACAATCAATTATTAGGGTGAAATTTTTTTATCATATATTTATAGTTCTTTTTAATGTCAATATGTCTTAGGGATATATTATTTAATTTCCTTTCTAAAAATTAATGATTATAAATATCATGTAATACTATCCCATTATCATTAGATGTATTATATTTAGAGGTTCATTAATGATCATTTGTTATCATATATAGATTTTTTTTAAATCAGTATCTAGAAATTTTAATTTTGATATATACTTTTTCATAAATTAAGAAATACATTTATGTATAAATTAGGAAAACAATCCATAATAAAATATAACATTACTATACGTTATTTTTTCAGATATTTTATCACTATTTGATATTTGTATTTGGTTGGATTTGATAAATAAAAAAATCAATTATGCTGTTTGTGTCAATAATATATAATTTAATTTTAATTATGATAAAAAATAGTCATTTT
Source organism: Viscum album (assembly GCA_963277665.1). NCBI lineage: Eukaryota > Viridiplantae > Streptophyta > Magnoliopsida > Santalales > Viscaceae > Viscum > Viscum album. The sequence continues at coordinate 487,689,775 of OY728148.1, read as the reverse complement.
TCTTCATTATAGTTCAACCGTTTTGAATTGTTTGAAATCTTAAATTTACATAATTGATGTTATTAAATGAACCAAGAGATTTGATACAAAGTAGATATCTCATCCCATCCACTCAATGAATACCTGCGTAACACCCCATAAATTTAAAAATATTTTCCATTTAGATTAATTATTAGTTTATTTTCAATTTATTTATACCAATCACCATGTTAATCATATGCTACATTGTACATCGTGTTAGCTTGCATTTCATGCAACACCATGTTTTACCATAATTCAATGACACACTAAGTTTAAAAATATATTTTGACCCCACACTAGTTTTTTTTTGAAGAAATAAACAAAACATATGAAATGAGAATGTAAAAATTATCTTTGGGTTGTTTTTTTGTATTTTTCAAAGATGTTTCATTTTTTTGGAATAGTGAAAAATACTACATTTTAGTTGAACATAAACGTTTCATATAAATAATTATTAATGTTAAATTATATATATAATTTTTAATTCACTATAAATTAACAACATATCTATTAATTGAATTTATTTCATTAGAATCATTTTTATGTTAAATTTATCCATAAATACTTAATGAACTTTTGTGCATTTTCACTGTAAAACCCCCCATTCTCCCCATGTATAAGGTTTTTGAATGAAAAATAAAATTTTCACTTTTGTGAATCTAATTTCAAATAATAATCATATACTATTGTAATCAGTATGATAATTATAGTATAATAATATGAACATAGAATTTTAAAAATAAGATTAGTGAAATTAATTATTATACTATAAATATCATAGCGATTACAATCATGTACGTTGAAATTAAGCATAATAAGGGAAAACCATAATCATAATTTTCCAAACGTCCTAAATAATTTTCAAAATATAATTTAAATCTATTTGTTAGACCATATACCCTCTTAGTTTTAATTTTATTTGTTATTAGAAAACAGGTTTATGGATTTTTCCAATATAATGTGTTATGTTAGGAAAAAGAGAAAAAAAGAACCTACATTACCTTTAACATTTATAAAGGTTCAATATATAGAAGAAGCTACACACTTTTACTTATAAATATTATTTTTAAAATTAAATGAGTTTTTTATAATGATAGTTTAAATATTATTTTAAGATAATAACTAATTACATTAACCTCTTAACAAATTCTAATTTATTGATCATTTAGTTCATAATTCAATTAACCTAATGTTTTTAAAAATTTAAAAGTAATGTCAATTTAATGAATTTATTTGTTATATTAATTTTTTTAATAGAAATAAAATATTAAAAACCATTAACATAAAATATATGAATTAAAATTTTAAATTTATTAAATTTAAAAAAAATAATGAATATCAAAATTGTAATTAATTTTATTTTACAATTAATGTTATTCTATTTAATTATTTTTATTTTTTAAAGATAATTAATTATGGAAAGATAATTTAATGTATTCATAAATATAAAATATGGTCCATTAATGGAAAATTTTATCTTTTATAATATAAATAATGACTTATATATAATATAAACTTTATTATCACTATCCGGGTTAAAGTAGTGTTTTTGCAGGTTACATACACTTGTTTTAAAACTAATTTCAAACCGATAGAAGATTTATATGCTCTAAATTTGGTATAATATTTATATTTTAGGGGATAAATATTTTCTAATAAATCTAACTTTAATTTATTATTAATGTTTAAATTTATTATTTTAGAGAACTAGTTACATTAATAATAACCAAAATGATAAAATTGGGGATGCATTGAAGTTACATAACCATATAAACAAAACTACACTTATTTTTGGGTGTTAGAGGTTTTTATCGACCATAAATCAAATATACATCGTTAGTTGACCATTTTGGAGACAAATTATATAGAGTCCCAAAGCTTGACGTACATGAAAAGTACATTACTTTTGAAAAATACTTAATATATAACAAAAACAAACTCACAAGGACCATAATAGTTTAGTTTCTTTGGAAACTTCGAACGTAATCTTCTACTCGTGGTGAAAGATCTTCATCATCTACCATAATGATCTTCCACTTTTTGTTTCCTTACCTAAAACCATTCTTTTAATCCAGGGGGAAATTAAAACATAAAAACGGTGAGCTCAAATGCTCAGTAAGGGTAAGCATGGATAAAATAAAACATACCATATACATTTGAACTTAAAAACAAGAACATAATGTTTAAACATCAAAATCTTGAGCAACGACATAAAAAATGGAAGTACATAAGGAATAGATCATAATGGAACATAAATCATGATAAAAATATCATGGGAATAAAACATGTAATTTTTCTATCCATTAATCACATGTAATGATTTCCATAGTAGCCAATGCATTGCTGCCATGACCATCTTAGTGGACAAATTCCCTTTCTGAATTGAGTTCTCTCCTCGTTCCAGTCCTGTAATACTGAACAAGATTAACTTACCATTCCATCCATGTCTATCTCATGAGATATAAATCATTACCCAATGCATTGGTGGGAGATATAGGTCCCACCCATCTCATAATGAAATCATTCTTACATGTGCCACAAAATAAACATACATCATTCATAAAAAACCAATAAATAAAATTGCTTTCATAAACATCATCCCATCATCACATAATCCATATAAAAGAAATGGATATCATTTCATAATAAGAAAATTGAAACCATGTAAATCATAGAGACATGATTCTTGTAACATACACATATGAAATAATGTCATCTTAGATGGAAAATGGTTTTAATAAAACACTTGAAATGAATTCTTGAGGAAAATATCATTTCTTCATCAAAATAAATTTCTTTTAAAAAAACGTCATGAAATTTTAAAAGATAAAGATAGTGTTTAAAATAGTCATGAAATCATTTGGAGGAAGCTTCATGAAAATAAGGCTTTATAAAACTGTAAAATTCCTTTCATGCCGTATAAGTTAAAAAAAAACATTATCCTCGTACTTTTGTTGGAAAAGACAAAAAGTACCTCGTAAAAGAAAGATTCATTCCATATGATGTGGTAAAAGTAGAAAAGGGTAGAAATGTCTTTAAACATACATGGAGGAAAATTAAACATTTTATGAAAACATTTAGATAACATATGGACATGGATAATAATCATAACCCCAGAAAATAATTACGAATAAACAATCTCGGATAAGAATGAGATTGGAATAATTATCCCTTACCTTAGGTCCAATATGCTTCATACGTATCCAAACCTCCTGTATAATGATTTAAATAATGTCATTGACTTGTTACATAATCATATTCATTGTTATTATATTATATATGGTTCACTTATGACTTTATATTACCCGTTCTTTTGTAAATACATGTTAAAGTGGTGTTTTGGGTAAAATCATCTCATTTGTTGTTCCTGTTTTAACTTGTAATTATTCATATGATTACATAGATCATGATTACATAAACAGAGAATGTAAAACATGATTTGTATATAATATATATTCCGAATATACATATATATAATGGATCGATAAATGGAAAGAAATACACCGTTCATGGAGACGGTAGGCCATACGTACGCATGAACGCTGTTTTTGTTTCCTTATTGAATTTAATGTAATTAAGTAGATGACATAAATATAGTAGAATTATTATGTCATATATTTAATGATTACTTATTATATATACTTTATAATCATTCTTTAATGGTTATCAAGGAGATTGAATCTCATCGCGTCATGGAGACGGTATTCCGTATGTACGGACGAGCGATGATATCATTCCCATGATCATCGAATAGTATTAAAGTGTATGTATAATATTACAGAATCAATATCACTTTACAATAATCATATATATTCATTACTTTCACCATTATACCCATCCAAGTAAGGTGGTGGTGGAAAATATATTACACCACGGCGTGGAGACGATATTCCATACGTACGCACGAATGGTGATTTCGTTTTCCGTAGGATGGATAGATCATGAAATATGGTTGTTTCATACTTATAATAACATATAAGTATATGAGTTATATTGATTTTATTACTTTATAATGAAACAACTAAAGAAGAAGAAGTGGAAGAAGAAATAATGTTGAAAGAATCGGTAACATACATTACCTCTTCTTTGAAGCGCCTCTTTGAGACCTCCTCTTAGGGAACTAAAATTGGTCTTTAAAGAAGAACATGACCTCTAAGATGTTTCTAGGGAAGTTTATAAGAGAATTTTTCAGGGTTTGGACGAGTTGGAAGGCTCATGTGGTGTGAGGATGAGAGGGAGGAGGTTCCCTTTTATAAGGGAGGAGAGGGGCACCTTTGGAAAAACTAAAAATATTATTTTATTATAAAGTCATATTCGGTTTTTAATAGCTCCAAATTGAGTTATTTTGAAGCTAAGGTGGGGATGGGTCGAAATCCTCTAATCCAATAGAATTTTGACAGGTTTAGGTTTCTATTTTAACCTTATCATTTAGATTTAACTTTAAGTTATATAATTTAACTTTCACCGTGTCTTCTTGTTTTCTTACACTATAAGGTTAATAAACATACTATAACAAAACAAAAGAACCCCAAGTTGTTTATTATTAATATATATAACCTTATCTAAGTCATGTGGCCGAACCATAGATTTTTAGGAAAAAAATAACAATTAATAATGTAATATTTTTTTTAAAAACTATTTTATGTCAATTTTGACACTATTTGGTAATTTATTTTTGTGAAAATCATAATAGAATGATTAGTTAAGAAAAAAGTTAACTAAATCAATAAAAACATGTCATCTTATCCTATAAAATTAGTGGAATTAATAAAAAGTATCAAATTACATTTATTTGGGTATTTATAACATCAATTATGTTAATATTTCATTAATAAGATAATTAATTCATCATCTTTGTGTCACAAATAAATTAGATTATTTAATGTCTAAAAATTATAAATAAAATACCATTATTTTTTAAATATTATTATCTTTCTAATGAATATTTATAATCGATTTTATCTTATGTATATACCTATATTAAAAATTATTTACCTATTAAACTTTGATTTTAACTATTTTAACCCTTATTTAAATAATTTAATAATAAATGTCCTAATCAAATCCATGTGGGCCTAAATGGTCATATTTTATTCCTAAGGTTGTTTTTGGTCAAATTAATCTTATCCAATAGAATTAGGACATGTGTTAGGGTCATAATAATATCATTTTACCCTTAATTATCCTATTTACTTTTAACCGTGGTAAATAAAAGTAAACAGTTACTATTCACCAAAAAAATATTTTCATCTCAATGAATCACATTTTAGTCCTTGATATTAATCGTGTCTCTTGGATTTTCGAAATTCCACTCACAAAATCGATAAAAGTAAATTCTATGAAAAATTCATTTTTTTAACTACCACTTAGTGGTTTCACTATTCATCAAAAAATGAATGTTTCCAGAAAAATACCGAAAATTAGGCCTAAGATATATTTGATATTATTAATTCAAAAATTATGTCTATTTTACCAAATTCAAAACATATCAGTTTCATTAATTAATTTAAAAATTAATTCTCGTCGTAAAAAAAAATAGCGTGTTTTTAAAAGATAATAACTATCAAAAGATTGAGAATTGTTTATGTCTGGTTTAAATGTGAAATTACATCCAATGAACAACATTGTATTAAATTTTACAAATATATTCTAAATATACTTTAAAACCACTCAAATTAATAATTTATCACTATTAATTATTTTGAATAAATAATTTGTTTTTAATTAATATTTTGTAATTTTCACTATTAATCAGAATATGAAAGTTATCCGAAAAGTACCAAAATTTCACGCTAAGAAAATTTTGATATTCCGAATCCAAAAATGAAGTCCATTCTGAAAGATAAAATTAATAATATTTCAAAAAGTGGGTATTACTATTCAAAACGGCTAGTTCATAATAATATTATAATAATATCTCGTTTAGTGAAGCTCGGTATTGCTTACTACACACGCTATCGAAGAAGGTTTTTATTGCGTGTAATGCAAGCCAAGTCATGGATGCGTGTTCTGCAAGCTCTTTTTGTTTTAGTGTACAACACAAGACATTAATGAAATTAAATATAATATTTTTCACAAAATCTTGGGGTGTTACATTCTACCCCCCTTAAAATGAATTTCGCCCTCGAAATTTGTCGGGGTTATAAATTATTTACTACTTGAAATTTTCTTTAATAAAAACCCACATCGTAAAATGGAATTCCAAAACATGGCTTTAAAAACTAAAGTATGAAATGTAACGGTTACCCAAATTAACTCATCACTGGGTTATCAAGTAGGATAACATAGGTGAAAATATGGATATGGAAGAAAAATATAACTACCAAGTTCTGATGGAGAGTGGTAGAGAACATGGATTTGAAAAATCCAATAATCACAAAGGAATAAATTTGTGATGATCTAGGGTACCATCTGGTTCATCGGATATAAGGGAACTAGGACAACATTTTTGGTTTTCAAGATCATTTCCCTAAAGTTGAAGAATTTGAATTAGAATAAATATTTACTTTATTTTGGTACAATCTCACTTTTGTTCGTGCCTTGAACAATTTCCACTTCATCTCATAAAGAAATGAAGTTGAATTTGTTATTCGTGAAGTGTTAGCAGATCATGTGATAGAATGACGAGTCATTCCATCTGTCTCAAACAAAAGGTTAGCAAAAGTTATTAAATATACATAAGTCGATCTATAGTGAGATTAATCATATATGGTTCCTAAAATGGACTTATAAATCATATATCATACTGCTTAATATAATAAAACTAGTTTCTACTAAACATGGACTTCCTGTAGGCCAGTGGTAGGCGATAATGGCCATTCGCACATCAGTTGTGGGTTCGATTCCCACAGCCTTGTCCGACGCGATGGATTTCGCCCATCCTGCAGGTTGTCCTTTTTCTAAAAATACATTACTATAACATCCCATCAATAATATTGAAAAATATTTCTATCCTTAAACAATACTATCTTATGTCCAACATAATCCATTCCAATCTTTATCTAAAATAATTCGGTCCAAGCTCATAGTATAAAGAAAACGATTAGTTGAAATGTCATCAACCAACCATCATTTATCCCCCATTATCTTGTTGGTCACATTCCAATCATGTGAATACCTTAATCATGTATTCTCATAAAAAATGAATACCCATTAAACCTTAGTGAAAACATGAATGCTGTCAAAAGTTAACTCTTTCCACATACCAAAACCCCAAAATTCTATATACTCAAACCATGATATAACTATTTCCTTATATCAGTCACGAGATCATGAATATTGTCAAACATTTCATTTTCTCTTTATCCCTTCATTATGCACATATCATCTTTTTTCCAAAAATATCTCAATCACTTTCTATGGTTACCGATGCCATAAAATTATTGAAAACCACAATAGACCAATACATAAATATTTCAATATTCCACGATAATATATACAACATTATTTTGGAATCCCATTTCATAAACACTTAATCATTCCACCACATCGTTTTCATATTCAACATCGCCAATAGTGATCGCATGTGACTTCCCTTTGTCCTTTTCCTCAAGTGGTTGCTCATATCGATCATCAATAACCCTTGGATTAAGGAATTTATTAGCATAATGCCAAATTTCCTTGCACATGAAGCATTGAAGTGTTGGAGGTGTGTTCTCTGAAGTCTTTTCTTTATTCACATCATTAGCAACCATTTTTCCATTACTTAGACACCCAGCTGCTCGATGACCTTCTTTTCCACACATAAAACATTTTCTAGTTCCTTTAAGACAATCTCCACCATGATTCTTTCCACACTATGAGCATAAGGAAACATTCATCTTCTTTTCACCATTATTCTGAGATTTCTCCTTGAACTCCATCTTTCGTTTCTTATCAAAACCATGAGATGGATAAATAACACCAACTTCCATTTCTACCTTGATATCACAACGCACAATTTATTCATAGCTACTGAAGTCTCTTATAGCTAATGCGCTTTGAATATTTGGTTTTAAGCCACTGAAGAATCAATCAACATTACTTTCAGGTTGGATGATAAAGCCAGACACATACCTTGCAAGCCTTGTAAAATTCACTTCGTATACACCAACAGATTCATCATCCTTTTGCTTTAGTTCAAGAAACTCCTTCTCCATATTTGTTCGAAGAATACGAGGTAAGTACTTATTGAAAATTAGTTCTGGAACTCGTCCCATTCCATGGACTCAATTTCATCTCCTGGCCTCGTATTATTTATAAGATTCCACCATTGATCAGCTTCAGCTTCCAAACGATATACTGCTAAGATGACTTTATCATGTTCAGAACACTGAAGAACTGAAAATATCTTTTCAGTGGTACTGATCCATTGTTCAGAAACAAGTGGATCAGAAGACCCACTAAAAGAAGGTGGGCATTGCCTCATAAAAGACTCAATAGAATATTGTTCCCTTCTCTTCTCATTTGGAAGTCCAGAATTATTCATATCTTGTGTAAGTATAAGTATATGATTTTTCACTCCATCTCCGATAACATTTATTTGTTCATGAGGACAATCATTACATTGTCCATTGCATTGATCAACACGGTTCCTTCGGGTTCCATCCATCGTCTAAAACCCAAAAAGAATAGCGTGAGAGGCAAAAATCATGCTAGGAAAAACAACATAATAAAGGGGGAGTACCTTAAATATCTAACATCTTTGGCTTAATTCTAAGATCGTTACCATAATTATATGACTATATCCTATACGTATACTTATCCTTAGTGACATCCCTAGACATACCTTAGAAATATCTCTAGGGATCTCACTAACTTTTTCACATCCTAGTTTCCAAAGGTTGATTAAACCTTTCTTCTGATACCAACTTTAGAGACCCAAAGCTTTATGTACATGGACATTACATTACTTTTGCGGAATACATAATACATAAAAAAAACAGACAACCAAGGACTGTAATAGTTTAGTGTCTTTGGAAACATGGAATGTAATCTTCTAATCGTGGTGAATGGTCTTCAACATATCCCATAAAGATCTTCCATTTTTTTCCTTACCTAAAACCTTTCTTTTAATCCTGGGGGAAAATAAAACATAAAAATGGTGAGCTCAAATTCTTAGTAAGGGTACGCATGGATAAAATAAAACATACCATATACATTTGATCTTAAAAACATGAACATAATGTTTAAACATCAAAATCTTAAGCAACAACATAAAACATGGAAGTACATAAGGCATAGATCATAATGGAACATAAATCATGATAAAATAGCATTGGAATAAAACATGTAATTGTGGAATCCATTAAGCACATGTAATTATTTCAATTGTATCCAAGGCATTGATGCCAAGACCATCTTAGTGGACAAAGTCCCTTTCTGAATCGAGTTCACTCCTTGTTCCAGTCCTGTAATACTGAACCCGATTAACTTACCGTTCCATCCATGTCTATCTCATGAGATATAAATCTTTACCAAATTCATTGGAGGGAGATATAGGTCCCACCCATCTCATAATGAAATCATTCTTACTTGTGCCACAAAATAAACATACATCATTCATAAAAACCCAATAAATAAAATTGGTTTCATAAACATCATCCCATCATCACATAATCCATATAAAAGAAATGGATATCATTTCATTATAAGAAAACTGAAACCATGTAAATCATAGAGACATGATACTTGTAAAAAACACATATGAAATATTTTCATCTTAGATGGAAAATGGGTTTGATAAAACACTTGAAAGGAATTTTGAGGAAAATATCCTTTCTTCTTCAAAATCAATTTCTTTTCACAAAACGTCATGAAATTTTAAAAGAATAATTTTTATTCAAAATAGTCATGAAATCTTTTGGATGATGCTTCATGAAAATAAGGCTTTATAAAACCGTAAAAATCCTTTCATGCTGTATAAGTTAAAAAAACATTCTCGTTGTACTTTTTTTAGAAAAGTCAAAAACTACGACATAAAAGAAATATTCCTTCCATACGATGTGGTAAAAGTAGAAAAGGGTAAAAATGTCATTAAACATAGATGGAAGAAAAGTGAACATTTTATGAAAACAATTTTAGAACATATGGACATGGATATTAATCATAACCCTAGTAAATAATTACGAATAAACAACCACGGATAATAATGATATTGGAATAATTATCCCTTACCTTAGGTTCGATATGATTCGTATGTATCCAAAACTACTATATAATAATTTAAATAATGTCATTGACTTATAACATAATCATATTCATTGTTAATATATCATATATGGTTCACTTATGACTTTATATTACCCGTTCTTTTGTAAAATCATGTTAAAGTAGCATTTTGGGTAAAATCGTCTCATTTGTCGTTCGTGTTTTAACATGTAATTATTCATATGATTACTTAGATCATGATTACTTACATCCAGAATGTAAAACATGATTTATATATAATATATATTTATAATATACATATATATAATGGATCGATAAATGTAAGGAAATACACCATTCATGGAGACGGTAGGTCGTACGTACGCATGAAAACTGTTTTCGTTTCCTTATTGAATTGAATGGAATTAAGTAGATGAAATAAATATATATATACATAAATAAAAAAGCATTATTATGTAATATATTTCATGATAACTTATTATATATACTTTATAATCATTATTGAATGGTTATCATGGAGAGTGAATCTCATCGCGTCATGGAGACAATATTCCGTACGTACGCACGAGCGATGATATCATTCCCATGATAGTTTAATTGTATTAAAATTTATTTATACTATTACAGAATTAATATAAATTTACAATAATCATATATATTCATTACTTTTACCAATATACCCATCCAAGTAAGGTGGTGGTGGAAAATAGATTACACCACGGTGTGGAGACGGTATTCCGTACGTACGCACGCTCGGTGATTTCGTTTTCCGTAGGATGGATAGATGGTGAAATATGGTTCTTTCATACTTATAATAAAATATCATTATATGAATGATACTGATGTTATTAATTAATAATGAAACAACTAATGAAGAAGAAGTGTAAGAAGAAACAAAGTTGAATGAATCGGTAACATACATTACCTCTTCTTTGAAGCGCCTCTTTGAGACCTCCTATTAGGGCACTATGATTGGTCTTTGAAGAAGACCAGGACCTATAGGATGTTTTTTGGAAAGTGGAGAAGAGAAGTTTTCAGGGTTTTTCCAACCTTGAAGGCTCAAATTGGTGTGAGGAAGAGAGGGAGGAGGTTCCCTTTTATAAGGGAGGAGAGGGGCACCTATGGAATAACTAAAAATATTATTTTATTATAAAGTCATATTCGGTTTTTAATAGCTCCAAATTGAGTTATTTAGAATCTAAGTTGGGGATGGGTAGAAATCCTCTAATACAATAGAATTTAGAAAAGTTTAGGTTTCTATTTTAACCTTATCATTTAGATTTAACATTAAGTTAGATAATTTAACTTTTACCATGTCTTATTGTTTTCTTACACTATAAGGTTAATAAACACACTATAACAAGCCAAACGGATCCCATGTTGTTTATTATTAATATATATAACCTTATCTAAGTCATTTGGTAGAACCATATATTTTCAGGAATAAAATAACAATTAATAATATAATATTTGTTTTAAAAACTATTTTATGTCAATTTTGACACTATTTGGTAATTGATTTTTTTGAAAATCATAAAGAATGATTAATTAGAAAACCATTAACTAATTCAATACTAACATGTCATATTATCCGAGAAAATTATTGGAATTCATAAAAAGTCACAAATTACATTTATTTGGGTATTTATAACATCAATTATGTCAATATTTCATTAATAAGATAATTAATGCATCATCTTTGTGTCATAAATAAATTAGATTCTTTAATGTCTAAAAATTATAAATAAAATACCATTATTTAGGAAAGAGTTTTAGCTTTATAATTAATATTTATTGTCTAATTTATCTTATTTATATTCTTATATTAAAAATTATTTACTTATTAAACATTGATTTTAACTAATTTAACCCTTCTTTTAATAAATTATTAATAAATGTCCTAATCTAATCCATGTGGGCCTAAATGGTCATATTTTATTCATAAGGTTGTTTTTGGTTGAATTAATCTTATCCAATTGAATTAGGACATGTTTAAGGGTCATAATAATATCATTCTTACCCTTAATTATCCTATTTACTTTTAACCTTGGTAAATAAACGAAAAAAGTTACTATTCACCAAAAAATATTTTCATCTCATGGAATGAAATTTTAGTCCTTGATATTAACTGTGTCTCTCGGATTTTCAAAATTCCACTCACAGAAGCGGTAAAATTAAATTATATGAAAAATTCAGTTTTTTTAACTACTACTAAGTGGTTTCACTATTAATCAAAAAATGAATGTTTCAAGAAAAATACCAAAAATTAGGCCTAAGATATATTTGATATTATGAATTTAATAATGATTTCTATTTTACCAAAATAAAAACATATCAGTTTCATTAATTAATTTGAAAATTAATTCTTGTCGTCAAAACAAATAGTGTGATTTTAAGAGATAATAATTATCAAAAGATTGGCACTTGTTTATGTCGGGTTTAAATGTGAAATTACATCCAATGACCAACATTGTATTAAATGGTAAAAATATATTCTAAATATAATTTAAAACCACTCAAATTAATAATTTATCACTATTAATTATTTCGATTAAAAAAGTTGTTTTTAATTAAAATTAATAATTTTCACTATTCATCAGAATATGAATGTTATCCGAAAAGTACCAAAATTTCACCCTATGCTAATTTCGATATTCCAAATCCAAAAATGAAGTCCATTTTGAAATATAAAATTAATAAAATTTCAAAAAGTGGGTATTACTATTCATAACGGCTACTTCATACTAATATTATAAAAATATCTCGTTTAGTGAAACTCGGTATTGTGTACTACACACGATATCGAGTATGGTTTTTATTGCATGTAATGCAAGCCAAGTTAGGGATGCGTGTTGTGCATGCTATTTTGGTGTAGCGTACAACACAAGACATTAATGAAATTATAATGAATATTTTTCATAAAATCTCGGGGTGTTACAAATTAGGTATGTGAGACATACCAATAGTGCATTCCTTTTGGTATTTACAATAATTCCACCCCCTACATTATATAAAATAATTAACTCTTCTACTTACAAATAACACTCAATAAATGTTGGATCATAATAACACAAGAAATATATTTTCCAATATTATATCCAATCAACATGGAATCCTAACAATTGAGTATAAATAATACCAAGGAATCCCTTTGATTCAAACCAAAAAGAATTCACCAAGAAAAGATGTAAAATTGTTCAATGTGCATTTATGTTTTTTATTTCTACACTATTTTTGTTTTTAATTATTCCGTTATTATATGATTAAATATGTATAATAAATATAATGAGATTTTTATTTTTATATTTTATACCTAAACCAAACCAGACATCCATAAAATTAGAATTGAGCATACCGTTCTTGTACTGTGAACTACCACCTAATGAGACGATATCATTTATTTTTCATTTACCACCTCTCATGGTTGGAAATTATGATGGAAACCATATTATTATGTGATATAGATATTATAATTATGTTCTATAATAATTATTTTACTTTTATCTGACATATAACATTATTTATTCCATTTGGTGTAAATATTGTAAAATCGTTTGTGGGTAAGTGGACTATCACCTCCTCACAAAGATATAATACATTCACACATTACACGGGAATAATTAAGGGTGGGTGTAATTAAAAATATGTGGCCTAAATGATATATTAATATCTATGATACTAATTAATTAATTACATTTCTAAAAATATAATATAATATATTCTTTATAACACTTTGAAGACAGTAAAAAATCGATAATGTCACAATGGGATGTGTTGACTACCACCTCCTCGATGTGATGTGACACATTTTACATAAAAATAATTCTATATTTATGTATTGATGATATAATATAAATTTTATTAATGATATAATTATAATTATATAACAATATAATTTTACTTATCTTGTTTCCATAATGATCATTGAAAAATCGGAATGTTAGTAATGAGTTTGTATGACCTACCAACTCCAGGATCGTAACGTTTGTTAATTTTCCTTATCCTATATGAAGTATTTGTTCTAAAATTATATGTTTTTATAAACATGATAATTATTTCAAGATTATTATTCTGAATATAGTAATATAATGAAACAATTGAATATAATCGACATGCCAAACTCATTTTTGACAGATGAACATAATTTTCTCAAAAACAACTCACCTAAACTCAATTAATTTGGTTGTTTTGTGGTGATAATAAAAAGTGAAATAAAATTAATAAAAAAATGAAAAATTATATCAACATAGTTAATAATCAATATTGTTTTAATTTTTTAGATGTTAAAGAAACATGAAATAATTTAGACTCAAGGCACGTGATTTGTTCTCGATATATACTCCATTGATAATTATTTTTCAATATGCACCAATTCAATGTAATGTGCTATATATACCAACCCATTTTCATTAAATATCATGATATAATCATATTTCCGGATATCTTAGGTTTTAATATTAATTAAGTCATCTAAGGGGTATGGTGTGGAAATTACCAAATGGTAAAAGCTGTATTTAAAATCTCTATTTTATTTTTTGATTTTTAACTCTATCTAGATACAAGAACTTACTTATAATAATTTTTAATATAAATTTGAAGGATTTATACCAAATATTTTAGTCCATACAAATATTCGATGTGTCACATTATATATGATTTAAATCTATTAGTTTACTATGTAAAGAACATTTGGTATATACATTATATAGTTTGGGGATCAGATAAATAAATCCTCTTGATTCTTCGAATGTCACATGGGTTAATGTCAGTTGGATACAAACCCTTCACATTTTTAACCAATCGTTTTTATATTTCCATGAGGAAAAATTTTGATATAAATTTGAAGGATTTATACCAAAATACATAAACATTTATGAAGGGATATCTCGATAGTAACTATCTTCAGGTCAGATCTTGTTGTTGAATAAACCCAACATTATTTGTTTCATCATTATAATTATTACATTTAATTATTTGATATGTTTTCATATCTATGGTAATGTTTTAAGCTCATGTGAATATATATATATTTTTTAGATCAAATATAATTTTTTCCTAAATTATAACTCATTATTAATCTTTGACTATTCCACTATTATTTACCGTTATCGATTATTATACTTCTCCCTTTTTTGGTTTCCTTACCCAGAAAATAAAGAATAATTTATTGAATGATCTTCTAAGGATAAAATCCATTTTATTTTATTATGGATCACATTTACTTTTAATTTTACCAATGTAATATGGGTATCATGTCTATAATTTGGTTTTCCAAACTTAATATACTATTTAGTACCATGGGAATTTATCATTGTATCAATGAAAATTTAATAAAATAATTCATCGGCTCTGGGTTTCTGGGGTTTAGGTGTTACAATTGGTACCACAAAAATTATATCAACACTATTTGAAACTATATTTAGAAAAATTAGGTTATTGAAAAAAACCCTATTGTAGAAATTGACTGTATGTATAGAACAACATCCAAAATAAACCATGTTTATGATTATGAGATTATATACAAATAATTTTTTTATTTCATATTATGTATTTTTATATTTTTTGGGTTATAAAATATGATTCATAACTATAGGATCTAACCAAGTGTATGTAAAAATTTATAAATTATGCGTAAAAGATGAAATGTGAACCTAACTTATGCATGTGATACAAATATTAATAAGGTTAGTGTATTCTATAGTCTTATTAAAGTATTTATTAGGGTTTTTGTCTCGCAAGAATTCTCATCATATGAGGACATTATATAATTTTTTATCATCAAATTTAATGAATTATATAATTATTATGTAAATAGAGGGAATCCAGTGGAAAAGTGTACAACTAGGAAAAATATAGATAAATAGAATAAGATAAGGAAGAATTTTACAACATGTGGTAACTATATAAGGAAACAAAAATGTATATTCTTATGTGGAAAGGGAGATTCCATCATATTTGGAGAAAAATTATACTACTCTCTTGGTTGAAAAGTCAAGATATTTTGAAAATGGTAAAGGATTACACAATAGGGAAACAAGACCTTATAAAAATAACTGTCTCAAACATCTATGTAAAATTCCCCAAAAGCGGCTAGTGGATTCTGTACAATATTGTTATACAATAACAAAATAAAAGGAACGATTACTGTTTTCATGTCTATTATCAATAATTATGTCATTTGAGTATTTTATCAAAGTTGGATGTTTATATGAATTATGTAATATTTTAGGATTATACAAAAATACTTTTTAATTTAGGATTTGGGGGCATATGTTGGATTCTACAATGAAAAAAGATTAATTATAAAGTGATATTTTTTTTAAAACACATGGGTGAGGAAAAGATAAACCTTAAATCTTCCTATTGTTGAGAAAATGGTGTATTAATTAATAGTTGACTATTATATAAAATATAAATTGGATACTACTAACTACCATGGATGTAATTCTAAATTTTTGGATCATAATCTAGTAGAAAAGACAACCATTTATGGAATTTTATATGTCAAACATTTTTTTGTGGTTTTAGTGATTGATAAATTAATTCACTATATAAAGCATCTTATTCTAAAGGATGAAGTGGAAATAATTTAGGGCATAATCAAATGAACAGATTATGTTTATATAAATGTTTATTTTATTATATTGTAATACTAAGAGTGAATTTATTAACTCTAGGAAAATTTAGTTGAAACAAAAATTTTTCCCTATTATCATACTAACTGATGTTATCAATGATCATTTTCATAACTATGGTTCATGACATTTTGGTAATAAAAATTCATCTAAACATGTTTTATATCACTCCCCATTAAAATTTGATAGTTTGATTTTTCTTCCCTATCTATATTTTCACGAATTATAATCTATATGAAATACATGGTTGGGTATTACCTAATAATTTAACAATTCCTATTATTAAAATTTTATTAATTAAGCCTATTTACTTTGTCGTTTTTTTAACCATTGTTTTTTCAAATATCAAACCATCGATTACCAATTTAAGGTATAAATTGTGAGCACAATATTTAATAAAGGTGAGGATAGTGTAACACCACAATATATTACAGTATTTTAATTTTTGGATAAATAATATTTTTTTCTAGATTTTTATATATTTAACACTATGTTAATCTTATGATACAGAAAAAACTAATTTAGTTTGTTCAACTTGTAAGAAAAAATATTACAGAGTTATACAACATTTTAATGGGGTACCTATTTAAAAAAAATTAATTATAATAAATATTATTATTCAAAATAAACATCATTTTTGAATTTGGAATGTAAAAATTAACCCAGGGTGATGTATTATTCTAGAATGAATCATTTATTATGAATAGTGAAAAGTACTTCATTTTAATTCTAAATCAAATTTTTTCTAAATAATAATAAATAATAAATTATATTTTTATTATAGTCACAATAAATAAATTATATATTTATTTATGAGATTTATTTCATTTGATTAATTTTTATATTTAATTTCTAAATAATATTATAATGATATTTAGGGAATTTTATCATTTAAAACCCTCTTTATCCCCATGATAGTATGACTAGTATAAAACATAATCTTTCAAATAATGTTAATTGGTTTTAGAAAGAATGAAACAAAAGGTTTTAATTAGTATGATATTTATAGTCTACTAAGATAAATATTGTTTTTTACCCAAAATATTAGTAAATGTAATTACAATTAATTACAATGATTTAGAGAAAATTATGTTAAATTAGGGACTAAACCATATACAACCGGGACAAAATGACCTAGAAACTTATACAGAGACTATTTCATTATAGTATTTTGACCATAACCCATCTTAGTTAAATTTTTTTGTGTTATTAGAAATATGTTCAAGAATATGACCCATATAATATGTTATGTATGGAAATGTCCAAAAAGGTACCACCCTTACCTTAAACATTTATAATGATTCAGTGTATAGAATAATCTATATAGATTCAGTTATAAAAATTATTTTTAATGTTAATGAGTTTTTTTAACATGATAATTTACATATAATTTTAATAGTAGAATTAATTATATTATACTCTTAAAAAACACTAATGCATGAATTATATATTTAATCATTCATTGGAAAACAAATGATGCTAAAAAATAAAATGTAAGGTGAATTTAAGGAATTAATATGTTATATTAATTTTATAAGTAAAGAAATAATTTCACACATATGTAACTTTATATATATATGAATTAAAAAAAATTATTTTTTATTATTATATAAAAATTAAATAAATAATTTCAAAATTGATATTTAATTTATTTTACCATATATGTTACTTTATTAAATGAAATAAAATTAATAAAGATATTATATTCTTCCAAGTTTATTTTTTCTAATAGTAAATATAAAATATTTTCAAATAATATATAAATTTATCTCTTATAATTAACCTATTGATCCATATATAGTAAATATATTGTCCGCATGATCCATTTTAAAGTAGTTTTTTTCACATTACCTGTAATTTTTTTAAAATTTATTTCCAACCCACAAGGGATTTATTTTTTGTAAATTATATATAAAATTTTTAAGTCATTTATTATATATTTTATAATAAATATCACTTTAATTTATAATTAATTGATAAATAACGTAAGTTAGAAAACTGGTTACTTTAGTAAAAACCAAAATGATAAAATTGGGGATACACAGATGTTGATGAATAGAATTATATAAATGAACATATTTTATTGTAGTGGAAGTTTTTATCAACAATAAATCCCATGTGATTCATTATTATTCAACTTTTTGGATTATTAGGTTAGGGATACCACCCAATATTTTATACCTTTTAGTATTTTCAAAAATTCCACTCCCCCTCCATTATAAATATTAACTCACTCTTCCCCTTCCTAATACTTATAAACACTATTTATCTCATCCAAAATTGTCCCAAATAGTATCTCAACGTCCCCCCACTAAACCTATACTAAAAACATTGATAATAAATAAAACCAATAATGACCTTTTGTGAAAACAATAAGAAGATACCCAAAGAAGTGGTAACATTCTTTAATGCGCATTTATGTTTTATTTGTTTTTTCACTCCTTAATTTCATATAAATAAATTATTATATAATAAAATAAGTATAGTAAATATAACGATAGGGTTTTATGTTATGTTTTCCACACACAACAATAATAAATTACAACATATTTTTATAAATCATACCACTCATGCACGATGAAAAACGACCATTCAAGATGATGTCGTTTATTTTTTTCCTTCACCAGATATCATGATTAAAAATTATGATGGAAACCATATTTTTGTGAGATATATATATAAATATGATATTTATGTTTTAGTAAACGTTTTTTAAATTGTTATATAAGATGTATCTTTATGCGTTTCATTTGGTGTAAATACAATTACATTGTTTTTGGACTTGTGGGCTACCTCTACCATAATGCAATATGATATGTTCACACATTACATGGAATGTATTAAACATGGGGTTAATTAACCATATATGGAATATTGGAAATAAATATTATATTAATGAAAAGGTTACTTTTATGGAAATATAAAATATTAATTTATTTATAACCCTTTTCGCATAGTAAAAAAGTGATATTATAGTTCATGGGTGTGTGAACTACCGCCTCATTGACACTATGTCAATTTTTTTACATCATAAGAACTATATATATATAATTATATAAGATAAAAAAACCAGGTATTTATAAAATATATTTCATTATAGAATATTTTATCATTCTATACCATCTTTTCGTGATGTTCAATGAAAAGCTGGAATGTAACTTATTAGTATGTGCGACCTACAGTCTCCATGATTATAAGGATGGTTCATTTTTCATAAACATATATCCTGAATAATTTTAAATAAATAATTGATATATAAAATGATAATTATTTCATGATAATTATTTTCTATATTGTTATATAAGGACCACATCAACCGTAGTTGACCTACCAAATTCATTTTTGACACATGCTCAAAACCTGGTCAAAACACCCAATAAAAATTTATTTGTGGGTTGAATAAAAAATTTCATAACTGATTAAAAGTAGTATTAAACATTATAATTGTTATCTAATAAGTGACTAAATAATATAATATTTTCATTCTGTAAAATAAATATATATGTGAAATGTCTGATTCAATGTATGGGATTTCTACTCAATTTACATTCCATTGAGACGTATTTTTTCTTTATTCAAAAATTCACATTAATGTGGTGTATATAGTTCTATATTTTCATTAAATATCATTATACAATAAAATTTCATTGAATTATATGTTTCACGAGTAATTATGTCATCCATGCGGTGGAATATGAAATTTACTAAGTGGTAATAGTTATCTCTTCGATGTCAATTAATTTTGAGATTGTAAACATTTCTTAAGGAAATAACTTGTAATTATTTTCATGGTACATATCATTTATCATAAATATAAATTTTCTAATTAAATTAATAATATTATTTCCTAAATTTTATACCATTATAAAATAATGTGTTCACATTTAAAATTATTTTATTAATTGGGGAATTATTGATAAATCTGTTTCTTTTTCTCAATACAGATTTTTGATAAGGAACATTGTTTAGGACTTAAATCGATTATTTTAGTATATGGGGAATGAATTGTAAATATAGTATATAGGATGGATACTAGTTAATGAAATCTCCTCGATACATCATTAGACTCATGGGACAAAGATAGTTGAAAAAAACACTTTTGGTTTGATTCCAAGATGTATTATATTTTCAAGAGTATAGATCATGACAAAAATAACACGAGTTTCTACCAACATACTAACACAATATTGGGGAAAGATATTGGAAAAAACTCTCTAGATAATTGTTCCTGATAGTTCAGATTCCCATTATAAGGAATCATGTTATTATTATTATTCCATGTGATTAATTGGTTTTTTGGATATATATATATGTTCATGTTTTAAGATTATTTGATTATTTATATGGAATTATTTCATAATATTTTATTGATACAACATTTCATAATTATTATTATTCCATGAATGTGAAACATATTATATAATCTTTTTATCATTTGATCTCACCATTGTTTAGTATTCTTCCCCCATAATAAGATTACTAAATATTTCAATGAGATTCCAAGGATGTAGTTCATTTCATTTTATTATTTATCTTGTTTTACTATATTTTTACCAATGAAATATTAATATAATGTTTGTAATCTTGTTTTCCAAAACATGGAGACAATTATTTCCTTTGATATATGGATTTTGTATCTATTACAATGTCATTAAATAATTCTCCGGCTTCAATATTCTGGGGTCTTGATGTTAGTATTTTATGTTTAAAAAGTGAAGAAGTGTGACCCTAAAAGCCAAAATATAAGAAGAAATTTAGTGGATACAAATACTAGAGCTGTGTATCCAAAAGTATCTGAGTTATTTCTATTTATATTAGTTATAACCAAGAAATAAATTTATAAAATAATTTATAAAATGACAGTCAACCTCATATAATTGGACATATTTTTTTGAAACAACTTTTTGTTTGGATTTTGATAAAAAAAACATAATTAAAGGTTATTTGGGAGCATAAAATAACTTTTCAATATTAGTTTCAACATTAATAAAAACAATATATAGTAAAGGCCCATGGAAACATCATAGTATTAAAATAAATGGCGGATTAGGTTAGGAAAACATTAATTGAATGGTTTCAAAGAACACTGTTTTGGGAGATCAATGGGTAAAGAAATTTTTTAGGGAAGGATCCAGTATAGGTTTCCTAAAAATCATCATTATATATATAGGATATTAGTACCTTCCTAATTAATTATATTTCCATACGAATCCAATGAATTCAATAAATACATATTTAATGTCTAATTCTACTCAATAAAAATGCACTACACATAATCCCCATGATTAGTTACATTAATAACTCTATGCTGACCATAGATGAGAACATGTGTTTCTTGAGATATAAAATATGAGGAAAATGGAGGAATATTTTACAATAGTAAATGTATCAGATAATATGGACATCATTGAAGAGGTAAAAAATTGATTGAAATTTGAATTCCACCACCCCCATTGTAAAAATAAGTAGTCTATAACATTAAGGGGAATATAAATCATCTTTATTATTCTAAAAAATATCAAAAAATAAATGACAATCTCAAGTACAATCATTCATCAAACTACTCTGAATAAATCCATCATTAAAATGGCTCTTCCCGGGATAGTTCAAAAATAAATGAGACCAATGATGGAAACTCCCACCATCACTCATTGAATTTAGATGACCCATATCAAATATAAGATCATGAAAATCGTAACTAAAAAGCACCCCATGAAACGAGGATTCTTCTAGATAAAAAAATCATACACCACGAATTAAAGTTTTATGGTAACCTCAAGTTGATGTTTGGAATTGATCAAATTTGGGGAGAATATTTTAGTAATTAACATCCTCAAACCTAGAAAAACATGGGATATTTGGACTAGAAAGGAATATGGGGAAACTTTAAGCCTTTAACATCAACACGATGAAATATAAAATGGTGAAACCATCAACTATATAAATTATTGTAGAAGAAAATTTGAAAATATTGAAAAATAAAATAAAATAATGGTAATAATAAATAAAGGATGGATGAATCATGGGGAGTAATAACATAGACCATTCCACCCTGAGAGAACGATTCAGACAAGACTCAATACCTAGAAAAAGGTGTCCATTATTAAGATACCTCCCTCAAGAAAGGGTTTCTTGTAGAACAAATAATATCATAGATATTTCAAGATAATAAAATTTTAATTGGGATAAATAAACATGGAAATAGAGATAAATAATAGATATATTTTTAAAGAGTCAAATATTTATTGAGATATAATAATGAATAAAGAGGTGAAGTCATGTAATTATTAAAACTACTGGAAGTAAACTATATGATATAGATTTAACTATAGTAATTAGTCCAATTTTTCACATGATACATACATAATATATAATATTAATTATATTAGAATTAAATCCCATAATTTACCACACCCTCAAACCGATAGGTTTAATGACACTTGGATAGATACTACAAAACTAATATATTTTACATCATCTTCATCATCTCTATAAAATAGTCTTATTACATGATATGATTTTGGACACGTTATATATAATGTTATTTTTCATAACCCAGTGAATGGAAACATGATAAAGGGTGAGCTCATGAGTTAATTTTAAACATTAGTGAAAAAATTAATGAACATTAGTTATCATTTTATTATGTTGTAGGGGTCAGAACATAATCGTAGTGCATATATATGAAAAATGATAATAAAAACTAATAAAATATAGATCAAATACCATGATTCATTGAATAATGTTTTTTCATAACATTATTCATGAGTAATAATATTGTGTAAATATAATCCAAAAATAATGATCCATGAAAAAATAAAATAGGCAGAAGAAATTGACATATAAGAAAGAATAAAATATTACACATTATATCAAGGCCCACTGCCAATGAAACCATAACCTAGTGTATAGAGTTTCATAGTTATATATTTTTCTCACTAAACTCTTAAATTTAATACTAAGAGATTCTATTATTTACCTAATTCATTGGAGGGATATGTATTTTTAAGTAATCACATCACTAAGTTGAAAGAATCCTTTAGGATTTTCAGATCACACCCCATTTTCAACCAACTCATGAGATATAAACATTTAACAAATGCACTGAATGGATATAGTAGACAAAATTAGAACATAAAAAATACATATATTTTACACATGAATATGAAAAAATTTAAAATTTTATAATGGATTAATTAACCAATAGGAATTAAACAAGTCTCAGGAAAATCTCAAGATTCCTTACTCAAAAAAATTATATGAGAAAATAAGGGTGGTATCATTAAATAACAGACCTAGTGAAGAATTAATTTTTTAGGGATATTTACATCAATTAAAATAAATCATATATTTATGAATAATTACTAGGATAAATAATAGGATATATCCATTATATTATTGAAGAATATTTTTGAAAAATAATTTAAAAAATAAACTGAATAGAATGTCCAATGTAAAACCATAAAAATATAGAAGTAATAATTTAATATAAAATTGTGGAAGATAGTGGAAAAACTCATTCTTATATATGATTTTAAAAGGGATGATTATTTTCAAACTTTTTTAAATAAATTCAATCCAATATGAAAAGTATATAGATAAAATGAATAAAAATTATTCCATTATAAAAACTAATGAAAATAATGTTTAATTGAAAATAATTTTAACATATCACCTAAATATATAGGATTTAATATCTATAATAGTATAATGATAATGGATATTTTATAGAAATATTTATAGATTAAAATAAACGATTAATTTAGTCTCATTTATGGGAATTATTTTTGATTAATTATAAACCAACACACATGTTAGAATATATTTAAACCAAGAAAATATGATAACATAGTACCTGAGTTTTAGTTTCAATTAATATAAAATTTCATTTTATTTAAATTTAGTTTAATATCCATATACTTTAAAAGAAACTTATATTTGATGTCCCATTAGACAAACATTATAGTGGTTAAAGAAATAATGAAAAATTATATAAAATGTATAATATAAATTATTATATTTAATTGTGTAAATTAGATAAAAATAATTGAAAAATATATAAATAAATCAAAAAAAATATTTTCTGATAAATTATGTGGAAATAATAAATAAATTATTTTTAAATTCATTATATGCTTAAAATTTTATTTCAAAATAAAACTATTGTTTGTGAGAAAATATTATAATTAATTATTTCCATTTAGTAAATTTTACTTGATAAAAATATATCATTTTTGAAATCATCATATCAAAATTATCTCAGGGTGAAATTTTTTGTTGTTTCTAAAATGATTTATTATCCAATGAATAGTTAAAACTACATATTTGGGTAAAAATATCATTTGACTCCATTAAAAAATTAATTATCATATTATTTTGATATTAATTTTAAATATTTAATATTTAAATAGATATAATTTATCTAATTATATTTTAGTCATCATTTTTCCGAATTTTGTTATGTGTTTGTTTTTGGGATTCATAACAAATTATTCTAAAATATATAATTCATTGTGTTTTATGCATATATACTACATTTATTTCATATCACACATAAGAAAAATTATGAAATTTTAATCAATTTTTTATTTATAGATTTAAATATAAAATAAGATTAACATTCAATATTCTTATAATGCAACTAAAATTTAGCTGAATAGTAAAAATGCATTTCATATAAAATATTCTATCTTTTATAATATCATTAAGATATAAATATGACATAATGAATTATTTAACATATCTAAGGAATATTATATAGTATTATAAATAAAATATTACAAAAAAAAAATTTAAAAAACATTAATTATTATTTCTTTATTGATAAATAATAATTTTTTTCATTGTCGGTGTAGTGCATCCATTTCACTATAAATGTATGATTTGATGTTTTAAAGATAATTGTTGGGAAGTAAAAGTATATTTTATAGTTATTTATGAAATATTTATTATTATTGTCTATATAAATGTTTATATAAGAATATTTTTGTTATATAAAATTTTACTTATCCAAATTTTATTTTATTGATTGTGAAAGGATTGATAAGTAAACATAATATATTAAATAAACTATCATGATATAAAATATGTATAATGAGGGAATAAAAAAGTATATAAATAAATTTAATTATTTGTTTTTTTATATTAATATTTTATAATTTTTTAATGAATATATAATTAACTTAAACTCTTACAGAACTCAGACAATGTGCTTGTGAAAACATAAGGAAATTCAAGTAAATTATTTTTAAAACACTAAAAATAATTATTGGGATGATTTATATTTTAATAAGAATATTTTTGAAATATATATAGAATATTTGGTATTTTTAAATTTATATATTCTCATTTCCTTTTTATCCTAAGAGATTAAATTCCACATTCTTTGAATATTTCCAAAACTAATATTAATGATATTTTATTATAATTTTTTATAAAATGGTTTAAAAATTATAAATGTTGAATATTTACCCTATTTAATGGTAAATGGTAAAAAAATATAAAATATGGTCCATTTATATGTAATTTTTCATTAATATTAACATTTATGAAAACTAAATTGAAAAAATCATTAATAGCATGGTAATCATGAAAGCGGTTTATGAGGGGTTTAAAAAGCAGCAATGATTATAACAAAATCTAAAACCTATCGAATTTTAATTGGATGACATGATTTAAACTCATACTCTACCTATATTAACAATATATAAATTTTTCAATTGTTATAGTAAAATTTAATTTATATAATTTAATACATTATGTATTTCAAAGAGTCTTAATCCTCCCTATTACAAAATCGATGCTCTTATATTCTCTTTGAAACACATTTTTATAAATCTATCTAAAAAAATTACTTCCCCAAAACCACCATAATATCCCTCAACATTTTATATAGTTATTATATTTGGATGAATACTATCCTTTAATGGGTTAAGGTTTAATTAAAAGGAGGTCTTCCAATGATGTGGTATAGATTGAAACCGAATGTTTTCATTGTATTTCTTCTTTTAGATCCATAAAAATATTTATATCCCATATTATATAGTTAAATAAGTATCACCACCACAAAAACATGTAATTATAACTATTTTAAAACAATTTATCATTTCATTCTCTATAATTCGTTTTATGAAAAAACTGTTTGAGTGTACATGTGGACTACCACTACAATGAAGTGATGCATTTAATTTTCCAAAATTTCCTATCATGGATTTTTATAATGATGTTTGTAAATTTTATATATGAAACAATGGAAATAATTATAAGTCTACAAATAAAAAATAATACTTTTTTTCATTAAACTATTATCATTGAAAATTGGAAATGTTATTCATGCATACATATAGACAACAATATCTATGATTTTAATGTATTTCATATCTCCTAACCATCATTATTTTATACTTTTAAAAGTATTAATTCATAAACAAACGAAAAAACATTAATTATTATTATTATTGTTGTGATTGAATAACGAACACTTTGACTATAGTCAATATTCTAGATTTATTTTGGATATATTATATGTTTATCATCATAACATTCAATGTTAGGTAAATTGATTGAGTAATTTTTTTATTAAAATGTAATTCTAAAATAAACGAAAAAATTAAATTTGAAATGGTTCCTAAGAAAGTAAATAAATAGCATAATTTTAATATTCTGTTAGAGAAATAATGTATATGATTATTCAATCTCGAGTTAAGGGATGCTTTAACAAATAAATAATTTTAAATGTATTCAGGATTTATTTCAATATAATATTTTATTCCATGTATATATAGTTTATATCATTTAATGGATCTAATAATAAATAAATTAATCAATTATAATGGAAATTTTATGACAATTTTTAATTTCATTAAAAAATTTATAAAAGTAATATTTTTTCAATATTTTATCTTGAACATTGTATTAGTCGTAACAAAATGCAAGAGAAATATTCTATTTTAACATATATGGTTTCACTGATATCCTCCCCCCACTATAACTATTTCATAATTTATTCATCCTTTTATACGATTTTATTTTTATTCAGTGGAAAAACACTTTCCCAATTTTATTATTTATTAGAATTGAAAATGGGGTTTTAAGTGAAAGGGTATTTCAATATTCGAAAATTTTTTCCATATCGGTTCAAAGGTTTTATTCTTGTGTATTAAAATAAAATGATGCGATAATATTATGTTTTTTATTGTATGGAACTTCAATATAAAATATTATTATGGATAACCCTAATAAATATCATATTATGAGAGATCCCAATACAACTTATATAATGGGTGATATTAATGTATCTTATTTTAATGGGTGATACCAATATAGATTATATGATATGAGAGTCTGATATTTCACTTCAATGCATCTGGAAATGCTTGTGTCTTCATGTGCTATATGTATGAAATTAATGAGGGTAGATTATCAAATGAATTTTACATCTATATATTAATTCATGACTTGAGTGATTAGTATATTTCATTGTGTTTTAATAAAAGGGCTTAAATTTTATTGGTTTTTTGTTTTAGAAGTTTTCCTTGAGAAAGAAGTATTGTTTTTCATGTGTGTATGTTTTATTTCAAGATCAGTAAAAATTTAGTGGTAATGGTAATGTCGTATTGGGTTTTAATATAATTTTTATAGACACATTTATTTCATATGTTTATTTCCCTTTCTACTATTTTTTTACTCAACCCTTGTTTTTAAATTATTTTTCATTAGGATTTAGGATGTGTGGAAATGATATCAATGGATGAGTTCTGGATATTGATGTTACCTTGAATGATTGTAGAATGTATTTATAAATAAAATATGTTTGGGAAAAAATGTATACAATATATTGTTTTACAATTTGGAAGATATTGACCTATATGTATATATATATATCTAAACCAAAAAGTTCATTGGTTATATAAGTTATGGAGTATTTATGTTTCATATTATTTGTTTTGGTTTGATAAAATTATGTCTGGTTTTCGGTATTAAATCCAAAAATTAAATGATCATGTTTTTACACCATATCCAATAATGTGGGATTTGAGTTGTCATAGTTAGTATTGAAAAAAACATTAGAAAAATATGGAAATCATATTTTCATTGGAGTTTAACATAAAAATTATAAATACCATCATGGTTTTATATGTTTAAGGATGGTTATAATTTCAATAGCATTGAAACTCCCTTTGAGGCCTTAGTAGATGAGTGTTCAAAATGATTAAGTGTATTTTTGGTGAAATCTATCATAATATAAACTGTGGGTTTAGTTTTTGTTTTAATGAAATTTTATTTGACTTATACATATATTATATAATATTGAATTTAGTTGAGTGGAATTTTTCACCTTTAGGTACAAGATAATAATCGATATTGAGGAAAATATGGAGAAAAAAGATAAAATTTTTATTACATGTTTGTAATATAATATATGTCATATGAATTACTATGGTATTGGAATTTGATTTGGTGACTATGTCCTTAATTTTATTTTTGAAGCTGTTCACTTTCTTGGGGGGGTAATCATATGATTATGGAAGATATAAATACTTTTAGATCAGAAATAATTTTTATTTGAGGAATAAAAAACTAATTATATTATTGATGTATATATATTTCTGTTTTTTCTAAATTGTGATTCAATTTGTTTTGTTGAAAAGTAGGTTATTTTGGATATTATATGATTACAACATATCATTTTTTTCATTATATGATTTTTTTAGTTTCTATTATTTCCTTTAGATAAATTTTAAATTGATATCAAATGAATATGTTATCAAATCCCCAAGAAGATTTTGTTTTCAACATAGTAAGGTATATTTTTAGGAATAGCATATATCATTAATTATTGAATGACTTATGCTAATATTTAGTTGTATTTTTGTAATTCTAGATAATTATATATTATTTCATTATTGATGGTTATACCTTTGTGGTATTTTCTTATCATGTTGTAATTATTTTGGTTTTTGAAATGGTAGGATAAATATATTATCATCCTTTAACATACCTTATGGGAAATCATATTTTTATTATAGTGAAATTTGAATTTAATATTCATATGCAATATTTTGAGTATAATATGATATAATATAGGAATTATCCTAAAACACAGAATAGAAGGATGAAATTTTGTTTATGGGTTTGAAGGAAATAAAGTATGTATATTTCTGTATGTCCTTTTCCACGATGATAATTGAATTCATCAACTCAATATAACTTATGTCAAATAAAATTATCTTATTACTTTCATTATTAATGAATCTATTATATTTTTTTCTCCTCATTGATATTTTATTTTTGGATATTTGAATAACTGTGAATTTCTTACTTTTTAGTGATCAAGGATTATTATAACTATCAATTATTTTTTAAACATTAATGTTTCCTCCATGTGCATATTTTAACTTCCCACTAATGTTCTCCTACATTAAAACTAATTTATGCATTTAGTTATATGGGCTTCATATTTAAAATTATATATTTTCAAGAAAAAAAATTTATGTTACATTTTTTTGATGTTTTTTTACCAAAAAATGTATTCTCAAATGTAAAACTCTTTATAAATGAGTTGAAGTTCAAATTAAAATTACATATTATATTGAAGGGGTAAAGTGTAATATTCTGATAATTTAAAAGATGTTTTTTTTAATGTTGTAAAACACACACAACATTGGGCTACAATGAACAAAGATATATTATATGACCATAATATCCATGTGCATAAAATGGAGAGAATGAATAATATTAACTACTTTAATATATATATATATATATTACTCATATATAATAAATAATTTCTGATTAATTATTAGTAAATAAATACTCAATTTTTAGTAATGTCATTATGTGTTTCAAATAATATCTTCTCCTTGAAAATTTACATTAATGATATTTTATAATATGAATTTTTTCATTAAATTTTATAAAATTCATAAAAATATTATTTTAATAAAAATTAATATTATACTGTTTAAAATATAAACCAGGTTTATTTATGAAACATTTTCTATTATAGATTCTTTATAAACCATAATGATTAAAAAAATTGATATCATGGAAATAATTTAAATGGTAAATGGGGGTTAAGAAATAAAATATAAGGTTTAAAACATCACCTAAATATGAAAATTAATTATTTGATGAAAATATTTATAATCATGCTAAATAAATATTTTAAATTTTTGTATTTGGTAAAAATTTCAATGAAAATAAATTCATATTAATTTAATACCTTATATAACTCCAAGAGTTCCTCACCCCTCACTTATAAAATGTTACCTCCTATATTCTCTGCCTATAAATTTTTGATCAATTTATATTTTAAAAATATTCCAATATTATTTAATAGATTCCAACCATATATTTTATAGGTCTTATTTTTTTCATTATACAAACCACTGTGGGATTACTGTGTGATGAAAATGAGGTTTATTGAAGAAGAGGTATTGACTATAAAAGAATATTTTAGTTATAGTTATTCTTATACCACCATAACAATATTCAACCCATTATGAAATAAAAAATCTCTATATCTTATATAATTAAATTTATTATGACTATGGTACAACCCTTCATCATTTCATTTTCATTCATTTGGGGAACAAAATCATCATTTGTGTATACATAAGGACTATCACCTTCTTGAAGTGATGTATTTATTTATTTCCATTACAAAATTTCAAGTATATTTATAGAGATGGATTTAAATAATATGTATGGTTTTCCTGAAATAATTATCATTATCTAAGGGTAATAAAATACTTACCTTCACCTTAACTTGTTTGGTTAAAAAATTGAAAATTTACTCTTACGTATGAATGGCCTACATTTTCTTTGATTATAAAGTTAACCACATCTCATAACAACAATTCAG
This sequence comes from Viscum album, assembly GCA_963277665.1. Taxonomy (NCBI): domain Eukaryota; kingdom Viridiplantae; phylum Streptophyta; class Magnoliopsida; order Santalales; family Viscaceae; genus Viscum; species Viscum album. The sequence continues at coordinate 487,658,104 of OY728148.1, read as the reverse complement.
TGTTGTTTTTAAAATTTAAATTAATATATAAAAACAACAATTAATCAAGACTTTTAATTTTTCATGTTTAAATAATTAACTCTATGACTATAGTCAACTTAAAAAATATCGTTATGACATATGAGATGAATATCATCTAAAAATATAATGTCAACTAAATTTATTATGTAATTGTATGAAACATAGTAATAAATAAAATAATTGTAATAAAAAATGACTTTTTTTCAATAATTTAAATATTTTAAATATTTTTATTTTTTAGAATGATAAGTAATGTATGGGGTGATTCCGACTCGAGGTATGAGATATTTAAAATTATATCCTTGTATTTATTGATATAATGAAAAAAATTTAAATAAACATTCTTATATATCCATATTCATAATATTATATTATATATGTATTTATGTTTTTAAAAATGAAATATATAATGCATTTCGGTCACTTATTATGTTCTTAGTTTTTTAGTGCATTTTATTGAATTATTTTTAACTGACAATATTGATTTTCATTAACAAATGGAATCATAATGGACTATTTTAAGATTTACAACTTCAAAGAATTTTCCCACAAACATTTATTTTTTCTATCACATTTGGGGTTTGATTTTTAGTTATTATCTCTTTTATATTTGGTCCTACAATTACAATATAAATTTTCATGGAGGTTTTGAGAAAAATGCTAGTTTTGTACTAGACAGTTGGAAGCACACTATTAGTTGAAACCATTCATGATCCCAATTGAAACCATGCGACCTATAAAGTGTAACTATCTATATTTCATGGCCTAGAGCATAGGCATGCGGCCCTATTAAACATACCACATGCCTATATAAGTGGCTCTGTATGGGATTCATGGTAATGTCCCCCCTCCAAGAAATCTCAGCAGTTAGCTTTCCTCTTGGATATAGGATTCATGAAGATGGAACACATTTTCAAAAACAATGCATAAAAGCTATGTATCATTCTAGAACATCAACAATTTTGTAATTCCAAAACTAAGCCTCCACTATTTTAACTCCAGATTCCTAGAACATAGTTTTTACCTAATTTTGGTCAAATATTGATTCCTAGAGATGAATCATGTAGAAATGGTGTTCTCTTTTCAATATAGGTTCTCTCTATTGGGTAGTCAAGGCTTCTAATGGGTTATGGATGATTTTCAAAAAAGTGGAAGGAGGTTCTAGGTTTCTATATTATTTGATGATTTTACCTTTCTCAATTTTTTTCTTAAATGGATTATATAAATTATTTAGGATTTGTAAATCATGTTTTCAAAGGGTTTTGGTGGGTGTAAGGATGTACTAACTTTTTTCTTATTGTAAATGGTTTCTTTCCATTTCAATTTAAATTAATAAAAATGTGATTATGTAAAAGGTTGTTTATATGAAATAATAAATGTAACTGAGCATAAGGGAATTTGAGGTATTATAGTGTGTAGGTTTAGTCTAGTACATCATGTGAGTATGTATTTAGGAGGCCCAGTCTCCCTAACAAGGATTGACATAACAACACTAACAAAAAATATATGGGATAATAGTTGGAGACTTAAGAAGGGACTAAATTTATTTTATACCTTATCACTAAGAGTCGCAGGATCCTAGTACCCTATTAAAACTAGTTCCTTAGGGATTTACCATGGTTCTCTTTCTAGGATTTCAATTTATCTTATGGTATCATTTAATTATTTTTTACCATCAATGATTTTTAATTAATATTGTTTCATTGACATGTTTTTAAAATCCGTCACAATAATTTTTTATATAAATTCAATTCATGGAATCTATTATGGTAGTATCATATAGGTAATTATGATCACAAACTACATACATTGTCAGGTGTATTTATACCTAGTCAAGGTTGTCGAAGTCAAATGAAATGTTTAACATTGTAGTAATGGTTGATTCATGTTCTAGTGGTCCCATAATCGGATAATTTTGAGAGAGGTGTCATGGGTTACTGACCCCCATGTTTCTTACGGTGTTATTGATCTTGTTGGATTCCCTCCACCTTCTATGTAGTTCTGGTTTTGTTTTAGATTGTAAAATTTTGAAATCATGTTTTAGAATTATCTTAAGATAATTTTTATTTTTTGATATTTATTGTGTTGTGATGTGTTATTATTTTTGGATTTTTTATTATTAGATATTGTTGGTAAAAATATATTCAAGAGTAATGATTGATTCCCAAGAACTAGTTTCTATTGCAAGGGGATTGGGAATACCCTTCGATCCATGCCAATGTATGGGTTGGGTGTTGGGTTAGATGGTCCCATAGACTGGTTCATGAAAATATGATATCAGAGTGGTTTTCTCCATATTTGGAGTCATGATATTTGGGAGATTCTATATAGACCAAAGGTAGGACTGTCGTGGATTCAAGTTATGGTTATGAGTAGGGTGTCTAGCTATTGTCATTTGAGTTTGGTCACCATGGGATGTTCAGTAATATTTTTGATTTCTCCACCAGGTGTGATGTATGAGTTTTAGAATATGAATGGAATTTTTGTCGGGGTGGCTTATTTTGACGTATTATTATGTTGGTTATAGTTTAATTCTGATTTTTGGGGATTTTATTAATTTTATAATACTATATATTTCTACAAATGGTGTTTTGATGTATTATTTTGTAATATTGGTTGATGTGGCATCATTTTTTCCCAAATAATTTTTTGGAACCACGTGAAGTGGAAGAATAGAGTTATCCATCATTATTTGATCAATGTATAGTAGAGGAAGTGGTACATGATGTCTGAGAATTGGAACAGGGTGCCTGATATAGTCTTTCTCATGATAAGGAAGCCAATATGGGTACAAAAGATAGACAATGTTCAATTTTTTCTCAATAAAAATCCTCCAAACTTCGGTAGTAGCATGGACCCCAAGGATATGAGTATTGGATTGAAAATATTTAGAGGATTTTATGGATCCTTGATACTCATAAAGAATTTATGGTGAAATTTTATTCATTCATATTAGTGGAAACCATTCATTTGTAATGGGAGATAGTTTTTCAAGCCAGATATAATGAGAAAATGTGTTGGATGGATTTTTAATTTTTCATTAATGAGAAGTATTTCCCTTATACCTAGGTACTTTCCAGAAACTGAGTTTTCTTGGATCTCTATTACGGGGAATAGAACATGATGGAATATGCCAACCCTTACACAGATTGGGTCTGTTTTTTATCCAAAGTGGTTTTTAATGAAAATTTAAAGGATAATAGTTTTGAAATCCAGTTGTGGTTGAAAATTGGGTTCTATTTCTTCCAGTTTAAATAGAAAATATGTGATTAGATAGTTGACCAGTCCCTGATGGTGGAGATTGATTTTACCATCATACCTTGGGTCTCGGTGAAACTTTCATTAATGGGATGTGGTAGTTATGGTTTATCTAAAATGAAATGCAACAATGATGAGAAAGAGAAGATAGTTAGTGGTATATTAGGGGGAAGATCTCATCCTTTATCATATGTGCCATCTTTTCATGGGTTAGTTGTGTGCTACTAGTATGGAAGGCTAAGGAATTTGTGGGTTGTGTTCCTATTCCCACTTAGAAATAACCATTTATGTTGGGGCTTAAAACACTTGTAGATGATTATCAAGAGTGGTACAACGACTCACAGTGGAGTAGGTTACCTATCCAATAGAGAATTACTAGCCCTATCTGATGTGCTATAGGTTATATATTCTCAATCTATTGGTCATGGAAGAAAACTTGGATCCAATTATGTGTACAGTCAGCTCAAGAAAGAGCTTCTAGTTAGTAATCGACAACATTATTTCATAGAGAAAAAGAACATTCACATTATGGATCAGGCACCCGAGGAATCTGAAACATGCATAACATCATTTTAAGGTATTATTTTTGTTATATCATCCATAGTTGTTGTTTTGTTTCATATGGGTAATTATAAATCATTTATTTAATCATGTATTATATAATTTTTTAAAATAAAATATGATATCATATCATTTCCCATGGATTTTGGGACTTTAGTTAGGAAAATAAGTGATCAATGTTTTAGATGTTTGTCTTATGGTCTCACATTTTTTTGGGGTCGAGATGATGATGGATTACCTTTCTCTAGAAATGTACCATCTTGATGTTATACTTAAAATGGGTTGTACTATTTGTTTCAAAGAACACATTGATTATTATTTTTAGAGATTATGATTTTTGGAACCTGATGTGAGTACCTAGATCTTCCATGCTGAATGGGATCCTTGATCAAGGAGAGCTCAAACATCCCATTCGGATTTGGAAAATCATGTTTTCTAGATGTATTCTCTTTTGTTATATGATAATGATAGAGCTTCCAATGAGGGATTAACTCTTCTGGTAAATGAGTTCGAAAGGTATTTCAACATTATTTTTTATGGTTTCCTCAAGAGATGGATGTGGATTTTACACTGATTTATCATTGGGAACACAATTTAAATCTCTTCCATCATATCATAGAACCCCCACCAAGTTGATGGAATTGAGGATACTATTATATGATATAGAATGTAAATGATTTATTTGTCGGACCATATTACATTATGCGTTCCCATTTCTATTTAAGAATAATGATTATTTATACTTATGGATGTAAATTGACTACAAGATGTTGAATAAGGTAACAATCAAAAAAATAACCGTTTTTTTATATTGTTGATCTATTTGGTCAGTACAAGGGGTAATTGTGGTTTTCAAAGAGTATCCTATTCTTTTGGTATCAATAAGTTAGTGCGAGATAAGATGATTTTCCTTATATAGCCTTAATATATTGATACATACACTTTTATATTTATGACATTCCATTGTGGAAAAATAAATTCTCTAATGGGATTCATGAAACATATGCAAGAGGTGTTCCATCAGTACCACAACTCCATCATTGTAATGCTTATGGAAAATATCCTGGTCAACTCTAGGACTGAGAAAGAGGAAGATAAAAACATGAGGATTAATCTATGATATCTTTAGGATCATTTTTCTTATGTTATAAATTCCAAGCGTAGTTTATGTATCATGGAGTTGAATTTTCGATGTCATTTTATTTTAGACCATGCGGTTTCAGTAGTACTAGAGAAGAACATAACTATGATGTCATGAAATAAACCAAAGAATGACTTCATGATCAATATAATTTTTTGAATTAGGGAATTAAAAGTGTTTTTATGGATATCTGTCATCTGTCTGCTCTAATTACATCCCATACTAGGAATGGTGTAATTTTTTAATAGATCCAAGAATGTGTAGAATATTCTGAGGAACCGATGTAAAATATTATCACTTCCCCTCTTTTGGTCTTTCCAAAATATGGATAGTGGTGTGTGGTCTAATGTGATGCCTCATGTATGGGTATTTGGTGTGTATTAATGAAGGATGACAATGTAGTGGTGTGTGGAACTCTCTAACTGCAGCCACATGAAAGAATCTACCAGATACATAACTAGGAATTACTGGTGGTGATCTATATCATGATACATTGAGCCACTACTTCTTTAGGGAGGAATTCATATCCTATATTGACCATATGATCTTCACCTACATATTTTCCTAGAAAGATATGAATTTCAAGGAGAACTGATGTGTAGGGTATCATAAAGGTTTTTTTGATATCATATACACCTGTGGATATGATAATATGGTAGCTAATGACCTATGGAAAAATATGTCATTTATGGTAGTAAAGGAGTGCAGTGATGAGTTGAATTTGATAAGGACAATTTTCCCATATGAACATAGAGACAAAAGATCCTAGTTGAGGCACATTCCTAGATATATTTTAGTTGATTCCCTCTTTTTTTAGATAATTTAGAAAGAAAAACATAATGATGAGCTACGTCCGGGCACCATAATACTTCTAAATGATTGGGGTTACCTAATTATTGGTAATTTTAATCCAAGTTAATTCTTTTCTTAAAGGGTTCCTTCAATTTTCCATTTCCATTACAAAATTTTGTGACATAGAATGGTCACATTCTTTAGTGGTCATTTTATCCAAGGACCAAAAATATCTTTTATGACATGAATCACTAGGTTTGGTAGTTGGGAATGAGGCTTGATATAGATTAATTTGTATCAAAATTCTATATGTGATATATGGTTAATTATGTAAACCATGGGAACAATGGTTTTCATTAGACGCTCGCCATTACTACCAATAAGTGGGATGTGGTCTCCATAGATGTTTTCACTAGACTACCTCAATAAAACCAAGGAATGAAGGTTATTTAGGTTGTTATTGACCATGATACCACCTCATCACATTTCATTATGTTCTAGTATTAAACCATAGTGGATAAGTTTGGATGGTTGTATATTTAGGAAGTAATTAGTCCTCATAGTATTCTATAACCTATTATTTTATACAGAGACCCTTGCTTTACCTAACAATTTTGGGAAGGACATCAGAAGGCAATGTGGTCGGAGGTTAGATATAGTATGAAAACCCATCCTTAGTTGGATGGTCAAACTAAGTTATCGAAATCGAGTTTTGAACGAGTCCTGGAAGAATGAGTGTGGGATATTAGAGGATCGTTGGATAATAATTTGGGGTTGGCATAATTCTTATATAATAAATACTAAAAATATTTAGTTAGAAATCCACCATTTTTGTTTCTATATGGTCATCAATGTTAGTCACATTTATACTAGATGTAAGTTCATGAGACATCATTTTTTGTACCTAGAGAAGGATACATCTGAAAAAGGTTAAGGTATGGGTTGTTGATATTGTGGAGAGACCATAATTCATATTCTAATCAATGGTACCAAGCCTTAAAATTCTCTATGGTAAATCTGGTGTTTCAAATAGTGGTTCCTCACCTAGGTCACCATCATCATGGTAGGAATGGGAAGAAGACATAGAGGTATGTCATACCATTAGAGATTACTGAAACAATTTGTTGGGAATCATACCAATTATATTTTATATCTCAGTTGACATCAATCCTTCACATGTTCCAAGTATCACTTTTGAATAAGTATAACATAGACCCATCTCACATACTGAATTTTAATGAAATGGAACTATAATAATATTTTTATGTTTTTGGGAATCTAATGAGAGTTGTGTATTATCATTTGAATATTATTATAGGGAAATACATGCCATTTTTGGGATTCATTAGGAGTATGGTAATGATGATCATGCAGAGTTGGAGTGAAAATCATGGGTGGAGGTGAAATATCCATATTTATTCTCTGATCAAACATTGGTTTCACATCCTTAGAGAATAATTTTTTCACGGTTGGATGATTTTAAACATATGTGTTTTATTTTGGGGTATCCTACCTTTTATATATTTTTACCATTATTATATGTATTAACCAAGAGTGTTTTAGAATAAATGGTTGTTTTAGAATGAACACCTTGAGGTGTACGACTGGTGAATGGTTAGTGGAAACTATCTTGAAGGAAAGTTGAAATCATGTACCTTGGATAGTATAACATTATAGGCCACATAATATAATTCAAGGGAATAAAACCCTCCCATGATAACTGTAAACCTATGATTGTTGCTCTGTATGATGTGTATGGCTTGGTGCACAAGAGTGCACCCCCTTAAGGAAAGTAATTTTTTCAGCTATCCTTATAGAAGGACACAACCCATGGTGGGATAATAGTTCAGAAAACACTATAGAAAAACCATGAAGTATTCGAAATCAAAAAATGCCTTAAAATTCATATACTATACATACATGAATTTCTCCCCAAATCACCCCAATTAATCCCTCTAGATCTCCCATTCCCTAGCCTCTCCCCCTTCCTATCTTCTCTATTGGGGTTCATTTTTTGGTGATTTTTCTTGTAATATACAAGGAACCTTTGAGTGAGCTTCTTATATTCTCTCTTATTATCATTTCATGGTATGTTTTTCTTTATCTATGGGTTTTTCTTTTCTGGTAATGGTTTTGAACTAATGTTGGTTTATTCTTTTTTCAATGGGTTATGTGTTGATATCATGGACATTCATTTCCTTTATTGGGTCACCCTTTTCTTGTTTTTGGTTTCCAATAGTTTTTCAGTGAATTACAACAATGTGGTTATCGATTCGAATAATTGGAAATATTTAATGAATAAATCATTTTAGAATTATTTTTAAATGGGTTCATGAATTTTTTTGGGTGGTGGGAATCATGTTTTACATGGGTTTTGGTATGTGTATGGATGAAATATTGTTTTTATGATTATAAATGGTTTCTTTACATGTGTCTTATTATTATAAGAAGTGTGATTGTGTAAGAAGTTTTTCATATGAAATAGAGAATGAAATTTATCACTATGGGTTCCTAGGTATATTGGTGCTCAGACAATGTCTAATTCATTATGTGAGACAGCATTGCTGATGCCCAGTCTCCCAAACCAGGATTGACGTAACAAAACTAACTAAACATATTTTTGATGTAAATTAGAGACCTGAGTAGGACCAACAAGTATCATTGATGTGATAATAGAGAGTATGAGGATCCCAGGACCCACAAACCCTAGTTTGTTATGTATTCCAAATGGTTCTCATGCTATAAGTTCCGTTATACTTGTAGATATATGTACTTTAGTTTTAACATTAAATATTTTTTTAATTATAATTTTATCATTTCATTTATAAAAAACTATAATGTTAATTTCTTATATAATGACATTTCATGGATTCTCAATTTTTTAATCCAAATTGGCTTTTGTCTCAAACATATATACACCCTTGGGTGTTTGTAGACATTGTTATGTTTGACCTCGTTAAAGATAAGGCTTCCAATAGTGGTGATGATTGATCATTGTGATAACGGTTTCTTTATTTTTATGTGTTTGTAAAGGTAGTGTGGGGAGATAACACACATGTTTCATGTAGGCTTTTCGGTCTTGTTGGTTTACCTATCAATTTTGTTCATTATGGTTTTGGTCGTGATTGTAATATTTTAAACATGTGTTCTAGAATTATCTTGTGATATTTATCATTTGTATGTATATACATTGTGATGTAATGTATCAATTTTTTGGATTGATTATGGTTAACTTATATGCCTGAATCCATTTCTAAGAGTGATTCTAGAATTCCAATAAATAGTTTCCAGTGTGCGGGGATCAGGAATGCCCTTTGGGACATGCCACAGGTCATGCTAGGCATTAGTATGTATATATTCCTAGTCTAGTTTATGGATTTCTTTTCATTTTTATTTCATTATAATATTCAATTTTTTCTTAAATGAAATACATATTTCACTTTTTTCTATACATTTTCTTTTTGAAAATGTGGTTTTAAAAAGAAATGACATATTAATATTTGATGATGTTTTAAATGTGGGTTCAAAATAGTTTTACAATAGTTTTGTGATAAAATGTTGAATGATTACTTTTTTTATATATGGTACTTTATGATGATTGATAATGATAGGAAATCCTGATTAAACATTTAATATTTCTGAGAATGATGCATCTTATATCATGGGGGAGCCCAAAAAAACATATACAAATGAGTGAGATAGACATATCTTATATGAGTGGGTGTGTATGATACAACTCTAAAATGCATTGGTTAATGTCTCTTGTATCAAATGAATATTTTTATGGAGTTAATTTGTAATTTTTTCCTATTTATTTAATTTATTTTATTTATTTGTATCATTAATTCTGATTATAAATCCAAAATCTTTCTAAAAGGGTTAATATTATATGTTATGGTTTTAATTTTTTAATTGAGTGAAATGTGTTCCTCTGATGTGGGTATTCTTTATTTCATATTCCCAAATAATTTATTGACATTGAAAATTATATTTTTGATTTCTAGGTTTTTCAATGGAGTAATAGGATTCTTAATTTTATGTCCCTTACTGATCATTATTATACACATACCCCATTTTCCAATGATTTCCTACATGGATTAAGGATGAGTAGAAATTATTATAACAGTAGATCTCTATATATAGTATTTCCCTAAAAATGAAAAAGAAGTCATTTATAAAGAGAATATCTTGTGTAAAAATGTATAGCCTGTAAAAGCGACCAATTTGAAAGAGTTTGAAATTTTTTATAAAAATATAATCCTAAAAGTCCATTGGGTATCAATGTGATCCCATATTTTAGTTTAATGTTATATGGTTTTTATTGATAAAATTGGGACATGTTTCTGAGTATCAAGGAGAGAAATTTAAATATTACACTTTTAGCACCATATATATGAGCTCATGATCAGGTTCTTCCTAATTTTAGTAATTCAAAATTTATATCATATAGAAATAAGTATAAATTTATTGATATCCATTAGGGTTAAGATGATCTCTAATGTCAAGGAATTTTATGTATATTGTGGTAAAATTTTTATTACATGTGGGGAATATATGTTATATGAAATAGATAACAATGGAACTAGAATTTGATTTGGTGACATTTTTATTAATTAATTATATTTTTTAATATATTAGTAATTCTTATGGATATTATACAAATAATTCAAATAGAAATAATCTTGGATAACATGGAATTTTTATTGTATGAATAAAAATTGAATTATCATTTCTAATTATATATTTTATTTATTTTTTGTTTATGGTGATTAATGTAATTTATAAAAAATAAACAAACATATAGTAGAAAATATATGATTATGACATATACATTTTTCAGTATATGACTTTCTGAGTCACTAATGTTGTTTTTGGATAAATGTTAAATTTTTTTAGATGAATATGTGATAAATTTTTTAGATTTTGGGGGCATTAACAATTTTAAAAAATATTTTGATGAATTTTTAGGATTGTTATTTATCAAATTTTATATGTTATACTTTAGTTGTTATTTATGAGGTTTTGGATATCAATATGTTATTTATTAATATTAATGTTTATATATTTTCAGTATTATCTTTTCATGTCATACATATTTAGTTTCATCAAATGTTGGAATGATGGATTTTAAAAAATGTATATTCATTATTTTCTATCATATTTTTATTATATTTATTTATGAAATCAATATTAATACCCATAAATTTATGTTAAATATTAGAGAAAATTTGAATTGTTGTGAAACACACAATCAATGTAGTAATTTATGTTTATGTATTTTAATAAAATCACATATATATAATTTGTTATTTTGTTGTCCAATATTTTAAAGGAATTCCACCACTGTTGGAAAAGGATATAGAAAAAAAATTCCTACTGACATCATCATAGATGAATTGATGGTATTTTTAGAAACATTAATTTATTATTTTTTGGTAATTGTAATTATCATGATGATTCACCTTATTATGATCAATTTTTTATTTCAATCCAATAATTATTGAACAATAGTTTTTCTGTCTATGTCTATATTGTAACTTTCCACTAATGTTATCATATTTGAAAACCATGTTACATGTTAAATCAAATGATCTTTATATTTACCATTCAATCATTTAAAGTAGACGTTTTATTAACCATTTTTACGATATGGGTTTTCAAAAAAAAATTATATTCCAATTTCAAACCCTTTATATCTGAGATCATGTTCAAATTAACATGATTTAATTAACAAAAGTGGACAAGAATGTAATATAATATTATTTCAAAAGAAGAGTATGTATGATATAGTGATAGACTTGCAACGTCGATCTTATAAAAACTAATTAAAATATATTACACTTATAAAATTCCCATTAAATTGGTAGTTATAAATTGGATTAATAAAAAAATGAAATCTATATATATAGTTCCTACACAGTTAAATTCTATTGACTAATGATGAAGATTTAATCACTCAGTTTTGATTAAAGTACTTTCATGCTTTATCTTTTTTTTATGAATGATTATTCATAATTTCAGTGATAAAATTATATAATAAATTCCTACTACTTTAAAAAAATTTATTTGATAAAAACGACATAATTTATTAAAAACATATATTAATCATTTCATAGGGTGAAGTTAGTATATTTTTATAAAAAGATTTATTTTTCACTAAGTATTGGAACATATAAATCTTTTTAAAATATCATTTTATTCCAAAAAGAAGATCATTTATTTTATGTAAATTATCTAAAAGTAAAAACATTAATTCTTAATTAGATACTATATAATTAATTAAAATTTAATAATAATTATATCTGGAGTTTTATGAGTTCAATAATGGTATAAAATATACATTTCCATAAAAATATAATTTTTTTCATATTCAGATTTATTAGGTAAAATTTCACCCTATTATAATTTTAGATATATTTCTATAGAACTTAAATTTTTGGTGGATAGTAAAAAATACGGATATTTTGATATACAATATATTTGACGAGGTCATTAATATATAATAATTAGTTAAATATTTATTAAATGAATGAAAGAATGAATTTATGATAATTTAGTAAAAATATCAGATAAAAATAATTCAAAACACCAAAATTAGAATTTATTTGATGATAAATATGAAAATTATTTTTAGTGCTAACTTTGTTCCTACATCGCACTAAAAAAGTTTAATTTATAGTATAAATGAAAATATTTGTCTTAGGATAAGTTATCAATAGATTTATTAAACAGATATGACTCCTTATAGATAATTTTTTGAAATATGGAATATTTTGGAGTTATATTATAAGTGACTAATCTAAATTATGGTGAAATTCTTGCATAAGGATAGAAAAGTCAAAATAAAATATTAAATATATTTTCAAAAAAAATATAGATATTAAAAGAATATAATAGTTTATCATATTATTAAATTATATATATTAATTATTTTAATTTATAATAATTTTTTATTTATGTTATAATCTCGTTAATTTCTAACACAACATTGACGATGTGCTTGTGCAATAACTAATGAATTCATGAAAATGACTTTAAAAACTCAAAATGTATTTCTTTTAGTGTTTTATAGTGTTGCTAAAATTTTATTAATATATATATATCATATTAAGAAATTTTTAAAAGTGTATTTTTTATATAAAATTTTACCATGAACATATTAAATTAAAATTAAATGAATAGTTCAAAATATTACATTAATGATATTTTATAGTAAATAATACATCATTGAATGATTTTAAATTCAATAAAATCATATATTTGTTAATGTTAATGGTATATGGTTGAAAATAGATTCCCTGGTACATTTATTGTAACTGTTTTATTCTAAATTAGCATTCATACCCGATGAATATTAAAAAAACCTTGATATCACATTAATCATGAAAATGTTAATTTGGTGTTAGAATGAAGAGATAATGGTGAATTTATCACATAAATTTGTAAAATTATTATTTTATGAAATTATTTAGACACATAATCATATAATGTTGAAAATATATCAATATTGGGTTTTTTCAATAAAATTTAATTTCTATTTATATAAATTTTATTTAATTCTAAGAGAGCCATACCCCACAAATATATAAGGGAAGATAATATACTCTCTTCCTAAATCATTTTTAGCATGGTATATTGAAAAATAGCTAAACAAATACGATCCTAAAATACCTATCAATTTTTTATTGGAAACTTGTTATTCATAATTACATCTATAGAGGGATTGAGGTGTATATTCAAGCAGGCTGCTAGAAGAAGATGTATCTCTCTTTAATAAATATTTATGTCTTATATATTCTTCGACCACTGTCAAAAAACTATAATGAATTATTATATATAAACATAAATACCTAAAATATATTTAAATTTTATTATTACTATTTTTCAATAACTTATCGTCCAAATTAATATCAAATTTTGAATGAAAACATCATTTCTATGTGCATGTGGACTAAAACCTCGATGGATTGATTCATTTCATTTTCAATCCCCAATTCTCATTAGTGTAAGTAATTTTATAGATAAATTATATATATGATAGTCATGAAATAATTATAAATCTATAATTTTATAATAATACATAAATTCATTCAATCTTTTTCATTAAACAAGGGAATATTTACTCATGCATTTGAATTATATATTGTCTCCAATATTTTAATGTATTTTTTTTTCATAACATTTGAACTCAATTCTTATATAAAATATAATATATGGATAAATTTTATAATTATGTGAGGATTATTATTCGATAGGTTATGGAATAATTACCAACTTAACAAAAGTTATCTTACGTAGGTCATTTTTGGAAATTTGATCCGAATATCGTATAAAATATAACAAGAATATAATTGATTAATTAATAATATATAAAATGGTAATGAAAAAACTAAAGAGAATAATATATATAAAACATTCTTATTAATGTAAATAAAAAAATTTGTTATTATTTAGGATAGAAAAAAATTTAATAGATGATTTGGACTTAATGTATGGGATAATTTTAATTAAAACATCATTTTAAATTTTTTTTATTAATTTATTTTATAAATTAATTATCTTAAATCCCCATATAACTAAAATTATTTTATTGATGTATTTATATGGAATTTATTAGACTATAATGGAATTTTAATTTCTTTTTTAAGGTTCTTATAAATGTTTTCAAAATGAATCTTTTTATGTATTTTATATGGTACGTTTTGAATTTCTTTATAAAAGGAAAATGAATGATATATTTCATCATAAATGGTGTTTAATTATTTCCCACCTCTAAACATATGGTCTGATGAGTTTCATGCATTATTAGATACCGTGGTTTAGTTAATGAAACCACATGTTAAACTATATTATGTTTATTTTAGTTTTGAAAATTGTGTTTCAATTGGAAATGGTATTTTGTTATAGGAAAATGTTCTGCATATGGGTTAAATTTTTTAAGGGTATTATGATTGAAAGGTCCAACCTAATTTTTTTATTTATGATATGGTAATGTAGGATGATATTTTTTTATTGTAATATATATGAAGATACCACAATAAAATAGGGGCATAAATATAGGATTAAAAATATTCTTTCATTCTCTAAACGAATTTAGTTTAAAGAATTGGAACTCATTCAATTAAAAATACCTCTCAATGTATTAAAACATAAATCATAATTGGCCCAATGTCTTGGTAAAAAATATTTTAATCATATTGGATACGATAAAAATATAAACCAGTAGAAAAATTAATATATTAAGCAAATAAAAATCTATTACAGTACTCCAAAAATATAAAGGATTAAAATTTTTTTAACTAAAAGAGAAGGGTATCCAACAACATTGGTTAATGGTCCCTTTAATTTTTTTTTCTGTCATGAATTTTTTTCATACCCACAGTAGGGTAATAACTCGATATAATGATCAGCTTCTATCTTGCTATCCTGACAAGTCCTCAATCAAGAAGGTGATCAAAACCTATGTCTCCTTGGACTCGGAAGCCCTTGATCATCATTTTTGTATTCCTATCCATGAAAAACCTAAATCTTAATCACCAAAAATCGGTTTCATGGTAGGGAATGAATAAATATTGAGAGTAACAAGTATTTAGAATCAGAAGTTCAAAACATGACATCTGATTCTTTCCCACAAAGTAGATATTTAACATATCTCTCGTAGGATTTCATGATTTCATAAAAAGTTCTGAGCTCATCCAAATGACCAGGAATATATTATCCAACGTCCCATTTTTCATCTTGGAATCTAACAATTATATTTTTCTCTAGAAAATTCGAATGGACTAGAACACCTGACACTCAAATGGTAATCTTGTAACTGAAAAAACGACATCATTTTATAATACATATTGAAATAGAATATACAATATAATATTGATATACTAGTTTTTCTTTCGATACAATACTGTTTTTGATATATGAAAAATTTGGTCTGAAAAGAATTTTTCTCTTATAATAAGATATAACTTTGAACCGTAAATGACTGTGATGATTTCTGTCCAGAAAGTGAATACTATTTATCTAGTTAGTGGAATATTGAACTTTTTGTACGAAGGAAATTGTAATTGGTCTTTCCAGTGGAAATCATATTCGGTGTGTATGATGTGGATCATATATGCGTTCATAACGACAATAAAAAAATTTTGTAAAAAATTTGGACTTGTTAATATCATATTCATTTAATAATAATAATGATTAAAATTCATATTAAACCCTTAAAGTAAATAAAATAGGTGAATTTATTTTCAAAGGGAGTTTGTGATTTAAAAAAAAGGAATAAAAAATTCAAAAGATTACTTCTGATTGAACAATCATTCCCTTTTTGGAAAGCACAAACAATGAGTTAAAACAATGTTGTGATTGAAAAAGTAAATGAACATTATATTCAAAAGTGACCATTTATACTTATCTCCCTTATAGTTTTTATGCTCTTCTGAGTATAATTTGAATATGACTATCCATCCCTATAGGATATCAAAATCTATAAGGATCTCTTTCTATAAAAAAATTCCCCCCTTAATCTAATAAATATTCTATTAATTATTATTCTCATATTCTGCCTTTTTAATAATTGTTTCCTTTTTAAATAAATTCTATACTTATATAAAAATGTCCCCCACTTCGTGTTTTTTTAAAAATAATATGGAAGATCTTCTAGTACCAATCATGTGTCACGATCATCCATTATCCATGTACCAAATATTATTTTGGATTTTTCTTCCTTTGTTTTCTTAAAAAGAAAAATAAATGGTTTTCAAAAGTCAAATCATTCTGGATCCAAAAATTTATTAAAAAAAATTAGGAACCTGGATTTGTTTTGAATAATGGAATTTGTGGAAACCCAATGTTTTAATTTTAATTAAGGAACATTTTTTTATTCGAATGACCTCCACTTAAAATTTGATGAAAAAGAGTGCATTTTGAGGAAAAAAATATTGTTTCTAAAAAATGGTTTTGAATGAGTATATCCAATTCCTGAAATATTATATTGTAGTCAATGTTGACTATATATTTTCAAAAAACCTACATTACCTGTGGTAAATTATTTAAAAATTTCATTAAATAAAATATTTCTGACTTTTGTCTTCAAAGTACATTCTTATCAACATTTTTATTATATTCAGAAGTGAGTTTTGAATACAAAAAATTTTCATATAAATTTAACTTTTCAAAATATTTTGAAAGATTACACTTTAGATTAGAATCTTCCTTATGGTTTTTAGAAATCGAATTAAATATTAATTGTCTTTTTATGAATATATTTAGAGAGATACGACACTTCTTTCCTTAAACATTTATTATGTAATATTCTTTGTCACATTTTTTATTACATGTAAAATTATAAATTTCAAGTGATTTTGAAAATCTAGAAACCTCATCATATTAATGTAAATAATTATATTCTAAAGTGGAGTTTTATTCATCAAGAGAAACATAACCATTCTCATCCAGGTAATTTTCACTTAAAGACATTTTATGTAATGATTCATTAGTGTGTACCTCTTACATGAATCATTTATTTTCAATAGGTATTCTAGAAAAAAGTCCAGCATTATTTTTTCTAGGGATTTTTATTATCTCATGATTCTTCTGAGGAGTATCCTCCACTAGTAATACAAGAGTCATTTCCTTTTCTAATTTATTTCCTTGAGACTTATAGAACATTTCTTGATTCCTCTCATAATTAATTTCCTTTTTATATTTCATTTTTAGCTTTGGTAAATCTGTTCTTATATGTATATATTTTTTTGAATTCAAAAAAGTTACTTTATAATTATTCTTATCATCATTTATTTTATTATACATATACTAAAAATTATTACTTTTAACAATTTTTTTCATTATTAAATAAATATTGGTTAAATAATTATATGAATTTTATGATTCAATTGATTCGGATTGAACTACAATATTCTTTTTCTTTATATACTAAATAACATTATTAATAGTTTTGTATTTGATCTAATTTGATGTAGTAGTAAAATAAACTCCATTATTTATTTCTATATCTATTTATGCATCTCTTTTCAATCTGTGTTCGCGTTGCAAAATATTTCCACAAAATACACCAAGATTAACACTTATAACCTTTCCTGAATCATCAACAACAGTTATTTTTTATTCACACTCATTTTGCATGATGTTTATTATATTATAATCAAGGGTTTCATCATCTCGTCCTTTCTTTCCAATGGATTGTAAATATTTAACCATTTATATAAATAGTTTTTTTTAGGATACCAATAGGTTCGCCAAAAGGGAATTCAAAAGTCAGATAGTTAGCTATTTTTATAACTCTTCTAGTCTCAACAAAATTGGATGTACAGAGATGAGTAGATTCACGTTTTTTTCCAAATAATATTGGATACATCAAAAAATGAAATTTAGCTATATATATTTATATTAAAATACCAAATAAATGTGTTTCAAACCTTATAAATCATTTGAAAATCTTATATACCTTAATTGGTAATGAGTATAATTTTGGTGTCCATAATTTTATATTCACTAAAAAGAATAAAAAAATTGATAACTCCATTTTCCATTACAAAGTTCATCATTTTGACTATCCTGTATTTATAATATTTACCATCAATAATATGTGGTCTCGTAGGATTGATATTTTCAATTGAACTAGAATTATGTCATCCCACATTTAAAAGAATACAATTTTTTTTAAATAATACACATTAGTGTAAATAATATTTATAAACATAATGTTTTTGAAATAAATAAAACTAATATTGAAAAGTAATGAACGTTAATATTAGAGCTGTGGAAACCAATTCTTATACCAACTATTTGATAATAATGTATATGTATTTTGAAAAATGCATAAGGGGGTAAATTATAAGACAACTTTTTGTTTTTTATCACTGAAGGAATTTATTTTCAAAAAATTTAATCTCATTAAATTAAAAATACCACTTATTAAAATAAAATATTAATCAGACAAGGCCCTAGGTTTAGTTATAAACATTTTGTAATCAGGTTGACTGGGATAATGTAATACACATGTCATAAATGAAATTATTTGTATTCACATTTGAAATTATTTAAACAATGTAAGCATGTAATATATCTTAATCACTATTATTATGATGATTAGAGTAATACATTACAATGAATCAATCATAAATCAAAATGAATTGTTTTAAGTAATTGAGAATATCATAATCACTATATTTGTATTTAAATATATTTTAATTAGAGTATATTAAAAAAAAATCATAATATTATTGGTTATGATAAAAAAATAATCCATATATAAAGGAATATATACAACAATTCACTTTCTATTACAATGCTGAATAAATATGGAAGAATAATTTTTTTTAACCCACAGAGAAGGGTATCCAAAATCCTTGGATAAAGGTCCCTTGATTTTTACACTCATGATACTATATTTTAACCACACTAGGATAATCCATCTATACGATGATTGGAATCTATCTTTCCAACCCAGAAAGCCCAAAATCAAGAAGGTGATTGACACCTTCATCTTCCCATCCTCGGAATCCCATGATCAGAAATAGATCGGCATGTATGTATAACTATTCATGGAATTAATTAATTGTAATCACCAATGATTGGTGTCTCAATAATATAATAAAAACATTTGAGTGTAACGGTTATATAGAATGAGCAGTTTATTACATGACTTCATAGTCTTTCGAATGATTCATAGATTATAAAGAGCTCTCACAAGATGTATCGAATTCATTAACAATTATAAGATCGTCCAAATGACAATGTATTTATATTCCAACTATGTAATAGTCATCTTGGATTCCAACATTCATATTTTCACATAACATTTCAAGGGCACTAGGACACCTAAATCTACATTGCCCATCTTTTAACAAAAACAACCACATCATTTTATAATACATATTGAAACAAAATATAAAAAATAACTTTAATAGTATATTTTTTCATTAAATATGATATTGTTTTATGGATATGATATAATGGGTCTTAAAAGATTTTAGATCATTCAATAAAATAAAATTTTTAATTGTAAATGAGTTTGATGATTTTTTTCAAAACAACGAATAAGATTTATCTTGTTAGTGAAATAATGAACTATGTTGATGATGAAAATCATAATCGGTATGCCAGATAAAAATTTTATTCAGTGATTCTGATATACTTTGTATCTAGGGTCATAATGATAATCATGTAATACAATAAAATTTATTGTTATGATTATTATAGTATTCATATTAAAAATTATAATGAATAAAATTAAAAAAAATTCATGTAAATAAAATAAATGTGTTCATTTTAAAAGATATTTTGAGATTTCCAAAACAACAAGTAATATAATAGTCAAAAGAAGATGTCTTAAATTCTTTAACAAATCTATGATCGTCCAAATGACTTTGTATTTATAGTTCAATGTCTCAACGTTCATCTTGGATACCAACTGTCACATTTCCCCCTAAATATTAAAAGGGACTTAGAAACATGAATCTCCAATGGACATCTTGTAAATGAAACAACCACATCATTTCATACACTACTGGAAAGATGATCTTTCCCAACACTTCTATACCAACGGTTTGTAAAAACCATTGGTATAGTTACCATTTCCCAACGGTTCACCAAAACCGTTGGGAAAGCCATAGATTTCCCCACCTTTCCCAACGGTTTGGAAAACCGTTGGGAAAGGGTCACTCTTTCCCAACGGTTCACCAAAACCGTTGGGAAAGGGTCCTCTTTCCCTCCTCTTTACCAACGGTTCACCAAAACCATTGGGAAAGAGGAGGGGAAATTTCAACCTTCGGCCAACATAACTTCAACCCACCCAAACCTATCCCAACGGTTTTCAAAACCGTTGGGAAAGGGCTATCCCAACGGTTTTGAAAACCGTTGGGATAGGTTCTTTAATTTGTTTCCAGACCTACTAACCGAGAACATTATATAAATCAAAATTTAAAATATTTATTAGAATACATATATATATTTATATAATTATGATTACAAAAGTCATGTTAGGTTAGTGGTTGAGTCTTTCAATTATAAACGAGGGGTCCTGGGATCAAATCCCAACGGATGTTTTATTTTTGGAATTTATATACCAATGGTTCCATTACCGTTGGTATAGATTTCATATTACCTATACCAATGGTTTCCAAAACCGTTGGGATAGGTCTATACCAATGGTTTTCGGAAAACCGTTGGTATAGACCTATCCAAACGGCTTACTTGGCTACGGTTTTCCAAACTGTTGGTATGGGCTATACCAACGGTTTGGAGGCCTATACCAACGGTTTGGAACCATTGGTAAAGGTTAGTTTTCCAGTAGTGATAATAAATAATGAAATAGAATATAAAAAATCATTTAGGTAGAATATTATTCCTTTCGATATGATCCTATTTTATGGATACAATATAATGGCTCTTAAAATAATTTAGCTTGTTTGATAAAACAGAATTCTGAACAGTAAATGACTTTGATCACTTTTAGTCAAGGAAATGAATAATATTTATATTGTTAGGGAAATAATGAATGATTTGTATGATGGAAATCATATTTGGCATGTATTATAGAAATCATATTCATTGAGTATGATATAGATCATATCAATGGTCATTACGATAATCATGAAATACACTAATTTTATTGGAATTATTATTACAATATTCATATAAAAACTCATAATGAAAAAAATTAAAATAAAATCATTCATGTAAATAACATATATTATTTCAATTTAAAAGAGTTTTTGTGATTTCGAAAAAAAAAGGAATAAAAAATTCAAAAGAAGACTTTAACATCCTACTGGACATGGCTTCCCTACCTGACATGGTATAGCTGTTATGAACTGTCCTGGCCTCCTCTACGGCGGCACGTGAAATTTCCCTCAAGCGGTTTTCGACATGTGCTACCATCGTCCATCACTGGTGCCGCAGGAAAGTGGTAGGTTTATTCCACGAGCCACCAAACATTATTTGGTGGTCCAATCGTTGATCATGAGGGTCTTTTACATTCCTAAGGTCACTGCCTTCACTGTCATGTGTCCAAAGATGTCACATCATCGATCAGGGAGTTAAAAAACATTTAGAAATCCCTGGAAATAATCTAACATGGCCATGGGGGTTCGTTGGTGAAAATGCCAGGGGGGGAGGGGATCACCAGAAACACCCCAATCATGTAATGTTGTCCTTTACCATTTTTCATTCATTATTCATGTCAGAAAAATGGAAGATATTGAATGATAAGAATTTATATTTCCCTTTCATTAATCAATTAATGCCAACATTTCATCCTGCATACTCGATCGATGTGAAGGTCATCAAATTCAATGGTTGTACATATTTTTCACTCAAAACATAGAATAAGTAAGGGAAGGATTCACATAAAATTGAACCCCTTACCTCGTGGTTGGAACATTCATTGGCGAAGATTACACCATTTCTGTTTCTCGTTCCTTGATCTGCAGCACACTGTTATTGTTGTCAATTCTTCAAAGTATGGATGAATAGAGAATGTTTATTGTCATTTTACGTGATTTACCGATCATCGTCGAGGGCGATTCACCGATCGTCATTCACCAATGCCAACCCTCAATGTTCATAGATATACTGGTTTGTGACAATGATCACATATTCAATTATCCAATTAAAGAGAGAAAATGTTTTTCGGAATTTATGTTACACGGAATTGTATCCTCATTACACTATTGCAATTATGAAACAAAATTTCTGTTATGATTGAGTTTCAATAGTGTTACGTTTCAAAGGCGTTTTTAAATTTCAATAATATAAACAAGAATTTAATTTTTATTTTTCCACTAGAAATTATTATTATATTTTCATTTTAATTTTTGGAAAATAAATTTCTCCCTCTACCTGCACCTACCGAGGATAAGTCATTCTTTCTGTAAATTCATCATTATGGATGCAACGATAACCTTAGTATATAAATTTGAGCACCCATTTAAAAGTTTCAAATGTATGCACACTATATTAAAAAAAAAGATCATCCACTTATTCCAGGTTCACCATGCCTCGAAATAAACTTCTATATGAGGTCCTGGTCGTGAAATAATCCCATATTATTTATAAGATTACATTAAAAAATTTAGTACCTTACATTTCCCCCACCATTATTGATTTATTTCCTTGTAAGACCAAAATATGGATAAACACACAATTGGGTGTACTGAGAAATGATCTGATCATCCATATACTATGTTCTCTCCTAGAGATTCACAAGATTCCACTGAATATGCATTTTAGGAATCGACCTTTCACGAAGGACTTTCTCCAATTGATCCTAAATTTTTATTGGTAACTCCACAAACGTCACACCATCATTAATGTCCAACTCACCCCAATTGATGTAATGTAATGGATCATGTATGTACCTCCTCAGCTAAGATACCGAAAAGAAATTATGCATCATAAAATCTTTGGGGGAAGATCTAGCCAGTACACAACCTCACCAACACTACTCAGAACCGAAAAAGTGTTGATGAATCTCAGAGACAACCTGTCAACCAACTGAAATCTCTATAATCCCTATTGATGTGGGACCCAAAGAAACACATGATCTCACTTCTCAAATTGTAAGGGCCTATATCCCATATCATCATAAGATTTATGCATACTCTGGGTAGTCCTCATCCTCTCCAAGATGTCATTAACCTTCTAGGTGGTATGCCATACAAAATATGGGCACATGAGTCCAGAATTCCCTAGTTCTATCCTGCATAACGGTGATCTGCATAGTCTCCAATAAAATGCCAAGAATGGTTCCATACCAATGATGGAGTGGTTGGTGTTGTTGAACTCCAAATTAACTAGAGGTAGATTATCCTCAAAACTATGACTGATGTCCAATATTCCAGCATGAATCATGACCTCTAAAACATGGATAGTTCATTCCTTCTGAACATCTATCTGATGATGGAATGATGTTCTCAAACACAGCTGATTCTCGAACACCTCATGCAATCCCCTCCACAATTGGGGTGTAAATCTTGTGTCTCTATCCAAGACTATTATCGATCAGACTCTATGGAGTTGATCATTCTCATGCATGTAGAGGTATCTTGGGCTCTCTACTAATCCCTACTCCTGGATAGACAGGAAGTGGCCTGACTTGGTGAGTCAGTCGTCGATCACCCTGATGGTATTGTTCCACCTATAGGTGTGTTGTAAAACTTCCATGAAGTCCATTGAGATACCATCCCACGTTCTATTTGGTGCCTCAAGTGACTAAGTCAAGACATCTAGAACCCGATTCTATGTATTCACTTGCCGACAAGTAAGGCACCACAAAACAAATTCTTCTACTTCCTTATTTATCCCCGACCACTAGACATGACATAAGAAATCATGGTATTTAAATTCCGCCCTTGGATACACCACAAATGGAGAGTTGTGGAACTCGCTAAAAATATCCTCTCACAATGCCACTAGTACAATGGTGACCACTCTGAGAAGGATAACATGCTCCTAACCAATCATATATCGAGTAGGAGCTTTTCCTAAGGATAACTGGGCACATCGGGCTTTGAATTCAACATCTAGTAGTTTTCTCTCCCTAACATGGTGAATGAGTGGGGGAGGTACAACCATCTATTGAAGATAAGATTTTCCACCATCATCCATGAAAGATATATGCATCATATCTATCTTATCAGATACCCCACATAGTAAATAAGACATGGTTCTCCTACTGATCATGTCTACCACTATGTTCCCCTTCCCCGATGTATAGACTATCTCAATGTTATATTCATAGAGGAACTATAACCACCAAATCTACCTCATGTTCTAGTCCTTAGGGGAGAATATATATATGATACTTTTGTGGTTTATATAAATGCTAAATCTCTCACCTATTAAGTAGTACCACCACATTTTCAAAGTGAATACAGCTACCACGAGCTCAATATCATTGGTCACATAGCACATCTCATTATGATTAAACTGTTGAGAACCATAGGCAATAACCAATTTCTCTAATATCAGGACACAACCTAGTCCAGTGCTTGATGTATTATAGAACACTACATACCCAATTCCTTCCTCTAGAATTTGTATGATAGGGGCACTCGTCAGCCTCCACCTCACCTCCTAAAAACACTTCAGGTACTTCACTGTCCCAAAAAAGTATTATACATTCCATGTAAAAGCTGATAGTTATGATAAGACAATGTAATGGATGATAAAACCACTCTGGTAGTATCCATCCAAACCTAAGAAACATTTCATCTTAATCGCGCTCTTGGTGGGCTCCCAAGTAAGCAATGCCTCTATCAATATCAGATCATCTACAACTCCAGCCTCTTAAATGATGTGTCCTTGAATGTGGACCTCCCAAATCTAGAACTGAAACCTCCAAATATTACCATAAAGATGGTTCTCTCATATTTTATCTAGTACTATCCACATCTGGGTCATTTGCACCTCCTCAGATGCTGAGTGCACCATGATATCATCAATGAATTCCACGATAAACCAGTCATGGTAAGGCTGGAAGATCCTATTCATGATTCCAATTAATAATAAAGGAGCATTGGTCATGCCGAATGGAATCATCAATAACTCATAGTGTTCATATAATCTTTTTGAAGCTATATTTAATACATCCCCATCATGTACATGATGATAATGATAGCCATAACTGACGTTAATATTTGAGAACCACCTCGCTCCCTTCACCTGATCAAAGTGGGCGTCGATCCTTAGTAGTGGATATTTGTTCTTTATGGTCTCCTAATTCAGGTTCCAATTGTTCACACACATCCTCATGATTTGATCATTCTTTTGGAAAACAATATTGGGGTTGCCCAAGGTGAAACACCTGGCCTCATGAAGCCCTTCCTTTATAAGTCCTATAGATGTACACTAAATTCCTGAAGTTCCACGTGAGCCATCTAATATGTTGGTGTGTCCATCAGTGACATAATGGGGATCAAGTCAATGATAAAGTTATCCTGTCTACAAGGAGGTAATGTCGAGACATCCTTCAGGAATATTTCCTTGTACTCATCCACCAATGAAGGAAATCAGGTACTCATATCATCCACCACACTGTGGGTAATTCTATCTTACTTGTGAGTGATCGGCTACACCATCCTTCATAAATTTTTTTCCTATACTACATGAATTATATTTTCATCAGTAACAAATAACATGGTCGCATCATCAGGGAAACACCATTTTTAGCACCTAAAACAGTCAATATGATCATGGACTATGGGTAACCAGTCCAAACCCAGAATAATGACGTAAGGCCTCGATAAAACTATAGAGGGATCCCAAAGAAATCTCTCACCACTAATAGTGAGATCAAAATATCATAACCAGTGTTTTATTATTGAATCCCCTCCCATAAGAGTCTCTAACTGTAAGGATTGAGCTGATGACTAAACCCGATTCTTTGAAATATGAACTAGGTATGTGGTAAGGAAAGAGTGATTGGAACATGTGTCAAGATGAACTGCATACAAGGTGGAGAAGACACAGAACACACCTGTAATCATTTATGGTGTGTGGGGGTTATAAGACACCATCTTCTGAAGCTGGGCTCACCCATGAACATCAGCTCCTAGAGCCTAGGGTGGACCACCTAGCGGAGATGTTTGCACTACCTCGAACCTCTACTGACTGCTTGCTGCTCTTCCTACTCTCCTACAACATATGTCTCCCTATTGACCACATTTCTCGGACCCCAAACTCTACCTCAGCAGTCCGCAAACCATATACTGATAATACACACAGTGATTCGGGTATTTGGAAGCCATCGTTCTTTATACTAAAGCCTAAATTCTAGGCGTACCATACTCATGGTCACACACCAGAATCCTAGATAGCTATTTATGTGGTGGCATCCTAAGATAGATCAAGATGAAATCTTTTAAATAGACTGTACCTAGTTAGATGAATAAGAATCAAGATGATCATAAGAACACTTTCAATTCATATATAATTAATGCAACCAGTGTTTTCATACATCCAGATGAAAAGAAGAATTCAAGGTCCTAGTGTATGGATATGTCATCCACAACAACAACACTAGGCTACCCAATTGTGAAGGTCGACCTCAAAGAAATTAACACTATCTCCCCAAAACAAAACAGAAACTACTAATATTTATGGTATAACTATCCTCCATTTATACCACTTGGTCATGACCCTTCCCATGGAGCCTATTCTGTGACTACCCCAATCACACCCACTGATGGTCAAGGGATGTAAAATAGTGCTAAAGGAATTATCCTTTATGTGGGGGGAATATTCATGAGTACTTGTATTCAATCACACTACAACATCCAATCCCAAAATGAAGAAATGTTAACAAGCATTCCATTAAGAGAACAAATGAGAGTAAAAGTAAAAAACTGGAAGTAAAGGGGACACAATAAAATCCTAAAAATGTTATGTATAATATCCAATTATTTTTCAACTGTAAACCATACCAGATGTGTAGGTTAGGGGTGCCACTTGAAGTCACTGAAGTATGCCTCGTCTATCGAATCTCATTCGGAACCACCTGGTGCTGGACCACCAAGGTACCTATCAATGCAACTATCATCGGCACAAAAACAACAATTGCAGGCGGGGATTGTACAGGACTGAGTAACACATTAATTATTATTGACCCCAAAAAACAAAGTTAAATACCACAAAATAATGTATGAATGATGTAGACTACAAAAAGTAATATGAAGTGAGGCCTCTAAGAAGTAAAATTGAGAGAGAGACTCACTAGAGTCAGATAACATGGGTATAATCTAATAAAAGGAAAGCCAAAAAAATAGCCATAATTCTAAAAAAGTTATACTTTCGAAGAACTCATCCCTATCGAGTTCATGGGGATAAGAGATCACATAGACCATCTCTTCACATGGGCCATGTAGATCACATAGACATGATCATCTCTTGGGGTGGATGGATCACTTAAACACACTTGTCTCTCGGTCCAACTGATCACTTTGTCTCGGTAATCAATCAACCATCTGGATCATGTAGAACTACTCATCTCTTGAAATAGTTGGATCACACACACCCTCTCATCTATTGGGATATCTAGATCACATATACCCACTTGTATTCACCATCACTGAGGTCTGGTTCTCTTCTGGTTCACTAAGGTACGCTCGTATTATGGTCCATTGTGGTCCAATCGGCTACTCGACCACTGAGATCAGCTCAACTCCCGCTCATAACATACATGATTCTAGGAGAATTAATTCCTCAAGACATTGATAATATTTCAAAATTCCAAGAAAACTCACATGGAGTGTGTCAAATTGACATTATCGTCATGAGGGTCCCAACGATGCAAACGACTCATCAAATAGGCACATCATTTGGATCATATACATATTCTAGTAAAAATGGACTGGTAAGGTCCAGGACCAGTACGACCCATTCCATCCTGCGTTATTGCGGTCCAGGCCTACTGGGTTTCCTAGGGTGGACCATCTTCTCCAGCCCTTCCCACCACTATGGGCTTGTTTGTCTAATTTAGGACATGGCGACTTCCAAGTCCCAGCTGTTTCACATAACTTACAGTTGTCTGGAATCTTCACCTTGCATGACGACACATAGAAAACATTCCATCATGGACTTGTGGCCAAACTGTAGGACTCCAATCTTGAATGGGAAACCTATTGGTTCCACAGTTCTGCAACACCACCTATAGCCAACGGTCATCGTCGGTGCCACCACAGATGCCAGCAACCGAGCAGTTTCTTCTATGGGCCACCAAACATGCTCTTGTAGTCCGTTCTTTGATATGAATGGTCTACTACATTCCATGGGTTGATTCATTCACTATCATGTTTCGCATTTTGTATAACCATTGATACTGGGTTCTGACCATGTTTAGAAACTCACGAAAATAATCTAATGTGACCGCAGGGGTCCATCGGTGAAGAATGCATGGGTGAGAGGGGATAATAAGAAACAACCAAATCATTATAGATTTTCATTGTTAATTTGAAATTTTATCTTCATGTTTGAATAAGGGATGATATCAATCGATCAGAAGTTATATTCCCCTTTCATTAATCCCTGCATGCTAGAATCACATACCACATTTGGTATCGATCTGTGGGTCAACCTCTTCATGTGTTGGCTACATTCTTTGCTCAAACCAATGAATGGGGAAGGTACAGATTCACTTAGAATTAAACATCTTACCTCATTGATGGATTGTTTGTTGTTGAAGATCGCTCCACTATTGTTCTTCGTTCCTTGATCAATAGCTTGTAGTTGTTTTTGTTGAACCTTCAAAGAATAAAATATTGGATAAAGGTTTTGGTCGTCATAAGTGATTCATTAATCGTCACTTTCCAATTCCATGTCTCCATGTTCATAGAAAAAATAGATTGTTATAATGATCCCATATTTAATTAACCCATTAAATGGTTAAAATGTGTTTTAGCGTATCTTTTGCACTAAGTCACAATGTCATCACACTGTTTAAATTATGAAAAAACATTTCTAGTGTGCTTGGGTGGCAACATTTTAATGTTGTAATAAAATTTGAAAATTTGAAAAAAAAAATTATTTTCTTATTTTCTTATTAAATTATTACTATATTTTTCATAAAAATTCCAAAGATAACTTTTTCCCTTGACCTGCAATGGATGATGTAAAGTCTTCCCTTATGTAAAGTCATTGTTCTGGACAAATTGATGCCCTCATATTTTTAATCTGGTCATCTATTTAGAAGGTTCTATAATTGGGTATGCATTTTATTTTAAAAAAACTAAATGAAAGTTCAAACACTTATTCCGGAATCATCGAACCTCAAAATCAATTTTTGTCTAAGCAACTGGTCTCAAAATATTCTCTTATAATGTATACAAATATATGAAATTTCTAGCACATTACATCTTTATTACATTTCATAAATATAATTTCTTATAATAGTTGGTATTTGATTAATTTCCACATCTTTTATAATTTTAATATATTTAGATGATCTTTTATTTTATTCCAAAAGTTCCTGTGGAACATTAGTTCCCTAAAATAATTATAATTCATCACTTATAACTCTAGTTATTATAAAAACAATTGTCATAATAGGTTATCCAATGTGAATAAATCATTATATGGTAAATTAATACATCAATATTTAAGACATCATTCAATATAAAACATATATCTATCCATAAATAGTTAACCTCATAACCACTTAAAAATTAATATTTATAAATACAGTCAACATATTTCCTAAAATAAAAATAACATAAATCTTGAAAATATCATTATATATCACTTCATGTTAAAATAAAAAATAATTTTTTCAAGCATGGTAGTAACATGAATTAAAATAAAATCAAAATGAATACAATAATTCTTTAACATTCCTTGAATAAAAAAAATAGATTATTTAACATATTACAGACATCAAATAATGATTTAAACACCATCAATGATAAAATAACCCACTTTTTTATAAATCATTAATCAGTTATAGGGTCAAAATACTATCCAGTTTACTTTATCCATATCAGTCATCTCTTTATCCCTTCAAAATAACATTTTATCAACATTATGAATAAATTATGGGTTATATTCCCTTGGTAATGTGTTTTCCATGAAATATAACCCCGCAATTAAATCAATTTTCTAGATCATTAGTACCACTCAACATATTCCTAAAATTCAAAAATCATATTCCATATAGGAAAATCAATACCTATTTCCTTATTCAATTAAATAATTTCTTTAATTACCATACAAAAAAACATCAATAATTCCACTTCATTTTTAAACCATTAACTAGTACCCATCAGTTTATTACTTAATACCTTTTTCATTTCATATATAATTCTTGGTCTCTTCATCATCAACATTGTAACCATTACTCATACAAAATTTTTTATATTCCATAGGACATCAATCCATATAATTCCCATTCATTCAACATTTATCACATTTTACTAGTAATGATACATTATGTAAACCATTAATACCATCCATTTAGTTAACTTATCTTTTCAATTTCTAGCAATGAATTACTCAATGAACATCTTCTCAACAC
Organism: Viscum album; assembly: GCA_963277665.1. NCBI lineage: Eukaryota > Viridiplantae > Streptophyta > Magnoliopsida > Santalales > Viscaceae > Viscum > Viscum album. Next base: position 487,627,310 of record OY728148.1, on the reverse strand, counting down.
ATAAATCAACTTCTAATTCCTATAAGACATTCCTTGGAGTTCTTCATCCCACATTCATAAAATATAATAAATTGAATTTCTTTCCTCAATGATATCCACCACATGAACTATTAATGATCTCGATCATTATCATATTTTGTTAGTGAGAGTATTGGTTAAGGGTAAATCTGTTAATCAGATTTTTTGATAACTAATTGGGTTATTAAAAATATGATTCACTCAAGTAATCATACCATTTTGTTTCTCAACATTATAATTTCTATCACATTAAATTTTAATCCAATTTATTTGGTTTTAATCCATTAACGAAAACAAAAAACAATTGAGATTGAATATATATTCATAGTAGGAAACCACATAATCATCAAAAAAAACATTTAGGATATCTAAACCATGACACATTATTTTTATTTTATGAAATCCAAGGATTATCCTAGGTTATTCAATATCATTATTTAAAGCCAACATGATGGTTCATAATTCATGTCACCATATTTTTAATATATGACACCTCATGATTATCCCAAGTCATTCATTTTAATTATTTAAATCCTACATGATGGTTGATTGTTTCATTTTTTTTGAGTCTCAAAATCATATCCCAAGAGATTGTCTAAATAATTTTATTGGGAGACTTGTTTTCATGAACTATGTGATGATTGAGACCATATCATAGTTCCCTTTTCAGTGTTATTACCCATAGTTACCTCTATGCCTGTTTTACATCCACTTGAAATATATAGAAATTTATTTAATTTCATGATAACCAGTTGCTATATCCTTTACCAAAATTTCTGGAAATTTTCCTATACCTTGAATTATCCTTGGACTTATCCCTGGAAATATTAATTGATAGATCAATATAGATCTAAAAAACAAATCCTCATCGTAATTTTAATGGTTAACTAATCCTAAACAATAATATTAGTTTTAGTTGACTAGATATCTTATATATATATATATGTGTGTGTGTATTATACATTTATTGATGAACATTAATTAGTTTGTACAAACACATGCCAGAGGATCAGAAAGGAATAGTGCCTTTGGAATCATTGACGCAAAAATAACTTGTCCGTAAGTGAGATGCATCATCTCCCACTATTTTTATCCCAACTATAGACCATATTAGACATATCATACATAATACCCTTCATCATAACCAAGGGAAAGAAAACATAATAAAGGGTGAAGTTAGTTGTTAAATAAGGTTAAACCAGAGATATATCAACATGTCATAATCATAAGGTATAAGAACAAGAGAACAAACATTGAAAGCCATAACCTACATATAAAAGATCATAATATTGAGTCATGGAATAATTCATGGTTGTTCAAAAGAGATGAATCATTCGGTAATCAATGAAAATGATCCATGAGAACCTAACATTAGTATAAGAAATGTTTTTTTTGGAATTACACATAAGAATAGAAAATAATTTCTTTAGTAGTTCATGTCTCATTACTATAACTATTATAGGGAAATGGATTCAATCCATCGACCATTATAGTAGATATGATTCACTACCAAGATATCATAGTTCAAAGAGTCACGTACTTAACAGGGATCACTCTCCACTCCATTCATATTCATCTAATGAGTTATCAATCATTACTCATTTAATTTTTGGGATATATTGGTCCAAACAATCTTTTAATGAAGGTAGTATCCTGACATGACTAACTGTACATACAATAACTAGAATGGTCACCACATGGACACAAACACACCTCCCCATATTCTAGAGGCTATTAACCTGAAGAGAGGGCCTAATAAATGTATAATTGGGAGATTATACCTGCATGATACGATTATTATCATGGTAAAAGATATATATTGTAAATCGACCAATAATGAATGAAATATGAAAAATGATAGATTAATAGAAGATAAATATTACTAAAAATTTGTTCAATGCCAAATATATAAAACAATGAATACATGTCTAGATGATGGTACACAACTAGAGGGTAATAACTAATAGGTGTAACAATATAGTAAAGTGGATGTTTATTGAAGAATGAACATAATACGAAAGGGGTAACTCCATGATCATCTTGCGAAAAATCATAGTCTTGTGCTCTAAACTTCTATCTACAGGTACTAGATTAAAAACACTACCATAATCCATAGACATTCCAAAATTAGATCTTCTGAGGTTCCCCAATTCAATGGTGGTCCGTAAATGGTGAAGGATATACTCAGTAGGCCTCAAACAATGGTATCTAAATCTAAATATAGTATGTTAGTATAAATTAATTCATATTGAAGGTATAATAAATAAATAATGAATATGTACATTAATATAGACAAGATTGGTCTTAGTTCATCAAGGATACATGGAGGACCATAAATTCTCGAGACTAAGACAAAATATAATTGTGTATATATATGAATATATTTATTTGAATATTTTCACCATAACCGTAAGAATGTTCATAACCACAGAAATAAATGCATAGTATTATAAATGACCAAAGTCATAACTCTATTGTAAATTAATAATAATAATAATAGAGTACCATAATGATAATTCGTGGTCTTCATGTTAGGGTATTAGAATCAACCAAATATGCAATGAGGATTATCATAATTAATGTATGAATCCATGTAGACTATCATGAATCACAACGAGGAGGGTCATAACACCCTCATAATGATGGGGGTGTCAAATGTCACACCTAGAAACCCTTACGATGTGGTTTCCATAAAAATCCTTGTCAAACGGTGTCTGATATATCTTGGAAGACAACACATCTAATGATACATTTATTCATTAAGAAATATAAGTTAATCCACTTTCCCAATGATCCATAAGACCAAAGTTCCATAAATCGAAAAACAACATTTCTCTTGTCACATTTAATCATTTTTAATACAACTCATTTAAAATTTAAAATTAGTCAGTGTTTTAAACTATGAAATTTGAGCAATCAATTTATAAATAAAAAGGGAATCCATGACCATGATCCTAGAATTTATCATTCAAATTATATATTAAACAATTTTATGAATTTAATAATTCATTTCAACACAATTAAATTAATTTTAAAAGTGGAGGTATATAAGAAATCCACGCCAATATCATTCGACATACTAAGAGGGCCCAAGTGAAATATGAATTATTAGGGACTAGGTGTTTTATTCATAAACAATTAACACAATACATGAAAATGGGTATATGTTAGGCCATAGTAACTTGTATGAAATTAAAAATTACAATGATTATTCATGAATAAGGATAGGAATAACCAATTAGATGATACTCTCACCACTGGGGAATACTATAGTGGAGTGTTACATCATTCCACGTTCCAATAAATAAACTAATTTACCTTTAAAATATGGTCCACCTTAGTTGGTGGTTTTATTAGAAAACATTTGATTTCATTAAGGAACTCAAGGAACGAACCCTTAAGGAGTGGTTGTAGCTTATGGTCCATGTCCTTAAAAGATTATAATTTAACATACCAGGATATAAGACTTATGTAATTAGATTATACATAAATATGTACACATATTAGAGGCATCACAATGATATATTGGTCCATTGAACAAAATTGTAATTTGTAAATGAGTATGACCTCGTGGGAAACCTTTAGACCACATAACTCATTCTATGAATGGTTCACTCATCTAATTATGAAGCTTGAATCAACCTAATTTGAAATAAATCATAGAATAAGAGAAAAAACCTTGAAAAAGTGAAAATTTGGATAGTAGAGTCAACTAATTTGTTTCAAATTTTTTTCACAATCAAATTTTGTTAATAGTTCAAAAAATAGAATTAATAATAAATAATGAAGAAATAATTATTATTAAAACTATCAAAAATCCTAAAAACCATAAATGAATTAAAATAGTTTGATAAATTCTAATCAGTGTAATCAAATTTTTAATTATGATCCCCTAGTTACCGTATTTGTAAAATTATTCCCATTTATTATTATTATTAATAATACATGGTTAAGATAAAAATGGATAAACAAGGGTTCAACAAAAGGATAAGGATTAAAATTACACCAATAGATGTCTAAATTTCCATTTATGATGATATTTTGAGCATATAAGAATTATTTGTATATATTTAAATTTCGAATTATTTATCATTATAATGGATTAGTTATATTTTAATCTATTCATGTAACGTAGAGTGTGTCCCATCCATTCCATATAAAATAGAACATCTGATCCCTTGTCATGCAATTAAATTGATCCATATATCTTTTCCAAACCCAATAGAATCACACTATAAAAATCCATAGACAAAATCTATATGATTTGGTCTTCCCTAGATACCAACCCAATAATCCTTAAGAGGATATCAAAATGAATTTACTGATGGAATAGTTAATCTCTTTAACAAATCACATTATTTTTTTACTTTCTTATTTACATCCTATATATCTATTTTTTTTATCGTAGAATAATAATATCAATATCCAAAATAAACATAAATGTAATTATTATTTTTAAATCCCCATTATCCACCCTCTTTTCCATCATTAAAATATGATAATGTCACATTTGTGTATGTGTGGACAACCACATCCCAGAATCAATGTTGTATTTTTTTAATTTTGAATTCCCACTAATGGTAATTTCGATATATATAATTAATAAATTTATACAAATGATATTATAATGATTATATATAGGAAATTTATTATTTAGGTTTCTTTCATTCCATTCATCGAGGAGTGATAATATTTCTCAGGTGTATGTACGACCTACTATCTCCCTGAATGGAATAATCCATTTTTATATCTCTATAATTAATGGATTGTTATATATATATATGTGTTTGTGTGTGTGTGTATATATAATGAATATATATTATAATTATAACAATACTAACATTTAATAGATGAATGAACCTTGGTAAATGTACAATGAACAAAACGATTGAACCAAATCATACTTTTTAAACAAATAAGTTATAACAAGGAAAATTGAAATTCATAAATAATTGTTAATAAAAAGGTTAATTTTTTTATGTAAACCATTTCTTTAATGATATATAATTGATTATGGTTTTGGAATATATTATTAATAATTCTACAATGGAACTTCAATGTAAGGTAATGATTTATTTCGGAATATAATTATTATTCATGATTTCATTGGATTATTTTAATTTATATTTTTATCTTAAAACCAATAATTTTTCTTATAATATCATTATCTACATTAATTAATTTTTTTACTTTTGATAACCTATCTATTGGTAATCAATATATTGAAATAATTTTTTTACAATAAACTAAATTTTTTTCTATGCAGTTAGGATCCTTCTTCATTAAATATTCATATTTTCCATAAAATGATAAGTTGAATTTTTTAGTATTATATAATTATCTATTAAATAAATTCTAACCAATTTTTGAATTTTTATTGAATTTTTTTGTTTGAATATTCTTTTAATTTCCCAAACTTTAACATTTTAATTTTTTTCTAAAATATAAAAGGAAACATTAATTTAACGTAAAATAAAGGCACATCATTTCCCATCATCATGGATAACAAATTGTTTAATGAATCGTCTAAAAGATTCAAGGGATAGTTTAAATGAAATTTTATTGTTAATAATATGGAAAACTGTTTTGATTCTGAATTTTTATTTTTAATGTGGATTGGTATTTTCAACAAGAAATTATCAGTGAGCTTGTTAATTTATATTCAAATACGAAAGAACCCTTTTTTAATCATATAAGTAGAATATGCTATAATGATTCCATCCACTATATTTTTCTATATATTTTATGATGAATTTAATATGGGATCGTATATAATATATTTTTTATAGTTCTTTAAATTCCTATAGTCATTGAAATTATATAGATTTTTATTAAGTCACGTTTTTTTATTGATATGATGACACCATTGAAATTATTAAGTGTTCAGTGGGGTCTAGAATTAAGAAGAACCTTGATGCATTAGTTAGTCTCACGAGGAAAAACTGGTTGTGTATTTGGATGAGGGAATTCATATTTATTTACATGTATTACAACAAGTCCTCAATGATAATTTTAATATATTCTTAATTATGATTTTAATCAATATGGAATTTTTCTTTTAGATATTCATATGGATATTTTTATATTTGTGGTATCGTTGAAATTTTTTAATCCTCTTGCAATTATTTGTGTTGATTTTTTATCATAATGTATTCTAATCATATTATTAAATCCATGTCTGATTCCAATCCTCGTATACCTTTACTGAGCATTTGAGATCTCGTTTTAATTTTTTTCTTATCATCGGGTTACTAGAAAGTGTATAATTATTGATATTTAGGGTTATGATTGAGAAATTGATGGTATTCTTAAGTAAAATACAATGTTTTATTTTTTGTTTTTAAATTTAATTATGATTTAAATTTTTATTTAATCTTATAATGCTAAAAAACTATATAATACTTTTGTATATGAGGTCATGTGTCCAATACGAATGTAGAAATGTAACCACCTTCTCAGAGCTATTGGGGTTGGGGAATTCAAAGTATGTATTATAGGATTTTTAATATAAAAATTGAGAACCAGATTTTGGAAAACATATATTAGAGAAAATAACAATATGACTAAATTTAATGAAAAGTATATATATAGGATAACATCATAATGTCATGTAAGGGAAGATACTAAAATATTTTCCTTGAAATATATCCATTTCAAGATACTATTAGGCGGCATGGTTTTGGCATAAATGTATCTAGGGGTAATAACCCAAATTATTTTGAGAATATCCCGACCATCATTCTTATGCATGATGAGTGTGATCTTACTAGAAATATTAATTTTCAATCCCATGGGATATTATTTATAACAAACCACCCATACTCATTAGCATATGTGGAGGTAAAATTATTTATTATCCTTAGGTAACATCGCCAAGATGCCAAATGATGGAAATAAATATCGAGGGTCTCATAACACATGGGGGACGATTTTCCCTTTTTCAAAAAAAAACACAATCAAACAAAACATAACAAAAATAAAAATATGATGCATGTTATAGAATGAATTACAGTGGAAAACCATACCAATGATTAAAATACAAAACCATACCAATACCGAATCAGAATATCAAGTGGTGGACTAGAACATAAAATCTGATGGACTCCAAAAACATATACAATGATCTACATCAAGATACAAGCTCCAAAACCACAATACCATCCAAGGATCACGATGGAAAAATAAATAAATCGGATTATTTAGATTTACCTATTCCCCAATAAATGACATATAAAAAGGAACCAATGTTCCAATGTAGTGTGTGAGGAATGATACATAGCTTACTTTAACCAAATGACTTCCTTAATCAATCAACTAAGATAGAATAATTTAGTAAAATGATATAACCAATTTCTACTAAACCATTAAAACAATTAAATAATATATATCATTCCAAACACATCCTTACTAAAAAAACATTCCATTGTCAACACATTACAAGGAAGGAACCCATCATATCATCACCCATTTTTCCCATTTCAAGTAGGCATAAACAATTTCAATTAACATGACCCAATAAATGAATATCAACTACACACCCATATCAACAACCCAATAATGGTGTTACCATTGATGGTGTAACTTTTAATCCATACCTCATAACTTTTTATTGTGGTACTTCATGAAAACATTCCAACACTTTCATGTTTTTACTTCACAACCACTAACAATCACCATTTCATCTCACACATAAAAATTAAATCCAAACCATTACAAATAATCTGTTGAAAACCATTCAATATAATTAAACATTTAAATTAAAAATACCCATACTCCAATATCCATTACAAACTATATTTTTACAAAATAATGTTAAAATCATTTAAAACAACCATGCTAAAACCATTTCCAACCATCTGTACCAAAACAAATTTCAATAAAAGAAATTTTTTGCTGAAACTAATTTCCCAAAACTTTTCAATAAATAATACCAAGAATAAAAAATTAATATTTTCATTTTAATGTCCACCGATTAATCATATTAAACAACAATTTCACAATTGCCTAAAAATCTTTTAATAATCAACAAAGGGGATTCAACCAATATTTGTACAAATATTTCACAAACGTGTTCATAAAAAAAATAATTTGAAATTAAATCTTCTCATACTAGAAAGAGGAGTCAATATTGAAGCCACCTACATTTTGGGTTCTGGTAAAAATTACCTACGGTAAAACCACTCAACAAATCCAGGTGAAAACTCCAAAAATCAACGTTATATAACTTCCCCTAAAATCAAAAAGGCCATATCTCACCAGTATTATCATCAATAACCATAGACCTATCCATAACATAATTACATATAATAAATTAGTGGATGGATAAGTTTATATCGAATAAAAACTATGAAAACATCCACAATGAATGCTTATCAAGGGAGATCCACCTCTACCACATCGTGAAATGTCCTCGGGACGCTTCAAAAATGGAAGGGAGAGATTCTCTATCCATGGAGAGAAGGGAATACTAGGAGAGGGTCTAAATGGGGCCCTTGTGAGGTGTTTGGGTTTAAAATAACATGCAGTCCATTTTTGAAACCCCATTTTTAAACTAGGAGTTGTTATTCAAATAGTAAATAAAATTCACTTACCATGCGACTGCTACAACTTCAAGTTGGTTCCTCACAATGTTGGACCACGTATTTATAAAAACCATTCACTATCCATGAAGAATACCAATATCACATGTTTCATGGTTTACCTAGAGTGGATTCACAATATAGAAATTTTTTCTCCTTAATAGGGCACCTTCCTAGAGTCTACTGCATCAACAATCACGGTTTCATAGAGGATTTTCACAGTTTTCACTAACCATTCTAAAATCGTGCACCCTAGGAATACCCCAAAACCCTAAAAAAACTATAAAACTCTCTAAAACATTAACCAACCATTTTATATATATTTAAATAATAAATAAATTGGTTACAAACTAGAAACTGGGGTTGCTACATTCATTGGTTCATTTACATTATCATCACAAACCATTCTAAGATTTCTGAAATTATTATTTTTATTTTATAATTCTTCCAATTAAACCATGTTTGTGATTCTATGATTATTATTGATAAAATAATCAGTTTATTTTAATAATGTCATTATTTTAAATGTTGTACATTATGATTCATAATATTATGATTTATTCAGGTGAAATTCATTATTTAAAAATAGAACATAGAAGAAGGAAAGAAAACCTATCAATTGACATAATATATAATGGGAATTACCTCTAGGGGAGGATAATAAAACTATATATATAGGTGAATATATAACTGAACAAACTATTAATATATTGAGAAATCTAGATCAAGTTATCACCGATAACATTTTATGGATGGAGAAGCCTGCAGATTTGAATCATCATTTAAAAATGATAGAGTATTTCATACAACAAAAAAGTTCATCATTTAATGGAACCCGAAATCAATTTAATAATGAATAATGGATATGTTCATTAAAAATGAAATTTATCTCTTTGATAAATAATAAATGGAATAAGGTTTTCATTGAAATTTATCATCTCAGTGTGGATGTGAATCAATGTATGTTTATTTAGTCCAAACATTAAGGATGAGGAAGAAATAGTGAGAATTGATTATAAATATATTAAGATAGTTTTATGGTAAAAATATTTTCTTCATGAATCATGATAAGATAAAGATAGACCATTATTGATTGTAATAAAAAATGACTACGATGATGCTACTATGTTTTTTGATATCTTTATAATTTTTGGAAGGAATACAATACACTACATTTGTAAATAAAATAGTTATGTTGACTCCTTATTCGATGAAAATAATCCATTCTTAAATTGGGAACATGTCACCCAAAAATTATAATTATATGATCATATGATATCATGTGATATCTATAAAGATATATAATTCTAGAAGACATATGTATTCAATGGAAAGGAATAGATAAAGTGGAAAATAGAGAAAAAAAATTTGGTGATGAAAAGAACGATTAATTTTAAATCATGTGAAACATTGGAAGGAATCATCAGCGTGGATACATAAATTGAAAAGTAATGTTCTTTTCATCTATAATATTCTTCAATTTTCCTCATTAATTCATGGTTATTAGGAAATCATTTGATGTGTAGTTCACTATTTATAATAACATTAGAAACTATTCTAACATATCCCTATACATTAAGTTAGATTACGACAAAAGAATACAATGATAAAAGAGAATGCTCATGCAATTACTAAATCATACGTAGAGGTTACTTGTGATGAGTTTAAATGTAAACATATCTTCAAATAGAAGATTTAATATGTTTTATTTGATTATATTTCAATCCATAATTTTATATATATGAATTGTTTTCTATTTGTATAGTATCAACACCTCAATGACAAGAGTTTGATTTGTAAGTGAAAAATATAAATGGAAGGATGACTAAATATCATGTCTATATCTCCTCACTACTTGAATTTTGTCCAAATTTTTAATTTTTAATGGTTTTATTCTACCACTTGTTTAAATTTAATAACAATTTAAATTCGAATTAGCTCCCTCTATATACACCATGTATCAATTATTTGGGAGGAGATGTTACATTCGATATTCCGAATCAACATAAAATCTTCTATTAGTGTGGGGGTGATCACAAAAACTATTGGAAATTACATCCAATATTTGTGTTTTTCTAGCTTTTATAAGTAATATTAATATCATATGGTTAGGGATATACAAAACTTGAAAATATTCACATTTTTATAGAATATGTTGTTGTATTTCCTATAAACTTGCATAGTTTTACATTCAATCATGACTATGAGATATAAATAGCACTCATTTCTAGGGGGAAACCAAATTTTAATAAATCCTTATAGAATTGAACCATATGAGTTGTTGGAAACAAAGAATAAAATATAAGAGTATCAAGATATGAGAATTCGTCTTCCTAGTGCTTCACCATGGGGTTCACCAAATCATTTTTTTAAATACGAGTCAATGTCTATTATAATTGATCATCAAGAACATACCAATATAAATTTTAAGAAGAATAATGATCTAACCAATATCAATTACATGTTGGATCAAGTTAACAGAGATTGATATTTTTAAATTATTTACCTTAGATCTAGAGATCATCAGCTAAGTATCAAGAACTAGGATATTCAAAAGACACCTTTCTATATTAGCTATGTTCATTATAAGTATATAGTAATTCCATTTTTACTTACAAACTCTCTAGTTTTATTCATTGATTTACAAAATTGATTCTTTAAAGGTTAACATTATCATTTTTTGTAGTATTTAATTATTATATTCTAATATATTCATTGTGAATGAAATAACATGAATAAAATTTTAGAATTGTGCTGAAGACACTGAGTAATGGTAAATTATATGATAATTATACAAATTATGAATTTTAGAATAATAAATTTATAGTCATAGGTTATATAATTTCAATTGTTGGTATATCAGTGGATTTATTATTTATTAAAGTTATTGATCTATGTCCTCCTCCAAAAATATATAAATTTTTTTATTGTTTTCGTAGGGTTTTTAGATATTACCCATTTTTTGTGAGAGATTATTCATGACTATATAAACCACTAACCATGTTGACTGAAAATGTGGTAATGTAGTTATGCGTAGATAAATGGGAAAAGTGTTTAAGTGAAATGAACCATATGGAGGTATTCATTTATGTTATAATATTACTATATAATATATAAGGGACAATGAAATATAATGATGCATCTAATATTGGATTGGGATGTGTCATCATGGATAATATCAGGGTAATTGTATATTCCTCTCAACAATTATAAATTATTATGAAAATGTACATACCCGTGATTTGGAGTTACCATCGTAATATTTTTCATTTAAATTATAGTGAAATTATATTTATAGTGAAGGGTTTTATATATATAAAAATTATAATATAATTGTGTATATCATTATATTTAAGGAGATAAATATATTCCAATGAAGATGGTTGGAGTTAATAAATAATTATGAACTCTCAATAAATTAACACCATGGGAAGAAAAAAGGGTGGATAATTCCCTATGTTAGAATTAATATGAAATTTTAAACATGATGGGGATTATAATAGGTCTGATATTTATTGATTTATAGAAGACTTTTCTTCAAATTAGGGGAAAATGGGAAAGATCAGTTCATTATCAGATGAATTTTCAACCATTTATCCATGAGAGGGTTCAAAATATAAAATAAGATATGTTGAATTATAGATTAATTTGATGATTATTTCAGAGTCCACCAATCTTCATACTAGAATGGAATGGTTAATGAGTTTATTATCTCTCAAAACATTACTTATCTTGAAGAAGGATTAATGGGATGAAGCTCATAATTAATCATTCTCTATTTATCATGGAACTAAGGATATGTAATGGGACATGTATGAACATTTCTATTGGGATAATATGAATAGTGTTGTTGTATTTTATTAATATTCATTCCTGGTATGTTAATAAATTAATGCTAAGAAACCAAAGTCTAAGTGGATGTTACAAAAATTACCCATACATGAATGGTAATGGGAAATCATAAACACAAATTTTGTCATCAGACTCCCAAAAATATAAAAATCCCACAATACTATTTGAGTTATATTCGAACATGTAATGAATAAATCACACATAATTAATATAATATATGTTTTATCTAATTTTCATATGGATAGAATATATATCAAGTGTTAAGGTTTCAATATGTACCACATTATATTGTATCTGATAATGATTCGAGGTTTACATCAACATTCAACAGAAACCTTTGTCATGGTCAAAATATAGATTTGAGTTTCATTATTATTTATATTTCACAGACATATGATCAGTGGGCAGGGAATATGAAAAATATATATGCCTTGGATTAATATTTCTATGTGGATTTCAAATGTTGTTGGTATTGATACCTTCATTTGGAGATATTTAATTGCAATAATAATTTTCACTCATGTATTTGGATAGATCATTATGAAGGCATTTATGGAATGAATTAAATAACTATAATATTGTATAATATGGTTGGGCAATGAAATTTATTGTCTCATTTTTGAGCTGGGGAAATTTCAATCAATGTTATTGTCATTTAATAACACATAAGGGTGGCTGAGAGTCGAGAAAAAAGAATTTTTGAGATTATTTTATAATATATTGTCCAATAATGAATATAATGATATTTTAGATAAAGGTAAAAAATAGACCTCAGAATATTGTCACATTAGATATTCATGACCGAATCCCGATGGAAGTAATTCTCTTGTCAAGTCCATTAAATATAACTCGTATTGCTTATATGTTCTATATATCTCTCATGATAATATACATACTTGATCCTTTACATGTAATGGACACATAGGTCATACATGAAACACCCAAAGATTTTAATAAACAAATTGAAATTCATGAATCATTGTCTTAATAAGTAATTTATAACTATCCTTAAAACATAATTTTTCCACTTCTATGTTTTGAATTTTGAAAAATTGTCATCTATAATTATGTTAAGTAAGTTATTTAGATTCTAATAGAACCCACATGATTTTTTGCTGAATAGTAAAATATCCTTACGAATACTTATATTAATAGAAATATTACCTTTATGAATAGAAATTCATATTATTATTTTTTTTCATAATGATATAAGGTAGTGAGATATAGATTAATTTTTTAAGGTGTTAAAAAATGAGTTACAAATATAAATTGACATTTTGGAATATATTTTGATTTTAAATATTAAATTAATAATATATAAAAAATTATTTTCTAAAAATAGAGGTCCTTTTTTAATTCTACACATTGAGAAATGGTTGGGGTGAACTTTTGGGGTTTTTCTAAAATTCTAGAGTTTTTTATGAACACTAAAATACGATAAAATATGATAAATGATATATACTTGATTTAGTGCATCATAAGTGATGATGGGATTATGTAATACCACATGGTTCGAATTTAAATTCAATTATTAATATTTTGGGTCACATTAATTAAAACTATTAATAGTCTTGAGTAAAAATATTATAATAATGACTAAAATAATATAAAATTACTCCTGTCATCCACTATAAATTTGACCCTCGTTTCTCTCTTCCTCACACACCTCTAATGCCTTGATACATACATATTTTATTCCCAATACTCCTCCAAATGCTCTTCCCCAGGTCCTAGAGGTGATGGACTCACAAAATGGCTAAGGCCAAATGCTTTATGATTGATCTCAAGGTGAAGAGATAAAGATGCAAACATCCTCATTTTTTTCATTATTTCTTTTCATTTCATTTTCTATTATTTTTATTTCCATGTATCCCATTATCCAAGAGGAATAAATGATCAATTATCATATTTAATGTTGATTTCATCATGTTTTTTATGGCTCACCATTACACTTTTTCTCCTCTCTCTCTTATTCAAGAAATAAAAACACCATTTGTTATTTCTAGATTTACCAACATCGTGGACGGTGTGATTTAAATTTCATTTAATTTCATAAATACTGGTCATGTAACGTTTTTTATGGTTATAATTGATAATAACTTATGTATTATAATTTATTTAATGTTTTTGGAATTATTTTTCACAGATGTTATTAATTTATAAAATCAAATGAGTTCTTTACAATCAAAGAATCACTGAAATAACCTAAACAAATAACAATAATGTATATACTCATGAATCATTCTAATGAAAGAATAAACAATGATAAATGGGAAAATTTATTATTATTTAAATATTTAAATACCAATCCTTTTAAATTATTGAGTCTTACTTCAAATTGACAAGAATATCCATCCTGAATCGATCATGGAAATCAAGTGAGGAATGCACACCAAACAATGCAAGGAACAAAATACTAACAATTATAGGGTGACGTTATGTAATTAAATGATAATATAAGGAATTATAAAGATGATTTTTTTATAAAATATATTAATAACACTATTATAATCATTATACAATAGTTTTAAATTAGTATGATTTTAGGAAAACCAAATGTAAGGTAATTCAAAAGCCTATTTCCATTCTTTAGGTTAACCTTTTAATTCATTATTTTTGTGGTATTAAAATTATTTTTTTGATGTGTTTTGTATATATTATGTTTAATAATGTTTATTTATAGTGTATATACGTATTCCATTAACTCTATTAAATCGTAGTTGAATTATACGATATTTGTAAGGGACTTTTATATTGAAATCATCTTTTAGAATTTTGTTTTACCAAATTCAAAAGAATGTTTTTATAGAATTATTCATGTTGAATGATTATATTCTTATTCATGGTAATTGTTTTATGATTAAATGTGGGTCCTATATTTAACTTCAAATTCATTGGTTATGTGTCAGTTGGAGGTCATCTATATGGTTACTCAAAATGTATCTGTGATAGTTACGGAAATTGTAAGGGAGATGTGAGGGTTACAAATTATAAGGTAGCATAGAGGGTTGAAATATGATGTATGAAATTCCCAAAGATACCTTAATATTTATGTTTATGTTCTTATGATTTGTTATAATATTTTAGAAAAAAAATTTATCACAAATTATGTATAAATGGGTGAATATTATGTCTTTTGAAAATGTTTTCATATGGTACAAGCATTCATGGACTAATATGGTATTTCCTTATTTTTATAACCCTTACTGAGATTTTTGTGATCATAAAATGTTTTTAAATTATTTTCATAGGTTATAAGGATGTGTAATAAAAATAATGAATCTAATTTATATGTTTTAATAATTGTCAATGAAAATTATTTTATTTCAAAAGTTTTATATTTTTCACGAAATGAATACAATTTTTATGGTATCCACTATGTAATATTGTGTAACGTTATGAATGTAATATGTCCCAATTATCTATGGATATATACATTAAAATAACCTCAATGTCAAATGGGGTGAGTTCTTGACTAAACTCATGATTAGGTAATGAAATAATGTCGCATCCTTATAGTTGGTATCATAGGATGTCTTTCAAAGCATTATGGGTTAAGATGTTGTTAATATAAAACCATAATTTTTTTACTCTATGGATAAATTTAAATGATATAGATTTTAAATATTACCTTGTTTATTTTACTATGATCTATTTCTTCTAAATCTTTTCCCATCGACGATACAGGGAAGCTGAAGAGGAGAGGAACTGATAAAACAACAACCTTCCGAATTTGCCGCCTGGAATGGTAGGGATTGTAACAGAATAGTTTGTGATAGTATTGTATCATCTAATAAAGGAAATAAATGGTTTTGGTATCCATGTAAGATAACAAGAAGAGGTACCCGAGTGGAATATGGCAAAATTGGAACATTTTTTAAGACAACACGCTTCAACATTCAAGGGATCATCTGACCCAATAGCGAAAAAAGGATGGATGGATTCCCTTGAAAATATATTTGATAAAAAGTGATGTTCAGATAATCAAAAGGTAAGTATTGAAATTTATCATTTTCAAGGTGAATTTTATTAGTGGTGTCCCATGGTAATGATCATTAGTGATATAAAGGATATTTGTACTTTAATGTGGGATTAATTCAAAGTATTTTCCATGTAAAATATTTTCCGAACATTGTTCAACATAGGATAGTGAAAAAATATCATTAATTGAATCAAAATAAGGTGGTCTCAATGGATGTGTATAAGGATAAATTCTACTAACTGGTGAGGTATTCTCCAAATTTTATTGTAGATATTGATCGAAAAATCAACCACATTTACTTAGGACTGAAGCCAAGGTATCGAAGGGAGTTGGATTCCCATGAAGTCAAAAGTTATTAGTAAACGGTATGATCCATTTAGAATGTAGTGATTGAGTTTTCTGATGATCAAATTCAATTTGGAAAATTTATATTAAGAGTTCCATATGAAAATGAATGGGTAAGAATCAATTAAGGATATCTGATGGTGAGAAAATCAAGTTTCCAGTTTGTGAAAAGTGTGGCAAGAAGCACCATGGGTAATGCCTTACCAAAACTGGGAAGTATTTTTTATGTGGTATGTTTGGACATATGGACATATATTTTAACAAATATGATCCTATGACTAATTCTAAAAAGATAATTGTTAAGCGTTTTAAATGTGGTGAGATGGTTCACTATGCACATACATACCCAAAGAGGGATCAAAATGATTCAATAAAGCCAAAAAAATAAATATTAATGTGTAGTGGGATCTTTTGAAACTATTTTAGAAAATTTTGGGCCATCTAATGAAGTTTAATCTGGTACTTGGTTTGTTTTCTCATGTTTTGATAATGTTTTGTTTGATATGGGGTCTACACATTCCTTCATTTCTATGTAATTTTATGGAATATTCTAAATATCACATTAATAAATGAGAATAGAACATATTGTTAAAACACCAAGGGGAAATAATATAACAAATAGGAATTATAAAAATATTTCTATTGCGGTGTGTTGGAAGACATTACCTGAAAAACTTGTTGTTTTTCCTTAGTCGATTTTGATGTTATTATGGGAATAAAGTGTCATTTTATTTATCATGATGATATTGGATGTATAACTAAATAAGTTAATTTTTAGAAGGATTTATAGTTTATATAAAATATTGAACCCATAAAATTGATAACATATCAGGGATCCTACAAACTGTTGAAATATGGAAATGATATTTATCTAACTCCTATTCTTGAATATAAGTGAACTGTTCAAATTAATGATGTGCTAGTAGTAAATTAATAACTTGATGTTTTCTAGATGATTTACTTAGAGTCATTCCTAGTTAGGAATTCGAAATCACAATTGGCATAGTTCTTGATGCTAATAAAATTTCAAAAACCCCCATATAATATTGCTCAAATGGTTCTTCTTAAATTGAAAAATCAGTTACAGGATTTTCCAGATAAAGGATTCATTCGTCCTAGAACTTCACCATGTTGTGCATGTGTTTTTTTCGTCAAAAATAAATATAGTTCCTATTGAATTTTCATTGATTATAGTTATTTGAATGACATCAATTTTAAAAACAAGTAACATTTTCCTCATTTTGATGACTTGTTTGATCAGATCCAGGGGGATCAGTACTTTTCCAAGAAAAACCTATGATCTGGATACCATCATCTGATAGTGATGGAGGATGACATCCTATAAACAACTTTTCATACTAGAAATGGGAATTATGATTTTTTTATACTTTTTGGGTTAACCAATGCACCTGTTGTATTATTTAATATTATTAATATAATATTTCATGATTTATTCGATAGGTTTGTGATTGTGTTTACTTATTGAATTTTAGTATTTCCTAAGAGTGAAGAAGAGAACGAAAAAATTCTAAGGGATTTTTTACAAACCTTAAAGAAAAATAATGTATATGGAAAATTTAGCAAGTGCGATTTTAGGTTAAAATTGATTTTATTTCAAGGAAACATTGTATATAAGAATGGAATAGTAGTTCATACTTCCAAAACAAGATAGGTTTGTGAATGGCCAAGACCCACAAATGATATAGAGAATCATATTTTTATTTGATTAAAATGTAATTGTTGATAATTTGTTTAAAATTATACATGATTATCTTCCCCGCTAACCAAGCTAACGTGAAAAGAGGTTAAATTTTTTTGGACATAACAATGTGATGTATGTTTTATGGAACTAAAGAATATATTGGTGAATGCTCCAGTTTTGTCTTTTCTTTCCCGAATTTGGGAATTTTTCATCTATACTGATGCTTCTTTAAGTGGACTTGGTTGTGTTTTGATGCACAATAATCAGGTAATTGTATATGCTTCAGGACTACAAAATCCACAATAGTGAAATTAACCCACACATGAATTGGAATTCGCATTTATGGTTTTTTCATTGTAAATTTGGTGGCATCATTTATATGGAGCTAAATGTCAAATATATACTCACCATAAAAGTCTATGTATATATTCACTATAATGAAATTAAATATGAGGCATAGAAGATGGATTAAATTAATAAAGTATTATGATTTCATGATAAATTACTATATGGGAAAGACAATAAAATGGTGGATTCCTTGAATTGAAAACAACATGCATCATTAAGCATGTTATGTTTAGAACATGATCAGTTGATTAATAATTTGAGTAATATTGGCTTAGAAGTTCTTGGTGTAGGAAATACAACTTATTTGTTTCACATTTTGGTGCATTCATAATTATCAGATAGAATTAATAATGAATAGAAGGAAGACCCTGAGCTACATAAAAATGAAGAAGTTCTTAAAATGGGTAAGTTGCTAGAATTTATGGTTGATAATTATTGTGTTTCAAGATTTGGAAAAAGGTTTTTTTGTGCTTTCTGATTCCATGTTAAAGAAATAATTTTTTTGTGATGTTCATTGTTCTCCATTTTTTGGTTATTGTAACATCACTTTACTGTTTCAGGTATTCCTAAACTCTTTCTATGTTAAATTATTATTATGTTAATTGGGAAAAAAAAATTTATCAGTATAAAGTGGTGTTTTCGATAAAACACATCGTAAATTGGTAAAACATCCATTTAATTCTCTAGAATGTTCAATTAAATATCTTCTAAGTTAAATACTGTGTAAGTATGAGTATAAGAGGTCTGCAAAGTCTCGAAGAGGACGGAATAAAAAAATTCATTTTTTTAAGCATGACAAATTTATTCAAAATAATTGAATAACTTCAAAACGGTCCATCATATGACAAATTTGAGACCACGGTTATATCCGAAATATAGTGTTTACTTTAGGAGGCGTATAACATTCAAGGGCGCCGGACATTTATATGTCTCACTCATGACATAAAGTTTTCAAATAATATTTAATATATTATTTATTAAAAATTAAATATCTCCCAAACGGTGTGTCGTATGGAAATTACGAGACCACCGATTGGTCCGAAATGATTGGTTTTCCCTATATAAGGTATAACGTTTGTTCGCATCGGGTGTTTGGATGCCTTGCTCACAAGCAAACCACTTTTTATATTAATTAATTAATTATTTCAGGTTTTAATTAGAAAAATCATTAATATCTCTCAAACCGCTCATTGTTTCAAAAATCTGAGACCACCGTTGGGTCCGGAACGAGGTTTTTACCCTAGACACGTCATAAAATTTATGGTTATCGTAGGTTTGAGATTTTTTTATTTTATGTTAAATAATTAATTTTAATAAAGTAAACAATTAAATGAAAAACATGTTAAATTATAACGCCTCTTCTTCCCCAATCCCGCACCACCGTTGTTGACCTTTCGAATATCCAAAATCATCAGTTTATTCACCGTTTTAATCCATTTCAATTGCAATTAATTAATTAGGAGAAATCAATTAATCCTTAATGAAGTTTTGGTAGAATAGATGATTAAATCGGCCGTTCCGAATTGAGGGTTTTAATGATCCTATTTTAGGGTTCTTAAACTGCAAAACACTATAGTATTTCCATTGGTCAATCATCTCAAGTCCGACTGATTGTGGAATCTTTCTTTGCGCGATCGGTGAAGCCACATATAATCTTCTATTCACATCCAGGAGCGGCATATCCTTCTTGTGTGTGGTTCCTTCTTGTGCGTGGTGCGCTTTACCTATTTAGTTTTCTTTTTTTTAAATTTCTTTTCTTTTCTTTGAAAATGGTGGATTTAAGTATAATGGTAAAACCTAAATTATAATCCTTAATTTATCAAATGATAAATAGAAATGATTTATCAAAGATCAATTGCATGGAAATATCAAAGATGTTTTTAAATATATCATCAAAGGATAATTAATATAATTATCGAATGATAAATTCGAGATTTATCAGATGTTAATTATTAATGTTATTAAAATGATAATTGTGGGCTGGTCAAAGATAATTTTTATTTTGGATATTTCTTGCGATTGCTTGCATTAACATAAAACGATAATCCAGAGATTATCCAGGAGAGAGAAACTATCATCTCATGTGAAATTTCACTTCTTCTTGAAATAAAATAACTAGTTTTGGTTCTAGGAACCCTTGACAAAATGTCGAACATTGGTGTGTTGACACTTATGATAATTCAGTAACGCGGAGGGGTATTAAACCACATAAGGTGGTTAATCTTTGCCGCTGACATCGATGACCATGAGGTAGGTGGTTATGTCTAGATGTCAATTAAATTAACCTTATAATTTCTTGATTTAAATTTAATTGTTTAATTTAAATGAAATTGCTTGATTTGAATAAATTTCTTTCTATTGGTTATTGAATGGTTTTGGCATGACATTTGGGAAACCCCCCCCCCATTTCCATTGAATTGGGGTGTGTTTATGGTAAAATGATTACTTTAAAATGTTTAATTTAAATTTCATATTTGATGGAAATGATTTCAATTAAACTTTTGAATTTAATTTTGAAAATGATTTCAATTAAATTGTTGAATTAAAATGTGAAAAAAAAGAATTTGTGAAAATGATGGAATTGGTTTTGAATGAATTTCAAACATGCGAATGGCTTAAAATGATTTGATAGAAACTCAGTGGTTTTATCTCGTGAAAATTCACGTTGTTGAATAAAACATGTTTTGGTTTTAAATTAAATGGAAGTGGCATTTTGAAATGGGATAATGGAATTGATCGAATATTAATAAATCAAAAAATTGTTCACCTATCATGTAAGAGCGCATGCAATCCTTAGGTATTTAGTGAGTTATTTGGATACACTCTACGCTACGACAACGTTCTAAAACATATTTGCGGCGGGTCACATCCCCGAAGGGTTGGTGACGAGTCTCCTTTGGCCAATGTCATAGGGACGTGTGTATACACATTTTGCTGAGTTCACAAAGAGAGTGCGGAATCCTACAACTGGTAAATACTACCATACCTTTTGGCATATGACCATGTTGTTCGCTTGTTTATTTATATTTGAGATATAAATATATGCAAATGATTTTGAACAGTTTACATGCCTGTTGAATTTATATAAACCGTTTTATATAAATGTTTTACTTAAGACATTTATTTATAAATATTCCATCATTGTAAAGCTTTGGTTAGTTAATTTTTTCCATAACTTGAAAATATATAGCATGATTTGTTAAAATATGTTTTTGAATTTCCAATCATAATTTATTTGAAAATTGAAAGTTTTTCTTTGGATAATCAATTTTTGGCATCGGTCACAGAATCTTTGGTGGTATCCTACTGGGCTTAGGCTCACACCCTACTTTTTCCTTCGGGGGTTTGTAGATTTTCTACTTCCAGGATCGAGCAAAGGGAAGGGACCTCTTGGAGGTGGATCCAGCTGTTGATCTTTGGTCTTGGTGAGTTATGTCTTTAGGGACCTTGGGACTGTTTTTTTCATCTTTAGTACTTGGGTTGTTGTACTTTGGAAATTTTTTTGCCTATTTGTATTATGGTACATCAATCCCATTGGAGTTTCTTCTGTTATGCATACTATTTTTTTACTCATGCTTCCGCATTCTTGTGGAAAAATCATTCCCACATGTATGTTGTACGATGCCACGTGCTTGTCGTCGACCCATGGGGATCGGGAACGCCCTTCGGGTTATGTCAGGGCCGGCTCGGTTATCGGGTTTCCAAGGTACCCGGGCTGGTTCGTGAAAAAAGGGTATCAGAGCGAGGTTAAATATCATTCCTTGATAACAGTATGCATTTGAGTTTCCTTATCATGACTTAGGAGGTAGTTGTGATTGAGTGCCTGGCCAGCTCTCACCGTAATGAACCATAAGTCACCAGGGTTGGTTAGGGAAATACGACTTGTAGATTAGTTCTAGTATTTACCCTATTTTGATTTTGATAGAGTGGAGTCCAAATCTTGTTTATCCATTCTATTAATAATAGTTTTCCTTGTTACTCAGTTTGAGTGTAAATATATAGTTTTTTAATGTTGTGTAGCATCATGACTCCGAGAAAACGTGGGAATCAGATTCAAAAAGAGGCTGCTGCTGAATCTCAGCAAGCGAGTCCTATTGTGGATCCGAATATGCTTGAGGTGATTGTTCGCATTGTCCAAGCTTTGGGATAGTCACAACCTCTAGTTCCAGTTTAGGATCCAACTATGGATCCTTATGGTGATATTTTTCAAAGTCGTTCTCAAGAGTTCCTACGCCAGAAGACACCAGTTTTCAAAGGCTCCACTGCCCATTAAAATTCTGAGGAATAGTTGAGTAATATTTAATGTTTGTTTGGGTTCTTGGAGACACCTTATGCGATCAAGGTGAAATGTGCCACCTTCATGCTGGAGGGACCAGGTTGGAGATGGTGGGACATGATGGTGACAGCTGGGAAACATGAGGGTTTGGAGTGGAAAGACTTTAGGGTTCTTTTCACTGATCAGTTCTATCCAGAATCAATGGTGTTGGCCAAGGATGTGGAGTTTTTCAAGCTTGAGAAGGCCAATAAAACCGTGACTGAGTACTCAAATCGCTTTTCTGAGTTGGTACAGTTTGCTCCTAAGATTTCATCTAATGAGAAGATGAAGGATTGATGATTTGAGTTGGGACTTCGATCAGATATACATTCTCAGGTTATCTTACTGAAGCTACCCACTTTTTCTGATGTTCTGGATAGGGCGATGATGGTTGAGATGGACCTGGCAGGAAAGTCAGGGTTGAAGGGATTTCCTTTTCCTCCTAGTGGCAATGTTGGTTCCTTTAATGGAAAATAGAAGCACGACATTTCTAATGGTATTTCTCGACAACCGAGTCATTCCAGACCTCTGGTAGCACCAGGAGGGGCTTCATTGAATTTCTATCAGTGTGGAAAGCCAGGACATTAAAAGAGGGTTTGCACTTAGGCACACAAGAATTGTGCCTCATGCGGATGTTTAGGGCACTTACAGAGATTATGTCATCACTTCTCTACTCCACGTAGTGGAACATGATCATCAACACCTCTAAAAACTGTGGGGCAATCTAATGCTTCACGTACAAAAGGGTTCCAGCCACATGCATCTGGAACGAAGCTTCTTCACGCAGTGGAAGAGACGCCAGAGGTAGCTGATACAGGTCCTGCAACTATGAGAGATACCATTACTATAGCTTCATCTTTGGTGACCGCTCTTTTTGATACTGGTGCATCTCACTCATTTATTTCAACCCATATTGTTAATCTTCTTAATCTACCTATGGAGCTTTAATCTTGTGCGATGGATATTACTACACCCCTTGGTACAATGAGAGAGAAGTGTCTCTGTTGTCCTGCTTGTGTCTTATCTCTATCATATGTTGATCATTCATGGAGTTTTTTGGTTCTCGACATGAAATTTTTTGACGTTATATTTGGGATTGATTGGATCATTGCCAATAACGCCCGGATCGATTGTTACCTTCGACGGGTCAACCTTACTACACCACGTGGTGTGCCTCCTGTTTTTCAAGGAGAATGGGACCCAAGGTCAAGCAGAGCCGGACCATCTTATCTAGAGTTGGGGAAAGTTATATCAGTGTTTGATTTTGATCTAGAGAGAGATTCAATGTGTGGTGATCTTCCTCCAGTCGTCACTGGGTTTCCCGATATGTTTCCTTCTGACTTCTCTGGTTTTCCACCAGTAGGGGAGGTTGATTTTTCTATTGACTTTATGCCTGGTACTCAACCAGTTTCTATTCCCTCTTACCGAATGGCTCCTGCTGAACTAAAAGAATTGAAGTCTCAGTTGGAAGATCTTCTTGAGAAAGGATTTATACGCCCGAGTGTGTCACCTTGGGCAGCACCAGTTCTCTTCACCAAGAAGGCTGATAGTTCTCTTCTCTTATTTGTTGATTATCGAATGTTCAATCGAGTTACGATAAAGAACAATTATCTGTTACCACGAATTGAGGATTTATTTGATCAATTGAAAGGGGCGAAGTGGTTTTCAAAAATTTATCTTCGATCTGGTTACCATCAGTTGAGGATAAATGAATCTGATATTCAATAGACTACTTTTCGAAGTTGGTATGGCTATTATGAGTACCTTATTATGCCCTTCAGCCTAACAAATGCTCATGTAGTTTTCATGGCCTTGATGAAAAATGTTTTCCATGAGCATCTGGATACATTTGTGGTAGTCTTTGTGGACGACATCCTTGTATACTCTAAGTCTGAGGAGGATCATGTGCTTCATCTGAGAACAGTTCTGAGTCTTTTAAGAAATCACCGCCTTTATGCCATGCTTTCAAAGTGTGATTTCTGTATCCAGAAAGTGAAATTCTTGGGACATGTGGTGTTAGAACAAGGAATTTCAGTTGATCCTAAGAAGGTGAAGGCTGTTATGACTTGGGAACAACCAAGGAATGTTTTAGAGATTTGGAGCTTCTTATGCTTAGTAGGATATTATCACCGTTTTGTCAAGGACTTATCAAAGTTAGCTTCTCCAATGATAGCTCGGACTCGAAAGGGAGTGAAATTTTCCTAGAATGACAAACGTCAGAGTTCTTTTGTTGAGCTGAAGCGTCTCTTGACTAATGCACCAGTGTTAACTCTTCCTAAGGCTGGGGCAAGTTATGTGGTCTTCTGTGATGCATCGGGTTCAGGTGTGGGATGTGTTCTTATGTAAGGTAATCATGATGTTGCCTATGGATCTCGTCAGCTTAAGCCTCATGAAAATAACTATCTTGCCCATGACCTTGAACTTGTAGCTGTAATGCATGCGCTTAAATGTTGGAGACAATACCTTTATGGACAAAGGTTTACTGTGTATTCAGACCAGAAGAGCTTGAGTTATATCTTCTCTCAAAAATATTTGAATCTCCTCCTAAGGCTTTGGGTGGAGTACCTACAATCCTTCGAATTTGACATTTCCTATACCCCGGGGAAAGGGAATGTCGTTGGAGATGCGTTAAGTAAGAAACTTCCAACTCAGGCTGTGAAAGAATCTTCGGAAGAGTGGAGTTTGATGACTCTTTTTTCCCAGTTGCATATTGGAGTTCAGTGGAAGGGGAATGATGTTTCGTTAACCAATGTCCAGTTGGCATCTTCTCTTCTTGAGTTAATTCTTCTGAAGAAAGAATTGGATGATGAATTCCATATCATTAGGGACTCTCTTTATGGTGGGGAGACCGATACCCAGTGGTCATTTTCCAAAGAGGGTGTTTTGTGTTATCGAAACCGTTACGTTGTGTCGTTTTCGGCAAAGAAGGATGTGATGGGGAATTTCCATAACTCTCAGTGGACTATACACCCAGGAACCACAAAGATGTTCTATGATATGCGGCGATAGTTCTGGTGGCCAGGTATGAGATGAGACATTGCTGAGTTTGTATCTCGTTTCTATACATGTGAGCAGGTTAATGCCGAGCACCAGAATGCTTCAGGTTTGCTTCAACCACTTCTAGTCCCTACATGGAAGTGGGATGAAATCTCTATGGACTTTGTGGTTGGGTTACCTCAAACCCAGAGGATGAAGAATGAGATATGGGTTTTGATCGACAGGCTGACCAAGTCAGCTCACTTTATACCTATTTGAGATACAACCAATGTTGAGGAGTTGGGAAATATCAATGTGAATGAAATTTTTAGTTTGCACGGAGTTCCGTCTGCTATAGTCTCTGATAGGGATCCTCTGTTTACTTGTCGCTTTTGGAGAGACCTTCAGGAGGCACTAGGATCTCAGGTCCGTTTGAGCACGACCTACCATCCACAGTCAGATGGCCAGACAGAGAGAGAGCTATTCAGATCCTTGAGGATATGCCCCGCGCATGTATTCTCGACATTGGTGGGTCTTGGGATGATCATCTGGGGCTAGCTGAGTTTTCTTATAAAAATATTTATCAGTATGCGATCAAAATGGCTCCTTTTGAGGCACTGTATGGTCGTCCTTGTAAATCTCCTTTATGTTGGACAGAGATTGGAGAAAGTTCCTTGGTATGACCGAGTTTGGTCAAAGAGACGACAGCTAAGATCCAATTGATTCGTTAGAGAATGTTGACCGCACAGAGTCGGGACAAGTCTTATGCTGATCGTCGTCGTAGACCTTTAGAGTTCTCAGATGGTGACCAGGTGTTCTTGAATGTTTCACCCAGATCAGGTCATCGACGGCTTGGGAGGCAAGGGAAGCTTGCTCCTCATTTTGTGGGACATTTCGAGGTTGTTGGTCATGTAGGGAAAGTTGCTTACTGTCTGGATCTACCACCACAGCTGACGTCAATACATAACATGTTCCATGTATCGTAGCTACAAAAGTATCTCTTTGATCCATCTCATGTTTTGAGCTGGAGTGATCTTGAGATTGAACCAGATTTATCAGTGACTGAACGACCAGTCAGTGTTGTTGATTCTGAGACCAGGGTACTTTGTGGGAGAATGATACCACTGGTCCATGTACTATGGCAGCATGGTTCTGATTCTTATGAGACGTGGGAAAAGGAGGCACTAATGAGATATCTGTGGCCTCATCTTTTTGACGGGGAGGATTTTTCATAGGCTTTCTGGGGATAGAAAGATCCTATGGTGGGGAGGTTGTAACATCACGTTACTGTTTCAGGTATTCCTAAACTCTTTCTATGTTAAATTATTATTATGTTAATTGGTAAAAAAATTTTATCAGTATAAAGTTGTGTTTTTGTTGAAACACATCATAAAATGGTAAAACACCCTTTTATTGCTCCAGAATGTACAATTAAATATCTTCTAAGTTAACCACTGTGTAATTATCACTGTCTCGAAGAAGAAGGAATAAAAGTATTCATTATATTTTTTTAAGCATGACCAATTTATTCAAAATAATTGAATAAATTCAGAATAGTTCGTCATATGAGAAATTTCATACCACAGTTATATCCGAAATATAGTGTTTACTCAAGGAGGGGTATAACATTCGAAGGTTCCGGACATTTATATGTCTCTCTCGTGACATAATTTTTTCAAATAATATTTAATATATTATTTATTAAAAATTAGATATCTCTTAAATAGTGCGTCGTATGGAAAATATGTGACCACCGATGGGTCCGAAATGATGGTTTTACGCTAGATAAGGTATAACTTTTGATCGCATCATTTGTTTGGATTCCTCGCTTTCAAGAATACCACTTTTTATATTAATTAATTAATTATTCTGAGTTTTAATTAAAAAATGATTAATATCTTTCAAACCGCTCATCGTTTGAGAAATATGAGACCACCGTTGGGTCCGGAATGAGGTTTTTACCCTAGACTCATCATAAAATTTATGGTTATCGGTGGTTTGAAATTTTTATTTTATTTTATTTTAAGTTAAATAATTAATTTTAATAAAATAAACAATTAAATGAAAAACATGTAAAATTATAACGCCTTTTCTTCCCCAAACCCGCACCACCATTGATGACCTTTCCAATTTCCAAAACCTTCAGTTTCTTCACTGTTTTAATCCGTTTCAATTGTAATTAATTAATTAGGTGAAATCAATGAATCCTTAATGAATTTTTTGTAGAATAGATGATTAAATCGGCCGTTCAGAATTGAGGGTTTTAATGACCCGATTTTAGGGTTCTTAAACCGCAAAACACCATAGTATTTCCATTGGTCAGTCGTCTCAAGTCTGACTGATTGTGGAATCTCTCATTGCGCGATCGGTGAAGCCACATATAATCTTCTCTTCACATCCAAGAGCGATAGATACTTCTTGTGTGCGGTTCCTTCTTGTGCGTGGTGCTATTTACCTATTTATTTTTCTTTTTTTATTTCTTTTATCTTCTTTGAAAATGGTGGATTTAAGTATAATGGTAAAACCTAAATTATAATCTTTAAATTATCAAATGATAAATTGAAATGAATTATCAAAGATCAATTGCATGGAAATATCAAAGATGTTTTTAAATATATCATCAAAGGATAATTAATATAAATATCAAATGATAAATTCGAGATTTATCAGAGGTTAATTATTAATGTTATTAAAATGATAATTGTGGGCTGGTCAAAGATAATTTTTATTTTGGATATTTCTTGTGATTTCTTGCATTATCATAAAACAATAATCCAATGTTTATCCAGGAGATAGAAACTATCATCGCATGTGAAATTTCACTTCTTTTTTAAATAAAATACCTAGTTTTGGTTCTAGGAACCCTTGACAAAACGTCGAACATTGGTGTGTCAACGCTTACGATAATTCATTCACGCATAGGGGTATTGAACCACATAAGGTGGTTAATCTTTGCCGCTGACATCGACGACCTTGAGGTAGGTGGTTCCATCTTGATGTCAATTAAATTAACCTTATAATTGCTTGATTTAAATTCAATTGTATGATTTAAATGAAATTGCTTGACTTGAATAAGTTCCTTCCAATTGGTTATTGAATGGTTTTGGCATGACATTTGGGAACCCCCCCCCCCCATTTCCATTGAATTGGGGTGTGTTTATGGTAAAATGATTACTTTAAATTGTTTAATTTAAATTTCATATTTGATGGACATGATTTAAATTAAACTGTTGAATTTAATTTTGAAAATGATTTCAATTAAATTGTTGAATTTAATTGTGAAAAAAAATATTTTGTGAAAATGATGGAATTGGTTGTGAATGAATTTCAAACATGAGAATGGATTAAAATGATTTGATAGAAACTCAGTGGTTTTATCTTGTGAAAAAGTCATGTTGTTGAATAAAACTTGTTTTGGTTTTAAATGAAATGGAGGTGGCATTTTGAAATGGGAGAATGGAATTCATCGTATTTTAAGCAATCTTAAAAAAGTTCACCCATCATGTAAGAGTGCATGAAAGCCTTAGGTAGTTAGTGAGTTATTTGGATACACTCTAAGCTACAACAACATTCAAAAACACATTTACAGCGGGACACATCCCCGAAGGGTTGGTGACGAGTCTCCTTTGGCTAGTGTCATAGGGACGTGTGTATACACATTTTGATGAGTTCACATAGAGAGTGCGGAATCCTATAACTGGTAAATACTACCGTACCTTTTGGAATATGACTATGTTGCTCGCTTGTTTATTTATATTTGAGATATAAATATATGAAAATGCTTTTGAACTGCTTACATGCCTGTTGAATTTATATAAACCTTTTTATATAAATGTTTTACTTTAGCCATTGTTTTAGAAATATTCCATCATTGTAAAGCATTGTTTAGTGAATTTTTTTCCATCACTTGAAAATATATAGAATGATTTGTTAAAATATGTTTTTGAATTGAAAAACCTATTTTATTTGAAAATTGAAAGTTTTTCTTCGGATAATATATTTTTGGCATCGGTCACAGAATCATTGGTGGTATCCTACTGGGCTTAGGCACACACCCTACTTCTGCCTTTAGGTGTTTTTAGATTTTCTACTTCCAGGATCAAGTAAAGGGAAGGGACCTATTGGAGGTGGATCCAGCTGTTGATCATTGGCCTTGGTGAGTTATGTCCTTAGGGACCTTGGGGCTGTTTTTTTCCATCTTTAGTACTTGGGTTGTTGTACTTTGGCATTTTTTTGCCTCTTTGTATTTTGGTACATCACTCCCAGTGGAGTTTCTTCTGTTATGCATACTGTTTGTTTACTCCCTCTTCCACATTCTTTTGGCAAAATCGTTCCCACTTGTATGTTGTATGATGCGAGGTGCTTGTCAATGACCCATGGGGATCGGGAACGCCCTTCAGGTTATGTCAGGGCCGGCTCGGTTATCTGGTTACTAGGGTACCCAGGCTAGTTCATGACAATTATCATGGATGTACTAAGATTTAAAGACACCTTTAGGAGAATTACTAGTGGGGTGTAATGAAAAGATAAATTATTTATTTAACCACAAAATGTTTGACATGTCAACAGGTTAATGAAGAGAAGCAGTTATATAAGGGGATGTTTCAACTGTTTCCAGTGCCGGAGTGGAAGTGGTAAAATTTGTCCATGAACATTGTAGTGGGACTACCTATGACATATCGAGGTAATAATTCAATTTGGGTTGTTTTTGATCGACTAATTAAATCTACATATTTTCTTTTGATTTGAGATACAATGTATTTTGATCAACATTCTTGATTGTACCTAAAAAATATTGCTAGGATACATGGATTTCATCTTTCCATTATATCTGACCGGGATCCCTGGATCACTTCAATCTTTTGGAAGTTCCTTTAGAATTCGTTGTGCACAAAATTAAATTTCATAATATCTTTTCATCCTTAATCAGATGGGAGGTCAGAATGAACACTTCAGACTTTGTAGGATATGCTTTGAGCTTGTTCAATGGAATTATAGGGATATTGGGATCAATATCTTTATTTATATCAGTTATCTTATTATAAAAATTTTCATTCTAGTATACAGTTGTCACATTTTTAAGAATTTTTATAGGAAACGGTGTTGGACTCAAGTTTTTTGGGATGAATTCAGTGAAAGAAACATGATGTGTCCTAAATTAATAGCGGAAGTGGCTGAGAATGTGAAAATGATCCAGCAACACATGAGGATAGCTTACAGTCGATAGAAATGTTATGTAGATAATATAATAAATGGCTGATCTTTCAAGGAATGTGATCATGTTTTCCATAAAGAAGTATTCTTGGAAAAGTATGATGTGTTTTTGAAAGAAAGGTAAGCTATGTTCCTCGATCATTGTTCCTTTTGAAATCAAAGAGAAACATGGACCAATTTCATACCATGTAGCTTTTCCTCGGTGTTTATCTAAGGTACATAATGTTTTTTCTTGTTTCTATGTAGAGGAAGTATATTCCAAATTCAACTCATGTTTTTTTCCCTGAAGGAGTGCAGTTGGAAGAGAACCATTCTTATGAATAGAAATAAGATTAGATTATTGAATGGAGGGAACATGTATTGTTGAATATGGTAATCCAATAGGTAATGGTTTTGTGGAGAAATCACATGGATGAAGAAGAAACATGGGATTATGAAAATGCTATGAGGGAAAGGTATCTCATTTGTTTAATAAGTATAAACAATTATGAGGATGCAATTTCTAGAAGATGTGGATAATGTAACAGGCCATGGTTTTAAAAATAAATTGACATGCATTAAACCTTTTTTTAAAGGATATTTATAATTGGCCTTTAATAATAATTTTTCAAATTTTATGTTTTGAATTTTAAAAAATCATCACCTACAATTGTGTTTAGCTAGTTACTTGGATTCTGATAGAACCAACATTCTTTTCGGTGAATAGTAACATACTATTATGAATAGTGATATGAATAGTAATATGACCCTTATGAATAGTAAATAATAATATTTTTTAATTTTTTTAAGGATATAGGATAATGTGACGTTGATTAAATTTTCAAGGTGTTAAAAAATGTGTAATTAATTTAAAATTTTTATTTTTGAATAAATTGTGATGTTATTTAAAAAAATTATAGTATTTTGAATTATATTTTCAAACAATGGAGTTTGTTTCAGAATTCTACATGTAATGAAATTGTTAGCGTGATTTTTTTGGAATTTTCTAAAATTCTAGAATTTTTTATGAATAGTAAAATACAATAAAATACAAATAATGCTAAATACTTGATTTATTACGTCATATGTGATACAAAGATGATGTAAGACCACTTGGTCCAAACTCAAATTCCATTATAACTATTTGATCTGAAATGAATTATGATTATTCATAGTTTGGAGCAAAATATATAAACAATCATTAAAATAATGTAAAATACCTTCTTGCCTCCACTATAAATACCACCCTCTATTCCCTCTTCCACCATAACTATTAATCTATGATCCTTACCTATGTTCCACCCAATAAACCTCAAATTTCTCTTCCCAGCATCATATATCTTCTGGTCTCACCCGAAGGCCGAAACCAAATGTCATAAGAAGGATCCCAATGAGAAGAGATCAAAAGGTAAACATCCACTTTTGTTTTCTTTCATCTTTTTTCATTTTATTTTCCATTATTCTTATATACTAACCTAACCATATCCAAGAGTCATGAATTATATAGTATCATACATATTATGTATTTAATAATGTTTTTTAAGACTCATCATTTACTTCTTCTCTGATCCCACTTATTTATGAAATTAAAACATCGTCCATGATGCGTTGATTTACCGACATCATGGATGATGTGATTACAATTTCAATTAATTTCATCAATACTATTCATGAAACCATTTGTATGGTTAAAAAAGATTATAAATTATGTATTATAACTTAACTAAGGTTTTGGAATCATTTTTCACTCATTTTATTAATTTTTCAAACCACAATGTTATTTATGATTAATGATTACCCGAAATAACCTACCAAATTTTAGCAACGTTTAAAATCATGAATCATCCTCATGATAGAACTCAAAATTATAATTCGTATAATTTATGGTAATGGAAATATGTAAATGCCACTCCTTTCCAATTTTATATTTTCAATTCCAATATAAATGATTATCCATCATGATCTGATCATGGAAATCATGTAAAGAACTTATCAAAAACAATGAAAGGAACAAAATACTAACAATTAAATGGTGAAATTATAAAATGAAATGATCATATAAATTAATATAAAGAAGAATATGTTTATTTAATATATTAACATCACTCTTTTAACCATAATATATAAATGTTAATTGAGTTTTAATTATAAGAAACATGAGGTAATGGAATTCATAACCAGATTTCCATTATGAGAACAACATTTTACATCATTATTTGTGCGGTATTAAAATTGATTGTCTGATGGGTTTTTTTATATTATGTTTAATTAAGTTTATTTATAGTGTATATACATACTCTATCCTCTCTGTTAAGTCTAATTGAATTATATGATATTTGTATAGAGATTTTCATTTAAAATCCTTTTTTAAAATTCTATTTTATGAAATTTAAAATTAATGTTTTTATGGAATTATTCAGGTTGTATGATTATGTTTCGGTTCATAGAAATTTTTTATGATGAAGTTTGTGACCTACATTTCCCTCCAAGGCATTAGATATCTGTATGTTTTTGGTCATCAATATGGTTACTCTAAGTGTAATTGTTATTGTTACAAAAATTGCATGGTAGCTGTGAGGGTTATAATTTATAAAGTAGAAGATATTGTTACAATATTATGTAAGTAGTTCCCCAAGATACCTTTTCTGTTATATTTAAGTTCTTATGTATTGTGGGAATCATATTAATATATCATTTTTCACAAAATAAATATATATGGGTGGAAAGTACATCTTTTGAAAATTATTTCATACATTACAAGTATTTATGGAAAAAGTAATATTTCCTTATTTTTAATATCCCTTACTAAGATTTTTGTTCCCAACCCATGTCTTTAAATTATTTTCATAGATTATAAAGATGTGTATGTCCATGAAGGTATCCAAGACAAATGTTTGAAAATTTTTCAAATAAATAATGATTTATTAGAAAAGATTTTTATTTTGCAACAAATGAATAATATTTATAAGTAATCCACTCTATATTAATTTGTAATGCTATGAATGTATTATGTTTAAATTCTCAAATTCACTATACATTAAAAGATCTTCAATGTGATAGGAAGATATTTACAAAAAAAATTCAAGATTATGTATAGTAATATGGTCGGATCCCTATAATACCAATGAATAAATATAACTTTTTTGATGAATAATGGGAGGATATTTTTTATTATAAAAAAATTATTAAATAAAGAAACTTTTTTATTCATTTTTTATGATGAGGGATTAATTTGATGAAGCTACATGGGAACCAGAGTATGTGATATGGCATAAGTGTCCTTATTTTTTTGAACCAAGGTGAAAAATATTCAATGATAAATTAGTTTTAATTGTTTTATAATGTTACACCTTATTATTTTATTATATAGATCTATATAATAAAATCTTATTTATTTTATATATTGCATTACACTAAACTCATAGTTTAAACTAACCACAATATGATATTGAAATATTGTTATTTTATGTTATAGTTATCACATAACCATTAGATTTACATATAATAAAAAAAATATAGAAAATATAAGGTATATTTTTTTTAATAAACCATGTAGTTATAAAATGATTAGAAATAAAGAACATGTTTTTATAGAAATCGAGATTTTTTTTTTAAATATATTTTTTTGCATGCAATGTGTTTGTATTTAAATATAAAGTATTAATTAGTAATTGTAATTAATTTTATTAGATTTATATATTATATATTAAATGATATGTTTTAACTATATTATAATGCTTTTAATATCTATGTAAAATGATTAAATAATTTTTATAATTAAAACCGTATTTTCAAAAAAGAGTTTTTTGTTGTGTTTTATTTTCATATATATATATATTTATACAAGATGAAGAGATTATATATTTAAAAATGGATACCATATTTTCAATCAAAGGGTTACTATTTGGTTAATAGTTCCATTATATTATTTTTCACTATGAATAGTTACAGTGGTAATCATTTACCAACTCAGTATAGGTAAAATGGTAAAAATATGGATAAAAACATGTGATATTGTCTCATAATATAACCACAAAATTCCTTTTTCCTATTGTATGTGTAGAGAATGACCATATTCATAAAAGAATAAAATATATTTAAATATGGTGATCATTTTCTCTAATTGTGACTTTTATATTAATATATGGAACGACTAAATAAAAATGGAAATCTCTTGAATTTAATAACTCCATCTTTTTTATTTATGGATAAAAATATGATCTATTGAGTTAAAAATGTTTATTTGATATAAAATTTATTTTTTATAACGTTAATTTATTTCAATATTCGAGTTATTATATTATTATATATAATTTTTATTCGATGTCGATATATTATTAATAAAATTAATTGGAAAAATAAAATATATGAATTTAAAAAGAGAAAAGGTAATAATATTTTGGTGAATAATTGGGATCCAATGATTTTGTTGATATAAATAACACATTATAGTTGTGTTAAAGGTATTGATTCAAATTATATTTATTTAATGATTATTTTGAATTAATATAATGTGAACAGTTCATAAAATGACATTAGTAGTAATTTAATATATAAATAATCTATTAAATTGTTTATATATCATAAAAATCATGAAAATGATAAGCAGTGGATGAAATGGTTAAAAAATCATGTGTTGGGATTGGAATTATATAGAACCTCAATTCATATGTGGGTCTCACGAGAAAAAACATGTAGGGTATTTTGTGGTGGCCTTACCCATTAATGCATATGTCTATGCACGAGGATTAGATAATAAATTTCAGATATAAGACATTATTAACATCATCATTATAAAAATATTTATTGAAATCCATGTGACTATGTGAATAGTTATTATATTCATTGATATATTTTGAGATCATGCGATTAGTTATATGGAATTATTTGATAATCATTTATTTCTATAGAATTATTCATTTCTTATTAGCATTAACTATTCTCATACACTTACTGAGCATCTGAGAGAACCTTGTTCGTATGATTCCTTTCCCATAGATTTTATGAAGTGTATAATTATCGATATGAATTGATGTTATAGATGTAATAATGTATCCACATTGAAAATAATATATTGTGTTTTATGTTTTCAAAATTAAAATCAAAATTATTCATGTATATAGATTTTCAAAACAACTAGACTATTATTTCCTTTTGGATGAGATCACATGTATCTAATAATAATGTAATTAATTAACCAATACATATGGGATTATAGGGTAATTATATATACATTGTTTATAATAATAATAAAATAATCAGATTTATTATAATTTTCCTTGTAAAATTAAATGAATGTTCTTGTAGTAATGAATGCAAATGAATAAGAATATAAAGACTACACACATGGTTTATATGTGTGATCATCACTTTTTTTGATGTGCTGATTAATTAATAAGTCACATAAATTAATTATTATGATAGAGTTTTTTATGAATATGCAATTTCTATAATATAATCAACATTAAACTTAATGATAATACAACCCTCAAGAATGTACAAGACCATATTGAAACATGTTTAGAGATATGTCAGGAAACCAAATTATATATTTTATTTAATTATGATTGAATTTATTCTGTATTCATCATTCCAAAATATATAATTATAGCATATAAAATGATATTAGGATATTTATGTTCATTCTAAGGATTAACAACTCATATATAGTTGAGATCTGTTTATATTAGGATTCTTTTTCTATTTTGTTTCCTTAATAAATGGGGGTTATTCTGTGAGATCAATCAATATAGGAAGTGATATATGTTTATTTCACAGGAATATATAAATGGATAAATGAAATAATATTCATTTATTAACCCATACCCCTTTAGTGAAATTACACTCAACCTAACACCATCAAACTTTGAATTAGTGAAATTTAGGTTTCAACTAATCATTGAGAATTTTTAAGACTTATATAGTTAATATTGGTGAAATCAGTTGGAATTTGTGTTTTTATCACTCGATAAGAACTAAACATGTGTATGTGTTACTATATTGATGTAATTTAAAAAATAATAATTATTTGATATTCTTTTCATATAAATTATTGGTAGTACTAATTCAATGAACAAAAAAGTATATTTAACATTTAATGAGAAAAGTTCAACTCATGGGAGTGAATAATTCTAACCTACTTATTATATTTATGAATATTATATGAAATACAAATTTGTGTTTTACAAATGTTTGAAAATATGAATCATTGAATCCAGATTCTAGAATGAATATGATGTTTTATGTTTGGGATAACATATTATTATCCACACATTTTGGGAATGAGTTTTAAATTGATATGTGTATTAAATCTTTTGATGTTATTTTTGATAATAAAAAAATACCAATTAATGATATTTCATCTCTAGAAGGGATAAATTGAAAATTTATTTATCTAAATTTGAATATATGTGTATTCGTGAATGAGAATATATTGATGAATTCTTTATATGGGATAATTAGGTGGGTATAACTATTTGAGGATGTCATGAGACACTTAAAAATTTAATGATGGTTCTGATGATACATTGTATCATATATAATACAATTGATACCATTGTTTTGGTTGTAGTGGATTGTGATAATTAAACACTTCAATTGGATGAATTACAAAACATTTTTTTATATATTATATAGTCATGTATTTCATATAAAAATTTGAATATATTGTCTGATAAGGAATTTTCATTCAAATACATAAATAATTTATGTAACTCAATGAAAATTTAGCAAAATTCATGAAAATTCAAAATGTTTTGATCTTGATAAAAATATTTACTTGAAGCTTCAAAACCAAATATCATTCATCTATATATATTTTTGGAGAGGAAATGTTAAATTTCATCTAAATTACATTTGAAATGTATCCTTTGTTGTATTATTCTTCGTGTTGTTTAAGTAATAATTATGAAAATTCTATAAGTGCTAAATTATCATCACATAATTATTATTTTACCCATATTATGAGTTATTTATTGAATTAGGATAAAACATAAAGTCATGGTAGCGATATTGGTTCATAATTAAGTGGTAGAGGTCATAATATATTCATTAAAATAATGAATGAAAAGGTGAAAAGAAGTAATTTTGTCTGAATGAAAGAAGAAAAAATTTAAACAATCTATAATGAAATGTTATATAATTCTAAAATAATGGTCATGTTGAATAAGTTATTGATAAATACGATCTTTAAGTTTGTTATGATATAGAAACAATTATTATAATTAATAATTCATCAATTAAAATGGTATTAGATAAGGCCAAATTTATAAATGAAAAATATATTTTTTTCATCAATAGTAGTTGGTGAAGGATGTACCCATGAAGAAAAATAATAATTTTTAGGATTATTGATATTGATGATTCATTCATAACATGAATAAAAGGGATATATCAATTTATACTTTGTGAATATAGAACATTATATGTAAAATTTTAGATGGTATTATTCTAATTTCAATAATGATGTGGGAGATTACTGAATAAAATAGTTTTTTTATTTAAGTATGATATGATTATGGTCTTAATAAATATTGATACAAAAAAGTTTATTCATAAATTTCATGTAATACCATGATAGGAATTTATTTCATGAAGAATTGTTATATTTGTAATGTGAAACAAATAATAAAAGGGAATTAAGAATCTATTTTATATAGAGAAGAATATATTTAATGACAATATTCTATTATGTGTAAAAAAAATTAAAAATATATACAATGAAGAGGAATATATTAATTTTTATGGATTGGGTGTTTTAGTAAATATGGCTCAATAATACATTAGAAATGATTTAATTGTGGAGTGTAATAATGTTATAAAAAATTGTTATTAATGTATAATATTGGCCTTTTATTGTCATTTTTGGTTCTAAAAATGTAACATGAATATAATTCAATGACAATTGTTAAAAGGTAAAAATATAAAAAAAGAGTACTATAAGGAATACATTTATTAGATAGAACCAATCCAATAAAAAAGTTCATGTAGAATTATATTCCATTAAAATTTGTGAAATTTTAAAACCATTTTGAAGACTTTAATAAAGTGTATGTAATATGAGAATAACTGTTAATATCACTAAATACAATCACATGATCCTTGTAGTTTAGTTCTTTTATCAATAGTTACCTATACAATTTTATTTTAGATACACGATATAGGAATAATTGAAGAATAAAATGCCATTAAAGATGAAAATAGTTGATACAATGAAGACATTAAATATTGGTGACAGTAAAAAATTGTAAAAACAATATTACACATGATTTATGATAAAAGAGGGATTTCAAAAAGTAGGGATCAATGAATGAAATAAGAATAATGTTATAAAATCCCAATACTTTATGAAATGTATTATTATGAATTAATTTA
This sequence comes from Viscum album, assembly GCA_963277665.1. Classification (NCBI taxonomy): domain Eukaryota; kingdom Viridiplantae; phylum Streptophyta; class Magnoliopsida; order Santalales; family Viscaceae; genus Viscum; species Viscum album. The sequence continues at coordinate 487,587,627 of OY728148.1, read as the reverse complement.
AATTATTTAATGGTTTCAGTTACCTATTATACATGTTTTATCTTACGTCGCAAAAAATTTCGTGATTATCATGTGTTTCATGCCAAGTCAACTCCCTTTCATGACTTATGTCACACATAAGCTTGGGTCATACTAGAAAACAATATATTATTATTATTATGATATTTATCACCTAGGCTCTGGAATAGAGTAAATTAAAGAGATCAACTAAACTTTAAAATTGTTGTTCACTATTGTTTATAAGAAGAATTCATTTGTTAAAAATTAATTATAAATGAAAATAAACAAAAGTTGAGTATAAATGATGTAACAACCAAGGTAATGGTAGAAAAAGTATTTTTAATTTTTATTAATATTTGTGAGTTATATAACAATTTTACCTCAAAATGAACTCTATATTCAATAGTTTACACGTCTTGAAACAATATTTATCTTCACAATCTTACATTAGATGCAATATTGAGTTTTAACGAACAATAATATACTGATAATATTATTATTTGAAGTGGTATTTATCATCAAGAAATTACATCTGTAGAAATGAATAAGGTAAACTATATTATGTTTTCACATGTTTATAAAATGATTTTAAATTTATCAAATTAAACATGATAGACTAAAAATAACTATAAATCCAATTTTATTCATAAAAAATATTTGTATTTCTTAATGGTAGTTTTAGCACCTTTTGAAGGTCAAACTAGTTTTAAACTAAATATTGAAACTATATAAATCATATATTTCAAAATAATTATTATACTTTTAAGTGCAATGTGAAAATTATGTAAGGGTGGATATTTGGAATTTATCTAAAAAGTTTCATTTTTTCATTAATAATGAAAATATTGTATTTTAGTCAATGAATATCAATTCTATTAAAAATTTATTAATGATAAATTTTATTTCAGGTTGTTTAAAGTATGAATTTATCAATTATTGATATATTATTCTAATTTATATCATTTGAACCATTTTTATATAGAATTTAGATATAACATCTTAATGATTTTTTGAACATTCTCACTTTGATGACCTACTTTCTCACCCCGTTTGTGTGATTCGATTTAAACATTAAATTTTCTATTATTTATATTTAATTTGAAAAAATTGGATTAACTAGTTGTATATAATATGTTATTTATTTTGTAATAATAACTAATTAATTTTTTCTGTACAATTATTTGTGCAAATGATTAAAATTAATTACAATGATTAAAGTAAAATTAAGATTGTTAAAGGAATAAACCATAATATTATGTTCCAAATTAACCTATCCAGTAGTCTATAACTTATTTGATGGAAATATTTCAGACCTCACACCTCAATGTTTCTACAATGGTCCATATTTGAACTTTGAGGAAAGTAATACTTGTGGAACAAAAAATTATTTGAAAAAATACCATGTGTGTCCTTTCCCTACACTACAAAAATCCCCTCACACCTTCCCCATATTCAAACCTCCAAAACCACAATTTTTTCATCAAATATCTTCCAAAATATAATCTAAAAATAACTACCCTCATCCTATAATTGTAAACATGGTCATAAAACAGTCCTCGGAAGCCCATTGGTGAAAACCAAAAGGAGTTACCCAAATAAGAGGTAACATTGCTCATCAAGCTATTTTATTTTACTTTCATTATCTAATTCCTAAAATATAATTATTACATGGATAAAATAGAAAATATGTATCATTAATATAATATAATGTATTTAGGATAATATTGTTACCCACACATACACACACATTCACTTAATTGGTAGTAGTCTTACCCTTCTTCTTTATGAAGAAATACTGCGTCAATAAATGACATTGTTAGTTTTTCCCTTACTGCCTTTCAGGGTTGGTAATTATGATTAAAATGATGTTTATCTATGATATATATGATATATATTCTGATTTTATACTACTATAATTCTTCTATAGGACATACATTTATACATTCTATTTTGTGTAAATATGATTACATCATTTGTGGATGTGTGGACTACCACCTCCTCAAAATGATGTGATACGTTCACACACTACATGGAACATATTAAGGATGGTTTTAATTATGTATATGTATTATAAATAAATTATATATGATATTCATGAAGTAATTATCCTTCTGTGATTGTAACATGTAATTTTTCTTAAAACCATTCCACACACTGAAAATGTGATGATGTCGTTCATGGATGTGTCAACTACAAACTCCTAGAAGTGATGTGATTACTTTTACATGTAAAAAATTTATATATTAGCATATATTATGTAATTAACATTATTAAATGGTAAATTGGTAATTACCTTCATTCCAAAATTATCATTAAAAATGCCAATGTTACTCATGTGTATGTTCGACCTACACTCTCTATGATTATAACATTTATTCATTTTTCAAAACCACATTTCAGGATTGGTTTTAAAATATTAATATATGTATAGATATTATAATTATTTCTTGATTATTATTCTTTAAATTCTAATCTAATAACCCCTTAGACCATAGTTGATCAAACGAGTGTCGTTTTGACCTAGAACCCGAATATATTCAAAACACCTAACATCAACATAATTATTTATGTAGTTGTATAAAATATTGTAATAAGTGTAAAAAGTATAAATAAAATTGAACAAGGATTTTAATCATGTATATAAATAATATAATTTTATTATTTAGGAATGAAAAGACACACAAGGCAAGTTGGACCCAAGGTAAAGGATGTTTTCCCGATATCCTTTCACTATGGCATTTCTTGATTATTTGCACCATTATTATTTCATATTATTTACACACACACACCCAATGACATTATATATCCACATCTAATCTATTATAATTTTATTAAATTTTTTTATAATTTTAATCATTCATGGGGCTTATGATTTAAATGTTCAAATTGGTATGGGAAACAATGAATGTTTGAAGAGATAATATCATAATCTTTTATCCATGGAAATATTCTTAATATTATTTTACATTTTTGTATATATGGATATAAAAGTGTTATAAATGGATTTATAGGTCTAATTTTAATTTCATTCATATATTTTCAAAATGGAATATTTTTACATGGTATATATAGAATTTTTTTACAAACAAAAAAAGGATTGTTCTATTATAAACAGTCACAGTAATAATTATTTTTACACCACCATGGAAATTATTTTAAATTTTGATTCCATTATTAGATTTCATGTCTTCTTAATTGAAAATATTTCTATTTTTTGAAATCTTTTATTCAATATGGGTTTTTAAAATTGAATGATAATTTAAATAACATTAAATGTTTTCTTGATATTGAAATTGATTGTTATTAAGTGAAATATTAAAAATTGGAATCCTTTATGTGTAATGATTAAAGAAATTGTACATGGAAATTTGATGGTTCGTTCCATTATAAAATAATGATAGGTGGTTCCCTATTAAACCAATAATGGGTGGGTTCTTGATATCCCTCTATTTCATTGGGTACAGAATTCAATCATATGGATATTCCCATTATATGTGTGTCATGTATGGATGTCCACTATACAGTATTTCCATTTATAATATTAAAAAATATAATGTTGTTCTAGGATACCTTTATGAAATTTCCATTATTTTTATGGTTTTGATAGTAATCATGTGATTAAAAAATTTTCAATGAACTTATTACCAAAGTTATGTCTTTTCTAATTAAACTTCATGTTAATGTTTTAGTATGGTTTTAATGTTTATAAATGGAATAACAGTCCTATCCTCCTCCCCACAATATATACCTCTCCTAGACCCGCAATTTGGGAAGGGAGATATTGACCCCCCATTTCCCACCACGAGTAGGCCCCAGGTTGGAGACTAGCACCAAGGGTATAGTAATTACCCAAATGAGAGGCATTACCATCTATAAGAACACACGCATAAGACAGAGATAAGAAATACACCAACAAACTCCCACTAATACTGTAATATAAAATAAATATAAAGTTCACAAAAGTAATGTCATGAAAACTACTACAATTAAATGTACAAATTTCAAGTACCAAATCAATGTAAAAAACGTTAGTGACCATAAAGCCTGAAAAGCTCCTATAACCCCAAGCTAGTAATAACAAGCCTGATCTTCAACCTTCTCCAGGTTACCTGAAAAAATATTTTATATACGTAGGGTGATTATAATAGTATATTCATTAGGATCATCTCTAGAGCCTCTCATGAAATAGTATATAGAGAATGATAAAGCATAGTAAACCACAAGGAAAAAATACTCATCAGAAAAACATGTATACTATGTTCCTATCCTAACTGTGCCTACTCTCACAATGTATTGAATACCAGAGTATATAATATAATTATGAATATCAAGGAAAACAAACTACTACCTCCCCACTGGTTTGCCGCTTTTCCCTAACATTGCACATCCTAAGAATCTCTCTCCAAAAAAAGAATGTCTGTAGGCACCTGGGTGAAGCACCACAACAAGTATCTCGTGCAGCACAACCACCACATCCACCTTTCTAAAGTTACCATGTAGTTTTTGGGATCCACCAAAGATTTTATAACATGTATCATACATCATCCATTAAATCTCAAGACATTTTATCCCATAAATCAAGTAAAAATCCTCAAGCCATCACAGTCTATATGTGTTAGACCTATAGTAGTTCATAGAGATATATGTCCAGAATATATGTGTTTGAATAACCACAATCCATTACATCCCATTACACACATATAATTGAAAACTAAACAACCTTCCTACTAGAACTAGTAAATACCAAGAGAAGAGAATGGGGACAATATGTGTTGTGAGACATCCATCCTCCCACCGTAATATTGGGGTAAACACCCACCTCGGTCAAAAAAACAATGAGGTGTCATTTTTCGTTACTGATGGGCTAGAGTAGCATATAGAAATACAAATCATATAGAATATAATATAGCTCACAAGAACACTATTGGCATAACCTAGTCTTAGACTCAACTGTAGTTAATATCTCTCGGACTCTAGGCTTCCACTGCTAAGACTACGTATCCCTTAATCACACAACCATTTTAAGAGCTTTACTGAAATAATTAATTTCCTTTTTAATAGTTTCATTATATGGTAATTAATTATTTAATAATTAATTAACCATTATCAATTCGACATTATGTTTCTTTAGTATCACACCAATGTTTCACTATTCCTTCAAATTTTAATCTCAGCATTGCATCACACAATGCAGCAACCCCATGAGTTGACATCATTTATTCAATAATTTATTAATAGTAATATTAATTTCATATATTCCTTGTATTTATCAAAAAAACATTATGCTACCGAACACTAGGGGCCTCAATATAGTGTTAGATGATCAACCATTCAAGTTTGTTTCACCTATAGTAGGAGCTTAAACCCATCCTACCTCAAGAAGATAAACATGTAATTCACATGGCATACCCCAAACATCATCACCTTTTTTAGAACAAGGGTAGAAAAAGCAGCTACCTTGAGAAGTGGGGAAAGTAAAGAAGACAAGAAACCAACCAGATTCAACAACCATACTATCATTCACATTCAATCCATTTCATCATCTCTGTTGTCCTCCCCATCACCCACATACATAAAATGATGCATCTCGCCACTCTTAGTGTCAAATTCAGCCACAACCAATGGTCCTACATGCCCCTACATATCACAACAACCATCCTAGCTCACATCACAACACAAGTAGTATGAAACAACTTCATATGAACTAGGATCATTCCCCTAAACAAGGAATCAATCCATCATACATAATTAACACTCACGGCTCCAAATCACAAGTCCACCGGCCTTACAAGAAAGAGGGTAACATAGAACCCTGCAAGTTATTATGCATTATCAAACAGTAGGTTCATTAATCCAACATGAATTAACCAATTCATTATTAAAAGGATACAACTATGGGAAACCTAAAAAAGAAAGCTATCATAGCTTTCACTGATAATTATACATTCATATTGGATCCATTTTATTAACATCAAATTACTATAACAACTGGATTCATTTACATGCCTTTTATCTTTATCCAAATAATTATCAATTAATTCTAGCTTCACATTCATTTCCAATTTAATCCAGAACAACATACTAACATGAAAAGCTTAGGCATCACAATATCTTGAAAATCAAGAGGCAAACCATTATCAAGATGCAAAGAAACAACATGCGATCAAAAAAATTATTTTAATCTGCTTCAAGTATATAGTTAATTTAATACCATTGTGATATAGATGGATACAACATGAAAAATCTATAGTTTCATGTAAATTTATTTAGAAACAATGAGTCCCATAACTCATATGGTTTTTGAAGTTCTTCTCTTGAGAAAGGATCAAAGAAAAAGATCACAATTTCCTTCCCTGTAACAACTGTGTCCACCCGAGGATTTCACAACACACCCGCATCAACAAAATCCAAAATAAACTACATTAGAACCATGGGGATCAAACACTATAGAATGGAAAAATGAAAAAACAAATAATGGATCAATGAAAACCAAAAAACAGAGGTAGATCATATATATTCTTGAAGAAAAATCGATCAAGGAAGTGGGGAACTGATACCGGGTGAAATAATCCCAAAACGTTGAAGAGGGATGTGTTCTGGTCATCTTGGGTCAAGAGGGGGTGTGCACAAGCCATAGGGCTAGTAATCCTCGATCAGTCAGGTGACATTAAAACACCAAGTGGTGTGGAAGTGCAGGATGTGTACCTCCTCATCATGTCGTGTACCGCTTCGAGGTGACATACACTAAAAAATGAATCGCTGTAGTGCTTCATTTGATTTTTAAGAAACATGAGCAGTACACGCCGTGTACCCATTGGTCATTTCATGTATACCTCCATGGTTCTATCTTCTTGTGACCAAAATACTCCAAACTTCCTCCGATCCTTCAACATGCTCCTCAGTCATTGAAAACATGAAAAGGGTATATCCATGAAGATATGTGCCCTTACATCAGATAATCTCATTATATTCTCATCGTCAAAATTCCAAAACAAACCCATAAGGGAAACATTAAAGATGTTTTTTTAACAACCACCCTGTGAGATACCTCTCAAGGATTTTTCAACCATATGATATCTACCACATCAAAAGAAAAATTTAAAACCTCACGACAAACAAAAATAGCTCATAAACACTCTCTATAGGTATATTACACTCAAATATAGAAAACCAAAAAAATAAAAAAAAAATAAATGAAATCTATATCATATAAATAAAAAATCTAAAACCATAAAACACTAATTTTTATAAGAAAATATTGAAAAATAAAATACATGGGGGTTCAGAGGATGTATCTAGAACTCTCATTTTGATGTACTATCCTCTACGACACTGTGTCTCACTAATAAATAAAACAATGGGATATAACACGCAAGCAAGAAATTCTCCTTACATTATTGAATCTCCAAAGGCCAGTCCTCAAAGGCTGCATCATCATCAATGTCGACCTCTCCCCAATTGATGATTTTATGGTCATCATTATGATAATGAAGGAGCTATGACACATGAAAAACATCATTTATCCAGATCTTATGTAGGGGAAGTGCTACTCAATACACTACAGATCGAACACCTTAAAAGACAAAAAAACTGGGGTTAAAGCTTACTCCCATGGCCAATCCTTCAATTCCCAGGATAGGGAGTCACCTACAAAAACATGTGGTCCCAAAAATAAATCTCCAAAATTATTTTCCATGGATCAACATATGATTTCTAATGATCATGCACTGCCTCCATCCTCTCATGATAAATATAATCTATCTTTGTCCAATTTGGCACTAGTTCTTGTCCTAGAATTGCGGACATTCCAACCCCAATATAGAACAAAGGATAATGTAAAGGTCGTCCATACAAGGACTAAAATGGCTACATACTAATAGTTAAATTAGAATTATTGATTTAATTGAACTCCACCAAGGGTAATTGACTAATCCATGAACCTCCAAAATCTAGGACACAATAGTGCAACATGTCTTCAAGAGTCTGGATAGACTACTCTATCTGACCATCCATCTATGGATGAATAAAATTGATAGGGCATAAATGAGAACCAAAATCATGATGGAGACATCTCCACACTATATTGGTAAAATGAGGATCATGATAAAAAATGATCATCTTTGGGACTCCTTGGAGTCTCACTACCTCCTCTAAAAAATACCTCAGAAAAACTATCACTGAGGTCGACTCCTTTATTTCTTTGAAGTTGGAACATTTTGTTAAATGATCCAATAACACCCAAAGAGAGTCATGACCACCGTTATCTATATGGAAAACAATTAAAAATGTATATTCAGATTTCATCCCACTTCAACAGTGGAATATCTAATGGATAGATCAAACCACCAAGAACACGGTCCTGAGCCTACAACCTCTAGAAGAACAAACATCATGACAAAACTCTACAACTTCATGATTCAACTTAGGACACCAAAACTGGCTCCTCAAGGCTTGGAAAATATTTTTCATGATATGATGCACTGCTTAAGATGAAAAATGGAACTCCCTTGAAACCATCTCATGCATCAAAAATAGAATGAAAATCCTTCATCGAAATGACACTAAATATTGTTTATCCTCATAAAAACCATTATGGACCTCTCCACAACCAACATGGTCACTATATACCTCCTTCCTCTAGATCTCCCAACTGAGACACTGCAATCTTCCACACCAAGGTTGAATACTTCGTCATCTGAAAATGACTACCACTACTTCCAACATCTCTCATATCAAGATTTAATGTTGAATGTTCTTCCATCACACTCCAAGAATAACTAGATTCATGCACTTCATCACAATGAGACTTTCGGCTCAATGCATGAGAAACAAAATTACCCTTTCCAAGTGTATACATGTTTTTGAAGTCATATTACTATATGAACTTTATCGACTAACACTGCTTCAAGTTCATGTCATGCTAGGAGAAAACATAACTCAAGCTCTTTTGATCGGTGAAAACCAAAAAGTGCTCACCGATGAGGAAATGTCTCCACAACATCATAAAAAACACCAAGGCTATCAACTCGAAATCATGGGTGGCATAGTTACATTAATGGAAATGCAATTATCAATACCCTTAATAAACAACGAATCACTGATGCATTAGAACACATCCTAACATCAGACAAGTAGCATCACAGAAAACATCAAACTGTACTCCCATTGCTTGCAGAGAAAGAACCAAAGAACTAAAAAACTTCTACATCAAATACAAAAAATATTTTTGATATTTATCAATCCTCATGAATTCTTGATCCTTCTTGATCAATTTTTTCAGTTGAGTCCCATCCTGAGAGATATCATCAATGAACCTCATGTAGTATCTTGTGAGACCAAGGAAAATTCTCACCTTTTCAACTGTCTTGGGGGATTCCCAAGAAACAACCAATTCTATCTTCAATGAATACACAGATACTCCATCCTAGGATACCACTTTCCCCATGAAATGATCATCTTGAGCCTAAATATCACACTAGAACAAATTCCCAGATAGCTGAGGTTGATGATGAACTCCAAAAATGGTGTGCAGATTCTCTGCAAGCTCTTCTCAGATGTAGATTACACAAGAATTTCATTGATGAAAACCACCATGAATGTGCCCAACAACTCATGGAACACATCGTTCATCAATAACATGAACAAAACTAGAGGATTCATCACACCAAACAGCATTACAATGAACTAGTAATGCTGATGAAGACTACTAAAATCAGTATTATAGATATCTGCATCCTTCACACTCATTTGATGATATCTTAAATATTATTTAATCTTCATGAAATAAATTTCACCCTTTAGTTGATCGAATAAATAATAAATCTGAATAATAGGATAGTGGTTATTCACTCTCACTTTGTTTAGGCGATGATAATCGATACACAACCACAAACTATAGTCAATCGTATTCACAAAATAACTGGTGCGTCCCATAGTGACACAATCAGCTAAATAAAAACTCAATATAACAGACTGTCAAGCTATAAAAGTATCTCTCATAACTCAGAATGTACCATCCTATACATAGACAAAGAAATAAGAGATTCTCATATATATAGATTGATCCCAAACTTGATCTATCAATAATGGGGTAATGGAAGGATATCTTTTGCAATGAAATCAAGGAACTCTTTTATGACCCTATGAAATTCTAAATGTTGAACCTCTAATGAACTTGGAATTAGGTCATCCATCATGTATAAAAAATATATAACATGCATATGACCAATTGGAGGGTCTCGCTCGCCAAAAAACACTGTTGAATCTCCATCAACATCGTAGAAAACCACCTTCCTCTGAATGTAATCCACGATAACCAACAGTGAATACAACCAATTCATGCCGATGATGACATCATATGGTAGTATCTACGAACATTGTAAATATCCCAAAGAGTGGTATTGCTCCTGAACTATCTCAATATCTCTAAAAACAACAAACAATTAAGCATTACCACGAATATGCATAGTCAACGCCAAGAGAAAAACAAGCCTCTTTATCTCATGTCCCAATGCATGGATAATGGAAGGTGATATGAAGGAGTGTGCCACTAATGAATCAATCATGGAATACACCAATGTATAAAACAAGAAAATCTTACCTTGAACAATATTTGGCTCACATGGCTCTAGGAATGGTAAAGCAATATGTTGAACACGAACTCATCCATAACATCGCTCACCTTGATGGTTACCACCAACATGTTCATGATCTACTCTCGGAAGATGGGGGTCATCTTAGGACTATCCTATGCCTACCCCATATGATATCTATGATCCAATGTTGGTGAAACCACCTTCTGTTGCCTCATCTATAATTTCCTCAACAGAGGAACTTGGAGTGGACCACCTAGTGCACAATTTCTAGTATGAATGGTCAGACACTCACCATATTGAAGAAATTGTCCTCTATAACAAAAAAATATCATGATCTCTCGGAATATGGGGGTCATCTTAGGACTATCCTATACCTACCCCATATGCTCTCTATGATCCAATGTTGGTGAAACCTCCTGCTTTTTCCTCATCTATAATTGCCTCAATAGAGGAACCTGGAGTGGACCACCCAGTGCACAATTTCTAGTATGAATGGTCGGCCACTCCCCATATTGATGAAATTGGCCTCTATAATAAAAAAAGATCATGATCCCTTTTAATTTGCCTAATCTTTTCCACCCCCGAAGAAGTGATATGCTGAGGGTTGGGACCTACCCCCGACAAAAAAGAGACAATTCTACCCTAAAAACTAGGATCTCGAAACCACAACTATGCTTTGGTGGAAATCATGATAACACCCCTCTTGTGATGATTATGTTATGCATAATGTCCTCTCGATGACCCCTTCCATCATCAGGAACTCAAGATATGTCTTCAACATAAACAAGGTGACCTGAAACTTGATCATTAGATGAAAAGCCTCTGAAAAATGCCTCTCTATGGGCTCCTCATCTGGAAACATATCTAAAGTATATTGTAAAATATTCCCAAAACATATTTCAATCTCTCTCACACTAGTGCTCCCATGTCGATGGGTAACTATCACTTAGTGACTGGACACCTTCATAGTCGAAGTATGATACTCCTCTTAAATCATTTCCGAGAAATACTCTCACGAGATCCCTAACTCCTCATGATTTCCAAGGAACAATAACCAGCACTTCCACACTATCCCACACAGCATCGTCACAATCAAATAAACCCATTTTACTTTTCTTGAATGAATCAAATTGAACACAATCTCAACCTCCTCCAACCTGTCTTCCATGACTGCATCTAAAAAAGTTCCCTTGTAATTCGGTAAACTCTAGCACTGATACTCCTACAGTGTCTTCTAAATATCATTTTTATCAACATATACATTATAGTGATCTAATGGTGCATCATACTGGACATATTCTCTAGAAACCTGATGATGTCATCAACCTAGATCCATACCTAACAAATAACTAACTATTAGATTCCCTAAACCTGGAATATAGAATACACAACATTAATAAATTAATTTTTTTTCGCTTATTCATTTTAGGTTAAAATATACCAAGGTATACCCATTAAAACATATGCAAAATGAAGAATGATTAATGATCATTTCCTAGGTCTCTACCCTACATCCAATATCACATATTTTAGATGTCAATGTAAAATTAATGATTCACACATCAGATCACAGGGGGTCCTAAACACCTATGTTTCATCTGGTATCCAATGTTTACATCACATCATAAACATAACTAACCCTATTTCTCTACCAACCCAAGAAACATCACCTATTTCTTACAACAAACTCCATCATATCCCTCAACCAGACCTCTAATTCCACTTTTTCACAATCCACTCCCCACAAGGTGTACCCCTCTTGGGCCGTAAATGTTATAAGGGAGATAGTGACCCTTGAGTTATTCCTCCAGTAATCCCTGGGTTGTCGGCAAGAATCGAGCGTATAGTAGACACAGAAATTGGAGGGACTACCCTCCAAGAGAACACAAGTAGAAGGGAGAGAAAATATTGATATCAACCAACTCTATATTAGGCAAAAAAATATAAAATAAATTCCAATTACACATATTTAATGTCATGTAAAAATAATAGAACTAAAAAGAAAAAATCCATGTAGCAAAAGAGAGTAAAATCAATAGTGACAATGAAGCACGAATAGCTCAAACAACCCCAATCTAGTAGTAACCACCCGAATCACCATCCTACCCCCCAAGAGACTATAAAAATAGTTTATATACCTAGGGAGAGTATAATGGTATACCCAGTAGGATCCTCCATTGATCCTCTCTTGAAAAATTAAATAAATCATTCCAAATCACAATGAAAAACATGTGAAAACTAACTCACATGCTAAACATGTATACTATGTACCCAACTCGGCCATATCTAATATCACCATGTATCACATAAAAGTGTATATAATATAATAAATAATATCATGGGTACCCTCATACTACTACCCTATAGTTTTTCTGCTTTCCCCCAATGTCACACATCTTAATCAACTCTCACCAAAAATTCTTGCATGCTGACACCTGGGCGAAGCACCACAACATGATCCTCATTCCTCACAACCACCAAGTCCATGTAACAAAAGTAACCAGGTATTTTCTTGGAGCCACAATAGCTTGTATAATGTGTATCATATGCCAAACATTAAACGTCAAACCATTGTATCCCATACACCTGGTAAGGATCCTCAATCCACCACAACCTATATAAGTTACACCCATATTTGTCCATAGGAAACTCTATCTAGAATACATGTGTCTAAATAAAAATATTCCATAAAATCCCTCTACACACATATATGGTGAAAATGAAAACCTATGTCTTAAAGCACTATTAACTACCATGAGAATATTGTGGGTCCAAATGGGGTATTCATCCGTCGATCCTCCCACCTAAATATTGGGGAAAATCAACCCAAGGCATAGAATCCCTAGGGTGTTAGTTTTCATAATTGATGGGGTAGAGTAGATAATTGAAACACACAATGTATAGAATATACTATAGCTCACAACCCCACTATAGGCATAACCTATTATTAGACTCAACAATATCTAACTTCTCTTAAACTCTCGACTTCTAGTGTTATGACTAGGTATTCAATAAGCACCCAACCATTTTAAGAGATTTTTTACATTAATTCATTCACTGTTTATAAGTTTCAATTTACTTTAATTAATTCATTAAATATTAATTAACCATTAAAATTTCAACATTATATTTCATTCGAATAAGATGACTGGTTCACTCTTCCTTTTAATTTCATCTTTAGCATTGCGTCTCACCATAATCAAACCCAATGTGTTAACATCATTTATTCAATAATTTATTAACACTATTATTAAATTCCCATATGTATTGGAATTCTGTAAAAACATTATAAGATACAAATTAGAAAGGGGATCAGCATGGTGGGTGGATTAACTACCTGTGTAACACCCCAAGATTTCATAGTATGTTTTTTCTTCAATGTAATTCAATAACATTCACTACACGCAACACCGAGTTCTAACGCACCATGACTTACCAAAAAAGTCGTTCGAAAGCGGTTATGAATCGTTTTAAATGAATTTTGAAGATTATATTATCCTTATAAATTTAGAATCCATATTATGAGTTTCTTAGAAATAATGTAAGAACAAATACATTTTTTCCAGAAAAAAGAAGTATTTTTTTAAAAAATGAAATTTTGTCGCCTTTTAATGGCAAAGACTTTTTAAATCCAATATTTGAAACTTTTATATATTAAATTTGACAAAATAAAATTATTCTTTTGAATAGGGATATAAGATTTTAGTTTCAATAAAGTTTTGGTGTTTTTATGATAACTTTCATATTTGGGTGAATAGTGAAAAATTCTATATTTTAACTGAAAACATCTGTTTTAATCAAAATAATTTATATTGTTAAATTATAAATTTTATTCTATGGAAGTATAAATAGATTATATTTTTTCCATTTAATCCAATTATGGTCATTTTAAGTAATTTCCCTTTGAAATTGGACAAAATCAAGTTTAAAACATTTGATAGTTATTATTTCTTAAAAATACGCCTTTTGGTTTTAATAGCAGGAATTAATTGTAAATTAATACATGAAACTTTTTTATTTTTAATATGGTAAAATAGACTTCATTTTGGGATTAAGAATATCTTAATTATCTCAGGGTGAAATTTTGGTACTTTCCTGATAACTTTCATATTTTGATGAATAGTGGAAATTACTAAATTTTAATTAAAAACAACTTTTTAATAGAAATAATTAATAGTGATAAATTATGAATTTGCGTGATTTTAAAGTATAATTAAATAATAATTTTACCATTTAATACAATTTTGGTAATTGGAAATAGTTTAATATTTAAACTAAACATAAGAATGTGTCAATCTTTTAAAAGTTATTATTTGTTAAAAACACATTTTTTTGTTTCGGCAATGGGAAATAATTTTAAATTAATTTTTTACACTTATGTTTTTTGAATTTAGAAAAATTTATTCCATATTTATAATCAGTAGGTCCAAAATTTTTAAATTGGAATTTTTTATTTTAAGACATTTTGAATTATTACATTAGTAAATGTTATATTTTCCATGGTTAAAGGGTAAATCCGGTAAATAAGGGAAAATAAATAATATTATAATAATACTAAATTATCCTAAAACATGTCATAATCCTATTTATTGATATATTTCCGACCATGGGAATCTTTGGGTCGATTTTGGGACCCCATGGATCCACTTGTAAGTGATAATGACACTTTATTTTAATAAGTTAAAGTAAATGCAAAAATGACATAAGCATATATCTTTTAGAAAAACAATTTTTATATAGGGTTATATATTTTTTATTTAGGACTATAAATATTCCTTAGAAATATAAAAATATTTCCTACATAATTATATTTAATTTATTATTTTTAAAAATTTAATAATTAAACTTATTTAGGATACAATAATGATGCAGTATTCTCATTATTAATTAAAGAATCAAATAATTGGTATTATCAGTGTTAATGTAAATATAATTTGAAATTTTTGATAACATACATGTATTTTAATGGTTAATATGACATGATAGGATTTCATAAAAGAATTTGGTTTGAATTAATAAAGATTTCAAGACTTTAACAAAAATCAATTATTAAATAGTGTCAAAATTGACATAAAAGAGTTTTTAAAAAAATATTATATTATTAATTCGTATTCTATTCATAAAAACATAAGGTTCGGCCAAAGGGCTTATATAATGATAGTTTTGTCATTAATGGACCACTTTGGGGTAGGTTGGAACTATATAGTAAGTTTATATACTATATAATATAAAAAATAAAAGTGACCTGGTAAGTGTAAAACTAATTAACTAAGAGTTAAAACAAAAAAATAAGGTTAATAAAGTTACACAAACCTATGTAAAACATATTGGTTATGGTTGTTTCAACCTATCCCCGCAATAAACTTTTAATAATACATGTTGGAGCCATTAGAAACCATATATGATTTTATTAAAAAATAATACTTTATGTTTTTTCTAAAGAGCCCATCCTCCCCCTTATAAAAAGGTCACCACTTATAACAAATTACTCACACCTCTCAACCCTTTTATCTCATCCAACCTCTGCTCATGTAAGCCCCCTACATCCATATTCTCCTTCTAGATGCCTAACCATAGTCATAAGGAACTTCAAGAGTCCTTTTTGGTTCAAACAAAAGGGAGTTATAGAAATTAAAGGTAACAATTTCCCATAGCTTCTTTTCTTTTATTTTACTTATCCAACCCCTACAATATTCTTATTATTTACTTTTGTAACAAAAACACTATCCTAATTGTACTGTGATATTGTTAAGAGAAGTATTTGAAATACACATACACACACCTCTATCTAATTGGTGAAGAACAAAATGTTTCCATTGATGGAAACCAAAAGCCTCATGAAACGATGATTGTTCAATTATCTCCTACCACCTCTCATGGTGGCCATTATGATAGAAGTATAATTAAATATGATATAAATGATATTTATTTTATATATAAGCTTCTGTAATTACATTTTATATCATACCATTATTCTTTTCATGTTGTATATATATAAGATAATTTCATTTGAGGATGTGCGGACTACCGCCCCCTCAAAGTGATATGACTCGTTCATACCATACATGGAACGTATAAAGGATGGTGTTAATGAACATAAGTTACATATATACGATATTATATTATTCTAGAATAATAATATAACTATGTATCATTTGGTTTTGATACTTTTTAACATGAAAAATGATATGGAAGTTGCGTTCGTGCGTACGTAAGGATTACCGTCTCCCCGAACGCGATAGGATTCATTTCGCCATCATATCCATTCTATACTAATTCTCATTTGATGATTAAAAGTAATGTTTAAGGACTTGATATAATTTTTGATATAAATAATATACATCCTATTCATAACAAACACATCTTACGTAACAAATCATATAAAGGAAAACGAACAGGTTAACACCCGAAACGACGATAATAATACAATATTATTAACCAAACAATAATTAAAGATTATATATGATATCATATTTATATATATATATGACTTTTTATAATTTAATAACATTTATTTAACTATTATACTGGAGGTTACACTACCCTCGACCAAGGAAAAGTACAATGTAATGGTTTATTTCACAATCTCTTCATTATCCGAGGTTATATATATGTAAATATCTACTGGGACCTCTTTATCATCCACGTCCATGTTTCTTAAAAATGTATTTCAAATCATTATTACAATGGATTAATGTAATTTATACCATTCCTAACTTTTTATAAGATTTTTATAAATGAATCTTTTTGTCGCTTTACAAACAAGGTCCTTTTTAACCATTTCGACAAAATTAAGGTAAGAATGTCTTTTTTTAACTTATACGGTGGGTGCAGCTATTTTCCTCCATTATAAAATCATCGAAGCTTCCCTTACAAGCTTATAAGAATATTTTCAAATTAAATGTTTTATTTTATAATTATTTGTCTTTTAAATGATTTCAAAAAAAGAGATATTTCTCTCAAATAGTTTTTGATTTCATCTATGTCAACATCCTCTGTTGGATTTTAAGCTTATATGATGTTGGTTTTTTATGATACAAAACTTCCATATATTATTCAAGGTTTTGTGATATGTTTGATTGTGGATGTGTTATTTTTTTACCATTCATGGTTTATAGAGAATTTATTGACATTTGGTAGGATAGTTTTAATACGAATGTTTATGTTATGTTTAAACCTATTCATATAAAGAATTAATTGGACTTTATAAGTGATGGGTGGAGCCTGCTATAGCTCCTCGATGCATCGATATGCCTCATGAGACAAACTAGTGTCTTGGAACAAGTCCTTGAAAAAATCTTATTTTGTAGTCTTGGCACAAGGCCTTGACTATGTTGTTATGATAGTCTGGCATTATGCATTCCATCATTATTGAAGTGGTTATTGATATTGCATGGGATTATTCTATTAGATGAATATCCATGTGAATAAGTAAATATAATTATTTCATTTTATTTTTTCCGTATTATACTTAAGTTCAAGTTTAAAAGGCTTTTGTAATAGTTATACATTGCCTTAAATATTTATGCTTATTTATGAAAGTTTTCGCTATATTGTTATCTTTACTAAGCATTTGAGCTAACACCTTTCTATGTTTTATATTTCTCAGGATGTGAAGAAGCATATTATGAATGAACTAAATGGATAGTATGAGGGGATATGAGTGTGGTCTATGGAGACAAGATGTTATTTTAGTTTTTCAATTTATGATGTAATGTAGACTTTATGATTGTATCTAGGGATTCCAAGGTTACTAAACTAATAGGTCCTTCAAGAATTGATCTTTTGTGTTCATTCCAATGTTATGTAATAATGCACCGACTCTGGGTAACTGGGGTCCGGGCATTACAATTGGTATCATAGAAAGTTTAGTACAAACCATGGAAGCTAGATTTAGATAAAATATGATTAGATAACATCGACCGAATATGGACTTTGAGGATTGGTATAGAAGAACTTCCTAGAATTTTGGTATTGTAGTGATTTTGTGAGTTTTCTGAGCAATAAATCCCTATCCGGATACGATCAGGTAGAGGCGGCTCTGGCACAGATGTATCTAGGGGTAAAACCCGAAAACACTGCATTAAGCTAGACTTGAATGGGAACAGGTGCAAGACAATGGGGCTTTCTGCACTCTTGGTTACGACACTCCTGGGGGATATGGTTAGGATAATTGTCATTTTATTTAAAAACCATTATAAAGGGTTTATGAGTATATACGTACTAAAAGAAAACATTTTTATGATTTTGGATTATATCCATAAACTGTTCCATCTACGTTACGTATTCTACAAGTTTGGAATTATTCATTGTAATTCATAAACTAACCTAGTTTATGGTATTGTATAGAAATGGTGCCCAGTAGAAGGAATATGAACCCGAGAAATACGAATTATCCATAGAGTAAGAAGGAACATATATTTCATGGTATTAAGCCAAAATTTAGAATAGAAATAGTCTCCCATGTAATCTAAACATATGAAGAAATAGTATCATTTGTTAATAAGATAAGTAAAGAATTCTCTGAGTCTTATGGAATTGAAGGGAAGCAAGAAAAGACAAGGATAGAAGAGAGAAAGATGGATAAAGGGAAGAGGGAAAAGAAGAATTTTACCATATATGATAACTATGGGAAGAAACACCCTGGAACTTTCCTGAAAGGAATGGTAGTTTGTTATATATATAGAGAGAAAGGACACCATGTACGTAACTGCAAGGGTAAGAAAAAGGTTTCAAATGTACAATGATTCATCTGCAAGGATTTGGGACACTACGCAAACCAATGTCCAAATAATCATAGTATGCCCCAAATGATGTTATTGGATAACAATCGAGTTATGATACTACCACAGATGTGGAGGAATTATTAGAGTTCTTATGTTGTTATTATAGAATTATGTTATTTGAGTGTTCTATCAACAATGTATTAGTTATAATAATTATTGACTATATAAGGATTGTGCTAGAGTACTATTTCATTAAGGACTTGAGATTGTGTGGAACAAATAAAGTGACTCAATAGTAAGTTATATTTTTGGAAAATATATGGTTGAAAGAAAGATAAACCAAAATGTGGTTCTGATACCAAGATATTGATTTTGTAATAATACATGATTGATTTGGATAAATATATTGGATATTCTTGACTACCTTGAAACTGATTAATGATTTGTATATTCCATCATTGTTGGAGTTTTCAAAATTTTTGGATAGAAGTAGTATATCCAGTATTCTATAAGTAATAATGGATCATGAATGTAATCAATAAATTATAATGGTATTTCAGGATGTTGTAGTGCTTTAAAAAAAATACATGATGATGTTGTTCACATTTTATTACGTGGAAAAAGGATCATCATTGTATTTACCTACCTTATAAATTTTGGACTGTGAGTTTGGAAAAATGTATTTTGGATAGGTCTATTTTGAGATTAATTTTGTACTTCCATAAAAACGACAACCTAGAGGTCAGGCGGCAACCCGTCACGTCTGGAAAGGCCGCAAGACATGAACCCACAACCAAAGGGTGACAAAGGTGTATCACCTACCACTGACCCACGTGATGTCCAAGATTGAATATTGTAGTTTTTTTAATGGTTCTTCTAGATGAATTATAAATTCATTTTTTTATCCCTATACGAATAGGATAAATAGAATATTATATTAAGTTCTATTTTCTTTCAGAGTGAAAGATGAGTTTGTGGTAAAACATAATTAAAGGATGGGACTCTCCTTATCAATTATATATTTTTCTTGTTCTCTTATTCAGTGATTAATTTAATTCTTATACATTAGTGACGGGATCTTAAACCAAAAAAATTGTGTTATCCTAATACCATATGTTTTATTGAATTGGTGGTATTTTAAATCATCATAGATTGATGAATTTAAGGCCATAAATTTTACACTTGTTTGTGATTGATGACCTCAATAACTACCTATAAATATATACCTTTTCCCTCCAATTATATGTCTCTAATTAGCACCAATGTTCTCCTAATCGAGATCATAATTTTTTGGTGACCCCTTCACTTCCCTTTTCCTCCTATTCAGATGAAA
The DNA here is from genome assembly GCA_963277665.1 of Viscum album. NCBI lineage: Eukaryota > Viridiplantae > Streptophyta > Magnoliopsida > Santalales > Viscaceae > Viscum > Viscum album. The sequence continues at coordinate 487,566,973 of OY728148.1, read as the reverse complement.
TTTTTTTAACCTAATTTCCAATGTGGGTTTTCCCATAGGTATTTTCTATTTTCATCATTTTATTTTCGAAAAATAATTTCAAATTTCATGAATGAAATTTATTGAAGGAGGGAAGAATATAACACCCTAAGATTTCGTAGTATATTTTTTCTTCAATGTAATTCAATAACATTCACTACACGCAACACCAAGTTCTAAAGCACCATGACTTAGAAAACAGGCTGTTCAAAAGCAGTTATGAATAGTATTAACTGAATTTTTAACATTATATAATCCTTATAATTTTAGAATCTATATAATGAGTTTCTTATACATAATTTAAGAACAAATTTTTTTTCAGATAAAAGAAGTATTTTTCAAAAAAAATGCAATTTTACAGCCTTTTAATGGTGAAGCCTATTTAAATCAAATATTTGATACTTGTGTATATTAAATTTGACAAAATAAACTTCTTCTTTAAAATTGAGACATAAGAATTTATTTTCAATAATGGTTTGGTGTTATTCTGATAACTTTCATATTTACGTGAATAGTGAAAAATACTATATTTTAACTGAAAACAACTTTTTAAATTAAAATAATTTATATTGATAAATTATACATTTTAATGGTATAGAAGAATAAAAATAATATATTTTTACCTTTTAATCCAATGATTGTCATTTTATGTAATTTCACTTTGAAATTGGACAAGATCAACTGTCAAACGTTTGATAATTATTGTTTCCTAAAAATACGCCTTTTGGTTTTAATAGCAGGAATTAATTTTAAATTAATAAATGCAAATTTTATGTTTATAATTTGGTAAAATAGACTACATGTTAGGATTCCTAATATCCAAATTATCTTAGGGTAAAATTTTGGTAATTTTTTGATAATATTCTTATTTTGATGAATAGTGAAAATTACTACATTTTAATTAAAAACAAATTTTTTAATAGAAATTAATGATAGTGATAAATTATGAATTTGAGTGATTTTAAAGAATAATTAGATTATAATTTTACCATTTAATAAAATTTTGGTCATTGGACATAATTTCATACTTAAATTGGACATAAGAAATTGTCAATCTTTTGATAGTTATTATTTGTTAAAAACATGCTTTTTATTTCGACAACAGGAATTAATTTTTAATTAATTTATGCCACATATGTGTTTTGAATTTAGAAAAATGGTTTCCATATTTAGAATCGGTGGATCCAAATTTTTTAAATGGGTAACTTTTATTTTTAGTCATTTTGAATAATTACTTTAGTAAATAATTTATTTACCATTGTTAAAGGGTATATCTGGTAAATAAGGGTAAAACAATAATATTATAATATTACTAAATTACCCTAAAAAGTGTCCTAATTATATTTTTTGATACCTTTCCAACCATGGGAATCTTTGGGTCGATTTTGGGACCCCATGGAGCCACTAGTAAGTGATAATGACACTTTATATTAATTAAGTTAAAGTAAATGCTAAAATGACATAAGCATATATCTTTTAGGAAAACAATATTTACATATAGTTATATATATTTTATTTTAGAGTATAAATATTCCATAAAAAGATAAAAATATTTCCTACATAATGGAATTTTTTTATAATTTTTATAAATTTAATATTTAAATTAATTTATGACACAATACTGATGAAGTATTCTCTTTATTAATAGAAGAATCAAATAATTGGTATTATAAATGTTAAAATAAATATAATTTGAATGTTTTGATGAAATCCATGATTTTAATTGGTTACTATGACATTATAGGATTGATTAATTGAATTTGGTTTGAATTAATAATGTTTTAAATATTTTAACAAAAATAAATTATTAAATAGTGTCAAAATTGACATAAATGAGTTTTTTAAAAATATATTATATTATTAATTTATATTCTATTCATAAAAATCTAAGGATCGGCCAAAGGAATTATATAATGATAGGTTTATCAATAATGGACCACATGGGGTTTGCTTGGAAGTATATAGTATGTTTATTTACTATATAATATAAAAATACAAAGTGACATGGTAAGTGTGAAACTAATTAACTAAGAGTTAGAAAAAAAATATAAGGTTAATAAAGTGACCAAAACCTGTCTAAAACCAATTGGATAAGTCTTTTTAGACCTATCCCTACCCTATAATTTGAATAATCTACTTTGGAGCTATTATAAACCGAATATGAATTTATTATAAAATAATACATTATGTTTTTCCTAAAGAGCCCCTCCTCCCTCTTATAAAAGGACACCACTTATAACCAATTCTACACATCTCTCAATCCTTTTGGCTCGTCCAAACTCTACCCAATTAACCTCCCTGCATCCATATACTCCTCCATGAAGGCACTTTAGGAGTCCTTTTTGGTTCAAAAAAAGGAAGTTACACAAATTAAAGGTAACAATTTCTCTTAGCTTCTTTTATTTTATTTTACTTCGCTAACCCCTAAACTATTCTTAATATTTTCTATTGTAACCAAACAAGTATCCTCTATATACTAAGATATTCTTATGAGAAGTAATCGAACTACACTTACACACACATCCATCTAATGGGTGAAGAACATAATTTTTCTGTTGATGGCAACCAAACGCCTCACAAAACAATGATTGTTCAATTATCTCCTATCACCTTCCATGGTGGAAATTTTGATGTCACTATAATTAATTATGATATTAATGATATTTATTTCATATATAATCTTATTTAATTCCATTTTATATCATACCATTATTTGTTTCATGTTGTATATATATACATGATAATTTCACTTGAGAAATTGCGGACTACCGCCCCCTAAAAATGATATGACTCATAATACCATACATGGAACATAAATAGGATGGTGTTAATGAACATAAGTATCATATATATAAAATTATATTATACTTTAATAATAATATACATATTTATCATTTGGTTTTTATTCCTTTTAAAATGAAAAATGAAAAGGAAGTAGTGTTCATGCCTACGTAAGGATTACCGTCTCCACGAACACGATGAGATTCATTTCCACATCATATACATTCAAGAATAATTCTCATATAATGATTAAAATTAATGTTTAATGACATGATATCATTCTAGGTATGAATAAGATACAACCTATCCATAAAAAACACATCTTACGTAACAAAGCATATAAAGTAAAACGAATCGGTTTACAACCGAAATGACGATAATACTAAAATATTATTAACAAAACAATATTAAAAGATCATATATGATATCATATTTATATATATGATTACTGTATAATTTAATAACAACGATTTAACTATTATACAAGAGGTTAACCTACCCTCGACCATGGAAAGGAACAATGTAATGCTTTATTTCACAATCTCTTCATTATCCGAGTTTGTTTATACGTAATTATCTATTGGGACGTCTTTATCATCCACATCCAAGATTATTAAAAATGTATTTAAAATCATTATTACTATGGTTTGAAGTCAATTATAACCTTTTTCACATTTTATAAGATGTTTATTAGGGAATCATTCCGTCACTTTACAAAAAAGGTCATTTTTTCCTTTTCGACAAAATTATGGCAAAAATGTCTTTTTTAACTTATATGGCGGGTGCAACTATTTTACGCCATTTTAGAATCGTCCAAGCATCCCATACAAGTATATACGAATATTTTCAATGTAAATTTTCTATTTTATAATTATTTGGTTTTTAAATTTTTTCAAAAAAAGAGATATTTCTCTCAAATAGTTCTTGATTTCATCTATGATAACATCCTTTGATGGATTTTAAAATTATTTGAAGTTTATTTATTATGATAAAAAACTACCATATAGTATTGAAGGTTTTGTGATATGTTTGTCTGTGGATGTGTTATTTTTATAACATTCATGGTTTATGGATAAAGTATTGACATTTCGTATGCTAGTTTTAATATAAGTGTTTATGTTATGTTTATACCTATTCATATTAGGGATCCATTGGACTTAGTAAGTGTCGGGTGGATCCCACTATACCTCATCGATGCATCGGTAGGTCTCATGAGACAAAATAGTGTCGTGGAACAAGGCCTTGACAAAACTAATCAGTCCTTCGGGACTTGAGGGGATATGAGTGTGTTCTATAGAGACAAAATGCTATTGTAGTTCATCACAATATGATGTAATGTAAACATTATAAATGTATCTAGTGATTCCAAGGATACTAAACTAATCGGTCCATCCGGACTTGATCATTTTTGATCATGCCAATATTATGTAACAATGCACCTACTCTGGGTAACTATGGTCAGGGCGTTACAACGTTTCATGCCTTTTCCACCTATAGTAAGTGTGTAGACCCATCCTCCCTCAATAAATTATACAATGAAATAACATGGAATACCCTATGCATGTTCAGCTCATTTTGGAAGGATGGTAGACAAACCTACGGCCTTGATCTGTGTAGAATGTAATGAAGATAAAAAATCCAACATGATTAATAAAGAATCATATCATTCACATCCATCCCATTTAATCATCTCTGGCATCCTCCCTTAAACCCAAATTCATAAACCAATGTATCTCTGCACTCTAGGCGTCAACTACAACAATAACCATTGGGCCTCCATACCCCAAAATATCACAATAGCCATCCCATATCACATCACAACACAAGATGTAGGAAACGACATCATATTAGATGGGAACATATCCCTTAAACAAGGAATATTCCCTTCATTCAAAATGATCACTCATGGATCAAAGGCACAATGCACTCGGCCTTACAAGTAAGAGGGTATCTCAAAGACCTTCCAGGAATTATCCTTTATGAAACACAAAATTTAATAATCCTTCTTCAATTAACTTGTTCATTAATAGATGTTTTAAAATATGTCAAACCTAAATAGAAATCTAGTATAGATATTAATAAAAACAAAACATACTTACTGCATTAATTTGATTAGCATCAAATTAGAGAAACATCAAGATTAATTTACATGAATATTTATCTTCAGAAAAATAATTATAAATTAATTATGTCTTTATGTTATTTAACAATTTCATCAATTACAACCTGATAACAAGAATATCATAGACATCACACTATCTACAAAATTAAGAGGTAAACTGTCATCCTGGTGCAAAGAAAAAACAAGCAGTCAAACAAATTCATTTAATCATATTCAAGTATTTAATTAGGTTAATTACATTGTGATCTATAGGGGAAAAATATGACAAATTTATATTTTTATGTAAAATAATATATAAGAAACAAATCCCTAACTCAAAAGTATTCTTATGTTCATCACTCAATAACAGATCAATGAAACGGATCACGATCGACTTCCCTGAAAAAACAACATCCACTTGGGGATGTTGCGGCACAACCACATCAACCACAAGAAAACGATAATCCAATAGAGATATTGTTATCCAATTTAATAACACGGAAAAGAGAAATAGGATAAAATAGATCAATGAAATCCAAACAACATACATTGATCTTACCTTGGATTGAAGACAGGTCGAAGAATGAATGAGGGAAATCGATCCAGGATAATGAAATCCCCCAACATTGAAGAGGGAAGTGTACATGTCATTTGGGGTAGAGATGGTGTTATCTCTAGAAATTGGGTTTGAAAATCATGAGTGGATGGGTGACTTTTAAACACCCAACATTGGGGTAGTACATGACTTGTAACTCTTTGTCTCATCGTGTAATGCCTCAAGAAGACTTACACTGAAAATCACATCGCATCGATTCATCATTATATTTTTATTAAACCTTAATAGAACACATCATGTGCCACTTGGTCATGTCATGTACCCCCTATTTATAGATTTTCATGACTGAAATCCTCCATAATTCTACTGATCCTTCTCCAAGCACCTCGTTCTTTGAAAATAATCAATCGGTCGATCCATACGGATTCAGGCCCTTAGACTAAAAAATTCATTCTTTGTACATACATTTACCGAGCTTTGTATCGTCATCTCGCCTTCTTTAAAAATTATTACATGACTTAAGGATGAGTAATTTATTGGATGAAATCAAGTTGATATTCATAATTGATTTTCATAAAATATATAATGTTTTATTTTTATTGTTTTATATGGTGAAAAAATTGAATACCATGCTTAAGTGTCCACTTTATATTTTAATTGTTTTTATCAATATTTTTTGGCCTAATTATCTAGAATCCTAAACCCAAAAGTATCTTCAATGTGAGATAATGTAAATATTGTTACCTAACTCAATATTATGTAATGTTTTTGGTTGGGTAATTATAGTTAGTATTAGAGCAATCGTTTAGATAACATTGGTTTTTTGGATAAAATTAGTAGAATTTCATTAAGATGATTTTACTTTATGGTTATTTTAAAATGATAGATAATATAATGATTACCCAGTTGCATCATAAAAGTACGTTTTTCATAATTTTATATTATAGAAGAATCAAGGAAGCTATATTTGGAATGCATCAAAATGAATATATCCTTCCAAATCGATATCCCAAGATGGTTGGATTCACAACTGAGTACTCTTTTGTTGTGATGGACCAATTGACTCATGCTATAAATGGTATTGTTGTTTGTGAAAGGGAGAAACATGATATACTACAGAGTAACATGATGATGGTAGAGAATATTATATGATAAAATCCCAAATAATTTATGGGACCACTTGACCATGTGATAAATGAAATATGGATTAATGGCCTATAAAATATATTTGATGTCATAGGTTTTTAAGATAACCAAAAGGAAACTCTATAAATTATTCATTTTTAAGGTAATGTCAATTAGTGGTGGTAATTATTTAGAAATATCAATAAATGTTATGAGATTTTTTCTTTGTAATCGAATGAATTTAAGAATATTTTCATTGAGAAATATTTTCTAATGGCAGTTTCACATAGTATTGACAAAAATTCCTTGAATTGACGAAAAAAGGGGGAATATTTGGTTGCTAAATATGCCAAAAACATCATTGAAATAGAAATATATGTGTAATATTTTATTCATGATATTTATAGTAAGATAAAATTGGTATTAAATTATATTGAATCCAATATATATAAGTGAATTTGATTCCCATGAGTTCAATAGCTACAATAATCTTGTGTGATGTGATGAGAATGTAGAAATAGAGTGTTTAAATGACCAATTGTCCCATGAAAACTAGAAAAATAAGTGATAGAGATGGATAGAAAATGGAATGGTTTCAAAAAAAAAATTGGAGGTGTGAAATCCAAATTTAAAACATGTGATAAGTGTGGTAAACATAATCCTGTAAAATGTCTTTCGAAGTCTTTAATGTGCTTTCATGGAAGAAATTAGTTTTAAGGGGGGAAGGATGTAACATCCTAATATATTATAAAATATTTTCATTCAAATTAATTTAAATTATTTAATTTTATTGATGACATTATATGCATAATTATTCACTCTTGACACGAAATATCTTGTTTATCTTACATTTTACACAACATTGACTCCCTTTGATGACTTAGGTAATACGAAAATCTGAGTCTTACGAGAAAACAATATTATTTTAATATTATTATGATAGTTATACCATAGATACTATAATATATGAAATGAAAGAGATTACCAAAATTATGAAATTTTAGTTTACTCATGTTTATAAGATGAATTCAATGGTTAATAATTAGTTATTGATGAAAATAAAGACCAATTGAATATAAAGGATGCAACATCCCTGGTAATGGTAGAATAATCAATTTTCATATTTATTAATATTTTATAATTAGAAATAAATTTTACCTTAAAGTGGACACAACCTGCAAAATAGAGCACAACACAAACAAAAAAGTGTATTCAGAATCATGCATTTCACACAAGTGTTAGTTATACTGAACAATAATATAGTTTCAATATTATTATTTTAACTATAATTTATCACCAATACATTGTTTTAGAGAGAATTAATTAGGGTAATACTATTATGTTTAGATATTTTTTTAAAATCTTTTTTACATTGATCCAATTAAATTTTATAGGCTTAAAATAATAAATAATCCAATATTATGCATAAAAATCATTATATTGTAGAAAGGTAATTTTACCCCCTTTTAAGGAAGAAAAAAAATTAAAACTAAATTTTTAAAGTTTTATATTCCATTTTTTTCAAAATAAATATCATTTTTAAATTTTAAATGTCAAAATTATCTTTGGGTGAATTTTTCGTATTTTTTAAGAATTTACAATTTTTAATGAATATCAAAAAATACAAGATTTAGATAAAAATTCATTTTAGTTTAAATAATTAGTACTCTTAAATTTTATTTTAATTTGTTCTTAAAGTCAATAAATATCAATAATATATATATTGATCAAATTTAAAACAGTTGAATCATTTTAATATTGAATTTAGATATAAAAACATAACGAGCTTTTGAACATTCTCACTTTAAAAAATGTTTTGTTACCACGTCTACATGATTAGATTTAATCCTAATTTTTTTAATTATAAAAATTTTATTTTTAAAAAAGGACATAGACGGTTGTAATAAATATTATATTTTATTTTAATAATATTAACATAATTTTTAAAAACAATGGATTCGTGAAAGTGATTTAAAATAATTATATCACTTAAGGTAAAATTAAAATAAACAAGAGACTAAACCTTTAACATCTTGGGACAGATGACCTATCCACATTTTAAAAACCTATTTTTTTCCCAAAATTTATTCACTCTAACTATAAGGTTCAATAATGGTCCATTTCAAGAATTTGGGAAAAATTAATACCTAAAGAACACATAATTCTTTTCAAAAATTCAATGTGTGTCCCTTCACTTCGCAATAAAATCCCTTCACCCCTCCAACATCATCACAAATCTCAAGATAATTTTTCCCCCATTATCTTTACAAATAATTCCTAAAAATCCATCCCATTATCATATTATCCCTTCCTGGGGCATAAATCCCTCCATGTAATCCATTTGGTGAAAAACAAAAGGACTTACAGGAAAAAAATGTAACACCCTTCTTCAAGATCTATTATTTAATATTTATTCTCTACTTACTCAAATATTTTTATTCTATGAATACATAATAAAATAATTATCATAAATATACAATAAAATTTTATGAAAACATTTTGACCAACACTTACACACACATCCATCCAATAGGTAACTAAGTTACCATTCTTATGTTTGACGAACTACCACCTCATAAAATAATGTTGTTCATCTTTCATTAACTAGTTTTAATGGATGGTAAATATGATGGAAACATTATTTATATATTAAATTAATGATATTAATTCCTTCTTTATTAAATAGAAATTTTTTGTATCACATACTTTTATACATTTCATTTTGGGTAAATATGATACCTATGCTTGTGGAAGTATGGAACACCACCTCCTCAATGTATTTCGATATGTTCACACACTACATGTATGATATTAAAGAAAGGATTTAATTAAAAATATGTTAAAAATAGATTATATATCATATTCATGACATTATTACTTTTCTGAAAGTATAACACCTAATTTTTTTGACACTTTTTAACACACGAAAAAAGATAAAACATTGTTAATTATCTTGTGGGCTACCGCCTCCTCAAAATGATGTGATTCTTATTGCATAACAATAATTTTATATAAATGTATATATTATTAAATAATATGGTATATACGACATAGTGAAAATTATTTATTGATGAATTGTAACTTACCTTGTTTCGATAGCAGTTATTGAAAAATGTGAACGTTACTCATGCGTACGTACTACCTACTATCTTAATGATTGCAACGTTGGTTACTTTTTCATAACCATTAATAAAAATTAGTTTTAAAATTGTAAATAATCTATATATATGATTATTATTTCCTAATAATTATTTAAGATATGATCACATAATAACCCCTTTAATCATATTTTACATACCAATGTAATTTTGAGACACCAATTGAATATGGTCAAAACACCCAATGTAAACATATTTGTTTAAGTAGTTCCAAATGAACTTATAATAGGAGAATTAAAAGTAAAAATAAACATGAAAAAAATGTACCCAATGAATAATATAATTTATATATGTTTATTATCTAGGATGTTAAAGAGACACAAGATAAGTAGTTCCTGTGGTATGGGGTTTTTCATCAATTTCTTTTCATTGAGGCATTTTTTTTATATGCACATTTATTATTTTATAAGGTGTTCATACATCCCCTTTAAAATTTTATTTCAATATTTTATCTATTATCAAGTTATTTATTGATTATTAAAATTTTAATCATTCATGGGTATTATAATTAAAACTTCAATTTTGTGTGAGGCACTTTTAATGTTTACAAAAATAATTTCATAATATTTTCTCAAAAAAACTATTCATCATATTATTTTACATATTTATTTATATGGATATAAAATGTTTATAATTGAAATTTTATATATTTTTTGATTTAATAATAGATTTTTTAAAAAAAATAAATCTTTTTACGTGATTCATATAGAACTTTTTGATAAATGACAAAGGAAAAGACTTATTCCTAACTTACATTATGATGATGAATTTTCCACCACTGTAGAAATTATTTTATTTTTTGATTACATTGCATGATTTTTTTTAAAGAATGAAATTAATTTTATTTTAGAATATTTTTTAATTCAAATTGGGTATTTAAAATTAATTTATTATTTTAATATCTTGAAATGTTCACTTCTGATTGAAAATGAAATTTTATGAGTCAAATTTAGAAAATTGAAATCTTTTAGTTGTTATTATAATATAATTTATAGATGTAGATTTGATGGGTGGTTCTATAATAATCCTATGACATGTAGTTCCATGATAAACCAAAAAGAGGGGGTTTAATGATATCCCACCAATGCATTGGGTATCGATATAATGACCCATAATATATATACATTGATATTACATAAAAATTTATTTATATTCATTACAAAAAATAATAAATCCATGATATGAATGTATAGGTATAGTGTCTTTAGAAACTAGGAAACATTAAAAACTGTATCAAAAAACATCTATGCTACCACCTGCTTATACCATTATAAAAAGACTCTTTTTTCCCATATCATACTTAATAACCTTCTTCATGTCATGGGAAAAAACATATAAAAAGGTGATATCAAATTCTCATAAAGGGTAAAAAAGTAAATATCAATCATATCATAATCATATGACATTTGATTATAAAATTTGCAAGTATTATACTACATATGATACATTTTGATATCACGTTATGGGATAAAATTTCTTAATATTTAAGGGGAATAATTATAAAAGGTGATAAAATATTACATAATATTTCTTGTTATAAACATCAGATTAGAAAATCATTGCATATTAGTCCAGGGTGAATGCTAAGACCATCATAGCAGATGGTGTCCATTACAAAACTAGGATTAATTCCATTCGATTCATGTCTATCTCATTAGATATAAATTTTTACCCAATATATTGAGGGAGATATAGGTCCCACCTATCCAAAAAATGAATTCATTATTACATGATCCAAAAAAACATAAATCATTCATCATAGCATAACCTAAGAAATAAAATGTGTTTCTTAAACATCATTCCATTGTAACATAATTGATATAAAATATAATTCATTAATTAAAAAATTAAAATCATAGTAATAATACGGATATAAACATAACCCTATTTAATGAGAGACATCTTAGATGGGACATAATTTTGATATAACACTTGAACTTATTTTGTTGAGGAAAAAATTCTTTCTTTTTTAAAAATGTTTTATTTTCTCAAAATGCTATGAAATTTTAAAAGAAATTAATTTAATTGAAAATAAACATGAACCTTATTAGAGTAATATTAATTGAAATAATGTTTTATGAAGATGTAAAAATCCTTTCAGGCCGTATAAGTTAAAAAACATTCTCCTCGTACTTTTGTTGGAAAAGTAAAAAAGTATCACATATCGAATAAAGACAAAATATTCCTTTCATTATATTTAGTAAAAATTAACAAATGGATAAAATTGAATTGAAAAAATTGAAGAATGATATAAACAATATTACAAATTTAAGGATCATGGATGTGTTAAAAAAATAAACCCCAACAAATACATATAAATAAATGATCTCAGATAAAAATGAGATTAAGAAATTATCCCTTTCCATAGGTCTGATATCATTCGTCTGTATTGATACCTCTTCTATAATGATTTAAATATTTTCATTGACTTATTCCAAAATCATATTCATTTATATGATATCATATACGTTCATATTATCACATGTTTGTTAGTAACATTTCATTATCACTTGTTATTAATATATTAACTACTTTATGTTCTTATGTATGTTTTTCTAGGTATGTTAATGTTCCATGTATTATGATATAGTTTTATCATTTAAATACTGATATTATTATAATATATATCATATTTATTCATTTAATTCATTTATATAATTATCTTTTAATGAATATCATGAATAATGGATTGCATCACATCGTGCAGATGGTAGGTCATAAGTACACATGAGTGATGATATAATTCTTATAATTATTGAAATGTAATGAAGTGGATGGTAGTTAATATTTCCAAATCAGTATAATATTATACTAATCATACATATTTATTATATCTATCATTATACCTATCCAATTAAGATGGTTGTAAAAAAAATATTACACCATGGCATGGAGTGGGTATGTTTTACGTATGCACGCGTGGGGATTTCATTTACTATAGGATGGATAGACGGTGGAATATGGCTGTATCATAATTATAATAACATATCTGTATATTATTAATAATGATGTTATAACTTTATTATTAAATTACTAATAAATATAAAGTAGAATAATAATGAAGTCTTAAAGAATCAATTGAATAGATTACCTCTTCCTTGATGTGGTTCCTCTTAATCACATATTAGGGAACTAGAGTTGGAATTTGAAGATGGAAAAAAACTCAAGAATTTGAATAGGGATGATTACATGGAAAATGATTTGGGGATGACCATGATTGATTTCTCAATGTTATGTGATGTTGTGAGGGAGTAGGTGACCTTTTATAATAGTGGAGAGGGGAACAGTTGGAATCTCTAAAATTAATAATTCATAATAAAATTATACTCTACCCAAAAACATACATAATGTCTCAATATAGAATATGATATGAGATAGGGGTGTATTACAATAAATCAATAAATTTTTTAGAAGTATTTATGTTAATTAAACATTTTATTTTTAATAAAATCATAGTTATTCTATTTAATTCTTAACTACTGTAACAAATAATCTAGTATTAAAACGGCGTAGTATTTAATTATTTGATATAAAATAGACCATAAATAATAAAATTATATAATTTTTTAAAATAGAATAATTATTATATATTTTTAATAAATTATTAACTATTTTTATATTATTTAATAAAAACAATTTCTGATAAACCAATAAAAGTTTCATTTTTGACAATATTTTATTCAGGGATTTTAAAAAGTATTAATATAATAATATAAAATTTATGAAAAATTATTATATTAATATGAGGTCAAGGTAATCTATAAAATTAATTAGACATGTTAATTATCCCAAATTATATTTATTTTAATATTTTCAATGACATTTATTTGAAATTATTTTAAATAAAATAATTACTACCACAGTTTTTTAAAATTATTTAATTTGATATTTTGTTGAATAAAAATTAAAAAAATTCTACGATAAAGATAAATATAATAAATTTCCTAAGAAAAATTTTAGTATAATTTATCTTTAGGAATTTCTATTATTTTAAATAATATAATTATTAATTGATGAAGGTGCCAACATTAACATCACAGTAGATAAAATAATATTAGTGTCATAATCCCATCTACAAGAATCCAAATGTTCCATGACTCAACCCTTGGATGATTATTGATGTTATATACTCAAAAATAATATTTGGTCATGTTTTTGGGTCTATTAGTGGGTATTATTATTTTAATAAAATACTATATTATTAATTTTTCATCAGTTAAATATTTTCAACATCATTAATGAATAAGTTAGTAAGGTACTTATTACCATCAAATAAATAATAAATAAATTACAATGATAAATAAAAACATTTTAGATTTAAAATTATTATTTATAGTCAAAATTATATTTAGAATATCCTAATATTAAAAATTATTAATTATATAAATTTGAGTGAGTCATATTTAAATATTCTTTAAATAAAATAAATTAAATGTCCTAATCTAATCCAAGTGGATTAAAATGGATACCATTTCGACCCAAGGATGATTTATGTTGAAACAAACATAGAAAATGATATCAATACAAGGGATATAGTATGTTTATAATATTATTGTTACCCTTAATTACTCGAATTTCCCTTTTTCTGTATTAATAAAAATTAATGAAGTTACTATTCATATTACCAAAAAATAAAATTAATATATTTAAATAATTTGGACCTAATGATTCAAAATATGGATTTCATTGTTTAAATTTCAAATTATTGAAGTTTCTAAAATTAATTAAATATTAATCTTGTTGTTAGAATGAGAGAACGAGTTTTAAATGCTAAAACATTGAAAAAAATTGAAATGTTTTCACATCTGAATTCAATGTTAAATTAATTATAATGATATAAATTATATTTAATAATAAATTTATATTAAATTTATTCCATAAACCCATTAAATATTATAATTTAACCTCGTAAATTATGTATATGAAAAAAAATATCCCATAAAATTTTGTGTATTTTTACAATTAATCAAAACATGAATGCTCTCAAAAAATATCATAAATTCATAAAAAGTAAATTTTTATATCCTGATTAAAAATAAAATGTTTAATTATATATATAAAAATTATTCTTGTGTCAATATCTTAATTTAATATGGATTCTCAATTCAAATGCGTAAAATTACCCTTTTAAAAATATAGGTTTTTATACATAAAATATAATTTATTCATAACCTATGACTAAAATATCCATTGGATGAATATGAAAATATTTTATAAAATATATTACATATATATCTCATTAATTCCCTTACCAATGGTAATTCACTAAAAAACACAAAATGATTTATATTTTTCATAAAGAAACAATATCCAATTATTTCACAATGCATCTTCATTAGTTAGCAATACTTATTCCTGGTATTCTAATGGATAGGGTATAACTTTAATTTTATAAAATGGGTGTCTTGCGATTTTTTTAAACTTGTGATTTTATGCAATGCATGCTCCTCAAAAATTAAAAAAATTGAAATAAAATATTTCACAAAAACATCGCTGTGTTACATTCTACCCTCCTTAAACTGAATTTATCCCTTGAAACACGTCATATGGAAACAAAAATATATGGATACCTCTCCCTATTCATATCCTCAAGTTCTCATGTAGCATTCTCAAATTGGGGGTTAGGCAATAAAAAATAGCTGAGTGAAAGATCTTGTTTTGTAGTACATTTTCACTATGATCGTGAATCTCTATCAGTGGTTCATCATAAGAAATATCATGCTATAGCGGTATGACTTATGAGTTTAGAACATGTAAAGGCTAAGGTATATACATTCTCAGGAGAGATACATAGAACACATAATGTAATTGGGTGTGTTTTATTAGAAGTTTCAATCAGTAAGTTATATTCCAATCATAATCCAAAATTTCAAAAGGACTGATATACCTAAGGCTCAGCTTTCCCTTCTATCCAAATATAATTACTCTCTGCCATGTATATTTTCTTAGAAATACCTCATATCCCACATCAAATTATAGTTATATTTATTTGGTATTCATCAAACCATTTTTTCAACACTGATCTACTCTTATCTGTTGTGGAATAGATCTGACCTTTTCTTCCACTTCATCAACAGGATTTGGTCCTAAGTGATTTCATTCACAATCTTCATCCTAGAAAATTAGAGTTAAACATTTATTTCTATAAAGGGCTTCATAAAGAGAAATCTAAATACTCGATTGAAAGATATTATTGTATGAAAATTCCATCAATGGTAGCTGTTGACCCCAGCCGCTTTTTAAATATTTAGAGCAAGATCTCAACATGTATTCCATAGTTTGAATAGTTATCTCAGACCATACTTCTTTTTTAGGATGACAAGTAGTGCTAAAACATACTTATTTATCTTGAGCATTCTGAATACTTATGTAGAACATCAAGGTAAAACTAGGATCCCGATAAAATATAATATAAAGTGGTACTCAATGCAATCTTACAACAATATTTTTCATATATCCTAAAAATATTAGCATGACTAACATCCCCTCTAACTGCAATGAATTTTACCAATATTGCAAGGCGATCAACTATTACCCAGATAGCATTATTTCATTTTTATATAAAGATAAGTCTACTGGAAATGTCCACAATGATGTTTTCTCATGTACATTCTAGTATTGGTATTGTTTATAACATCCCCTTTGATTTATCTATCATAGATTTTACTTGATGAAAAACCATGAATCTAGAGAGATATTCTACAACATCACATTTCGTGTCATCCCACTATAAATACTCTTTCATGTCATTTTACAACATTATGATTCTTGGGGGAATAGAGAATGAAGAACTATGAGACTCATCAAATAGATCCTTCTTTAATTCTAGTATGGGAGGAATAAAAACCATATTACCGACCCTTATTAGTCCATCACAACAATTATTGAATTTTGGAACATTTCTCATATTCTTTTGTTTCTGGGCATCATTCTTCTATTCCTACTTAATCTTCACATTTATAGATGGTTGAACATTAATTTTAGAAATATAAAATTTCTCCAATATAATTAAAATTTCATGATCCATCCTTTGATAATGTATAAATATTGGATCATTTGTGATCGTCATCATGGATAGGCTACCAAGGTCTGTCGACTCAAAGCATTTTCCTAATTGTTCATTTTCCCATGGTGGTAATTTGTCAGGAATCAAAAATCATTAATCAACTCCAACCCTCTTCTTTGGAAAATATTCATCACCTTTTTAATAAAAATATTATTTAAGGATTTATAATCTGTATTAGTATCACTCCTTTCAGAAAAAAGTTATTGCCTCCATATTTGTAATGAAAAGATTACAGAAGCTAACTCAAAATCATTAATTTGGTAATATTTATCATTTTTATAAATTCTTGGAGAATAATCAATCAACATATTATTTTTCATTTGAACAGTTCCCCTCTCTTTCATCGATGCATCACTATAGATGAGAAAACCTTTCGACTATATGGTAGTGTGAGCATGGCTGCACTCAATAAGATTATTTTTAGAAATTTGAAATTATCTTCTCATTCCTTCTTCCATAAAAACATAACTATATTACAAGTGAACATGTTGAGAGGATTACATAATCATGAAAAATATTTCTCATATATTTGATAATATATATCTAAAACAAGAAAACACTGGATATCAGTTACTATTTTTTTGATCCCACATTCAAAAACATCTATTTTTATGGATATATATATATATGATCTCTTGAGATTATGTGAACCATAATTGAAACCTTATGAATCCAAAATTCACACTTGGTAAATTTTTCATAAATATTCTTCTTTCTCTGGTTCTTTAGTGAAATACTCATGTGGTTTTCTTATTTATCCTTCCTCTTTAAATAGATATGAATATCTTCTATATAGACTACCACAAACTGATCAAGATATTCTATAAAGACTCTATTCATTATATCCATGAATATATCATTTGATGTAGTAGGTCCAAATGCATCACTATAAATTCATATTGCCCTTGTAAAAAATGTGGTTTTTGGTATATAATTCTTCTGAACCCTTAATTGATGATATCCTGACAGAATATAAATCTTGGAAAAGAATTGATCTCTACATAGATGGTTAAAAAAGTCATCAATGCAAGGAAGAGTATATTTTTTCTGGATGGTGATATTTTAATGTTCTCGAAAAAATCAATTCATTTTTTCATTGATCCATCATTCTTCTCAATATTTATATTTAATATTTTCTTCATAGGTACCAATAGATTCATCAATGTTTTTCCTATCTTCAAGGAACTCCTTCACCATATTTGTTGAAGAATACGAGGAATGTACTTGTTGAAAAATAAGTTCCTAAAATCGTTTCATTCCATGGATTCAATTTAATATCTTTGAATTATATTCTTGATATGATTCCACCATTGATCATAATGACCTTACAAAAAATAGATTGTTATGATGAATTGTTCATGTTCAGAACATTGTAGAATTTAAAATATCATTTCAGGGGTACTGATCCATTGTTCAACAACTAATGGATCAGAAGACCCAATGAATGAAGGTGGATAATACCTCATAAAGAACTCGATAGTATGTTTCTCCCTCCTTTTCTTGTTTATAAGTCCTTCATGTTTCATAGCTCTATAAATTTGTGTGATCATAACTAAAATATTTTTCAATCCAGATCCCATAACATTTGGTTTCTTAGGAGGACAATCATTTAATTTCTTGAGATATTTAGCATTAATGTTGTTCCTTTGGGTTCAATCTACTAACTAAATCCAAGAATCCTAGTTTTATAAACACTAATCATAAAAGAAAACCACATAGCCAAGAATAAAAATTAAATTTTGGAAACATTAGTTTTTATCTTAGTTTATTCAGGAAAATTTATAAAACCCTAGGATCATAACTTATACTTAGTCATATCCTTATGGTTCTTAGTAGGGATTTCTCATCCTAGTTTATAGAAGTTAACTATACAGATCCTTTAATACCAACTATAATAACCCATAATTTGTATACCTTTAAATTACATTTAAATTGAAGTATATTAATTAATGTATATAATAAATCCATGATAGAAATGTATATGTATTGTGTCTTTAGAAATTGGGAAACATAAAAAACTGTGTTATAAATGAACTATGTTGTCTCCCTCTTATATCTTCATTACTAGATCCTTTTTTGACATATCATACATAATAACCTTCTTCATGAATAGGGGAAAAGAAACATTTGAATGGGTGGGATGAAATGGTTAGTAATGGTAAAAAATATAAATATCAATCATAAAAATATCATAAGACATAAGAACATAACATTTGGATGTCATATCATTCATATGAAAGATCTCAATATCATGTAATTGGATAAAAATTCTAAGGAATTAATTTATATAATCTGAAAAGGTCATAACCTAAGATAAATGTTTTTTGGCATACACATAAGCTTAGAAAGTCCTTTTATATCAGTCAAGTCTAATTACCAAGACCATCATAGTGGAAAATTTCCATCTCTGAAATGGGTTTACTTATTGTTCCAGTCATGTATATCTCATAAGATATAAATATTTACCCAATGAATTTGAGGGATATATAGGTTCCAGCCACCATATAATGAAATCATATTTATATGTTTTTCTAAAAGATAAATCATTTATCATAGTTTAACTCCACAAAAAATGAGTTTTGTAAATATCATTCCATCACAAAATATTCATTTTAAATAATCAAAATTATAATTAACAAAATAAAATCATATTAATAAGAGAGATAGAAACATAACTGTATTTTATGTGAGTCATATTAGATGGAAAATAATTTTCATAAAACACATGGACTTAATTCTTGAAGAAAAATATCATTTCTTCTTTAAAAACACAATCATTTATCAAAATGACACACAATATCTAAATAAATGAACTTAGTAGAAAATAAAGATGAAATATTTTATAAGAGTTTTCATGTAAATAATTCATTATGATTATTTGAAAATTTATTCATTCCATATATGTTAAAAAATATTTTCCTCATACTTTTCCCCGTAATGTCCAAAAGTACATTGTATTGAATAATGAAATATAATTCCTTTCATACCAATTACTAAAAATTATCCAATGTATATAATTTGATTTGAAAAATTTAAGAATAATATAAAAAGTATTAAATATTTAAGGAACATTTATAAGGATGATAAATATAACCTTTAAAATACCAATGAATAAACAATCTCAGATAAAAATTAGTTGGAAACAGTATCTCTTTCCTTAGGTCTGATATCCTTTATCTGTATCTGAACATCATGTATAATGATTTAAATAATTTTATTGAATTGTTACATATTTATAATAATTTTAATTATTTCATATATAATCATATTATCATTCGTTAGATAGTAAAATTAAATTGTCACTCATTATTCGGATAATAACAGCTTTATGTTCTTATATAGGTTTTATCGGATAAGATCATGTCTCACTAATGAGGTTATAGTTATACAATTAACATAATTTTATTAGAATAATATATATCATATTTTATAATTACATTCATTTATATAGTCTTGATTTAATGAATATCATGTAGAATGGATCACATCCCATCGTGGAGACATTAGGCCGTACATACGCCTGAGAGATGATATCATTCACAAAATTGAAGAATAATATTGATGTGGATGGTGTTTAATTATTCATCTTCAATATATTGTTATAATAAAAATATATATTTATAATTTCCATCATTATACCTATCAATGTAGCGTGGTGGTGAAAAAAAGATTACACCATGGCGTGGAGACGGTAAGTCGTAAGTATGTACATGTTGTGATTTCATTTTAGATAGGATGAATAGAAGGTGGAATAAGGTAGTTTCAAAATTATAATAACATATCAGTATATTATTGATACTTATGTTATTACATTATAATGGAAAAACAAATGAAGATGATGTAGAAGAAGATAGATGTTTGAATGAATCATTAAAAGATATTACCTCTTCCTAGATGTTCTTCCTATATAATCACATATTAGAGCACTAGATTTGGTTTTTAAAGATAAAATTATATCTATACATAAAATAGGGAGGTTGAAAATGAAAATGGGTAGGGTATGTCCTATCATGAAGTCTCAACATTAAGTAAATAGTGGAGGTAGGAGTTTCCATTTTATAATTGAGGTTTGTGGGACTTTTAGAAACTCTATAAATTGTAATTTATAATAAAATAAATCCCTAAACAAAAAACTTCAAATGTAATAATTCAAAATATTATATGAGATAGGTTTTGTAAACCCATCAACTAATAAATTTATAACAATTATATCTATCAATTTAAAACTTATCTTTGTATTTAACACTTTGTTATTCAATTTAATTATTAACCAGGGTATCAAATAATTCAATTTTAAATTGGAGAAATGTTTATATTTTATATTTAGAATATGCCATGAATAATAAAATTAGATCATTTTTACCCTGTCATAATTATTATATATTTCTAAAAAATGATAAATAATTTTTAAGTAATTTACTAAAATACTATTTTGATAAACAATAAATAATATCAATTATTACACAATTTAATTCATTGATTTTTAAAAATATTAATAATAAATTATATATTCTAAAAATTTATTATATTCACAGGAGGTCATGGTCCGATTTAAAATTAATTCTAAGTGCTAATTAGCCTAAATAATATTTATATTAATATTATTAATATCAAATATTGGATATTTATCTTAAAAAAATAATTACAACAACAGTTTTGTGAAATTATTTAATATGATTATTTGAGGAATAAAAATTATAAATAAAATAATATGATGAATCTATATTGACTAGATTTAAGAAAAATAATTTTTTCCTAATTTGTAATTTGGAAAAGATAATAATTAAAATATTATACTTATTAAATGATGAAGGTGACGACATATACATCACTGTAAATAAAATAATATTAGTTTCATTATCCATTCTATGATGCTCTGATTTTTCCATAGAAAGACCCTTGGATGATTATGGTCGTGATAGTATTGAAAAATAATATTTCTTTATGTTTTTGTATCATTTAAATGGTGTAAATAGTTTTATAAAAACTTTATATTTCATTTCTCATCAATTAAATAATTTCAACATCATTAATGTATATGTTATTAAGGTAATTATTGATTTCGTAAAAACTGAAAATAAATTATCATTATAAATGATATCACATTTAATTTCAAATGTGTATTTATAATGGAAATTATCATTAGTATATCCTTATATTAAAAATTATTTAGTTATTAAAATTTGAGTGAGACATATTTAACTTTTCATAAATAAAATAAATTAAATGTCTTAATATCATCCAAATGGTTCAAAATAGATACCATTTAGAAAGAATGATTATTTAGGATCAAACAAATTCATCCAATTAAATTAATATAAGTGTTGGTGTAATTTTATAATAGTATTATTAACATTAATTAACAAGTTTATCTTTTTTACCTTATTAATATAAGTTACTAAAGTAGTAATTTATAATGTCCAAGAATAAAATAATTCTATTTACATAATTTTAACCTAATCATTCCAAATATGGAGTCCATTTTTAGATATTCAAAAAAAAGAAGTTGCAGTAATTAATTTAAAATAAATCCTGATGTCGGAAAGAGAGAACATGTTTTAGAAACATAAACATTGAAAAATATTGAAATATTTTTACATCTAAATTCAATTTAAAATCAATCATTATGACATATATTATAAACAATGATAAAAATATATTCAATTTTTACTACAATACCATTTAATATTATTATTTAACCATATAAATTATTATGATTTAAAAGTTGTTTCCATAAAATTTAGTGTATTTTTACTATTCATCAAAACATGAAAGTTATGAGAAAAATATAAAAATTTAATCCAATGTTAATTTTTATATAGAAATTAAAAATAATATGTTTATTTCATCATATAAAAATTATTAATATTCCAAAATCGTAATCTAAATGTGGTTCTTCATCCAATGACCTAAAATTACCTATTTAATAAATATAGGTATATATATATATAATAGGGTTTAATCATAGCCTATGACTAAAATATCCATTGGATGTATATAAAAATATTTTATTAATTATATATCATATATATATCATTATGTTTATTACTAATAGTAAATCACTCAAAAATATAAATATCTAATTGATTTATATTTTTCATAAATAATTAGTAGCTAATGAAATCACAATGCCTTTTTATAAGTTATTTATACTTATTTCCCCGAATCTAATGGCTATAATATAAAAGTGATTATAATATAATGGCATCTCAAAATTCAATTAAACTCACTATTGCATGCAATGTAAGCTACTGAAGAATAAAAATTATTGAATTAGAATATTTCCTAAAAAAATTTGCGTTCTATAAAGGTTGTTGACCCTATGGCTTTTCGCTTTCAATGAGTGACATGTATAGAAGTCGACCTTATGATTACATCATTTTTAACATTAACTTCATTCATGATGTTTGAAGTCACTTGTATGTATTTTATATGATTTTTATGGATTTTATAATAATTTTTTCATTATAAAAAATTTCTATAATGCCACTATTATCAAAGAAATGTATTAATTACTTATGAATTTAAAAATTATTACTTCATTGTATTGTTTTAATAAAAATTTTGTGTTTATAAATAAACTAATACTTTCAATTTTATTATATACATTACTACAATTTTTATCTACATCCCATGATTTTTTATGTTTTTCATTGCATGTAAGGATTAGTAAGGTATTGGAAGAATTCTTGTTGATATTCATGAAGTGTTTTCATAAAATATACCATGTTTATTTTTTAAGGTTTTATATGGATACAAAAACGAATACTAATCATAACTGTACAGTTTTTATTTAATGTCTTTGTTATGTATGTTATGTTACTTGATTATCTAATACTCTAAACGTGAAAAGATCAAAAAATTTAGATAATGTAAAATTTCTAACATGACTTAAGATTATGTAATTATTTTTAGAAATGTTCTTTATGGTTGGTATTAGAGGAACACTTTAGATGACATTAGAGTTTAGGTTTATATAAACATCATGGTTATTGAATTATAACTGAGTAGTTTTTCGTGGTGAAAGTTCTATTGAATTATGCTATAAATGGTGGTGTCCATTCAAGGGAGAACCTATATCTACTATAGTAGAACATCAAAAATGTTGAGCATTTTATGCGATAATAACCCCGACCATTAATAAGATCATTTGACCCCATGGTATCTGAAGGATGGATTAAATCCCTTATATGGGTAATCAATTTAATGGGTTATTCATATCACCCGAGGTAAACTTTTCTAATATATTCATTTAAAGGCGAATTCGTTCAATAGTGGTCAAAGTGTTAGAATATCAAGGTAATTGATGATATTGATTCAATATAATATGATGAATTTTAGAATATTTTCATTGTGAAAAATTTAAATAACGTTGTTTGACATAAGATGGAATAAATATTGGAATTATGATAATTAGATGATGGTTTGGTGGCTACATATGGAGAAAACCTCCCTTGACAGGTGAGGTATGTCCCAATTTTTTTCTGATATATTGATAGCACGATAAATCAGGTTTACTCAAGATTTATGTATACACATATAAAGAAATTACCTTCTTGTGAGTTCAAGAGCTATGAAAAACTTTTTTGATGTTCTAAGAAGGAGGAAATATATTTTTATGATGATCATGTGTACAAGGATAATAAGTTAAATAATGGGTCCAGTTATCATGAAATATTAAATATTTAGTCAAAAACATTGTGCTAAGAATAATAATTCACAACATGTGTGTTGTGTGGTAAAAGGCATCCTAGAGAATTTAGTTCTATGTTTGGGTAGATATTATGATGTTGTAAGTGGGTTCATGTGGTTCATGACTATAATAAGGATAATAACATAATTAGTTAAAATCCATTTGTAATATGTTTTATTTAAAATGAGTTTAGAAATTGTTCCAATGTGTTCCAAAATTTGATTACCCTGGGTGGAAACTAGCACAATCAAATGAATAATATTGTGTAAAAATAATTTTATATAATTAAAATTTATATTGGTCCACCTTGTGAAGTGATGGACCCTCTCGGGAGTTCTGTATTTTATAAAGCTTGATTATTATCCCAATGTCTTAGTTACATATTTTTTAATGTGGTAAATAATGGAAATACTATAGGAGATATTTTCTGTGTTATATAGATGTATAATGTATATATTAACATGTTTTTTTCGTACAGATACATCTACTTGGGTTGATATTTGTATAATGGTATTATTGACCAATATGGTTATACATTTATGAAGTGATTTAGTATTATCATTATATATAAATATCTAATAGTAGAAATTAATGAACCATCACATCAAAAGAATGTAATAATTATATTAAAATGTGATAACCATTTTCGTTTGTGTTAATGTCAAATAAAATAAGGAAAAATGTTTTATTATGTTTTAGATTATGGGATCCATAAGAATATTATGGTAGTTATTCAGGAATGAAAAGCTATACTTGATACTCATTTATTGGGGAATGAGATGAGTCTGTGGTGAAAAATGATTAATGTATGAATCTATACACATCAAGTTGTATATTTCCTTATTATATTAGTATAGATATTGGAGGAATCCTTTAACTCTAGTAAAATTATATTGAAGATATAAAATGTAATCTAATTACAATAATTTATAATGATCTCAATACCCTTTTCCAAATCTATTTGTCTTCTATTTCTCTCATCATTGTGTTCATCTTGGTCATGTTATCTATCACCCTCTATTAGTACATGAGAATCAGTTTTCCAATAAAAATATATATTTTAATTTATCACCAATTTTCTACCCATGTGGAATCATATTAATGTACAACATGCAGTGACCATAGTGTTTCATATTTTCTATTTTTAAGAGGAGGTTTTTTATTCATTTTCGCAGTGTTGATTCTATTAATTTAATTCTAGAAAAGTTAATAATTTCATAATCATGAATAATTTCGAGGGAAGAATTACATTTATGTGGTTTGGATGTAAAATCCCATGATTTAATGTAATATTTTAGTCAAAATTAATTTGAATTATATAATTGGTTATGATACATGTTAATCATTGTTTAGCATTAACTGCACATAGTACCATGTTTATATTATATTGCACGGAACATCAAATATTTTGTAGGAAATATTATACATGCAAGCCTACATCTTACTAGATGAAAATATAATAATAATAATATTATAGTAATATCCTAGCCACTATAATAGAGGAAAAGAAAGAGAGTAACTAAATTTTTAAATTTTAGTTTACTCATGTTTATAAGATAAATATAATGGTTAATAATTAATTATATATCAAAATAAGGACCAATTGAATATAAAGGATGTGACATTCAATGTACTGCTGAATAAGTATTTTTCATATTTATTAGTATTGATGAATTAGATATTAATTTTACCATAAAATGGATTATATCTCCAATATCTTATTCGAAAAATAATGTTTACAAAATGTCCTGGTAGGTATCAACAAGACATTTTATCGATATGAATGAATCAGGATAAATATAATATCAATAATAATGTATACAAAATGTTTTTACATTAATCAAATTACATTTTACTCGATTAAAATAATAACAATTCTAATTTCAAGCATAAAAAGCTGTGTATTTTTAAAATATATTGTTATCACATTTTATAAGAGAACCCAATTTAGAACAAAATCAGGACACATATATTTAATTTTATTTTTCAAAATAAAAATTATTTGTTATTTCTTCACGTGAAAATTAGATTGTGGTGATTTTTTGGTATTTTCCAAAAATTTTAATTTTTTGATGAATAATACAATATCCATGATTTTAGTTTAAAAATTGATTTTCATCTAAATATTTATTAATAATAAATTATATTTTAATTTAGTTTTAATGTTACTATAAAAAAATTAACAATATATTAATCTAATTTATATTGTTGGACTCACATTTTTAAATTCAATTTGGAAATAAAATCTTAGTGTAGTTTCAAAAATTCTGAATTTAAAAACATGTTTTCTCACCACGTTTGATGGATTAGATTTAAGTTTAATTTTTCTGATTCTATAATAAAAATATATTAAAATATAATCAATTGTTTTTATGAACAGTTTAATTTATATTCAAATATGTTATATCAAATTATTTATCAAAAAATATTACTAAATGTAAATGAAATCAATTAAAGTAATTATGGATAAATTAGACTTAACAGGGAAAAATCATAATCATAAGGGCCAGAATGATATAGTCACATATCCAAAACCGAATTTATACCATATTTTGTTCATGAAACCTATATTATTCCCTAATGATTCATATGTGTACTTTGGGAAAATGTAATACTTGGATAACACATAATTCATTTCAAAAATACTATGAGTTTCCTTTCCATACACTATTACTAGTCCCTCAACCCTCCAATATCCTTGAACCTCCCTAGAAAATTTTAATAGACCTAATATCTTCCCAACCAACTCCTAAAAATACCTCCACTCATCACAGAATAATCAACTTTAGAATAAATAAATTCACGGATGCACATGGGTGCAATCTCAAAGGAGTTACCCGAATAAGAGGTAACCCCATTCCTCGAGCTCTATTATTTTATATTAAATATCCACATCCTAAAATATTATTATTATTAGAATGCATAATAAAATTATTATAATCTATATTCAAAATAAAATTAAGATAATATTATGACATAAACTTACAGACACATCTATCTAATGGGTACCAAACATAACATTCTTCTGTATGAAGAATAACCACCTAATGAAATAATGTTGTCCTTTTATCCATTAACATCATTAATGGTGGGAAATTATGATGTAAAAATTTTTAATTATTAAAATATGATATTAAATATGTATTTATTGTAAATAAATTCTTTTAAACCACATTATTTTATACATTATATTTTTTATAAATACGATAACATCATTTGTGAAAATGTGGACTACAAACTCCTCAAAGCAATGTGATACACTCAAACACTTCATGTAACATTTTATGGAGGGGTTTAATTAAAAATATTTTACATAAATAACATTATTATGATATTAATGAAATTATTACCATTCAATAAATGAATTTCATTATTTTTATTAACACTTTCCAACACACTAAAATGTTATATCACCGTTCATGGCAGTGTTATCTACCGTCTCCTCAAAGAGATGTCATTCCCTTTAAATCCATAAAATTATACTAAAAAGTATATAAAATTAAAAAATATTTTATATATGATATAATGATCTCATTGGTAATAATAATGGTTAATTAACATGTTTTTGTAACTATCATTTATAGATTATAACATTACTCATGCATCTGTATGACCTAGAATATTCATATTTATAATTCCACATAATTTTTCATAACCATAAATTATGATTGGAATTAAATTTAGGAAAAATTTATAGATTTTATAGTTATTTAATGTTTATTATTATGGATGTTATTATATAATGACATCTTTGACCATAGTTGACCTAACAATGTTGTTTTGACATAGAAACCAAATAGTGTCAAAACACCCAATGTAAACTTAATTCTTTAAGTATTTTTATAAAATATTGTAATAAATTAAATAAAAGACAAATTAAGATGAAAAAAATGTTCTCAAGAAATTAGATAATTAATAGAAGTTTGTTATCCGGAAAGTTAAATAGACACAAGACAAGTCAGACCGAGGGTAAGAAATTTTTTCTCAATATCTTTTCATTGAGGAATCATTTGATTATTTACACGTTTATTATTTTATATGATTTATATACGTAAAACATGAAATTATATTTTCATTTTTTATCAATTTTCATGGAAATTAATATTTTTTAAATTTTAATCATTCCTGGTGTTTATGACTTAAATGTTCAAAGTTGTATGGGACGGTTTGAAGATTTGAAGACATAATTTCATAATCATTTCTTCATGGAAATCTTCATGATATTATTTTATATATTTATTTATATGCATATAAAAGTGATATTAAAGTAATTTCATATCTCTTTTTAATTTCATTCAAATATTATTAAAATGTTATATTTTTATGTGATTTATCATGAATTATTTGAAAATCTACAAAAGTAATGTTCTATTCTAAATGTACATTTTGACAACGATTTATCAACCTCAATCGGCATTATTTTATTTTTGGATTCCATTTATATATTTCAGGTTTTATTAAATGAAAAACATTATACTTCTTTTTTGTGGTATTTTGTTAATCCAAATCATTTTTTTAAATAGATTCACTCTTCTAATATCATGAAAAGTTTTTTAGTGATTGAAAATGAAAATTAATGAGTGAAAAATAGGATTATCTATCTTCTATATATTGTGATAATGTAAATTGTACATGGAAATTTGAAAATTGGTTCTACAATAAACTAATTATGAGTGGTTCTTAGATAAAATTTTGACAGGTGGGTCTGGGATAGAACTCCAATGCATTGGTTATCAAAGTCAGTCAAATGGATATTACATTTATAAGACTAACATATATAGATGTTGGCATTATGGTTATTACACTTATAAGAGTGACAAGTATTATGATTCTACATGTTACCTTTATGTATTTTCTATGCTTGTGATGGGTTTTATAGTAAAATTTTGATTATAAAAAAGTATGAAATGATCTTATTATCAGTGGATGGTATTTAATACTTATAATATTGAAATGTATTACTTAATTTTAATTTTTTCATAATTTTATTTTGTTTATAAATGTACTACTTTTTTTATTATATTAATTTCCCTTAATAATATTTTTATCATCTACCCATGTTTTACATGTTTTCTATTAATCATAAGGATCGATAAGGGATTAGAAGAAATCATGTTTGTAGTAGTAAAGAGAATTTATTAAACATATCATGTTTTCATTACTAATGGTTTTGTATGTTGATAAAATAGATACCCATCAGAAGTGTACATTTTTTTGTTATTTCGTTTTTATATATGCTTCATGGCCTAATTCTCTAAAATTATAAATGTGAAAAAAATCCTAATTGTGAGATAAACATAACATCATGACTTAAATCCTGATTATTTATTATTTTATGGATGGATCCTTGTAAAAGTTATTATTTTTCTTTTAAAAAATCGAAAATTTAGGAAAATAAGGTAATTAAATTGATGAGAAGAAAAAATCAATAATCATTGTAAAATCCTAATGTTGATGTAATGAAGAAGTTTATTTGCATTTTTGAATAATAATTTTTCTTATTAAAGATCATTTCAATCAATTAATAATTTTAATACCAATCAATGGGAGTTAAATTAGTACTCTCACCCTTCACTCATCAAAATCTATAGAAATATATATTTATCCCCTATCAAAGTTGTTCTTTGGATTTTTATTTTAATTTTGGAAAAATGAAACATAAATCCATTTATATTCCTTCAATTGAGTATTAATAATATGGGAGAATGGATTTCTGTTTCATTTATCCGAAATGAAAACTTCAATCCAAAAAATAACTTTTATAGGGGATAAATCTATATTAATAAAGCTTTAATTGAGTGAAGGGTGGGATTACTTCTTGAACTCCCATGGATTGGTATTAAAATCATAAATTGATCGAAATGAACAGTAATAAGAAAAATTCTAATTCAACTCCCCAAATCACCTTCATATATACAACAACAATATGATTTTGCAATGATTATTTATTTATTCTTCTCATCAATTTAATTTCAATATTTTCATTATTTTACCATTTTTTCTTGTAAATGAATAACTTTTATAAGGAACCAACCATAAAATAATAAATAATCATGATTTATGTCATGATGTTATGTTTATCTCCCATTAAGGATCTTTTCACATTTATAGTTTTAGAGAAGTATTCCATGACGAATACATAAAAACGAAAAATAATAAGGGTACAGTTCTATTGTCTATACATTTTTCGCCATACAAAACCATTCATAAATAAAACGTGATATCTTTTATAAAATCTCATTACAACTTTCAACATGATTTCTTTTAATGCCTTACAAATACATAAGTCCACTGGAAAACATGAAAAATATGGGAAGTGCAAAAATATCAAATTGAAGGAAATTAATATAATAAATCCATTAGTACATTAATAAATATAAAAAAATTATAAAAACATTAAAATTAAGTAATACTTTTCACATTGATATGTAGTGAATACCTTCCATTGTTAATAAGATCGTTTCATACTTTTTTATAACCAAGTCCCATGATGTATGATAAATTAGGTGACTTGGGAGATCTCATTACATTTTTTTTAGAATTAATACTGTAAAATATTATATTTTTGTTCAAGGAACTATATTTCTAAGTTGAATAATGTGTTCACATTTATAAGATGATTTATTCTCAGTTGGTATCAAATGTAATTAGATGTTATTAATAAGAAAATTCATGTCACATTAAAGGTAATAATTATTTAATTGTTCAATATTATTTCATGATGAACCAATTATTTTGAAAGAGTCATAATATTTTTTAATTTTATTTTCATTTTGTGTGATATATTTCAAAATCCATTTCCGGTGAATTTTTATCTAAAAAATCCAATGGGGAAGATTATTGAGCCTATGAGTGAAAATTATATTAAATGATAATGTGGATATTCTTGTTGTGACATTATTTGTTATAAATATATAAATTTTGTTGAAACATATATAAAATAATGATTCTTATATAAGAATAGGGTTATTATGTTTTTTATATATTTTTGAATGAATTTTATGTTGTTTGGAAATTATTTTAATGTTTCATGAGATGAAAAAAAGTTAGTAATTTTTTTAAAAAGTACATTGTCTGTATGGTTTTCTACTATACTAGAACTATTTAGATTTTATCCCAAATTAATTATTAAATATTTATGTAATTTATTATATTTATATATGCTATATAAATTTTTAATATGGAAAACATTAGTGAAAAACATAAGTCTTTTATGTCAATATATACAGATTTTTTAAAGTAGATTATCATAAATTCCAAAAATCATTTAAATGATAACAAATTTCTAGTATAAGGGAAGATATGTAAGATCTTTCGGTATAGAAATATAGAAATTTATTCAAAGAGGGTTGATGTGTAAGATACATAATACCTAATAACATTTATTTTTAATATTTTATACATAATAAATAATTTTATTTTCATATGTATGAAATTTGAATATGTATTTCTTTGTATGATACATAATAAATTTATAATTTTAAAAATATATAATTTAATGATTCAAAAAATTACCTTCTATTGATTAAAAATAATGATGATAACTTATGGTATGATAAGATGGAGAATAAAGGATATAATTTGAATATGATATTGACATTGTAAAGTAATCCATGGAAAATCAACTATACAAAATTTCTCTATGATTTAAAACATCCTCACAATAAGATGGGAAATATATTTTCTTACATTGATTGAAAAGAGGATCAATGGAAAATGAGATGTTGTTATGTGAATCAATGTTAATTATTAAATATATTATTTTATATATCACATCATAATGTAAAAATTTATTACCTGATGACTTGGATTGTTCCAGAAAAAGATTTATAATAAGGATACTATAAATAGATATTTAGGAGTAGTCAGTGAGTAGTTTTTAGACTTAATTTGAATCTAAAATATAAAATTTTACTTAATGAGGTTTCTATTGATGGGTATGATAAATTTGAACTTGGTATTTATTTATTATTAAATGGAGTGATTATATTTCATGAGTAATCTTAAGAATTATTTATGACATAGAGAGAGTGTAGAGTAGTGAGAGTAGAAATATTGAAAACAGAATAATATTACTTATAGGTTTGTAAATAACTAATGAATATAAAAACATGATGTAGTGTAACAAGAATATGATTAGGAATACTATACACATGTTTCGATTGTGTGATCATAACACTTATTTCATGTATTGTAGAAGAATAAATTAACACATATTCTACATGTGAAGGAATTTAATGAAAAAACAATTGTTTTCATAAGATAATCTACTCACATGAGATAGACAATCAACACATTATAAAGGGATAAGATAATAGTGAATGTAACACTTTGTGATTTTATAAATTATTATTTTTAATTAAATTAAAATTCATTGATGTATTGCATTTAATTCTAGGCTATGTTAGGAGTTTTTATATGAAACACCATATTTGACTTATGGAACACAAAACATATTTTTGGATTGGGTTTCACTTAATATCAATTTTTACTAAGCTACAAAATAATATCAATATTATTATATATAATGAATATTACCTCATAACTTTTAGATATGAGGGAATGAATAGTATTTAATAATCATTGAATTATATTGTTCCGACATGATTTTTAGTTATATATTGATTATAAATAAAACAATTATCATTTAATAGATTTAGTAATTCTTCTACAAAAATAGTATCATCCCCAAAAGAGGGTTAATCATGATTGCAGCACAAAATTTAAAAATAATGTTTACCACATTTAAAAACATTATTTTATATAATAAAAAATATTTATTAAAGTGGAACATCAAAATTACCTTAGGTTGAATTTTAGGTATATTTCTATGAATTTTTTTTAGTATAGAAAAAACAAATTGTTTTAATTGAAGACAATATTTTCATATAATTTATTTATAATTTCACATTACATTATTAATAACTTTTAAATTGAAATTAATGAAATAAATTTATATATATATATCCATGGTATGTAAATTTTAAAAATTTCATTTTCAAATAGGATATATATTCATTATAATCTTTTAAACATTTTGATTTTTAGAACATGCTTTCTCATCATATATACTATATTAATTTTAAATTAAATTATACATATTATATGTTTTAAATTTTGAATAATAGGTTTCAAATTTGTAATAATATTAATTTATAATGTATAATAACAGTGACATAATTTTTGACCAATTTGTATAGTGAAAACAATTAAAATTAATTACATCGATTAAAGAAAATTAATTTTGCATTGAAGATTAACATAGAATATATGGTGTAAGAATGGTCCAAAACATATCCCAAAAAATGGAATGATTTATTTAAAACATTATTAACTTTGACTGTAATACTTTTTGTTATGGGAATATTTTTAATGAAAATGACCAACAATATCAGTTATGAAATGAAAATTAAAATAATGTACCTTTATTCATTTATTTTTTCTAATGATATTTAATAGAAAAAAAATTACATATGATTGTATATAAATATTATTTTGGAGGATAAATGATTTGTTTTTATAATGATAGTTTATTTTGACTTTTTAATGGCCAAATACTTATATTTTCTGCATAATAAGCCCTACCCTTGTAATTATATTAATACAATCTAACTAGAATAAATGGTAAGAAAATTTGTTCAATGTGATGTAAAATAAAGTAATTATTATCTCCAATTAATTTTCATGATGAATAAATCATGTTTCACTAGTGTGAAATTAAATTTTTTTAATTCAATCAATGAATAAAAATTTTGAAATTAAAAGTAAAAATATAATGTCATAATTGACATTAATTTTATTTTATTATAAATGACATTTTATTAAACGATATAAAATTACTGAATGAAAAAATCAACTTATTGGTAAATTTAAATAAATATAAACTATGGGCCATTCCTAGACCAATAAACCTTTAATAATGACTATATTTATTGTAAAATAGACTAAACTCAGTTAGCATATTTATGATTAAAGTTGGGTTTTTCAAATTACATGTAATTATATAAATGTTAATTTCTAAAAAAGAATACGATTAATGTCTCAAAACAAGATGGATATCAATATCACCCCATTCAAGTAGGCCACATGGAATCAATCGCATCTCCCAAAACACAAGAGGTTGCCAACTAGATGCAAGGGACTATTGTCTGTCTGTGGGGAGACAATGCCCACTTACTAGTGTGTAACATGTTGGTGGAAAACACACATATAAAATAGTGTATGTGGTATAAAATATAGTAAATTTATAAATAGTAGGAATAGATAAAAACACCAAAAGTAATATCGTAAATAAGGATGATCATGTCATGTGTCTCTAAAGCATGAAAACTAGGTTTACATTGCATTAGTAAAATACACTTGTCCACATTCCAAAAAGACTGAAATTAACTATATCCCAATAGAATTATAAGACTCAGCTCGATTCTATAATCTCCTGATTCCATGCATAAGTTTAATTCATTCATCACATTGTGGTTGCATTCCCTTGTACCCACCTTCATCTATAACGTTTGGTAGGGTACCCAACAATGGCCTGAAAGAGGTGAGATATACAATCCCAATATGATATCAGAAAACTTTATAATTTCATATTTTAAGTGAATATTTAATTATAATACATTATATGATATAATATATTATTAAAGGACGTTTTTTATGAAAACAACATAAATGTTTCAGGTTCCCATGGTCACCCGCCCTTTAAAACATGCATCGACCTTAGCCAGAATGCATCGGAATAAACAGTATGTCTTTTATCAATTTGTAATCACGTTAATTCAATTAATGGGTCTTGAAACCTTGTTAATATCCTAGAATACCATGTAAGGATTTGATTATTATTTTCATAAGAATTCTATCAATACAGTATAAGTCAGTGAGTGAATCCAAACATGTTCATTATCTTGGAAGACAGAGCATATAAATCATTTCATATATTATTTAATTATGTAATTAAACCCAAATATATGGAATTCTTTATTTTTAATCTAGGTTTTGATCTAGGA
This sequence comes from Viscum album, assembly GCA_963277665.1. NCBI lineage: Eukaryota > Viridiplantae > Streptophyta > Magnoliopsida > Santalales > Viscaceae > Viscum > Viscum album. Next base: position 487,531,469 of record OY728148.1, on the reverse strand, counting down.
GTATCATGAACCAAACCCCATAATATCATATCCATGGTGGTCATCATCTGAACCCATGTGTCACTCTACATGTGGTATAACATCAACACTCACTCAGTTCATCCTTGTTGGTATCCTAAGGGATCCCATGTGTTTCCCATGACATATATAATCAACATCCCGGCAGTTCCATCTTTATAATTCATTATAAGAAGACCATGTATCACTCAGGCATATATAATGTCACCCCTCTAATGTCGTCCTTTGAATTCCACTAAGGATTCCAAGTGTCACATGGGAAGAAGTAAGGTAGAATCCAAATCAGTCCATCCATAGAGTTCTTATAAGAATACACATTCCCCCAAGCCATATAAAAACCTATAAATAAATATCATTTATACAATTCAATTAAAAAACAACTCATAAGGTGTCCCATGTCATGGGATAATCCTTTAGGTTTATCCTCTTAGATTTCTCATTTGGATATTTTGTTGTAAGAGGCAACATATTTTTAAAAATGAAAGTACATTGACAAATCCTAGGGACATGGTCTTACATTCTATTTCATTAATCATTTCAATTTAAAACATAAAATTATTTATTAAATGTCTGATTTCAAGGGGTAAATGGCACACATAATAAGTAAAAAAATCATATGCCATCCATGGTGGTCCACATAATTATACAACAAACCTAAGGGGTTGTTTTGATACATGGTTCATAACATTTAATCATTATTAATGGGTATTATTAATTACATAGGTCATGCCTAACTATTTTAAGCAATTATGTGATTTCATTTCAATGGAATCACTTCAGTAATTGGGTGCACGAAACAAATATAATTATATATATTCCTTGAACTTGATGAAAATATCATGAGAGAGCCTAAAATAGGTTCTTAGTGGATATCTCCTTTAGTATTAGATCCTGATATGACACAAAAGGATTACACAGCTGATACAATGAAGAATGAATAATAACACAAAAGGAATTGAGAAATCACCGACACCGATCCAATTATATAAGAAGCTCTCTATTCCAAAATTGGATGAAGAAATGTGATCAAACCCTATTATATTTTTCCAAATAGATCTATCTAGTATGTGATGTCAATTGGAAAGTAAAAAGTGACGAGGGTTTAATTTTAAACATTATGTGAGGTAATAGAGTAAATTTCACCAAAAAACACTAGGTCAGACATTTTGATTTCACAGTTGTCTAAAAAATATACCAACTGTGATCCCATTATTTTAAGGAGGGGAACCTCACATGTGTTTCATGCATGGTTTCACTAAATGTGTAAAAATAATGCCTCAACCCACTATTATATACTGTAAACACACCCAAAAGTTTGTGAACCTCCATCCACATAGTTTTAAATTTTTTTGGACTCCTCTAGCCCACTATCTAGCCTTTGATAGTTTGATGTAACCATGTGTACTACCCCACATGATTTTTAATAATTTTTATATATGATTGTTTATCCCCTATTGTTATGTTATAGTCACTACACAAGCCTCGTACACTACTGATGGCTCAATGGGCTCAATGGGTAGTTACATTGCGCCGTACTTAGGCATTTAAATTGAAAATTGATTGAAGGTAAAAGATTCCATACAACCAGAAAGAATTAGGTTATTATAATAGGGTTTATACTTCTAAATTATTTGTATAATTTGGAATAATTGATTCCAAATTATCTAAGAATTATTTCACTATATTATTCTTATTTAATAAGTTACTTTTTTTAGAAAACTAGTTAACATAATGAAAAGGTAAAAATTTAAAAAAAAATGAAACATAATGGTTATGGAACCAAACATATACAACCATAATATAAATATGTGTTGGAGGTGTTTCTCAACCATATAATCCCACAACACATTTATTTATCTATTTTGGCACTAATTCAGAAAATAATTACTTCATAATGGTAAATACATTTCAGTATTTACAAAAATGAAAGTCCTCCTCAACTATAAAAGGGAACCCACACTCCCCCATTGTAAACACCTCTAATGAAAGTATTCTGAGGAAATCAATGCCAAAATTACATATCCTATTTCCTTATCTCATTATAGATTCCTAAATATTTTTGTTATCCAACCATGTACTTCTATTAGTGAAAACCAAGATAGCATAACAATAGAATAGTTAATGTGCATCAATGATCATTTTGTATTATTTCATCTTCAAAACCCTTAAATTATTTTTGTATCATTATGATATAAAAAATATTTATCTGTAGTATAATAAGATATATTTATGTTATGGTTATAAACTACAACTATACACACTTCTATAAAATGGGTTACAATATATTATTTTTTGTGTATTGGGGACTACTGCCCTGCGAACTGATATTATTGGTTTTTCTATTACCACATATCAAGGATTAACATAATGATATAAATAAAATTTACATTTGATTTATATGACAATTATGATTTATTTTTCCTTCATTTATTATTATATAAATCACACCATCACCCTATCCAATTTTATAGAATATGATAAGATCTTTCGTGCATATGGTGCATTCCAACCTTAGGTGGCGATGTGATTCATTCACAGATGACATGGAATTTATTAAGGGTTTATTAATTATATATATATAGTATATATGATGTAAAAATTATCATTTAATGATAATATATATATGATTTAATTTTCGTATGAAAATATGGAAATGTTGTTCATGTATATATATGGTCAACCATCTCCATGAATGGTGTGTTTAATTTTTTATCGCTATAATATATTGGTTATTCTAAATAAACATATACGGAATATATATGATATTCATATCATGGTTATAATTTTATATTTGGTGAAATCAATATCTAAGTAAGAGGACCAAGAATAACAAGTTATGATAGGTACAAAAAATTAATTTTTTATTACCTGAAACATTACATTATCATGTAATTGTTAATAGAAAGGAAATATAAAGTCATAATTAAATCATATATGGTTATATATATATGAATATGGTTTTGTGATATATTTTTAATAAAATTATATTTATTATAAATGATTTTCGAACAAGTGAAATGAGTATTAAAACCTAATGTAAGGGATTCACTCCTCACCTTTTACATTTGTGAGACACATGCCATATTCATCACCTCAGATTTCTATTTGGTGTATATACTACCTATGAATGTAAATTTTGACTTTAATTCATATAATTTATATTATTTAAAAATAACAATGAGGATCCCTTTATCATGGTGTTAGGTTTTTAAAGATATCTATGTTGTAAGACAATTTTGTCTCAATTTTCTTCTTTGAGACACTTGTTATGTTATACACATATATTTTTTTATAAGCTGTAAATGATTCTCCATTGAAAAGTCATATAATATATCTATTTATCTTCCTTATACTTTATCAATTGAGGTTTGATTTTTTTATTAATAGATTAATGAAATCCCATAACAAAACAATGTCATGGGAAATGCCAAAGAATATAAGCCTTTGGAAGCCTAATGTAATCCAGACCAAGTTAATCTCCCCTAATTAGATTAACCCCTTATGGGTTCATTTGAAGAGTGCTAAAAATGTGATTATAGTATATTAATCTACCACATCCATGGAAGCAATATGGTCTTCCACCTTATTACCCTCACTCCATGTGTGAATAGTCTGAGTTTTGTTGTTGTTGAGGAAGGCTTTAGATTTCCTAATGTTGTAGGCTATCAACTATTTGGTAAATTTTTTTATACACATGGTATTATAGATAATAATGTAATCAGTTTAATCCTGATTAAGGAAAAATATTTTTCTATGCACACAACAATGAGAGTTGTGATCATAGACTTGGCCTCTTCCTGAATGGAGTTCCCCTACCATAATAAGAGGTAAATGCCAGCATAATTCGGCCCATGGAGTCCCAAACCACCACTCCATAATGTATGATCCTTGAAATTTATGAACCATAAAAATTATTTTTTTAAGCCATGGCTGGTGGTGACTATGTTACCTAGTTCCCTATAAAACGATAAATAGGATGATGTATCAAATGCTCACTCACCTCCATGAATCTCAATGATGGGGCATGATGACCTATCAGGGAAACTTCTAACAAGATCAATGAAGAGTGACATAGTTATCATGACCTTAATAAAACATAATTATTTATCAAATTTTATTATTTCATGGGGATTTTTATTTGAATTTAGAAAATCAATAATACTTTATTAACCTAATCTCATAATTTATTAGTATTTTGTATTAATATTATCTTATTAATGAGATTTTATAATAAAAATCTTATGAATTTTTGTGATATTTATTGTACTCTATTTATTCATGATATATTTATGTAATGGTCCAATTGTTTCCATCATCATTACTTATGATGATAAATAATATGTTTTTTTTTTCAAATTTACCTTTATTTCTCATTTCGGTTCAATTTTTTTTTCAAAAAACCATGTTTTCTGAAAATGATTTCAAAAAATGTTCAAATATTTTCAAATGGTTTTTGAAATACCTTTGTTTTAGTGTTTTAATTTTTTTTTCAATGTGGATTAAAAGGAAATATTTTGGTTTTTTTCATCAATTCCATTTTGATTTCTATAAACAATGTGATTGGAATCTTCTTTTTACATATATATTATGTACGAAATTAGTTTTTATTATTCATTGAAAAATAATTTATATGTTTTAATGCATATTTTCAAAAGAAATATATTATTAAATAACTTTTAGATGAATTTTAATTTTAATTTATTTTTTTTAAAAAATAATTTTAAAATTTTGTTATGTTTTAAAAAAGTTCTTAAAATGATTTCAAAAGAATCCATTATATTCATTCATGGTTATCTTCAGATATAATGGAATTAATTTTTTATGAATTAAAAATACTTATTCAAATCAAAAAATTTATTTTCATAAATATGTTATTTTAATGATTTTTAATTCATACTTTATATGTTTTAAAAGTCTTTTTTAATGAAAATTACTTTAAAAATGTTGTATGACTTAAAAATGATTATCATTAATTGTTATTTTCTATACAAAATATACGATGTGGTATTTCAAAATCCTCCACAATATAAGATGAAATGATTTGATATATTTTATGATTTAATTGGGATATGATACAAGGAAAATATTATAGTTCTTTATTTTAATGGTTTATGATTCAGATGATATGTTGTTTATGAATCCATTTTCTCTTCCACACATTATACAATGATAAAATGCACATCAATCCCGCTTCCTTTAAATTATAATTCTATTATCAAATAATTATAAAACATAGACCATTTACATTGGTTATGATTTGTAGAAAATTTTTTATACCCATATCATTTCATGGGATATTATTTTATGTTTAGGAGATTCATCACTTTTTATGGTTATTGGTATAATGAATGTTTTATCATCTTGTGAAACATATATGTTTGGTTTTATTATGTGAGTAATGGGAACTATATATCTATCAAATTCATTGTGTAATGAATTGAATATTATGATATATATATAAGGGGGAGTGCACCTGGTTTATTAAGATAATTTGTTTGTTAATATATCCAGGGAGGTGAACATTGAAATATATGATGATATGGGGAGTGAAACCATTATACTATGATAAACATGGTAGTGAGAGTTGACTAATATGAATGACATTTCATATGGATATGTGTCTTTAAAAAATCCATCTCTTTTTCCTATGATGTTTTATCATAGATTATGGTATCAGTTCCATTATGATTCTTGTCATATGATCTTTCAATATTAATTCCTTGAACCTTGTTTATGAACTTTGATATGAGTGTTACGGTCATCAAATGGTATAATCATATAATCATATGGTTATGTTCATGTTATTTTTACATATCTTCTATAATTAACCATATTAGTCATCCGACCTTACTCTTTCTTATGTTAAATTTCAATAGGTTATGAAGAATATTTTATGTGGGATTACATTGGGGGAATAACATTGTGGAAAACAATGAATATGTTTCACGAGATAAGAATATTTTGTTCCAATATTCCAAAGGCACAGAACTATTATATTACTCTAGCATGGTATTATGTAATTTAATGAATATTCATATAAAAATATGTAATTTCTATGTTGGTTAATCCCGATTATCTATAGTGAATTTTTTTGGGAGACATTTCAAGTGGTAGATATGTTGGTTTTATTATATTAATGGTAAATGATATTATGTGTTTACAATTTAAAAAATTGTGATTTTAGTGTATTTTATGGTATGAGGTGTTTACAAATCATTCAAAGTGTTAAATAATTGAATCATATAGTGATCATTATATATCTAGTGTTAATTTAATTTTTTCCTTAATTTGTGCGAGTAATTAATTGAAATTTCTCACTTTTACAAGTAACAAAGTTCAATTATCCCTAAATTTATAAAATAGAATAATGGACTATTTTGTCACGATTCATACCCCTCATTGGGAACATGCATTTTTTGGGATGATCACTTATATAAAACATTTTTATATTAAAGAGATTGATTATAATTGTAAATAAAACAAAAACAAAAAAATTAACTAATGATAAAACTCTATTATCCAATAAAATATTTATCTAATTTGTGTATATGAGGAAATCACACTAGAAATTCTGTCGGGATTCTTATCCATATTCTATTTTGATATGCATAAAAATAAATAAAATGGTCATTTATGTGATACCATGTTCACCATTAATATGAAATGTTATCTTAATGAATCATGAATATACCAATTACTTACATAGGTTTCATTATAAGGAATTTTTATACATAAATTCTAATAAAAAAACATTGTAAGAATAGAAAATCATATAAAAAATTATATGAGATAAATAATAATAAAAATATGGAAAACATAATGTAGTGTTCACATAGGCATATCCGATATACCACAAGGAGAATTGTGGCCACCAAAAATTTACCTTGTAATTTTTTACCATACATCTAAAATTAGAAAGCATACATGATGATATCTTTTAATAAAAATATTTATTAATTGTGATAAAACAAACCATATAATATTACATGAACCAAGTGGAGACGAATCCCAAAACAGAATGGAGATTTAATATTTTCTTGAATCAACAAATGAAAATAAATGGATTTAGAATTGATTCAAATGAAATATATAGGACAAGGATAGAGACATTTGTGATATCATATGTCATGTTTATGGGATTACAGAAAATGCGGTATGAAAACCTCCTAAGGAATTTCAGATGATTTTAGGAAAAAACAATAAAAAAAATTCCACAATCCCAGTAAAACGGTTGAAAAATCAGCAGGAACACTGATGGTAGTCTAATTTTCTGCTTGATAGTCTTTTACACATCACATTTAAAAATGAATATATTTAAAGGACTCCAACTAGAACCCATAATATAGTTTTTCCACCGTATTGATCACTAAATTCCTAGATGGTTTCCAAAACTCACAATGAAACATAAAACCATTTTCAAAAGAAGATATAATCCCATACATAAAAAATATATTTCAAATCCAAATCCTAATATTATATATAACCCAGAATTCAAATCAAAACTAACCTTTAATAATAAAACAAATCCATTAAATACCAACCATCCTCCTAAATTATGATGAAAACTAAATGTCGATTTACATCCATTTACACAATATGACACAACTTATTCAGGACATCAATATCTAAAGGATTAATTGATAAATGGTATCCTATATATATCAATTAATATAATTGGACCTAATGTTTCAGGCACATGAATGTAAAATATCACCACAAAATAATATTGAATAAATAGTTTTCTTCAATAAACCAACAACCATGAGATGGAAAAATTATATAACCATAATGCCTCAGAATACAAATTCATTTGATATAGAAGTAAATACACATAATATCCTATTAAAATAACATTATAAAATGGAATTCATTCAACTTCTCCTCCATAATAAAATTTAAATAAAAACAAAATTCTTCCATAAAAATTAATTTCCACTCCCCAATATTTGAATTACATAGTTTTATATAACTTATTTGGATGAGACCATATAAATGAAGAGTTTTAGTAATGAAATACTCTAAAAATTGTACTTAATATTGACACCACATGAACATAGAATAATCAGGATTGAAAAATAACAACACCTATAGTTGTCTTGCTACCCAACATAATAATAAACCACTAATGTAATCCAGTACTCAACTAATACCTTGATACACTACAAAATTAAATTAAATTCATCTAATCTGTATTGTGATTCATTGTTTGGAAAAAAAATTATTCCTAGTTATGTTCTACCATTTAAACTCACAAATTCAAACTCTCTATAACAATTTATGTATTATTTAAACATTATAACAATCTAAAAAATAAAATTATGATGCAATATTCACATATTTCATTCAGTTTCAATGTAAAAGTGGGGTAACTAAAAAAATCACATCACATGGTCAATGTGGATATATATATGTACATTGTAACGCCCCGACCCTATTTACCTAGAGTCGGTGCGTTATTACATAACATTGGCATGATCACAAGAAAGATCAAGTCTCGAAAGACCGATTGGTTTAGTAGCCTTGTAATAACTAGATACATCCATAAAATTTTACATTACATAAAATAAACATCTTGTCTTCATATCCCCTCATACTATCCCTGCAGGTCATTCATAAATTACTTCTTCATAATCCTGGGAAAAATAAAACATTGAAAGAGGCGATCTCAGATGCTCAGTAAGGATAACATTATAGCAGAAGCTTTCATAAATAAGCATACACACTTAAGGCAGTTTATAACTAAAACAAAAGCCTTTTAAACTTGAACTTCAGCATAAAATGGCAAAGATAAAATAAAATAATTCCATTTACATACTCACATGGATATTCTAAGAGTCGAACAATCCCATGCATTATCAATAACCACTTTCATAATGATGGAATGCATAATGCGAGACTATCATAACCACATAGCCAAGGCCTCGTGCCAAGACTACAAATAAGATTTTCCCAAGGCCTTGTGCCAAGACACTAATTTGTCTCATGAGACCTACCGATGCATCGAGGAGCTATAGCAGGCTCCACCAGTCACTTATTAAGTCCAATGCATTCCTCATATGAACAGTTTTAAACATAACATAAACATTCGTATTAAAACTAGCATATGAAATGTCAATACATTTACCACAAACCATGAATGGTATAAATTAGCACATCCACAGTCAAACATAACTCATTCGATACAATATGGAATATTGTATTGTATCTCATTATCCTCAATCAAGAATAATGAAGGATTTTGACATAGATGAAAATAATCATCAAAACTATTTGAGAGAAATATACCCCTTTTCTTGAAATCATTTAAAAGTCACACTATTTGTCAAGAAGCCATTAAAAATAGATTTTTGAATCAAAGTGTCCCATACCACTTTGAAACTTTAAAAAGGAGCTTTAATTTTAAAACTTTAATGTCCATATAAGTAAATCCTTAAATCCATTTTTAAAACATGGACATTAATGAGCAAGATTTAGAAGAATAAGTCTTTAAAACATTTTAAAATGGTATTTTGGTTAGAGTTTCTAACCAAAAGAGTCACTTGAATACAAATAATTGAGGTAATCAAAACTTTGTAATATCATGAGAATAAAGGGATTCATGATATACTATGTCAAAGTACATTATATACACCACATAAAAGTGATTTGGTGTATATCAACAAAGAAGTCTCAATAGAATGTAAATTGAGATGAAATATCTCATAAAGGCTGTATCCTTATGTTAAGGATAAATCAATGACATAATTATGTGTGAAAAATATAAATACACTAAATATGATTGGATATATAGTGTAAACCATTCATAGGATATTCACACATATTCTTGTAAAAACAACACCAACGAATTGGATGTTTAACTCAACAAATGGCGAATTACTCTTATCAAATTCATATAAATGACTTGAGAATTATCAATGGAGTGATTATGTGTATCAAAAGTATATCCACAGGAAGGGGAGTGGAAATTATTACATAAGAAAATGAATAGAGATTCCACACATAATCTCAGAGTAAAATAATCAATGGAGTTTGCATAAAGCCGAATAAATCGAAATTGAAATTTCAAATTCCATTCTCAATTTGGTAAATTATGAAACATGAACCCATGAAAGAAGGATAACACAATGATGATGTAAATATACATGAATTAAAGTATATTACACAATGAATACAAACATGGGCAGCACACACACCACATGAAATAAATAAGTGGTGAATAATGGAATTCTCACGAAATTAAGAGTGAGATAAGAAACTCCTTAACACGTTAATCAACTGAGTCGTATGGACAAAAGTTAATAACCACCAAATGATTTACAGAATAAAATGAATATAAATAGAATCATGATAATATATATCAAATGGCAGTACACAATACACCACTTTCAATAATTTAGTGGCGAACAATGGAAATCTCACGGAATTGAATGTGAGATAAGAAAATCCCTTACTTTGTACTTTTTCCTTGGTAGAAGGTAAGTTTACATCCTGTATAATGGTGAAATAATTGTTATTGAATTATACAATAATCATTTAATTTAATATGATATCATATATGATCTTTTAACATTGATTTGTTAATAATATCTTAGAATTATCGTCATTTCGGGTGTTAACAGGTTCATTTTCCTTTATATTCTTTGTTATGTGAGCCATATTCGTTATTAATGGGATGTATATTATTCATATCCAGAATGATATCAAGTCCTTAGATACTATTTTTAAATCATCAAATTATAATTATACTTGAATGGATATGATGGAGAATGAATCTCATCGCGTTCGTGGAGACGGTAGTCCGTACATACGCACGAGCGACAATATCATTCTTTTGAAATTAAAATAATATATAATTGGATGTTATATCATATATACAGAATCATTTATCATGTTATATTTATTATTTTCATGAGTTACACATCATTATTACACCCATCCAAATAATAATATATTGAATAACAATTACACCACGACATGGAGACGGTAAGCCGTACGTACGCACGTATGGTGACATGTTATTCAAAAGATGGATAGAATACTGAATATGGTTGTACCATATTTATAATAACATCAAAGTATATATATGATACTGGATTTATTATTTTATAATGGTAATAACAAATAAAGAGGATGTGGAAGAAGAAATGAACTTGTAAAGGGGTGGTGAAAACATTACCTCTTCTTCGGGTTCTTCCTTTTGATTTGATCAAAAGGGCTCCATAGGTTGGATTTCTGACCAAACTAATGACTCTAGGTTGTCGTGAGGGAAGTTGAGAGAGTATTTGCCCAGGGTTTGGCCGAACCAAAGGGCTTTTAAGGTGTAAAGAAATGAGAAGGAGGAGTTCCCTTTTATAAGAGGGGTGAGGGGCACCTTTGGAAAAGCTAGAAATATTAATTTATAATAAATTCATATTCGGTTTCTAATGGATCCAAAGTTGATTATTTAAATTTTAAGGTGGGGAAGGGTCGGAAACAACTCAACCAATATAATTTAGACAGGTTTGGGTACTTATATTAACATTATCTTTAAGTATTAACTCTAAGTTAATTAGTTTCACTTTTACAATGTCTCTTTGTATTTTTAGATAATATGGTTAATAAACTTACTATATACATCCAAGAGACCCCCAAGTGGTCAATTAATGATGAACCTATCATGATATAAGTCTCTTGGCCGAACCTTAGATTTTTAGGAGTTTAATATCAATTAATAATATAATATTTGTTTTAAAAACTCTTTTATGTCAATTTTGACACTATTCAATAGTTGATTTTTTTGTGAAACTCATAACAGATTTATTACTTCGAACAAAGTCAATTACATCAATCCTAATATATCATATTATCCTAGAAAATTATTTTAATTCATTAAAAGTTTCATATTATATTTATTTTGGTATTTATAATATCAATTAGTTTAATTTTTTCACTATTATAGTAATTAGTACATCATCAATGTGTCATAAATAAATTAAATCATTTAATGTCTAAAAATTATAAATAAAATATCATTATGTCGGAAAGCTTTTTATATTTCTAATGAATATTTATAATCTAAAATCCAACATATATAACCCTATGTAATAATTGTTTTCCTAAAAGATATATGTTTGTGTCATTTTTGTATTCATTTTAACTTAATTAAAATTAAGTGTCCCTATCACCTTGAAGTGGCACCATGGGGTCCCAAAATCGACCCAAAGATGCCTATGGTAGAACATGTATCAACAAATAAGGCTAGGACACGTTTTAGGGTAATTTAGTATTATTATAATATTATATTTTAACCCTTATTTACCAGATTTAACCTTAACCATGGTAAATAAAATATTTACCGCAGTAATTATTCAAAATGTCTAAAAATAAAAGTTACCTATTTACACAATTTGAACATCCTGATTCCAAATATGGAATCCATTTTTCTAAATTCAAAACACAGAAGTGGCAGAAATTAATTTAAAATTAATTCCCGCTGTCAAAACAAAAAGCGTTTTTTTAAGAGATAATAACTATCAAAAGATTGACACTTGTTTATGTTCAGTTTAATTGTAAATTTATGTCCAATGACCGACATTATATTAAATGGTAAAAATATATTCTGAATATACTTTAAAACCATTCAAATTAATAATTTATCACTATTAATTATTTTGATTAAAAAAGTTTTTTTTTAATTAAAATTTAGTAATTTTCATTATTCATCAAAATATGAAAGTTATCCGAAAAGTACCGAAATTTCACCTTAGGCTAAATTCGATATTCCTAATCCAAAAATGAAGTCCATTTTAAAAAATATATATATATATATAATTTCAAAAAATAGGTATTACTATTCATAACAGCTAGTTTGATTGGTTATGGTGTGTTAGAACTCGGTGTTGCGTACAACACACGCTATCACATTATTCAAAGAGAAGCGTACCGTAGAAGCTTGGGGTGTTACATTCTTCCCTCCTTAAATAAATTGCGTCCTCGCAATTTTTTAAAATTGTGCTTAGGAATATAATGGAATGTCCCACATCGGAAAAAGAGTCAATAAAACTATCACATTAAAAGAAAGAAAGAGAGGTATAAAGGTCAACCAAGATAACCCATACTCGGATTCCATGTAAGAAAACATGGATATGGACGATAAACTAAGTGTCAAGTTCTAATGGAGAGGGATAGAAATCATGATCAGGTGAAAGTTAACAATAAGAAACCCACAAACTTTTGTTGGGACAAACGGTCATTAGTCTTCTAGTAGGAAAGTAAACGGACAACATTTTTTTTTGTTTTAAGTTACATTACATAAGGATGAGGAATTAATTTATGATATTGAATAAGAATATAAAGATATATACTTAATTTTTAAGTGGAGTTTCATTCTTTAATAAATTTTCACCACTAACTCAATTTTTTTTAAACGATGAGTATTCAAGAAGACTTGGTCACACTGGAAGAGCTAGAATAATCTTCTATAGAATCACATGATCCATGCAGGATAAAATATATATTCAAATTGTCTTTGAAGATTAATCAAAACAAAAATGGTTAGTGAAAGATCTAATGATCCCCCAGAAGGATATTCCTTGAGATTAATATGCACTAATCTTAATTTCTAAAATTAAACCTATAATACTCCAAAGTTAAATAAATAACATTCAATAATCAATTGTCCTTAAAATCCTTCCATATAATCCAAAGTAATATTTAAACCCAAAACATTGAAGAATTTGATTATGTAGTCTCCCATGTTAAATTGTATCTCCAAATGACATCAGATACTCTTAAAGTCACATACTCAAAAGTAATTAACCAAATCACATATTCTCTATTATAGGTTAATCATTTCTATAAATAACCCAAAATCACTATAAATCCACACAAAAAACGTAGATAAAAATCTACCATTACTCCACAAATGAAACCCCATAGTATTCTATTTTCCTTGGGCATATAGTGTTCCCAACAAAGCAAACATCTTCCAAAATAACATTTATCACTTCATCACCAAATCATTTTCCTATACCAAGGGTATTCTTTTGATAAGAAATAAGAACCCAAATCAACTTATTATTGATAAATAAAATCATTTAACAAAAAAAAAGTCACACTAACCAGGGACTTCACGTAGTCCAGTGGTAGGCGATAAATCCCAATCGCACTTTGGTTGTGGGTTCGATTCCCATAGCTTTGTCCAACGCGACGGGTTGTCACACGGTCTACGTGTTGTCCTTTTTCAAAAACTATATTTTATAATATTGCCAAAATGAGATAAATTCCTCAAAATACTATAACATAAATTTAACCACAAATGTTATATCATACCTTGCATTTTCATCCCAAATTATAATAACTTGTATTTCTCTCAAACCCCAATGATCATATAAAACCAAATGGTTATTTATACATATATCTACAAGAGAAGAGACAATTCTTCCTCAAATATCATTCTCACATGGCAAACTGCGGGGTTACAAATACAAGAGAAAATTATTCCAAAGTAAACCCATCAACAAGGAGCACTAATACTTTTTAAACATTTCTCTAACCATTTATTCCCACATAGGTTCTTCTTTGACCAAGAAAATATCCAATAGAATAGGACATTCACTCGGGTAATGGCAAGGTCCCCTACATTTACGGCAAATGACTGTAAATGGACTCTTGGGACCATTTTTATCTTCATCCATAGTACTCTTCATTTTTCTCCGGCAATTCTTCACTTTATGTCCTTCCTTCCCGCACGTAAAGCATTTCATTGTCCCATTGAGACACTTTCCTGGGTGTCTCCTTCCACATTTCCTGTATGATGAAAATTGAGGGTTCTTTTCTCCATGGTCTCCATTGCTGGAGCTCTTATCATTCATCACCTTTCTCTAACTTGTTGAGTCTGGGATTTGGTTAATATATATGTTGTTGATCATATTTTTGGAAAACTGATTTGGCATAAAGACGATATCTTTTACGCCTATCAACATTCCATTTTGTTGCTCATTTACACCACCATTCCCACCTTGTACATCATTCTCAAAGTAACTATAACTTCCTTGGAATCCAGCCATTGACTAAAACCAGAAATCATTGTGTGAGTAACAATAGTCGTAAAATCATTTAGAGATTAACATGTCACCATATTCTCAATTTGAAAAAATATTAGGATTAACCAAGGTCATTTACTCTCATATTATATATATATTACTTAAATTGGTTTGTAAAGAAAATGTAAATTATCCTAAGCATATCCCCCGGGAGTGTCGTAACCAAGAGTGCAGCAAGGCCCGTTGTCGTGCACTAGTTCCCGTTCGAGTCTAGATCAAAGCGGTGTTTTCGGGTTTTACCCCTAGGTACATCTGTGCCAGAGCCACATCTACCTGCTCGTATGCATACAGGGATGTATTGCTCAGAAAACTCACAATATCTCTACAATACCGAAATTCTAGTAAGTTCTTCTATACTAATCCTCAAAGTTCATCTTAGGTCTACGTGCTCTAATCAGAGTTTATCTAAATCTAGCTTCCAAGGTTTGTACTAAACACCCTCTGATACCAACTGTAATGCCCCGACCCTAGTTACCTAGAGTCGGTGCATTATTACATAACATTGGCATGATCACAAGAAAGATCAAGTCTCGAAAGACCGATTGGTTTAGTAGGCTCGTAATAACTAGATACATCCATAAAATTTTACATTACATCAAAAAAACATCTTGTCTTCATATCCCCTCATACTATCCCTGCAGGTCATTCATAAATTACTTCTTCATAATCCTGGGAAAAATAAAACATTGAAAGGGGTGAGCTCAGATGCTCAGTAAGGATAACATTATAGTAGAAGCTTTCATAAATAAGCATCCACACTTAAGGCAGTTTATAACTAAAACAAAAGCCTTTTAAACTTAAACTTCAGCATAAAATGGCAAAGATAAAATAAAATAATGCCATTTACTTACTCAAATGGATATTCT
This sequence comes from Viscum album, assembly GCA_963277665.1. NCBI lineage: Eukaryota > Viridiplantae > Streptophyta > Magnoliopsida > Santalales > Viscaceae > Viscum > Viscum album. The sequence continues at coordinate 487,515,502 of OY728148.1, read as the reverse complement.
AATAGTCGAACAATCCCATGCATTATCAATAACCACTTTCATAATGATGGAATGAATAATGCCAGACTATCATAACCACATAGCCAAGGCCTCGTGCCAAGACTACAAATAAGATTTTGCCAAGGCCTTGTGCCAAGACACTAATTTGTCTCATGAGACCTACCGATGCATCGAGGAGCTATAGCGGGCTCCACCCGTCACTTATTAAGTCTAATTCATTCCTCATATGAACAGGTTTAAAAATAACATAAACATTCGTATTAAAACTAGCATACGAAATGTCAATACATTTACCACAAACCATGAATGGTATAAATTAGCACATCCACAGTCAAACATAACTCATTCGATACAATATGGAAGATTGTATTATATCACATTAACCTCAATCAAGAATAATGAAGGATGTTGACATAGATGAAAATAATCATCAAAACTATTTGAGAGAAATATCCCCCTTTTCTTGAAATCATTTAAAAGTCACACTATTTGTCAAGAAGCCATTAAAAAATAGATTTTTGAATCAAAGTGTCCCATACCTCTTTGAAAATTTTAAAAGGGGCTTTAATTTTAAAACTTTAATGTCCATATAAATAAATCCTTAAAACCATTTTTAAAACATGGACATTAATGAGCAAGATTTGGAAGAATAAGTCTTTAAAACATTTTAAAATGGTATTTTGGTTAGAGTTTCTAACCAAAAGAGACACTTGAATACAAATAATTGAGGTAATCAAAACTTTGTAATATCATGAGAATAAAGGGATTCATGATATACTATGTCAAAGTACATTATATACACCACATAAAAGTGATTTGGTGTATATCAACAAAGAAGTCTCAATGGAATGTAAATTGAGATGAAATCTCTCATAAAGGCTGTATCTTTAGGTTAAGGATAAATAAATGACATATTTATGAGTGAAATATATAAATACACTAAATATGATTGGATATTTAGTGTAAACCAATCATATGATATTCCCACATATTCTTGTAAAAACAACACCAACGAATTGGATGTTGAACTCAAAAAATGGTGAATTACTCTTATCAAATTCATATCAATGACTTGAGAATTATCAATGGAGTGGTTATGTGTATAAAAATTATATCCACAGGAAGGGGAGTGGAAATTATTACATAAGAAAATTAATAGAGATTCCACACATAATCTCGGAGTAAAATAATCAATGGAGTTTGCATAAAGCCGAATAAATGGAAATTGGAATTTCAAATTCCCTTATCGATTTGGTAAGTTATGAAACATGAACCCATGAAAGAAGGATAACACAATGATGATGTAAATATACATGAATTAAAGTATATTACAAAATGAATAAAAACATGGGCAGTACACACACCACATGCAATAAATAAGTGGTGAATAATGGAATTCTCAGGAAATTAAGAGTGAGATAAGAAACTCCTTACCACGTTAATCACCTGAGTCGTATGGACAAAAGTTAATAACCACCAAATTATTTACAGAATAACATGAATATAAATAGAATCATGATAATATATATCAAATGGTAGTACACAATACACCACTTTCAATAATTTAGTGTCGAACAATGGAAATCTCACGGAATTGAAAGTGAGATAAGAAAATCCCTTACGTTGTACTTTTTCCTTGGTAGACGGTAGGTTTACCTCCTGTATAATGGTGAAATAATTTTTATTGAATTATAAAATAATCATTTACTTTAATATGATATCATATATGATCTTTTAACATTGATTTGTTAATAATATCTTAGAATTATCGTCATTTCGGGTGTTAACGGGTTCATTTTCCTTTATATTCTTTGTTATGTGAGCCATATTCATTATTAATGGGATGTATATTATTCATATCCATAATGATATAAAGTCCTTAGATACTATTTTTAAATCATCAAATTATAATTATACTTGAATGGATATGATGGAGAATGAATCTCATCGCGTTCGTGGAGACGGTAGTCTGTACATACGCACGAGCGACAATATCATACTTTTAATATTAAAATAATATATAATTGGATGTTATATCATATATAAAGAATCATTTATCATGTTATATTTATTATTTACATGAGTTACACATCATTATAACACCCATCCAAATAGTAATATATTGAATAACAATTACACCACGACGTGGAGACGGTAAGCCGTACGTACGCACGTATGGTGACATGTTATTCAAAAGATGGATAGAATACTGAATATGGTTGTACCATATTTATAATAACATCACAGTATATATATGATACTGTATTTATTATTTTATAATGGTAATAACCAAGAAAGAGGAAGTGGAAGAAGAAATGAACTTGAAAAGGGGTGGTGAAAACATTACCTCTTCTTCGGGTTCTTCCTTTTGATTTGATCAAAAGGGCTCCTTAGGTTGGCTTTCTGACCAAACTAATGCCTCTAGGTTGTAGTGAGGGAAGTTGAGAGAGTATTTGGTCAGGGTTTGTCCGAACCAAAGGGATTTTAAGGTGTTAAGAAATGAGAAGGAGGAGTGCCCTTTTATAAGAGGGGTGAGGGGCACCTTTGGAAAAGCTAGAAATATTAATTTATAAAAAATTCATATTCGGTTTATAATGGCTCAAAAGTTGATTATTTAAATGTTAAGGTGGATATGGGTCGAAAACAACTCAACCAATAGAATTTAGACAGGTTTGGGTACTTATATTAACCTTATCTTTATGTATTAACTCTAAGTTAACTAGATTCACTTTTACAATGTCTCTTTGTATTTTTAGATAATATGGTTAATAAACTTACTATATACATCCAATAGACCCCCAAGTGGTATATTAATGATGAAACTATCATTATATAAGTCTCTTGGCCGAACCTAAGATTTTTAGGAGTTTAATATCAATTAATAATATAATATTTGTTTTAAAAACTCTTTTATGTCAATTTTGACACTATTCAATAGTTGATTTTTTTGTGAAACTCATAACAGATTTATTACTTCGAACAAAGTCAATTACATCAATCCTAATATATCATATTATCCTAGAAAATTAGTTTAATTCATTAAAAGTTTCATATTATATTTATTTTGGTATTTATAATATCAATTAGTTTAATTGTTTCACTATTATAGTAATTACTACATCATCATTGTGTCATAAATAAATTAAATCATTTAATGTATAAAAATTATAAATAAAATATCATTATGTAGGAAATATTTTTATCGTTCTAATGAATATTTATAATCTAAACTCCAACATATATAACCCTATATAATAATTGTTTTTCTAAAAGATATATGTTTGTGTCATTTTTGTATTCATTTTAACTTAATTAAAATTAAGTGTCCCTATCACCTAGAAGTGGCACCATGGGGTCCCAAAATCGACCCAAAGATGCCTATGGTCGAACATGTATCAACCAATAAAGCTAGGACACGTTTTAGGGTAATTTAGTATTATTATAATATTATATTTTAACCCTTATTTACCAGATTTACCCTTAACCATGGTAAATAAAATATTTACCGCAATAATTATTCAAAATGTCTAAAAATAAAAGTTAACTATTTACACAATTTGAACATCATGATTCCAAATATGGAATCCATTTTTCTAAATTCAAAACACAGAAGTGGCAGAAATTAATTTAAAATTAATTCCCGCTGTCAAAACAAAAAGCGTGTTTTTAAGAGATAATAACTATCAAAAGATTCACACTTGTTTATGTTCAGTTTAATTGTAAATTTATGTCCAATGACCAAAATTATATTAAATGGTAAAAATATATTCTGAATATACTTTAAAACCATTAAAATTAATAATTTATCACTGTTAATTATTTTGATTAAAAAAGTTGTTTTTAATTAAAATTTAGTAATTTTCACTATTCATCAAAATATGAAAGTTATCCGAAAAGTACCAAAATTTCACCTTAGGCTAAATTCGATATTCCGAATCCAAAAATGAAGTCAATTTTAAAATATATATATATATATATAATTTCAAAAAATAGGTATTATTATTCATAACAGCTAGTTTGATTGGTTATGGTGTGTTAGAACTCAGTGTTGCGTACAACACACGCTATCACATTATTCAAAGAGAAGCGTACCGTAGAAGCTTGGGGTGTTACATACATTACCAGAAGAACTATAAAAATATAAATAAATATCATGCACAGTAATAATTATGTGATAAAATATAATTCAAGTATACTAATCTCTACAAAATCCATAGAAATAATACTGTAGAACTCTAGTAACGATACATTATTAATGAATATCAAAAAATAAAATCATAGATTTATTTTGTATCCTTTTTTTGATTATGTAAAATATATTATTTATTAGGTTCAAGTGATATAATTTCTTTACCAACCTACACAATACGCAAACGTACCTTCTCAAAATTAGTTCCTAGAAAATTCTCTTTGATACTATTATTTCTTATTGAAATCGAACCATGCCAACTTGAAAAACATTGTGATGAGTTTAACCCTTGAATGATTCCTCTAATATGACAAAAAATGGGTATTAATAATATGATTTTGGAGTCACAGTTATAAGAGATATTTAAATTTTATTTATTATAAAATAATTTAAATTCACACAAAATTACCAATAATTAATGAATTGAAAAGAATGAATTCATAATTGTTTATGTTTTACAAAAAAACTAATAACAAAAAAAACATCATTACATAACTCCACCATATTCATATAGATTATATCATAAAAAAACTTATATTTCTTATCACTATAATAAGATATTTTTTAATACACTGAAAAATATGATTAGTTGGACAAGTTTTATAAAAAATGGATGTGATAAAGGGTTTGATATGAAGTTATAAAATATGGATTTTAAAATGGTCCTTACCATTTACCCAATAGTAAATCAATTAATTTTCATAGGAAATTATTATGTGGAATTTTCTAATATTATAAATATCTATTAACACTGATTATTTTTACTAATATCAATATAGAATTAATAATAGCTAAAATGTTGATTTTAAAAAAATTTAGAAAACATATATCATAATTTCCCAAAAAAATATTATTTACACCGAAAGTTGTGTGATTCCACTAATCAAAACCCGTTAAAAAATATTATAATTTTTTTATTTCCCCTTTAAATAATATATGAACCATTTTATTATTAAATTTAGAGACACCTAATTCATTTTACTATTTGATTAATACAAATCATGATGTGTTCAATGAATTATAAATAAAATATAATAATGAACTATGACATGTAACATTCCTCTGGTTAAGTAGTATATTCTCCACTAACATTTAATACATTATTTTCTAAAATATACATTTTGTGTTTCAAATAAAATACATCATGGTTGTAATACAAATAAATTATTTAAAAATACAAAAATATCCCCTAATACTTTTTTAATAGTTAATTTCTTTGAAATAACACAATAACATGGTCAACACTCCCAAAAAATGTTTTTTAAATCGTCTCAATCAATATGTGAATTAACAATCCATTAGTCTTATATATGATCTTGTAGAATTCACTATGGAATATTAATTAACTAACATGATATTTTTTACATATTATTTATAATTTTAGAAAAATATAACAATTAATATCTAACCCTCTAATATCCGAAAAACCCACTACAAAATAAAAATAAAACAGGATATAATGAATAGTAATCGTTAATATACATTAAAAATGTAATTACGAGTTCAATGAAATTGATTTCATGGAGCTGAACATTAAATGATGCAAGGATAAATAAATATATTATTAATGATATTATAGAGAAAATACATCATTTTATAATAATAATATCACACATATTAATATAACTTCATTATATATATTTTAAAAGGGAAATATTTTATTAAATTTTTCTAGGTCAGGATAGGTGAAAATCAATAAAAAATTATAGGTCATTTGATGTTTTATCTCAATCACCACTAAAGAAAACTATGTCATTAGAAATATACAATTCTAATGGATTAATATTTTACATTGTTTTCCATGCAGATGGAGTTAAAAAATATCTATATATTTCAATCCTTGATGTTTAGTTACTATGTATAGTTCATTGATGTAGTAAAATTAAACTATCATTCAAAATTTTATGTTCTTTTATAAAATGAAATTGGATCACCATTTAATAGATTATATAAGGATATTCTATTCATTTTACCTTCAATATTGTATATCTCTTGAATTATATTATTTAGTTTATAGATCATGATCATTAAAAATAAGTTTTATATGAAAAGATGTTATATTACATAGATAATATACTAGATAAAATTGATGTTTTTTTACTGTAATATAAAAATATATTTCTTGTTTTATTCATTTGATAATTTTAAGTAATTATTTTATGATAGTAACTCTTATAAACAATAATAAACTCTTTTGTTTCTCTATAATGATATTGAATCAATTTGTATATCAATGTAGGAGGATGATAAATAATTCATGTTAATGACACTGGATAGTAATCATATTAATATAAAACATATAATAAAACTATTAATAAAATAACTTAATTAAATGACACTTTTACCATACTTAATTTTCAATTTTTTATTTTCTTAATTTGTAACTATATTTCATCAAAAATCATTTTCTTTTCCAAATTTTATTATTGATTACGTTATGCAAAAATATTATTCATTAAATTACAAAAGGGGCATATTTTTATATAATAATTGTTCTTCATAGTGAGTAACTGTAGTATATATCTATTTATTTCAGGTAATATAAAAATAGATTTTGTGTGAATCTTCTGTTCATTGGAAGATTTTTAAAAACTAATAAGATTTTTCTAATATTATTGGAGTTTTTTTAATTATGATTACGTTATTTTTTGTGTTCATTTATTTATTTATTTTTCCATTTTGAAGATAAATTGACCTTATTATTATATTATTTTATAATAATGAATATTTTTTATCTTTCATTCAATAGATAATTATAGATTATCATGATATGGAGAACATATTTATTTATTTTAAAATAGGAATTGTTTTAATTGATTTTATTAATCTCAATAATAGTATTTTTATAAATTCTGACACCATGGATATTATTAATGGAATAGAATTGATGGGTGTATGTGTAATTTTGTCTAAAAATAATCTTATGAAGGAAATATGAGAGTGAGAAGATTTGAACAACTTGTTATGGGATATTCACATGGAATATTTCTATTAGATAATAGAGGGGCGAGTTTTTAATAGAGGAAGTTCCTTATATGTCATATTTATTTATCTCTATATTATGATCTTAATTTTTCCACTGATAGAAAAAATTGTGAGGTACAGTGTGTACAAAACAATGACATTAAGGGAATATATATATTTATTGGAAAATCAAAGTAGTTTGTATAGAACATGATAAATTATTTACATAATATATCTCTAATTCATTAAATATTGTTTTCACCTTTCTCTCACTAAATGGAAATAAGGATGTTTTTTTTATTTTTTCAAACAGTCCTAAAAATTGGTGTGGGGTTTATACAAGTTATTGTATTTCCCTCAACCTGCCCAATCATTCTTAGTAAAGTTATCATGATATAAAAATGGTTAAATACATGTTATATGGGGACTATTTATTGTTTCATAGAAGAAATCACACTTACTATTGTTTTTTTAATCTAACCATAAGAGAAACCACCTTTTATATAGGCCATTCCAATTAATGATTGGGGTCATACAGAATATTCATGTTATGTGATATCATCTTTTGAATTTATGTTAAATATTTTTTATTCATGAAATATTTTTAATGTAATAATATTAATGATAATACTCAATGGTTCATATTATTAGGTTCATCATTTTAAAAATATGATATAATTTTAATGGACATTTATAATGAAGGTGGATAATTTTCATTTCTCTATTAATTATTATACCCAAAAATTAATTTCATTACCATTTAAATTATCGTATATAACATGTATTTTAATAAAATTAATATAATAAATAAATTTTATAAAATATTGAATTACTAGAAATTGATATAAATAGAAAATTTAGTATTGATTTAATAAAAAAGTTTACTAATGTTTTTTAAATAATGGCATTTTATTTTTTAAATTAATATTTTTCTATTAAGATTGATTTGAAATTAAGAATTATTTATTTTGAAAATGGAATAGTTTTTTAAATAAATTTATTTGAAGGTATGAGAAATTGGATTCCATTATTCGGAGGAACTATGATGTCATGATTAGACAGATCCATGAAGGGGTCACAATAAAAATTATCATATGTAAGGGTTGGAATTAATAAATGATATGGAGGTAAGACACAAGAAGATTAATATATATCTTTATTAATTTCTTTTATAAAATAATAAAAATTGGATGGTTTATCTTTGGTAACATATATTCTTTAATTTAGTACATCCCATGGCTCGTTAAATTATTGAAATAGAACTACTTTGGTTTATTTTACAATTTTTTGTTACGAATTATTCTAAATTATATTTATAAATAGAATTTCAGTTAATATTTACACTCTATTATAGTATTAATTTAATAGATTCTATGGAATGGATCATAAAAGGTAAAAATGAAATGATTCCCATAAATCATATTATATGAAGTGTTATTCACCTATAACCATACATATCGATGCTCATGTACACATCATTTTTCACGAATTTGGGACAATTAAATCTACCTGGGTAGTTATAGATAAATCATATGAGTATTATTTTCAAATAGGGTGGTAGTTATTCTTAGACCTTAGCTTTCATAGACTTTATATATCCAGGATGTAAAATTTATTTTAGACTTTTTTTATTTTTTAACTTGACTTATCAATTTTATTTCCAATTTATTATTTGTATATATTATTCTTTAGGTTTTTAAAAATAATTTTTATTAGTTTTTATTGAAACTATATTTTTCCATATTTTTCCTCATTTTATGAGCAAATTATTCCCTAATGAAAATGCTAATCCATTGGAAATATTTATAATGTTCCAATGTTCATATAATGCACTTTATAAAATATAATGTTTATTTTCATCAAAAATTGATTTCGGGTCCTAGACCTCAATATTTTAATTGTTCATATAATGTTATATAAATTATTAGAGGTGGTAAGGAATGTATATTATGATTGTTGTAAAAAACATAAAAATGATTAGCTGATGTATTTATGGAGGACCCTATGTTTTGGAGAATAAAAGTGTCTGTGATGAAAATCATGCTACTGAAGATAGAGATAAAGTCACCACTAGTTCGCGGCTAATTCGAACTCAAATAGTCAAAAAAAATACTCAATAAAATCAAACATTCTCTTAAATCTCCAATTGGGATACCCTATGCCACCATGCGTGTGAAGGCAGATAGTGGTACCTTCGTGAGTCCAATGGGCATTGTGACAGTTTTAGGGTCTCAGAGGGTTCATCATAACGTCAGACATAGCCTTTACACTTTAAAAAATTAATTTTCTATGTGATTTTCCCTGCCACCAGTTTGAGACTCAATGCCTATAAATACATGGACCCCCCCCCCCACTTCAAAATAATTATTACCATGACATTTCAAGTTCCACAATTCCATATCTCTTAGCTCCCAAGCACCACAACCCATACCCAAAAATTAATAATACAAGGTAATTAAGCATTACGACCCAGGATTTTCTTTATTCCTCATAGCTCACACATATGGTAGGTGTTCCCTTCATAAAGGCCTACAACCATCTCAAAGGAGGGAACCCCTTCGGGTTTTGTGATGCTCCATGAAGCATTACGAATTCAGGAAGAAAACTTCAACTAATGTTTTTCCTAAGTCAAGGGACCCATGCTCTAAAAGTGTATTTTATTTATGAAGCTCCTTCCCTTCATGAAGTTCCCTTTCTTCGTGAATCTATTCTTAGTGATCCCATTGGATTCAAGAGATCCTCTCCTATCCAGCCAACTAGGATTGTGTGATGTGATTTCATGGTTCCTCATATTGTTTCCCATATTGTGATCCTCTGCCTCTTTATTTTTGGAATATGTACGCTAACAGATCTTTCATATTGGCATATCCATGAAAACATGTAACCCACGAGTGAACATTCACCCACCTCCTCCAATTGGGAATATTTTGGACCATTCACCATTAAATGTTTCATGAAGTACGACTATATATGTACTTGGGGTAAGTATTGAATCATATCTATCCAAGATGTATGATGTTAAAATACAAATCCCCATCATACGTATCACATGACGATAAACTATAGTCACTCCCTTTGCAATGCACATGGCGTGTTGTACCTTATACATTGTTCATGCCCATTATCCACCATGGGAGTGAGATAATCTTTTCGAGTAATGAAATCCTATTAATTTATAATGATATCCTATTTGGGAAACCAACCTAGAGTAAGCCCCCATCTCCATCACTCTGGGCCGATCTAAAGGGAATCCCCAACACCATTTCTTACTGATGCATATTTTTTTACTCATCTATATGGTCTACTGCATCCATTTTTTATCAAATAAAACATGAATCACATGGGCTTAGAGGTCAGTGGTAATTGTAACTCCATCTGGGTAACCTCTATGCATATGCCCCATTCCCATTCTAAACCATGAACTTTTTGATACATATCTTCTAGGAAAGGTATATAGGAAGCCTCCATGTGGTTTAATCCAATCCAATGGTAATATCTCGTTACCCTCATAGGTATATACCCTCATGATGTGACATTTTCCCTTTACGGGACACATCCAAAGGATCCACCTCTCAAAGGTGTTTTGATCAATCTTTATAAGATTTTAACCATGTGTAAGCCATAACATGTCAAATAAAAACTACCCATGTGTAGGCCCATATTCCCTGCTAATCTATATGAACCGTGATCCCTATCTCCTATACAGGGTATGTATGATGCCTCCTCAACATTCAAGACCTACACTGTTATATTCAAATTCGTTCGACCTCATCTATATAATGGTAAACTATATGAGTTACATGAAATATATTGACTTGTATACCTATCTCTGAAATAGGGTAAGAAGTAATCCTACCCATGGTTCAAGGCCACCATACATTCCCATCCAGGTCTTTCCCTTGAGTCCTTATGTATTTGGAGGATAATTCCACATCTAGGAGTTTACACATACTTCATGTACCTATCTATGTTTTCCATTCTCAGTAGCTGCCTACGTAGGTGTCTCATCACTCAACTCCCAATCTACATGGACATTTATTCCTATACATTGGGATACGTAGGACTACTCTCTAAGGTTCACGATCTTCTCCCTCCATACTCCATCCAATCCATAAAAACTCCCACAATTTCCACCTTGATTCTTAAATGATCCACCACATCTCAGTGAGATCATTCCATCCACGTCATTGCTTCTCCTAGAAGAACTCGTATAGCTAACCAAACATAGGAACCACAAAATCTATATTCATCCAATTAAGTGTGATTATCGTATGAAGGGAATCTTGAAATGTGTAATCCCCAAATCACCCCTTAAAAATTCATAGGCTTCAATCCATGTATTCTATCTAGGGTATGTTGGAATCCTCCTTGAGGTTCATTCCAAGAAAATGTTAAACCATTGTGTCCACATTAATGGGGTCTACCTACTTGATCCACACTCCATAGTGTCCATATCATCCTTTATTTTGTGACATATTTCCATTTATGGGACAAATTATCTGGATTCCTCATCAGAGTCATTCCAATCCATCTATTAAACATTACAGGTTCTCCCTTGAAGGGATGTACCTATCTGATCCACATTCACAAGTGTTCTCATCATCCAATTATCTCCTCACAAGATGTTGAAATCACAACATATCATATGTTAAAAATGTAATGACTAAGGAAAACCTTGAGATACATTATTATAGAATAAGATATCACATGATCGACATGGGATTCCTTTTGTTTTTTAACCCTTGAGAACACCTATCATGAAGAAGAATATAGGTGTCCCAATGTTTTAGCATCCAGACATGCCACTGAATCCCAACATGACTACTCTCTTAACTGAGGGAATCAACCCTGACATGACCCATTGGAATGTCAAGATAAAATCAGTGTAATTAACCGGTGCAATAAAGATATGTAATTGAGAATGAGGTTCACAAAAAAATTCTTAATCTATAAGGGGGACACATATTAGATGACGAACTCATTGGTGGAATCCATGGAAGGAGGAGTGGACACCAAATTTCCCCATTTAGATTAAAAACTAGACATTACTGAAGAATAGATGAATGTCGCTCGACTTTGGAAAGTTGGAAGGTAGGGTACAACATAGATTGTTAATTGACGCATACAATGATGTGGCCACACCCCGATGTAAAGGAGTCAAAAATAGAAAATGTTGAACCTGTCATCAACTACTATCCTCAACATATGATTAGTAACATTCATGAAATTTGAAGATGAGAGTGTAACCATATCTATCTATATGGTTCATGGTCCGACCAAGAAAATGGATGGCATGATAGGAGTCTCAATTGAGAATTGGGATGTTAACCATTATAAATAATGATCTGTGGTATCATTATTGTAGATCTCTCTCTACAACAACAGAATACAACAAAACGCTGGGGAATTGGGAATTGATTACCTTGTATCTATACTAATAGATGAATATTCTAGATTTACCAAATTCTAGCTACAAGAAACCGATTTCCACCTCCAAAAATGTAGATACAGAAAGAATAACAATTTTTCAATCCAAAACAATTCCACCACATCCACAATTTCATCCACATCCATGACAACTCGGCGACCATGCCCCATCTCACCCACTAAAATCATCCACATAAAGGTGGTAGACACCCTTGTTCATTGATACGAGTAGAAGGGGGTCATTCCCATGAGGGTCATTTTTTCCATGAATTGTAGATTTCTGTTCCTTGCTATAATGGCCACCCCCCCAACATCCACATAGGGATCCACTACTCTGCACTATGACTTCTTATAGATTTTTTTATCTCTCCCTGGAACGTTCATATGAATCACTGCCCTATGCTTATGTGTTAAGATATAATTGAGTCATACCATTGACAAAAACATCCTGAGAGACACCAATTAAGGTCTCCCATGAGACCCCGTACGAAATACCAATCAGTAACTCTGGATAAGGAAAAACTGGTTTACATCCTCACCACATCGGCCTTTCTCTGAATAATCTAATTCCAACTTCAAGTGCATGATTAGGAATATTACCGTCATGGGGGATCCTCTTCCATGATTTTAGTGGCCCTTATCCCCAATGACTCATACTACCAGTTCACTGCATCTATATAGTAGGGGAACCCCAATTCCCAATTCAGATAAAAACCTCAGCCACCACACAAACAGGTTGGTTTTACTATTGCATTCTCTGACACAATTTGAAGTCATCATGGGCGGACCAATGATGATGAGATCTAGTACGATGACCCTCCTCAGAACATCACCCGTTAGAGTGGAGGTCCTCCCTATTCTCATGCTTAGTATGGAGGTCCTCTCTATACCCATGCTACTCTAAACATAGGTCCCCCTCATGACCTATTTGACATAAGCCTAGGTGCTCCTCAAACCTCTTCTCTTAAATGTTGATGTTTTCCCCCTCCAATAGTAGTCTGAGTGGAAATACTCCCAATTCCCAAAAAAATCAAAAAATGTTCATCCCCACACAATCAAACATCAGAAAAATGGTCTTCCGCGTGTCATAAAAATTACAATTTCTGATGATCCATCCTAAGGATGAAGGGTAAGTATTCTCCAATAAATTAATAACTCCAGGAGGACCAATGTTGTTTTGAATTCTATTTGATTCTCTAATTATGAAGCATATTGGGACCCACTAAATGAAACTTTCACTCATTCATCTATATCAGGGTATGGGGGTGGATCCCGGTGAGTATTTTTTGTCATTTCGGAAGGGGAGATGCACTAGATACCTTAACCCGTATGAAGTTACATGCATGTGTGGGAAGATTTTTCTCCCGTCCATGTTATTTCCATTTATCTTCACTATTTTCACCACATTCATTCTCTAACCCAACACGATATCATAGAGAGTTGTTCTGGGGAATGGTAGATGAAGAGAACCCTCCAGATATACCACCAATAACTGCCTCCATTATGCTTGAAGTGGAATTCAACACCACATACTACATGGATATGATGATTTGGTTTGTACCACCTCCAAGAGATGACCTAGTGAGAAACAAAAAATCATCTCATGTTGAGTTTGATACATCAACCAATCCACCAATGGAACATTCCACATCAGTTCCATTTTAGGTTCCTCATCCAACCCTAATTAACGAATGGGGAAACAAATAGTCAGAACCTTCTTCTGAATAGAGAAGCTTGTGGGACACTCTTGTAGTGGATTAGTTGTACGAGATGTTTTGGATGATCAGTACTCCATAATTTGAAATCCCGAATGTGATCACTCAAGACGAGGTTGTGTTATTCCACCAATCCATGTGGGATACACATCTCTACCATCGCTACCACCAGGTAGTTTATCAAAAGTGGTAGGATCATTTTGATGGAATTGTCCAACAGTGCCTCACAGTTGAGCTAGCAACACTTCCTGTGGCTCCAAACCCTACATCACCCTGTTATCATCAAACCATCCATAAATTATGAATACATACCTTCACCAAGCTCTGAATAATTATCAAATACGTGACCCCAAACTTGAAAATCCATATCTGGGGATATTATGAAGATATTTTCTTTATCCCTATCCAAAGGTAGCTAGACCTTTTGAATGACATATAAAATGTGCCTTCGATAAATATTGTAGTAAACATGGTTGTCCATAAGATACACTTGGATTGGAGCATCAGTTCCAGGTCTGATAAAGGGAACCTTCCCCCTGAGGAAACACATCATCTGATAGACCCCCAGGTGTTTTCACTCACCAAAAAAGAAAATTCTTGTACCTGTTCTTTCCTCAGAGTCAATGTCCATTGAAAAAAACATTGATAATGGTTAGGAAAATACCGGGACCAATAATACATATGAACCTTCTATTTTAGTACATCATAGAGAGGATGATACTTCTATGAAAACCTTTCTCCAGAAAATTGTTGAACAAAATATGTTCATTGATGAAACCCCTGTTATGCATGTTTAAAAGAGTCATCCGGGCTATAGGGAGAGTGGATACAATTTTATTCTTCCTCCACTAGTGCTGCATGGGGAGCCACATGTCCTCCCTGGCCAGTTTCCTCCCATTGTTTTTTATAATATAGTGTATGATAATAGGGTAGAGACTATAACCTATAGAAAATCACTACATTATTTTGATGAATCTACCCAAGTTGAGTGAGAACCCTCTTTTAGACAAATAATATATCAATCCTCATGTTTCACCACTAGCCTCTTTGTCGACAGAATGAGTAACCAAGACTACCCATCATGTTAATGATCATTTCAATGCAACGGTGGTCTTGGATCATTACCTAGATAGAAAACCGCATCATGGGGATCTAATTAGCTCTCTCATTTCCTGCCTCGAGGCCTTTGAAGTATGATGTATGGTAATCCAACCTAATGGTAATCCTTATCTGGTTTGGAGGGACAACATGAAAGTAGCCATGGTTTTGAAGAATCCTATATCATCCCCCTTTAATGGGATGGGTGACCAACTAAAACATTTGGACTACATTATTTCAAGGAGTTAACCCATGTTGGGAAGTCCATCATAATAATAAGCATCCAGGATACAGTTTTTTATGTAGACACTAGAAGGTCCATCATTTTTATGGTGTTTTCGACTACCCTTTGGGTCCATCACTTGTTTGGAGGATCTTCACAGGTAGTTTATTTATCAGTTCGACTCCCCACATGGATGATAATAATTTTCGCCCCTTAAAGTGAAATAAAAAACTAGATTACTAAGATATAGAATTTTTCTCCAGGTTGAAGGTCCTCACATTTTTAATTGGCACAACACAAACTAAAGAGAAACTTTTGATGATGTGAGTGGGAAATGTTATGACTAAATTGGTTCCTTCCATTATCACAAAAAAAATTCCCATGTGGAATTTAAGATTTTTTAGATATACTTCAGTACATAGAGGAAGCCTTACAACAAACTAAGGTGAAAGGTTGGTTGCCTCAATATCATGTAAGAAGTGACACGAAGGCATATAATATTGATTTCATATAAATAGAGTCCCCAGAAACACTAGATTTGTCACCTATAGAGCCTCCTCCACAACCTCACCATGGGAAAAACCCACTAGTACAACCGTAATCACAATATCACCAAACAAATAATCAGAACACCAAACTACATAATGAACCACCTCTACCTAGATAGGGTAATCATGTTCCAGGCCCCCACCAGGTTTTAGCCACTTATCAGGGTAATTCTCCAAGAGTTCCCTTTCTAAATATTAAAAATTAGAACTACACATTTTAATAGTATCAATCCCTATGTATTTTCATAGTACCTTTGATTAGCGTAATAGGAAGCATCTATAATGCTCTGGACCTAACGAGGATTATCTCATTGATCACCACAACTACTTCTCTTATAACTGGTTCTATAGAAAAACCATTATTTAGTGATATATATTCAAGAACTGGTTCTAGAACAAGGTTTATTACAATATCATAAAATTGGTACCTACCGTGGAACATGTATCATACATTTCGGAAAAAACTAATAGAAATAACAACAGTGAATAATAACGGGTCTCTAGAAACAGGTCTCAGATGTATGATGATTAGATATCCCAAATAGAATTTTCTTATATCCATGGTGTCATTCGTGCATTTTCTTTTCATCATGAGTTTACTGATGTTATTGTACCACCTCTAGCTATCATTTTTCCATCCACATCTCAGGATTCTACTTCCAAGAAGAGAAGGTTCTTATGGATCAAGTGAAATCAAAGCCCCCCCACCAGTGCTGATTTCATCGTACACCATTAGTGATTTCATGCCATCGGAAATGGGTATTTCCCCCTTGTGTCTTACCATTATTGGAAGAAGATGAGTAGTAATGTTCCTCCATGAAAAATATTGAGCTGGGGGACCCATACATTGTTCCCAATGATGAAGATTATCGTTCAAGTCTTAATAATATTATTGGATGACACCATCTCAGATGATGTGGTGTCTAAGTTAATCATTAGTATTCCTAGGATGATGATTCAATAAAAACCATCAGTGCCACTAAGAATAGACTACAAGCGCAGCGCATAGCCTAGAATGCACATACCTCAAAAATCATCTTGTAAGATTCACATTCATTGTAGTTCATATTACTCACCAAGGAATAGCCACTATAACCACGTCTTGATTAGCTGTGGTCCATTTTGGGTAGTCTTCACCCCTATGTAAGACATCATGAAATAACTATCCATGGTTCAATTAGTGAGTAGTGGTATATTCCTAGTAATAGTAATAGTCCATTGGTTTAAATAAGAGTGTCCATCATAACTCTTTCCACAATGAAACCACATATTAGTGAAAATGTGCAACCATAAAGAAATTATGATGTTCTTAAACATCTTAGAATCATTCTTACAAATCTATGGATTCTCAAGGCCCTTCCACTATTAGAAGACCTATGTGAATCACTCACATAATCTTTTAAAATCCACATCAATTTTGGGATAGAGGTAGAAGATGTAGTGGCCTTCTATATTAAGGAATTCAAATGAGCATAATGCCATGACAGCATCTCATTCTTAGAAGAAGATGATAGTTCTCCCGTCCATGAGTACATTCTCCCTTTGTGAATGAAAATCTACCTCAATGGATTGTAATTCAACCCTTTTCCCATTGACATATAATCTGGGATAAAACTCATCCCCACCTAGAAACTCAATAATCAAGGACTGGATAATGCATATCTGAGTCCTTCTGAGATGAAAATTCTGGTTTATGACATGACCAAGAAGATACTATGTGGAAAGATCAACCTAAAGATCCAGTTCAGTAGCCTGGTGGCGAACACAGTATTTTTGGTGGTATTGATAGATATTTCTTATAATGTGATGACATGTTGACCATGGATCCATCTTGATATACCAGTTACCTCCTCATATCATCAATGACTCATTTACTCCCTTAATGGTCAATTGGGCATGCTCCATGGTTATTCATATCCAATCACATATTGTGAATCCTATTATTTTTATTTCAATTATTACATGATCAAGGAAAAAAAATATTCAAATCAATGATTTTGAGAACAGTTCTATTGTAGTCATCCCATTGATGGACATTTATGATGCTTTCATCCTTAAAATTCACAAATTTAAGGAAAGAATGCATGACATTGGGGATTGGTTCATCATCTCGGAGATGAGTGGAAGATGTGTTCCTAGTAACAAGGAATGTATGATGTCTACCCCGTTCTCTTATATAGTATAGGCTATAGTGTTAGTATGACCTCTTACCTCTATGACTTATCAGGATTGTAACACCCCAAACTTCCACAATATGATTTTCTTTGAATAATACAATAGTGTGTGTTGTACGCAACTTTCAGTTCTAACACACACCACAACCAATCAAACTAGCCATTATGAATATTAATACCAACCTTTTAAAATTTATTACATTTTAGATTTCAAAATGGACTTCATTTTAGGATTCAGAATATGGAAATTATCGTAGCGTAAATTTTTGGTACTTTTCTGATAACTTTCATATTTTGATGAATAGTGAAAATTTCTAAATTTGAATTACAATCATATTTTTTAATCAAAAAAATTAATAGTGATGAATTATTCATTTGAGTGATTTTAAATTATAATTAGATTATATTTTTCCCATTTAATCCAATGTTATAAATTAGACATAATTTCACATTTAAACTGGACATAAGCAAGTGTCAATCTTTTGATAGTTATTATTTTTTAAAAACACACTTTTTTGTTTTGACAACAGGAATTAATTTAAAATTAATTTATGCCACTTCAGTGTTTTGAATTTAGAAAAATATATTCCATATATATAATAAGGAGGTCAAAATTGTGTAAATAGGTAAATTTTATTTTTATACATTTTGAATAATTATTTTGGTAGATTTTTTATTTACCATGGTTAAAGGGTAAATATGATAAATAATTGGTAAAAAAATAAAATTATAATAATATTAAATTACCCAAAAATGTTTCATAACCCTATTATTGATACATTTCCAACCATGGGAATCTTTCAGTCGATTTTGGGACCCCATGGAGCCACTTGTAAGTGATAATGACACTTTATATTAATGACGTTAATGTAAATACCAAAATGACATAAGCATATATCTTTTTGAAAAACAATTTTTATATAGGGTTATATATGTTATATTTTATACATTAAATATTAATTATAAATATAAAAATATTTCCTAACTAATGGTATTTTATTAATAATTTTTAGACATTGAATAATTAAATTTATTTGTGGCACAATAATGATGCAGTATTTTTCATTATTATTGAAAGAATCAAATAATTGGGTTTATAAATGTTAAAATAAATATAATTTGAAAGTTTCTATGTCATAAACTACTTTTATTGGTTAATATTACATGTTATTATTGGTTAAATGAATTTGGTTTGAAATAATAATGTATTTAAGTCTTTAAAAAAAATTAATTATTAAATAGTGTCAAAATTGACATAAATGATTTTTTTTAAAAATATTATATTATAAATTTATATAATATTTATAAAAATATATGGTTCGACCAAAGGACAAATATAATGATAGTAGTATCATTAATTAAGCAATTAGGGTTCTCTTGGAAGTATATAGTATGTTTATTAACCATATATTATAAAAATACAACGAGACACAGTAAATGATAAACTATTTAACTAAGAGATAAATCTAAAAGTAATGGTTAATGTAGTGACACAAAACTATCTATAACCTATTGGTTTAGTGGTTAGAGACCCATACCCACCTTATCCTTTAAATAATCCATTTTTGATCCATTAGAAACCGAAAATAATTTTATTGTAAAATAATATTTCTATGTTTTCTTAAGGTTCCCCTCTCCCCTCTTATAAAAGGGCACTCTTCCTTCCCTCTAATTCACACCTTCAAAGCCTTTGGACTCTGCCAAACCCTACCCAAATATCCTCTCAACTTCCCAAACATCATCATATAGGCCTTCCTTTAGTCATAAATCCAACTTAAGGAGCCCTTTTGATCAAAATAAAAGGAAGAACCAGAAGAAGAGGTAAATATTTCATCACCTCTTTCATGTTCCATTCTCCATCCACTTCCTTTTTCATTGTTTTCTCAATTATAAAATAATAACTCTAGTATATTGTATATAATATGACGTAATTATAATTTTGGTACAAGCAAATTAATTATTCTATCCACCCTTGGAATGACATGTCACCATACGTGCATACGTACGGCTTACCGTCTCCACGTCGTGGTGTAATTGTTATTCAATACATTATTATATGGATGAGTATAATAATGATATGTAATTGATGTAAATATTACTCGCATATCAACAAAAATAATGGAAAATGAATTGGTTAAACACCTGAAATGACTATAATACTAAGATATTATTGACAATGAAATGTTAAATGATCATATATGATATAATATTAATATATATGATTATTGTATAATTTAATAAAAATTATTTCACCTTTCTACCAGAGGTTACCTTACCCTAGACCAAGGGAAAGTACAATTTAAGGGTTTATTTCACAATATCTTAATTAACCGAGGTTGTTTATACGTAATTATCTACTGGGACCTCTCTATCATCCACATCCATGTTTCATAAAAATTTAAATCAAATAATTCTTCATATTTTATAGAAAATTGGTTAATGTCATTTATACCCATTTTCTACTTGTTATAAGATGTTTATAATGGAATTTTTCTGTCGTTTTTCAAACAAGGTACTTTTTAACCCTTTCGACATAATTAAGGTAAGAATGACTTTTTTAACTTATACAGAGGGTGTGGCTCTTTTCCAACATTATAAAATCGTCAAACCTCCCCTTACAAGATTATATTAATATTTTCAATGTAAATGTTTTATTTTATAATTATTTGACTTTTAAATTATATCAAAAAAAGAGATTTTTCTCTCAAAGAGTTTTGATTTCATCTTTTTCAACATCCTTTGATGGATTTTAAGCTTATTTGAAGTTTATTTAATATGATAAAAAATGTATATATAGTGTTAATGGTTTTTTGATATTTTTTTACTATGGATGTTTTATTTTTATACCATTCATGGTTTACGGATAAACTATTGACATTTCGTATGCTAGTTTTAATACGCATGTTTAAACCTGTTCGTGTGAGGAATGCATTGGACATAGTAAGTGACGGGTGGAGCCCTCTATAGCTCCACGATGCATCGGTAGGTATCATGAGACAAACTAGTTTCTTGGCACAAGGCCTTGACAAAATCTTATTTCTAGTCATGACACAAGGCCTTGAATATGTGGTTATGATAGTCTGTCATTATGCATTCCATGATTACGATAGTGGTTATTGATATTGCATGTGATTATTCGAATATTAGAATATCCATGTGAATAAGTAAATGGAATTATTTCATGTTATTTTTTTCTATATTATGTTAACGTTAATTTTTAAAAGGATTTTATTTTAATTATACATTTCCATAAATGTTTATGATTATTTATGAAAGTTTTCGGTATATTTTTATCCTTACTGAGCATCTAAGATCACCCATTTCTATGTTTTATTTTTCCCAGGATGTGAAGAAGTATTTTATGACTGACCTGCATAGATAGTCTTAGGGGATATGACTCTAAACAATGGAGACTATTTTTTTGTAGTTTTTCACTTTATGATGTAATGTAATACTTATGAATGTATATAGTTTTTCCAAGGATAGAAAACTAATCGGTCTTTCGAGACATGATCTTTTGTGATCATTCCAACGTTATGTAATATTGCACTGAATCAGGGTAACTGGGGTCAGGGCATTACAGTTTGTATTAGAGGAAGTTTAGTACAAACTTTGAAATCTAGATTTACATAATCTTTTATTAGAGCACATAGAGCTAATATGGTCTTTGAGGATTGGTATAGAAGAACTTCCTAGAATTTTTGTATTGTAGAGATTTTGTTAGTTTTTCAAGCAATACATCCCTATCTGGATAAGAGCAGGTAGAGGTGTATCTGGCACAGATGTACTTTGGGGTAAAACATGAAAACACCTCTTTGATCTAGACTCGAACGGGAAGTGGTGCACGACAATGGGCCTTGTTGAACTCTTGGTTAACACAATCCCCTAGGATATGCTTAGGATAATTCTAATTTTCATTAAAACCCATTAATAAGGGTTTATGAGTATATACATCCTCAAAGAAAACATTTTTTATGATAATGAATTATATCCATAAACTGTTCAATTCATGTTGAGCATTTTACATGTATGGATTAATGTATTGTGATTAATAAAATAATCTAGTGTGTGACATTGTTTAGAAATGGAGCCTAGTGGAAGGAATGGAAAACATATCAATTCACTCAGTCCATGTTGGGATTTCCCTCTTGCTCAGGATAATTATAGTGGAGCTGGTGATTCAACTGGTGTTGATCAATTAATCGCCATACTGGGATAAACCACTCAGGTTATGAATAATAACATTACCCTTATGGAGCACCCTGATCCACAACGTGGAGGAACAATGATAGACTACTTTATGAGGCAACAACCACCAACATTAAATTGTAGTACAAATCCATTAGTTTTCGAGGAATGGATAAATTCTTGAGAAAAAATATTCTATGCCTTGAGGAGTAGTGAAAGGGAAAAAGATGTCATTTTAGTTTACCACCTCATGGGAGAGGCTGATCAATAGTGGTCATTTATTCAAAACACAAAAAAAGAAGATGAAGTATCAAATATGGAATGTAGGGAGTTTAAATATTTTTTATTAAAAAAATACTTTCCTTGTTACCGTCGAGCAAATATGGAAAGGCAATTTCTGATTTAGAGGAAAAAGCAGGAAGAGAATGTTGATAAGTATGAGTCTAAATTTAAAAGGTTAGAAAGGCATGCTGTAGATTATATACATTACCCAAGAAGTAAGATTTATCATTTCATTAATAGGATAAAACCATTTCTTCATCGAGCATTAGTCTAACAATGATTCTCGTCGTATGAATATATTGTCTCTTGCGCTATCAAGACAGAAAAATAAATCTTTAAGTCTTATGATTTTAAAGAAAAACAAGGGAAGAAGAGATATGCAGATCAATGTGGAAATGGAAATAAGGGGAATAAGGGGAATGTTGAATATCCATCCTACAGTAAATGTGGGAAGAAACTCCTTGATTCATCCTTGAAGGGAATGTGAGTCTGTTACAACTGTTGTGAAAAAGTCCACCAAGTGTGCGATTGCAAGGGGAAGAAAGAAGCTATCGATGTTCAATTCTACAATTGCAGGTAGATGGGACATTATTCAAAGAATGTCCTATGCATCAGGGTAACATACCTCATAAAAGGCCACGGGACCATGGTCATGCTTATACTATCACTACTGCTGAGGTAGAAGCTCCGAAAGATGTGGTGGCAGGTAATTTAATGGCGTCCTCAAGTTTAGCTGATGCTTTATCTAATTCTAGATCATCGAATTGTTTCATATCTTCCCAGTTCTCTACGAAAAAATGATATTTCCAATTTTATTTAACAATGGAGTTGTCAGTAAAAACTCCAAAGGGAAGTATCATTGCTACAATGTTCTGTGATTCAGTTCCCATTAGGGTATATAAATGTTCATTATCTGCTGACATCATCGTCATACCCATGATTGAATTTGATATAATCCTCGGTATGTATTGGATTTTGTACCATGATGAAAAAAATTATTGTAATAAGAAGGAGGTTACGATTTCTCAAGACAATGATAAAGAACACCTTTACATTATATCATATTGCCACCACCGGTTTCTTATCTAGATCCACCCTTAGTATCTCAACTAAATTCAATTATTGTGGAGGAAGAGAATAAAATAACTGTGGGTGAGGAATGGAATGTTCAAATAGAGGATGTACCTTTTATGAGATAATATGTTGATGTGTTTCTAGATGATTTATCTGGACATCCTCCAGAACGATAAATTGAGTTTTCCATTGATTTAATTCCTGGTTCAACACCTATATCGAAGACCCCTTATAGAATGGCCACTATGTAATTAGTATAACTATATAAACAACTAGAGGAAATGAGTAATAAGGGATTTATTTGACCTAGTGTTTCTCCATGGGGTTCCCCTTTACTTTTTGTTTTGAAGAAATATGGATATATGAAGTTATGTATCGACTATACGGAAATAAATTCTATAACAATAAAGAAAAAGTATACCCTACCTCGCATTTATGATTTATTTGACCCACTGCATGGAGATTAATACTTTTCAATGATTACCTTCGATCGAGATACCATCAGTTGTGTGTGACGAAGGAACACATTCCGAAGGCAACATTTCGAACCAAGTACGAGCATTACGAGTTTATAGTAATTCCTTTTGAGCTGACTAATGAACCCTCTGTTTTCATGGATCTAATGAATTGAGTTTTCAAGGAATTTCTTGATGAATTTTTAGTGGTATTTATTGATGATATCTTGGTATACTCTAAAAGCTATGAAGATCAGGAAAATCACTTGCACATTATCTTGAAGACTCTTAAAAGACATGAATTATATGGGATGTTTAGAAAGCATGAATTCTGGCTTCAAGAGATTTCTTTTCTTAGATATATTGTCTCTAAGGATGGAATTTCGGTTGATCCATCAAATACTAAGGAAATCCAAGAATGTCCATCATCAACAAGTATAACTCAGGTAAGCTGATTTATTGGTTTAGCAAGTTATTATCTGAGTTTCGTCCATAATTTTGCCTGATTGGCTAACCAATTAACAAAGCTCACACGTAAAGGGGTTAAATATGTTTGGAAAAAAATACAGTGACGAATGTTTCGAAGAACTTAAGAGAAGATTTGTCAATGCTCCAATATTGACTCTACCATTAGGGAATGATGGGTTCATTATTTATAATGATGCATCGAAGAAAGGACTTGGTTGAGTCCTTAGGCAGAATGATAGCGTTATTGCATATAAATCTCAATAGCTAAAAATTCATGAGAAAAACTATCCTTCTCATGATATTGAGTTACCGGCTATAATATCTGCTCTGAATATTTGGATACATTATCTCTATGGTGAAAAATTTGAGAATTATACTGATCACAAGAGTTTGAAGTTTATATTCTCGCATAAAGAACTCAACCTGAGGCAAATGAGATGGATTGAACTACTCAAGGATTATGATTACAAGATCCACTACCACCCTGGGAAGGAAAATAAGGTGGTAGATGCTTTGAGTAGAAAGGATGATGGTGTTTTGAACATGATTAGAGTTGAAAGGGATCCTATTTTCATAGATATAGTAAAGATGGATATGAGAATAACCATGGAAGGTGAAACATCAATTCTTTTTCAAATGGTGGAAAACCCATCTTTACTAGAAAGGATAAAAAGTCCTCAGGATGATGAGGAGGAGTTTCAAAAGAAGATTAAAGCTATGAATGATGGGATATTGAGTGACTTTTTATAGGATGATGGAATTTTGAAATTTGGGAAGTGACTTTGCATTCCCAATATACATAATCTAAAAAGTGAAATTTTGGATGATGCTCTTAGTTACAATTTCTCTATACACCCTGGCAGCACCAAAATGTACAGTGTTTGAATGCACATTTTTGGTGGAACAACATGAAGAGGGAGATTGCTGATTTTGTGTCAGGATGTATGGTTTGTCAGAAAGTGAATGTTGGAAGGCAACAGCCTGGAAGAGTCATCCAACCTCTTCCCATACTAGAGTGGATATGGGATAATATTACTATGTAATTTGGAATAGTACCACCAATGAATCCATGAAGGAACAATGTAATATGGGTCATTGTTGATCATCTTACCATGGTAGCACATTTTCATTATATACGAGAAGATTTACCACTTTAATGTCTATAAAGACTATATATTAATGATGTTGTGAGACTTCATGGAGTACCTCTATCAATTTTTTCTGATCATGATACTCATTTTAAGTCAATATTCTTGAAAATCCTTCAAAAAGACCTGGATACTGAGCTTCGTTTGAGCACTGCTTACCTCCCCCCAATTGATGGACAATCAGAATGAACTATTATGACCTTAGATGACATGTTGAGATCATTCTCACTTGAATTTCAGGGTATGTGCGATCAATATTTACCTCTGGTAGAATTTTCCTATTACAATATATTAAATTCAATTATTCAGATGGCACCATATAAAGCGTTATATGGAATGATATGTCGCACACCAACTTGTTGGGATGATGTTGGTGATAGAATACTTGTATGCCCAGAACTTGTTGAGGAAATAATGGAAAAGGTGAAGGTAATCCAAACCCACATCAAAGCAGCTCAAAGTAGGTAGAAGAGCAATACTGACAACCGAAGTAAGGATTTGGAATTTCTGGCTGGAGATCATGTTTTCTTGAAGGTATCTCCATGGAAGGGTGTTATACGTTTTGGTATGAAGGGTAAATTGTGTCCCAGGTACATCGTACCAATCAACATTTAGGAATGGATTGGGGTTGTAGCTTACCATTTTTCAATACCGTCAATTCTCTCCAAAGATCACGCTGTGTTCCACGTATCACTGTTGAGAAAATAAATGCCCGACTCAATGCATGTTCTCACCTATGAGGAATTTGAACTAGAACCCGATCTGTCTTATTACGAAGAGCCTGTCATGGTTCTTGACACAAGAGGACAAGTGTTGAGAAACCTGACGACTCGTCGGGTAAAAGTTCATTGGAGAAACCATATGATGGAAGAGGCAATGTGGGAACCTGAGGAACTTATGATGAAGAACCACCTGAGTCTTTTCATGTGGTAGTATTCATGAAATTTTGAGGACGAAATTATTTGAAGGAGGGGAGAATTTAACACCCCAACTACTATGGAGAAACCATGTTGTATTCAACTTCAAGTTCTAACACATACCACAACCAATCAAACTAGAAGTTATGAATAGTAATACCAACTTTTTTGAAATTTTATATATTTTATCTTTCAAAATGGACATCATTCATGGATTCAGAAAATGGAAATTATCTTAGGGTGAATTTTTTGTACTTTTCTGATAACTTCTATATTTTGACGAATAGTGAAATTTAATATATTTTAATTAAAAAAATATTTTTAATCAAAACAATTAATAGAGATAAATTATGAATTTTTGTGATTTGAAAGTATAATTAGATTATATTTTTACCATTTAATCCAATATTGGTCGTTGGACATAATTTCACATTTAAACTTGACATAAACAAGTGTCAAACATTTGATATTTATTACTTCTTAAAAACACACTTTTTGTTTTGACAATGGAAATTAATTTTTAATAAATTCATTCCACTTATGTATTTTTAATTTAGAAAAATCTATTCCATATTTTCGAATCTGGAGTTGTAAATAGTGTAAATAGGTATCTTTTTTTTTGACATTTTGAATAATTAATTCATTAAATATTTTATTTACCTTGGTTAAAGGGTAATAAAATAATATTATAATAATATTAAATTACACTAAAACGTGTACTAACCCTATTTGTTGATACATGTCTGACCATGGGAATCTTTGGGCCGATTTTGGGACCCCATGGAGCCAATTGTAAGTGATAATGGCACTTTATATTAAGTAAGATAAAGTAAATACAAAAATGACATAAGCATATTTCTTTTCGAAAGAAACTTTTTACATATGGTTATATATGTTATATATTCGACTATAATTTTTCTTTAGAAATATAAACCTCTTACTACATAATGGTATTTTATTTATATTTTTTAGAAATTGAATATTTAAATTAATTAATGACACAATAATGATGCAGTATTTTCCTTATTAATGAAAGAATCAAATAATTTGTATTATAAATGATAAAATAAATATAATTTGAAAGTTTTGATTCCATACAAGAATTTTGTTGGTTAATATGACATGTTTTTATTGATTAAAATAATTTTTTTTGAATTAATTAAGTTAATTCTTTAACAAAAATCAATTATTAAATAGTGTCAAAATTGACATAAAAGAGTTTTTAAAATTAATATTATATTTTAATTTGATATAAAGTTCCAAAAAATTTACAGTTTTTCTAATGGACTTATATAATGATATATGTATCATTAATGAACTACTCAGGGTTCTCTTGGATGTATATAGTTTGTTAATAAACCATATAATATAAAAATACAAAGAGGTATGGTAAATGTCAAACTGTTTTACTAAGAGTTAAATCTAAAAGTAAAGGATAATATAGGTACCCAAACATGTCTAAAATCAATTGGTTGAGTGGTTTTCGACTCATACCCATCTTAGACATTAAATAATCTATTTTGGAGCCATTATAAACATAAAATTATTTTATTATAAAATAATATTCTGAGATTTTCTTAAGGTGTCTCTCACCCCTCTTAAAAAAGGGCACCCCCCTTCATTATAATTCACACCTTAAAACCCTTTTGGCTCGTCCAAAACCTACCCATATATCCTCTAAAATTCCCTCAATTCATCCTAGTGGCCTTCCTTTAGACCAAAATCCAACTTAAAGACCCTATTTGAGCAAATCAAAATGAAGAACCCGTAGAAGAGGTAAATATTTCATCACCTCTTCCAAGTTCCTCTCTCCTTCCACTTTTTTTCATTGTTTTATCCATTATAAATTAATAAATCCATTATCTTATATATATATTGATGTTATTATAATTATTTTAAAACCAAATTCATTATTCTATCAACCTTTTGAATGACATGTCACCATACGTGCGTACGTACGACTTACCGTCACCACGTCGTGGTGTAATTGTTATTCAATACATTGTTATTTGGATGGGTATAATAATGATATGTAATTGATGTGAATAATATCTACAACATGATAAGGAGTCGTTATATATTATATAAAATCCAATTATGTGTTATTTTAATATCTAAAGAATGATATTGTTTCTCGTGTGTACGTATGGATTACCGTCATTAAGAAGGCGATTAGATTCATTCCGCATCGTATCCATTCCAGAATAATTAGTCCTTTTATGATTAAAAATAATGTTTAAATACTTGATATTATTGTGGATAAAAATAATATACATCCCATCCATAACAAATATGACTCACATAACAATGAATATAATGGAAAAAGAATCTGTTAAACAACCGAAACGACGATAATACTAAGATATTATTAACAAAGCAATGTTAAAAGATCATATATGATATCATATTAATGTATATGATTAATGTATAATTTAATAACAATTATTTCAACATTAAACATGAGGTTAACCTATCCATGATGAAGTAAAAGTACAAGGTAAGGGTTTATTTCACAATCTCTTCGTTGACCGAGGTTGTTTATATATAATTATCTACTGGGACATCTTTATCATCCACATCCATGTTTCATAAAAATGTATTTCAAATAATTATTACTATTTTATAAACTATGGGTTAACTTCATATGTAACCTTTTTTTACTTTTTATAAATTTTTATAATGGAATCTTTCCATCATTTTTCCAGACATGGTCCTTTTTAACCATTTCAACTGAATTAAGGTAAGAATTTATTTTTTAACTTCTATGGAAGGTGCAAATATAATCCACCATTATAAAATCATAGAATCATCCCTTACATGTTTATAACAATATTTTTAAGGTAAATGTTTATTTTATAATAATGTGACATTTAATTGATTTAAAAAAAAGAGATATTTCTCGCAAATAGTTGTGATTTCATATATGTCAACTAGTTTTGATGGATTTTATTCATATTTGATGTTTATTTATTATGATACAAAACTTTCATATAGTATTGAAGGTTTCTTGATATGTTTTTACTATGGATGTGTTATTTTTATACCATTCATGGTTTATGGATAATGTATTGACATTTCGTATGCATGTTTTAATACGAATGATTATGTTATGTTTAAACTTATTCATATGAGAAATGCATTGGACTTAGTAAGTGATGGGTGGAGACCGCTCTAGAACCTTGATGCATCGGTAGGTCTAATGAGACAAACTAGTGTCTACGTATAAGGCCTTGACAAAATCTTATTTTTTGTCTTGGCACAAATCCTTGACTATGTGGTTTTGATAGTCTGGCATTATGCATTCCATCATAATGAAAGTGGTAATTCATATTGAATGTGCTTATTTGACTAGTTGAATATCCATGTGAATAAGTAAATGGAATTATTTGATTTTATTTTTTCCATATTATTATTATGTACATTTTTAAAAGGATTCTTTTTTAATTATACATTTCATTAAATGTTTATGCTTATTTATGAATGTTTCCACTATATTGTTATCCTTACGGAGCATCTGAGCTCATCCATTTCAATGTTTTATTTTTCCCAGGATGTGAAGAAGTATTTTATGACAGACCTTCACGGAAAGTCTGATGATTTATGAGTGTGGTCTATGGAGACTATTTTGTAGTAGTTTTTCACTTTATGATGTAATGTAAGACATATGAATGTATCTAGTGTTTCCAAGGCTACTAAACAAATCGGTCTTTCGAGACATGATCTTTTGTGATCATGATGATGTTATGTAATAATGCACTGACTCTGGGTAACTAGGGTAATGGTGGTACATGGATGTTCTCCCCCTGGCTACAGTAGTATAAAATTCCTTCATATTTTGATGTGATGGTCTAGGTTGATATGGATAGGACCACCACCACTTCATTGAAATTATCACTTGTGGAACCCTCGGTTGAAGGCCTAATGGAGTTGGGTTAATAACCTTTGTCTCCATGGTTTCAAAAGTGTAGGAGTCTCTAGATGATGATTCTACCGCTGCTCAAGTTGGAACCTACATTACTCTAGGGTCATCTAAATTAGAATAATTTCCTCCTCCTCATGATCCTCTCACTTAAGATGATGAATATGATTTTTAAGATCATCCATCCACATTTTAAGTAGTCATATACATCACCATTGATGAATTGGTATAGTTGAATCAAGGGATTGGGATAGATTGGATGCTGATGCTGATCAGCGTAGCCATGCCTGTAGTGGATCGATAAAAATATGTAGACATCCAGAAGAAACATCAGGAATTGTTTTCATGGCATTTGGATGAGATTATGGGGTTACACCCACAGGTCACCAACCATCGTCTTGGACTCTTGATAACTCATCATTGCTTCTAGTAGCCTCCTATGGAGATGAAACCACATCACGGTGCAATTATTGAGGCCCAAGTTGATTAGATCATTTAGGAAAAAATTTTAACGGATGTTCAGAACCCCAGCAGTTGGAAAAAATTGTTCACATCCGGAATAAGAATGGATAGATCAGATTCTTCATCAACTTATGGGATCTCAACATCTAGTTCCCAAAGCATGATTTTTCCCTTCAAGTGATGTAGATCCTGATTGATGTCATATTTGGATTCTAGTATATATCCTTTATGGATTAGTATTTTGGATAAAATTAGAACCAGATGGCCCATGAAGATTATGAATCTACTATCTTTAGACCACCATAGGGTAAATTCTAATTTCAGTTCATGCCTTGTGGTATAAAGAATGTATGATCCACCTATCAGTGTGACATGCACCTCATCTACAATCTGATCCTGTAAATGCTAGTGGAATATAATGTGGATGACTTGGTGTTGATATCCTTCAAGTTTTAGGACCATTTTCTAGACATTGATAAAGAATTTGGATTATCATACTTAACAATTTGATGATGAACACCTCAAAAATTTCTTTCAGTATGACCTCTGGGACATTCCTTCGTTTCATTTTTAGATATAGAGGGATCAAGATAAAATAATAGAAGATCAATGCTATCAGCTAGAATCCCCCATAGAGAGAAATCTTGGAGCTCTGAGGCATTCATTTCCACATATCCTATACACACTGATTAGTAGTTAATCTGTATAGAAATTTTTTGACCATTTCAAGAATCATGATGAAAGGAGATGTCTACTAGTGGGATGAACAGTGGAAGAACACTTTAGAGGAGATCATGAAGTACCTCAAACAACCTCTAGTTATCAGACCCCTCAAATCATGGAAGTCATTTTTCTTTTATTTGACTTTCCCGGAATGATACATATGTTCCCTTTTCCCCCAAAATAATAATAAATTGATAGATAATAGTTTTTACTATCAATGTCACACACTCCTCGATTAAGAGTTCAAATATTCTTCTTTTGAGAAGAGCTTACTTATGTTAGTTTATGTCGTACAAATGTTTCACCACTACCTACTTCATTATGATTTAAAGCTAGTTTCCCATTTAGTTATACATAAGAACTTTATAAAATTACATGTGTTGGAAGGACATCTAGCTCAGTGGTTAAGGATTTTTCCACAGTTCAATATTAGATTCATTTCAGAGGAGTCCAATAAGGTTCATGCATTTTATAGCATTTGTTCCACTCATACAACCACTAAAGGGAAGACTCTAGATATCAATTTTCTATATGAGTCTACTATCTCAGTGGACCAGGTTTTCCCATGTTGTAAAAGGAAATTTTATGGGACCTCCCGTAGTCCCACCGACAAAAGAATCAATGATCACATAATCAAAATATTAGGCTTGGGAATTGTCATTATCACACCCAACCGGGAAATCATGTCCTGTTCATTTTTTCTATCATATGGATGCACCAACAAGGAGGAAGTGTATCTGACCCTCCTCACTATCCTAGATTTGGCTCTTGATATTGATATTCCACACAAAAATGACAAGGGGAACATCGATATATTCATGAAACAGATTAACAGTTACATTACCCTGAGGAAGTTATATTTTCCCCCATTTATAGAAAACTCTACAGTTGAAGGGATGGGTCCCTTCTCAACTAGAGGTCAATCATGTTCTCTGGTCCTAAAATGGTCAAGATGATGCCCTGGATAGTATATCTACTTATCACACAAAGCCTAACTATGAAGATATGTTCACTCATGCGTCACATTGAAGATTCGTCAACCCTTTCAAATCCGAAGATGAGGATTAAGACTATCAGGTAAATCACCTTACTTCAAATTCATCCATGTTAGGTCCTATAGTCCCCCCTGTAGCTAAATAATCCTTCTATTGGACAACCCTTTTTTTGGCAATCTCTATCATGAATGTCTCCCGATGGACAATGGCAAACATGAGCCAATATGTAATCATTTAGTTCAGTTTACCCTCCATATCGATCCCAGCCTAGGGATGACTCTCTATAGATGTGGGATTGTTGGAATTATCGATTGATGCATTCAATAAGATGGGATTACCTATGTTATGAAGTAATTCCATTCAAGGTCTTGTAGTTCTCATCAGGTAGGGATGAAGCTCTCCCACCAAAATCAAATGTTGGGAAACTTCTAGCACACCATGCTCCATGATTTTATCTAATTTTACAAGAGGGTCCACGTTTTCACAATGTATTCTGACTCTGTGCATCATACACATGTGGCCCTCCACACTATAAATTACTCATTGCCCTTTGCGGTCTAGTGACTTGATGTCGTGGGACCATACCCACCAGTCACATCTCACCAGTTTAAGTTTATTCACAATCTGACATATTTATTTTCCAATTGGGATGACGTTGGTCCTCTCAAGGATGTATAAAAATTTCAATTGTTCAATTTTTAAGATCTAACATCATCCATTAATTTGGGGTTCCTCACATTATTGTCATCGATACAGTAACATGATTTTGAGCGGTTAAGTTGAATATGTAGCATTCCATGCAAAGTATCTGATCCAATCACACTTCATGATACCATCCACTTGAAAATGGAATGATCGAGGTGTTTAAAAAAAATCTGAAAAATTTTATTGAAGAAGGTGGGCCATCAAAATAGAATTTGTCCAGATAATCTCCACAATTCTCTTTTGTATAATGAGATGATGACTCCTAATTCCATCTAGGTGATGCCCTATTCACAAGTATATAGATTAAAGGATGATAACCTCTACTAATATTTTTCCCCCTTGCTCGGTATAGAAATTTATGATTAGTAGACGTCAAACAGAGAAGAATAATTCATTTGTATTAACTGGATTCTATTGATGAAAACATGATTTGGACCTCTCATAATATAGAGAGACACTAGAAAAAGATACCTAGAGCTTTCAATAAAAGAGTTTGTCTCAATTATTTTCTACGCAAGGACATTGTATTGTCTCTCCGAGCATTTATGATACTAGGATGGAAACCACCAATAATTGTGCCCAAATGGGGAGGGAATTATATAATCCACAAGTTCTATCGCAATGGTGCACATTGGCTGGTCACTATAGATGGTGATTGGATCAATCCTCCAACCAATTCAAGGTTTCTCATGTAATCATTGTATTGAATTCTCATATGATTCGAGCTCTATGACCTTATACTAAGATCTATTTCATACTTCATGATTCTTATTTATTACCTCATCTGATTCACTGTTAAACTACCTCTTTTTCCTTACCACCTGACCATAAACTACATAGAACACATACTTACCATAGTATGTTAAACAACATGTGGTGGTCAAAACTCAATGACCTTAAACTAGGAGACCCATGGTCCAAGATCTAAAACCATAAATTAAGATCTGTTTTATACCGCATGACATTAAACTACTATATCATACAACATGTAGTTAATATTCCAATCTGGATCAGGATCTATGACCTTAAACTCGGATATCTACATTCCATCAACACACGAAACTGTTATTTCATCTACACTAAATGAAAATAAGCTTCAAAACCCTTTAGTTTCGAGCTCTACAACCTTATTGTCTAGGAGATTTATGGTCTATCATGGGGCCTCCTCGATACTCATTAAAATCATGTTATAGAAGTCGAACCATGAAAATAATTTTTGGAACATTTTCCACACAAATTTAATATATGAATATGCACTACCTCATCCAACAACATATTAAACTTCCCAACATTTGATCTGATATCTACAACCTTAAACTAATATCTCCTTTTCATATATGATTTTAAATTCATTTCTCATAGATGAACGATGTTAAACGACATACACTTGATGGTCATTTATTTATTATCATAAAGGAATGTTCCTTGTGTATTTAATGACACTAAACTACTATTTCCTAAATGACGTTAAACATTTCCCCTACTCCTTATATCTTGACATTAAAATTTATTGAATTCTAGTGCATTCTATATTACTTTCAACTTTTTAGAGGTTGTTTATTGAAGGTGTTCCATGGATTCATGTTTACTCCATCAAGATCATGTGGTGTGGTGTGGGAATACATGGTCTAATTCACATTGAGTTATACCTAACATGGCTTTATATATTTATGGGTTGAGATGTTTTTCAATCTTTATCATTGCCGCATTATGTTAAACTTCACGAGATCTTAGAACTACGTGTGGCTTGATTCCCATCCTTATAGGAGACATAGTGACACCCTAACACATCATTTTTTGGACCGGCTACCCAATCCTACTAAATCCACATTTCTATTTTCCTCAATTATTGTAAATGGTGTGTGAGTAATTTATAATAAGGTGTGGTTTGGTGCATATACATTGGATCCTCCTTCACATCGGTTTCGTTATAGAGATATGCTATAAATTTAATCTCTAGAATCCTATTCCTTTTTTCTGATCTATACAAACATAAATTAATAATATTTTTATCATTTTCCATGGAAAAAATATATAACAACCAATTTCATGATCATATGACATTAAACTACATATTTTGTGTCCTAGTTATGTGAAGGTAAACTACACAGTGCTACAATGTCGTCACCTGAGAAGACATTTCCCCTTAACATTGGCCATCTTCCAATCCATATTTTGGAACTATGTATTTCACGATTACAATAATTATTGGATACATATTGATTCCTATATGTATTTTTCCTTGGGTAAACCATATAATGAAAAACTCAATTCTTATTCCTCTTAGCCAGATTATCACCAAGAATGCATGGTGTGGCTTGCAGGCCATATTATCCGTAACGCCCTGACCCCAGTTACCCAGAGTTGGTTCATTATTGCATAACATTGGCATGATCACAAGAAAGATCAAATCTCGAAAGACCAATTAGATTAGTAGCTTTAGAAACACTAGATATATTCATAAAGTTTTACATTACATCATAAAAATGAAAACTACAGCAACATAGTCTCCATAGTCTACACTCTTATCCCCTCATACTATCCCTGCAGGTCATTCATAATTTACTTCATCACATCCTTGGAAAAATAAAACATAGAAAAGGGCTGATCTCAAATGCCCAGTATGGTTAACAATATAGCGGAAACCTTCATAAATAAGAATAAACATTTAAGGATATTTATAACTAAAACAAAAGCCTTTTAAACATTAACTTAAACATAGTATGGAAAAAATAATATGAAATAATTCCATTTACTTATTCACATGGATATTCTACTAATCTAATAATCATATGGAATATCAATAACCACTTTCATAATGATGGAATGCATAACGCCAGGCTATCATAACCACATTGCCAAGGCCTCGTGCCAAGACTATAAATAAGATTTTGTTAAGGCCTTGTGCCAGGACACTAGTTTGTCTCATGAGACCTACCGATGCATCAAGGAGAAATAGCGAGCTCCACCCATCACATATTAATTCCAATGCATTCCTCATATGAATAGGTTTAAACATAACATAAACATTCGTATTAAAACTAGCATAGGAAATGTCAATACTTTCTCCATAAACCATGAATGGTATAAAAATAACACATCCAAAATCAAACAAATCACAAAACCTTCAATACAATATGGAAGTTTGGTATAATAATAAATCAACTTCAAATAAGCTTAAAATCCATCAAAGGATGTTGATATAGATGAAATCAAAACTATTTGAGAGAAATATCCCTTTTTTTAAATCATTTAAAAGCCACATAATTATTAAATAAAACATTTACTTTGAAAATTTTCTTCTAAGCTTGTAATGGAATCTTCGATGATTTTATAATGACGGAAAATATCTGCACCCGCCGTATAAGTTAAAAAAAACATTCTTACATTAATTCTGTCGAAAAGTTAAAAAAGAACTTGTTTGGAAAATGACAGAAATATTCCTTTATAAACTTATTATAAAAAGTCAACAAGGTTATAAATTAATTTTTACCATAGTCATTAAAATAGAAATAATTATTTGAAATACATTTTTATGAAACATGGATGTGGATGATAAAGAGGTCATAGTAGATGATCACATATAAACAACCTCGGATAATAAAGATATTGTGAAATAACCCTTACCTTGTACTTTTCATTGGTTGGGGTAGGTTAAACTACAGTATAATGGTTAAATAATTGTTATTAAATTATACAAGAATCATATATATTAATATGATATCATATATGATCTTTTAACATTTCTTTGATAATAATATTTTAGAATTATCGTTGTTTCGGGTGTTAACTTACTCGTTTTATTTTATATGTTTTGTTACATAAGCCGTGTTTGTCATGGATAGGTTGTATCTTATTCATATACATAATGATATAAATCCCTTAAAAATTATTTTGAAATCATAAAATGATAATTATAATTTAATGGATACGATGGAGAATGAATCTCATTGCATTCGTGGAGATGGTAGTCCGTACGTACGCACGAGCGACAATATCATTATTTTAATATTAGAATAATATATAATTGGAAGTTATATCATATATAAAGAATAATTATCATGTTATATTTATTATTCACATTATTACACAATATTATTATACCCATCCAAATAATAATTTATTGAATAACATTTACACCCCAATGTGGACACGGTAAGACGTACATACACACATATGGTGACATGTTATTCAAAGGATGGATAGAATAATGAATATGTTTGTAACATATTTATAATAACATTATAGTATATATGAGATTTTGGATTCAATAATTTATAATGGGAATAACAAAGAAAGAAGAAGTGGAAGAATAAAGGAACTTGAAAAGGGCTGGTGAAATCATTACATCTTCTTCGGGTTCTTCCTTTTGATTTGATCAAAAGGGCTAATTAGGTTGGCTTTATCACGAAAGTAAGGCCTATAGGATGATGTGAGGGATTTCGAGAGAGTATTTGGGTCGTGTTTGGCCGATCCAAATGGTTTTGAAGGTGTAAATTAATGAGAAGGTGGAGTGCCCTTTTATAAGAGGGGTGAGGGGCACCTTTGGAAAAGATATAAATATTATTTTATAATAAATCCATATTCGGTTTCTAATGGCTTCAAAGTAGATTATTTATTATTTGAGGTGGGTATGGGTTGAAAACCACCCAACCAATAGAATTTAGACAGGTTTGGGTCATTATATTAACCTTATCTTTTAGTTTTAACTCTTAGTTAATTGGTTTGACAGTTACCTTGTCACTTTGTATTTTTATATTATATGGTTAATAAACTTAATATATACCTCTAAGAGACCCTCAATTGGTCCATTAATGATACACCTATCATGATATAAGTATCTTGGCCGATCTTCATATTTTTAGGAATTGAATATCAATTAATAATATAATATTTGTTTTAAAAACTATTTTATGTCAATTTTGACACTATTTGAAAAATTGATTTTTGTGAAAATCATAACAGAATTATTACATCAAACAAAGTTAATTAAATCATTCCTAACATTTCATATTGACCTAGATAACTAGTTTAATTCATATAAAGTCTCAAATTATATTTATTTTTGTATTTATAATATCAATTATTT
Source organism: Viscum album (assembly GCA_963277665.1). NCBI lineage: Eukaryota > Viridiplantae > Streptophyta > Magnoliopsida > Santalales > Viscaceae > Viscum > Viscum album. The sequence continues at coordinate 487,476,739 of OY728148.1, read as the reverse complement.
TAATTTTTCACTATTATGGTAATTACAGCATCCTCATTGTGTCATAAATAAATTAAAATATTTAATGTCTAAAAATTATAAATAAAATATCATTATGTATGAAATAGTTTTATATTTCTAATGAATATTTATAAAAGAATTTATCTTATGTGTAACACTATATGAAAAATGTTTTAATAAATAAACATTGATTTTAACTCTTTTAACTCTTCTTTGAATTAAATAATAATAAAGGGCCTAATCTAATCCAAGTGGACCTAAATGATAATATTTTATTCCTAAGGTTGTTTTTGGTCAAGATACACTTGTCCAATAGAATTATTTCATGTGTTAGGGTAATATTAATATCATTTTTACCCTTACCCTATTTACTTTTAACCGTGGTAAATAAAAGTAAAAAGTTACTATTCACCAAAAATTATTTTCATCTCAATAAACCACATTTTACTCCTTGATATTAACCGTGTGTCTCGGATTTTCTAAATTCCACTCACAGAAGCGGTAAAATTAAGTTTTACGAAAAAATCAGTTTTTTAACTATTACTTAGTGGTTTCACTATTCATAAAAATGAAGTTTTTCAGAAAAATACCAAAAATTCACCCTACTCTAATTTCGATATTCCGAATCCAAAAATGAAGTCCATTTTGAAAAATAAAATTTATAAATTTCAAAAAGTAGGTATTACTATTCAAAACGGCTAGTTTGATTGGTTGGGGTGTGTTAGAACTCGATGTTGCGTACAACACACGCTATTGCATTATTAAAAGTGAAGTGTACCATAGAATCTTGGGGTGTTACATTCTCCCCTCCTTCAAATAATTTCGTCCTAGAAATTTCTGGAATACTACCGCATGAAAAGACTCGGGTGGTTCTTCATCATAAGTTCCTCGGGTTCCCACGTTGCCTCTTCCATCTTATGGTTTCTCCACAAGACTTTTACCAGGAGAGTCATCCGGTTTCTCAATACTTCTTCTCTCGGGTCAAGAATCTTGATGGGCTCTTCGCAAAAAGGCAGATCGGGTTCCAGTTCTAATTACTCATAGGTGAGTACATGCGTTGGTTCAGGCATGTATTTCCTCAATAGAGATTTGTGGAACACATCGTGAACTTTGAAGAGACTTGGCGGCATTGCCAATCGGTAAGCTACAGCCCCAATTTGTTCTAGAATTTTGAAAGGTCCGATGTACCTGGGACTCAATTTACCTTTCTTACCAAAACATATGACTCCCTTCCATGGAGATACCTTCAGGAAAACATGATCATTGAACTGAAATTCCAAATCCTTCCTTCGATTATCAGCATAGCTCTTCTACCTAGTTTGAGCTGCTTTGATATGGTTTTGGATTACCTACACCTTTTCCATCGTTTCCTCCACCAGTTTTGGGCCTACATGTTTTATTTCACCAACTTCATCCCAACATGTTGGTGTGCGACATCTATTTCCATATAACACTTTATATGGTGCCATCTGAATACACGAATGGAAGCTATTGTTATAGGAAAATTCTACCAGAGGTAATATTGATCCCACATACCCTGAAAGTTAAGTGAGCAGGATCTCAACATGTCTTCTAAGGTTTGAATAGTTCGTTCTGATTTCCCATCTATTTGAGGGTGGTAGGAAGTTCTCAAATGAAGTTAAATATCCAAGGCTTTCTGATTACTTTTCCAGAATCTTTGAAGTAAAACGGGGATCACGATCAGAAACAATCGATAGGGGTAATCCATGAAGTCTCACCACTTCATTAATATATAGTTTTTCTAGACGTTCCAGTGGTAGATCTTCTCTTATAGCAAGAAAATGTTCTGACATGGTATGACGATCAACAATAACCCATATTGCATCGTTCCTTCTTGGAGTCTTTGGTAGCCCCATGACAAAGTCCATAGTAATATTGTCCCATTTCCACTCCGGTATGGGAAGAGGTTGCATGCCTCCTCCAGGCTGTTGCCTTCTAGATTTCACTTGTTGAGAAACCATACATATTGACACAAAATCAGCAATCTCCCACTTCATGTTGTCCCACCAAAAATGTTCCTTCAAGTCTCTATACAATTTGGAGCTCCCAGTGTGTATAGAGAAATTAGAACTATGAGAATCATCTAACAATTCCCTTTTTAGATCAGGTATATCGGGAACACAAAGTCTCTTCCCGAATTTCAAAATTCCATCTTCATACACAGAGTCTCTCAATCTCCCATTATTCACAGCATTAATCTTCTTTTAAAATTCTTCATCATTGGTCTGAGAACTCTTAATCTTTTTTAGTAAAGATGGCTTGGAAACCATTTGAAAAATCATTCATGTTTCACCTTCTGTGGTTATTCCCATGTCCATCTTCACTAGATCCATGAAAATTGGATCCCTTTCAATTATCATATTGTTCAAAACTCTATAGTCTTTCCTTCTCAAAGCATCTTCCACCTTTTTTCCATCCCCGGGTGGTAGTGTATCGTGAAATCATAATCCTTGAGTAATTCAAGTCATCTCCTTTGCCTCATGTTGAGTTCTTTTTGTAGGAAAATATACTTCAAACTCTTGTGATCAGTATAAATCTCACATTTTTCACCATAGAGGTAGTGACTTCATATTTTCAAAGCAAATATCACAGCTGATAACTCGAGATCATGAGTAGGATAGTTTTGTTTATGAATTTTCAACTGTCGTGATGCATAGGCAATCGTCCTATCATTCTGCATAAGGACACAACCAAGTCCTTTCTTCGATGCATCACTATAAATAACAGACCCATCATTCCCCGATGGTAGAGTCAATATAGGATCATTGGCTAATCTTCTCTTCAGTTATTTGAAACATTCTTCACACTCTTTTGTCCAAATTTTTTTTTACCCCATTACGTGTGAGCTTTGTTAATGGGTTGGCCAATCGGGCAAAATTCTAAACGAAACGTCGATAATAACCTGCCAAACCAATAAAACTACGAACCTCAGTTATACTCGTAAGTTCTAGCCATTCATGGATTGCCTTTGTCTTAGAAGGATCAATAGAGATTCCATATTTAGAGACAATATGGCCAAAAAAGAAAACTTTAGAAGCCAGAATTCAAACTTGCTAAACTTTCCATATAATTCATGTCTTCTCAGAGTCTTCAGGATAATGCGCAAGTGATTTTCATGATCTTTGTATCTTTTGGAGTAAACCAAGATATCATCAATAAATACCTCCACAAATTCATTGATATATTCCTTGCAATCTCTATTCATCAGATCCATGAATACAGAGGGTGCATTAGTCAATCCAAAAGGCATTACTGTAAACTCGTAATGCCCGTACCTGGTTAGAAATGCTGTCTTTGGAATTTCTTCCTTCATCACACACAACTGATGGTATCCAGTTCGAAGTTCAATCTTTGAAAATTATTGTGCTCCATGCAGTTGGTCAAATAAATCATCAATGCGAGGTAGGGGATAATTTTTCTTTATTGTTATAGCATTGATCTCCCTTTAGTCGATACATAACCTCATAGATCCATCTTTCTTTTTATAAAAAAGAATATCGGCTCCCCATAGAGAAACACTAGGTAAAATAAATCCCTTATTACTCAATTCCTTAAGTTGTTTCTTTAATTCAACTAATTCTACAATGGCCATTCTATAAGGGGTCTTCGATATAGGCCTTGATCTAGGAATTAAATCAATGGAAAAATCAACTTCTCATTCTGGAGGATGTCCAGGTAAATCTTCCAGAAACACATCTACATATTCTTTCACAATAGGTACATCCACTATTTGAACATTCCTTTCCACACACACTGTAATTTCATCCTCTTCCTCCCCAATAATTGAATTTAGTTGAGCTACTGGGGGTGGATCTAGGTAGGAATTAGGTGGTGACGATTCTTCTCTAACGATAAGGTGTTCCTTATCATCATCATCAAAAATCATAACCCCCTTATTCTTAAAATAAATCATCACATCATGGTCTGAAATCTAATCCATACCGAGGATTATATCAAACTCAATCATAGGTATGACGATAAAATCAGCGCATAAAGAACATTTGTGTGCTCTAATGGGGACTGATTCAAAAAACTTTGTTGCAATGATAGTTCCCTTAGGAGTTTTAACTGACAACTACCTTGTTAAATAAAATTGGAAATATCTAATTTTCATAGTAAACTGGGAAGATATGAAACAATGCGATGATCCAGAATCAAATAATGCATTTTCTAAACTTGAGGAAACCATTAAATTACCTGCCACCATGTCTTTCGGAGCTTCTACCTCAGCAGTAGTGATAGAATAAGCTTGGCCTTGATCCCTTGGCCTTTTCTGAGGTATGTTCCCCTAACACATTGGACATTCATTTTCATAATGTCCCATCTCCCTGAAATTGTAGCACTGAACATCGGTAGCTTCCTTCTTCCCTTTGCAATCACGAGCTTGGTGGCCTTTTTCACCACACATATAACAGACACCCATTCCCTAAAAAAAGTACCGGTGTGTTTCTTCCCACATTTACCACAGGATGGATATTCAACCTTTCCCTTCTTCCCCTTATTTCCATTACCAGATTGATCAGTAGATCTCTTCTTCTATTCATTTGCTTTAAAGTCATAAGACATATAGATTTCCTTTTCTGTCTTGATAGCACATGAGACAATGTCTTTGTACGATGAGAAGGATTGTGAGACTAATGCTCGACAGAGAAATGGTTTTAACACATCAATGAAATGATCAATATTACTTCTTGGGTTACGTATATAATCTCCAACATACCTTTCTATCCTTGTAAATTTTGCCTCATACATTGCGACATTCTCATCCTCCTTTTGTCTCAAACTCAGAAATTTCCTTTCTATATCTGCTCGATGGTAACGAGGAAAGTATTTTCTAAAAATAGATCTTTGAACTCCCTCTATTCCATATTTGATACTCCATCATCTTCCTTCATGTTTTGAATCAATGACCACCATTGATCAGCATCTCCATTGAGGCGGTAAACTACCATGATAACTTTTTCCCTTTCACTACTTCCCAATGCTTGAAATATTTTCTCTAAGAAAATTATCCATTGCTCAGATACCAATGGATTTTTACTCCCATTGTATGTTTGTGGTTGCTTCCTCATGAAGAGATCTATCATTGACCCCCCATGCTGTGGATCGGGGTGCTCCATATGGGTAAGGTTATTATTCATAACCTGAGTGAGTTGTCCCAGTATGGTGATTAGCTAATCGGCACCAGTTGCATCAACATCTACACTATAATTATCTTGAGAAGGAGGGAAATCCCTACATGGAGTGTGTTCATTGATACGGTATCCATTTTTTCCACTAGGCGCCATTTCTAAACAATGGCTTATACTAGATCAGTTTATGAATCAAAATACATAATTCTATACTTATAAAACACTTAACATAAATTGAAATATTTATGGATATAATCCATAATCATAAAAATTTCTCCTTTGAGAATGTATATACTCATAAACCCTTCATAATGGTTTGTAATAAAAATGATAATTATCCTAAGAATATCCCCTGGGAGTGTCGTAACCAAGATTGCAGCAAGACCCGTTTTCGTGCACCAGTTCCCGTTCGAGTCTAGCTCAAAGCAGTGTTTTTGGGTTTTACCCCCAGGTACATCTGTGCCACAGCTGCCTCTACCTGCTCGTATCCAGACAAGGATGTATTTCTCGGAAAACTCACAAAATCTCTACAGTACCAGAATTCTAGGGAGTTCTTCTATGCTAATCCTCAAAGTCCATCTTAAATCTGTGTGTTCTAATCAGAGTTTATCAAAATATAGCTTCCAAGGTTTGTACTAAACTTCCTCTAATACCCACTGTAATTCCCCGACCCCAGTTACTCAGAGTCGGTGCATTATTACATAACATTGGCATGATCATAAGAAAGATAAATCTTGAAAGACCGATTAGTTTAGTAGCCTTGGAAACACTATATATATTCATAAAGTTTTACATTACATCATAAAAATGAAAACTACAACAACACAGTCTTCATATTCTACACTCTTATCCCGTCTTACTATCCCTACAGGTCATTCATAATTTCCTTCTTCACATCCTGGGAAAAATAATACATAGAAAAGGGGTGGGCTCAAATGCCAAGTAAGGATAAAAATATAGCGGAAACTTTCAGAAATAAGAATAAACATTTAAGGAAATGTATAACTAAAACAAAAGCCTTTTAAACATTAACTTCAACATAGTATGGAAAAAATAAAATGACATAATTCCATTTAATTATTCACATGGATAATCTACTTATAGAATAATCACATGAAATATCAATAACCACTTTCATAATGATGGAATGCATAATGCCAGACTATCATAACCACATTTCCAAGGCCTTGTGCCAAGACTGCAAATGTGATTTTGTAAAGGCCTTGTGCCAAACACTAGTTTGTCTCATGAGACCTACCGATGCATCGAGGAGCTATAGCGGGCTCCACCCGTCACATATTAAGTCCAATGCATTCCTCATATGAACAGGCTTAAACATAACATAAATATTTGTATTAAAACTAGCATAGGAAATGTCAATACTTTCTCCATACAACATGAATGGTATAAAAATAACACATCCATAGTCAAACAAATCAAAAAACCTTCAATACAATATTGAAGTTTTGTATCATAATAAATCAACTTCAAATAAGCCTCAAATCCATCAATGGATGTTGACATAGATGAAATCAAAACTATTTGAGAGAAATATCCTTTTTTTTGAAATCATTTAAAAGTCACATAATTATAAAATAAAACATTTACTTTGAAAATTTTCTTATAATATTTCAAGGGATGCTTCGAAGATTTTATAACGGTGGAAAATATCCGCACCCTCCGTATAAGATAATAAAACATTCTTACCTTAATTATGTCGAAAATATTAAAAAAGACCTTATTTGGAAAACAACAGAAAGAATTCTTCATAAACCTATTATAAAAAGTCAACAAGGGTATAAATGAATTTATACCATATTCTTTAAAATAGTAAGAATTATTTGAAATACATTTTTAAGAAACATGGATGTGGATGATAAAGAGGTCCCAGTAGATAATCACGTATAAACAACCTCGGATAATAAAGAGATTGTGAAATAACCCATACCTTGTACTTTTCCTTGGTTGGGGTAGGTTAACCTCCTATATAATGGTGAAATAATTTTTATTAAATTATACAATAATCATATATATGAATATGATATCATATATGGTCTTTTAACATTTCATTGTTAATAATATTTTAGAATTATCGTTGTTTCGGGTGTTAACTTACTCATTTTCATATATATGTTTTGTTACACAAGACGTGTTTTAAATGTATAGGTTGTATATTATTCATATCTAGAATTATATCATGTCCTTAAACATTATTTTTAAATCATCAAATGATAATTATACTTGAATGGATACGATGGAGAATAAATATCATCATGTTCGTGGAGACAGTAGTCCGTACGTACGCACGAGCGACAATATCATTCTTTTGATATTAAAATAACATATAATTGGAAGGTATATAATATATACAGTATAATTATCATTTATATTTACTATTCAAATTAATTACACATCATTATTATACCCATCCAAATAATAATTTATTGAATAACAATTACACCACGACGTGGATATGGTAAGTCGTACGTACGCACGTTTGCTGACATGTTATTCAAATTATGGATAGAATACTGAATATGGTTGTATGATATTTATAATAACATTACAGTATATAGGAGATACTGGATTCAATAATTTATAATGGTAATAACAAATAATTAAGAAGTGGAAGAAGAAAGGAACTTGAAAAGGGGTGGTGAAATCATTACCTCTTCTTCGGGTTCTTCCTTTTGATTTGATCAAAAGAGCTCTTTAGGTTGTCTTTATGATTAAACTAAGGCCTCTAGGATGAATTGAGGGAAGTTGAGAGAGTATTTGGGCATATTTTGGCTGAGCCAAATGGCTTTGATGGTGTGAATTAATGAGAAGGTTGAGTGCCCTTTTATAAGAGGGGTGAGGGGCACCTTTGGAAAAGCTAGAAATATTATTTTATAATAAATTCATATTCGGTATCTAATGGCTCAAATGTGGATTATTTAAGTTTTAAGGTTGGGATGGGTCGAAAAACACTCAACCAATAGAATTTAGATAGGTTTGGGTCATTATATTAACCTTATATTGTAGTTTTAACTCTTAGTAAATTAGTTTGACACATACCATGTCACTTTGTATTTTTATATTATATAGTTAATAAACATACTATATACCTTCAAGAGACCCTCAATTGGTCCCTTATTGATACACCTATCATGAAATAAGTCTCTTGGCCGTTCCTTATATTTTTAGGAATTCAATATCAATTAATAATATAATATTTGATTTAAAAACTCTTTTATGTCAATTTTGACAGTATTTAGAAAATTGATTTTTTTGAAAATCATAACAGAATGATTAATTCGAACAAAGTTAATTAAATAATTCCTAACATGACATATTAACCTAAAAAATTAGTTTAATTCATAAAAATTCTCAAATTATATTTATTTGGGTATTTATAATATCAATTAGGTTAATTTTTCCATATTATGGTAATTACTGCATCATCATTGTGTCATAAATAAATTAAATTATTTAATGTCTAAAAAGTATAAATAAAATATCATTATGTAGGAAATCATTGTATCTTTCTAATTAATATTTATAATCGAATTTATCTTATGTGTAACCCTATATTAAAAATGTTTTAATAAATAAACATTGATTTTAACTCTTTTAACTCTTCTTTGAATTTAATAATAATAAATGTCCTAATCTAATCCAAGTGGAGCTAAATGATAATATTTTATTCCTAAGGTTTTTTTTGGTCGAGGTACACTTGTCAAATAGAATTAGGACATGTGTTAGGGTAATATTAATATCATTTTTACCCTTAATTACCCTATTCACTTTTTACTTTGGTAAATAAAAGTAAAAAGTTACAATTCACCAAAAATTATTTTCATCTCAATGAACCACATTTTACTCCTTGATATTAACTGTGTGTCTCAGATTTTTGAAATTCCACTCACAGAAATGGTAAAATTAAGTTTTATGAAAAAATGTGTTTTTTAACTACCACTTAGTGGTTTCAGTATTCATCAAAAAATGATGTTTTTCAGAAAAATACCAAAAATTCACCCTAGGCTAATTTCTATATTCCGAATCCAAAAATGAAGTCCATTTTGGAAAATAAAATTTATAAATTTTAAAAGGTGGGTATTACTATTCATAACAGCTAGTTTGATTGGTTGTGGTGTGTTAGAACTCGATGTTGCGTACAACACACACTATTGCATTATTCAAATAGAACCGTACCATAGAAGCTTGGGGTGTTACACTATCAAACATTTATGGTGGTTATCTTATGGCATTTCACTACACATTTCCAAATTAATTGTTCAGAATTATATGACATTAATCTAATATTTTCAAAGTCATAGTCATATTATAATAAATTGAGTAACAACCACAATATTCTCCTTTGATAGAATATCACCTACCATTTTTGGCACCGACCATCTACCATTCCATATTCAAGAACAACATGTGGCTAGATTCCATTCCATATGGGATACACAGATATTAATGTGCATTTTCACTAGGCCTAGCCATAGAATCCTAAAACTTCTCGCCCTTATTAGCATGGGATTACTCCACGTTGATGAGTGGTGTGGTGTGGAACACTCTAGTCCTCATTCATGTCAGGTTATGATGGTTTCACCACAGATGTTCCTTTTGAAGAACCCTCCCATATTAATAATTATCACATTATTTTAAACATAATGGATATATATATATATATTCCATGATTCCCATCCTTATGGTATATGTAGTGATTCCCATACATTTTGACATCTGGCCCAATCGTAGAATCAAAAACCATTATGGCTCCCCTTTGGGAATGTGTGGTGTGGAGTGGATATATTTGGTCCTCATTCACATCTACCTATTTTTAAACACCATGTACTTCTCCAATGGGATTCATATTTATTAGTCACATGAAGTTAAATTGGATGACATCTTTATCCTTAACGCATGACGTTAAATGGAATTGATACATCACACACACTTGGTGTAAAACTAGGAACCTATGGTCCATAAACTATTATCTTAAAAAAAATTACATATGTTATGAGTAACATGACCTAAAACTATTTCCAATACCCCACTGTGGAACTGGATCCTTGAAGGAATATTTGATCCCCCTTATGAATGTTCCACACAGACCTGCTTGAATGTGTGGTGTTATGAGACATGAAGTGTTGGATTCCATAGGTACATTTCACCCAATTAATTTCTCTGGTTTTTTTGTCCCTTTATTTAGTTCCATATCCTCTTATACATATGAAGGTACCCCCCAAAATGTCATGGTTACTAGAAATATGGCTAACCTACTGTTTTGGGCCAACTCCTTGGAAGACTATGGATGACATTTTGAGTTAGGTGACATGTCTTGAACATGGTCGGTGATCAAACCTCATTTTTATGTCCCAATACCCAGTAACACATTATGGATTTTTTTCTTCAAACAAGGTCTACATTTACCCTCCGTCATCATGACACCCTAATTACTATTAATATATTCTTTTTCTTGGCTCACAACATATACATCCTTAGGTTCTCATGGATCTTCTATAACCATGGTGTTCTTACTCCATGAAACCCCATGCATTGAGTGGGGATGTTGGTGTGTTCGGGACTCTCTCACCCCGAATATCCATTACATTATTTCTACTCTCCCATATGATGGGGAAATCCAAACCTCACATCTTATTTCTCACACCGAGCATGGTTCACATGGTATTGGGAGCCTCTGTAGGTTTATTACCCATAGAGTAGTTGGACGACCCTTAGGTACAAACTCTAGAATCATAACCTAAGATCCTCTTCATGGTTCTCCCAATAATATGGTGTGTGGTGCAGGCCACTTTTTTCTTATTCACATGGGGTTTTTTTTTCATGTCACACACTTTCTCTCTAGGGTAACACATTTTCCTAATGTCTAAGTCGCAAGGCGATAAACTGTGTGATATCTTTATCCTTACCACATGATGTGAAAATGTATGGTTGCATCCCATGAACATAATGTTAAACTAGTTACCCATGTTCCAAAATCTACTACTGTAAACTAATAGCATCTTCATTACTTCTTCGGTAGTGTGTAATTTGTTGTGGGCCACTTTGGTCCTCATTCACATAGGTTTTACAATTGCCACACCATACACTTCCTTTCTAAAACACCATATCCAATATTTTTTCCACTGGACAATGAAATGAATTGGTCGGTCCTATCATACAACCTTAAAATTTTAAAACCATCATCCGGGATGAAAAACAAATCACATCACAACATTTTGGACTTCTTGTTTGAGAAGGCATCACCCATGGCATTTGTCATCCACCCTTCCACTTATTATGAAATATACATGGATTGATTAATATGGTGACTCCTAGACATTCCATTCTGGTCTATCCACTCAAAACATTAACAAAATAAAAAAAATGAAATATCTATTGACTCCCCTCTCTACGTGTGGTTTAGACCTTCATAGGGAAATAACCTTTTTAGAACTACGTTTTACATGATTCATGTCCTTATAGGATACATAGTGACACTAAGATCATTGATCTTGGGGCCATTTATATTGTTATTTCGTAGTTCCACATTGAATCATAATCATCCTTACAACATGACATTATACTAAATGACATCTCATAAATACATGTGGCTTAATTATCATCCTTCTGGGATATTTAGTGATTCCCCAGAACGTCATAATTGAGACCATCCACAAAATCCTTCGTTCCATAGTCTCTTGCGATTTTCTCATTGTCAATGATCTATGACCATAAACTATATGCACTTCATCTCAAAACATAGATGTGGAACATGTGCCCTTGAATCCATCATTCACATCGAACATTACCTCTTATGTGTCAAATGTATACCCATGAGATGAGTATTCCTCATTGTAGTTCAATAATCATGATAGTAAACTACATTATAGTGTCCTAAAGAATGCATATGTGGTGTGTGAAGGCCTCCTTGGACTCATTCACATTGGGTTTATCATAACTCTCCCCAGTACTTACCCACTTGATGTACTATCATTCATGGTCCTTTATATGTGGACTTAATCATAGAGCCCTATTGGATAATATCTATGAAATTAAAATACAAACTCATTGTACTTAATTAATGATGCTAAAATGAAACTATACCCTAAGAGATTTCAGGATGAGCCATGATAATAATGGGACGTTTCAGCTTCCTCACCACTTAGGACTACCCACACCAAATATTGTATCCAACTGCACCATGTTTCACGTACATGAGGCTTTATTACTTTCCTTATGGGATACATAGAGATGCCTGAACATTTAATCCCTAACCCATTTTTATGTTCATTATACATTTTCGGTGCCTTATCCCGATTTTTAGTCCAAACATTATGAACATAAACTGAAATCCTCACTATGATATTCCCCTCCTTCCATATCACATTATCCACATTTCATCTAATTGCTAATACATGTCTGGTATAACAGAATCTTTTAGCCTCATTCACATCGAGTCTATCTCCTCCATGAAATGCAATCATTTTAGGAATAGACATATTGGTCTATGCATCATGACTCTTAATTTTTATCTAGGGATCATACAATATGTCCTAAAACTATGAGAAATTCCCACTTCCTGTGACCTTAAACATCAAGAGACATCATGATTATATGAAATTAATCTATCTGTTCATCGTCCTTATAGGAATGACATAAAACGTTATGGTTCCATAGGCCCTTACCATAGATGTCCTTTCTATGAAATTTGTTTGACCATTTTTTTCAAATTCACCTACTCCAATTTTAATTTGTAATAGTTGTGTAATTTTTATAGTGATGGAATCCTTTTGAACATTAAATCACTTCAATCCATGTTTATCATTCCCCAAATTTGGACAACCATCTTCTTTCATGTCTTACGGGACTCCTAATAGTTTTTACATTCCACTTTGGCTCACCTATCACCATATTCCAATGCCCCAGATGATATCAAACTAAATTTTATGTTAGGTATCGTGTTTCAAATATGGCTAGCAGTCAGCCCCCATTTTTCCCCCATTTCAGAGTGACTTTATGAATTATTTTTTCTCAAATATTGATAGTAGTTATCTCATAACAACATTCAATCCTTTCCCTTATTCTGAATTTTGGGCATTCTAATTTACACATCTTATTTCTCCATTGTTCGGATTTATTTCAACTCACCTGGTATTATCCTACTCCAGAACTAAAGCATGTTTTGAATGAAAATTTTGTTTTTTCAAGAGCCCATTTCTCCGGACAGAAAATTTCATTGTCTGAAAACTTTGGATGGTTAGTCAATAATTGCACACCATGAGTATTCAAAGGTTATTTGGAACTCTCATAAAAACTGAGTGGTTTTGGGATCATAACTTATTTATCACACCGCGCATGACCCACGAGTTAATAGGTATTGATCTTTATTAATTTCAAATATATTATTAAAATGAAGTAATTAAAATAATCAAGGAATGTTACCAAACACACAGTTCAGTATAAGAAAGGAAACAAATAAAAAAAATGTTCAATGAAATGAATTAGATAGATTGGAACCTTCAATTGAGCATTTAAGCTCTACCATCATCTTGAGTGTGGTCTCTAAATAATTTTGTCTCCTTTTAAACCCCAATATTGTATCAATAGTTTCATAAAAAATTTCATTCAACTAATTTTTTTTCGGGTCTCGTTCGATCTAATGGCCAGAAACCTGGCACAATGATTGCCTTATTTTCTCTTGGATATATTCATGTTGGGACCTTACTTGCTCGATGAGACATACAAAGGTGGAAATGAAGTAGAAATTATCATTTTTCCTTTCATCTTGATGTTGGATTTTATTTTTAGCATTCTGTAGATTTTAGTGCTGACAGACTTCTTCTGGTGCTAAGTGACTTTCAGATGGAGGCTTCTCTCCCATATTTTTTTAGTGAGGTCCTCAAGGATCAATATGTGTAGGCCTCACACATCTACACCTCCAAATAACAGTTTGCTCATCCAATGGTGAAGTGATCACATTTTTATTATCCAATCGTATTTGGAATTTTTGTTGATGAAGTGTTTTATTAAATTTCATTCCTTGTATCAGTTATCTCAGTTATTCTCAGTAGAATCAGAATAGGATTCATCCATCTCCCTCAAATTAGTAGGATAATTTTAGGGAAATTCACCTAGGTGTTCAGGAGTAGGATCCTACATTTATGATATATTGTCTGTTGGGTTAGGAAATATATCGGCAGGTTTATCTTCATCACTATATTCTATCACAATAAGGTTGTCCCGTCCAACTCTCAGGTCCACCGCACTAGTGGAATATCTAGTAGTCATACTTGATTTCTCATCAGAAACCATTTCCAGATTATCCTAGATACATGGACCAATATTGATCAACACACTTTTCCGGAAATGTCCACAAGATTATCAAACCATTCTCAGAAAAAGAGCACCCTATATTCTAAGGATTGTTAGGGAAGGTACCATTGGAGTCAATCTAGATGAACACCCAAAAAGTATAACTCTATGAATAATTAAACATAAAAATGTCATGTGATGGTGGATCATGATCTTAACATATAATATTTGGGATTCAATGGAATGGTCTATCATGTACAATTAAAGTCTCTATGGGCTCTGTATATGATTTTATATCCTATTTTATCCCACCATCTTACCAGCTTCTCATGCTTTTGAAAAAAAAACACAAATAGACTATCTTCATTTGTTGTATCCTAATACCAATAAGAGGGGATATCCAATAAAATATAATCCTATATGAATCTTGAATCAACTGAGAAGCTAGATAAATAATAAGGGAGATGATTGTACAGGTAGGTGAATCGACACATACCTCAATGGGTTTAGTAAACCGTTCCAATGAAGTGTCCCCTAAGGATACTATCTCATATTCATAAAAGGATGATTCCATAATGGTTAGTACATTAGTATACCCTAAAAGGTTTTACCCCTGATATTCTTCTCTCTAGGATCTATCGGTGTTGTAAGACAGAGGGAGACATTCCACCAGCTAGGTGGCTGACAACAAAAGGGAAGAATTCATGTTTAGTATCACACACACTTGTTTTGTCTTGTAATGAATAGATCCTCTAGAGTTTAGTAATTCTTATAAGTATTACACTAATTTCCTCCCCTAGTCATAGGACACATTTATGTTACCTTTAGAAAATTAAATCCCTTCATACTAAATCCCATACATGTTCAGCTTATCCAACATATCATTTGAGTCGATGTTCTTTCTGTAGGCATCTCATGTCTTCCAAGCCGTGGGATTAATTGTATCAAGACGAATTGCTACACATCAAAATTACTTATTCAGATCCATATTGGAAATCCTATTGAACCCCCTCAATAGTTCCACTGAATAATGGGAACACATTGCTAGTATTTTTGGATATGGTACAATTTATTCTTCCTCTTCATCTCTAGTTGGCAGTGTTTTGTGGGCCATGCCCCTGATACTACAACGTCATCACCATGATATGTGTCAGCACAACCTTTAGGAATTTCTATTATGACTACTCGAACATGGAATTGATATGGACGGCCTGGTCATTTACTAGCCCACATCATCAGCTGCTTCATCATATCTTCTAGATATGAGGCCTCATAGATCTATGTCTATTCATGGACTATCCTAAATGTAGTACTGAATGTTCATGGATCATTTGGAATATTTCTGTCATTATTTTTAAATATCATCCAAAGAAAAATCATCACACAGGGATGACCCTAAAGGCAGACTCCTAGGTAGAACAATGGGGTTGTCCTCGACAAACATAAAAATTTCATCTTGAAGTGGTATAAAGTGTATGGATAGTATTTTTAACTCACTATACACCATTTCCACTTGTACTCCACCACAAATTAATAGGAGAAACAACTAATTCCCTATTGTTTCTTTAACATGATCAATAAATTCCCACATTGGCCGAAGCAATGGGTGATAAATGAACTATTTTTCTCACCGTATCTTACTCAGTGCTTCCACAAAATGTAGCATGAATGGAGAAATCACCATGGTGTATATGAGTGAAGGTATTAAGGTTGTTTCAAGGGAGAGAGAGATGGGATTGATGTATTCAAAATCTCCCATATGTGTTATAACCTGGCAGTATAAAATATGGAATGGCCCACGCATGCACATTGTCTTCTTCCTCACACATATATGTAGATGTACCCTATATAACTTTTCCTACACTAGGATCCCCCAATTGATGCGCTAACCAATGGCCATAATTTTTTCCTTGATGAATGTACTCATTTGTTCTCCCATATGTGCATGTATCACTAGCATCCTTCACCCATAGATGACTGTCAAAATGAATCTAGCAAGCCAATATATAAGCTATTTATTGTTCTTGATACTATATCCCCATATCATCCATTGGATATCATCCTTTATCCACCAATAAAAGTCTTCCATGCCTCCCTAGGCTACCATAGGATAGGTGTAGAGCCTTGTCAAAAATTTCATGGGTGCTTCATCTTCAATGGACGCTTCTTTGATATAATGTTTATAAAATAACCAATACATTTCTTGATGTGGACATACCTCTTCATCTGATTTTTCATTATTTGATCCTAACAATATATTAAACAATGCCTTCACCAAAGGTGGCATATTTTATTTCATCCTCCAAATCATTCACATGGTTGATCCCCTTGAGAAAATATATATTTAGTGAATTCATTCTTGGAGATCTAATATGGGAAATGGGCCCCATGTTTAGTATTGATAGGCTATAGTCAACTGAGATTCATAGTGACCTTCTCCTGCCTAAGAATTATGTGTTTTCATGCCTAAAATTCCACATAACTGTGTTTCGTGAAAAAATGTGTTTTTTTGATGGTGGTACCTCGTAATCTAATCCACTTATCCTTTTGGATCTCATTTTGAGGAGGAATTTTTTGGCACTGAAAATTGTTATACTTAAGAAGCACAAAATTTCATATTTGGTTGGAATATAATTCATACTCAAATAGTCCCAAAATACATTAATGGAGTCTATCAAATGAATCTCCTTAATGGAAATCCCATTCCACCATTCACACAATGGTGAATGATGGTACCTCCGGGATTCCAATGAGCACTGTGACTGTGAGAGTGTCTTTGACTATACCTCTGTGAGTCTGATGGAGTCCTAGCACTCCGCAACCTCATTTTTCTTCATGGGGCACCCCAAGACCATCTTAATAATTGTTTCATATAAATACTCATCTCCCCCCACTTTAAAGAAATTCCAACCCTGACCATTCAACTTCTGGATCCTATATTGTGACGCTCCCAAGCACCACAACCCAGAATGTAAAATGGATCACCCATGGTATATCAAAATCATTATCATTTCTTTTCTTTTTTCCGCATATCCCCTATTTAGGCTAAGGATTGCATTTATGATTTCCACCACCCATCACATAGGAGGGAACCCGACCAGGTTACTCAAGGATCCATGAAGCATTAATCCTTCACGAAAAACTATTATAATATGATCTATGATAATGTATGTTACCCATGCTCCATGAGTGTATTTTTTACATGAAGCACCATCCCTTCGTGAAGTACCATTGCATCGAAAAACTTTTCATAACGATCCCCTAGCTTCACAAGATCCTCTCCCATGCGGCCTCCAGTCTTGTGCAAAGTAATTTGATGGTTCCTCATATATTGTTCATTGATGTGATCCTCTACATATTAATTTTTTTTAATAGGTACACTAATGGATCTTTATTTATGGAATAAACATTATTACATGGACAACAAAAGTGAACATTACTCTACCATCTTCCTTTGGATAGATTTTGAGCCAAGAAACATTCAACGGTGAATGAATTGTAACTATGTAATTCCTAATGGGTAATGAATGAATCCTCATAGATTGAGATACATATAGATAAACATCCATGCACCATAATCCTCAACACCATATTTCAAATTTTATTATCACATCGTGCAATGCATATGGGGTGTCACCCCTTGGGTAATCTCTCTGTTCACGCATTTACATGGTAGTGATATCTTTCATTCTGGTAATGAAATCCTCTGCATGTGTAATGATATAATCTTTTGTAATCCCATATAATTTAATACTCAATGTTCATATCCTTGGGAAAATATTGTGTGTAATCCCCTCACCAACCATCAATGGCACAACATTCATGATGTGGTCGTCTTGTCCAATAATTCCTCTTGGTTCTCCCATCGATCATGACTCACATTGGCTTAGAGGATAGTAGTATCTGTGACTCCATTTGGTCCGCTTCACTGTGTAAGCCCCATGACCATTCCGATCAACATGGGTTTTTAAACATATCATTTAAATAGGTAATGAATGAATACACATCGAGTTTCAATCCCATCCAATGTTAAATATCGGTGATCCCTCTTAGGAACGTACTCTCATGATATGGCATCTTCATTTATGGGATGCAAACCATAGATCCACCTCCCTAAGATGTTCTGATCCATTTGATGAGGCTTCTATCCATGAGTATGTCCCAACATTTCATAGGGTAGCTAGCCATTTTCAATCCCTGATGTCATCCTGATCTATGTGGACTATGATACATGTCTCTTACAAATGGTCAGTAAGAATCCTCCCTAAGGTTTAATCCTTGAACCATCTTGTTAAAGTTGGTTCTTCCTCATCCTTGTTGTATGACGTTAAACTACATGAGCTTCCCAAACTAATGGACTTGGATCCTATTATCATAAATAGGGTAGATAAGAAACCTCCTCGAGGATCGATCCCATCATCCATTCTCATCACGGTCTTTCCCTCGAGCTGTCATGTCTTGGTAGAATTATACCCCAACATGGTGTTTACACTTTCATCATGTCCCTATCCATGCATTCCATTCTCATAGGCTGCCTCCCCAGGTGTCTCATATCCCCACTCTCAAACTATATAGACTATAATTCCAAGCCACTGGGATATATAATAATCATTTATGAGGTTCAATATCATCATACTACACACTCCATCCATTCCATCAACACTTCTTCCATTTCTATCATGATTCGTACCTAGGGAACCACATCTCGATGAGATCATGTCATCCACATCATTGTTTCTCCATGCAGAAATCAGGTAGCTAAACATGCATAAGCCCCACACAATCCATATTCATCCAACAAAGAGGGACCCTCTTGTGAACGATATCTTTCCTTGTGTAATCCCCAAATCACCATTTCATTAATCATGGGATTTGATACAAATCATCAAAATAGGTTATATAAGAGTATTTTATGAAATTAAACCCCGGAAATGGTAGACCGTGGTGTCCCCCTTCATTGTGTACCCCTTCTTGACCCCCCTCAATGATGCCCAGATCGACCATCATTGTGTGATATATTAACCATTATAGGACACATACTTGGGGTTCATAATCATAGGCATTCCAACCCATCTGGTAAACCTAATGGTTTCAACCTTCTAGGGATGTACCTATTTGATATACTGTAAAAAGTGTTCTTTTAAACCCATTTTGTCTCTTCAAGACATTAAACCTGCAAATCTTGGTCTCTACAAGACATTAAACAAGGAGAATAAATTCTTTTAAACATGGGATTTCTAAGGAAATCCTCAGCAAAAAATATCTCTTGAATATGATACCCCATGATTTACATGGGATACATCCTGGTTATGCACCTTTGAGATTCCCTCTTTTGTGGATGAATATATGTGTAACAACATTCATGCATCATGAAGTTCCATGGACTCCCAACATGAATAGTATTATAACTGATGGATTTTACCCTAACATGACCCTTTGGAATGTTAAGATTGAAGCTATAAATACCCAGAAATTTCAAGGAATATTTTTTCTTAATTTTCTTTGGAATTTTACAAGAATGCAGTTTCTGACGGCGCCTGATTCCGAGGCCCGGTGTGCCCAGAATTAATTTCCGAAGTTTATCTTGGGTAGGTTCAGTGAACGAACGAGCGGGAATTTCTATCTTTTCAACCGGTGCTTGGAATCGAATTCCGAGGGCACCGATGAAATCGTAGTGCCGGTAATTTCTTAGAAACACCTGTTCCGGAGTTTCATTTTCACAAGAGTTGATGATAAAAATTGTGGAAGTTTATTTTATAATTATTCTACAATTATTTATTTTACTCTAAGTGTTTTATCCTTTGGATGGAAGTTGGGTAACTACCCAACCTCCCTTGGGAGGTTATGAGGGTGGTGGGGCCCACATGAACCCCACCCCTTCATATCCTCTAAACCCCCTCAACTCCCATTTAAATATTGATAACTTATGTTTATCAAACTTATGGTTTTAATGTTGAGTGTTTAATGTAAGTTATTGAAATTCAAACCTTTGAATTTCAAAAGGCTTGGTGTGTTAATAAATTAAGAAAGGAGCTTATTTTTATTTTGTTGTTAGAGTATTTTCGTTGAGAGGTTTTTGGAAGAGCATCTTCTCCTTCGACGAAGAACGTGAAGAAAACCTCAGACTCCGACGAAGAACACCGTTTTCAACGAAGAACATCTCCGCCGAAGAACGCGGAGAACTTCTTCCACGACGAACTTCTTCCACAACGTTCTTCTTCTGCGACGTTTCCTCTTCGGACGCACCTCGACGACAATGGAATCGACGTCCGTTTTCCGCGACGCCCGACCACCGTGACGCTCGTCTTCTGCGGCTCGTTGACGTTCACCGTTCTTGAAACTGAGGTAGGGAACTTTTTTTTAAACCCTCATTTACTCCCTTCTAAATCTAAGAACGCGGATCAACAAAATATTAAGTTGATCCACGAAGATTATGTTGCAGGTTGGGAAATCTTGATTACGGGGAGAACTGCAGGGGTTTATTTTGTTTCATTCGTGATTAGTACCGTCGCCGTTCTCCGTTTAAAAATTTAGACCATTTCTATCGATTAACGGGAGGGTGCCGGACCGCACAAACACGTCACACCCTCCTCCCTTATCTTGTTGTTGTTCCTGTTGTTGTTTGGAACGGAGATGGTGCGGAACCATCGCACTGCGCAAGACCGTGCGGGAATTTAGAAAATCACGGCGAAGGATAGTGGCGCCGTTGTGCCGCATCTTTGGGGCCGAACGAATCTGGGGTCGGAGTCGGGCCGCGACGAAGGGGCGTGGTGCCGACGCGCCGCGCCAGGAAAACCATGAAGATGGCACGATTTGTTTTTGACATGCGGATTGACGGGCGATGACAAACGAGGACGCAAGGTAATTTTGAGGCCTCCGCAGAGAAGGCCGGGTCCCGGGAGGACCGTTGGCGAAGACGATAGGAGAAATGCACCACCAGAGCACGTCTGGTGGTCCGCGGAAGGTGGTGGCGGCGAGCCGTCGGAGGGCTGGCGGCAGCGGGTGCTGCCGGCCTCAATTAGCGGCGAGGGTGGGGGATCCGTGCACCCCGCCCGCGGCTTCCGCTCGGCCGTTCTAGCCGAGCCTGTAACAGCCCATGATTTTATAAAAAAATATTCTTTTTAATTTTATTAATTTCTTGTGTTGTACGCTACACCAAAAGGAGCTTGCACAACACACATCCTTGACTTGACTTGCATTACACGCAATCGCGACCTTCCTCGATAGCGTGTGTAGTACGCAATATCGAGTTTCACTAAACAACGATATTCTATAAAAATATTATTAAAACTAGCCGTTATGAATAGTAATAACCACTTTTTGAAATCCAGTAAATCTTATTTTTCAAAATGAACTTTATTTTTGGATTTGGAGTATCGAATTTAGCCTAAGGTGAAATTTTGGTACTTTTCGGATATCTTTCATATTCTGATGAATAGTGAAAATTACTAAATTATAATTAAAAACATCTTTTTTAATCGAAATAATTAATAGTGATAAATCATTAAATTGAGTGGTTTTAAAGTATATTTAGAATATATTTTTACAATTTAATACAATGTTGGTCATTGGATGTAATTTCACATTTAAACTAGACATAAACAAGTGTCAATCTTTTGATAGATATTGTTTCTTAAAAACACGCTATTTGTTTTAACAGCGGGATTTAATTATAAAATTAATTAATGCAACTCTTATGTTATGAATTTGGTAAAATAGACTTCATTTTTGAATTCGGAATATGAAATATAGCTTGGGATGAAATTTTGGCATTGTTCTGAAAAACATCAATTTTTTATGAATAGTGAAACTACTAAGTGGTAGGTTAAAAACTGAATTTTGCATAAAACTTAATTTTACCGCTTCTGTGAATGGAATTTCGAAAATCCGAGATACACGGTTAATATCAAGGACTAAAATGTGGTTCAATGAGATGAAAATAATTTTTTGGTGAATAGTAACTTTTTACTTTTTTTACCACGGTTAATAGTAAACAAGGTAACTAAGGGTAAATATGATATTAATATTACCCTAATACATGTCCTAATTCTATTGGACAAGTGTAATTCGACCAAAAACAAACTTAGGAATAAAATATGACCATTTAGGCCCACTTGGATTAGATTAGGACATTTATTATTAATTTATTTAAAGAAGGGTTAAAATAGTTAAAATCAAAGTAAATCATTTTTAATATGGGGTTATACATAAGATAAATTCGACTATAAATATTAATTAGAAAGCTAAAAATATTTCCTACATGATGGTATTTTATTTTTAATTTTTAGACATCAAATAATATAATTTATTTATGACACAAAAATGATGCAGTAATTATCTTATTAATGAAATATTGACATAATTGATAATATAAATACCAAAATAAATGTAATTTTAGACTTTTTATGAATTCCACTAATTTTCTAGGTTACTATGATATATTAGTGTTGATTTAATCAACTTGTTTCGAACATATAATTCTGTTATGACTTTCACAAAAATCATATATCAAATAGTGTCAAAATTGACACAAAATAGTTTTTAAATCAAATATTATATTATTAATTGTTATTTTATTCCTAAAAAATCTAAGGTTCGGCCAAATGACTTAGATAAGGATATATGTATTAATAATATACAATTTGGGGTTCGTTTGGCATGTTATAGTAAGTTTATTAACCATATATTGAAAGAAAACAAAAAGACACGGTAAAAGTTAAATTATTTAACTTAGAGTTAAATCTAATTGATAAGGTTAAAATAATACCCTAAACTTGTCTAAATCCTATTGGTTGATAGGATTTCGACCCATCCCCACTTTATCTTAGAAATAAGACCCTTTGGAACCATTATAAACCGATGTTTACTTTAATATAAAATAATATTTTGAGATATTCCTAAGGTGCCCCTCTCCTCCCCTATAAAAGGACACCTCCTCCCCCTCCTCCTCACACAAATTTGAGCACTCAAGCTCGGCCAACCCCTGCCAATTTATCCTCTCCACTTCCCTAGAAACATCCTAGAGGTTCTGGTCTTCCTCAAAGACCAATTTTAGTGCCCTAAGAGGAGGTCTCAAAGAGGCCCTTCAAAGAAGAGGTAATTACCGTTACCAATTCTTTCATCTTTATTTCTTCTTCCACTTCTTCTTCTTAGGTTGTTTCATTATGAAGTAATAACATCAGTATCACTCATATACTGATATGTTATTATAAGTATGAAACAACCCTATTTCACCATCTATCCATCCTACGGAAAATGAAATCACCGCGCGTGCGTACATACGGAATACCGTCTCCACGCCGTGGTGTAATCTATTTTCCACCATCACCTTACAAGGATGGGTATAATGGTGTAATGAGTAACTATATATTATTATTATGAAGTAATATTGATACTGAAATAATATATATATACTCCAATACAATTACACGATCATAGGAACGATATCATCACTCGTGCGTACGTACGGAATACCGTCTCCACGATGTGATGCGACTCGTTCTACATGATCTTCATTTCATAATGATTATATAAATGAATTGAATGAATGAATATGGTATATACTACACTAATACCATTCTGGAAATGAATTATCTATAACCTAAAGATAAGAATAAGAATTTATTCGACAAAACACGCATAAGAACAAAAAGTTATAAAGACCCGAGTAACAAGTAACAATGAAATATTACTAACAAGAAGCTAATAATATGACCATATATGATCTCATATCAATATGTATGATTCTGGAATAAGTCAATAACATTATTTAAACCATTATACAGGAGATTCGGACACGAACAAAGCAAATCGGACCTAAGGTAAGGGAAAATATCACAATCTCATTTTTATTCGAGATTGTTTATTCATAAGTATTTACTGGGGTGTATTTTATCATCCACATCCATGTTCCCTCAATATGTAATATTGTTTCCATCCAATTGCAATAGTTTAAATCCAATTTTACCCTTAGGTGAGTTTTTAGTAAAGAATATGAAAGGAATCTTTTGTCGTTTTTCCGTACGAGGTACTTTTTGACTTTTCCGACAAAAGTACGAAGAATGTTTTTTTTAACTTATACGGCACGAACGGATTTTTACGGTTTTATAAAGCCTTATTTTCATGAACCTTCCTCCAAAATATTTCATGACTATTTTTAATAAAATCTCTTTCTTTTAAAATTGTATGATGTTTTGTGAAAAGAAATTGAATTTGAAGAAGAAAGGATATTTTCCTCAAGAATTCATTTCAAGTGTTTTATCAAAATTATTTTCCATCTAAGATAATAAAGGGTTCTGTTTCTATCCATATTTTTACATTTATTTGACTATGTTGTGATGGAATTATGTTTATGAATTCCTTTATCTTATATGAATGGTTTTATGATGTCATGTTGTTTAAGAATCCAATTTTTATTACATGGGTTATGCAATGATGTATGATTTATGATTTTGTGGCACACATAATAATGGTATCATTATGAGATGGGTGGGACCTATATCTCCCTCCAATGCATTGGGTAAAGATTTCATATCTCATGAGATAGACATGGCTGGAAGGGTAGGTTATACCGGTTCAGTGAAACAGGACTGAAACGAGGATTACTCGATTCAGAAAGGGACTTTGTCCACTAAGATAGTCTTGGCAATGAGTCTTGACTAACAAGAAATGATTTTCTATGATTATGTGTGTATGCCACAATGAGTAACGTTTTAAGTAAGGGTTTCATTTTCACTACTATGATTTATCCCATGTTATGAAAGTATGCTCTCTTTTGCAGGTTAAGATTTCCAAAAATGTTATGTTCTTATGAAAATTATGTGATTGATATTTCTTTTGTTTACCCTTACTGAGCATTTGAGCTCACCCTTTTATGTTTTCTTTTCCCCATGATATAAAGAAAGGTTTTAGGTAAAAAAAAGGAAGATCTTTGTGGGAGATTTTGAAGATCTTTCACCAGGATTAGAAGATTACGTTCCGAGTTTCCAAAGACACTAAACTATTACGATCCTTGTGTGTGTATTTTTGTTATGTAATAAGTATTCCGCAAAAGTAATGTAATGTCAATGTACGTCAGGCTTCAGGTCTCTACAGTTGGTATCAGAGGAAAGGATTAGTCAACCTTTGGAAACTAGGACGCGAAAACGTTAGTAAGATCCCTAGAGATATTTCTAAGGTATGTCTAGGGATGCCCCTATGGATAAGTATACGTATAGGATATAGTTCTAGAACTATGGTAACGATATTAGATTAAACCAAAGATGATAGATATTTAAGTTACTCCCCCTTTATTACGATTTTTGCATCTAACACTATTCTGTTTGGGTTTTAGAAAATGGCTGGAAACAAGATGATTCACAATAATGGAGGATATGATGGACAATGGAATGATATTCTTCATGAGCAACCAAATGAAATGGGATTTGGATGTCCAAACATCATTATTATGCCGAATCGGCAATCTCACAACATGATCAATAAAGTAAAATTTGGTAAGTTTCCTGACTCGGCTAATAAGAGAAAGATGGAGTTTCATGATGATCATAGAGGAAAGAAAGTTCAATTTCCCCTATGTAATTCATGTGGGAAGAGGCATCAAGGAGAATGTTTCAAAGGAACTGGAAGATGCTTTGGGTGTGGAAAAGAAGGACACAAAGCCAGTAAGTGCAAAGAAAAAGGTTCAGTTAACACCATGGATGAGGATAATGGTATTGCTACGACATCAACAATGGTTAAATGCTTTAAATGCGGAATGTACGGGCATTATGCAAACCAATGCCCTAAGGGAAAGTCTCATGAAGAGAATCAGTATGGTCATATGGGAAGTATTTATGTTGATGATGATGAAGAAACTACAAATGATATGTGAGATGAAAGAAATGTTGAAGCTCGATCAATGGTCTAAGAATGTAGTGGAATGATTACATGTTTATCATGTGTAATGTTGTATAAGTAATCTCATGGAATAAGGAGACATCAAAGGATTGTTACACTGTTGTCTTTCCTTATGTTTTGAAAGTGTATGATGAATGGTACCAGTAACCATGAAAGGTTATTCAGATACTTTTGGAAAGTAGATGATAAGTGCATAATGAAAGGATAAGAAGATAATGAGATGTTTGATTGTATTCATGAGCTCATGATTAATATAAGGACTAAGTGATATCATGGTTTGAGTATATAGAATTTTGAGGATTTTGGTATGTGGAAAGTGTTAACTTTTAACTACACTCATGTTTTCACTATGGTATTCAAGAGAATACACGATTAAGGACTTTGAGTGTTTGGAATATGACCAACAAGACATATCTTATGATATGTGGGGATCAACGACAGTATTAAATCTCTGGTAATCGTTGTCACTATATTATGAGAGTGGACTGCAGTATTATGTATAAGCCTAAAGATTAGACTGGATTATGTTGGACATAAGTTAGTATTTTTTAAGGATAGAAGATTTTCGATATTATTGATGGGATGTTATAGTAACGTAGTTTTAGAAAAAGGGACAACCTGCAGGACGGGCGACAGCCCATCGCTTCGGACAAGGCTGTAGGAATCGAACCCACAACCGAAGTGCGACTGGCCTTTATCGCCTACCACTGGCCTACATGAAGTCCCTGTTTATTAGAAACTAGTTTTATTATATTAAGCAGTATGATATATGAAGTATAAAGTCCATTTTAGGAACCATATATGATTAATCTCACTATAGATCGACTTATGTATATAATTTTTGTGCTAACCTTTTGTTTGAGACAGATGGAATGACCCGTCATTCTATCACATGATCTGCTAACACATCACGAATGACAAATTCAACTTCATTTATTTAAGAGATGAAGTGGAAATTGTCCAAAGAACGACAAACATTGAGACTATACCAAAATCACGAAAGTATTTCTTCTAATTCCAATTTCATCAACTTTAGGGAAATGATCTTGAAAACCAAAAATGTTGTCTTAATGCTCTTATATCTGATGAATCAGATGGTACCTTAGATCATCACAAATTTATGGCTTTGTGATTGCTAGCTTTTCCATAGCCATGTTCTCTACCACTCTCCATCAGAACATGATGGTTAGATTTCTCTTCCATATCCATATTTTCACCTATGTGGAAACCCAGTGATTAGTTTATTTGGGTAATCGTTACATTTCATACTTTAGTTTTTAAAGCCAAGTTTTGGTATTCCCTTTTACGATGTGGGGTTCTATTAAAGAAACTTTCAAATAGTAAACCATTTATAACCCCGACGAATTTCGAGGGCGAAATTCATTTTAAGGGGGGTAGAATGTAACAGCCCAAGATTTTATAAAAAAATATTCTTTTTAATTTTATTAATGTCTTGTGTTGTACGCTACACCAAAAGGAGCTTTCACAACACACATCCTTGACTTGACTTGCATTACACGCAATCACGACCTTCCTCGATAGCGTGTGTAGTACGCAATACCGAGTTTCACAAAACAACGATATGCTATAAAAATATTATTAAAACTAGCCGTTATGAATAGTAATAACCACTTTTTGAAATCCAGTAAATCTTATTTTTCAAAATGAACTTTATTTTTGGATTCGGAGTATCGAATTTAGCCTAAGGTGAAATTTTGGTACTTTTCGGATAACTTTCATATTCTGATGAATAGTGAAAATTACTAAATTATAATTAAAAACATCTTTTTTAATCGAAATAATTAATAGTGATAAATAATTAATTTGAGTGGTTTTAAAGTATATTTAGAATATATTTTTACAATTTAATACAATGTTGGTCATTGGATGTAATTTCACATTTAAACTAGACATAAACAAGTGTCAATCTTTTGATAGATATTGTTTCTTAAAAACACGCTATTTGTTTTAACAGCGGGATTTAATTATAAAATTAATTAATGCAACTCTTATGTTATGAATTTGGTAAAATAGACTTCATTTTTGAATTCGGAATATGAAATATAGCTTGGGATGAAATTTTGACATTGTTCTGAAAAACATCAATTTTTTATGAATAGTGAAACTACTAAGTGGTAGGTTAAAAACTGAATTTTGCATAAAACTTAATTTTACCGCTTCTGTGAATGGAATTTCGAAAATCCGAGAGACACTGTTAATATCAAGGACTAAAATGTGGTTCAATGAGATGAAAATAATTTTTTGGTGAATAGTAACTTTTTACTTTTTTTACCACGGTTAATAGTAAATAAGGTAACTAAGGGTAAATATGATATTAATATTACCCTAACACATGTCCTAATTCTATTGGACAAGTGTAATTCGACCAAAAACAAACTTAGGAATAAAATATGACCATTTAGGCCCACTTGGATTAGATTAGGACATTTATTATTAATTTATTTAAAGAAGGGTTAAAATAGTTAAAATCAAAGTAAATCATTTTTAATATGGGGTTATACATAAGATAAATTCGACTATAAATATTCATTAGAAAGCTAAAAAGATTTCCTACATGATGGTATTTTATTTTTAATTTTTAGACATCAAATAATATAATTTATTTATGACACAAAAATAATGCAGTAATTATCTTATTAATGAAATATTGACATAATTGATAATATAAATACCAAAATAAATGTAATTTAAGACTTTTTATGAATTCCACTAATTTTATAGGTTACTATGATATATTAGTGTTGATTTAATCAACTTGGTTCGAACATATAATTCTGTTATGACTTTCACAAAAATCATATATCAAATAGTGTCAAACTTGACACAAAATAGTTTTTAAATCAAATATTATATTATTAATTGTTATTTTATTCCTAAAAATCTAAGGTTAGGCCAAATGACTTAGATAAGGATATATGTATTAATAATATACAATTTGGGGTTCGTTTGGCATGTTATAGTAAGTTTATTAACCATATAGTGAAAGAAAACAAAAAGACACGGTAAAAGTTAAATTATTTAACTTAGAGTTAAATCTAATTGATAAGGTTAAAATAATACCCTAAACTTGTCTAAATCCTATTGGTTGATAGGATTTCGACCCATCCCCACTTTATCTTCGAAATAAGACCCTTTGGAACCATTATAAACCGATTTTGACTTTAATATAAAATAATATTTTGAGATATTCCTAAGGTGCCCCTCTCCTCCCCTATAAAAGGACACCTCCTCCCCCTCCTCCTCACACCAATTTGAGCACTCAAGCTCGGCCAACCCCTGCCAATTTATCCTCTCCACTTCCCTAGCAACATCCTAGAGGTTCTGTACTTCCTCAAAGACCAATTTTAGTGCCCTAAGAGGAGGTCTCAAAGAGGCACTTCAAAGAAGAGGTAATTACCGTTACCAATTATTTCATCTTTATTTCTTCTTCCACTTCTTCTTCTTAGGTTGTTTCATTATGAAGTAATAACATCAGTATCACTCATATACTGATATGTTATTATAAGTATGAAACAACCCTATTTCACCATCTATCCATCCTACGGAAAATCAAATCACCGCGCGTGCGTACGTACGGAATACCGTCTCCACGCCGTGGTGTAATCTATTTTCCACCATCACCTTACAAGGATGGGTATAATGGTGTAATGAGTAACTATATATGATTATTATGAAGTAATATTGATACTGAAATAATATATATATACTCCAATACAATTCCACTATCATAGGAACGATATCATCACTCGTGCGTACGTACGGAATACCGTCTCCACGATGTGATGCGACTCGTTCTACATGATCTTCATTTCATAATGATTATATAAATGAATTGAATGAATGAATATGGTATATACTACACTAATACCATTCTGGAAATGAATTATCTATAACCTAAAGATAAGAATAAGAATTTATTCGACAAAACACGCATAAGAACAAAAAGTTATAAAGACCCGAGTAACAAGTAACAATGAAATATTACTAACAAGAAGCTAATAATATGACCATATATGATCTCATATCAATATGTATGATTCTGGAATAAGTCAATAACATTATTTAAACCATTATACAGGAGCTTCGGACACGAACAAAGCAAATCGGACCTAAGGTAAGGGAAAATGTCACAATCTCATTTTTATTCGAGATTGTTTATTCGTAAGTATTTACTGGGGTGTATTTTATCATCCACATCCATGTTCCCTCAATATGTAATATTGTTTCCATCCACTTGCAATAGTTTAAATCCAATTTTACCCTTAGGTGAGTTTTTAGTAAATAATATGAAAGGAATCTTTTGTCGTTTTTCCGTACGAGGTACTTTTTGACTTTTCCGACAAAAGTACGAAGAATGTTTTTTTTAACTTATACGGCACGAACGGATTTTTACGGTTTTATAAAGCCTTATTTTCATGAAGCTTCCTCCAAAATATTTTGTGACTATTTTTAATAAAATCTCTTTCTTTTAAAATTGTAGGATGTTTTGTGAAAAGAAATTGATTTTGAAGAAGAAAGGATATTTTCCTCAAGAATTCATTTCAAGTGTTTTATCAAAATTATTTTCCATCTAAGATAATAAAGGGTTCTGTTTCTATCCATATTTTTACATTGATTTGACTATGTTGTGATGGAATTATGTTTATGAATTCCTTTATCTTATATGAATGGTTTTATGATGTCATGTTGTTTAAGAATCCCATTTTTATTACATGGGTTATGCAATGATGTATGATTTATGATTTTGTGGAACACATAAGAATGGTATCATTATGAGATGGGTGGGACCTATATCTCCCTCCAATGCATTGGGTAAAGATTTCATATCTCATGAGATAGACACGGCTGGAATGGTAGGTTATACCGGTTCAGTGAAACAGGACTGAAACGAGGATTACTCGATTCAGAAAGGGACTTTGTCCACTAAGATAGTCTTGGCAATGAGTCTTGACTAACAAGAAATGATTTTCTATGATTATGTGTGTATGCCACAATGAGTAATGTTTTAAGTAAGGGTTTCATTTTCACTACTATGATTTATCCCATGTTATGAAATTATGCTCTCTTTTGCAGGTTAAGATTTCCAAAAATGTTATGTCCTTATGAAAATTATGTGATTGATATTTCTTTTGTTTACCCTTACTGAGCATTTGAGCTCACCCTTTTATGTTTTCTTTTCCCCAGGATATAAAGAAAGGTTTTAGGTAAAAAAAAAGGAAGATCTTTGTGGGAGATTTTGAAGATCTTTCACCAGGATTAGAATATTACGTTCCGAGTTTCCAAAGACACTAAACTATTACGATCCTTGTGTGTGTATTTTTGTTATGTACTAAGTATTCCGAAAAAGTAATGTAATGTCAATGTACGTCAGGCTTCGGGTCTCTACAGAGCCGTGGCTGGCCAGTCGAGCCAGACCGAGCTGGCCGGGCCGGGCCGTGCCGGCCCCAGCCGGGTCGGACTCGGGTCGGGTCGACCCAGGGGGGGTCGGGTCGGGTCGGTCCGGGCCCAGACCCCCCGTTTTCAAACCCTCATTGGTCTTTTGCCCATATCATGGGCTACTGACCTCCGATCGACACACCGTCAGTTGCATAGCGATCCTTGGAACGATACGGTCGTTTCGGTATATCGCAATCAAGGTTTCGGAATACTTTGGGTTCGGCCGGGTTGGTTCGGATACGAAACCAACCGGGCCCTTGGAGCGGAAACTCTTATATCATGATCTCCAGACGTCCGATTGACGTGCCGTCAACTTTTTTGGATTCTTCTAAGTGAGAAAGAGCTTTTGGAATACTTCTCCTAAGTTTTGGTTGCAGTTGGATAGTGGCCGGGTTGGATTGCACCCGAAATCCAACCAGGCCCTTAGAACGGAAAAGCTGTTATCTTTCAGACTGGACGTCCATTTGACGAACCGTTAGCGGAGTTGGTGATCACATTAAGAAACGGTCCCTATGAGTATAATCTATGAGAGTTTGGGGTACAGTTGAGATACGGCCGGGTTGGTTCGCTCACGAAACCAACCGGGCCCCTAGGACGAAAAGGCTAATAACTCACAGACCGGGCGTCTGATTGACGCGCCGTCTGTTGCGTTGAGACCCATATAACGAGGCGGTTCTTTGAGATACTTGGAGTATCGACCAGTAGCTCATGGAGCGGAACCTCCAGAGACGAGCATGCGGAGTATGGAGACCGTGTAGCCGACTGAGACCTGACGACTGCTTGACTGACTCGACTTGGAGTGAGTCAACTAGCCCAGTGGACGGAGCACTACATTGTGAGGTGCAGACCCATGGCGGAAAGAGCACTACCTGTGTGATAGTGCAGAACTGCGGTACTCGTCCGGAGAGTACCTCAGCAGGCTACTAGGGGGTGTGCACTACTGTGTTTGGGTGACATACCCCTACGGGAAGTACTACTGTGTTTGGGTGGCTGACCCGTGGTACTCGACAGGAGGAGTACCTCAGCAGTCTTAGGTTAGTGAGCAATACCTCGGAGTCGTGACAGGACCACTGTACACTCCAGAGATGGGGCTCTTCAGCAGTTACAGTTTCGATAATGAAAATCATGGTTTGAGATGAGACTTTTTACCTTTGTGTTTACCTCATGATTGAGATGGGTCACTTGATAACTTAGGTATATGTATGGGCATATACCTGGGTAGTGTTTATCCGTTGATTTCTTGATCGTGGTGTTTTCCTCATGATTGAGATGGGTTACTTGATAACTTAGGTATATGCATGGGCATATACCTAAGTAGAGGTTATCTGTTGAGATCTTCTTTGTGGTTATCCATGTTGGTTTTAGTGAGACCTTGAGGGTATCGGGGTCCCTACTGAGTATCGTTATACTAACCCATGCACGGGCTATGCCCGCACCACGTTGTGTTGGATGCAGACGACGGGTAGTGCTGACGGAGGCCATGTGTTCGAGGACTGGATGGTACCCGGAGGTGGAATACACGACGAGTCAGTATCCAGAGGTGGACTTCATGGCGAGACGACACTCGGAGGAGGTTGACAGGCGAGATCATTATGGAGGCTATCTGTACCTACCCTTCAGGTAGGATCCGTGGTGGACAATCCAGGAGCTGCGCCATCTGTACCTACCCTTTAGGTAGGATCTGAGGAGGACGACCCAGGAGCCGCTTCCGTTCTTCCAGCTGTTGTCTTTTTCTGTTGTACTTTGTTCAGCTGTAGTTGTAAATTCATTTGGGTTTGTATTCAGGCCCATTTACCTTTCAGCACTTCTCTTTGTACTTAGTTTTTTACGTCCACTTGTACTCTGTGGTGTTTTGTTTACATTTATAATGGAAATGACTTCCCAGTTATCGGGATTTTCGCCTTTGGTGCTAGTTGCCAGCCCCTGGCCTATGGAAGGCGGGCTTGAGGTAGTCACGGCACGGGCCCCGAGGACGGGTCGTGACAAATTGGTATCAGAGGAGTCGGTTCTACCGCAGAACTTATAACTCTGATATTTTCTTTCTGTGAAGTAATAGTGTTAAGGGTACCGCGTGCGGTCTTCATTTCAGGTAGTCCAGTGTTGGTGCGGGCGGCTGACGTATCCATACACCAGGACCCTGACAACTGAATTCTGACTTTGTGCATGAAAACACTGATTGCATGTGTGTTTTCCAGAAGTTTTATTTAAATATCACCTCAAACCGGGTCAACTCACCAGGTATAATCATTTGACCATGTCACGTTGTTTCTTTCAGGATGCCTTTTCTTGGACGACCAGCTAGAGCCCAGAGGGATATGCGTGCTGACAGCCTGTCGAGCGACGAGGCTTCGGTACAGGGCCCTCTTGCAGTTGAGGCACCAGCGGAGGCACCAGCGGTACTACCATACGTTGGGACACCAATGCCACCAGCCACAACAGTAGGCGATGCACACCACTTGAGTGCACTGCACGAGTTTCAGCGCCAGAGGCCACCCAGGTTCCGGGGAGAGAGGGACCCGCAGGCGGCTGAGGTTTGGCTGGAGGCTGTGGTAAGAGTCTTCAGGCTAGTGGGGACGCCAGCAGACTTCATGGTGATCTTTGCTGCCAGCCTTCTTCAGGCAGCAGTACGCAGGTGGTGGAGCCACTTGTTTCAGTTTTGAGACGGGATGACCTTCGCATGGTAAGACTTCGAGACCTTCTTCTGGGTGGAGTTTTTGCCAGTAGCTCTACACCCCGAGCGTGTACAGGAGCTTCTGACTTTGCCGCATGTTTTTCGATCAGTAGCCGAGTCATCTGTGGGCAGTAGACAGATGATGCAGAGGTACAGGAGGACCAGACCAGCAGTTGGACGATCTTGGGTTTTAGGACCGGTGGTGTGGGGCACCCGGGGTGGGGTCAGATCCAGGCGTGCCAGAAACAGACAGTGTTACCCATGCGGCGGGAAGGGTCACCTGGCACGTGACTGTTCGACTCCTTATACAGTTGATCCACAGGCTTTGGAGGATCCACCGAGGCAGAAACAGCGGTGAGTTCTTGAGCAACAGCCGAGCAGTGGACAAGGTAGTAGATCTCCAGGAGCAGGTGGACAGGAGCAGAACTAGTGGATACGCCCCTTGTACTTCTAGTTCCATGTTGCTGTTGTATTCGTGTCTTTGTACTATGAGCTGCAATAATAAAAAGACACTTATCTTTGTTTGCTTTCTTGTCCTTTTGTTTGGTTGATACTGAGTGGTCCCGGTTAAAACTATTGAATTGACCCTCACATTCGAGATTTCTACTGGAGGAGACCCAGTGACCTCACACTGATGCCGACAGTGTGACTCGACCCTTGGAGGCGAGAGTGACAGTTGGCTATCTTAGTAGTTACGTCAAGGCATTACGACGTCATCCATAGCAGGAATGCATCATTCATGTCAGGATTGACTGTATTAGGCAATGGGTGTGGTTCATCCAGGGGATGAGACCGAGTTTCTCTTTTCAGCAATGGAAAATTTTAGCAGCTCTTTCAAATCATAGGCAAAGCAGGTGCAGATCATCCAGGAGCGGATGAAGACTGCATAGTGCAGTAACAAACAGGAAACTTGGCGCCAGTCTTAGAGACTCGGGTGTGTTAAATGTTTCAAGAAGAGGAAGCTTTAAGGAGAGCAGCGTGAGGTGGTGTACATCTTAACATGCTACAACCACCGGCCTTAGTTATCCCCGCCAGGCTCAGGGAGCTAGAGATAGGAGGAAGAGTGCGGCTACATGCGGTCAAGGAGTGTGACCCAATGGCTCTAAAAATGATTCAAGGGACAGTCTGTGTCCACTACTAGCTTCTTTAGTAACAGACGTCGATATGAATCATTCCTCGCTTTCACAAATCTTGTCCCAGACCTAGAGTTTCTGGTAATCTGTGTACTTGACCGTCACGTCTGGAGATACCTTGGGAGGAGACTCGATAATCACACTTACGCCGACAGTGTGGTCAGACCCTCGAGGCGAGAGTTTCAGTTGGAATATCTTGGTTTCTGAGTCGAGGCCTTATGATGTTAGTTTGAGTATGGAATGGGCTATAACTGTTCATACTCAAATTTACGGTTTTAGGCAAACGTCGGGAAGGATTTTCCTTGGTTGGAGAAAAGGAAACCCCAGGCAGCACAGGATAAACTCTTTCATAGGGGGGTGCGACTGATCACTCTTGAGTCGGTCAACCTTACCCTCGTGGCAACAGTCATTTTGAGTTCCAGTTCTAACAGGAATTGGAGACATCTAGAGTTCGATGATGATGATCACGTCCTTATATGGGTCTCACCTCAATGAGGTTTACGGAGATGTGGCCAAGGTGGCAAGTTAACTCTGAGGTTCAACAGACCTTTCTAGGTCCACAGCTGGGTTGTCGAGTTGGTTTACCGCTTGACCCATTCACCTCAGTTGCACCAAGTGCACGATGACTTCCACGTATCTCAACTAAAGAGATACGTGCTCGACCCTTCGCATATCATCGACCATGAGGAGCTGGACGATGGCGATGAGGTGTTTTTCACAGAGGTTCCAGTGGGGATCGAGGATCGACATGAGCGGATCCTACGAGGAAGATCGATTCCTCGGGTGCGCTTTCTTTGGAAGTACAGAACCTCCAAGTATGCACACGGGAGCGGAAGGCTCAGGTGCGTGTTCAATACCACTTTTGTGACCCTAGTTTGTGTTAAAGCTTTACGGAGATGTAAATCCCTGAGGTGGGAGTAATTTAAAGACCCAGAAATTTCAAAAAAAAAATTTCTTAATTTTCTTTGAAATTTTATAAGAACACAGTTTCTGACGGTGCCTGATTCCGAGGACCGGTGTGCCCAGAATTAATTTCCAAAGTTTTTCTCGGGTACGTTCAGTGAACAAACGAGCGGGAATTTCTAACTTTTGAACCAGTTCTCGGAATCAAATTCCGAGGGCACCGATGAAATCGTAGTGCCGGAAATTGCTTTGAAACACCTGTTTCGGAGTTGCGTTTTCATGAGAGTTGATGATAAAAATTGTGGAAGTTTATTTTATAATTATTCTACAATTTTTTATTTTACTCTAAGTGTTTTATACTTTGGATGGAAGTTGGGTAACTACCCAACCTCCCTTGGGAGGTTATGAGGGTGGTGGGGCCCATACGAACCCCACCCCTTCATATCCTCTAAACCCCCTCAACTCCCATTTAAATGTTGATAACTTAAGTTTATCAAACTTATGGTTTTAATGTTGAGTGTTTAATGTATGTTTTTGAAATTCAAACCTTTGAATTTCAAAAGACTTGTTGTGTTAATAAATTAAGAAAGGATCTTATTTTTATTTTGTTGTTAGAGTTTTGTCGTTGAGAGGTTTTGGGAAGAACATCTTCTCCTTCGACGAAGAACGTGAAGAACACCCCGGACTCCGACGAAGATCACCGTTCTTCAACGAAGAACATCTCTGCCGAGGAACGCGGAGAACTTCTTCCACAATGAACTTCTTCCACAACATTCTTCTTCCACGAAGTTTCCTCTTCGGACGCACCTCGATGACAATGGAATCGATGTTCGTTTTCCGCGACGCCGGACCTCCGCGACGCTCGTCTTCCGCGGCTCGTTGACGTGCACCGTTCTTGAAACCGAGGTAGGGAACATTTTTGTAAACCCTCATTTACCCCCTTCTAAATCTAAGAACGCGGATCAACAAAATATTAAGTTGATCCGTGAAGATTATGTTACAGGTTGGGAAATCTTGATTATGGGGGACAACTTAAGGGGTTTATTTTGTTTCGTTCGTGATTAGTATCGTCGCCGTTCTCCATATAAAAATTTAGACCGCTTGCTATCGATTAACGGGAGGAGGCCAGACCACAAAAACACAACGGACCCTCCTCACTTATCTTGTTGTTGTTCTTGTTGTTGTTTGGAACGGAGATGGCGTGGAACCATCGCACCACGCAAGACCGTGCAGGAATTTAAAAAATCATGAAGAAGGAGCGCGGCACCATTGCGCCGCACCTTTGGGGCCGAACGAATCTGGGGTCGGAGTCGGGCCGCGGCGAAGGGGCGTGATGCCGACGCGCCGTGCCGGGAAAACCATGAAGACGGCACGATTTGTTTTTGACGTGCGGATTGAGGGGAGATGACAAACGAGGCCAGAAGGTAATTTTGAGGCCTCCGCAGTGAATTTCGGGTCTCGGGAGGACCGTTGCCAAAGACGACAGGAGAAACGGACCACCAGAGCACGTCCGATGGTCCGCAGAAGGCGGTGGCGGAGCGCCACGCAGGCGCGGCGGCGCCGACGACTGGCGGCGGCGGTTGCTGCCAGCCTCAATTAGCGGTGAGGGTGGGGGAGCCGCGCACCCCGCCCGCGGCTTCTGCTCGGCCGCGCTGGCCGAGCCGTGGCAGGCCGGTTGAGCCATCCCGAGCCGGCCGGGCCGAGCCGCGCCGGGCACAGCCAGGTCAGGTCGACCCAGGGGGGGTTGGGCCGGGTCGGTCCGGGCCCAGACCCCCCGTTTTCAGACCCTCTTTGGTCTTTTTCCCATATCTTGGGCTACTGACCTCCGATCAACGGACCGTCAGTTGCGTAGTGATCTTGGAACGAGACGGTCGTTTCGGTATATCGCCCTCAAGGTTTCAGAATACTTTGGGTTCGGCCGGGTTGGTTCGGATACGAAACCAACCAGGCCCTCGGAGCAGAAATGATTATATTTTGAGCTCTGGACGTCCGATTGACGTGCCGTCGACTTTGTTGGATTCCTCTATGTGAGACGGAACTTTTGGAATACTTCGCCCGAGTTTTGGTTGCAGTTGGATAGTGGCCAGGTTGGATTGCACCCGAAATCCAACAGGGCCCTTGGAAAGGAAAAGCTGTTATCTTTCAAACTGGACGTTTGTTTGACGAACCGTCAGCAGCGTTGGTGATCACGTTGAGAAAAGGTCCCTATGAGTATACCCTATAAGACTTCGGGGTGCAGTTGAGATACGGTTGGGTTGGTTCGCTCATGAAACCAACCGGCCCCCTCGGACGAAAAAGCTAATAACTCACAGACCAGGCGTCTGATTGACGCGCCGTCTGTTGCGTTGAGACCCCTTTGACAAGGCGGTTCTTTGAGATACATGGAGTATCGACCCGTAGCTCGTGGAGCGGACCCTCCTGAGACGATCGTGCGGAGTACGGAGACCGTGTAGCCGACTGTGACCAGACGAATGCTTGACCGACTCGACTTGGAGTGAGTCAACTAGCCTAGTGGATGGAGCACTACTTTATGAGGTGCAGAACCATGGCGGAAGGAGCACTACCTGTGTGACAGTGCAGACCCGTGGTACT
Organism: Viscum album; assembly: GCA_963277665.1. Taxonomy (NCBI): domain Eukaryota; kingdom Viridiplantae; phylum Streptophyta; class Magnoliopsida; order Santalales; family Viscaceae; genus Viscum; species Viscum album. Next base: position 487,437,626 of record OY728148.1, on the reverse strand, counting down.
CGTCCGGAGAGTACCTCAACTGGCTACTAGGGGGTGTGCACTACTGTGTTTGGGTGACATACCCCGGCGGGAAGCAATACATTGTTTGGGTGGCTGAGCCGCGGTACTCGACATTAGGAGTAACTCAGCAGTCTTAGGTTAGTGAGCAGTACCTCGGAGTCGTGACGGGACCATTGTACACTCCAGAGATGGGGCTCTTTAGCAGTTACAGTTTCAATAATGAAAATCCTGGTTTGAGCTAAGACTTTTGACCTTTGTGTTTACCTCATGATTGAGATGGGTCACTTGATAACTTAGTTATATGTATGGGCATATACCTGGGTAGTTGTTATCCATTGATTTCATGATCATGGTTTTTTCCTCATGATTGGGATGGGTTACTTGATAACTTAGGTATATGCATGGGAATATACCTAAGTAGAGGTTATCTGTTGAGATATTCTTTGTGGTTATCCATTTTGGTTTTAGTGAGACCTTGAGGGTCTTGGGGTCCCTACTGAGTATCGTTATACTCACCCCTGCACGGGCTATGCCTGCACCTCGTTGGGTTGGTTGCATACGACAGGTAGTGCTGACGGAGGCCGAGTGTTCGAGGACTAGACGGTACCTGGAGATGGACTACACGACGAGTCAGTATCTGGAGGTGGACTTCACGGTGAGATGACACTCTGAGTAGGTTGACGGGAGAGAGCATTATGGAGGCTATCTGTACCAACCCTTCAGGTAGGATCCGTGGTGGACAATCCAGGAGCTGTGCCATCTGTACCTACCCTTCAGGTAGGATCCGAGGAGGACGACCCAGGTTCTGCTTCCGTTCTTCCAGCTGTTGTCTTTTTATGTTGTACTTTGTTCAGTTGTAGTTGTACTTTCATTTAGGTTTGTATTCTGGCCCATTTACCTTTCAAAACTTCTCTTTGTACATATTGTTTTACTTCAGCTTTTACTCTGTGTTTTTTTGATTACATTTTTAATGGAAAAGCCTTCCCAGTTATTAGGATTTTTGCCTTTGGTGCCAGTCACCAGCCCCTGGTCTATGGAAGGCGGGCTTGGGGTTGTCACGGCACGGGCCCCGAGGATGGGTCGTGACAGAAGAATTGTAATTCACCAATATACATAATGATATGGAATAAGGGAATGTGGTCCATGAACAATGAATGAATCTATATGGGAGACCAAAACTAGGTGAAAAATTCTGAATAATATTCCATTCTTTGAGGAAATGACATCTCATCATCCTATTTCAATCAAGGAGTATGCATCGCTGAACACATGATGAATTCTTCTCACATATGGAAAGAAGAAATGTGGGGTACAACACAACTGGTCTATTCACAAAATGATGATGTGGATGCTCCCTATAAAAAAATGTCAGAAACAATAGGCATTAAAAGTTATCATTGGATAAATTGGAATTCTATATGCCCTATAGTTTTCTATAAACTAATTTGTTTTATATGTATCATGATTTACATAGATATGGATAACATTATATAAATTTGATTTCTTAATATTGTTCATTTTCCCTGATGTATAGTTTAATATCATATTGATATGAATTTTTTAATATTATATATGGTGGATCTTTGTATAAGAAAAATGAATGTATCTAAAGGGGATTCTATGTATACTTAAAATAGATTGAAATCAATGATTTTAGTTCTCAATGTCCCTTAATATATTTAGAGGATATCTGTATATAGTATTTTGATGATTTTTTTAGGATTATTTTTAAATCCATATGTATAGATAACTGTAGTGGGGGTTTGGCTTAGTGGTAAGCACCACATAATTTTACATGAAAAATAGGGGTTCAAAACCCATTGGGTGCAGGCATTATAGTACTACCGTATCAGTGGTGGAACTGTAGCAATGACAAACACTATAGTAGAGCCAGGTCACTATAGCGGTGGCAGGTACTGTAGTAGTGGTGGGTACTGTGTGGTACTGTAGCAGCTCATGTACTATAGTAGTATTATTCACGGAATGGTCCTTAGGCCGAATAAATGGGCCTACGGGCCATGTAATGGACTAAATGCCCAGTGGGCCTATGACCTATGTAATGGGTCTCCCTCTACCCAGTTAAAGAGTTCTTTTCTTTGCATTGATAATAAATGAGGCTTCGGCCCCAACCATTTACAAAAAAAATGTATAGATAACTATTTTTTGAGGAATGATATTTGTATAAATGAATCCTTCATAATGTATTTAAATTTCTTATCCATGAAATATGATTAATTATAAGATGAATAAATAATGAGAGAACAAAGGTATTGAAAATATCGTTGTATATCTAAAATGTAAATTCATATATAATTAAATTAGTTGATAGAATGTATAATGAAATTAGCAGTTTGATGGTTACCACTAAATCATCACATTTTTGAACAATCAAAATTCATTGAAGGTAAAATCCAAAATTTTCAAGGGAAACATGGCATACCATGGGTAATAGGAAATGGTTATAGAAGAAAATATAAAATATAGTCTAAAAATATTTAAATTTTAGAATATAATTGTTATAATGTCATCCTCCAAGATCTTTTACATGAAACATACTCCAGGTGTAAAATCCCTTACCCGGAAACCACTAAATCAGTGCCATAATCCATGTCGCCACATAATATTATTCATGATTTATTTTATTCCATAGTTTTTTGACTAGAAGTATGGTTCTAAAAAATCACATGGGGGGACTATATTCTCTTTACCAATGTAATATACAGAAGACAAGAAAAGAAATAAAGGAAAAAAATAGAAAATTAAAAAATTACCAAAACTTGAATTAATAACCGCTTCTCAATCTGCATACAAACCACAACCATCAATATATATTAAATTTCATGATAATATTTCCCAATGTAAAGGAATACCAAATTAAACAAAAGTACTTGAATTCCGAAAATTGTCCTAAATCCATTTATGGATCCTCATCCATGCATAACCCCATCTGAACTCAACTCCATTGAGTTAGGACTTCTCCCTTATCCAAACCTACAATAATGAAGTCTGCTCTGGTACACAACGATGTATTGAAAAGTGTGTTATTAAAACTCAATAGGCCACCAAAAATGGTATTAACTGAATATATAGTCAAAATAGGTAATTCAAACACATTTGAAATAAATTAAAAGGTAAGGAAAAGGAAATCTCATGTTTTATTAGATAAAAATATATTCTTTAACCATTTCAATACCTATTACAATTATCATCACTGACATAATATTCAATACATAATCCATTTTCATCATGTTTTCTATGGATTATGGAAATACTTCAATTACACAGGGGTTTAAGGCATTCAATCACTATGCATAATTGAATAAGTCAAGTTTATATCCTAGTCAAGAAAAATACATCACAAAAAATACATTACACTAACCTCGAATCAACTATCCAGGTGGTACCATTGAATCTTATCGTTAGGGGAATTGATCCTCCATCTCAATCACAAACCCTTTTATTTTGAGTTGGAGCTTTGAACCTAAGTGTAACTTGACCCTTGGGTGTTTTGCCTCAAGTCAATACCCCACACTACCAAGCCATGTCCAGATTATTATTTGTCTGATCACCACACTCATACCATATCCCAGACCATTATGAAAAAATAATCATAATAAAGAAAATTGACACTAATAAACATGAGAAATAATATTATTACATAACCCAATAACACATTTTCCATTTACATTACATCACCCTTTTAGCCCAATTCCCATTCTCAATCCCCAACCAATTAGGAATGTTCAATAATTTCATTTATAAAGACCCATTTTACATATTGATTAATTCCATTATGAAATTAATTAAACTTATTACTCCATTTCCAAGATGTTTCCCATATAACAAGTTCAACAGTTCATTGGACTAACCCAATTAAGCATTTGTTACAAAATACTTCAGCCATTAGACATAGTCTTATTTACCCTAATTAACCCATTTTAATTACATTTAAAACACATACTTATGAAAATATAAAACCATGGAATAACTATAATTATTCTAATTTCAACTCAACCAACCATATGAACTGGTTCTTCAGGGGCTCTACATTGTCACACGTCAAATGTACCCTTGACCTTACCAATTTCTACGTTCAATAACATTTTCACACCCCATGTGTGGCCATATATCAGATAAATTATTTTCAAGCATCCTTAGTGGGTCACGAGGATTTAAATTCATCTTATTTCCTCTCCTTACCAAAACAAACCAATGCTATCAAAATCACAATAAGATATCACGAAGAACAAAACCAAACATGAAATAATTCAACCCAAACACTATGGGATATAACATATAGACCACATTCCATTAATTCTCTTCAAGAAACACTTTTAATCATAGCCTTATATTTGGATTTAAGCACCCCATGAAGTCTTAAACCTAATTCCATAGGACATAGTGGGTTTTAGTTCTTCAGAAATTGATGAGAGGAACCAAAAATCCTATTCTAAAAATGACAAACAAGTGGAGGATTAGACATACCGAGAGCTTCAATCTGAAACTAATTACACACCAAACGACCTTAAATAAGGGGATAACACCCCTTTCGAAGACATGTGAGATACAATTTTTCCCTAGTGTTGATAGTGAAATAATGGAAGAAGCAATTGGGTGAATAACTAAAAATCCAAATAGGATACATCTATAATTTTAACTATTTAATGGGGTGCATGGTTTGTATACACTATTTTCTAAACCAGGGGAAAACTATGTGATTTCCACTATCCATGGTTTGGGGTGAGGACACATGTCATCCTTGGGAGAATCACATAGTGTGGTTCTCACCTTTTCCTAGTTTACACTAACTGTGTGCTAACTGTGTAACATTTATAAAATAGCCATTTCCACTCTCTTTTGTGCCCCAAACCCTCAGAATACCAAAAATATTCCTCATTTACATGAGGAATATTTAACATAATTTTTTAAGGGATTCAAATAAAAATTTATTCAATGACATAACTCCATGAAAACTATGATCTTATTGATTCCAAACCTTATAATGGATCATCCTTGAGCAACTATCCTCGAGCAACATAGAGCTTCCAAGATAAAATCATCTATCCACTTAGCTTGTACATCCAACTCTCTTCCCCAGGTTTTTCCTAAAAATTACCTTGTTAACATAAAACATGTACCAATGGTATTTCATTTCCGCACAATACATTCTCACTATGATCCATAATATCAATTGGATTCTCCTCAAATGATGAATTTCATTCAAAATCATCATCCAAAAACATCAATCATGTAAGATTCGTTATGGTGATACTTTAAAAACTATGACAGAAGAAAAAAGTCATGAATACCACTATGCCCATGTAAAGATTCAATCAATACATCACCAGTTTGATCCCCTCCATAATTTCAACTGGCCCCACATACTTAGGAGCTGACATACAATGTTTCTCAATCCGATGGTGACCCTACCAAAGTGACACCCGAAGAAACACATGATCACCCATCAAAAAATCATGCCTCCTACAAAACATATATTTTAATGAATTATTCCCACATTTATCCATTTCCATCTACATCCAAATCAACTAAACCAACTATAAAGTCTCCATCACAGGACTCGATTACAACAACTCTAATTATACATCTTCTATCCAACAAAACATAGATCTACAAAGTCTACTATAAAGTGCCTCAAAAATTTCCATATGAATTATAGTCCTATATTACTATTGTAGAAAAAATAAACAAGCGACAACTCTTTTTCCCAAAAACCTCAAACATATTACACATAATATCACAATTTGTCCTCTAGTAGTCCAATGCTATGCTATGACTTACCATCGATCTACGGGTGAAAATATATACCTACACCTAGTAAAAAATCATTTTCTATAATCATACATTGATGTTTGATGTAAAACACATGACATGATCCAACAATATAGTATGTGGATGTTCATGTAACTCCACTATCATTTGAATGTACAACACACCCAACTGATACAAAAAAATAGTCTCTCAAATTAAAAAGATTTGAGAAACCATAGTAAATTTATAGAAAAAACACCCATATTTCATCATTATTCTATGTTATCCTCGAAAGACCTACTACAAAATCCATTTCAAAATAATTCATCTTCCTTTCTGGAATAGATAATTTATTTAAGAAACCACCAGAACACTGATGTTAATCCTTCACCTACTAAGAGGTACTTCATCACACCAGAAAAACAACAACCGTTTTCTTCATCCATGGACACATGTACTACCTCCAGAGATCATAATACAATTAGTTCAATGATGAATGAACATTCCACTCTGGTACATGAAACTCCTTCATAATTTAATATTTCCTAAATGTAGGCACCAAAACATGATAAAAAACATACATGATCCCATAATCCCAAACAGTACTACTAGAATGTGACTCCAACCCTTTAACGTATTCCCTGATACACAAAAACCCTAAACCGTCAAGCTATATTCCTTAGATCTAGATCATAATCATGGACCCAACCTCCATTGATGCATGGTTTATCTTCCAATGGACATCATGTTCCTAAAAATGCATCTCATCAAACAACTCCATCATCCACTACTCAGAAATGTATTCCTAAGTATCCTGATTTTGTGTTTTGTTACTAAAGGAATCCAATTCAATATTTCTCATTCCTAGTATATAATCCAGCTCGAAATGAATGGATTAAAAGTGATAAATCCATATTTATATTTTAATATTCAAATAACATGGTATGAAAATTAATTTAATACTTTTATGATCAATGTACATTGTATACCATTCTCTGGAAAAGTAGATCCTATAACATTTTAGGACAAGAAGTACTATATCCAACATGAGATCATCATTAGGGCTATTTAATTCATTATTACACAATTTTTATGAACTGTACCAAACAACCCGACCATCCTAATTAAATATTACTCCAATGAAAACACCAGACACATCACAAAATTAAGTATTCTTCTTTCCCAACATAAGTATGATTTGGATTAGTGCGGCTGTTAATTTCATATTTCACTCCTGGAAGGCATTATCACATGATTATTACCATTTAAAACTTATTTCATTCCGGTCAATCCATAAAGAGGTGATTCCAAATTGGAAAATTATTTTATGAAAATTCAGTAATGGCCCCCCAAACCCAGAAAAAATCATATCTCAGAAGCATTTATTGGATGTTCCCAAGACACAACTTCCTACACATTCTCTGGTTCCACTAACACTCCTTCCTATAAAATGATGTCACCCACGAAATTAACTTTATAAATCGGGAAATGAAATTTATATAACATTTATTATAGATTATTCTCTCATTGTTAACTAATAATGATGTCAATATGTTTGGTATGGTCATCGTGAGACTTAGTGTACACCAAGATATCATCAACAAAGACAACAATAGATTGATCCATATAGGGGTGAATGATTTGATTCATCAAATCCATGAACATTTCGAGTGCATTGGTCCACATGGAAGAAATCACCACATAATCATACAACCCATAACTACTCTTGAAATTAATCTATATTACAACATAATCCATCACCATCAGCTTGTGATACCATGATCTTTGATCAGTTTTAGAATAAACTAAAGATCCTCTAAGATAGTAAATGAGATCATCAATTATCCGAAAAGGGTGTATATTCGTACCTGTCATCAAATTAAACATCCTATAATAGACACATAACATCAATGAAACATTAGCCTTCATGGAAAAAACAACGGAGATCCTCAAGTTAATGACTTAGGAAGGAGAATTCATTTTTTCTCAAATTTATCTAACTGATTTTTATGTTCCTAGTTTTATTCTGGTGTCATTCAATACAACTGAATGGAAACATGTTTTAAACCCGACATCAAATATATTGTGAATTCAACCTCTCCCTTATGTGGTAGTCCTATGAACTCCATAGGATTCCCTTCATAAAACCAATCCACTATTGGAGAAAAAATGGTTATATACTCTCCTATCATTAAGAATTAAATGTGCCAAACGGGATGTGATCCCACCAAATTGCTGTCACACTAGAAATACAAAACCTTATAATACTTCCAAATCACCCCAATGGACATAGCTGTCTCTCTCAGTATTTGTGAATATAACTCTATGATTTTAACACTTGATATGAGTCTGGTAACACACCAACTAACGAGTTCCTAAAATCTTTTCAAAAAATAAAATCTCTAAAAAGAACAACTACCATAGAAAATGGTTCAAATATACACTCATAACATAACCCATACATTGACTAATATCATTATCTCTCTCCTTAAATGGATTATCAATCAAAATAACACCACACACACATTCCACTTTGAGGATATACACTACTACAAACAGAGTAGAGATAAAAGAATGTGTAGCGGAAATGTAAAATAGTGAATTGAGAATCATGGAATCTACATCAAGCGTACCATAAATAGATGATAGTCCATCCTCACCACCACTAGGGGTAGACTGAAATACGTGAATTTGACCTACCCCTCATCATTGTGTTTTAGTATGTGTACCTGACACCTCACTACCCTGCTGGTATGGAACCTCTCTCCCTGGAGTATCGCGTCTAACACCCTAATCGATATAGCATGTGAAGCTCTTACTTAATACTTGATATGAGGTAACCAACCCCTTCATCCACTCTTCACGTTCCTTGATTCCCTATCTGTACCCAGATGTTCAAAATTCCTACAGAACCTCTACACATTCCCAATCTGTTCACACAAATAGACCACTACTGGAGGATTGGGACACAGAACCCACCTATTCCCCATCATACCACAATTGTAGTAAAAAACCATGTCAACCCCCTAAGGGTTATCTCAACCCCTCTAATAATCCTATACACATCCACCCTGATGTAATCACCCAAAACAATGGTTCATTCCCTCGAAATCTACACATCACATAAATCCCACTGTCATGAATATTCCACAACCTTAACCCCCATCCCCCTTTAGGATCCCTTATGAAATAAGGTCCTCATCCACTAACCATGAAAATAAATTCAATTGAATGATATTATCCTAGGACTTGATCTCATTTCTAATTCCATCCTAGAAACATTTCACAATAACTGCATCATCTATTTCAAATTCATGAATGATGTGGTGCAAGTTAGTGGACAAACAAGAATAATCTATCACGGACACAACACATTGGGTGAAACCCATAAACTCTATAGCCTTCACCAACCTAAAGGTTTCATGATAGATGTTTTCTAGAAATTTTTTTGGAACTCATTACTTACCATTACTTCAGCTTGTATAATCTGAACCATGATGTCCCACTAATGATTTTCATGAGCTAGAAATATATAAGTCGGAACACTTACTCATTTCTATGATGGATTCTTCAAATGGTCAAGAATTATCTAGATAGAATCTATTGATAACATGGATACCTATAAACCTCCCTATATGGTAATGGTCGGAGGATGGTACGACTAAAAATATCAATTCAACTCGAACATACATAGTACAACCATCCGTAGGTCCCATTCCATCTTCTATATAAAATGAGTGATATTATAAAAAAAATCATCTTCTCTAAAACCCTGAATCACCAGGTCCTCTTTCTCCACTATTAGGGGATCATTCTCGGCAACCTCTTCTTGTCTCTCTACTAGTACACATTTTCGTGGTTGAATTTCTCTACAATTCCAAACACAGGCTTTACAAACATTACATAAAGCTTCCACAAATTACACACAATAAGGTTGTTAATTATTACTAAACAAACCATTCAAATTAATTATTCAAAGAGATATATTCACGCTTGAAACACTTCCCACTATCATACCTACCACGATTCATCATCATTATCGGGTAAAATAGTATTCATAGACACAATATTTTAGTATAAATCTTTTGAAAACTATTACCAAACTCGCCACAAAACTTCTTCATCTTTATCACATTTCAAATTTTAAAAACACACTAAAAATCATTTTTACTCATTCACAACCATTAATTAACAAGAATTATTTAACCATTATCTAACGTTATATTCATTTTACCCATGGCATCATTATTATTAGACAATATTTTCTTTGAATTATTTAATAATGTTAGATGAATTCCAACTTTCATATCCCACACTCCCATCTCTTGTTTACCAATCATGATGTATGCCACATATCTCCCTAGTTTTTTATAATTATGAATGAATGCACATCCTCATGTCATTGCATCCAAAAGGACAATATCATAAAAATATCAAAACACAGAACATGTTAATCACCCAATGGTAAAATATCATTAAATTATAATAAAACACAACACGAACAATAATTTCTTTATTGGGTACTCAGGGTTTCCCTCATTCATGGGTTACACACTCCCAAGAACAAACACATTATAAAGAAATGACACCACCATTCCCCCATATACCACAATATATAATAATACTATAGAACAGTACCTCTTGTGGTATGACTTTGTAACATCCCCGACCTGGAAGCCACTAAATAAGGGCCCCAATATAGGTCAACACATGAAATCAAGTGCTGGAACCCATATGAAATAGGATTCCGACTAACAATTACGATCTAAAAAAGAACATGAGAAGACTATACACAATTTAAAAGATTAATCCACAAAATATAACATAATATATAAATAAAACATTAATAATAAAACAAGAATCTTTATTAATAATTGCTCCCACATAGTGTATAAACCACATTGAAGAATAAAAATTTAATTTCATGATAAAAGATCCAATATTGAAGGAATCCCAAAATAAAGACAAATAGATAAATCCCAAAAATGGTCCTATCTATAATTCTAGATCCTCATCAATGCTTAACACATGCTTAACCCAACTCACTATCAATAAAAAATTTCCCTTATCCAACATAAAATCAAATATGTCTAGTATGGTACATAATGGTAGACCGGTAAGCGTGTGAGTACAACATTGTATGCCACAACCAACTATGTCTACAATATATCCTATCATAATATGTTTTTCATGCATGTATGAAATAAATTTCAAGGAAAACCAATGAAAAAATCGAGTTCCATTAGTAAAGAATGTATACATTATCCATTTCTATCATTATTACTATTACCATCACATATACCATCTCCAATACATAATCCATTTTCATTATGGGTTATATTAGTTTAGAAATTACATCATTTACCCAATGGTGTAAGGAATTGAATAACTACGAATAATAGAATAAGTAATTTCGTTATATCATTCAGGGTAAACACATCAAAACAAATATATTTCACTCACATAGAAGCATTTTTCTAGGTGGTCGCATCCAATGAAACTGCTTGGGGAATTTATCCTCTATCCACTTCCCTAACCCATTCATTTTGGGGTGGAGTTTAGAGATTCAATCTATCTACCCCAATGGGTGTAGATCCATATGTCAATACCAAACACTAACAAGCCATGTTCAAATGATTATTTTCCTAATCCCAATACAGATACCATATCACAAAGCATACTAAAAATATACACATTGCTCTCACAATTCATAAAAATCATAATGGGAAATAATATTATTCCATACCCTAAGAACACATCTTCCATTTACATTACATATCCCATCCAGAAGAATTCCCATTCTCTTTTCAAAACCAATTATCCATGTTCATAAATTCCCTTTATATCGACCCATTTATCATATCCATTAATTACCTTATGGAATACCTTAAACATATTCCTTGATTTCTAGTTTGTTACCCATTTAACAAGTTCACCATTTTATATACACTAACCGTCTTAGTCATTTTTTATATAATTCATACTCCATTTGACACAATCTCAATTAACCCAACTAACATGTTTTCATGTAATGCTGAAAAACCCATTAGTATGTTATCATCCCTAGGAAAACCTATCATTAATTCATTTAAAACTCAACCAACCATATGAACATTTTCATCATGGGATCTACAATATTGAACATCATATCTACCATTAACCATAAAAACCTTTATGTTTGGGAATGTCGACACATCCCACGGGTGGACCTAAATCAGATAAATCAACCACAACGCATCACACGGGGGTCATGAGGTGTTAAATTCATCATTTATGTATAATATTACCAAAAATCAATGAAGGCATAAAAACAATAATAAGATAAGGCAAATAATTAAACATAACATGCACAAATAAACCCATCAACAATGGGATATAACTTGTATACCACCTACCTCAAAACTATTGATGAACATTTTCTTAGTCATAGCCTCAGATCCAGATTCAAGAACCCCATGAATACATATGATATATTCCATCATAAAAATAGGTTTTTAAAACTTTTGATGAAGGTGATAGTGACCACAAACCCTAATCTAGAAAAAATAAGCAAGAGGATGATTACACATACCTGGATCTTAGATCCACACCCAATGAAATTCTAAATGAAATTGAATAGAAGGAGAACTGACCTTGAGATGAATTGGTAGCTTAGGGTCATCATTATGGTTTAAATGGGATTAATGGGAGGAAAAATCTGGCGAATATATAAAAATTCAGAGTGGGCAGTTTTGAAATTTTCCCCTTTGTAATGGGGGGAATGGTTTGTCCGTACGGTTTTCTAACACTTAAAAATGTTGTGTTCCAGCTACTATCCAAAGAGGATGAGAATATAACATTTATTGGGGAGGTTCAAACTATTTGAAAACCATCTTCCATCCATGTGTAATGAAACTTTCCAAGGATACAAGATTTGACTCTCCCCATTGCACAATTTTCACTAATCGTGCACCAACCGTGCAACATTCACAAAAAGGAAATTTTTTATTTATTTTTTCCCAGAACCCCCACAGAACCCCTTAAATTTATCACATACCTGGTGAATATTTAATTAATAAAATATAATTTATTCAAACCAAAATTTATACAAGTATATACCTCCATGAAAACACAGATCATACAATGGGTGTCAACAAACCATATGAGAGATGTACTATATTTCAGGGCTACTAATAAGTGATTTGGGTTTGATTATAATTACCCCTGTCATATTAATATAAATAATTTTAATATTATAATAATATTAGGTTATTGGGAATTTTTGACTAATAGTCATTAAAATAATATTATGTATTTTCTCATTCAAAGGAAAAAAATCCTTATTTATTACCAAATTGGGGTTTTATGCATTATATAGTTTTACTTGTAAGATTAATTTCAAAATAATTGAATTTTAATATAAAACATAAACCTCATTTCATATTTAAAAATTTAAAATTTACAATTTTATTGATTTTATAAAATTTTATGAAATGTTTTATTATTTTATTATTAATGAAAAATTTCTATTTTTATTCAAAAATCAACTTTTCATTTATCAAATATAAATATTTTTTAAATTTTTTGAATGTATAATTGATAAATTTATATTATTAAAATTATAATTAATGTCATTCTCATAAATATTAGACTTTAATTTTAATAAATTCATTTTTATACGAAAATTGGATATTTCTCAGAAATCTAGTTTTCATCATGTATTGTGATTTTATCTTTCAATTAAATTGTTACACTTAATAAATAGAATTTGAATAATTATATTATATATTTATAATTATTATTATTATTATTAGGTAATAATTACAAATTTTAATTTTCTTAAAAATGTGTTACCACAGTTATGGTTAATACAATATTACAATAGGTTTAATGTAAAGAGAAAAGAGATAAAATGAGATAAAAACATCGTTTAATTTCATGATACAATATTATTCCAACCCTGGGGAATCATAGATTTTGAAATTATCTATTTTAGAGATATTTGTATTCATTCATAAATTAATATATTTCAATCTTTTTAAAAATTCTAAGTGTATCCTCTCCCACAATTAGAAAAAGAAACCACTCACATATCCTGTGCACACTCAAAACCCAACAATCTTGCACATGTTAAGGAACATGATAGGTAGATATCTATGCTCGGACTGCAGGACCCGTGCTGTTTTCCACCCTGTTGCTCCGCAAATATGTGTGGAAGTGGATGTGTCCAAGATTCCAACTGAGTATGTATGGATTTGTGTGGGGGAGGAATTATGAAGGAAACAATTCGTGGATTTTGAAGCTTGGTTTGATTTTTGTTTTAAAAAGAATAGAATTGGTCATGTTATGGTTCAGTGTAAGTGGGGAGTCAAGTCATGTGATTCTTAGAGGTTGGGGGCATTGGAATTCAGTGTCATGGATCAAGGACATGTTGAAGGTTTGGCTGGAAAGTGTTATCTGGATGCATGTTCTGTTCCAGACCCAGCCCCTGGTGGTCTTAGTGCCTCCCAGGAGGGTAGTATTTTGGTTCTTGATATTTTCAATCAAATAAACAATGATCTTGGTGTTCTTATTAGTGATATTCCATGCCCTTCGGGTCAAGGAGGACCAATAGTGGGTTCTGCTGTCAATGCTGGTTGTCTGGTGCCTGGGAAGCCGGTTGGTGTGAACTCTTAGGTTAGTCCTCCCATGGAGGGGAACAGTGGTCCCCATGAAGTGAATCCCTTGTTGAAGGATGTCTTCAGATGCTTGAGGGAGGATTTGGGTGGAATACGATATGCTCCAACTACAGAGGGGGATGCTGTGGAGGAGGTGTTGCCCGGTAGTGGTCAGAATGTGGTGGATTCTCAAATGGTTGAAGTAGAAGGAACCAGGACTTCTAGGAAAACTTCATATGCCGAGGCTATGCATACAGGTATTGGAATTAATTCCAAGGTTCCGAAATCTAAATCAACAAGGGGTGGGTAGGTGACTCTCCTGGTGGTAAGATGATGAAACAGGATCTATGAAGTTTTCCAAGTAGGGAGATGGCTGCAATTTCTTTGGACAATAGATTTGAAGGGCTATTACATGTTAATCCAGAACAGGTGGCTGAAACTGATCTAGTTAGGCCCTCACTTATGCAGATAGAATTCGGGACAGATTCTAGTGATGGGGAAGTGGATCTAATATCAGTTGATATTGGAGCAGAATTCTAGGATGATTCGGTAAGCCCGAGGCAAAGTAAGAGCCGGAGGGGCATTCAGAAAGAGTGAAAAAACTATTATTATTTACCACCACCAAGGTAAACTAGATCTGTGAATAAGTAGAATGCCTTTTTTGTTTATTTGAGATCCTATTTCGCCTTCCAAGGTTGATACTGGATAACCACAAGAGTCCAGTTCAGTGACTGATCCTTCGCTGGAGTGACTTATGCACTCGGGAGAATAAATGGTGGAAACAGTTCTAGCAATTAATGCTAATGACGAAGAAGCTAATTGGATGATGGGATGATCTTTAAGGGTGGGTACTAATGAGGAGCAGAGTAACTGGATTGAAAACCAAGATCTGATATTGATCAGGGGATTTAATGATGGGGGACTCATCCTAGAAGAGTACATTTAGGTTTGGGACAAACTGGCAGATCATTTTGATGATCTTCTGAAGGATGATCCCGATACTCAGGT
The DNA here is from genome assembly GCA_963277665.1 of Viscum album. Taxonomy (NCBI): domain Eukaryota; kingdom Viridiplantae; phylum Streptophyta; class Magnoliopsida; order Santalales; family Viscaceae; genus Viscum; species Viscum album. The sequence goes on along the minus strand of OY728148.1, from coordinate 487,422,213 downwards.
TAGTACTATCACTTGGATTCTAAGCAGGGAGATAAAATCTAATCGGCTTAATTTTTTCTTTAATGGGTCTTCTATTTCTTTTTGTGTCTGAACGTTGGTTTCCCACTTTTTTCCATAAAATGGTTTCTTTAATAAAAAATTAATTTTCAGTCAGTCTATGCACACATAAAAATACATTTGGATACTCCAACACCTTAAATAATACAATACATATATCACTCTTGATATTTTAGAATCTCTACCTTGGCCATAACACCATCATTTGAATCCAATTGCTATAATCCTAAATAGGTTGTCTGAAGAAGAGGTATTATGATTAATCAATCTTTTTCAAATTAATTATTTATATACCTCCTTAAATTTTAATGCAAAAATGGTGAAAAAAATTATCCTCGATATGTATATACTTTATTATTTTTATGTAATAAACTATATCCCTATCCTCTTACATAAACTAGGAATCCAAAATGTCATTAATGTGTGTGACGGAGTACCGTCTCGTGAGCCAATGTAATTCATTTTTCACCACCACCTCATGTGGTTATTTATAATCACATTTTAATGAATATATATAAATATATTGAAATAATTAACTATATATAAAGGTAATATATCATTTAATTTCATATCCTTCAATCCATTGAAAAAAGAAAATGTTGTTTATTGTGTATGTGTGGATTACCACCTCCATTTATTGATGTTATTCGTTTTTCATAACTAGGTCACACAGTTGGTATATATATTTTTATTTAATGGAAGAATTTTTTATTTTTTATATAATAATAATTATTAAAATTTTAAAGTATTCTAACATTATTTCTATCATGCTCTTGGAACTATGAAAATATAACTTATTCATACAAGGGCCTACACTCTCCACAATTGTAACACAATTTATTATTCATAACCATAATTAATGGTAATTTTCAAATTTATAATTGATGTGAAAAAATAGAATTATTAAATATTTTTTATTTTTTATTTTGTTGGATAATAAACTATTTTTCCATAATCATAGAACCAATTTCATTTCATATAGACATGCTAATTACCATCCAAATATATGACATGAGAATAAATGATTAAATAATGTAATTTCACTATAAAATAAATAATATAAAAGGATTAATAAATATTAAAAATTATTTTAAATTATAGAATAGTTAATATATGTTTTTTAGATGTATTTTTCTTAATATAAGAGATGATTAGGACCTGTACTAACTGCCACATTAACTTAAACACTCATTTTAAATGTTTCAATGATTTATTTAAAAAAATATCTTTTATTCAATGCAAATATTCTTAAAATAATATTATTGTATAATTTAATAGTATATAAAGGATTTATAATGGATATTTTAGTTCCAATGATCGAATAAAAAATTAGAGGGGGGGTTTAATCAGTTGTTAATATCTTTATATGTTTGAAAACATTAAGAAACATAAGCCATGAAACCTGTTAAGATTTTTTTTCTTATCTTCCTTTATCAAGAAAATCAATATTTCAAGAATGGTAAATCAAGAATGTAACAAAACATATACAAGGTTATTCCTCAATAATAGAACCTAATTCCTTTCCATAGCCACTCCCATGGGTCTATGTAAATCCACTATAATAAATAAGTGAATACAACTTGTTCTGAATCTCATTACACAACATCAATATCCTGATAGGAAAAATTAAATGGACTCCGTTCAAATTAAAATGTTTTCTTAAAGGACAAATGGGCCTAAAAAATAATAAGAACATTTTTTAAGTTTCTCCACAAATGCACACTTTAAATCATCAATCTAGGTTTCATGAGTTCATTTCTCTGAAACTGGTCTTCTCATCAATGTATTAGTGGTTCTGATTATCATAGAAAAGTAAGATGATTTTGATTCTCTTCTTCTCAAACACTCAAAAAAACATCTTCAAGATGATACAAAATTTTCACATTGAATTTTCTAGTGCTCTGGATTTTCCAGTTGTGTAATGTTTCAAATGAGTGATTGATATGAGCACCTATTTATACGAAACTCGGGAAACAAATACTGGAATTTTAAAAAAAATTCCTACTTCCTCAAATCTCAAAAACTCTGCAAATATATCTCATTTAAAATTGAATCTTTGACATCTTCATATCTCATTAAATTACTCTGAGATTTATGTAATGTTGAAATTCATGTTTTCCATCTTGAAATATTCATATCATTATCAGAATGAAAATGTTGGATAATGGTTCTGATTTTATCAGAAAAATGATTATAAATCATGTTCTAAATTTTTCCAAAATCAGGTTCCAAATTATGCTGAAATCAGGTTCTGAATTGCTCAGAAATCAAGTTCCAAATTATGTATAAATCTGGTTTTAAATTTTTCCGAAATCATGTTCTGAATTACTCAGAAATCAAGTTCTTAATTCAGCAGAAATTAGGTTCCAAATATTTTAGAAATCAATTTCCGAATTACTCAGAAATCTGGTTCCATATTACTGAGAAATCAGGTTCGAAAAACAGGTTCTGGTTTTCTCATGAATTGGGTTCTGAATATATGTTCTGGTTTTCAAGTTCAGAAAAACATGTTCCAAATATTTTACCAAATTTTTCTTAGTGAAATACGTCCATCCTCTGCACCATTTCATCAAAAACATTTATCATGAAACATTTCTTGATTTGTAAGAACATTAATATCAACAAAACATCGTCTGATTCGGTTAAGAATGTTTGAGACACTGTCTTAACTTATGTCTTCTTATTCTACAACAAAATCCTCTTTAAGAAAAACATCATCAATGAAAAACTTCAACTTTATGTAACTGAAAAAAACATCAATAAAAATATTAGTTGCCAAAAAATAATAAAAAAATCCTAAAAAATGACATAATGGTTCTTCAATCTACCCAGTTTGGGTTAGTGGAAACCCTTGTTAACAAATTTTCACCTCTAAAAAATTTCACTTCTCATATTATAGATCTTTACCAAAACATGGCATTTCTCAAAAAGAGAGTGTCATGACACCACACTACTAGATTAAGTAATGTTTTTTAAGTATTTCCATTCCTTAGTGACAAGAATATTTTGAGGTCATATAAAGATAAAATTTATATTACTCAAACTCCCCCTCAACTTTTATCTTTCTCTTTCTCACTTTTCTTTTCCTCTTTTATTTTTCTTTCTCTGTCCCCTATTATATAATTACCACCACATCAGATTCATAAAAAAATCAAAGTAAAAATTGTTACATACCCTCCCGCTTTTTTAAAATTATCAAAAGCATAGTGGGGGAAATTCCTTATAAGTTTTAGGAAGTTACCGGAGGAGGCTGAACATTGAGTTGGAGCCTCAGTTCAACAATCCTTTCCTTTGACATTTATTTTCTAAAAATATCAGCAATCAGAAACATTGTTGAAATATATTCCATCAAGGCTTCTCCATTAGTAGTTTTCTCTTTTAAAAAATGAAATTTTATATCATTGTGTTTTTTTCTTTAATGGTGAATAATGCTCTTAGAAAGATCAATGTCATTTTGATTATCATATAGTATCTTCAATGGTTTAGAAACTTGCGCTGTAAAATCTTCCAGAAAAACATTCATCCACATCATTTGAGTACCAGCCTATGTAACTGCAACATATTCATATTCATATTTTCTTAATGATAATGAACTTTGTTTATTACTGTGACAACTCACACAACATTCCTCTAAGAGAAATGTTCCTCCTGATATTTATTTTCTATCATTACAATCACCATCCCAATCAGCATCAGTATAACCGTGAAACTTCATATCAGTGACTCTCTTGTATAACAACCCTTGTGATTTTGTTCCATTAATATATCTCGGAATCCTCTATGCTGCCAACATGTGTGATTCTTTTGGATTACATTGATACCGGGATCATAGAGTCAAAACATAAGCAATATCCATCGTTGGATAAACATGGTAAATATGACTTTGAATCTACCACTGAAAGACTTTCTAATTCACACATTTCACTGTTTTATCTTTTGTCAACTTCATGCTATCTGAGATAGGATTTGAATGATCCTTTGATTCTTTTCTCCCAAACATCTTTAACAATTCTTTGGAATAATTTTATTTGGATAAGAAAATGTAGTTTCATTTTATTGATCTTATAATCCAAGGACGAATGTTAATTCTACAAACATTGACATTTCAAAAAATTTCTTGAACTCTTCAAAAAACTCTTGAAAAACATTTTTTACATCTCCAACAAAAACATATCTTCAACATAAACAATTACAATCAACATTATAGACTCAACATCCTTAACATAAATGTTTCTATCAGCCATTAATTTATAAAATATCATCTTTCTCAACGAATTTTCAAGCATCGAATAATATGCTCGTGGGGATTGTTTCATCCCATACACGACTTTCATCAATTTGGAAACATTTTTTTCATCATCATAATGTAAAAACCTATAAGGTTGATCAGTATAAATTTCATCCGCAATTTCAACATATAAGAATGCTTATTTTACATCTATCTGATAAACCATGTAATTATGACGGGATGACACTCCATGAAACATTGTAATAGTATCCAACCTTGATGCAAGGGTAAAGGTTTCATAAAAATCCACACCTTCCACATAGGAATATCCATTACACACAGGCCTTTCTTTGTTTCATGTATCATCTCTATGCTCAGACAATTTATTTTTCTAATCCCACATGGTTCCAATAAAAATTTTATTTGATGGCCTTGGAAAAAGTTCCCATGTTTCATTCTTTTCAATTTTATCATGTTCTTCATTAATATAATCCACCCATTCATTTTGTGAAATAGATTTTGAAACTGATTCTCATTCAACATTTGAGACAAGTGAAGTCTGATTTTATAATCTCAACATACTTCCTTTTTAAATAGGAGACTTATGATTACCAATAATATTTTCAGACTAAACATGTTATTGTAAGGTAGGAAAACTCAAACTTCCATTCCCAAAATCACTTCCTTTCGCATGTGGCTCATCGAAGTCACTTTCACTTTTGTGAGGATTCTCTGATTTATCTTCCTCAGTATTCTTTAGAGATTCTGTGGTGGAACATAGATTTCCAATTACCATCACATCATATGAGTCCACCAACATTTGTAAATATTATTTATAGCATTTGTATCTTGTAAAACATGGTTAACAACCCACAATTATTCCTTCTTTAGCTTCATCATCAAACATTCCTAAGTCCATATTTCTTATTTTGGGCAAGAATTGAATTCCAAAAACATTGAAGTATTTCAATGAAGGTTTTTGGTTATACCAAATATCATAAGAAGTTATTTTGGTTTAAGGTATCAAAAGTCATACATTTTGAACATGTACAATAGTTCTAAAAACTTATCTCCAAAATAATTTTGAAAATTTGTATTCTGAAAACAAACTTCTTCCCATTTCCACTGGGCTTTATTATTCTTTTCTACTACACCATTTTTTTATTATGTATTATTAGCTTTATACTGATGTTTGTACCTTGCGTCCTTAGAAAATTTTCAAAAGAATTTCTTCTTGATTCGTTACTATTTTATCTTTTCAGTTTATTTAGGGAAACTCCTAATTCATTCTCAACATCTTCTCTAATGATTTTAAACATTTAAATTGCCTCTATCTTAAGCTTCCTGAACATGATGTTTGTCATCCGATTGAAATCATCAATAAAAGTGATAAATTAAAAATATCATTTTATGGATTGATGTCTCATAAACCCACACAAATTAAAATAAATATGCTCAAATTGTTTATTAGACTTCATCTCAACTCTTTTATGACTTTTGTTAGTCATATTTCCTTTTGGGAAAATAATACAAACATCTTCATCTCTTTTTTTCAGTTCTAGAAAATTCCGAACTACATCAATATTAGAAATCTTACTCTTGTTCTCCTACCCAAGTTGGAAAATTCATCAGTTCCATAAATTGTTTTCATCTTTAGAACTCAAATAACAATATTTATTGGATTCCCCAATTTGAAGGAGATTCCCACTGGTTATTTCTCCCTTTATAATCACTTTTACATTTTTCACAATATTGATGATACAAGAATCCATTCGAAGATAACATCTTTTCCATCATCACAATTTTGACTTACACAATGTAATTTAGGTTTTATCCCATCAACAAGAAACACTTCCTTTGATTTCAGTTTCTCTTCTTCTTTCACTACCTTTCAGATTCCCTAAAATTTTAAGGAACTGTAATTACCAAAAGTAAATGCTCCTCCATCATGAAATTCAACATGTTCCATGATTTTTATATCACCTGTCATGCGTAAATAACAACCACTATCAAGAATATAAGTGTTTTTCCTCTTACTTTCTTTTAATTCTATCTCAACATGAAAAGCTCTCTCATTAAGCTTCTTATTTTCAGCATTATTTTATTTTTATCATATGCAACTTTTTGTGGAAGGAGTGTCATACATATTTCAAAATGATGACCAAAATAATCAAATCTTCCACAAACTTCTTCCAAACATTAAAATTGATCTTGTTTTGGAATGTTTCTGACATCTTGAAATTGCACCTTTTCAACTTTCAGTAATTTTTGAAAGTTATGCATTCTTCTTTCACTATTTATTCCACTTTTTTCAAACCTTCTTCCGGGTTCTGATAAATTATGCCAAAAATTATAAGAAATATGCCCATATATTCTACACCACAAGTAATAGCCCTGAAATCTTGATATTTTATTAAATACTGATCTTTCTTTATAAAATCATTGTTGTGGTAGATAACTTCGTTCCACACTATAAAAAACAGGATGTATGAATTCTATTCTTTTTAGTGAGTTTTATACATTAGTAGGATTGATAAGTCTCTCCCATAATCTAGCAACCCAAGATTTACTAATACATTTTCCATAACCTAAAATGTTAGAAGAATCAGATAAAACATTATTTTTGATTGGAGAAGATTTCACCCGATTCTCATTTTAGGCCTTCCCAGCAATCTTGGAAGTCTTAGCTTTTGCATTAGTGGGTTTGTTGAAGTTTTCATTTATCTTCCTTTGTGTATTTTGCGACATAATAACATTTTATTGAAACTTTTTGCCCTATTCTACTTTATTTTCCAGATTTGTAAAATGATCTTCAATCATCTTTCCATGTTCATCAATTCTTAGTTTGTAAATTAAATTTCATGAATGTATTTATCATCCTTCATGGTGACATATTTTCATCCATTAGGAAATTCATCCCATTTTTTTTCATCACAAGAATTTATTTCTCAAGATATTTTTTTTGCGGATGACATGAATGGAGTTTAGATCTTATATGTTATTATCTGTAAGATTATTCACCACCTTCTTCACTATCTGAAGAAACATTTTTTTTTCTCAACTTTTTTAATAAAGGTTCTGAAACTTTCTTTATCCCATCTTCCTAGGAATAATTTTCAGATGATTCTCATTCAACCTTCCTGCTCAACATACTTCTTTTTATTTTAGAAAACATCTTCTTGAATTTTTTAGAAGTCTTCTCTTCTTATTCATTCATGTTATACTTATTCCATCTAGGAATCTCATCCGAAACAGCTTTATATTCTCCAACATTATTTTTTTGGGAAATTCATATCAAAGTGTCTAATTCCTCCACACTCAAATCATTTGAGAGGATTTCTCCATCCATACATTCCACTTCCAATTCGATTCATCTTGGATATGAGAGGCAATATTTTTCCATTCAACGCTTCATCTTCATTATCATCGGACTCACAAGGATCAAATTCATCATCATCATGGATTTTCAACTTTCTCATATCTTCAAAATCAATTTAATCTATCATCTTCCTCTTAAATATTGGATATTTCCTCATTTCATGGGAAACAAAAAGTTATGCAGTTCATCAAGAGATAAATCGTCCTTAACTTCTAAAGATTAAATTATAGAATGAACCCTTCTTAGAAATCTTCTCATAAGTTACTTCATAATTTTTGAGTCTTCCAAAACATATCCAAACCCCCTTATGTTGAAAATATTTTCATTCACTATAGTGAAGTATTCATCAATTGTTTCTTCATCTCTCATTCTGATGTCTTCATACTTATGATGCCAGATCCATATCTTTTCTTCCATAACATTAGTATTCCCTTCAAAAACAATGACAATCTTGTCCCACAAACTTTTGAATGATTTATGACATATCACATTTTGATATATATTCTCTAATAAAAACAAATGGATTTCTTTTCTTTCCTTTCCATAACTTCTATGTTATTTTTATCAATAGCATTCAACGAGGTATCGTTCTCAATAGGTGGAAACCAATAGTGATAGCATCAATAACATCCAAGACAAGTGATAAGAGATAAGGAATCATCCTATTTTTTTCATCCATAATAGTTCTTTCCATTGATAATAGGAACTACTATACTATTGAATGAATTGATATCATATATGATAAGGAATCAATAAGGGAATCTCTCTCTGATACCACTTGAAGATCCATAGATCCAATAAAACTAAGAATGTGGGTGAATCAATTGTTAAATTTTTATATGTTTCAAAACATTAAGAAAAATAACCCTTAAAACATGTTACTATTTATTTCTATATCAACATTTAGCAAGAAACTCAAGAATGAATGAAATTTAATGAAAGAAAGGCACATAAGATATACATGGTTCGACATCAATAAGAGATCCTACATCCTTTCCATAGCCCCTTCTATGGGTCTTTTGAAATCCACTATAATAAATAACTGAATACAATCTTTTCCAACTCTTATTAGACACCTTATATCTCCTGATATAAAATATTATACAGACTTTTGTCAATTTACAATGTTTTCATAAAGATAAAATGATCCAAACACAAGAATAATATCTTTGTTGAAGCCGCACCACAAATGGTCACTCCGAATCATCAGTCTGGTTTTCCAGAATCTGGCATTCGAAAACAGGTCATATCATTAATGTAATAATGGTTCTGATCTACTTTTAAATATAAGATGATTCTGATTCTCTTCCCCTCAAACACTCAAAAAAAACTTCTTCAAGATGTTATGAACCTTTCACATTTAATTCTCCAATACTCTGCCTTTTCCATGTGTGTAATTTTTCCAATGAGTGAATTATCTGAGGACATATTTATTTACAACTTAGAAATCAATGGCAAGAATCTTGAAAATGTATCCCGCTTCCTCAAATCTCAAAAACACTTAAAATCTCTCACATTTAATCTTCAATATTTGAATTCTTCAAGTCTCATTAAATTTCTCAGAGATTGACACAATGTTGAAATTCATGTATTTCCTTCTTGAACAGTTAATATCTTTCTCAGAAAGATAAAGCTGGAACATGGTTCTGATTTTCTCAGAAACATGCACAAATATGATGTTATGGATTGTGCAGAAATGAGCTTCCAAATAATGTAGAAAACTGGTCCCTAATTGTTTAAAAATTAGGTTCTAAATTATGCAGACACTAGGTTACGAATTTCATAGAAATCAAGTTCTTAATTACTCAGAAATTAGTTTCCTAATTGTGAAGAAACTAGGTTCTGAATTGTATAAAAACCAGGTTATTAATTATATATAAATAAGGTTCTAAAAATAGATTCTTATTTTCTCAGGAATCAGGTGCTGAAAATATGTTCTAGTTTTCAGGTTCAGAAAAATAGGTTCCGAATTTTTCTCAGAATATTTCTTAGTGAAAAATATCAAAACTCTTTACCATTTAATCAATAGATTTTATCATGAAAAACATCCACAACCAGAAACTTCAACTTTCTATAACTAAAAAAACCTCAGAAAAAAGATTAGTTGTAAACAATACAATAATTTTTCAAAACCAAATACCTCAAAGTTTCTTCCATATTTCATTTCTAATTTTAATTTCATACTTTTTTAAATGATATTTTTTTACTATTTTATACAGTATATTTTGAAATTCATTACAATTTGAAAAATGAATTTTATATTTTAACATGTACATAGAATTTGAATTTAACACTACCATAAACATTATTTTATGTTGGAATTTCATTATGAGATTCTCTAGTTTCTTAAATGAAAAAACATATTTCCCTTTTTTTTGTATTTCAGTTTGGGAATTGGGGTTTTATAAGGAATGCATATTTTAATATCTAAATTTGAGTTTATAAGGTTCGAAAAGTGTTATTAATAAGTTTCATGAGGAGATTTTTTAATACTAAAATGATATATTCATGATATTTTATATGATAATCATAAATGATTATATTTGATACAAACACATCAAATACTATATGTGATCCCAATATAACTTATACAACTGGTGAGCCTGATAAAGCTGATTTTTCTGGTGGGCCTAATATAACTCTCCAATGCATTGTATAATGATCCCTATATCTGGAGACAATAATGATAATGTGGAATTTCGATGTGTATCTAAGGGTTTTAATTTTGATCCAATTATTTCTCATGTAGGTTATGAATATAATGCTCTATGTTTTATAAAAGGGTTAAAAATTGATTTATTTTGGATTTAAAGGTTTTCTATGAGTAAAAAGTGTGGGTTTTTCATGTGTTTTTGATTTATTTCATACTTAGGATGAATATTATAATAATTTCAAACATTTTTTGTGTTTTTTATATTTTTTAATATACGAACATATTTCTTAATATTATATTCTTGAATTATATTATTGATATCATCCCATGTTTCAAAATAATTTTTATAATGTTTAAGGATATATAAAAACGTTGAGTATTTTATGTATAAATTAGTGAATATTTTTCATGGATTAATAATGTTTCTATTATTAAAGGTATTATATTTTTGAAAAAATTTTATACTTATTTGTAGTTTTATCAGTGTATTATATGCGTTTTTTGAATAAGATATATTAGATAATAATTTAAAAAACTAAACTAAAAAATTAATTAGGATTCTATGAACATGAAATATAGTATAGATACACCAGCTTATTTAGTGTTAGAGGACGATTCCTGATATTGATATAATTACCTAGAGATATGACACCCTTGGTATAACAATAAAATTTAATATAAATAAGGTTATAATTAATAATGATGATAAAATTTATAATATAATATTTATAATAATTAATGAATGGATATTGAAAATAAATAAAAAAAACATCTATTTATAAAATTTACACATGTCTGTTATAATTGTTTATATCAATATATGATCACCTAAATGGATGATCATATATAATACGAAATATTAAATTAAAATCCATAAAAGAAACCCACAAAAATATTCTTATCCTCATCTCCAACATTTATCCATTACCTTATTCATCCCCTCTATCCCATTTACTATTAGAGGGATTCATTTCATAACCTATATAACAATTATAAATTCTACATGTATAGTAGGTGTGAACATTCATAGTTCGATTTAAATTTTAAGGAGTCTATGAATATTGGTTACTCTAAGAAAAAAAACTATTTATATGTGAATAATTATATCGAAGAAAATGATATTCATGAACGTAACATAGATGTATATGTAAATTCCTTGGATGATTAAAAATTCAAACTAACAATGAATCAATACTTATTTTGGATCAAGCTCATATAAATTATGAACATGTCACCTATTTTCTGTATGCTCAACATAAATTTTTCTTATATAACCATCATTATGATATAATTCATGATTTGTGTATTCATTACATTTGACCATTTCATAATCACTACGTTGAAATATATTAGTGGTAGATATTCTTAATTAAAATAACTACTAGCTCACATATAATTTGATAGATTATCTTTTAAACTATTAAAAAAGATAATAAGATATAAGAATGAAATTTTACCTCATAGAAATGATATGTCATGGAAGGAAAATTTATAAAAAAAATACCGAAATAAATTTTCATGGATTCCAACATCCTGAAATTTCTAGGGAATGGGTTTCATTGGTGTTTTACCCCTCTTGTATGAATGTGGTGTATTGGAATATAAACTAATTCCATTACCACATCCAAGCATTAATTGGAATGAAATAACATTTTGTTTATAGAATTTGAATGTGTTTACAAATCATCTTACCCACTATCATGTCTACGCTATAGTATTATAATGTTGAATCCCATTACCAACACAATAATATTATTGATGTAGTGTCCATATATTTACAAGATCCATATCTTAGTTTTAATAGTGTCAAATATTCATAATCCTATATATTTATAATATATATAGGAAAAAAATATTGTATTTGGTAGATAATTTTTTGAAAAACTATGTTCCACATTTCACATTTGGGTATAATTTCTCTGAACGAAATTTGAAAAACAAAATCCATTGAAATAAATGGTTGTATTTTGGATTTTTTATAAATACATAATAATATATATGTATGGTTTTATAATAGAAAATAATTATATGTGGCTAATTTTTCATATATATAAATTTTTATACATTTCAAAAAAGGTGAATTTAAATTTAGGATACATTAAAATCATATTAGTGAATAAATTTAGGAAATTGTAAATGATATTTAATGAATTATTTGATTGGTAGACATTTAAGGAGATCAAATAACTATATTTATAAATGAATAAATTATCTAACTTGAATGGATATTGTGTTCTCCTAATATTTTTTATTTTTTCAGATTATATCCTTAGAAAGAGTATGATTATGAAATGATTTATTTGAAGTCCTATAGAAGATGTTTTGTGAAGGGGGACATCCCTACTACCATTATAGAGTCTCATATGTCATAATAGATCTTAACATGAAGAGTTAATAATGGATAAGGGAATATTTATACATTATTTTTGTATTTATCATGAAGAATGCGATGAAACTACAATGTTTTGTTTAGAAATAGATATTTGATACCTTTGAATATATATTAAGGAACCATAATGCAACCCATATGATCATCCCATAATATATTTTCTGGAATATTAGAATATATATTTTAGAGGTGGTGTAATATTAATATAAAAGATCAATACTATATAATTAAATATATAACATATGATTAAAAATATGGAAAAGGGGTTGTGTATTATTAATCATGGTAATAATCCAAAAATGTAATGTGGAAAAAATAATGGGATCTATGAAACATGTTTTTTTGGGTATCATGGATTTTGTGGCCTTATTGGCTAATCTAAAAAAAGAGTGATGGTTCTGATTAAATTAGTTTATATAATTTTTTTAACAAAATGACTAACTAAAAATGGATTGTGGGTTATATTTTTTTATGGAAAACGTGTTGATAATATATTATTTGCATAAATTTATAAATGTGGATCTACCCTGTATGACATGATTCCATTGTCCCTATGAGACTTTTTAAATGATTTGGATACAGGGAAACATAATGGGGGTAGTTTTAGTATAATTTACATCATGTAGAATCATATTGCACTATAGTCTTTAGTTGTTTATGAAGTCAAGATTTGAGGGATAGAAAATACTGAAATATAGATTGTGTCTATTTATATTAATATAGATTTATGAATTTAATTATGCTTAGAGTTTTAGTTTTATCTACATAAGGTTATGTCATGGTGACTTTATTCCCATGTTGCACATAGTGAATATTTATAAAAATAAAATACCTTGTTTAAAATTAAAATATAGAAGATGTGGATATTGTTTTTAGATAATTTATCTATATATATGTGAATTTTTTCCTGTATTGACATCTTTTTACACATAGAATGTTCCCAGAACATGAGATGGATGAGTATTGATCCAAACTACTCATGTAAGGATTGAATATTTAAAAATAATTTTAAAAAAGTTTTTATTGTATTAGAATATAAAAAATGATATATATTTATTTTAAATAATAATATAAATGAATATGAAATGAGAAGATTGAATTTGACTGATACATATGACCCGTTGATGGAGGGCTCCCAATTATAGAATTTCATTTATATATTTAGCTGTTGGTGAGAGGGAAAGATCATGAAAATAAGATATATATGGTGATGTTTTTCTATATCTCTAACATTACTATCACTATTGTGATCATCTCAAAAACTTGTTATTGATTATATCTCATTGAATAATTTTTCATATAAATTTATCGAATAATTATATAGATTTAATTATAATTTTTGCATAATATATCTAAATGATGATGTTGGAAAATCCACTAACGATTCTGATATGGGGGCGGGGGTCCTCTTGTATATATGCCAATAAATATTTCAATGATGTTTTTAATGGAGGTTGAATAACTATGAGTAACCCTCGAGAGGTATTTATTTATTTGTAAACCAATTTCCAATGTAGTGGACCTTGGTCTGGAAGATATATAAGAGTGGATTCTGGTACACCAACTCATCTATGAGTGTATGATTCTTTGACGTAGTATAGAATGGGTGATCATATAAATTCTTTTTGAAGGATTTTAATAAATTTTTAAAAAATATTTATGAATAAATGATGATGGAATTAATTAGATAATGATATATTGAACATGTTATTTCAAATTTGATAATAAGATCTAATAAAGGGTGAAGGAAGAATGTAAACCAAGCAGTGCACTATATGCCCATCTCTAGGTACCTCAATTTTTTATCATAATACACTAGTCATGATATATGGAATCAAAACCTAAATGATCTGATTTTGTGTATATAATATTACAGGTATTTTTATTTTTTTGAAATATGGACTCATACATAGAGAATAATATTTTTTAGAAAGTAATTTTTATGATTGGAAGAATGTGATATTTTTTCTATTATTTTATAGGGTGATGATCTTTCAGAATATATATATCATGATTCTAATTTTATTAATCTAAATTAAAGTGTTAAATAAATAGAGATAAAAATAAAAAACTTTAGATCAATGAATTTTGGAGAATGAAAAAAACCCTCATTGTGATACTATATTTGGGATATGGAAATAATAGAAGAAAATAATTTTCTGTATAGAGAAGTATATGATACTCTAAAGACTACCCCAGTATATGATTACAAATTTATAATATTGAAGTTATTTAATAAAATATTCATAGAAAACATTATTTTGAAAAAATGGAATAAGATGAGGAGTAAGAATAAAATGATTCGGAATAAGGACACTCCAACTATAGTATATTTTATTGGATTCCTTGATATATTAATTTCAAATGTTTTTATGAAATATTTTCTAAAATAATAAATTACGCATTCCTAAAAAGATTAATAATGATGTGATTATTCAGATGTAGTAGTGGTAATGTATAAAAATTCATTAATCTAAAGTATGTTCATTTGGTTATCATTATGAGATATTATCCCTACAATGAAAGGTGTATCTACAAGAGGTCATTTTTTTAGAAAATCATTTGTTATTTTAAAAAAATATGCGCTAGATTAGAAAATGAGAGAAAATGGATTATGACTAATAATGAATACATTTTACAGGATGGGTGTAAATATGATAGGTAATATCAACAAAAATATTGATGAAATTAATTATTTGGATGTTAAATAGGTATGTAAAAGTATATTAGATCTAATAATATCCCTCTCATAATATATCATGAATAGAAGAAAATTTTCAGAAAATATGCATGCTTACATATATTGTATATTGTATCCTATATAAAGGATAAGGAACTAATGATTTTGAATATTGAAATGAGGTAAAAATGTGTATATATGATGTGTAAAATTCATCCCATTAATATATGATCGATTTTATAATTCCAAATTAAAAAATTAGACATGAAGATTAGAGGAAATATTACAACTAAATCTAGTTGTGATAGTTTTCACCTAATGTTTTTATTCAAATTCTGTAGATATAGAATTTTGGGGAATACTAATGTTTTTTAGAATCTAAAGTGCTCAATAATCAAATAATACCATTTAAATTATATTAATCAAGATAAATACATCTGAGGTATAGATTACTTGATATATTTTTTCATTAAACAACCGTAATGGGGGAGGAAAATATGGAAGGATGAAGAATCAATTAATCAAAAAATCAGATTCACTATGTTTAATGTAACACCTGAGACTTTTATGAGAAATATTTTGTTTTTAAGTTATATAAATCATCAAATGAATCTTTCACTACACACAACACTATCTTGGCTTTCTTTACACGCAACCACTGCCTTCCTCAATAGCTTGTGTCGTACGCAATACCGAGTTTCACTAAACAACGATATGCTATTAAAATATTATTATGGACTATCCATTATCAATATTATTAACTAAATTTTGTATTTTATAACATTATTATTTATCTTACACATTTTCTATAATATGTTAAGTGAACAAAATAAAATTTGCAGCTAAAATAAGTATTTTAAAAAAAATACTGTTTTGCCGCCTTTTGATGGCGCACCCACATTAAATCTAGTTTTTGACATTTTTATAAGTTCAATTTGACGAAATTAAATTCTTTTTTTGAATCATCGTATAAAAATTTACTTTGGATAAATTTTTGATATTTTTCTGATAACTTTCGTATTTTGATGAATAATAAAAATACGCTAATTTGTAATTAAAAACAACTTTTTTCATTGAGATAATTTATATGGTTAAATTATAAAATTGAACGGTTTTAAATTATAAATAGAATATATTTTTTCCATTTAATATAATATATGTCATTAGCACTAATTTCACATTGAATTCATAGGTAAAAACATTTCAATCTTTGGCAATGTTTTAACTTCTAAAACCTGTTTTCTTAACAACCGGATTTATTTTAAATTAATTACTGCAACTTATATGTTTTTTATTTTGAAAAATGGATTCTATATTTTATATCAGTGGGTGAAAATTATGTTAATATGCTAATTTTTATTTTTGGGCATTATAAATAGTAACTACGGTAAATTTTATTTACCATAATTAAAGGTAAATCGGGTAATTATGGGTAAATATAAGATTATAAAGATACCCTAACACCTGACAAAATCATATTGGATGACTAAAAGTCGACCCATATCACCTAAGGGTCGGATTAGATTCATTTAATGGACTTTTTTCCATGAAAATAATTTAATTATTATTAAAACCAAAGAATGTGACAACATGTCACTTTCTTAAATCTTATAAGTATAATAATTTCAATTTAGTGATAAACTTAATGAAACATTGAACATGAATAGTATCCAGAAAGATAATACAATTATCTACATTATAGGAATATATTTAGAATTTTTAGGGATGAAATAATTATCATTAATTATGCCACAATAGTGATGTTGAAATTATTTTATTAATTAAAATATCAAATAAATGGTTTTAAAAAATATTTAAATAAATATTATATGAACTATTTAATGTGCTACACTACTTTTCATGATACATATGAAATTTTATGAATCTATTAAAGCTTTTAGTTCAAATATATCGTCTATAAATATTTTATTTAAATTCAAATAAATGAATAGTGTCAAAATTTACACTATTGTAGTTTATAAAAATAACATATTATAAAATTGTTTAAAAGTCACAAAAATATTTAAAAATTATAAATTAAAATTTATATGGTCTAAAATGTCATAAAGTGTCAAATTATGGAAAATTCACAACACATATGTAATTATTTATAATAATTTAAAATTTAGAATATTTTTACCACAAATAAAATTAAATTGATAAATAAGGATAAATCATGTTGATAATGTTTAAAATAAATTCCTAACATGTCTAAATTTTATTGGTTTATGAGATTACAATCCTATATCATCTAATATTTGGATATGAGTCATTTTTTAAGTTTTTAAGTGGGTTTGGGATTTAATATAAACTGATATTTCTTATATTTCCAAAGGTGCCCCTATCCTCCCTTATAAAAGGGCACCTCCTCACTCTCCTCTTCACACCAATTTGAGCCTACAAGCTAGGCCAATACCTGCCCATTTCACTTCCACACTTCCATAGAAACATCCTAGAGGTCCTGGTCTTCTTCACAGACCAATTGTAGTGCCCATAACATGGGCTACAGACCTCTGATCGACGCACCGTCAGTTGCAATGAAATCCTTGGATCGAGACTGTCGTTTTGGTATATTGTGATCATGGTTTCGGAATACTTTGGGTTCGGCCGGGTTGGTTCGTACACGAAACCAACCAGGCCCTCGGAGCGGAAACACTCATATCTTAAGCTCCGGACGCCCGATTGATGTGCCGTCGATTTTGTTGGATTCCTCTTAGTGAGGTGAATCCTTTGGCTTACTCCACCCGAGTTTTGGACGCAGGTGGAGTATGGTCAGGTTGGATTTGCCTTAAAAACCAATAGGCCCCCTGGGACGAAAAAGTCAATAACTCTCAGACCGGGTGTCTGATTGACGCGCCCTCTGCGACATTGAGTTCCTATTGACGATACAGAACTTTTGGATATATCAACTCTGGACTATGTGTCAGTTGATGTATCAGCCTCTCGGCTCGTGGAGCGGACCCTCTCGAACGAGCTTGCTATGTGCGGGAACCCTAGTGTTGGCTGCGTTTGCGACTATGATGACGACGACGACTGTACAGAGATCCTCAGTGGATTCGACGGCGGTGACTAAAACCCTCATCAATCCTATGTGGATCAGTGCTAATGATCCTGTGTGGGTCCAATCTTGTGTGGGTCAGCGCTCATCGGTTCTGTGTGAACCGGCGCCTACAGATCCTGTGTGGGTCCGATCCTATGTGGGTCATTGCGGGGGATAGTTACCTATCGATCATGTGTGGGTCATACCCTTCCTAGGTCATTGCAGGGGTTAGTTACCTATCGATCCTGTGTGGGTCAGACCCTTCCTGGGTCATTGTGGGGGTTAGTACCTATCGATCCTTTGTGGGTCCGACGACTTGGATGAATCAGTGGATATATCTGATCATCTCTATCATCATATGAAGAAGTATACCTCTGTGAGATGAATCATGTTTTATTTCCTTTGTGGATTGTGTTGTGCTATCCTGTGTGTATTTACATTTATCTTTCCAGTGTGGAATGGGTTGTACTTGCGCTCGGATGTTAGAGCCGAACGAGAATTGATGACTTAGGTATATGTATGGGAATATACCTAAGAAGAATTGGATGTTACTTCGTGATTGTATCTTTCCTTTGGGGATTATCCTTTCTGGATTCTAGGAGACCATCGGGGGTCTCGGGGTCCCTACTGAGTAGCTTATACTCACCCCTACACGGGCTATGCCCACACTATGTTATGTTGGTTGCAGACGACGGGCAGCGCTGATCGTAGTTGAGGCTTGCGGAGCAGGACGGTACATGAAGGTGGACCACTGGGTGGGACGTACACGGAGCGGTCGGCTGGACTCGAGGAGAAGTGGAGGCTATCTATACCCAACCTTCAGGTGGGATTTCCAGTGGACAGCTCGACATTGCGGTTTTACGTTTCTGTTGCTATTTTTTCCCTTTCCAGTTGTACTTTACTTCAGTTTTGGTTTGTATACTGGCCCACTAACTTTCCAAACTTACTGTTGTACTCTGTTTTTACTTAGTGTTTACTTCTACTTCTTCCTTACTCTATGGTGCTTGTTTACTTTACAAAGTAAATGCCTTCCCTTTTTCCAGGATATACGCCTTTGTGTTAGTCGCCAGCCCCCGGCCTTTGGAATCCGGGCTTGGGGTAGTCACAACACGGTCCCCGAGGATGGGTCGTGAAAATTGGTATCAGAGGAGTTCGGTTCTACCACAAAACATGAGACTCTGATCTTTTTCTATGTGAAGAAATAGTGTTAAGCGTATAGGGTGTGGTTATCAGTCCAGGGAGTCCAGTGTTGGTGCGGCGGCTGACGTATCCATACACCAGGACCCTGACTTCTGATTTCCGACTTAATGCACGAAAACATTGATTGCATGTTTGATTCAAGTTTTCTTTGTGATTAATTTGTGTCATATCACTAGGTATATTGTTCTCACCGTGGCACGCCTGTTTTCTTTTCAGGATGGCCCCGTGACGGCAGCCAGCTAGGGTTCTGAGAGTTTTACGTGACAACTGCCCACCGAGCGATGAGGCCTCGGTGCAGGGCCCTTTGACAGCTAAGGCACCGGCGATACCTTTACCCGCCGAGCCACCGATGCTTCCAGCCCCAGCCGCTGACGATGCACGTCGCCTTAGTGCACTACATGAGTTCCAGCGCTAGCGACCACCCAGGTTCCACGGGGAGACGGACCCCCAGGCAGCCGAGGACTGGCTGGAGGCAGTGGTGAGAGTTTTCAGGTTAGTGAGGACACCAGCAGACCTCATGGTGATCCTTGCAGCGAGCCTACTGCATATGGCAGCAGGCTGATGGTGGAGCTTGATGCTCCAGGTGCACGATGAGGAATCTCTTCTCTGGATGGACTTTGAGAGCCTCTTCCGCTCGGAGTTTGTCCCAGCCACCCTCCATGTGGTGCGCATCCAGGAGCTTCTTCAACTGCGGCAGGGCAGCTTGACAGTCGCCCAGTACTCGGCGAGATTTACCGATCTCTCGCGCAACTCGACCGACATGGTACGGGACCCATTCTTCCGGGCCCGGACCTTTGAGAAGGGATTGAGACATGATATCAGGGCATCGCGGATCTCCCTCAGCATTCCGACAAAGACATGAGTACTAGAGCGAGCTTTTCTCATCGAGAGTTTTCTTGCTGAGTCTACACCAGCGGCAAGACCTACTGCAGGGCGACACATGGCGGAGTCTTCTGCAGCCAACAGTAGACAGATGTCGCAGAGGTCCAAGTGGGCCAGGCCAACGGGTGGACGACCACGGGATACTAGCTCGTAGGTGTGGGGCACACGCAGCAGAACCAGTCTTACGAGTTGAAGACAGTGCTATGCATGTGGCGGGCATGGCCACATGGCTCGTGACTACCCAACCCGCCATGCAGAGGAGAAGCAGATGGTTGAGAAACCACCTAGGCAGAGGCAGAGGTTCAACTGTGGCGGTCCGTAGGGAGCAGGTGGACGAGGCCAAGAAGCTGGTCGAGCGGCAGGTGGTGGACGCCGTTTTGAGGCTCTAACACCACCACCACCAGGAGGTCCACCCCAACCTCAGGGGAGAGCACAACTTCAGGCAGCTGAAGCTTACGACCATGGAGCTCCGGAAGCGGGTGCACTAGTGCGGGACTAACTCTAGGCATAGAGGCCTTTGCCCATAATTCCTCTAGCTTCATAGTTTGTGTTTCCCTGTGTCCTTATACTTTGAGTTGAAGTAATAAAAGACACTTGCAATGGAGACGTTTGCTTTATTGTCTTTTGTTTGTTAATACTAAGAGGTTCCGGTTAAAAAAAACTATTGACTTGACCCTCAGTTGCGAGATTAATACTGGAGGAGACACAGTGACCACAAACTGATGCCGACAGTGTGACTCAACCCTTGGAGGCGAGAGTAATGTCTGGATCTCTTGGTAGCAGCGTCGAGGCCTTACGACGTCATCCATGCCATGAATTAACTAATCATGATGGGATTGACTGTATTAGGCAAGGAACGTGGTTCATCCAGGGGATGAGTCCAGATTTTTTCTTTTCGGCAAAGGAGAAATCATTACAGCTTTGCAGAACGTTAAGGAGGAAGGGGAAACCCTTCGTGTGGTCAGACAGATGTCAGTAGAGCTTCCAGAAGCTGAGACAGAGTTTGACCAGCGCCCCTAGAGGTGTGGATAAAGATGGAGCAGCTTTCCTTCAATCACTCATAGTCTCTCCTCCACTACTAAAGCGGGTCATAGAGGCACAACGTAGGGACACTGATTGTGAGACACGGCATGTGCAGATATCCTCAGGACAAGCACCTGAAGATTTCTCCTTTGGAGCAGAGCACGACGTCATTTTCAGAGGATGTACATTGGTACCAGTTTCTTATGGGAGGTGCTGCTAAGTGAGTTTCACACTTCTCCTTTGACGGTACATACTTGTAGAGACTCGTAGCCTGACATACATTGACATTACATTACTTTTGCGGAATACTTAGTACAAAACAAAAACACACACACAAGGATCGTAATAGTTTAGTGTCTTTGGAAACTCGGAACGTAATCTTCTAATCCTGGTGAAAGATCTTCAAAATCTCCCATAAAGATCTTCCTTTTTTTTTACCTAAAACCTTTCTTTATATCCTGGGGAAAAGAAAACATAAAAGGGTGAGCTCAAATGCTCAGTAAGGGTAAACAAAAGAAATATCAATCACATAATTTTCATAAGAACATAACATTTTTGGAAATCTTAACCTTCAAAAGAGAGCATAATTTCATAACATGGGATAAATCATAGTAGTGAAAATGAAACCATAACATAAAACATTACTCATTGTGGCATACACACATAATCATAGATAATCATTTCTTTTTAGTCAAGACTCATTGCCAAGACTATCTTAGTGGACAAAGTCCCTTTCTGAATCGAGTAATCCTCGTTTCAGTCCTGTTTCACTGAACCGGTATAACCTACCATTCCAGCCATGTCTATCTCATGAGATATGAAATCTTTACCCAATTCATTGGAGGGAGATATAGGTCCCACCCATCTCTTAATGAATCCTTTCTTATGTGTGCCACAAAATCATAAATCATACATCATTGCATAACCCATGTAATAAAAATGGGATTCTTAAACAACATGACATCATAAAACCATTCATATAAGATAAAGGAATTCATAAACATAATTCCATCACAACATAGTCAAATCAATGTAAAAATATGGATAGAAACAGAACCCTTTATTATCTTATATGGAAAATAATTTTGATAAAACACTTGAATTGAATTCTTGAGGAAAATATCCTTTCTTCTTCAAAATCAATTTCTTTTCACAAAACATCATGCAATTTTAAAAGAAAGATATTTTATTGAAAATAGTCATGAAATATTTTAGAGGAACCTTCATGAAAATAAGGCTTTATAAAACAGTATAAATCCGTTCGTGCCATATAAGTTAAAAAAAACATTCTTCGTACTTTTGTCGGAAAAGTCAAAAAGTACCTCGTACGAAAAACGAAAAAAGATTCCTTTCATATCCTTTACTAAATACTCATAGAAGGGTAAAATTGGATTTAAACAATTGTAGGTGGATGGAAATAATATTACATATTGAGGGAACATGGATGTGGATGATAAAATACACCCCAGTAAATACTTACGAATAAACAATCTCGGATAAAAATGAGATTGTGATATTTCCCTTACCTTAGGTCCGACTTGCTTTGTAAGTGTCCGAACCTCCTGTATAATGATTTAAATCATGTTATTGACTTATTACAGAATCATATTCATTGTTATGATATCATATATGGTTCACTTATGACATTATATTACCCGTTCTTTTGTAAATTCCATGTTAAAGAAGCGTTTTGGGTAAAATCGTTTAATTTATCGTAGGTGTTTTGACTTGTTGTTCTTGACATCATTATTACTTATATCATGATTTACTTACTTCCAGAATATAAAATATGATTTATATATCATATATATTCAGTATATATATATATATATAATAGGTAGATAAATAAAATGAAAAACACCGTTCATGGAGACGGTAGTCCGTACGTACGCATGAACGCTGTTTTCCTTTCCTTATTGTCTTGAAATGGAAGTAAGTAGATGACATACATATGTATATATATATATAAATCCAGTAGCTTTATAATGTCATATATTTCATTATTATTTCTTATATATACATTATAATCATTCTTAAATGGTTAACATGGAGAATGAATCTCATCGCGTCGTGGAGACGGTATTCCGTACGTACGCACGAGCGATGATATCATTTCTATAAATATTGAATTGAATTGGAGTGGATTATACAATATATCAGAATCAATATGATGTTTTAATAACTATGTATAGTTATTCTTTACACCATTATACCCATCCATGTAAGGTGGTGGTGGAAAATAGATTACACCACGCTGTGGAGACAGTATTCCGTACGTACGCACGCGCGGGGATTTCTTTTTCTGTAGGATGGATAGATGGTGAAATAGGGTTGTTTCATACTTATAATAACATATCAGTATATGAGTGATGCTGATGTTATTACTTCATAATGAAACAACCGAAGAAGGAGAAGTGGAAGAAGAAATAAAGATGAAAGAATTGGTAACGGTAATTACCTCTTCTTTGAAGTGCCTCTTTGAGACCTCCTCTTAGGGCACTAAAATTGGTCTTTGAGGAAGACCAGAACCTCTAGAATGTTTCTAGGGAAGTGTAAAGGATAAATTGGCAGGGGTTGGCCGAGCTTGAGTGCTCAAATTGGTGTGATGAGGAGGGGGAGGAGGTGTCCTTTTATAGGGGAGGAGAGGGGCACCTTAGGAATATCTCAAAATATTATTTTATATTAAAGTAAAAATCGGTTTATAATGGTTCCAAAGGGTCTTATTTCGAAGATAAAGTGGGGATGGGTCGAAATACTATCAACCAATAGGATTTAGACAAGTTTAGGGTATTATTGTAACCTTATCAATTAGATTTAACTCTAAGTTAAATAATTTAACTTTTACCGTGTCTTTTTGTTTTCTTTCACTATATGGTTAATAAACTTACTATAACATGCCAAAAGAACCCCAAATTGTATATTATTAATACATATATCCTTATCTAAGTCATTTGGCCGAACCGTAGATTTTTAGGAATAAAATAACAATTAATAATATAATATTTGATTTAAAAACTATTTTGTGTCAATTTTGACACTATTTGATATATGATTTTTGTGAAAGTCATAACAGAATTATATGTTCTAACCAAGTTGATTAAATCAACACTAATATATCATACTAACCTAGAAAATTAGTGGAATTCATAAAAAGTCTTAAATTACATTTATTTTGGTATTTATATTATCAATTATGTCAATATTTCATTAATAAGATAATTACTGCATCATTGTTGTGTCATAAATAAATTATATTATTTGATGTCTAAAAATTACAAATAAAATACCATCATGTAGGAAATCTGTTTAGCTTTCTAATGAATATTTATAGTCGAATTTATCTTATGTATAACCCCATATTAAAAATGATTTACTTATTAAACTTTGATTTTAACTATTTTAATCCTTCTTTAAATAAATTAATAATAAATGTCCTAATCTAATCCAAGTGGGCCTAAATGGTCATATTTTATTCCTAAGTTTGTTTTTGGTCGAATTACACTTGTCCAATAGAATTAGGACATGTTTTAGGGTAATATTAATATCATATTTACCCTTAGTTACCTTATTTACTATTAACCGTGGTAAAAAAAAGTAAAAAGTTACTATTCACCAAAAAATTATTTTCATCTCATTGAACCACATTTTAGTCCTTGATATTATCTGTGTCTCTCGGATTTTCGAAATTCCATTCACAGAAGCGGTAAAATTAAGTTTTATGCAAAATTCAGTTTTTAACCTACCACTTAGTAGTTTCACTATTCATCAAAAATTGATGTTTTTCAGAACAATGCCAAAATTTCATCCCAAGCTATATTTCATATTCCGAATTCAAAAATGAAGTCTATTTTACCAAATTCATAACATAAAAGTTTCATTAATTAATTTTATAATTAAATCCCGCTGTTAAAACAAATAGCGTGTTTTTAAGAAACAATATCTATCAAAAGATTGACACTTGTTTATGTCTAGTTTAAATGTGAAACTACATCCAATGACCAACATTGTATTAAATTGTAAAAATATATTTTAAATATACTTTAAAACCACTCAAATTAATGATTTATCACTATTAATTATTTCTATTAAAAAAGTTGTTTTTAATTATAATTTAGTAATTTTCACTATTCATCAGAATATGAAAGTTATCCGAAAAGTACCAAAATTTCACCTTAGGCTAAATTCGATACTCCGAATCCAAAAATAAATTTCATTTTGAGAGTTAAAATTTCTAAAATTTAAAAAGTAGTTATTACTATTCATAACGGCTAGTTTCAATAATATTTTAATAGCATATCATTGTTTCGTGAAACTCAGTATTACGTACCACACACGCTATCGAAGAAGGTTGCGATTGCGTGTAATGCAAGGCAAGTCAAGGATGCGTGTTGTGCAAGCTCCTTTTGGTGTAGCGTACAACACAAGACATTAGTGAAATAAAAAAGAATATTTTTCATAAAATCTCGGGCTGTTACATTCTACCACCCTTAAAATGAATTTCTCCCTCGAAATTCGTCAGGGTTATAAATGGTTTTCTATTCGAAAGTTTCTTTAATAGAAACCCACATCGTAAAAGGGAATACCAAAACTTGGCTTTAAAAACTAAAGTATGAAATGTAACGATTACCCAAATAAACTAATCACTGGGTTTCCACATAGGTGAAAATATGGATATGGAAGAGAAATCTAACCATCATGTTCTGATGGAGAGTGGTAGAGAACATGGCTATGGAAAAGCCAGTAATCACAAATCCATAGATTTGTGATGATATAAGGTACCATCTGATTCATCAGGTATAAGATCACTAGGACAACATTTTTGGTTTTCAAGATCATTTCCCTAAAGTTGAAAATTTTCTTAAAATAAATACTTACTTTATTTTGGTACAATCTCACTTTTGTTCGTGCCTTGAACAATTTCTACTTCATCTCTTAAATAAATGAAGTTGAATTTGTTATTCGTGAAGTGTTAGCAGATCATGTGATAGAATGACGGGTCATTCCATCTGTCTCAAACAAAAGGTAAGCAAAAGTTATTAAATATACATAAGTCATTATATAGTGAGATTAATCATATATAGTTCCTAAAATGGACGTATACTTCATATATCATACTGCTTTATATAATAAAACTAGTTTCTACTAAACAGGGACTTCCTGTAGGTCAGTGGTAGGCGATAAAGGCCAGTCGCACTTCGGTTGTGGGTTCGATTCCTACAGCCTTGTCCGAAGCGATGGGCTGTCGCCCGTCCTGCAGGTTGTCCCTTTTTCTAAAACTACGTTACTATAACATCCCATCAATAATATCGAAAATCTTCTATCCTTAAACAATACTAACTTCTGTCCAATATAATCCAGTCTAATCTTTAGGCTTATACATAATACTGCAGTCCACTCGCATAATATAGTGACAACGATCACCAGAGATTTAATACTGTCGTTGATCCCCACATATCATAAGATATGTCTTGTTGGTCACATTCCAAACATTCAAAGTCCTTAATCGTGTATTCTCTTGAATACCTTAGTGAAAACATGAGTGCAGTTAAAAGTTAACACTTTCCACATACCAAAATCCTCAAAATTCTATATACTCAAACCATGATATCACTTAGTTCTTATATCAATCATGAGCTCATGAATACTATCAAACATTTAATTTTCTCCTTATCCCTTAATTATGCGCATATCATCTACATTCCAAAAATATATGAATAACCTTTCATGGATAGTGGTACCATTAATCATACACTTTCATAACTCAAGGAAAGACAACAGTGTAACAATTCTCAGATGTCTCTTTATTCCATAGTACCATGAGATTTCTTATACAACATTACACATGATAAACATGTAATCATTCCACAACATTCTTAAACCATTGACCGAGCTTCAACAATTCTTTCATCTCACATATCATTTGTAGTCTCTTCATCATCATCCACATAAATACTACCCATATGACCATACTGATTCTCTTCATGAGTCTTTCCCTTAGGGAATTTTTTTGCATAATGCCCATACATTCCACATTTAAAACACTTAACCATTTTTGATGTCATAGCAATACCATTATCCTCATCCATGGTGTTAGCCGACCCTTTTCCTTTTCACTTACTTGCTTTGTGTCCTTCTTTTCCACACCCAAAGCATCTTCCAGTTCCCTTGAAACATTCTCCTTGATGCCTCTTCCCACATGATTTACATAGGGGAAATTGAACTTTTTTTCCTCTATGATCATCATGGAACTCCATCTTTCTCTTATTAGTCGAGTCAGGAAACTTACCAAATTTTACTTTATTGATCATGTTGTGAGATTGCTGATTCGGCATAATAATGATGTTTGGACATCCAAATCCCATTTCATTTGGTTGCTCAAGAAGAATATCATTCCATTGTCCATCATATCCTCCATTATTGTGAATCATCTTGTTTCCAGCCATTTTCTAAAACCCAAACAGAATAGTGTTAGATGAAAAAATCGTAATAAAGGGGGAGTAACTTAAATATCTATCATCTTTGGTTTAATCTGATATCGTTACCATAGTTCTAGAACTATATCCTATACGTATACTTATCCTTAGGGGCATCCCTAGACATACCTTAGAAATATCTCTAGGGATCTTACTAACGTTTTCGCGTCCTAGTTTCCAAAGGTTGACTAAACCTTTCCTCTGATACCAACGGTAGAGACCCGTAGCCTGACGTACATTAAGATTACATTACTTTTGCGGAATACTTAGTACAAAACAAAAACACACACACAAGGATCGTAATAGTTTAGTGTCTTTGGAAACTCGGAACGTAATCTTCTAATCCTGGTGAAAGATCTTCAAAATCTCCCATAAAGATCTTCCTTTTTTTTACCTAAAACCTTTCTTTATATCCTAGGGAAAAGAAAACATAAAAGGGTGAGCTCAAATGCTCAGTAAGGGTAAACAAAAGAAATATCAATCACATAATTTTCATAAGAACATAACATTTTTGGAAATCTTAACCTGCAAAAGAGAGCATAATTTCATAACATGGGATAAATCATAGTAGTGAAAATGAAACCATAACTTAAAACATTACTCATTGTGGTATACACACATAATCATAGAGAATCATTTCTTTTTAGTCAAGACTCATTTCCAAGACTATCTTAGTGGACAAAGTCCCTTTCTGAATCGAGTAATCCTCGTTTCAGTCCTGTTTCACTGAACCGGTATAACCTACCATTCCAGCCATGTCTATCTCATGAGATATGAAATCTTTACCCAATGCATTGGAGGGAGATATAGGTCCCACCCATCTCTTAATGAATCCTTTCTTATGTGTGCCACAAAATCATAAATCATACATCATTGCATAACCCATGTAATAAAAATGGGATTCTTAAACAACATGACATCATAAAACCATTCATATAAGATAAAGGAATTCATAAACATAATTCCATCACAACATAGTCAAATCAATGTAAAAATATGGATAGAAACAGAACCCTTTATTATCTTATATGGAAAATAATTTTGATAAAACACTTGAATTGAATTCTTGAGGAAAATATCCTTTCTTCTTCAAAATCAATTTCTTTTCACAAAACATCATGCAATTTTAAAAGAAAGAGATTTTAATGAAAATAAGCATGAAATCTTTTAGAGGAAGCTTCATGAAAATAAGGCTTTATAAAACAGTATAAATCCGTTCGTGCCGTATAAGTTAAAAAAAACATTCTTCGTACTTTTGTCGGAAAAGTCAAAAAGTACCTCGTACGAAAAACGAAAAAAGATTCCTTTCATATCCTTTACTAAAAACTCATAGAAGGGTAAAATTGGATTTAAACA
This sequence comes from Viscum album, assembly GCA_963277665.1. NCBI lineage: Eukaryota > Viridiplantae > Streptophyta > Magnoliopsida > Santalales > Viscaceae > Viscum > Viscum album. The sequence goes on along the minus strand of OY728148.1, from coordinate 487,392,853 downwards.
ATTGTAGGTGGATGGAAATAATATTACATATTGAGGGAACATGGATGTGGATGATAAAATACACCCCAGTAAATACTTACGAATAAACAATCTCGGATAAAAATGAGATTGTGATATTTCCCTTACCTTAGGTCCGACTTGCTTTGTAAGTGTCCGAACCTCCTGTATAATGATTTAAATCATGTTATTGACTTATTACAGAATCATATTCATTGTTATGATATCATATATGGTTCACTTATGACATTATATTACCCGTTCTTTTGTAAATTCCATGTTAAAGAAGCGTTTTGGGTAAAATCGTTTCATTTATCGTAGGTGTTTTGACTTGTTGTTCTTGAAATCATTATTACTTATATCATGATTTACTTACTTCCAGAATATAAAATATTATTTATATATCATATATATTCAGTATATATATATATATAATAGGTAGATAAATAAAATGAAAAACACCGTTCATGGAGACGGTAGTCCGTACGTACGCATGAACGCTGTTTTCCTTTCCTTATTGTCTTGAAATGGAAGTAAGTAGATGACATACATATGTATATATATATATAAATCCAGTAGCTTTATAATTTCATATATTTCATTATTATTTCTTATATATACATTATAATCATTCTTAAATGGTTAACATGGAGAATGAATCTCATCGCGTCGTGGAGACGGTATTCCGTACGTACGCACGAGCGATGATATCATTTCTATAAATATTGAATTGAATTGGATTGGATTATACAATATATCAGAATCAATATGATGTTGTAATAACTATGTATAGTTATTATTTACACCATTATACCCATCCATGTAAGGTGGTGGTGGAAAATAGATTACACCACGGCGTGGAGACGGTATTCCGTACGTACGCACGCGCGGTGATTTATTTTTCCGTAGGATGGATAGATGGTGAAATAGGGTTGTTTCATACTTATAATAACATATCAGTATATGAGTGATGCTTATGTTATTACTTCATAATGAAACAACCTAAGAAGAAGAAGTGGAAGAAGAAATAAAGATGAAAGAATTGGTAACGGTAATTACCTCTTCTTTGAAGTGCCTCTTTGAGACCTCCTCTTAGGGCACTAAAATTGGTCTTTGAGGAAGATCAGAACCTCTAGAATGTTTCTAGGGAAGTGGAGAGGATAAATTGGCAGGGTTTGGCCGAGCTTGAGTGCTCAAATTGGTGTGATGAGGAGGGGGAGGAGGTGTCCTTTTATAGGGGAGGAGAGGGGCACCTTAGGAATATCTCAAAATATTATTTTATATTAAAGTCAAAATCGGTTTATAATGGTTCCAAAGGGTCTTATTTCGAAGATAAAGTGGGGATGGGTCGAAATCCTATCAACCAATAGGATTTAGACAAGTTTAGGGTATTATTTTAACCTTATCAATTAGATTTAACTCTAAGTTAAATAATTTAACTTTTACCGTGTCTTTTTGTTTTCTTTCACTATATGGTTAATAAACTTACTATAACATGCCAAACGAACCCCAAATTGTATATTATTAATACATATATCCTTATCTAAGTCATTTGGCCGAACCTTAGATTTTTAGGAATAAAATAACAATTAATAATATAATATTTGATTTAAAAACTATTTTGTGTCAATTTTGACACTATTTGATATATGATTTTTGTGAAAGTCATAACAGAATTATATGTTCTAACCAAGTTGATTAAATCAACACTAATATATCATACTAACCTAGAATATTAGTGTAATTCATAAAAAGTCTTAAATTACATTTATGTTGGTATTTATATTATCAATTATGTCAATATTTCATTAATAAGATAATTACTGCATCATTTTTGTGTCATAAATAAATTATATTATTTGATGTCTAAAAATTACAAATAAATTACCATCATGTAGTAAATCATTTTAGCTTTCTAATGAATATTTATAGTCGAATTTATCTTATGTATAACCCCATATTAAAATTGATTTACTTATTAAACATTGATTTTAACTATTTTAATCCTTCTTTAAATAAATTAATAATAAATGTCCTAATCTAATCCAAGTGGGCATAAATGGTCATCTTTTATTCCTAAGTTTGTTTTTGGTCGAATTACACTTGTACAATAGAATTAGTACATGTGTTAGGGTAATATTAATATCATATTTACCCTTAGTTACCTTATTTACTATTAACCGTGGTAAAAAAAAGTAAAAAGTTACTATTCACCAAAAAATTATTTTCATCTCATTGAACCACATTTTAGTCCTTGATATTAACTGTGTCTCTCGGATTTTCGAAATTCCATTCACAGAAGCGGTAAAATTAAGTTTTATGCAAAACTCAGTTTTTAACCTACCACTTAGTAGTTTCACTATTCATCAAAAATTGATGTTTTTCAGAACAATGCCAAAATTTCATCCCAAGCTATATTTCATATTCCGAATTCAAAAATGAAGTCTATTTTACCAAATTCATAACATAAAAGTTGCATTAATTAATTTTATAATTAAATCCCGCTGTTAAAACAAATAGCGTGTTTTTAAGAAACAATATCTATCAAAAGATTGACACTTGTTTATGTCTAGTTTAAATGTGAAACTACATCCAATGACCAACATTGTATTAAATTGTAAAAATATATTCTAAATATACTTTAAAACCACTCAAATTAATGATTTATCACTATTAATTATTTCTATTAAAAAAGTTGTTTTTAATTATAATTTAGTAATTTTCACTATTCATCAGAATATGAAAGTTATCCGAAAAGTACCAAAATTTTCACCTTAGGCTAAATTCGATACTCCGAATCCAAAAATAAAGTTCATTTTGAGAGTTAAAATTTCTAAAATTTAAAAAGTAGTTATTACTATTCATAACGGCTAGTTTCAATAATATTTTAATAGCATATCATTGTTTCGTGAAACTCAGTATTACGTACCACACACGCTATCGAAGAAGGTTGCGATTGCGTGTAATGCAAGGCAAGTCAAGGATGCGTGTTGTGCAAGCTCCTTTTGGTGTAGCGTACAACACAAGACATTAGTGAAATAAAAAAGAATATTTTTCATAAAATCTCGGGCTGTTACAATACTGCAGTGGTGAAGATGTACCAGGATCTCAGACGACAGCACTGGTGGCCGGTCATGAAGAAGGTTTTGGTGGAGTTCGTTTCTTGATGCCTCACCTTCCAGCAGGTGAAGGTAGAGCACCAGGTACCAGGAGGCTTGGTACAGTCCTTGGAGGTCCCGGAGTGGATGTGGGACGGGATATCTATGGACATCGTGAATGGACTTCCATGCACTTCCATAGGTCACGAATCTATTTGGGTGATTGTCAGCCGACTCACCAAGTCGGCTCACTTATTACCCACTAGAGAGCAGGGCTCATTGGAGAACATGGGACATCTCTACGTTAAGAAGATTGTATCGCTTCACGGTTTTCCATCATCTATCATCTCCGATCAAGATGATTTCTTTACTTCCCAGCTATGGAAGGAGTTTCAGGAGGCATTCGGGACACAGCTACGTCTGAGCACAGCCATTCACTCTCAAACGGATGGTCAGACGGAGAGGACCATTCAGACTCTCAAGGACATGCTCCGTGCTTGTGTCCTCGACTTTGGTCGTAGATGGGAGGATCACCTACCCTTGGGGGAGTTTGCATTCATCAACAACTACCACTCTACCATCGGGATGGCACCATATGAGGCGTTGTACGGCCGACCTTGCAGATCTCCTTTGTGCTGGATAGACCCTGGGGAGTCAGCACTTGTGGGACCAGAGATGGTCCAGGCCATGACAGAGAAGGTCCAGGTCATCTAGGAGCAGATGAGGATAGCTCAGAGCCGAAAAAAGTCATATGCTGACAGGAGGTGGAGGCCACTAGAGTTCGAGGATGTCGACCACGTCTTCTTGCGTGTCTCACCTCGACGTGGTTTACGGAGATTTGGTCGGGGCGGCAAGTTGTCTCCACGCTTCATTGGACCCTTCCAGGTCCTCAGCATGATCGGCGAGGTGGCATATCGCCTGGCTTTGCCACCTCAGTTGCACCGGGTGCACGACGTATTCGACGTATCTCAGTTGAGGAGATACATGAACGACCCGACACACATCATTGACCATGGGGAGCTAGAATTTGATGAGGTAGAGACTTTTACGGAGGTCCTAGTAAAGATCGAGGATCGACAGGAGAGGGTCCTATGTGGATGGTCTATTCCTCTAGTGCGCATTAGATGGCAGCCCGAGAATCTCTTGGAGAACACTTGGGAGAGGGAGGCTCAGATGCATGCTCAGTGCCCACATTTGTCTCCCTAGCTTATGATGTATCTTTACAGGGACGTAAATCCCTGAGGTGGGAGTAATGTAAAGACCCGTAAAATTCGAGGGAAATTTTTGCTTAATTTTCTTTGGGATTTTACAAGAACGCAGTTTCTGACAGCACTTGATTCTGAGGCCCGGTGTGCCCAGAATTTCTATCCGAAGTTTAACTCAGGTAAGTTCAGTGATCAAACGAGCGGGATTTCCTATCTTTTGAACCGGTGCTCGGAATCGAATTCCAAGGGAACCGATGGAACCGCAGCACCGGTAATTTCTTAGGAACACCTGTTCCGGGGTTGCGTTTTCATGAGAGAAGATGATAAAAATTGTGGAAGTGTAATTTATATTTTAACTACAATTTTTATTTTCTTTAAGTGGTTTAAGGTTTTGGGTGGACGTTGGTTAACTACCCAACTTCCCAAGAGATGTTATGAGGGTGGTGGGGCCCACACGAACCCCACCCCTTCATATTCTTCAACCCCCCACAACTCACCTTTTAATTTTGATAACTTAAGTATTAATAACTTATGTTATTAATGGTGTGAGTTTAATGTGTGTGCAGGTTTGAATTTAAAACTCATGTCTAGTTAATAAATTAAGTGAGGGATTAATTTATTTTGGGGTTGGAACCTTGTGGTGGAGTTTTTGGGAGAAAATACTAAGGACTTGAGGAACTTATTCTTCTTCGACGAAGAACGTGATGAACACATCGCTCTCCAATGAAGAACGTCGATTTCTCGGAAACCGATTAGGTGACGCTGTTTACCGCGACGTCGACGCGACATCCTCCTTCCACGATGTCTCTTTCCGCGACGGTTTTTCCACGATGAATCCTCCTTCGACGAACCTCCGTTCAAGATTGCATGAGGTAGGGGATTTATTTTATTTTGTTCGAGATCACTCCTTCAATTTTTTTTATTATTCTTCGTGAATATGTCCAACTGCTATCGTTTAATGAGAGGGGGCCGGACCGCACAAAGACGGCCGACCCACCTCCTTTTTCCATGTTGGATTCTTTTGTGGATTGAAATGGGTGTGGCGCGGTGCCATCGCACCACGCGGGATCGTGCGGCATGAAATGAGCGGCGCCATCGCGCCGCACCGCGAAATCATACAAGGATGAGACATCGTCGCGCCACGTCGGTGAAACCCGAAAATACTACTGCCGGAGCGGGGTCGCGGCAGATGGGCATGGTGTCATCGCACCGCGCCGGACGAACCAGGCCATGGCCGGTTCCAGGCCCCGGCGGAGAAGGGTGATCGGCGGCCGGTTCTAGGCCGCCGGTGTCAGCGAAGGAGGAAGGACCGGCCGTCGCCGGTTCTTGTTGGAAGAACTTGTAAAGACCCGAAGCTTAACGTACATGGAAATTACATTACTTTTCCGGAATACTTAGTACATTACAAAAACACACAGACAAGGACCGTAATAGTTTAGTATCTTTGGAAACTCGGAATATAATCTTCTAATCGTGGTGAAAGATCTTCGACATCTCCGATAAAGATCTTCCTTTTTTTACCTAAAACCTTTCTTTATATCCTGGGGAAAGGAAAACATAAAAGGGTGAGCTCAAATGATCAGTAAGGGTAAACAAAAGAAATATCAATCACATCATATTCATAGGAACATAACTTTTTGAAATCTTAACCTGCAAAAGAGATCATAATTTCATAAATGGGATAAATCATAGTAGTGAAATGTAATCCCAATACTCATAACATAAAACATGAAACTTTTTGTCATACACACATAATCATAGAGAATCATTTCTTATTAGTCAAGACTCATTTCCAAGACTATCTTAGTGGACAAAGTCCATTTCTGAACCGAGTTCACTCCTCGTTTCAGTCATGTTTCACTGAACCGATATAACCTACCATTCCAGCCATGTCTATCTCATGAGATATAAAATCTTTACCCAATGCATTGGAGGGAGATATAGGTCCCACCCATCTCATAATGATACCATTCTTATGTGTGCCACAAAATCATAAACCATACATCATAGCATAACCCATGTAATGAAAATGGGAATCTTAAACATCATGACATCATAAAACAATTCATATAAGATAAATGAATTCATAAAAATAATTCCATCACAACATAGTAAAATCAATGTAATAATAGGGATAGAAACAGAACCCATTATTATCTTAGATGGAAAATAATTTTGATAAAACACTTGAACTCCATTCTTGAGGAAAATATCCTTTCTACTTCAAAAACACTTTTCATTTCTTAACATGTCATAAAATTATAACTAAAAGAAGTTGATTAAAAATAAACATGAAAACTTATAAGGTAAGCTTCTTGTAAATAATGTTTTAAAAATCCATTCACGCCGTATATGTTAAAAAAATATTCTTCTCGTACTTTTGTCGGAAAAGTCAAAAAGTACCTCTTACGAAAAACGACAAAAGATTCCATTAATATCCTTTACTAAAACCTCACCGAAGGGTAAAATTGGATTTAAAAAAATTGTTGGTGGATGGAAACAATATTACATATTGAGGGAACATGGATGTGGATGATAAAGTACACCCCAGTAAATACCAAAGTATAAACAATCTCGGATAAAAATGAGATTGTGATATTTTCCCTTACCTTAGGTCTTGATTTGCCTCTTAAGTGTCTGAAACTCCTGTATAATGATTTTAATAATGTTATAGACTTATTCCAGAATCATAATTATTGTTATGATATCATATATGGTTCATTTATGACTTTATATTACCCGTTCTTTTGTAAATTCCATGTTAAAGAGCATTTTGGGTAAAATTGTTTAATTTGTCGTTCGTGTTTTGACTTGTAATTATTCAAGTGATTACTTAGATCATGATAACTTAATTCCAGAATATAAAACATTATTTATATATAATATATATTCATAATATACATATATATAATAAATCAGTAAATGGAATGAAATACACCGTTCATGGAGATGGTAGGTCGTGCGTACGCATGAACGCTGTTTTCGTTTCCTTATTGAGTTGAATAGAATTAAGTAGATTAAATACATATATATACACATAAATACAGTATTATTATGTCATATATTTCATGATTACTTATTATATATATACTTTATAATCACTAATGAATGGTTAACGTGGAGAATGAATCTCATCGCGTCGTGGAGACGGTAGTCCGTACGTACGCACGAGCGATGATATCGTTCTCATGATCATTGAATTGTATTGGAGTGCATGTATACTATTTAAGAATCAATATAACTTTAAATTAGTCATATATTGTTTTTATTTACACCATTATACCCATCCAAGTAAGGTGGTGGTGGAAAATAGATTACACCACGGCGTGGAGACGGTATTCCGTACGTATGCACGCGCGGTGATTTCATTTCCGTAGGATGGATAGATGGTGGAATTGGGTTTTTTCATACTTATAATAACATATCAGTATTTGATTGATACTGATGTTATTACTTCATAATGAAACAACCTAAGAAGAAGAAGTGGAAGAAGAAATAAAGTTGAAAGAATCGGTAACAGACATTTTCCTCTTCTTTGAAGAGCCTCTTTGAGATCACCTTTTAGGGCACTATAATTGGACTTTTAGGAAGACCAGAACCTCTAGGATGTTTCTAGAGAAGTGTAGAAGATAATTTGTCTGGGGTTGGCCGAGATTTAAGGCTCCATGTGGTGTGAGGAAGAGAGGGAGGAGGTTCCCTTTTATAAGGGAGGAGAGGGGCACCTTTGGAATAACAAAAAATATTATTTTATTATAAAGACAAATTCGGTTTTAAATAGCTCAAAATTGATTTATTTCGAAGATAAGGTGGGTATGGGTCGAAATACTCTCATACAATAGAATTTGGACATTTTTAGTTCACTATTTTAACCTTATAATTTAGTTTTAACTTTATGTTAGATAATTTTACTTTTACCGTGTCTTTTTGTGTTCTTACACTATAAGGTTAATAAACTTACTATAAGAAGCCAAAAGAACCCCAAGTTGTTTATTATTAATATATATTACCTTATCTAAGTCATTCGGCCGAGGCTTAGATTTTTAGGAAAAAAATAACAATTAATAATATAATATTTGTTTTAAAAACTATTTTATGTCAATTTTGACACTATTTAGTAATTGATTTTTTTGAAAATCATAAAAGAATTATTAGTTCGAAAAAAATTAATTAAATCAATAATAACATGTCATATTAACCTATAAAATTAGTGGAATTTATAAAAAGTCAAAAATTACATTTATTTTGGTATTTATAACATCAATTATGTCAATATTTCATTAATAAGATAATTATTGCATCATCTTTGTGTCATAAATAATTTAAATTATTTAATGTCTAAAAATTAAAAATAAATTACTATTATGTAGGAAATATTTTTAGATTTCTAATGAATATTTATAGTCGAATTTATCTTATGTATATACCTATATTAAAAATGATATACTAATTAAACTTTGATTTTAACTATTTTATCACTTCTTTAAATAAATTAATAATAAATGTCCTAATCTAATCCAAGTGGGCCTAAATTGTCATATTTTATTCCTAAGTTTGTTTTTGGTCTAATTACACTTATCCAATAGAATTAGGACATGTGTTAGGGTAATAATAATACCATTTTTACCCTTAATTACCCTATTTACTTTTAACCGTGGTAAAAAAATAATAAGTTACTATTCACCAAAAATTATTTTCATCTCATTGAACCAAATTTTTCTTACTGACATTAACCGTGTCTCTCGGATTTTTGAAATTCCACTCATAGAATCAGTAAAATTAAGTTTTATGAAATTTTTTTTTTTAACTACCACTTAGTGGTTTCACTATTTATCAAAAAATGAAAGTTTCCAGAAAAATACCAAAAATTAGGCCTAAGCTGTATTTGATATTATGAATTCAAAAAATAATGTCTATTTTACGAAATTCGAATCATACCAGTTGCATTAATTAATTTAAAACTTAAATCTCGTCGTCAAAACAAATAGCGTGTTTTTAAGAGATAATAACTATCAAAAGATTGACACTTGTTTATGTCTGGTTTAAATGTGAAATTACATTCAATGACCAACATTTTATTAAATTGTAAAAATATATTCTAAATATATTTTAAAACCACTCAAATAAATAATTTATCACTATTAATTATTTCGATTGAAAAAGTTGTTTTTAATTACAATTTAGTAAATTTCACTATTCATCAAAATATGAAAGTTATCCGAAAAGAACCAAAATTTCCCCCTAAGCTAATTTTGATATTCTGAATCCAAAAATGAAGTCTATTTTGAAAAATAAAATTTACAAAATTTCAAAAATTGGTTATTACTATTCATAACGGCTAGTTATAATAATATTTTAATAGCATATCGTTGTTTAGTGAAACTCGGTATTGCATACTACACGCGCTATCGAGGAAGGTCGTGATTGCGTATAATGCAAGGAAAGACAAGAATGCGTGTTGTGAAAGTTCCTTTTGTTGTAGCGTACAACACAAGACATTAATTAATTAAAAAGAATATTTTTCATAATATCTCGGGGTGTTACATTCTACCCCCCTTAAAATGAATTTCACCCTCGAAATTCATCGGGGTTATAAATGGTTTACTACTCGAAAGTTTCTTTAATAGAAACCCACATCGTAAAAACGAATACCAAAACCAATCTTTAAAAACAAAAGTATGAAACCTAACGGTTACCCAAATAAAGTAATCCATGGGTTTGCACATAGGTGAAAATATGGATATGGAAGACAAATCTAATCATCATGTTCTGATGTAGAGAGGTAGAGAACATGGATATGGAAAAGCTAGAAATCACATATCCATAAATTTGTGATGATCTATGGTACCATCTGATTCATCAGATATAATAGCACTAGGACAAAATTTTTGGTTTTCAAGATCATTTCCCTAAAGTTGATGAAATTGGAATTAGAAGAAATTATTTCGTTATTTTGGTATAGTCTCACCGTTGGTCGTTCTTTGGACAATTTCCACATAATCTCTTAAAGAAATGAAGTAGAATTTGTCATTCGTGATGTGTTAGTAGATCATGTGATAGAATAATGGGTCATTCCATCTGTCTCAAACAAAAGGTTAGAAAAGTTATACATAAGTCCATCTATATTGAGATTAATCATATATGGTTCCTAAAATGGACTTATACTTCATATATGATACTTCTTAATATAATAAAACTAGTTTCTACTAAACATGGACTTCTTGTAGGCCAGTGGTAGGCGATAAAGGCCAGTCTCACTTCGGTTGTGGGTTCGATTCCCACAGCCTTGTCCGACACGATGGGCTGTCGCCCGTCCTGCAGGTTGTCCTTTTTCTAAAGCTATATTACTATAACATCCCATCAACAATATCAAAAAAAAATTATACTTAAACAATATCTAACTTATGTCCAACATTATCCATTCCAATCTTTAGTCTTATCTAAAATACTTCGGTCCAAGCTCATAGTATAAAGAAAATGATCATGTGAATGCCTTAATCATGTATTCTCTTGAAAAATGAATACCCATTGAACCTTAGTGAAAATATGAATCCAGTCAAAAGTTAACTCTTTCCACATACCAAAATACAAAAATTCTATATACTCAAACCATGATATAACCTTCTCCTTATATCAGTCATGAGCTCATTAATACTATCAAACATTTAAGTTTCTCCTTATCCCTTCATTATGCGCATATCATCTACATTCCAAAAATATCTGAATAAGCTTTCATGGATACTGGTACCATTAATCATACACATTCAAAACTCAAGGAAATACAACAGTGTAACAATAATTAGATGTATCTTTATTCCATAGTACCATGAGATTACTTATACAACATTACACATGATAAACATGAAATCATTCCACTACATTCTTAAACCATTGACCGAGCTTCAACAATTCTTTCATCTCACATATCATTTGTAGTCTCTTCATCATCATCAACATAAATACTACCCATACGACCATACTGATTCTATTCATGAGACTTTCCCTTAGGGCATTGGTTTGCATAATTCCCGTACATTCCACATTTAAAAAATTTAACCATTTTTGATGTCGTAGCAATACCATTATCCTCATCCCTGGTGTTAACTGAACCTTTTCCATTGCACTTACTGGATTTGTGTCCTTCTTTTCCACACCCAAAGCATCTTCCAGTTCCTTTGAAACATTCTCCTTTATGAATCTTCCCACATGATTTACATAGGGGAAATTGAACTTTCTTTCCTCTATGATCATCATGAAACTCCATCATTCTCTTATTAGCCGAGTCAGGAAACTTACCAAATTTTACTTTATTGATCATATTATGAGATTGATGATTCGGCATAACAATGATGTTTGGACTTCCAAATCCCATTTCATTTGGTTTCTCATTAAGAATATCATTCCATTGTCCATCATATCCTCCATTATCGCGAATCATCTTGTTTCCAGCCATTTTCTAAAACCCAAAAAGAATAGTGTGAGAGGAAAAAATCATAATAAAGGGGGAGTAAATTCAATATCTAACATCTTTGGTTTAATCTAATATCGTTACCATAGTTCTAGGACTATATCTTATATGTATACTTATCCTTAGGGACATCCCTAGACATACCTTTGAAATATCACTAGGGATCTTAAGAACATTTTCGCATCCTAGTTTCCAATGGTTGACTAAAATTTTCCTCTGATACCAACTATAAAGACCCGAAGCTTAATGTACATGGACATTACATTACTTTTGCAGAATACTTAGTACATTACAAAAACACACACACAAGGACCGTAATAGTTTAGTGTCTTTGGAAACTCGGAATATAATCTTCTAATCGTGGTGAAAGATCTTCAACATCTCCCATAAAGATCTTCCTTTTTTTTAACCTAAAACCATTCTTTATATCCTGGGGAAAATAAAACATAAAAGGGTGAGCTCAAATGCTCAGTAAGGGTAAACAAAAGAAATATCAATCACATCATATTCATAAGAACATAAATTTTGGAAATCGTAACCAGCAAAAGAGATCATAATTTCATAACATGGGATAAATCATATTAGTGAAATGTAATCCCAATACTCATAACATAAAACATGAAACTTTGTGGCATACACACATAATCATAGAGAATCATTTCTTATTAGTCAAGACTCATTTCCAAGTCTATCTTAGTGGACAAAGTCCATTTCTGAACCGAGTTCACTCCTCGTTTCAGTCCTGTTTCACTGAACCGGTATAACCTACCATTCCAGCAATGTCTATCTCATGAGATATAAAATCTTTACCCAATTCATTGGAGGGAGATATAGGTCCCACCCATCTCATAATGATACCATTCTTACGTGTGCCACAAAATCATAAACCATACATCATAGCACAACCAATGTAAACAAAATGGGAATCTTAAACATCGTGATATCATAAAACAATTCATATAAGATAAAGGAATTCATAAAAATAATTCCATCACAACATATCCATATAAATGTAATAATATGGATAGAAACAGAACACTTTATTATCATAGATGGAAAATAATTTTGATAAAACACTTGATCTCCATTCTTGAGGAAAATATCCTTTCTACTTGAGAAACACTTTTCATTTCTTAACATGTCATAAAATTATAACTAAAAGAAGTTGATTAAAAATAAACTTGAAAACTTATAAGGGAAGCTTCTTGGAAATAATGTTTTAAAAAAACATTCTTCTCGTACTTTTTTTGGAAAAATCAAAAAGGACCTCGTACGAAAAACGACAAAAGATTCCTTTCATATCCTTTACTAAAACCTCACCGAAGGGTAAAATTGGATTTAAAAAAAATTGTAGGTGGATGGAAACAATATTATAAATTGAGGTAACATGGATGTGGATGATCAAATACACCCCAGTAAATACAAAAGTATAAACAATCTCAGATAAAAATGAGACTGTGATATTTTCCCTTACCTTAGGTCTGATTTGCCTCGTATGTGTCCGAACCTCCTATATAATGATTTAAATAACGTTATTGACTTATTCCAGAATCATAATTATTGTTATGATATCATACATGGTTCACTTATGACTTTATATTACCAGTTCTTTTGTAAATTCCATGTTAAAGAGCATTTTGGGTAAAATTGTTTAATTTGTCATTCGTGTTTTGACTGGTAATTTTTCATGTGATTACATAGATCATGATTAATTAATTCCAGAATATAAAACATGATTTATATATAATATATATTCAGAATATAAATATATATAATAAATCATTAAATGGAAAGAAATACATCGTTCATGGAGACGGTAAGCCGTGCGTACGCATGAACGCTGTTTTCGTTTCCTTATTGAGTTGAATAGAATTAAGTAGATGAAATACTTATATATACACATAAATCCATTATTATTATGTCATATATTTCATGATACTTATTATAAATATACTTTATAATCACTCATTAATGGTTAACGTGGAGAATAAATCTCATCGCGTCGTGGAGACAGTAGTCCGTACGTACGCACGAGCGATGATATCGTTCTCATGATCGTTGAATTGTATTGGAGTGTATTTATACTATTTAATAATCAATATAACTTTAAAATAGTCATATATAGTAATTATTTACACCATTATACCTATCCAAGTAAGGTGGTGGTGGAAAAGAGATTACACCACGGCGTGGAGACGGTATTCCGTACGTACGCACGCGCGGTGATTTCGTTTTCCGTAGGATGGATAGATGGTGACATAGTATTGTTTCATATATATAATAACATATCAGTATATGAGTGATATTGATGTTATTATTTCATAATGAAACAACCTAATAAGAAGAAGTCGAAGAAGAAATAAAGTTGAAAGAATCGGTAACGGACATTTACCTCTTCTTTGAAGAGCCTCTTTGAGATCTCCTTTTAGGGCACTATAATTGGTCTTTGAGGAAGACCAGAACCTCTAAGATGTTTCTAGGGAAGTGGAGAAGAGAATTATGCAAGGTTTGGCCGATCTTGAAGGCTCCATGTGGTGTGAGGAATAGAGGGAGGAGGTGCCCTTTTATAAGGGAGGAGAGGGGCACCTTTGGAATATCTAAAAATATTATTTTATTATAAAGCCAAATTCGGTTTTAAATAGCTCCAAATTGAGTTATTTCGAAGATAAGGTGGGGATGGGTCGAAATAATCTCATCCATTAGAATTTGGACATGTTTAGTTCAATATTGTAACCTTATAATTTATTTTTAACTTTAAGTTTGATAATTTTACTTTTACCGTGTCTTTTTCTGTTCTTACACTATAAGGTTAATAAACATACTATAAGAAGACAAAATAACCCCAAGTTGTTTATTATTAATATATATAATCTTATCTAAGTCATTTGGCCGAACCTTAGATTTTTAGGAATAAAATAACAATTAATAATATAATATTTGTTTTAAAACTATTTTATGTCAATTTTGACACTATTTAGTAATTGATTTTTGTGAAAATTATAAAAGAATTATTATTTCGAAAAAAGTTAATTAAATCAATAATAACATGTCATATTAACCTAGAAAATTAGTGGAATTCATATAAAGTCATAAATTTTATTTATTTTGGTATTTATAACATCAATTATGTCAATATTTCATTAATAAGATAATTACTGCATCATCGTGTATCATAAATAAATTAAATTATTTAATGTCTAAAAATTAAAAATAAAATACCATTATGTAGGAAATCGATTTATCTTTCTAATGAATATTTATAGTCGAATTTATCTTATGTATAACCCTATATTAAAAATGATATACTTATTAAAAATTGATTTTAACTATTTTAACCCTTCTTTAAATAAATTAATAATAAATGTCCTAATCTAATCCAAGTGGGCCTAAATGGTCATATTTTATCCATAAGGTTATTTTTGGTCGAATTAATCTTATCCAATAGAATTAGGATATTTTTTAGGGTAATAATAATATCATTTTTACCCTTAATTACCCTATTTACTTTTAACCGTGCTAAAAAAAATAAAAAGTTACTATTCAGCAAAAATTATTTTCATCTCATTGAACCAAATTTTACTTACTGACATAAACTGTGTCTCTCGGATTTTTGAAATTCCACTCATAGAAGCGGTAAAATTAAGTTTTATGAAAAATTCATTTTTTTTAACTACCACTTATTGGTTTCACTATTCATCAAAAAATGAAAGTTTTCAGAAAAATACCAAAAATTAGGCCAAAGCTATATTTGATATTATGAATTCAAAAATAATGTCTATTTTACCAAAATAAAAACATATCAGTTGCATTAATTAATTTAAAAATTAAATCCCACTCTGAAAACAAATAGCGTGTTTTTAAGAGATAATAACTATCAAAAGATTGACACTTGTTTATGTCTGGTTTAAATGTGAAATTACATTCAATGACCAACATTATATTAAATTTTAAAAATATATTCTAAATATATTTTAAAACCACTCAAATTAATAATTTAACACTATTAATTATTTCGATTTAAAAAGTTGTTTTTAATTACAATTTAGTAAATTTCACTAATCATCAAAATATGAAAGTTATCCGAAAAGTACAAAAATTTCTCCCTAAGCCAATTTTGATATTCTGAATCCAAAAATGAAGTCTATTTTGAAAAATAAAATTTACAATATTTCAATAATTGGTTATTACTATTCATAACGGCTAGTTTTAATAATATTTTAATAGCATATCGCTGTTTAGTGAAACCCAGTATTGCGTACTACACACGCTATCGAGGAAGGTCGTGATTGCGTATAATTCAAGGAAAGTCAAGAATGCGTGTTGTGCAAGATCCTTTTGTTGTAGCATACAATACAAGACATTAATGAATTAAAAAGAATATTTTTCATAAAAACTCGGGGTGTTACAGAACCGGCCGGCCGGTGCGGGCCGGCCGGACAAAGGGAATACCGGGGGATTCAATTCCCCTGGTCGGCCAAGCGAGCAGCCCCATTAATGGGGCCGCGGTTACAGGGAAACTAGGGGGGGCAGCACCCCCCCCCCCCCCCCCGCGAGCCAGCGGGCACGCGCCAGCGTGCCGGGTCACCGACCGGGCTGGGCCACGCCGGGCCGGGCCGACCTGGAACCAGGTCGGGTCGCCCGGTTCGGGCCGATAGGGGGGTCTCAGGCCGGGTCGGTCCAGGCCCGAAACCCCTGTTTTCAGACAATCTTTGGTCTTTTGCCCATAACATGGGCTACGAACCTCCGATCGACGCACCGTTAGTTGCGATGAGATCCTTGGATTGAGACGGTTGTTTCAGAATATCGCGATCAAGGTTTAAAAATACTTTGGGTTAGGCCGGGTTTGTTCGTACACGAAACCAACCGGGCCCTCAGAGCAGAAACACTCATATCTTAAGCTTCGGACGTCTGATTGATGTGTCGTCGATTTTTTTGGATTCCTCTTAGTGAGACGGATCCTTTGCCTTACTCCTCCCAAGGTTTGGATGCAGGTGGAGTACGGTCGGCTTGGGTTTGCCTTAAAAACCAACCGGGCCCCTGGGACGAAAAAGCCAATAACTCTCAGATCGGGCGTCCGATTGACGCGCCGTCTGCGACGTTGAGTTCCTGTTGATGATACGGAACTTTTGGATACATAAACTCTGGACTATGTTTTAGTTGATGTATCTGCCTCTCGGCTCATGGAGAGGACCCTCCCGAATGAGCTTGCTGTGTGCGGGAACCATAGTGCTGGCTGCGTTTGCGACTGTGACGACGACGCCGACTGTACAGAGATCCGTAATGGATTCGAAGGTGACGACTACAGCACTCAGCGATCCTTTGTGGATCAATGCTACCGATCATGTGTGGGTCTGATCCTGTGTGGGACAACGCTCAGCGGTTCTGTGTGAGCCAGCGCCTACAGATCCTGTGTGGGTCCGATCCTGTGTGGGTCAGTGTGGGGGTAAGTTACCTATCAATCCTGTGTGGGTCAGACCCTTCCTGGGTCATTGCGGGGGTTAGTTACCTATCGATCCTGTGTGGGTCAGACCCTTCCTGGGTCATTGCGGGGGTTAGTACCTATCGATCATTCGTGGGTTCGACGACATAGATGAATCAGTGGATATATCTGATCATCTCTATCGTCATACGAAGAAGTATACATGTGTGAGCTGAATCCTATTTTTCTTTCCTTTGTGGATTGTGTTGTGCTATTCTGTGTGGATTTACGTTTTGCTTTCCTGTGTGTACTGGGTTGTACTTGGGATCGGATGTTGGAGCCGAACAAGAATTGATGACTTAGGTATATGTATGGGCATATACCTAAGAAGAATCGGATGTTACTTCGTGATTGTATCTTTCCTTTGTGGATTATCCTTTGTGGATTTTGGAAGACCTTCGGGGGTATCGGGGTCCCTACTGAGTAGCTTATACTCACCCCTACATGGGCTATGCCCGCATTACGTTGTGTTGGTTGCAGACGACGGACAGAGCTGATCGTAGTTGAGGCTTGCGCAGCAGGATGGTACCTGGAGGTGGACCACTGGGTGGGATGTACACGGAGCGGTCGGCTGGACCCGAGGAGCAGTGGAGGCTATCTGTACCCACCCTTTAGGTGGGATTTCTAGGGGACAGCTCGACGTTGCGGCTTTAATGTTCAGTTGTTGTTTTTCCCTTTCCAGTTGTACTTTACTTCAGTTTGGGTTTTTATACTGGCCCACTAACTTTCCGCACTTACTGTTGTACTCTATTTTTAATTAGTTTTTACTTCTACTTCTTGCTTGCTCTGTGGTGCTTGTTTACTTTACAAAGGCAATTCCTTCCCTTTTTCTGAGATTTACACCTTGGTGCTACTCGCCAGCCGCTGGCCTGTGGAAGGCGGGCTTGGGGTAGTCACAACACAAGCCCCGAGGATGGGTTGTGACATATATAATGTGCTCCACTAATTTTCTAGATACATATTACATTTTATGAATCTATTAAATTTTTTAGTTCAAATATATCTTCTGTATATATATTATTTAAATTCAGATAAATTAAAAGTGTCAAAATTGACACTATTGTAGTTTATAAAAATAACATAGTATAAAATTGTTTAAAAATCACAAAAATATTTTAAAATTATAAATTAAAATTTATATGGTTGACAATGTAATAAAGTGTAAAATTATGGAAAATTAACAACACATATGTAATTATTTATAATAATTTAAAATTTATAATATTTTTACCACAAATAAAATTAAATTGATAGATAAGGATAAATCAAGTTGATAATGTTTAAAATAAATTCCTAACATGTCTAAATCTTAATGGTTAATGATATTACAACCCTATATCATCTAAGTTTCGGATATGAGTCATTTTGGAAGTTTTTATGTGGGGTTGGGATTTAATATAAACTAATATATCTTATATTTCCAAAGGTGCCCCTCTCCTCCCTTATAAAAGGGCACCTCCTCCCTCTCCTCCTCACACCAATTTGAACCTTCAAGCTCTGCCAATACCTTCACATTTCACTTCCCCACTTCCCTAGAAACATCCTAGAGGTCCTAGTCATCTTCAAAGACCAATTGTAGTGCCCTAAGAGGAGGTCTCAAAGAGGCACTTTAAAGAAGAGGTAATGTCCGTTACCGATTCTTTCAACTTTATTTCTTCTTACACTTATTCGTTAGTTGTTTCATTATGAATTAATAACATCATTATCACTCATATACTGACATGTTATTATAAGTATGAACCAACCCTATTTCACCATCTATCCATCCTACGAAAAACGAAATCACTGCGAGTGCGTACGTATGGAATACCGTCTCCACACCATGGTGAAATCTATTTTCCATCACCACATTACTTGTATAGGTATAATGGTTCAAATAAATAACGATATATGATTATTGTAAAGTGGTATTGATTCTGAAATAGTATACATACACTCTAATACAATTCCACGATCATGGGAACGATATCATCGCTCGTGCGTAGGTATGGAATATCGTCTCCACGATGTGATGCGATTTGATCTACATGATCATCATTGTATAATGATTATATAAATGAATTGAATTAATAAATATGATATATAGTACACTAATACCATTCTGGAAATGATATATCTATAACCTAAAGAGAAGAAAAAGAATTTATTCGACAAAACACATATAAGAACAAAAGGTAATAACCACCCGAATAACAAGTAGTAATGCAATATTACTAATAAAAAGCTAAGAATATAACTATATATGATATCATAACAATAAGTATTATTCTGGAATAAGTCAATAACATTATTTAAATCATTATACAGGAGGTTCAGACACTTACAAAGCAAATCGTACCTAAGGTAATGGACAATCTCACAATATCAATTTTTATCCGAGATTGTTTATACTTCAGAAGTTACTGGGGAATATTTATCATCCACATCCATGTTTCCTCAATATGTAATATTATTCACATCCTCATATAATTTTTTAGATCCAATTTTACTCTTCGGTGAGTTTTTAGTAAAATATATGAAAGGAATCTTTTGTCGTTTTTCGTACGCGGTACTTTTTGACTTATTCGACAAAAGTACGAGAAGAATGTTTTTTTATCATATACGATATGAATGGATTTTTAAAACATTATTTCCAAGAAGATTCATTTACAGGTTTTCAAGTTTATTTTTAATCAATTTTTTAATATTGTTTGACATGTTAAGAAAGGAAAAATGTTTTTGAAGTAGAAAAGATATTTTCTGCAAGAATGGAGTTCAAGAGTTTTATCAAAATTATTTTCCATATAAGGTAATATAGGGTTCTGTTTCTATCCCTATTATTAAATTGATTTTATTATGTTGTGATGGAAATATTTTTATGATGTCACGATGTTTAAGATTCCCATTTTTATTACATTGGTTATGCTATGATGTAAGGTTTATTATTTTTTGGCACACATAAGAATGGTATCATTATGAGATGGGTGGGACCTATATCTCCCTTTAATGCATTGGGTAATGATTTTATATCTCATGAGATAGACATGGCTGGAATGGTAGGTTAAACCGGTTCAGTGAAACAGGACTGAAACGAGGAGTGAACTCAGTTCAGAAATGGACTTTGTCCACTAAGATAGTCTTGGAAATGAGTCTTGACTACTAAGAAACGATTTTCGATGATTATGTGTGTATTCCAAAAAGCTTCATTTTTTAAGTTATGATTATTGGGATTACATTTCACCTATATGATTTATCCCATGATATGATCTCTTTTTCAGGATAAGATTTTCTAAATGTTATGTTCTTATAAATATGATATGTTTGATATTTCTTTTGTTTACCCTTATTGAGCATTTGAGATCACCTATTTGTATGTTTTCTTTTCCCCGGGTCAGGAAGAAGGATATTAAGTAGGATATTCAAAAACGGGACTCTATATATGATGAAATAAATTGGAGACAACCTAGATGATTTATGAACCAGTTGTTTATGTTTCCCAGTTTCTAAAGACACTATACTTATATAGTACTTTCATGGTTTTGTTATATGTTGTAATACGTATGCTTCAATTTTGAGGTATTAAACATGTATATAAAGTATGGGTCACTATATTTAAGAATAGTGGTTGTGGAATGGAGTGAATAGATTATCACACACCATATATGGAATAAACATAGTAGATATCATAGAATAAATGAATGAAAATATTGAGAATAAGATTGAAATATATACATGTTGTACGAGATATGGATGAAATATCAATGATAGAATCACAAAGGGAACTATATCTGGGTATATATAATTGATATCAAGGTGGAGAAGTATATGTAATTACTATATAGTTTAATTAATACAACTATAATGATAGGCGATTATAGATGTGGAAGATCCCACCTATAGAGAAGGAATCAATATTAAGGATTTAATAAATAATCATAAATATATAGAATATTAATATGTGAGATTTTTCATATAATGTAAATGAATTTGGTTCCGATGAACATAGTGGATATATAATAAATACTGCTTTAATTAAGTAAAAAGACATGGTTTTAGTCAAAGGAGATCTAACAAGAAGTATTTGATAATTTTTATGACTAATGAGTCAGTTCATAATGGGCATCCATAGTCTTATTCATTAGGATGTTTCTAATGAAACATAAAACTATATAACATTTTTTTAATATTTTTGGAGTAACTTATGATTAATGGATTTATACACTTATTTGGCTGAGTTTATTGTAATAATTTAAACCAATTCCAATGGATAAAAAAGTCTTATCTATAATTCAAAACAAATGGTGTTATAGAAATTAAAAATGGTATTAAATTCAAATAAATAATGTTTTCATTGTATTTTGTGGAATTTATAATTACATCAATTTATATATTATTTCAAATGATATAGTTATTGATATAAAAATAAAGATGTTGCAAAGACCATACTTATTTTCATGTTTTATTAATCATAATATGGTAAAAATATGATTAATTAGGTTTACAGTAAGTGTTTTCTAGACCTGGTGAAAATAGGGAAAATCATAATGAATTAGTACCATGGTACATATATAAATTTAAGGTTCTGTTATTTTATCTATCAAATGGTTTTCATGTAATTATTTCTTAGAATAATGAAATAAATTTAAATCACAGGACTCATGTTTTATTTCATGATTAAGTCATAACTCAATGTTTATTAATATTTATTCATTGGGACTCCCCATGAATCAGAAAATAAATTTACCCAGATAGACGACCATATAAATTTTTTTGGATGTTCTGTTCATGTCAAGGTTTTGAGTTTTACCCATCTCGTAGGTGATATAGCATTATAGAAATTTAAAATACCCACAAAAATAATATATATTATAATACCATAATTATATCCCCTTAACATGAAATTAAATAAATAAATCATTTACTCGTGTATTAAGTTTCATATGAGAATAATGAGGTTGTTATTTTTTCTAATATAAGGGTTTTACCCTATGTGTGGTGTAATTTGTTTGGTAGATTCCATAAAATTAGGCTATCGTGGGAGTAAAAAATTAATTTAAACAAATTGAGTTAATTACATTTATGTAATGTTAGAACCATAATATCCCTATTATTTGAATCATTGTCCAATTATACTAGGGGAACCACAAAACCCCTATCTTTTGAAAGGAATAGATTAGAAGAGATCATCGATGAATAAAATAGCATTGATTGATAACTTTATAAAAATAAATAACTAAGAAACTCTTCATTAGAGATTGATTCAAATTGTGGGTACAGATAGTAATTTTATATAGAATCTATTACAATATAAATTTCATGCTATATTGAATTTTTTATTCCCTGTTTGATTTATTAATCCCCATCCAAGGAATTTTAATATAGGTTTGTTTATCCCATAACATCATTCATTGTGATTGTATGATTTTCATAGTGGGTCAACAGTGGATGAGATTTGTGATAATCTTGTCTATTCTCTCTCTCTCTCTATCTCTTAATCTCTCACGACCATTATATCTCTCCCTCTCTATCATTATGTTTGTGTGATGGGTTTTAAAATTTACTTGTGTTCGATAGAAGTTACAGAATACAAGGTGGAAGTTCGGGTGGGATATCTAATAAACTATAGTGAATGAAGATATGAGGAAGATGTTAGTAAGACAACAGAATATTGTTTTTTGAAATAGAATACATTGTGCTTGGGTAATGTTATTAATGTTTTGGATATAGTTCATATAGTGTCATGCAAAAGGAATTTTGGTACCGATGGGTCATCTCCAAGGAAGCTAGAAGTGACTAGGAAGTGATTTCATCTGATGTGGTCAATGTGAGTGTGGAGTGGTAGACCATACGACCTATAAGACATGGGTATAATGGAGGGTGTCTAGGTTTGAACACTTATCATTATGATATTATTATGATTCAATAGACCCTCGGTTACCATATAACATGAATATGAGACCAGAAATACTGACCATGGTTGTTTGGGTGGTCATGGCATACCCAGCATGGGTCATAGATAGTCAAACCAGGTGTTGGACCATGCATGAAGCAGATTGGGTGAGGTAACAAGGATCTCATATTCCAAACCCAAATTGGGAGGAATGTACATCGATTTTTTCGGGAACATGTACATTATAGTGTCCCATTCTTTACAAACATTATCATTGCATCACTTCGGGGGAATACATAATATATTATAAAAAACATTGACCTAAGACCATATTCGTTTTGTGACTTTAGGATCCTGAAAACACAAAAAGTGATACATGTGGAAGGTACACTATCTCCCACAGGGTTCTACAAGGCTAGAACCTCTCTTAGACATATTATATAAGAAAAATATCACCGTCACCTGGGGAAGAAATAAACAGGTTAAGATATGATGCGCTCTAAGTGTAAACAAGGGAGATATGTAAGAATATTCATGAGAATAAGGGTCTGTGGACGAGATCAGGAAAATAGAAGATCATTACTTAAAAATCTGAGATCATATACATGAATCATGTCATAAATCTTGGATGTTAATATAACATGAATCAAAATAAAATAAATAACATAATCAATTAAATAAATAACATAGAATAAAAATAAATAATTATGAAAAAATCTTAAGCATATAATAATGATTTCCATTGTAGTCAATTTATTGCAACTAATGCCATATTGGTGATAAATGTCTTTTACCAAAGCAGGTACACATGCCATTCCATCCATGTATTGGGGAGAATATTTCTATTTTTATTCTATCCCTATATTACAAAACCATGTTCATTCATCTTTTCATTCATCAATTACTGATCCGAGTTCATTTCTTGCTCTAGCCCTGGGATACAAAACCACGTTCAGTACTCATTCCATTCATGTTTATCTCATGAGATACGAATCCTAACCCAATACATATGAGGGAGAAATGGGCCCGACACACCACATAGTGAAATGAAAAATACATGATCAATAAAATCATAATCAATATTATCTTAACCCATGAAGTGAAATGGGAATCATAAACATATAAACATATCATAACATTTGAAAAAATACTCAGGCTTCATAATCATTTAATGAAAATAATATCCTTTGAATGTAAAATTTGTTTCACAAACAAATAACATGTGAAAGACAAACAGGTTTCAAAAAGACAATGTCATTAATCATAACCCATCCATGGAACTTATAGATAATTTCCTAGAAGGGAATGTCTAACATAAACAACTATCTTCTTAGTGGGAAAATAATTTTGAAATATATTTCAAAAATTTTTATTAATTGAAATATCAATTATTCATTGAAAAATTATTTTTGATAAATAAAACCATTTGAAAAACATTTTCATATAAAATAACATAAAATATTATAAATAATACATAAAATTATTTTGAAAATATTTTTAATTAAAAAAATATATATTTGGCTTCAAAATATTTTTAAATCCATTTTATTTGAATGTACTTTGAAAAAATATAAATAAATATTTAAAATGTTTTTAAATCCTTATTACTTGAAAACATATGAAAAGAGGTTGAAAAGTTTTTGAAAACCATTTCATTGAAAACACATTGGCAACTTATAGATAATTTTTTTAAAACTTTTCCTTGAAAAATATTAAAAAATCATGAATGAATTTTGAATAAAATCCTTGAATATTTCATATAGAAAAATTTGTTAAAAATTATCCATTTAAAAATCAAATTTATGATTTAATGAAATAATGGCAGGTAAATCTGTACATGTCGTATGGGGTAAAAAGAACATTCTTTCTGAATGAAAAAAATGTTAGAGAAAATCCATGTTCAAGAAGATAAATAAGATTCTTATTAAGATATTTCTAAAATAAAAAAGGGTTATAATGTATTTTAATGATTATAGGATAATGGTACAATATTCATGGAATCTCA
Organism: Viscum album; assembly: GCA_963277665.1. Classification (NCBI taxonomy): domain Eukaryota; kingdom Viridiplantae; phylum Streptophyta; class Magnoliopsida; order Santalales; family Viscaceae; genus Viscum; species Viscum album. The sequence goes on along the minus strand of OY728148.1, from coordinate 487,367,735 downwards.
TTTTAGAAAACATTGTCTTTTTGGAATATATATTTTCTAATGAAGAGAGTGAATAGTCGGGATTTATAGAAAACCTTATTAACAATCTTATGTAATAAATAGTATAAAAGTGGTATAAATACATGAATATATATTAAATAACAAATGCATAAGAAGGTTCACGAGTTCTCTTGATGGATGGATAATAATATTTCATCAAATAAAGCATAATCATAAACAATCTTGAAAAGTGATGACATTTTTTCAATAAACTCTTTTAAATTAATAAAATTGAATAATAATCCCCATTTTAGAATGGGAAATTACATGATAATTAAAATAACAAGAAAAGAATTATATTTATGATATAACATGTAACATTTAGGTATATACACCTCAAAAAAGAATTTAGGTTCATAACAAAATATGACTCTAAACGAATGAAAATTGAGACAAAATTGTTTTATCGATTTGGTAAATTTTTAAAATTAATCCCCATGAAATAAATATATTAGAATGGATATTTAAATACACATAAATATAATTTTAATAATTATTTAAAACATCCATGGCTAGTATACTAGCCATGAAAAAGGAATGTGTGGGGAATATACATGAGTCTTCTAGAAATAAAAAGTGAGATGAAATCCTCACACCTTTTTTCATGATAATGTAATTGCACATAAAAAAACAAATTTATATTAAATATAAATTTTTATAAATATTTTAATGAAAAATTTAATTATATATAATACCACATATGGTTTTATTATGACCTTATTTTACATTCCTGCTTACAATCCTATATTATGGTTTCACTTTCGATAATATTTTCTGTATTATTCGCATGTGCCTTAATTTGTTTAATCGTTGGATATTTTCCTTATAACATGATTTACATAAGGTAAACCATGGTATAAATAAAATTTATATAAATTAGTTTCTTAATTTTATAAACTAAATGATATAGAAGTATGAAATGAAATTCACTGTGCCTAGAGATGTATGTCGTACATACGCATGAACATTCTATCTGTTTTTTTAATCATAATAAAATAAAAAATAGCATATATAATTATATATTTATTAAAATTATATTATAATTATTATTTCATATATATAATATAATTTAATTAATATCATCATTGATATATTCAATGTAGTGTGTGGATGAATCACTTCGCTTTGAAGGTTGAGTAATCCACATTTCCTCAAACGAATTTATCACTTAAACACAAAATGGAATGTATAAAATATTTTTTATAAAAAAATATAATGGATTTAATACATAATAAATATAATATTTATCTAAAAGTAAAAAAAATTCCATCATAATTTCCACAATGAGAGGCGGTAATGTAAAAATAAACGATCATCTTTTGGCGAGGTAGTAGTTCTCACTACATATAAACTGTATGTTCGTCACCCATTAGATGAAAGTGTGTATATGTGTAGCTAGAACCCCTATCATAAAAAAAATATAGTATATTGGTGATATTGTATTTGTTAAAAAAGAATTTAATAATGATAATAGATGGTGTGGTGAAAGAAAATCATAACGAATGAGCTTGAGATAAAACAACACCTTTTAATCGGGTAACTCCTTTTGGTTTGTGCCAAAAAGAATACATGGATTTCTTTATTTTAGAAAGGTGATTAAAGTAGGAATGGAAGGATTTTTGGATGTGTATGGGGAATATTTTTCCCAACCTATTTATTTTTAGAGGTGAAATGAAGAGGGAGTGGTTGTGGCCGTTTATAGGGAAAGTAAATCACTAATTTGATATTTTTTAAAACAAGTTAGGTGTACACATGTTTTTACATAACAAAATTCATCAAAAAAATCAAGGTTAATTACAAAATAATGGTCATATAATGCGTGTTGGAAAAGTATCCAGGTCATTTTGGGTCATAAATTGAAGGTTTAGTAATTTATTAAACAAATTTGTTTCTCTAAACTGTTTTAATTGTCCTTAAACACTTTCACGAATATTTTTTTTTTCAAAAATAAATTTCAACATATTAGAAATTATATATTGTGCTAATTAAAAATATGAAATTTATTTTTACAAATTCTAGTCACATTATTGGAGAAATTAATTTTAAATTATCCATGGATTCATATCGACAATGCGGGGGTTTAAATATAAAATTTTTCAAAACTTTCTCTATTTTTATAACGAATTTCAAAGTGAAATTGATACAAATGTCCAAAATATAATTAATAGGTAAAATTTTATATAAATATGATTTTAATCAAATTTAAAATATAATTTAACTTCATAAATAAATTAGATGAAAAATAATTTTTGAACTTGTATTCCATATTTTTAACTATTCATTTTAAAAGGAAACATTAACAAAAAATTCCAAATAATACCCTTACATAATTTTTATTTTTCGCCTTCAAATATAATGTTTTTCTTGACATATATAGTCTATAAATGTTTCCAAATTTTTATTTAAATTGGATTTTCCATTAAAAAGGCTGTAAAACTAAATTACTATAAATTTAACTTTATAAGCATAAAATTGCGTTTGTTCTTATCTATGTTAATCAAATATATTTAATGAATATAATTTTTTTAAATTTAATATATAATATATATAGTATATTATTATCTATCAATAAATTAATTTTATTTAATTTATTAGGGTAAAACAATTTTGTGAAAATAATAATAATAATATATCCTTTTATATTCAATTGGTTTTCATATTCATTTATAAATAATTGGTATCATATGAAATCATATTATATTTTTTAAACCATATATTTTCAAAAATCATCTAACACTATTTATACCACTAATTTAACATCTAGTCTATATCTTATTGTATTAAATATTAATATTTTAATAAAATATTATATTCTGGTAACCCTTGATGTTGCATGTTATGCAATCCATCAAAAAAATTCCTTTTTGCGTATTACACAAGATAACCTCGGTACAATGTGTAGAGAAAACTAAAGTTTATGTTGTCTGTAGTACATGATTAAATTGGTATTGTGTATAATGAAAACCTCATATAGTTCTTTAAATAAAATAAACAATCTTTATTGTTGTGTTAAATAAAAAATATAAAAACTTTAAAATTAATTCAAAAAGATCATTAAATTTCAAGGTGTTATGTTAGACCCCCCTTAAAAAGAAATTTTCACTAAAAATTCTTTTGGGATATGAAATATTTAAATTTTGAATGATTCATTCATATAAAACCACATTGTAAAAATGAATTCTAAAATATTCCATAATAGAAAATCAATGAACCATAACCATTAACCAAAACAACATATTACTATTATTCCATATATGAGAACATAGGTTTTGGGTGAATATTGTACACTGAGGAAAATTTTAAATATTTATATGGAGTGATTGAGGTCATCAATCAAAAACAAGTGAATGATCTATGAAATGTTGAGGGCCTATAATTCATAAATATCTAATGATTTAAAAGGTCATCAGATTAACAAATATAAGGTATTATGGAAAAAATTCATTTTATCATTATCAAAACATTGAGTAATTCTTTTGTTGACCATGAATGTAAGGAAATATACATATTTAAATATTACTATAAACATAAATTCATTCTTTAGTTATTCTTTTATCAATTTCTAATTCTTCAATTACATTATGTAATGGACACCCAAAAATAAACATTGATGCACGAAATGATAAAATAAATTTTAGGAGACCACACGACCTATAAAATAATGAATATTATGACAATTTATCTATAAATATTTCTAAAAATCAATATTTTTAATACATAAATCTCAAAAATTCAAAAGTAACACTACTGTCTCATCATAAATAATTATTTATAAAAAATAATTTTACATTAACCAGGACTTCACGTAGTCCAGTTGTATGTGTACAACCCGTATCATATTTCGGTTATGGGTTCAAGAACCATGGCCTTTCCAGTTGTCATTTCTTTCACCTATCATACATGATGTCTATTTATTAAGCTGTACAAATATATTTTCCAAAATAAATAATAAGGACATCCTTGAAATAATGTTAATAACACAATAGTCTATTTAACAATGTTTTTAATACAATATCAATTCATAAATACTTCATCTAAATATTATCTTAATTTTTTCATGAATGGTTAACCTTATAACACTGCTCAAAGATTATAATCCAATACTTTGGAAAGAGATTAAAGAAATCAACTGTACATTGATTCTACCATATATCATAAGGTAGCTCTTTGTAGTAACATTCCAAACATGTGAATACCCTCATCATATATTCTCTTAAAATATGGTAATAACCTGAATTACAAGTGATACTTATAAAAAATATGCATGATTCCTTATTTTTTATATTACATTAAATACTAGATAAATCCAAGATGTTTTAAACATCTTCCATGATAGCATAAACTACCATTTAACACGTCCTTAATTAGTTCCAATTAAATCGGTACCTTCGAATTTACTTATTCATATCCAACATATCCTTATACAAACAATATTATCATAACATAAGGAACATATTATGTTTTATCTTTCCATTCATTATTTGTTTTCCAGGAAAATCCCCTATCCATTAAATAACATTTCATTTCCATCGTAACTATTCAACGTGTTATTGTAAATTCGAAACAAAAAACAGAAACTGAATAATCATTATATATTTCAACACTCATATAACATACTTGATGAATTAAAATACGTCAAGGATTTTATTATTCCACTAATTCCTTATGCCATTATCAAGGATACATCCTCTTATTAGACAATACCTCTTTAATTTTACATTTCATATGTAGTATCTTACTCATTAACATTGTAAGCATTAATTATACCACCTAGATAATCACCATTTAAAGATTTATTCTTGGGACATTATGTTTCATAATGAGAATTAATTTAATGGTTAAAATACATAAAATTTGATGATTCTTTGTAGAGGGAGATATTCTCATGAATTTCTATAACTGAACTCTTCATTTATCCCATATAGTCACTTGATTTTTATCCTTTACCACAATGAATAAAATCTTCATGCTCATCTAATACACTCACATAGGTGATTCTTTCCAAATTCCAGAAAAAAAGGAAACCTAATATTATTTCCTCTATTGTATCCATTACTCATACTGTAATGTCTCATCCTGGCTAACCATTGAACCAGTTGCCAAACTGGTGTGTCAAATGAACTTAAGTGTATCTCCAAATATGACAAAGGCTGCATACTAGGAGAGAGGGTCAATGGTGTGTCTGTGGGGATATTATTCCATCATATATAAGAGTATTCATAATGATTAACAATATATATTAGTTATCATAATCATTACATGAATAAATAGTAGGGAAAAAAGTAATAAATAATTCAAAAAATAGTTGAAGAGGGATTTGACATAACTACACAAAAGTAGAAAACACTAATTTATACAACAGATGAATGAATGAGATGGTAATGATACATAAAATAAATTACTAAAAAATTCAACATTTTTTACTATACAGTTCAATAATAAAGAAATTATAGCAAAGACACACGTGTGATCTCCTTGAGCATCTGAAGCTCTAGGTTAGTCCTTTTCTCCTAACTCCCATGTACACGAAAAACAAAAAACAACAATGATCCTCTAAATATAAGGTCTACTTAGGTGCCAAGGGTACCCAAACACGGTGTTAAATATAAATCTCAGTGGGACATCACCCGCATTTTGAAGCCCAATATAGAGATTATATAATTAATTTAAAAGTGTTCCACATAAAATAAATATAGAAAGATGATAAATTAAATAAAATAATATTTCTCCAGGTTCATAAATAGATATCCACCGCACACTACCTACATCATACTAATCCAGAGATCTGAAATGTATAGTTGATCAAGGAATAATATATAAATAAGGGTCAATGTAAAAATGGAAAGCTAAGAAGTTGTACCCCGAATCATATGATTTGACTTGTAGTCTATCTCACATGTCATCATCCAAGTGTGCTAATAAGAAAAGGAGAAGTGTAAAAATTCATAAGAAACTCATTTATGGAATAAGGTATGAATATCACATATATATTAAAAAAATCAATCAAAACCATCAAATCATGTGATGGAGTTTGAGCTCATCCCTGATGATTTGTAGAGAATCCTAGGCATCACTATAGTACATCTGATATAATCCAATACCAACAAGTCCATTCATGGTGATACATAAGGAGTCCCTCAAATCACTCGGGTCTTGGAGACTATGAGTCCATCCCAATTATATAAATAGAGGACCGAGTATCTCCCATGGCATGGTGTATCCATCATTCCATATGGTCTTTCCATGGTTTCTCCCATAGGGAACCATTATCACTCAAGAGTATAATAAATCACACACGAATCTCTCACCTGGAAATCCAAATCATCTCTACCGTCACGTTGTGGTATTTCAACTCAAACAAGGGAGTCCATTCATGAGTCCTTAATATGGAACCCATGATGTCATCCATCCCACATCATGTGAACCAAGTCCATATGGAACATTGCATGGAAAACATCAACACATATCTCACATGGAGAGAATATATATAAATCATTCAATCAAACAAGAACCATGATACACAATCAATTCAGGATGTCATGTAAAAAAAACTAAGCCATCAACATGGTATATGGGATTGAGAAAAATGTAACTCAATTATCTTATACAATACACGAGAAAATAATAAATAAACATAATAATTGTTAAATAAGAGGCTTAGATACAATTCATAATGCCTAATAAAGAAATTACACTAGATCATCATGTAATTATCATAAATTTAACCATATGTCATTTAAGAAATATCAAGGTCTCAAGCTATCAATCATGACCCTGCATTTAATGAAACCAAACCAAACCACTTTGACACCAAAAATATAAAAAACATATGAAAAAGGATAAAAAATATGAACTAGGATAATTCATTGTCAATGGATCAATCCATGGATCAATTCCATTATCAAATCATGATATCAATTTAGAACATTAACCCCCGACACCAAACAATTACCCGGTGTGAATCACAATGGTATTAGACAATTATACCTTTTTGGATAGGCACACCCAAAGTGGTGGCCATTGGGCAATGGGAAAACCCCACATGGGGTTCACCATAAGAAAATGCCACAACATACATTATAGAATAAATAGAAAAAATTAATACAAGTAAAATAATTCATTATGGCTAAACAATTTATTTCAGGCATCCCATTTGGTATGATCCATACTACTAAAGGTCATTCTCACTAAATTTTCCTAAATATGGAAAATTTATTTTTAATCTTTACATTCCAAATGGATCATGATCGTTACCCTTAAATAATGTTAACAACTTACCTAATTCATTGTAACCATTCCATTCATCAAAACCATTTCATTTAACTCATTGAGACATAGCATCTACATTACAAGGGATCAAGAAAATAAACATGTCATTCAACAATTTTAAATTTTTAATAATGTAAAAAATTATGGAAATATGTTGGAAATCATAAAATTTTATCTCTAAAATTTCATCTTACGGTATTACACATCATTTGGAGGGGTTTTATTACAAAAATATGACATTGTTATCTTGAAAAACTGATAAAATTTTCATAAATTTCACTAGCTCTATCAATAGAGATTAAAAAAATACCAAACAACATTAATTACAAGAAATTAATTTTGAATTAAATAATTAATTAATAAATTTATATAATTAATGTTTTAAGGAAAGGGATCCTACCATCAATGAGGAACCGAGCTGGCACATTCTAACTCAAGGTGCCACCCACTCACACAGACACTTCTATATATATATATATATATATATATTTATATATATACTTAAAATAATGTCTATATTCCCTGCACAATAAGGAATCTTGAACGTGGAGGATATAATGAAAAAAAAGATATATCCGAATGAAAACCAAACCTTTGAAGATGGTAGAAATATGAAATCTCATGACAGAATCAAACGAACTAGACAAAAAATCACCTTGGACCATAAAAAAAGTTAATACCCAAAATTATTTGGTGAAAAAAAAACATTGGGTTTATAAACATACCCCAAAATAATGATGGGGACCGAAATTATCAAAACTGCCTCACCTATGGCATTATAAACTAGAACATAGACCAACATCACCTGGGAGAGGCACCACACAACCAAAAACTGAAAGAAAATAATAGTGGGTCAAACCCTATGCTTAGGATTCGTCCAAATGAAAGAGAGCCAATGAAGGGAGTGCAAAACGAAAAAGTGATGGAGGAGAGGAGATAGGCCAAAAGTAATTGAAGGAAATCCATGAAAAAAATAGATGAAATTGGCCGCTGATTGAGGGATCTGGTAGGGGATCATGCACTACATGGGAGGAAGGGGCTGGTGTTCACTGCACTCTAAGAGGGGATATAAGGGAGTGTGCATGAAGGGGAAAAAGGGACCCTAATGGGTTGGTAAAAACCCATGATATATTAATAATACACATTATAAGAAAATTAATGATTACAATAATAAATATGAAGGAAATAATAATAAAAGTAATCATATTTATACTTAAATTACTGTTATTATAAAAAAATTATATATTATTATTTTTTCATTTAATTAAAATGTAATTTATTTTCCATTTTAATTTTAATTTAGTTAATTTAATTCATTTTCATTAAATGAAACATCACAGTGTCAGCTCTCGGAATCAAAAAGTTCATACGCTCTGTTTCAAAAGTGTTCTTCCCAACTAATTTCAAAAAATTTAATTCCTTCAAATTTTTATTTGGTTCCAAATACAGGATATTACCACATCCACCTTTGAACTTATCTTCCCCAAGAATCCTTTGTGAATAATGTAACCCTCATTTGATCTGCACGGGTCATGAAGTCTTGTACAAAAAGGTTGTGTTGTATCTCCCAATATACAATGCTCATTCATGCATTGGTTAAGAAAGTGGCACATAATCCATTAAGATATGAGCCAATTATAATTTTCCAATAGATACACAAAGAATATACTTACACGATCCCATTTATTAAGAGACACTACCATGTCATCATCTTGATAAATCTTCGTCCAATGGTTCATCCCACCTCAGGCTTCAACAATATAAAAGGGAAAATTTCTGAAGCATGACGGAATCCAAATTTTCAGTTTCCCACAATAGTCGACCGTATGTGTTATAGTAATTCTTCTTGATTTATTTCATAAATCGGGGAAACTGTTGATTCCCCATCAACCTCAAATACTAGGTCAAGATAGATTTCATGAAAACCTCTAGCCAATACATATTTCACTCATCTCAACTAACAACATGAAAGAGATTGTCATTTACTTACTACTCTATTGAAAAATAGGGATAATGTGACAACTAGGCCCCAGTGATAGTGAAAAAAATTTACCAAAACTTGGTTGTCGGGTCCTGGCCCTCTAGAAACCACTAGTTACATCACATACACATGGTAACCACCATGGGGACCACCCACATGCCCGAAAAACCCATGTGACTAATGATTATCCACATAGGCCAACACTTGTCCTTCTCAGTGTGCTTTGTCCTCACTCACACGCATCTTGAGAAACTTCCGTGAAGGTCACCCATCCTAATCAGTACTCTAGGAAAAACATTCTTAACTATGAATTTTTGATCTTGTATTCTCCCAAAAAGGATGATTCACCTTGTTGACATGAGTCATATCATTATTTTCATTTAATCATTTATCATTAGGGCATTTCACATTCACCACTTCTTTAGAGGAAAACATCCTCACTATGGGCCCTATATCTCAACTCATGCAGGGAACCACGCTAAAGGCTAGGCACCACCACTTATACAAAAATTCGACTACTGGGCCCCATTGATTTCACATACACCCCTCCTTAACATGGTCGTCAGGTACACGCCCTCTAGGTACCACCAATTTCCATGCAGACACATGGTCCCAACCCTGGGGTCCACCCACCTACCCAAAAAAATCATCTGACTAATGATTATCCCCACATACAAAGACATTTTCATACCAATGTTCTCTTTCCTCACCCCTAAATGCCCTGAAAATCTTCTCATAAGGTCACCCATTCAGATCACTACTCTAGGCCAAGCACGCATAACTGTGGAGTTTTAATCAGACATGATTTTGAAATAGAAGGTGTACCTTGTTGACATGAGCAATATCATTTAGTTATTTAACCCATTTTCATTTTGGGATGTCACAAGTAACATGTCAATCAACTATGACCGACCATTCAAGATAAAACATGGATTCAATGGATGGATTTTTATGATATGAACTATGATGTATTCATCCAAGGTATCTCACATTAATAATTAACAAATCCACTACAGTCTATATCACAATTTCGATGATGCTCCTTGATTTCTGAATCACCTATCCCAACAACATGTTCTAGATAACCACATATTGGAATGAGAGGAGTATAAGGAACTATCCTAAGGTAGTCTGTGATTTTTCTACATGTGAGACATTGGTAGAAAGGCCAGACGCCCATATCAGTGCATTGAATAAGACTAGAGAAACATCAGCTAGATGGTGATGCAATGTAAATTAGTTCATGGTCAAGATTTTTTCAAACTAATTTTCACATAGGAATCAAAGGTTCACTCATTAATAATAATGACTCGATAAGTACAAATCATTTAGCATGTAACACTAAAACAAGATATCAAACAAGTATAGATGATTTAAGACGTTGGTTTGGATAAGGCTCATTCTCTCTTAATGTACCTAGATTATGTCAAGATATGGGACATGATCCTTGAAATGAATTATAAACTAGATTTATTTAAATGGATTTCCATAGAGAATAACCAAGTGATGAAATGAAGAATATTCGAACCACAAGATGTCGACTTTAAAGAATAAAGTCAACTTCATCTTCTAACACATCTCCATTAACACATCACAAATCCTTTATTAAGCGAGACATCCCATGATAATTCACAATTAACCTATGATGTTCACCCATGACCGACATTATTTTCCAAGGGTTCCATACAACACCAACCACACCAATGGTGTGTTTCCAAGAAAGAACAGACTTGATTTAATGTTCATGAGCCTCATGGAATTTAACTCATCCCAACCATTCTCTAATGGTCCCCTTTAGTTGTGATCATTCTATATGGAATTAAATGAATTTAATAGAATAGAAATGACACACCCCAAATTATGATGGTATAAATAGTCAAAAATAGTAGATTGATTAGCTGATCAAAAGTGTGATAGGTCAAAAATACTGTGACCCAAGCATTTAAATAACTTTCATGAAGACCAAAAAAAATCAACTAGTGTTTCAAAACACCCTTGTCTCTATAAGAAATAAAAATCATTGGGACAATATTGATATCATTATGCCTGGTTTAACCTACGCTGAAGATGACACAGTCCCATACTCTACAATACAAGGATAAATGATTCAACCAAATCAACTGGTTCGTCACAACATTATACATTAAATGGTTACTTCGTATACTGAAACATACAATCCTGAGATTTCACAAGCTATTGAAACATCATGATTTATACCCATAGGTTGTATGACCTATGAAATCTAGTATCATATGATATGTACAATGGATTTAACCCATCATCACATTTCCCCATAAAACCATTAACCGGGATAAAATTATATCAGGTCATCTATCACAAAGGAAATGAAAGGGTCATGCAACCAAAAAAGAAACTGTCAATGGACAAGGCATGATTAACCAACTGAAAATGTTAATTACCTAATGATCACACCTATATCAAAGGATAAGAAAAAAATTACCATCCATCCTAACAAGGGGGTAATTTTAGGAACGGGAGTACGACTAGGGACAATGACATGAAAATGACACCATAAAGGAGGAAACTCAGGGCACTAGAAACAATATTATGTTCTAAGGGTGATACCTTCCATAGGAAATCCCATTACGAAGAACATCCATTTCCCTAACAATGGGTCGTGCGAAAATAAGTCACTAGGAACAAATGGAGACCATATATTACATTATTAATATAAATTTCACCTGCATAATATTCTCGCTCATCCATTCCAATGAAACTAAATGAATATTTATCAAACCTTATGAGGGGTCATAAATAGAGGACACCACTAAAATTTATATTAAATACCCATTACATTTTAAAAAATTTAATAATAAAACATGAATATGTGAAATAGTCCAGACATATGGGTGGTCATCTCCAAATCCATAAATTGGACAAACACTTTACCAATTGACTTTGGATCCCATTTAACTGCAACTAATCCATTTAGCTCATGAAATCAATTACACAAAAACAAAATGATCTTTCCATCATAAGAAAAAAATATATGGAAGATAGGATATAGGAAAATAATCTTAATATATTAACACCTAAGAAGGTTATACAAATATGCATGCTTTTAAACATAACAACATTGCATGGAATTCAAGGAACTCAATCATACCAACAAGAATACTATGAATGTAGCTACATGGAATGGAATATGCATGACATGTGAAACCCTACGTGAATATTATAATGTATGCAATGCTTCATCCTTGCCTTATTTGAGCACGGGTAAAATACCATATACTCTATAAATCCACAAGAAATGGAAATTACACCAATCACTCAAGGTGAGATCATATCAACTTAAATATTGAATATCATTGTGATTAATTGTTTCCCTTGACACAAGGTAATTTCTCATACATGCGGTGATCATTCTTAGGGGTGACTATTAATCATGCACTGACACATTCCTAGTTTCCTATGTACAAACCCAAAATAGTAATAGAAAGAGAAAATAACCTCCCATGGTACCACTTTGTGACATCCTTGCCCGACTGACCAACGAACCTATAGACGGACCGGTGGGTCACCTGATATCAAGAGCATATCTAGAAAATCCCGAAGACAATGACTAGTAGAAAGGCCCTATAGAAAATTTTTGGGGATACTATTTCATCATAGTTCAGAGTATGTATAATTATTAACAATGTATAATAGTTATAGTAAGAAAAAAATGAATAGATAGTAGCGGAAATAGTAATAAATAATTGAAAAAACAGTGGATGACATATTTGACATAACTGAAAAAATGTGGCCAATGCCATTTTATGCAATAGATGAATGCATGACATGGTAATGATACATTACCGAAAGTAGTAAATAATACAGAATGATTTATGATACTGTACAATATTAATTAAAATATATAAAATCCCCTTGGGAGATCTCAATGAGCATTATAAGGTCCAACTCAGTCCTTTTCTCCCGACTCCTAGGTATAAGAAAAATATAAAACAACCTAGATCCTATATATATATCATCTACATAGGTACCAAGGGTAACCAAGAATGGTGTAACATATGAATATCTATAGTTTGACACCTATAATGTCTACCCCAATCTATACAATGCATTATGAATTCAAAATTGTGCCTTGTAAAATAAATGAAGAGAGATAATAAATTAAAAAATAGAAACTAGGTGTGGGCTCCTAAACTGACAGCCATCCCACACTACCGGTATTGTCCTATACTGGATGTCTAAAATGTATAGTGGAGAAATGAATAATATATAAACAGGGGCAAAGTAAACATGGGAATACAAGAAGGCATACCTCCAATCTTGTAATTTGGCTTCGAGTATATCTGACATGTCATTATCCTATTGTGCAAATAAGAAAAGGAGAAGTGTCAAAAATTCATAAGAAAATAATTTTTGTAAAAGGGTATGCATATCACATATATATATATATAACAATTCAATTAAAATCGTCAAATCAGGTGGAGGAGTCTGAGCCCATGCCCGGTGATCTAAAAAGAACCTCATTTATTTCTATAGTACATATGATATAATCCAATATCATTATGTCCATCCTAGAAAATCCATAAGGATTCCACGGTATGACTCGACTCATGCAGGTTATGGGTCCTTCCAAGGTATATCACTAGAGTACTGTGTATCAACTAACGCATGACATAGACATCATTCCAAAAGATCCATCTCCAGTCTCTCCCTTAAAGAACCAATATCACTCTATAGTATAATTAACTAACCAAGAATCCCTCAACAAGAAACTAATGATTCACCCTTGTTGTGTTGTGGAATAATTAATGGAGCACTAGATTCTATCCATGAGTCCTTAATATAAGAACCCATGTTCTCACCTAGACCGAATCAATTGAACCATGTCTCCAAGGTACATTTCTAGGAAACAATCAGCACATATATCACATGAAAGGAATATATATAAATCTTTCTATCAAAGAATCACTATGAGACACAAAATATTCAATCAATCAAGTAGAAAAATCCATCCCAACATGCTGGCATAAGAAATTTTGCACAAAAGTAACACAAGTCTCTAAGAAAAAAACCCTATGAAATATGAAATAAACCTCAAAAAGGTTTGAGAAGAAGGATTAGATACTAACAATAAGCTATAATAATGAAATTAAACTTGAGACACATGGAATTATAAATCCTTTAACCATATGTCACCAATGAAATATCAAGGTCTAAAGCTGTCAAGCATGACCTTGTATTTTATTCCCAAAATTAAAACCACTTTGGATACAAAAATATACATGCACAAACATATTCATATGAAAAATGAATAAGAAATATCCATCTTAATTATCAAGGGTTGAATCAATGGTTTAATTACTATTCCAAATTAATTATTCAATTTATGGCATTAATCGATGGAGCCACACACTCACCTAAGGTGAAACACAATGTAATTGGGAAATTTGGCCGTTTAGGATGGGAACACCCAAAAGAGTGTCTATATGGAATGGAGAAATCCTAAAACAGGGTTCTCCATAAGAGGAGGACACAATGGGAACAATAGAATAAACCCCACAATTTTATACAAGTCAAACAATTCATTATGGCTAAACAATTTATTCAATGCATGCCATTTTGTATGAGCCATCCTACTAAGGTTCATTCTCACATAATTTTCCTAAAAATGGAAAAAATTTATGGTACAAGTTCCAAAGGGTGAATTCTTGTTACTGTAATGGATGCTACCAATGTTCTTAATTCATTCTAACCATTCCATTCACCTCAACCATTTCATTTAACACATGATGATAATGAAACCACATTACAAGGGATCTAGAACCCAAAAAATTCAATCATAATTATAACTCGAGAATAAGGAAAACTGTAATTCAATAAGGAAATAAAATAAAATTATATCTCTTAATTTTTAGTTTAAATGTGTTTCACCCACATTCGAGGGGTTTCATTACAAAAACATGACTTTATTATCAACAAAGACATATATCACATTTATGCATTTCACTAACATTATCAAGGAGGATTTTAAAATAAAAACTAAAATTCATTAATTAAGAACAAATAACAGTGCATTAAATAACTAATTAATTAATTAATAAAATTAACAGGTCAAATAAAGGAACCCTACGTCAAAAGAAAAACCAAAATGGTGCTTTATAACTCATGAAACTCCCCTCTTCCTCACAAATACATCCACACACAATCACAAACACAAACACAAACACACATATATATCCTTTAACCGATGAATGTGTTCCCCACACCATAAGGGAGCACAAACATGGAAGAAATATATATATATACTCATACCTGGTAATATGCGTGCACACCATTAAAGTTGATCAAAACCCAAAATAAAATTATTTGGGACACAAAAATCACCACAAAAAGGATAATACACTTAATGATGAATGTCAAGAACTCAAAACTAATGCGACAAAGATCAAATCACCAAAAAATAAATTATAAGGACATAAAAAACACATTTAAGACACTAAATTGACTTAGTGAATCTATGAAGTGGAAATAAAATCTCATCTCATAAGGCGACAACAACCTAAAACCATTTGTTATAATCCAATGCACTACAAAACAATTACTAGGGACCATAAAACTATTTAAAACACTAAATTAGATGTTAAAAAACTACGAGTTTTGAAACATACCCCAAAATGACAGTGGTGGACCAAAATGACCAAAACATATTATCCTTCAATGGTGGTGGTAAGAACACTAATCAAAATCTCTCGGGAGTACCAAGTCACAACCTAAAATTAGATGAAAACAAAAACTGGTCAAATACTAAGCTAGGCTTTTTTACCAAACGAAATCTGCATGATGAATAGAGGTAATACACTAATGCGATGGATCAGATGGGAGAAGTTGACCAACAATAATGAATAAAAGGAAATTAGTAAAAAACCAGTCGAAATCCACTGTAGATAGAGGGACGTCAGAGGGGCTCATTCACTATATAGTATGAGTGGCCTTGTGTGTGTTGTGATCCAAGAGGGGGAGAATATAGGGTGAATAGATGGGGAAAAGGGAACCCTCCCAGGTTATTAAAAACCTTAAAAAATTATATTAGTAATCTTTGTAATAAAATAATAAATTCTAATAAAAATAATGATAATAATGATAATAAAATAAAGAAAATTATAAAAATATTAATCATATTAATAATTAAGTTATTGTTAATATGATAACATTATTTTTTATTATTCTCCTAGTTAATTTACATTTAATTTATTTTACATTTTAACTTTAATTTAATTAATTTAATTCAATTTTATTAAAAGAAACATCCTGGTGTCAAATCATGAAAATAAAAAGTTTATATGCTTGGTTTAAAAAACATCCTACCCAGCTAATGGAAAAAAATTATATTTCTTTACTTTTTCTCGGGTTCAATACATTTGTCGTTACATTTACTTTGATTAAACTCCTTTCTCTTCATTGGTGAGCCTGAGATTTGGTTAAGGTGCATGTGGATTATCATGTTCAATGAAAATTGATTAGGAATGATCATCGCATTTTTCTCTCCAATGATTCTCCCCTTTAACTTCTCATCAGCAAATAAATGTTCAAATTCTTCGTAAATCTAGTTCTTTCTGGTTCTCTCCATTGACTAATACTAGAAGTATACAGTGATCATTACGTATCAAATAATAAAACCATATATTCATGAAAAATAATTACTTATAGGATGTCTAGATAATGACACCTTCGTTAATCTATGACACCCTAAAGTAATCCTAGTTTATTCATAACCATCATATACTGAAATCCTTCATAAATGTTTGTGAAGATTTTCTTAATTCCCAAATCATATCCACCAAGAGTGTCATACCAAGTGTGCAGCAAGGCCCGTTATCATGTAAAAGATCACCCTATGACTGGCCCATGAATTCTTACTATAGTTATTTCCCCAAGGTACATATATTCCAGATCTTTATCCACTTGTTGTATCCAGATTGGGATGAATTTTTAGGATACCATTCACTATTCTCTTTTCAAAAAATTTAGGAAATATTCCTCTACTTTCTTATTCTTTAGACTTGTCCCTTGAAATTTCATTGGGGATATCAATAATTCTTTCTCTTCCTAGCTTCCAAAGGATAACTAAAGCTTTACATAGATATGAACTATAGAACTTCTCGGTTTTCATACATTAACATTACATCAAATTATCGAAATACTTAATACATTATACAAACAAATTCCCAAATTCCATATAAGTTTAGTTCCTTTAGAAACATGGAAATGAAAACACTGGTACATGTGCAAGCTATATTATCTCCGACTAGGTTCTCAATGACTAGGACCTCTCTTGGACGTATCATACAGGTAATATATCTTCCATACCATGGGGAAGGAAATATGAAAAGGGGTGAGATCATATGTTCTGTAAGGGTAAACAATGATGGAATGTACACATAATCATGAGAATAAAATATATGTCAGCATTATCATTAAAATAGAAGGTCATACCCAACCTATCCAAGATCATATTCATGAATCATGGAATAAAACATCATAGTTCATAAGACAATAATCATAAAGAAGTAAAGAACAAAATCCATGAAATCATAACATAGGAATAAAACATAGAATTGTGGGAAGGTTATAATTAAATAATTATTATTTATATAGTAGTTATTGCATTTCATCTTAGGCCATCTTGGTGTAAAAAGTCCCTTACTGAACTAGGTTCACACCCCATTCAAGCCATATTTTACTAAACTGGGATCAATCTACATTCTTTCCCTATATTAATGAAATCAGTTCATTCCTCATTCTCGCCCGGTATTACTGATCTAAGTTAATTTTTCATTCCATTTATGTAATACAAAAATAAGTAAATTTTTCATTCCATCCATTTCTACCACATGAGATATAAGTAATTACCAAATGGATTAGAGGGATATATTGGTCACACCAAAATCATAGGGAAATCATACATACATGTTCCAAAAAATCATAAACAATCGTATCTTAACTCATGAAATGAAATGGGTATTAGAAACATATAAACATATAATAAACTATAGAGATATATAAAAATTTCATTACCATTTCATCAATATCAAAAAACGTGAAAGATAAAAATATTTCATAAACATATAACCTGTGAAAGAAAAATGTTTTTTTATACAATAAGGGACATTAAGCACAACCCATTCAATAAACCATTAGGTAGGTTACATTATGGGAATGAGTAACATCAATGGGATTCATATTATATGAAAAAAAAATTAAATATCTTTAAAAAAGTGTCTTCAGAAAAATATCATTTCTTCTTTGAAATGGTATTTTTAATACACAAAACCACATAAAAATGATTTTATTATAAATTACTTGAATTATTATAAAGTATACTAGAAATCAATATGAAATCCTTTTTTCATGAAGACATATAATATAATATTCCAAATATTTTAAAAACATTTTTCATTGGATGACACATGGAAAAAATATAAATAAAACATGAAAATTTACATCCAAACATGTGAAATAATCTTGAAAATGATTTGAAATACATGTGTCTATAAATACATTGAAAACATATAAATAAGGTGTGAAACAAATTTGAAAGAAAAATACCTTGAAAAAATGTAAATGAAGATTATAAACATTTTGAAAAAAAAAATCCCTGAAAATAACTTTTAAACAAAATTCATCAAAATTATATATTAAAAAATGAAAATGATGCATCAATTAAATTATTGTAGGTAAATTCATACATATATTAATAGGTAAAAGGAACATTCATTTTCCTTGGTTAAAAGTTTGAAAAAATTCCTTGTTCAAAAAGTGATAAGAATATTCCTTTAAAGTGATTGAAACAAAGGGTAAAACATTTCTTATAATTATTATCATATAAAATATAATAATCTTGGAAACCCCTTTTAAATAACATGGTTATAATGGAACATAGTTTTTGACTGAAGAGAGGGTAAATTCTAGATTTTCTAACACGCCTTCTCAACAGTCTTATTTAAAAAAATGTAGAAAAATAGTAGAAACACATGATATATCATGAATAAATAAGGGAGATGAAATTTATGGATTTTTCTTAAGTTATGGATCATAATATTTCAATAATGAATGTATAATCATAAAAAATCCGGAAAAGTGATGAGATTGTTTCCATAAAACATTATCTCTTAGTAACATGGAACCATAATCTTCTTATAAGAAATTCAAACTATATAAATCTTAATATATATTTATGATAATTAATTTTATGATATTACATATAAAATAGAAGTATATAGACCTTGAAAAAGAATTTATGTAGATAAAAAAACATTAGTCACAATCAATGAAAAATTGAGACAAAACTATTTTACCGATTTGATAAATTTTATAACAATAACCCTATGAAATAATGATCCTAGAAAAGATATGTAAATATAAGAAAATATAATTATATGAATCCATGTATAAATTGACTGTTATTATGCACCCCACACAAAAGGAATGAGTTTTGAATAATATATGTATCATACGTAAATAAAAAGTGATATGAAATCCATATATATTGTGTCTTTATTATCTATATATAGGTAAAAAAGATGTATTATAAATATAAATTTATTAAAAATATTTTTACAAACCATATTCTTATATATAATACGATATATGGTTTTATTATGAACTTATGATACCCTCGTGGTAACAATCCAATGTGAAGGTTTCACTTCGTGTAATATCATTTTTATTCATTGTAAATGTCTTAATTTGTTGTATCATTGGTACTTATACATATATGATGATTTAAAGAATGTACACTATCATATAAATATCATTTATAATCATTCTATGTGTATTATTATAATCTTTAAAATATAGATGAATGAAATAGAATACACCATTCTTAGAGACGACAATCCGTATGTACACATGAACAATGTTTTGATTTTTATTGTCATCTTAAATGAATGAAAGAAATATATATATATAATATATATATATATATATATCATAACTATTTTAGAATTATTATTTCATATATATCATATAATTTATCTAAACACATCTTTAATACATTCCATGCAGTCTGTGAATGAATCACGTCGTTTTGAGGGGCAATTGTCCACACTACCACCAACCAAATTATCATATTTACACAAAATGGAATGAATAATGAAATGTGTTATAAAATAAATAAATAATCATAAAGACATGAAAAATATAATATATAACATAAATAATGTGATTTTCCACCATAATGTCCTCCATGAAAGGTGGTAAATAAAAAATCAACATTCATCATTTGGTGAGGTAGTAGTTCATCGTACATGTAACCTAAATGCTTATTAATCATTTGGTGGAGGTGTGTGTAACTATAGGAAGAACAATTTTCAATGTCCTGGACTAGCTTACTATTGAATCGGTAGACGAACCGGGTTGTCACATGTCCTCAAGCATGTCTCCCCATAGGCCAGACGATTCTAACTAATTGTGAGAGTCTTCGGAGGTTATAGTGGGGAAACAATACCCTCATATCTGAGTTGCATAGTGTAATTTTATGATAATAATCAAAAGAAAATGTGAATGAAGTATATAAAAATTCGAAATATCTATAATAGTTAGGTAATAGAAAGATAATAAAATTGTCCATTTTCTAGTTTATACAATAGATGAATGCATGACATGGTATTCATACATATATGAAATATCTAAAGAGAATAACATACATGATAATACAATACAAATAATGAAAATGAAAAAACTCCCCATAGGAGATCTCCATGGGCATCCTGATCTCCCGATCAGTACTTTTCACATAACTACAAGTTCATGAAAATAAAAACAATAATTTTCCAAGGTCTGTAGTCCTATGAAAAAGATAAGTCTACTCTGATACCGTAATACAATAGTGGCCTGAATAGGGTGTGAGATATAAACATCAGAAGGGAGACACAACTGGTTTCTATCCCTATCTAGATAATGTAGTATAAATTAAATATTATTTAGGTATAGAGAAGGTATAATACAATTTAATTGATGAACAACAATACATCCAGGTTCCTAAGAGACACTTGACGGCGATACATGCTTCATCTTGTAGTCCAAAAGTCTGTCTAAACCTATATATATATATATATGAGAATATATATATATATATTGTAATTAGACATATATTTATATAGTTTGCGTTTGACCGAGATGAAACTCGCAGGCATCCAATACCATGGAAAAGATCTCATAGATTAATTCTTGACCCATCTCCAAGAGATATCATGGTCTCTTGGGATGCACGTGCTAGATGGACCGTGACATAACTCATGGAAATACGTCACAAGAGGGATCTCTCATGGTCTAACCCCTATCCCAACCCCAAGATCACCCAAGGTCTCTTGGAAAACAACAAGAAATATCTCATGGACATTTTCACCCAAAAGATCACTCAGTCCTTCAGAAACTAGTATTGGCTGGATCATGATGTAACACATTGACATCCATCACCAAGGGTAGCACACACGGTTTGTCCCCTGACTCAACTGCATGAGCACTCATGGTCTCATGTAAATCCATATGAAATATCTCACAGTCTTCCTACTTAAGGCTCTCATGGATATTTGTCTCCTAATCCTATATAAGGTTTAACTAGTCATAACATATAGTGCATGAAGAATTAACCTCTCATATCTATCATTAGACCATTTCAATTAAAAATAAGAAAACATTTTCACATTTAATCTTAAGTAAAACAATATTAATTATTACAATTACCCATAATTCAATTGATGGTCAGATTCAATTTATTAAATGATGAAAATCACTCTAGATCATGTCATTATCCATATTATATTTTCATTCTCAAGTAATTTATTTCTTTCAAACACATTAATAAAACGCAATAATTTCAATATGACTATTAATTTCAATAAGGACATTCCATTTGTTATGAGCCACCCTACTTGAGGTCATCCTACCCAAATTTTATATGCATGTAAAATGGGTTTAAGGGTTAATGTGTGAAGGTAAATTCATTCAAAGGATTCCAAAATACTATATATGTTACTTTAAAAAAATCTATTTAATTACCCTATCTCTATGGACATTTCATATAATGGTTAAGCTAGAATTAGTTAGGTTCATAGGGAAAAAAGTGAAAGACAATAATGGGATAATAATTTTGGAGAATTGATAAGGGGTGCGTTCTAACCCTGCTTCATAATAAACACAACAATGAATAATAAGTAAAGAACCGAGGAAAAAGAGCAGCAATAGAGAGGTTTCTACATCCTTCTTTTTATGATAAAGACAGTGCGCCTCCATTGGAGGGTTTTTATTATGAAAAATTGATATTCTAATAACAGAATCAATATATAATTTTTAATAGTTCATTATTATTAGAAAAGGAATAATTTAATCAATTAATACTGCATTGATTAAATTCTAAGGGAAGTGTGATATTAAATTCATTAAAGTGTCACTTAAAATAAAATGACATTGAAAGGGACCCTAGCTAAATATGTAACCAATCCATCCACTACGGCTCTAGGATAATTCTAACTAAAATATTGTACTCCCCCACTAACCATATATCACTTCAGACACATGAAAGGACACATATCCCCTATGCACACACACACATGGTGACTAGTATGTGGATGGGTATCCTTACACATATTCTTATATGAATATACTCATCTCCACTCACCTACATATGATTTTTTATATATTCATGTGAACACCTATCCCCATACTTGTATAATAACTATCATATATGTTTATACATTTAACAAGCGAACCCATATATATATATTTACATACCTATGAACATGTAGGTGACTCACCCTTGACCCGGCGACTCGAAACCCCAAGGAGGTGACTAATGCACTACAAGATAATTATTACTAATGTAAAATCAAATAAAATTCATAATTAATTATGTTCAAAACCCAGAAACAAGATAAAATAGTCACCTTGATTAACGACAACCAACAGAAATGAGCCTAACCACCTCAAAATTTCTAGAGGTGGTTGGATGATGCACCAAAAATCACTAAGAGACCATTCGTAACAACCTAGGGAAAGATAATAAATTCAGAAATAAAATTACCCAAGAAATTATGGTTTGGTTGAATATTGGGGTTGATGATGAGGCCAACATCATCCAACAAATGGAGGGAGACTAGGGTATAAATCATTACCATGGATTTTTGGAGAGAAACTGCAAGGAACAATGGATGAAAATGATGGATTTAGGATAGATGGAGAGGGGAGGTCACATGAAAAAAAGGAACACTCCCTATGAGGTGTATCACGATAGTAGTGAGAGAGGAGAGTGAGAATATTTTTATTACTTTTATTTTATTTTAATTTGATTGAAAATAATCAAATTTCCCAAAACTAGGTGTCACACAAGCTGTGGCTTCATGGTTTGGAAAATAATCCTCCAAATATATGTCTTCTTATAGACATATGGAGAACCCCACATAGGCTAGGCACATGGTTTGCAAACCCATACATTGCCTATGAAAAATTTATCTCCTCACCATAATCAAGGACATAAAGTTACCTATGGTGGGCCGCATAATTTCATATATCATACGCAAATGGTGCACCCAATAAAATTTTCCAAAAACCTTGTTTGCCAGTTTCGATGCACCGTATACCCTATGATCCACATAGTAAATTTAACGAGACTTCATCAAAGTCCAAAAAATACCTTGAAGTGAACAAAAACTCATAATAGCATTATGAGGCTTCGTTATAAAAACAACTTGTTCATTAATTGAAAATTTTTAGAAACTAATACTGTTTCTTCTAGTTCAAAATGTGGATCATTAAAAACATCCCACCATAGAACATATCATCCCCAGGAAGCCTTTGGAAACAACGTAACACATCACCTGACCTACTGGGGCCTTGAGGCTTCATTAAAAAGGTGGCATTGCATTACAAAATTCCCAATGCACCACTGATCACCCAATTATGAATTTCAAGTAAAATGACACTTAAGCCTCTAAAACATGATCAAACACTTGTTTACCAACCAAAACACAGAGATGGTTATTACCCTAACCCATTCAACATAAGACATGACCATCACATAGTCTCATCCATAATTTTTCCAAAGGCACCTCCCACTTTAGGATTTTATAATAAATGGATAAATTCCAAACCACATTTCAAACCACCTTTATAATTGACATACAAGGATTCCCTAGGTGTTTAATGATTCTCCTTACATTATTTTTAAAATATCAAATAATCAATTATCCATCGACCGCAAATCTCACGTTGAGTATAAATTTCATGAAAGGCCCCATCCAACACAAATTTCACTCATCCAAACTTGACGACATTCCGTAAAATGATTCTTCACAAATTGTAACCATTTGACAAAAAAAGTAAAGTGGCAAGCTTCTTGGAAGACTATTCCAGATGATACCCAACATAGATGTATGTAATTTTTTATGCTAAGCCACGAATCGTTCTCTTATGGAATCTCATATTTACAACAAGCATGCTCACCTAATCCTATACCCAACTCCCTATGAGGTTTCTAGGACCAGACCACAATGGAAACCATCCGTCCTACAAGAAACTCTCTAAGGGAACCACCCAAAAAACCAACGGCATTAAAGTGTTAGCGTAGCATAAGACCATCAATATCTCAATAAATCAATGATGAAGAAAAGATGGGGGGACATGCTCGTTACAAAGCAAGAATACACTAAGAGGTTATTTTACAGATTACAGTCAGACACATCCAAATTCTTGAAGGAAGGATAGTCAAAGGACAACAATTAGACTATAAATGAGTCAGATTCACATGCTGATAAAATAAAATTAACCAAACACATTATTTTTCCTACTAATAGAATCTTGTGTGCATTCAAATGTTAACACTGATATCTATCCATGGACAGTAGTGTTTCTCAATGGTTTCAAACACGGCCAACCTCAACAACAATTTTCCACCATTCCAATACCACAATGTTTTTAAAACTCACAAGCCTCAAATGTATTCAACCACGATCAAACATTTGAAAAAGTTGTTTTAGGTAGTGTCCCTTGTGCATGGAAGACCATTTTTAATAGATTCAACATGACACTCCCCACATTTAGAGTGTCCTTGTTGTCAAAGGGGAAACATATCAACTAGCTGCTTACAAGAATTCTAATACAAAAACACTATAAAGAAATGTTTGTTGTTCCTCCAAGTAACACTGCACACAACAAATCCCATAAAGATAATCAAAATTATGAGACTAGTGTGTCCAACACTTGACTCTCAAGATATATCTCCCAATCATTGGGAGAAACATTATTATTTAACGCTCTGGTAACTCTACCTAAAGAAGGCCCAATACCTCATTCAACACTCAATGCTCAAGGATTCAACTGAACTCATATGATTCATTAGCACATTTAACACAAGAAGATACCACATACATCAATGAAAACCACCCAAGGAAAAGAAAAGTTTTTAATGAACAAAGAAGAATCCTACCAATCCCATGGCATGTCAAACCTACTGAAAATGAGCTTTACCCATTGTTAATGCCCATAATAAATACCATGAATGCATAAAGACCAATTTGAACATGGTTGATACATGGAAAATTAATGTCCTACAAGGGACAATGGCACCTAAATGACACAAAAATAAATAAAATCACAGGAAATATAATGGAATTCGGGGTCTAAGGGCTCTAACTACCATGGGATTTCCCTTCAAAGAGAACATACATCGAACGTAATTTCGATTCAGACTATCAAAAGTCACTAGTTTAAAAACTGATTATCAAGACAATTCTAAATAAAAAATGCCTATGGAAAACACATGTGGTCCACTCCAAGTAAAATCATGAAAAACACAAATCTACCCATAAACGAGGGTATTAACCCATCACTAGAGGTTCCATTTCTTTGCCATATTTCATTTATTCACATTTCCTCTGTAATTATCAAAATCTTTTCATTTCGAAACATCATGTACCATATAAAACAAAAAAAGAAGAAACATGATTTAGCAAACTCCCAAAGGGTAACATAGGAAAATTACATTGAACATCCTTTCTAAACATTTAATATTTGTTGAAATCCCATTATTCTATGAATATTTATCAGAATAAATTCTTTTTTAACATTTAAAAAAACCTATGAATGTCCTATTAAAACCATTTACATTTATAACATCTCACAAGGAAACAAGACATCAAATTTTTTGTCAGTTTCCATATCCAAATTATTGAAGCACCCATACACTATATGGATTGGAATTTGGATCCCATTAATCGATACCAATCTCATTTAAAATTAACACATGATCCTATATACTTAAATATAAAGTGAAATCTGATGAGTGGCTAGCTACAAATCAATAAATCACCCATACACTTTATAGTTTGGAATTTTTCTCCCATTTAATAATAATCAATTTCACATTACAATTAAAATTTAGTAGCCTTTAACAATTTCTCATGTACACGTTTTACCTTTTCCGAGTAACAAGTTTCCCATACATCTTATAACTAAAAAATTTCTCTCATCATACTTGAAACCATTTAATTCATAAAAGAAAAACTTTTTCATATCTAACAAGCAAGCCTGTCACTACAAGAAGCTAACACAGATAACATGATATTAACATAGAATCATGGAAGAACGGTAATAATAGGAATGTTATAAGGTTACCTAATAAGGTAAAACTAAAAATGTGATTTAGAAACACTATGTGTGGCATCACACTCAAGGAACAAATCCCAATCCACAATAATCCTATAATTTCTACTACATTACATGGGACTATTCATGAGATGTTATTTTTCTATGTTCCAATAATGATGTACGCAATGATTTATCTTTTACATATCAGGCCATTGGTAAAATGATATAAATATTATAAATAATAAGTATTAGATAGTTGATCAGTCACTCAAGGTGAAATCATATCAAATGTAAAATTAAACAACATAAAAATAAATCCCATACCTAGTCACCTAGTCATTTCTCATACGTGGGGAAATCAGTCCCAAGCATGTCTATTAACCAAGTACTAACACATTCATAATCTTATTTACACCAAACGAAATCAGTTTGGTAATGGAAATGAAACAACCTCTGATACCACTTTGTAACGTCCTGATCTAGATTATCATTGAATCAGTTTTCAGACTAGAGTTTCTGATGGCCTCAAGTGAATCTCCCCATATGGCAGAGGCTAGAGACAAGTAGATAGGGTATGAGGTGGTGATAGTTGAGATACTATACCAACATATTAGAGTTTCAAAATGGTATTATCAGAGAATGAACAAAATTAACAACAAAAACAATATATAAGTAGTTGATAAAGTATCCCAAGATAGGTAATAAAAATACAATAAAAGTAGACACCGACAGTTTTTAAAATGGATGAAATCAGGTCTGGGTATTGATACAAATATAAAGGTAATAAATAGAATAACATGATTTAAAATAAAATACAACTATAGAAAAGGAAGAAAGCCCCATTGGTGATCTCTATGATAATCTAGAACTCTAGATCGATTGTTATCTCCTAACTCCATGTTCAATAACACATCAACAAGATAGGTCCACGATCCATATTCTTGTGAACATGAAATGTCTAATTGTGTAATACATTTAAATTGTGTCCTATGTAGGTTGTGATATATAAATCTCAGTAGGATATCACCACTACTGTCTATCCCTATCAAGACATTGCAGTAAAAATTTAATCATTGGCAGATACAGAGAAGTGATAACAGAATTTTAAATATATTAACAATCCATATAGGTTTATAAGGGACACCCAATGAAAATGAATACTTTAGCTCATACTTTTAAAATCTATCTGAACCTGTCACTATATATATAGTATAACAAATATATATATAGTGTAAGTAAATATTTATTTTTGTAGGTTGGGTTGGACAAGGATGTAACTCACAAGTTTCCAATACCTAGGAAAATCTCTCATAGTATAATATCGGACCCAACTCCAAGATCTCTCATGGTCTCTTGGGATGAATGCTCTTAATGCACCATCACATAACACACGAACATCCATCACCATGGGAAGCTCTCACAATATAACCCCTTCCCCGTCTCTAATAGCTCTCTCGGTCTCATAGGAATCCACAAGAAATATCTCATAGTTATTCTTAACAAAAGTCTCAAATGGTCCTTTGGAAATAAGCAATGAAAGGATTGGTCCATAACGCACAGACATCCATCAACCATGGTAGGGCCCACGGTCTATACCATGGCTCAACTCCACACGCTCTCACAATCTTATGGAAAACAACATAAAAGCTCTCACGATCTTCTTACCCAAGGCGCTCACAGTCATTCACCCCCTACATAAATAAGGCATAACCATTCACAATAGATAGTGAATGAAGAATTAACCTCTAACGAGATTCATTAGAATATTTCAATTAGATATAATCAAACTCATTCAAAGTTATACTTATCCCACACCATCTAATTTTTTTAGTTAACCATTATTCAAGGAATATTCATATTAAATTCAATACAGAAGGAGAATTACTATAGATTATGTCATTATCCATGTTATATTTTAATTCCCAAGGAAGTAGTTTCATGTAAACCCTTTCATACAAAGCACGCAATTTAATATGTCCAACCCTTTCATTCAGGGAATGCCATTTGGTATGAGTCACCTTACTCAAGGTCATCTAACCCAACATTACTAATCACAGAAAATAGGTTTAGGGGTTCAAGTGTGACGGTTAATCCATTCAAAGGATTTCACTATAATATCTAAATTACCTTAACCAATTCTATTAAATTACCCTATCTCTAGGGACATTTAACATAAAGGTTTATATGAAATTAGTTAGGTGCTTTGGGAAAAATAGTGTAATACCACACGGGGAAACTCATTTAGGATCATTTTAAGTGTCATGTTATAACCCTAATTTTTACCAAACATAACATCAAGGTATATGAAAAGAAACAAGGAATAAGAGGAGGAAATCATAGTTTTATACCTCCTATATTTTAACATGAAGACAGCGCATCTCAATTGGAGGGGCATTATTACCAAAACATGAATTTAATATCACACAATCAATATGTCATAGTTAAAAGTTCCTTATCATAATTAAATGAAGAATTTAATCTATTTATATAGCATTAATTAAGTTCTTTCCTTGATGCAATAATAATTTCATTAAATCATCACTTAAAATAAAAGGGAATGGAAAGGGGACCTACCTAAAGTGGATCCAATCCATCCACTACATCTCTTCGAGATTTTTAACTAAACTTAATTTCTACCCCACTAATAATATGCACCTTCACACACATGCAACAACACCTGGCCCTTGTGTGCATAACTGCATGGCCACGATCATGTTCAAGATAATTCTAACACATATTCTTATATTCATATACCCATATCCCCACACCTATGTATTAATTTTTTATATATACATGCGAACACTTAGACTGATACTTGTATGACCACTTCCATGGATGATTATACATGTAATGGGGGACCCCATATATATATATATATATATATATACATACCTATGCACACACATGCATGTTCCCCTTGACATGCCAGCTTGAAAACCCAATGAAATGACCAACACACTACCAGATAATTACTATGATCCTTTAAACACATAATAGTCCTAATTTATTTTGTCAAAACCCATTAAAAAAGAGAAAACCCTCACCTTGGTTAAAAGCGACCAACTGAAATGACCTGAACTGCCTCACCTATGACTACGGCTATCCGAAAATGCATCAAAAGGCCCGGAGAGACCATTCACACAAACCTAGGAAAACCGAGAAATAATAAATCGAATTACCAAAAACCCAAGGGTTCATCCAAATCTTATGGGTCAATGAAGAGGCCAAAATTTTCTATTAATTGGATGGATACTATAGAATAAGGCCATACCATGATGTTTTAAAGAGAAATCTAAATGAAATGCAGATGAAAATGAAGGTTGGAGGATAGATAGAGAGGGGAGGCCTTTCAAAGAAGGGGAAACCTCCCATGGATGTCATTCATGGTATAAGGTGGAGGGAGAATGATCTTATTTTTTTATGTATTATTTTAATTTAATTTTAAAAAATAAAATTTCCAAAAACAAGGTGTCGTGCACAGTTTTGCCGCAGAGTTTGGAAAACTGTGCGCCAATCATGCGTCTTCCAATGGAAATTTATATCTCCCCACATAGACTAGATTCATTGTTTCTAAAATCATGAATATATCATGTGAAACTTCTCTACCCTCTCAATCAACACTGCACATTTACCTGCAATGGGAAGCTTGGTTTTATAGACTGCGCGCCATCCTTACGCTCTCTACTATTTTCTAAAATCCCAAGTTTATGGGTATGGTACTATAATACACCATAGATCTACCAGAGGAACATAATAGGCCTTCACCCAATAATTAAATATCCACTTTTATGTGACTGAATACTTGGAATTTTTTTGGGTACTGGTTTCAATAACTCGTTATTCAATAATTGAAAATGTTTAAAGACAATAAATTTTTATCCTTATTCAAAACGTGGATCATTAAACCCATAGAAATAAAAATAATATTATATTGAGGATAATTTTGTTTTTAAACAATCATGTAATAAAAAAAATTAGTGGGTGGAGAAATAAATAATATTAAAGGAGCTTGAGAGAAGAAATTACGCCTTAATTGATTAACTCCTTTTGGTTTGTGCCAAAAATCTTCCATGGAATAATTTTTTCCCAAAAAGAGGATTCAAGGTGAAAGTGAGGGATTTTTGGAACTTTATTGAGAATATATTGACTTATCATTAGTGGTATGAGATGTGTTAAGAATACATAGTGGTGGTGTCCTTTTATAAGGAAGGGAAAGAACACAATTTTTATTTTTGAAAACATGTTAGGCATACCTAAGTTTTCACATAAAAAATGTAATACCAAACTAGAAAATCTCCTTAATTAAAGGTTGATGGACGATTAATGGCCAAAAAATGGTGTTGGAAATGTGTTTTGGTCATTTTTGTTATTAATTTAAAGGTTCACTATTTTATTAGCATTATTTGTTTCTCTAAACTTTTGTAATAAATCATAATCGCAACCACGAATATTTTTAGAAAAAATAAATATTATCTTATTAGACCTTATAAATTATTATGATTTCAAATTTGAAATCTATTTTTCGAAATTATTGAATTTGAAGTGGAAGAAATAAATTTAAAATAACCCCTACAGTCGGGTCGATAATGTGGGATTTTAAAGAATAAACATTAAAAAATGTTCTATATCTTTATACCCAATTTCATTGTGATATTTATCTCAATAATATAAATTATATAATTGATAAAAATATTATATAATTAAAAATCGAAACAAATTAAAAATAAAATTTTACCATATAAATAAATTTGTTGAGAAATCAGTATTGAACATGAATTCAGTATTTTTAAGTATTCATTAACAAATAAATTCTTAAAGAAAAATACTAAAATAATAGACTTACCTTATTTAATGTTTCTAATTAAAATATTATATTTATTTTTTACATTTTAGGTATATAAAACGTCCAAAATTGTTTTTTAAAATGGGTTCCCCATTAAAAGGTTGTAAAACTACATTTACAAAAATATATCTTTTTAAGGATACAAACGGTTTTTTTCTTATCCTATGTTTATAAAATCTATTTAATAAATATAGAAAACATTTTATAGAATAAATAACCAATTTAATAAATTAATATCACTCAATAATTGCATTTTATTTAATTTTTTTGTTTAAACTAGCTTTGTGACAATAAATATAATAATATTTCCTATTATATGTTATCGGTTTTTATATTCATTTATAATTAATTGGTATACTATGAATTAATATAATATTTTATATACCATATATTTTCTTAAATTAATTAATACTATTAATAAAATATAATTTATCATCTAGGTTATATCTTATTATATTAGATAATCATATTTTAATAATATATTATTCATTAGTAGTCCTCTGTCTTGCATGTTATGCTAGCCATTGAGGAATATCATTGTTTCATATAATGTATTATAGCCTCATTTCTCCTTATATAGAATGATAATGTTTTTGATTTCTTTAGTGGATGATTAACTTGGTGATGTATATGAATCAAGCCAAACATAGTGCTTTAATTAAAATAAACTATCCTCACTGCACTATGAAATATAAAATATCAAAAAGGATAAATCAATTCAAATAATAATAATTCAAAATATCTATGGGTGGTACACACATGAAGTGTAATCCACCACTACCCCATTATCCCATATAGAATACTCAGAGGCCGCCAAAAGGCATTCTCATTTCCTACATGGTCAATTTTCTCAATTTCATAATTGAGATTAATTTTATAATAACTAAATAGACTATATTGAGAGAATTGTTCATATATATATTAATGGATTTTTATTTTTGGATATCAATTATTGTTTATAATTTGATATATTTTTAAAGATAAATTTTATTTCAATGTAAAACATTGATATTGTTACCAAAAACTGGAATTTCCTATATTATGTTCATACTCAATATGATTTGTTGATTTGTTGATGAATCTATAAAAAGGGGTAGGTACATTCACTAAAATATTTCTAGGTGAAGCTATAATTGAAAGTGTTTTATGCCCAAAATAAAAATTTCAATTACTCAAAATACATTATTTAGATCCTTTATTGTGCATTTATTTGTATCAAGGATGGAGCTATATTGTGATGTAATGGAAAATAGTCCACAAATGATTAAAACACTACAGATTCTATGAAAATGTGTATAACGGAGATGATTATAATCTATAACATGTTAGTACAGATATAGCTTTTCATAAGAAGGATGTACGAAATGACGACGATATGTTAGGGGATTCTGTAATAAATAAGTAGTTCAACCTTAGTTTATATGGATTTCATGAAAAATAATTATAATTATTGAAATTGGTAGTTCAATTGGGTTTATAATAAATTTATATTTAATAATATCTATGTATATAGAATATTTTATCAACTAAAATTTTGGCACAATATTTTATTTCAAAAGGGGGAGAAGATATGATGATGAGACATAATTTTCATTTAATGGAAAATTAATAAAAAGTAATAAATTATAGGAAATTTATCCTTAAAATTTAATAATTAATTGGAGATTAAATAATGAAACAAAGAACCCAAATTTCAATATTTAATTTTATATCTTGATTATGTAGTTGGATTTAAGGAATGTTTTATAAAACATTAAGGGGGGGATGTTGAAATCATAGGTTTTATGTTTTATTTTTTGTCAATTAATGGTGATTGAATTGTTATTTGGTAATGAATGAATGATTATGAAATGAAGTAACTATTAAAAATAAATAAATGTTGATACTTTTAGATAAATATTATAATCAAGTGAAAAAATAAATATGGTCACCTTAGTGGCTACACAGAGGTAACTATTCGAGAAGGTAAAAGAATACATTGATAGCTCTACATATTTGGGATATCGAATGAGAAATATTTTCTAAAGAATTATTCGTATATCTCTAACAGAAGTTTTTTGGAGGTAATATCAAATTATTATGATTAAATTATAACTATGAATAGTATATTATAATAGGATTCATTTAGTGTTTCCATAAAGATGTTAATTTTTAATGGATATCACCAAGCCTATAAGAGTGTCACAGTAGAGATTAGTCATAAAAAAATCTTTTTTGTAAAAAAATATAGTTTAAATTTAAAAAATTATTATGAAATATTGGAATTCATATAATATTATGACAGAATCATAAATGAAATTTAAATTTAATGTAATTATTTTAAAGGATAAATATGATTTAAAATATATAGGTGGCATTGTTTATGATATGAAATGCAATTAAATCGGTATTGTATGAATGTCAAAACTGGTTGTTTTATTTGACCAAACCACAATAGAAATCATGTTTCTAGTAATTTGAATTAATTATATAAATCCATCATACATAAAAGAACATTGGTCATTGTGGTCGTTAAGATAAAAATAGAAATAGAGAGTTAGATTTTAATAAGTTCTAGTAGATGATGTTTTTGGTCAAAAACTTCTTTAATGATGTCAGATAATGGTTTATAGGTGTTTTTTAAGATTTTGATATTATATTTTATCTAATCATACAATGATATCACATCTTATTATATGAGTATTCATTGCATTATGTAATTATTCACTCTAGAATTATGTAGGTTATGTTTCATTGGAATCTTGGACACCTAAAAGATAACTATATAAATGAACCACATCATCTCCCATATAGTTACTCATTATATTCACTAATATTAGATATATAATACTGAAATACCTTCTTCATAATCTGATGAATATATTCATAATATGTTGACAGCATATTTAACGAACCAAATGTTTAATAAGATAAATTCCTCTTGATCTAATTGCAAATATTATTAGGTAAAATGGTTATATAACATATGTAATTCCTTGGTTATTTTGGATTTTATAATATGTTTATGAATTATTATCTTTGTTAATATATCTATTGATTTTTGACCACATGATTGGTATAAATATATGGCTTTCAAAAATCAAATTTACTCAGAAAAATGAATTGTTTGCCTCATCCAGTATAATTGCTCCATACGATGCAAAATTTTCAAAGCTCGGAAAAGAGGTAGCACCAATTGTCATCACTCTTTAACAATCCCAAGCCATACTTCTACACATTATGCTTGAACTGAATCACATAAAGGAGAAGTTTATGTTAATAGTCATTACCACCCGATTGATGTTATCTGAGCCTCCCTAAGACTCATTAACCATCACACACCATACCCTTAGGTCTTATGCGGGTGTTATAAAAAGTTATGTAAAAAAACCCTACAAATATGATTATGTGCATTATTGTTGCATATAATAATGAATATAAATACGTTTTATTATTGTTACATTGTAAATAGTTTTTGAAGCACAAAAAGTATTTTTAGTTAATATTCAATTAAGAAATCTTTTTTTCTAAATTAATTGATTTTTGAATTTAATAATATTTAAATAAAATATTATTACTAAATTAATTTTTACTAAATATAAATAATCTTATAATTTTTATGCATACAATTGTAATTTCTACTCTAGTTTGATGCTATGTTTTTCAAAACCCATGAATTTTTGATAAATGTCAGTTTTTATTTTAATAGTAAAAATCCACATATTTATAAATTATTTATATAAAATTTATAATATTTTTGGATTCATGATGTTGAAATTATTCAATGGCTAATTCTTCATAATTTTTTGAGATAATCATGTTTTTGGGTAAAAATTAAATACTGTTTAAATATATAATGTGTTTCATGACCTCATAATGACCCAATACTGAAGTAATAAAATACTATAAAATGTATTTTAGGCCATTATATTTTTTACCTTTAAAAAAATGTGATTTTATATTTTTTTGATTATTTTTATGGTGCCTTAGTGGACCCTGAAAGACTTATAAAACATTTTATCATTTTATAATGATTTCATTGATAGTGTGACTGACCTCCACAAAAGCTAGCATAATATTTTAATATAATCGGCCATTATCCTTAAGAATTAATTTTTTCCATCTCCATTTGGAAAAAACATTGGGAAAAAACTTGGGTGGGTTTTTGGTTTTGATTAGATTAATATGGGTCGTCCAGAACCTTAATAATAATGAATTCCCTCTTCATTAATATATAAGCCCACTCAATCTCCCATTACTCTTTACTCAAACACTTTGGTGCCTGACCAAACCCTAAATCATATCTCTAAAATCCTCCCAAGGATCCCAAATCACTGAATATGCCTCTCTCAAGCATCTCCCAAGCCTTTGGGATCACACTTCTAAGTATGGGATTTCTTCCATTTTCATTTTTGTCTATGTTTCTTTTTGTTGTTATAAACTTTTATTTTCATATATAAATGTCGGGGTCTGATTAAAAACATCCCCATATTTTCCTATATATGTTTTAATGATACGGGATATCTATATCTCTTATTAATTCCTCCCATGTTCTCCCATTACCATGCCGAAATTCCATAAGGAATTTCTCACTTCTCATTTACATTCATGAAATTCATTTATATTATGCATATAAATTACATTAAAAATGGTGTGACATGTTTCTATATTACCCCCATTACTATCCATTTCATTCAAATATGATGAGATACTTCATTCTCTCTCATCAACAATTTTTTGACTTATTATTTCAGGTTGTTATGATTTTGAAATTGCACCACGATTTTCCACGCCAAAGTCAGTGTGTAGAGAATACCATGCCCATTTCTCTGTCAAGGGTATTCAAATTAAGTCACATTTACTTTTTGATTATAAAGTTTCATGTATTGATTACACATTCTTTTATCTTGGAATAAATGATGGTGTTGAAATATTCCTTGTTGTATGATACATGTGGCACATATATTCAACAAATGAAATCATTAAGAAGGGTTCACCATGATAGAGCTCCAATGCATTGGGTAATGATTAGTATAATAACACGTAAAACTCAATTTTGGATAACTCAAGATAATTCAATTGAAATGGGGTTTTACTCATGCTTCATGTTAAATGAGCCTTGGCTCATGCTAATATCAAGTTAAATAATTATTCCACATTTCTATATTATGATAATTATGTTATATGATGCCATTATGTTCATGTTTCTATTTTTCTCCATTAATATGTCTCTTATTTCCTAACATGTACTGTATTTTTCATATAATGCCAGGTTTACTCCATTATTGGGATTTATAGCTCAACCTTTTCTTATTCATATCCCTAGGTTATCCCATGCAATGCGAAGTACGAAGGAATATGTGAGGTCATGTCAAATGATGTTTACTATAAAGATGTTTATTTCATGTTATAAATTGTTATGTAATGTTCCTAAGCCCAAAAGACACTAGAACTCTCAATCTTATATTTGAATCAAGTGAATATTTTCAGTAATAAATTATGATTAGGTGTGAAATAAAGAGAAAGGATATTATTGTTGGTATCAGAGGACAGGTTTATTTATTATAGGGATTAGGATTAGAAAAACATACTGAAATCTTTTGGGATAAGATTAATAATAATAAAAACATCCCTAAATTTTGGTGACTATTTATTAAGTGTTTTATCAAGAATATAAATCCACGTATGGATATGAACTAGTAGAGGTGGCTCTTGAATAGATGTATCTAGGGGTAACACCCGAAAACAACGCATTGAACTAGACTCGAATGGGAACTATTTCACGACAACATCGCTTTTTTCACTCCCGGTTACAACAGTACTATTAGATATTCTTTGGTAAATTCATTAGCTTAATATGAACAATTATAAAGGTAATTAAAAACATGCCCCTAAAAATATATTTTGGGATGTAGATCATGGATAACATAGATATGATAAAGAGATAAATGTAATTTATAAGTCATCCCCTTTGTCATCAGATTCCCATTTATGTGTTAGAACAAACATTCCCTTTATTCCAGCCAATGGCTGGTAATAGTAATACTTGGGATAACAATCAATATGATGGTTAATGTGATGAATTTTCTAATGAGATTCCCAATCCGATGGGATCAAAAATTAGAAACAATACAATGATACTATCTCAGTTAACTCATTTTTCGAATAGAAACAAGGGTCAAGTAGATCATCCAACCCCCACCCCCCATGAATGAACAATTTTCAATCGAGATCTTCATGAGACAAATGTATCCTAATTTTAATTTATCATTTGATCACTCAATCATAAAAAAATGGAAAAACCACATTGAAAAGATCTTCTCTATCCTTCAATGTCTCGAACAAGATAAGGTTCTTCTGGATGCAAATAGTATGTAGGGTAAAGCGGAAAAATGGTGGAAATTGATCCAAAATAAAAATTCCAAGGAAGAGATAGAGGAAATGGAATAGAAAGATTTCAAAAAAACAAATATTTCTCTTTTATCCTCTGACTTAATATGGAAACTGAATTCCTTGACATCATAAAACAATTCATTGAATTCATCACATATTAGAGTAAAACATTAAAATTCATTCATGATGCACCTTCATCTTTCTCATTACCCCTGAATGAAATGTTTAAAGCTTCATTGTTGGGATAAAATAAAGCCTACAGAAATCCAATGTGATCCATGACATTGAGAGAAATGAGGAAACTATCTGATGTGCCCTCAAGGTAAAAATAGAGATCAGTGAATCTTATCGGTATCATGTGGATAATAAATATAAGGTGGACTTTATTTCTGGCAGTCCGATTAATAAACCAAATTTTTATATGTAAATCTATCCTCCCACTTTCCAAAGATGAAGAAACAATAACTTCAAGAATTTCCTGAAGGGGATGAAGAAATGATTATGGTGTGAAAGAATAAGTAACCTATCCATTAACAACTATCAAGAATACCATCCATTGAGATAGATGAGGGGATTTCTCAATTAGAGCATCAAATCATTGTTTATTGCATCAACTACATAGAACCAATGCACTTTTCAAATCAGTTCCCTAAGAAAGTGTTTTTAATGGCAAGCAACAACTTCCAAGGTTGCAAGGGAGAGATTTTTCCATCACTACCAACTATGTGAACCCCAAAAATGATGTGGTGATAGGTACGCTAGTTATTCGTTCATGAATAGAGAACATATTTTTTTATTCTGGTTCGAAACATTCTTTAATATCCATAAATATTAGTTGAACAATTCCAACACCACCCCAAATCATGGATGTAAAGATGTTGGTGAAAATAGAAAATGAGGAAATATTTTCATCCCATGAATTTAACACCTCCTCTGTCATAATTTTTGGATTGATATCCCAAAATACCTCATCGTACTCCCTCTAGTGGTATTTTATACAATTCAAGGCAAGGATTGGATTTATTTATATAGAGCCAACAAAGCATTCCGTGAGAGGGAAATCACTCTCGATATAGTGAATTAACCCCCCAATTCTATATAAATGCATGGAAGGGGATAAATTATTTTTATCACTATCATCTCAAGTGTAGATATTACATCCTCTGAGCACATGTATCTTTCTTAGATGATTGTATATAAGGAAGAAACCGTTCTGGAAGATATTCCTATTGTGAGGGAACTCGTTGAAGTTTTTCCTGATGAATTTTCTGGTCTTCCTTTAGGAAGTTATGTTGAATTCTCAATTTATTTTATACGTGGGGTGTTGCCAATATCTTAGACACATTATAGAATGTATGTTTTAGATCATAAGGCGTTCAAGAAACAACGAAAAGAGAATATGTATTATGGGGTTATATGCCCATGTGCTACACCATGGGGTGAACCAATCCTCTTCATCAAGATTATGTATGGGTCAATAGGCATTTGCATTGATTATTTTGAGCTCAAAAAAATCATGAAAAAGAACAAGTATCCCCTACCATAAATTGATGACTTGTTATATCTGCTACATGGAGAACAATACTTCTCTAACGAGGATCTGTTTTTGGGATATTATCAAGTAATGGTGAAGAAATAGGATATCCCCATGATTTTTTTCATACAAGATAAAGGAACTATGAAATCATAGTAATACCATTTCGACACACTATTTCTCTAGAAATCTTCATGGACTAATGAATATAGTCTTAAGAGATTAACCTGACCATTTTTTCATTATAGGTGAAAATATAATATACTCTAAAATTAAGGGGGAGCATGAGGAGAATCTAAACACTATACATGAGACCTTAAGAAAGGATAAATTCCATGAAATGTATAGCATGTGTGAGTTATGGTTGAAGGATGTATCATTCATGGGTCCTATAATAACAAGAAATGTTATATCTATGGATACTTCCATGATATCTATGATTGAAGGATAGATGAGGCTAACATCGTGATTGGATATCCATTGCTTCCTGGGGTTAGCTGTATTTTATCATTGATTTTTTATAAATTTTTCATGATTTTCCAACCATCTTACCAAGATAACACATAAGAGATTAAATTTATCATGGAATGATGAATGTAAAGATAACTTCAAAGAGATCAAAAGGAGGCTTGTAACTGTACTCGTGATCACTCAAACCATAAGTGGATAACATTTTTTGGTATTTAGTGAGGCATAGAAGAAGGGAATGGGCTATGTGTTGATGTGATATTAAAAATTCATTGCCTATGATTTAAGGAAATTGAAAGATAACGAGAAAAACTATCCAACTCAGGATCTATAGTTGGTTGTAGTAATAATCACTTTAAAAATTTGGTGATATTGCCTATTTGGGCAGAAATTTGAAATATATATGGATCACAAAAACCTCAATTAGATATTCACGCAAAAAGAGATGAATATGCACTATCTAAGATTGTTAGATATTTTTAATGAATACGACTGTTCAAACAATTACTACCCTGGGAAAGTGAACAATTTAGTGGATGATCTATGTAGAAATGAACAAGAAGTTTTATCATTGATTAGAATTGAAAATGATCCAATATTTTTTGCATTAATGAAGATGGGCATTGGAATCATAAAGAAGAGATCATCATCAATCATTTCACAAATAATTTCTCAACCATCTCTTTTGTAATGCTTAAGGGACTATCAAAAGGATAATGTGGGAATTCATTAGAAGATTGAAACTATCAGAAAAGGGAAATCCTTGGAGTTCACTGTTAATGAAGAAGTCATTTTGATATTTGGGACAAGACATTGAGTTCCTTCAAATCTGGAGTTAATTAATGAACTTTTGGATGATACATATAGTTCAAATTTATCCATTCTCCCAGAAAACACAATGATGTATCAAGATATCCAAGATCATTAATGGTGGGATAACCAGAAGAGGGAGATCACTGAGTATACATAAATGTTCCCAGTAAGTTAGCAAGTGATGGATGAGATGTAGATGTCTACGAAGATGATTCAACCATTACCCATACCAACATGGAAATGGGAGAACATCACCATAGACTTTGTGTCTGGGATTCCGAATAAATCCAATGGAAACCACACTATCTTGGTTGTTGTGGATCGTCATACAAATACTTCACACGTCATTTAAATTCTTTGGTTTTCTCATTTGATCAACTAGAACATATATAAATCAAATAAGTGGTATGTATGCATGGAGTACCAATATCTATTTTATCTGATCGAGATCCAAGATTCACCTTTATGTTCTAGAAGAGTCATCAACATTCTCTCAAAACTAAGATGATCTGTATTATGGCTTATAATCCTCAACTGATGGCTAATCTGAGCAGACTATCTAAAAACTTAAGGATAAGTTTAGATCATGCTCAATGAACTTCAAAGCAGGATGGGAACAACATATTTCTCTGGATGAGTTCTCTTACAATAAAAATTTAAACTTAAGAATCCAAACGCCTCCTTATGAATCCCTTTATGGGAAGAGGATAAGAACATAGGCAATTTGGGATGATGTTGTGGATCAAAAACACATAGGTCTAGAAAGAGTTCAAGAAATGGTGGATAAGGATAAAACTATCCAGCAGCGCATTAATGCTACTCAGAGTCGACAAATGATCTATGATGTTAATAGCCAATGAGACCTAGAGTTCGATATTAGAGACATAGTATTCTTCTACATATCACCATGGGAGAGAGTTATGAGAATTATGAAGATGGTAAATCATATTCTAAGGTACATCGTCCCTTTTTAGATCTTTGATTGCATTGGAGAAGCGGTCAATAGACTATCACTCCCACCAAAACTATCTATTGTAAATGATTTATTCCATGTATCACTCTTGAGGAAGTACATACCTGACCCATCACATTTACTCAATCCAGAGGAATTAAAATTGGAGAATTACCACTCTAATCAGGAGAATCCAGTGAAGTTCTTCGATCGTAGGGAAAAATATCTACAAAATTAGGAAATTCCCCATGTAAAGGGGTTTTGGTGAAACCACTAGTTTGAAAAATCAATGTGAGAATTAGATGAGGTGATGAATTAGAGTTACCCTCATATATTTCTTTGTGGGAAATGGAAATATTGAGTTTTAAAATTTGTTCGGGGGGAAAATTGTAACCACCCAAACATTTATTTTAAAAAAACATTATATAATTAAATGTATTATTATGTAAAATGGTTATATAACAAATTCACTTCAATGGATTTATGTCATTGGATTTAAAAATACCATTATGAATTGTTACCAATGTTAATATAGTGGTTGAATAGAGACAACATGATTAGTATAAATATAGGGTTTTAACAAATAAAATTTACCCAGACAAATGAAGCGATGACCTAATCCAGTGGAATCGATCCATACGAAGCCTATTTGCTGGAGCTCGGAAAGGAGGTTGTGTCACTGGGCTTTTCTCTTGACCAATACAAACCTGGGCTTCAACACATTGATCTTTAATTGAACTAACTATTGTAGAAGTGGAAGATAATAGGGATTACCACCTATGTGATGTTATCGGAGCCTTCCCAAGAGTCTGTCACAATCGCACAGCTTACCCATAGGTCTTATGTGAGTGTTATAAGGGGTTATGTAACAAGACTATTGGGTCTTATGCGAGAGTAATCCAAATTGTAAATTTTTCCTAATTTTTTAGGACATTTAAATTTATGTTAAAAATTAAATATGTTTAAATTTATAATGTGTTTTTTGACATCATAATGACCCAAGAGTGATGTAATAAAATAATATAAAAGGTATTGTCGGAAAATATTTGTATTAACTTACAAAATGTGATTTATATTTTTTTGATTAATTTTATGGTGCCTTAGTGAACACTCTAAGAATTATATAAAATTTTAATTATTTAAAATGATTTCCTTGAAAGTCTCACTCACGTCAACATTAGATAGCATAAAATTTTAACAAGTTCCATCAATGGGATTATAAAATAATTTTTTCCACTCTCCATTATAAAAAAACATAGGAAAAGACCATCGGATGGTTTTTGGTTATAATTAGTACATGTGTGGTGTCCAATACAAAAATAATAAAGAATTCCCTCTCATTTACTATATAATCCCACTCAATCTACCTTTCCACTTAACTCAAACCATTTGTATCTAGACCCACCATTTCACTCCTTTCTCTAGAATCCTCCCACGGAATCCAAATCTCCCATTAAGCCTCTCCCAAGCCCCTCCCAAGCCTTTGGGATCACACTTAAAAGTAAATAATT
Organism: Viscum album; assembly: GCA_963277665.1. Taxonomy (NCBI): domain Eukaryota; kingdom Viridiplantae; phylum Streptophyta; class Magnoliopsida; order Santalales; family Viscaceae; genus Viscum; species Viscum album. The sequence continues at coordinate 487,324,337 of OY728148.1, read as the reverse complement.
TCTTCCTTTCCCATTTTGTCCAAGATTCTTTATGTTGTTATTCAATTTTATTTTCAATTACAAATTATGGGGTATTATTTAGAACCTCCCCCATACTACCCTCCTTATGTTTGAATGACGAGCAACCTATTTATCTATAACTCCCTAACACCAGTTTCCCAGGTTCAGTGCACTATTACATAACATTGGCATAATCACAAGATATCATGTTTTGAAATACCAATTAGATTAGTAGACATGGAAGTACATGATACATAAATAAGTTTTCCCATACATTATGAAATGGAAAATTAACATTATTTCTCTTTTAAACTCACTCATTTTCCATAGCCTATCCATGCAGGTCAGTGGTAATATACATCATCGCATCCTGGGAAAAAATAAAACAAATGAAAGGGATGAGCTCATATGGTCAGTAAGGATAGAAATACAATGAAAACTATCATAAATAAGTATAATCATTTAATAAAATGAATTATACTAAAACAAAAGACTTTTAAACATAAAATTCATTATAATATGGAATAGATAAATCAAATAATGTCATTTAATTATTCATATGGATATTATATTAGACAAATAATCACATGTAATATCATTAACTAATCTCATAATGATGGAATTCATAATGTCGGACTTCATAACCACATAGTCAAGGCCTAGTGCTAAGACTAAAAATAAAAATATTTTCATGGACTTGTTTTGAGACACTATTTTGACTCATGAGACATACCGATGCATCGAGGGGCTATAGAGGCCCTCGTTCATCACTTACTACATCCAATTAATTCCTCATATGAAAAGGTGAAACATAAATAAACTTTTATATTAAAGTAGCATAAAAAATGTTAATACTTCAACCATAAACTATGAATGACATAAAAATAGAACATCCACAGTCAAACATATCATAAAATTATAAATACTATATGGAATATTTTATCATAATAAATCAATTTCAATTATACATAAAATCAAGTATTAAATGTTGAAACATATGAAATCAATCCAAAAACCATTTGATATAAATATCTATTTCTATATTGAAATAATTTAAAATTTGTGTCCCTATAAAAGAAAAACATTTATTTTGAAAATATTATTATAATATAGAAATTAATGCTTCAAAAGTGTTATAATTCGGGAAAATAGCCTCACCTATCATATAAGTTAAAAAACATTCTTTCCTTAATTTTTTTGTAAAGGTCATTATGTACATTTTTTGGAAAATGAAGGAAAGATTCCTTTCAAAATAATTTATAAAAATTCAATGAAGGGTATAAATTACCATAATCCATAGTATATAAAATAATAAAAATGTTTTTAAATAAATTTTTCAAAAACACATATGTGGATGATATAGATGTTCTAGTAGATATATACCTATAAACAACATCAGATAATAATGAAATTGAAAAATTAATACTTACCATGAACATTTCCATTTTCAAGGGTACATGAACCTCATATATAATGGTTAAATAATTGTTATTAAAATATACAAGAACAACATACAAAAATATGATATAATATATGATCCTATAATATTAAATTGTAAACAATACTTCAGTAGTACAGTTGTTTTGGGAGTTAACTGAATTCTTTTCCATTATATGTTTTGTTACATAAGTCATGTTTTTATTGAAAGGTTTTATTTGATTCATATAAATTATGATATTAAATTCATACACATTATATTTTAATAATAAAATTAAAATTAATCTTGAATGGTTGCGATGGGGAAGAAAATATCATCATGTTGTGGAGACGATAAGCCATACGTACGCACGAGTGAAAATAACATTCTATTGATGGTGATATAGTATATAATTGGATGGTATATTATATATAAAGAATCATTAAAATGTAATATTTATTATTTTATAATTCTTATACTCATTATTATAACCATCCAAACAGTGGTGTGTTGAGTAAAATACCACAACACGTCATGGAGATGGTAAGCCATACGTACACACGTATGATGATATTATAATTCATAGGATGGATAGAATAATAAATATGGTTGTACCATATTTATAATAACATCTCAATATGAATGAGGTAATAGAGTTATTATTTTATTATAGAAATTACAATTACTGTTGAATTATAAGAATAAAATAATATTGAAAGAGGGGATTAAATAATTACATATTCTTCACGTGCATCTTTTGATTTGTAGAATAATTCACCATAGGATGTATTTAGGATCAAATTAAGGACTTTGGTTGTAGTGAGCGTTGTTGGGGGATTATTTGAGCCAGGGATGGCTGAGCCAAATGGATTTGGAGGTGTGAATTTAAGAGAAGTGGAAATAATGTAATATCGGAGAGGTGAAGGGAAATTTTGAGAAAACATGAAATATGAATTTATTATAATATTATTTTCAGTTTATAATATCTCATAATGAATTTATTTCGATGATAAGATGGGTATGGAACTACATTCTATCAACCATAATGTCCTAGACATGTTTAGTGACCTAAACTGTCATTAAAGTCTATTAATGTTTAAAATTTATAATCCTAATAACTATAGTATATGTGGAAAGAAGGGTCGAACACGCAGAGAAGGAAATTTTTAACACTTATCTTCGATTTTTTTTAAAAATACCTCTTTTTTGTCAGTAGTGGGGAAACTTTTCTACTTTATTTTTTAATTTCTTTATTATTCTTCATTAAGCAGTGATGTGACAGAACACTACAGATTTTGTATCTAAACTATGTTGATGTGGGAAATAGTTGAGAACAAAGGGGAACAGAGATTTAAAAACACTAATAAATGAATAATCTAGAAAAGTGATCAGTGAAAATTTTCTATTCTATTGGTGTTGACAACATTCCATATCACGATAGTAAATAAAAATAATACAACTAAAAAATATTAATTTATTTCCCTCATCATGTGAAAAAACACTCTAGCATAATAATCTTGGAGTTCGCTTCTTCAATATTAATAAACTATGTCATTTATATTTTTAAGAAAATATTGAACGAACTCACTGTTAGTTCTATTATTTCTGTTTCAATTTAAATATTTAATAAAATTATTCCAAAATAAAACTCAATGAATGAATGTTGAATTCTACGATTATGTGTATGTGGAATGTTGCAATTGAGTTCAATCAAACTGATCTCGCCAATCAGTTCCGATCATATACAAAACGATAGTGAGAAGAGGGAAAGAATATAACCAGTAGATTCAATTTTTAACACCAAATAGTAGTATTTATCCTAAATACATATCTATTACTTATAATAATATCATTATATTACTATGAATGAAAATTGAAGAATATAGAGAAAGAGAACTCCCTCCCCTCGCATTAATTGATACTGCTCCTGGCTCTTGGATCTCCAAGAAATGGATCTCTGAGAGATGCTCCAGGGATTGCCTCCAGTTACATGCTCAGATTATTAGTGAATGATAAAATCAATTCCCCACTAAATTCTATTGTAAATCTGTGTTTATATCCTCCATAATCTACTTCATGTCACTGCTCGCTTCCACAGACTCCAAAAATTCCATCACTTAAGCACCGTTCGCATGTGTTTTCTCGAGACTCGAACGTCGTGTGAGTTTGTCTCTTTGTAACTAACTTTGGGTGAGTTAAATGTGTGAAACTGGAAGTATACCCGTCCACATAATGATCCTCAAAAATTAGAACCTAAAAATAACTAAATATTCCATAGTTAAAAATTTTACTTTTATAAATAAATATTAAATGTAATATTAATTATTTATTAGTTATTTATTTTAATTAGTCTTCTGAGTTATATGTCATTATTAATTAATTTATTTAATTATGAAGGTGATAAAATAATGGTAAAATTGAATTAAAAGTAAATTATTTATTAACTCATTAATTTAACAATATTAGTATTTAGTTTTTCTAAATTTATGTTCTTAATAATATTACATTACGATTATCATAATAAATAGATTTATTTTAATTATTACAATTTATAATATTTGTATATTGTTATTATAATTTAAAATTATTTAATTTAGGAAGATAGATTATAATTATTATACTCATTAATGTATATAATTTTTATTTTATTTCGATTAAAACACGTAATAAATTAATTAATTTAATTAATTAGTTGTTTATTTTATTCAATTATTAATAATTTATTTATATTATTTATATTATTTTTTATATTTTATTGTTAATATATTTTTTAACTTCACCTCCTCCCCAGTTTTCTTTGGTAGCTCGCTGATAGGGGGAAAACATTTCTGGAATCATCAGCTATGGTTCCTCTCTCTGGCTATGCGCAGTGATCGACGATGGATTTGTGGTATACTTCAAACAGTGGACCCCTCCTTCCAACGCTGCAAATATATCCTCCTCTGAGCAATGGTGAAGCTTCGATCGATGGTCTGTGACTTCAATCATCTCCAACTCTACAACACTCTCTAGGATTCACCAGGCATGATTCCACATTACTGTTCAGTAGCTCGTGTGGCATCCAGTTACTCATCTCATCCGCATGGCACACCGAATCATGTTTGGATGACTCTCCACAATATCAAATCCGACTCCTCAAGGAGCTTCAGTCAAGATCCACAAAAGATTCAATTGTGGAAATTTGGTCTCTTCTAGCGTCGGTGATTCCACATGCCACTCATGATGCGGTTGAGTGGAACGCCAACAATCTATTCATGATCTACAACGATAGGAAGCTCAACTGCATCAGTAGAGGCATGATTCTCTTCATCATAAAGTTTTCAATTTTTATATCAATGGATGTTCATCGGCTAAGCCCCTTGATCTAGTTTTCACTTATGATTTGTGTCCAGTTATGATGGAATCATTTATCTGGTTTCAGTCTGCCAAGATTTGATGAACTGGTCAAGTGATTAATGGTGGGTCGTTGGGTGGAAGGGATATAGTAGAGGAGAAGTGATAGTGGGAGAAGAAGATTTGGGGGATGTGATGAAGTTGTTTTTCCTCATTAAAAGTTTACATAGTAGGTAATAGAAGATGAAATTGAAACTATGAGATTTTAAAAAAATGAAATGAGGGGGGAAAGCAATGCCAAATGATACGGCGAGACAAATTAGAAGAAGTGCTGGAAAAAGTGATACAATGAGACTTTGAAATATTACATAAGGAGTGCAGAAGCGGTGAGACAACATAAGGGGTTTCATGACGGCATGGGTTAGAACTGGTGTGAGGAGACAACGGTAATTACTGAAATAGTAGAGGATACAAATTATCTCTAAGGTTGTGGTGCCACCAAGAAATGGAAATGTTGCATGGTGGCGGCGTAAAATTAAACAGTTTTTGTGGCATGATGATAGGGGTGAAACCATGAACCTGAAAAATAAATAGAATATAACAAAAATGAAACATTATTAAAAACTCAACAAAATGATGAATTAATTCTATTTATAAATTAAAACCAATAAAAATTTAAGTACATCATAAACATTAAATAAACATATAAAACCATTTAAACATAAGTAAAATAATTATTATCTACAATTAGTAAAACATGAATTGTTACTATACTATAACTAAAATTTAAAAGTAATTAAATTAGAAAAAGTAAATATAAAATTTAAACATTTATAAAACAAAGATAAATTATTTATAATAGTTACTGTATAAAATTATATTAATTAATTCAAATAGATAACTATTCTTTTATTAAACAATTTGTTTTAATTAATGAAATTAAACAAGAGTAACAAATTTATAATATTAAATTTATAAGTAATGAATTGTTGATAAACATCTAAAAATTATGTTATTCAAAATTACTAAATATTTAATAGAGGTATAGATAAATCAAAACTATATTATTAAATGTATGAAATTAGAATTAATTTATTTATTAATTTATGTTAAATCATCATATTTTCAGACAAAAAAAAAATTTAAATAAAAAACTTTTGGACTACAAAATCATGTAAAACTGAAATTAACTAATATATATCTTAAAAATACATGATTAACTATAAAAAATGATAATTTGATAAATATGTTTACAAAAATACAAAAGTGTTAATATTTAATAAAAATTACAAAAATAACCAATTAAATCATTAAAATTTAATAAAAACGTTGTTGTGAAACATGTGTTTTTACGGCCACATAAAATTCCCACACACATAAACATTATTTTCCCTCAAAAAATCTCATGTTTTATTATCTTTGAGAAATAGAAAAATGTTTTTTTTAAATTGATCAGAATGTAACACGTCCAGAACATTCAACCGAGGACTTCAAGACTATCATTATGCTTAGAAATTTAATTGTTCTTAATTTAGTATTGACAAGAACAAATACTCATAGGGTAATCTTGATAACAATGAATTATCTAGCAATGAAGATGTCATACCTCATATGTGATGCTTCTTTTTGACTAACATCAATCCATGATCATGTCCAAAGTCTGAGGGTGATAAGTGGTAAATTATTAGTGGAATTAAAAACATAACCAGTGGAACTTTTCACTATGACTTTTCACCTAGGTTCTAGTATATAAATTTTTTTGAATCACCTTAAGGACAGAACATATATGAATCCAATAATAAACCTATTTATCCATTCTTCATCTATCATTCATCATTCCCCTCACCTTAATGAACTTAGTTTTGACCCTAGACAATTAATTATTTTCCCAATCCATGTATTGTGTGCTAAGCACTATGCATTGCAGTTATTATAAGTATACAAAGGGAACATTGTAAATACAAATGCACCCAACATCTAGGGTCTAAGTGATTCACCGTGGGATCCCATATGTTCAAATCACTCCAGTTTTCAAATATTTTGATGGAAACCATTTAAATTGGCTCATTAAGAAGATTACTTTTATAATTACAAGAAAAGAAAAAGAATAAATCCCCTATGATAGAGTAAAACTTCCACTTCTTGTAGCTATGATCATAACTTCACAAATAGGTACCCCAAATAACTCTTCAAGTATAGTTCATAAAATATGATATCCATTCAATCACTAACTAAATTTCACTCAGCAATCATCCACCCACATTAATTTCAGGCTCAATCCACAACTTAACTATCGAAGATATATACTCCATAGGCAAGACCCATTTGATAAACAATGTAAATCCAATATTTAAGAAATAATTTCGAAAAAATTTAACAAATTTATTGACAAAATGTTTGAATTGAAGTGGGAAATGATGATATTACATTTAATCATAGTTTAGCACAATTAATGATTGACCCCCTCCCCCAAACTTAAAACCCAACTTTGTCCCCAATGTTTTATTTTAAACATGGAGAAGAACAATTAATAATAAAGGTTCAAAATTTATTTTCAATTTAATATATTTATGAAATATATAAATGGTATCCTTGAAGTTCAAAAATTTGTTCACCAGAATGAATAACTTATTAGTAGGTTCATTAGAAAATACAAGCACAAACATTTAAGTCGACTGAAAAAGATATTTTGTTAAAGTACAAACATGGCATGAGAATTGTAATTACATGACTAACTGGGTGTAAGAATTTTAATAGATTGAGTTCAAATGGATGTTTATTTAAGCATAAATCAAGCATACCTATATCCCCATAGCAAATCAGATTCAACAAAAATTTCAGCGTACATGTACCCGCCCCCACATACTTTCAAACCGTGAATTGTTTTAACAACGATAAAATTCAATTTTTTTAGCAAGGAGTAACTGGAATAATTTCTGAAAAACGTAGTGAAAAATAGCATAAATTTTTCAGCAAAATGACATGTACCATATTTTTCAATATATCAACTCATACAACTATATTTTCTGACAAAAAATATAAAACTTTAAAAAAAATCATGTCGTATATTTTATTCTTAAAGACAATAGCAGTAGAAAAATAAAACAATATTTAACAGTAAAATACTTCCCTGACTAGTTTTTTCTTTACCGCTTCAGTATGGGAATTCCACTCCTGAAATGTCAAAAAAAAATCTTCATGATAACTGTGAAACAGAAAAAAGAGACCAATAGAAAGAAGTAACAAGGACTTCCCAAAAACAAATCACAAAAGTAGAAAATTATTCAAGGGTAAAAATGAAACATAGTAAAGACAAAAAGAACCACGGGTTGCCTCCCATGCAGCGCTAAATTTTAATGTATTCAGACAGAAATTATTTAAAATCAGTTTTCAAGCACATTGAAGTTATCCAACCACTTTGGTTGTACCTCCAAATAATGTTTCACTCTCAACCCATTAAGTAACATGTGTTTGTTCTCTTCACATATTATTTCAACAACTCCATTCATCATAACTCTTACTATAGTAAAAGGAATATAAAATTTGGATTTAGCCTTTCCAGGAAAGAGTATAAGTTTATAGTTAAAGAGGAGGACCTTCTATCCAGGTTTGAATTCTTTGGTTTGAATGTTAGAATCATGAATGATTTTTGCCATCACTTTATAAATTCTTAAATTATCATTACTCACTCTCTAAATCTCATCAATTTCACTCAGTTCAGGTAACCTCCTCTCACCAGCAATATTAAACTCAATGTTCAGAGCCTTAACAGCACAATAAGATTTATGTTGCAACTCCATAGGTAAATGAAAACATTTCCCACACAACAGCATGTAAGGAGACATACCTATTGGGGTCCTGAAAGTTGATTTATATGCCCATAAAGCTTCATCCAAATTAAGAGACCAGTCTTTCTTTGAAAATCACAATGTTTTCTCAAGTATTTGATTAAGTTCCCAATTTGAGATTTCCACTTATCCACTGGACTATAGATGATATGGATTATCGTTTTTATGAACACAACCATATTTCTACATCAATTCTTTAAATTTTTAATTCATGAAATGTGTTCCATTATTATTGATAAAGGCTTCGAGATCTCTAAATATTGTAAATATGTTCATCTTAAGAAATTTCATTACATAATTGGCTTGATTGTTGGGAAATGCCACTACCCCAACCCATTTAGAAACATAGTCAATTGTAACAATTATATACTCATTCCCATGAGATGATGGAAATGGACCCATGAAATCTAAACACCAAAAATCAAAAGGTTCTACTTCTAGAATTAATTTATGGGGTAACTCATGCTTCCTACAAACATTGTGTAACCTCTGACATTTATCACAACCAATTACAATGCTCCAAGAATCCTCAAAAAGTGCAGGCCAATAAAAACTAGATTATAAGACTTTTTGAGTAGTTCTTTCACCACCATGGTGACCTACCAAAGGTTAGGAGTGACAACTTTCTAAAACAGGAAACATTTATTCCTCAGTCGGACATCTCCTATGAATACCATCAGAACACCTCTTAAACTGCAGTGGATCATCCCAAAGATAGTACATAATCTCAGAAAAAAAATTACATCTTTGGTTATTGGACAAATGTTTGGTAAATAAACCTACAATGAGGAAGTTGGAAAAATATGAAAACCAAGCAGAAATCTTGATAGAATCAATGAGAATCATTTCATCAAGAATGGAATCTTTTATCTCCCTATGATCCTTATAATGGGTATGAGGATTCCTAAATAGGTAGTCAAAAACTAAATTTTCAGCTCCCTTCTTATCCCTAATATCTAAATGAAAAATCATATAACAATAGAATCCATCTAATCAACCTGGGATTAGTCTTATTTTTAGACAAAGTATACATTAAAGTAGAATGATCAGTTAAAATGATAAGTTTCGATCCTAAAAAATATTGTCTAAACATCTGTTGATCAAACACAACTGGAAACAATTCTTTTTCAAAAGTGGTATGATTTTTTTGGGCATCATAAAACAGTCTACTAGCATAATACACCACATGTAATGTCCTATCTATCTTCTTTCCAAGGAAATAACCTAAAACCAAATCACTAACATCACACATAGGTTCAAAAGGTAATTTCTAATATTGTATAGTGATAATGGGTGATGTAGTGAGTTTTTATATAAGAAAATTAAATGATTTACAATAGTTTTCATCAAAATTGAATGGTGCATCCATGACCAGAAATGAACATAATGGATTAGTTATTTTTGAAAAACCATTTACGATTCTATGGTAGAAACCGACATGCCCTAGGAAACTTCTATCACATTTGACAATTTCAGGAGATGGCTATTTTTGAATGCCATCAATATTAGCAGTATCAACTTCTAGACCTCTCTTGGAAACATTTTGAATAAGCACTATCCCTTCTATGACCATGAATTGACATTTATCCCAATTAAGAACAATATTGGATTCAATTACTCACTATAAAACTAACTCATGATTTCATAGACAAGTGTCAAATGTACTACCCACAATGGAAAAGTCATCCACGAAAACCACAATGATTCTCTCAATAATATCCGAGAAAATAGCCATCATACACCTTTGAATGGTTGCTAGATCTCCACACAACCCATAGGGAATCCACCTATAGAAAAATGTTCCAAATAGACATGTGAAAGAGGTATTTTCCTGATCCAATAGAGACACATGAATCTAGTTGTAACCAGAATACCCATCATGAAAACAGAAAAATTAATTTTTGGCAAGCCTCTCAAGAATTTGATCCAAGAAGAGCTTTGGAAAATTTTCCTTCCTAGTGGATGCATTAAGATTCCCATAATATATAAATACTCTCTATTTTATAGCTTTACAAACGAGGATTTATTCAATATATTAATTCTTAAGAACAGTGAATCTTGCCTTCTTGGGGACAAGCAGGACAGGGCTGACTGAAGCACTATCAGAAATGGTATATAATATTTCAGTGTCCAGCTACATAATTCCTTCTTCTCTTAAAACTTTTTCCATGTTTGGATTTAACCATCTTTGAAACTCTGCATTAGGATTATGGTTATGATCTATATGTATTTTATGCATATAGAATGAGGGACTAATACCCATGATATCAGCTATTGTCCATCCCCTTGCAGATTTACTCTTTTTCAAATCATTCAACAATCTTTCTTCTGGATTTTCATTTGTTTCAACAAAAATTATGTTAGGAAATGTAGAATTATTTCCCGGAAATGAATATTTATGAAGAGAATGGATTGGTTTTAGCTCAAAATTGGGTGTATATAACCTAGAATGAAGACTCTTAGGCCTAGGAGGTCCATGATCTTCCACATAAAACTTATAAGAAGTTTGAAATGATGAAATAGTTTTAATTTCATGCTCAGATTCAAAAGTAACACTGAGGCTATCCTAATTGGGAAGTACACTATACAAACATTCAAGATCATAATTTAACAAGTTAATTAGAGTAGAATAATCTAATTATCTTATAAGTTCTCCCTCAGTATCATCAATGTTTTTAGCAAGGTTGTTTTAAATAGAAACCTCTCCAAATTCACTCAAAATGTTCCTATGTTCAGAAACAGAGGAAAACTCTACAGACCATTAAATATAAGAAACTAAATAGTTGTCCGGTTCTGTAAAATTTTCTATATTGGTTGATTGAGCAGAATTTTCAATTTCTAAGACAGTTTGAACAGGATTTTCAGCTTGAAAATGAGTTTCTTCAATATAGGAACTATTTTTAGATTCTTCATAATTTCCAATTAAGATTTAATTTTCTATGGACTCTACAATTGAACAATTTTTAGAAAAAGTTGGTCTTTTAACTTTTTTAATCACATTGAACTATACTAGTTTTTCGCCAATTTTGAAAATTAATTGACCCTTAGAGACATCATTGACAGAACCACATGTGGCCAAGAAGGGCCTACCCAAGACGATGGGAACCTCTTGATCACACTATATGTCCATGAATAAAAAGTTAGTAGGTAAATGTAGTCTCCCAACCACAATTATAATGTCATCTATCTAACCCATAGGATGCATGAAATATCTATCAACTAACTGGTGTATTACTGTGGTGGGTTGAATATCACCCAACCACAACTTTCAAAACAATGAGTATGAGACATGAAAAATGCTAGAACCTATATCACAAAAACATATGATCTGATTATAATTTCCTAGTGTTCATGGTATGACTAAACTACCTGGGTCATTGAGTTTAGGTGGGATTTTCTTTTGAATTATAACACTGCACTCTTCAGTGAGGCTGTAAGTATAAAATTCATCCAAAATCTTTTTGTTTGAAATGATTTTTAATGATATTCTAGAAATGTTGGAATTTGAATTAATTCTTGAATTAATGGAATGTTTACATTATTTTTGGAAAGAAGACCAAGGAACTAAAGAAGTTCAGCCTTGGTTTTACTTTGTGGTTTCAGCTTCTCATAAAAAGGGATGTGTGGGGAAAAAAATTCAGAACAGTATGTATATTCCTTACCTCCTCGTAAAATTTTTCTTTTCATTTATAATATTGATGTCTAGATGCAGTTTAATCTTGTTTTTTAGGTGAAAATTCATATTTAGATCATTTTCATTACATTTCTGTGAATTTTCAGTATGTGAACAAAGCAGATTTTTTTCTAGATTGAAGAAAATTATAATTTTGGGAATTTTCATTTTCATTTTAAGAATGATTTTGGGTATTAATCTCACTTCTAGTGAAAGAAACCATATATTTCTCAGTAGGATTATTTTCAGTGGAACTAGGAAGTCTACCTTTTTCTCATGATGAAAAATATCTAGCAAGTTGACCAAGTTGTGTTTCCATATTTTTCATTCTCACATGATTTTTAATTTTGTCTGACTCATATTGATTTTGATGTTTTTCTAATTGAGTCATATATCATTCCTCTTGAGAGTTTATTTTATTCAAGATTAGATCATGTTTAAGACTCATGATGTTTTGCAATTGACTCATGATGTTTTTCCTTGTACATTTGAAGAATCACCCTTTTATTGGTTCCTAATGTTTGGTCTTGGTTGATTAGATTTATTATGCATAGTGGATTGTTTAATTAATCCTTGAACTTTACAAGACATATTAGTGTGGTTTTTATATCCTTGTTTGTAATTATTTGAAAATGGATCTTCTTTAGGATGAATTCTAGGAACATAGTTGACAAATATTGAGTTTTCCAGTTGTTAGGCTGGCATATCAAAATTAGGAAATAATTTTTCAGTATGTCCAAACATAACACACTAGATACACTGTTCCCTTAAAGATTGGATGGTGTTTTGATAGCCAAGCTGGTTAACATTTTTTTTATATCTAGTTCATTAATGATTGAAGCTGGTTGTTTATTTCGGCAAGCAGAGTTTGGGTTTCATTTATTGAACATTTCGTTGAACTAATATTTCTATTGAATATTTTACTTCATGAATTTTTATGTTGTGAATTCTGAGAAAGATTATTAAAAAAATTATATGTCATTTATCTGTCTTATCATTGTAATTACCCCTAGTAGCTTGTTGTACTAGATTCTTCCGAGAGGATTACATCCCTTTATAGAATGTATCCATAAGAAGGTGTGACGAGAGTTGATAATGGGGACACTACCTAAGAAGATCCCTAAATCTATCTTAATATTTATGAAAAGCTTCTCCATCCTCTTAATATAAACTAGTTATCTCTTTTCTAAGTTTACCTTTTAATCATTAGGAATAGAATTTCAATATGAAATAATTACACACATGATCCCAGTTTTCGAAACTGTTCTTATCTAGAGTAAAAAACCAATTCATAGCATTCCTCTTAAAAAAAGGCAATGAGTCTCACTCTTAATTTATTTTTTGTGATTCATAAAGCGGTTAATTTAGGAACAATATTGTAGAAGTATTAAATGAAGGAAAGAGGGTCCTCATTAGAGAGCCCATTAAATGTCGGCAGCAACAAAATGTGTTATTTTTTCAATTAATACTTTTTGTCCCTATGACTTAATATAATGGATGATGGGTTACGTGAAACTTGTAAGAGTTGGAAATCCCTCATCCAAGGCCATTCATTTATCTTCTATAAGTTTTTATTGATTTTGGTTGTTGTTAGGTGCATGAACTCTATTATCTATGAATTCTATTTCAATTTTGTTTTTCATTCTTAGAGCAGTGAGATGATTGTTTAATTCATGGTTCAAAGGATCTAATCAAGGACCATAAGTTCATGTGCTCATTAAAAAAACAGTTGATAGTAATAAAAAGTGAAGAAATCAATTACAATTCAATAAGAAATGAAGTATATTTTTTTCAGTTTTCAATATCTCAATTTTTTTAGAATTTTTTTATATGTGATTTTATATGTTTTATTAGAAAAATGGATTCTTCCTTCCCCAAAAACTACGACAATTTTTTTACCTAAACTGATGTTGAATCCAGTAAAACATTACAATTTGTACTCCATCAAAATAAAGTATATGTGGCAACCAGGGTTGAACCCATAAGGGTGGAAATTATGACTTCTATTCTTCTATTTTATTAAAAAAGACCCCAATACTGTCAACAATTGGGTAAATTTTCAACTTTATTTTTTTACTTTCTTTAATATTATTTATTAAGCAGTGATGTGACATAACACTACCAAAATTATATCTAAACTATGTTGAAGTGAAAAAATTTTGAAAACAATGGGGAACAAGGATATTAAAACACTAATAAATGAACAATATAATAAAACGCTATGTGGAAATTACCAATTCTACTGGTGTTGAAAGTATTCCTTCTCACGATAGTGATTAAAACTAATACCACTAAAATGAAGTGATTTATTTCTCTCAAAAGGAGAAAACACAATTGAACCGACTAATCTTAGAGTTCTGCACTTCCTGATTAATATATTATGAGAATTCTGGATTAAAAAAAGATAGAACGAACTCATTGTAAGTTTTGTAGTTTCCGCTTCAATTTAAATGTGTAAGAAAATTATTCCACAATCAAACTCACAGAATGATTATGTAATTCCATGATTATGTGTAGGTGGAATGTTTCAAAAGTTTTCAATCAAAACTGATCTCTCCAATCAATTATGATCACATAAATAATGATAGTGAGGAGAGAGAAATAAGATAACCATTAGATTCAATTTTCAACCCCAAAAAGTTGTATTTATCCAAAAAACATCTCTATTACATATAATGATATCATTAATTTACAAAAAAATAAAATTTAAGAAAACCGAGTAAGATATCTCCCTCTCCTCGCTTGAATTGCTACTTCTCTTGGCTCTTAGATCTCTATAAAATGGGTCTCCGAGAGATGCTCTAGGGTTCACCTCTAGGTAAATTATCTTCTTTTGAGTGAATGATCAAATTAATTCCCCACTAAATTATGTTGCAACTCTTTTTTTATATCCTCCATCATCTACTACATTTCACCTCTCACTTCAATAGACTCCAAAAAGTCCTTCACTTAAGCACCGTACGCGTGTGTTTTCTCATGACTGGGACGTCATGCTGTTTTTTTCTCAGGTAACTAACTCCAGGTGAGTTATTTGTGTACATCTTGACATATACCCGTCTACTGAAAGAACATGAAAATTAGAAAAGAAAAATAACCAAAAATTTCAATGTTAAAAAATTTACATTTATATACAAAATTGTAAATGTAAAATAAAATATTTATTAGTTATTATTTTATTTATTTTTGATAATTATTCTTTAGTGTAATAATTTATTATTTATTAATTTTTTTAATTATCACGGGGATAAAATAATAGTTAAATAAAAATAAAATTAAATTATTTATGAAATCATAAAAAATAGTATTTAGTTCTTTTATTTAATTTCTTATTATTATTTATTTAAGTTTATCTTAATAAATACATTTATTTTAATTAATAAAATTTATGAAATTTTTATGTTGTTATTATAATTTAAAATTATTTTATTCTAGGAGATAAATAATAATTATTATATTCATTAAAAAATTTAATTTTTATTTTAATTAAATTAAAATTCTCAACAATTAAATTTATTATACTAAATAGTTTTTTATTTTATTATTTTATTATAAATTTATTGAAATTACCATTATTATTATTTTATCTTTTACTATTATTATTTATTTATTTAACATCATCCCCCCCCCCCCCGAATATTTTTCAGTAGCGCGCTGCAAGGTGGAAAAATATTCTGGAATCTTTGACTGTGGAGCCACTCTCCGGCTATACGCATCGATCAACGGCGGATCAGCGGAATACCTAAAATAGTGGACCATTCCTACTAGCGCTGCAACTCCATCCTCCTCCGAGCAGCAGGGAAGCGTCAATCGATGGTCTGCAACATAAATCAGATCCAACTCAGCAGCACTCTCTAGGCTTCAGTGACCATGATTCCTCTTTGCGGATCAGTAGCTCGAGCGACATCTAGTTCCTCCACTCTTCAGCACGGCACACCGAATCATGTTCAGATGAATCTCCAAAATGACAAATTTGTCTCCTCAATCAGCTTCAGTCAATTTCCACAACAGTTTCAATTGTGGAAATGTTGTCTCTTCCAGTGTCGGTGATTCCTCATGCCACTTATGTAGCGGTTGAGGGGCACGACATCAATCTTTTCATGATCTGCAACGACGAGTGAATCTCTAGCATGATCAGAGGAAAAATTATATTCATCATCCCGTACTCAATTTTGAGATCTATGGATGTGCTTCGGCTAATACCATAGATCTAGTATTCACTTATGATTGGATTCTTGTTGTGATTGATTCAATTCTCTTGTTTGAGTCTGGCGAGATGTGAAGAACTGGTCATATGAATGAAGGTGGATCGTGGGGTGGAAGGGATACATGGGAAGAGAAGTGGCAGAGGGATAAGAATATTTGGTGGATGTGATGAAGTTGTTATGGAATTGTGAAAAGAATACATAGTAGGACACGATGGATGAAAGAGAAACAGTGAGACCGTAAAATAATGAAATGAGAGGGGAAAGTGATGCCAAAGGTTATGGTGAGACAAAATTGATGAAACAGTGGCACAAGTGACACTGTAAGACTGAAATATTTCAGTAGGAGTGCAGAAGCAGTGAGACAACATAAGGGGTTTCACTATGGCATGGGATATAACTGGTGTGAGGAAAAATAGATAAATACTGAAATAGTTAAGGATAAAAATGATGTGTGAGGTTGTGGTGCCACTGTGAAATAGAAATGGTTCGTGATAGCACCGTAAAAATAAACGATTGTTGTGGCACATTGACATGGTTGAAACCGTGAACCTGAAAAAGAAACAAAATAAAACAAAAATGAAACTTAAATAAAAACCGATCAAAATAATGAATTTAAAAAAATTATAATTTAATATAACTTAATATTTAAGTACACCATAATGTTTAAATAAACATATAAAACCAATTAAAAATTAGTTAAATTATTGATAAATTCAATTAGTAAAACATAAATAGCTGCTTTACTAAATATAAAATTAGAATGAAATTAAATTATTAAAATTAAATATAAATTTTAAACATTTCTAAAAAAATGAAAAATTATTTATAAGAGTTATAGTATAAATATAAATTAATTAATTCAAACAGAAAATTAGTCATTTATTAAACAATTTATATTAATTAATGAAATTAAATTTACTAAATTAAACAAGATTAACAAATTTATAATCTTTAATTTATAATTAATGAATTGTTGATAGAAATCTAAAAATTATGTTATTCTAAATTATTAAACATTTTATACAACAAAAGATATATCAACACTATATTATTCAATGTACACAATCAAAATTAATTAATTTATTAATTAATAATAAATTATAAAATTTTCTGAAAAAATAAATGAATTAAATAAAAAAACTATTAGAATATAAAATAAATTAAATCATATTTTAACTAATTAAATGCTTAAAATACACGATTAATTATAAAAAATTGATATGTTGATAAATTTGTTTATAAAAAATAAAAAAGTGTTAATATTTAATCAAATGTACAAAAGTAACAATTTTATTCATTAAAAATTAATTATAAATATGTGGGAAAAAATTTGTTTTTAAGGCCACATCATTTAAATTACTATATTATCCTTATCTTATAGATATGACCCTCAATTAAATTGTTTATCTTTTACCATGTCTTCATGTATTTTTATACAACATAGTTAATATAGTTACTATAAAGTGACAAGAGAACCTCAAGTTGTTCCTTAAAGACATATGTAATATTATCTATAAAAATTGGAGGAATATTATATTTTTAGGACAATTATATATTTCAAAAAAATATTATTTGTTTTAAAAACCCATTTATGTCAATTTTGACAATATTTATTATATGGTTTTTGTCAAAGTCATAAAAAATGATTATTTCGATCAAAATACATTGAATCAACCATAACATGTCATATTAACCTAGAAAATATATGGATGTAATGAAAAGTTTCAATTAACTTATATTTTAATATCAATAATATCATTTAATTTAATATTTCTTTAATAAGGTAATTTCTACATCATCATTGTGTCATAAATAAATTGAATTATTTAATGTATAAAACTAATAAATAAAATACGTGATGTAGGAAATATTATTTTAATTCTATTTAATATTTATAGTTGAATATATATTTTGTATAACCCTATATTAAAAATGGGTTTTTTATTAAAAATTGAATATATCACTTTTAACTCATCTTTAAATAAAATATAATAAATTCCCTAATTTAAACCAAATGAATAAAAAAGTATCAATTTTTTTTCCTAATGTAGATTTTGGTCGAATAACAGTTATCCAATAGAATTAAGACATGTGTTGGGGTAATTTAATATTCTTATAATATTATTTTTACCTTTAATAACCTTATTTATATTTAACTATGGTAAATATAATTCAAAAGTTAATATTCATCCAAATTTATTTTCATCCTATTGAAGAAATTTTTATTTACTAATGACAACAGTGTTTGTATGATTTTTGAAATTCAATTCCCAGATGTTGTAAAATTTTGTTTTATGAATATGTATAAATGTTCCTTGATGGTGGGTAAAATACGTTAAAAGGTTGAATAAAAGTTAAATATGTAATCCTATTATAAAAATTATCCAACTAATTATATTGAACTAATATAGTAATTTTGTATCTATTTTGTCTTAAAAATAAATTTAATTTAAAATTAAATATTTAAATAAAAATCGTTTTTAAATAATAACACCATGTTGTTCACTATTCATCCAAAACTGATTGTTTTCAGAAAAATACATAAAATTCACACTAATATAATTTTGATACTAAGATTCCAAAAAGGATGTCCATTATGAAATATAAAATTGATAAAATTTAAAAAGTTAAGTATTACTATTCATATCTACTTTTTAAACAGCTATTTTGATTGGTCTTTGTGTACTAGAACACGGAGCTGCGTACAATGCAAGTTAATGTAATATTCAAAGAGATGGTTTTTTGTTGAATATTGTGGTGCTACATTCATCCCTCATTCAATAAATTTCATCCTCATTTTTTCTATAATATTACTAAATAAAAACAATTGGGTGGTTCTTTATCATATGTTCCATAGATCCCATGTTGCCTCGTATATTTTATGGTTTCCCAATAGAACATTTACCAGATGAGTCATCTGGTTTCCCAGAAATTGTTCTCTAGAATCAAGAATCTTGATTGGATATTCAAAATAATATAAATCCAGTTATAGTTCTATTTCTTCTTTGGCGAGCACATTCATTGTGTCGAGCATGTATTTTTTCAACAGCGATACATAGAACACATCATGAAGTTATGTGAGACATGGCAGCATTGCCAAACAGTATGCTATAGGTCGAATTATTTCAATAATTTCAAAAGGTTCTATGTACCTGGGACATAATTTACCATTCATACCAATTCGTATAACACCCTTTCATAGAGATACCGTAATGAAGACATGATCTATTAATTTAAATTCCAAATACTTCTTTTGGTTATCGACATAGATCTTTTTCCTACTTTATGAAAATTTGATGTGGGTTTGTATAATCTTATCATTTTCCATTATTTCACCAAGAAGATCTGATCCTTTGAGTTTTGTTTCACCAACATCATCCCAACATGTTTGTGTGAAATATCTCATTCCATATTACTCTTCATCTAGTTTCATTTGAATACTTGAATGAAAGCTATTGTTATAGGAAAATTTTACCATAGGTCAATACTGATCCCAGATACCTTGAATGTCATGTGATCAAGATCTCAATATATCTTCTATGGTTTGAATAGTCTATTTTGATTTTCTATTAGTTTGAGGGTGGTAATCAGTGCTCAAATGAAAATTATTATCTAGGGATTTATGGATACTTTTCCAGATTCTTAATGTAAAATGGGGATCAAAATCAGAAAAAATCGATAGGTGTACACAATGAAGTCTTACAACTTCATTAACATAGAGTCTTGCTAAACGTTAAATTGGAAAATCTTCTCTTATAGCATGAAAATGTGTAGACATGGTAATATGGTCAACAATGACTAAAATTTTACCATTCTTTCTATGATTCTATGGCAGCCCCAAGACAATGTCTATCGTAATATCCTCTCATTTTTACTCAAGTATGGGAAGAGGATTCATCACTTCTCTAGAATGTTGTATTCCTTCATTCACCTGTATAAAAATCATACATCATGACAAAATATCAATTTTCTACCTATTTAAGTTGTCCCAAAGAAATGTTCCATCAAATATGCATACATATTATCACTACCCAAGTGTATAGAAAAATTTGATCTATGAGCTTCATCCAACAATTTTCTTTTTAGATCAGGTATATCTGGACCACAATGCCACTTCCCAATTTTCAAAATTCCACCTTCATATACGAAGTCAATCAATCTCCCTTCATTCTCAGCATTAATTTTGTTTTGAAACTCCTCATCATCATTCTGAGAAATTTTTATTGTTTCTAGTAAAGATGGTTTGGAAACAATTAGAAAAAATATTGACGATTCACATTCTATGATTATCCATGTATCCATCATTACTAGACCAATGAACATAGGATACCTTTCTACTATTATCTTATTCTGAACTCTTTGATCCTTTCTACTTAAATCATGTGCCACCTTATTTTCCATCCCCAAGTGTTAGTGTATTCTGCATTCATATTCCTTGAGTATTTAAAATCATCACCATTGCCTAATGTTGGGTTATTTCGATAAGACAATATACTTCAAACTCTTGTGATCAGTATATATCTCAAAATTTTCACCATAGAGATAGTGACTCTATATCATTAGAAAAAATATTACAGTTCCTATGTCAATATAATGAGTGGGATAGTTTTGTTTATGATTTTTAGCTTCTGTGATGCATAGTCAATAACTCTACCCTTTTGCATAAGGACACAACCAATTCCTTTCATTGAGGCATCAATATAAAATATAACACCATCATTCCATGTTGGTAGTTTAAATATTGTAGAACTGACAAATATTTTATTAAATTATTAAAAACATTCTTCACACTCATTTTTTTAAACAAAATTAACCCCTTTACATGTGATCTTGGTTAATGGGTTAGAAAATCCGGGAAAATTTTTAATGAAACACTGATAATAACCTAATAAACCAATAAAATGGAATACCGTAGTTATACTCATCGGTGCTGGGAATTCTTATAATTCCTTTGTCCTTGATGAATCAATAGAGATTACTTTATTATAGAAAATATGGCCAATAAAAAAAGAAATATCCTAAATCTATAATTCACACTTGCTAAACTTCCCATATAATTCATTTCGTCTAAGATTCTTTAGAATAGCGTGAAGGTGATTTTCATAATATTTTTATCATTGGGAGTATACCATGATATCATCAATAAATTCCACTATAACATCATCTAGATATTCCTTGAAAACTAAATTCTTTAGGTATGTGGATACAATGGGTGCATTAGTCAGTCCTATAGGCATTACTGTTAACTCGTAATGGCCAAACCTAGTTTGAAATGATGTCTTAAGAATTTCTTCCTTCTTTATGCACAACTGATGATATCTATATCGATGTTCGATCTTTAAAAAATATTAGGCTCTATAATGTTGATCAAATAAATCATAAATGCGAGTTATGGGATACTATTTTATTATTATTATAGTATTGACCTCCCTGTAATCAATACACAACCTCATAGATCCATACTTCTTCTTAACAAACAGAAGATGGGCTTTCCATGGAGATGCACTAGGGAAAATAAATCCTTTATTACTCAATTCATCAAGTTGTTTATTTAGTTAAACTAATTAAATAGTGTTCAATCAATCATGAAACTTTGATATGGTCCTTGAACCAAGAATTAAGTCAATGGAAAACTCAATTTTCCATTCTTTGGTATGTATAGGTAATTCCTATAGAAACACATCAACATATTCTTGCACTATAGGTACACCATGTATTTTAGCATTCCATTCCTCAACCATAGTTATTTCACTCCCTTCCACCCCAATAATTTAATTTAATAGAGCTATTGGAAGTGGATCTAGATAAAATGGTTATGTTTCTACTCTAAATCCTTATACATTCAATAAAAATTCTCATCATGGTTCTAAATCCTATACACACATAAGATTATATCAAATTCCTTCATGGGTATGTCAATAAAATCAAAAAATAAAGAATGTTTATATTCTATAATGTTAACTAATTGACAAAACATTGTCACAATGATACTTTACATAAGTGTTTTGACTAACAACACCCCCATTATGTAAAACATGAAATATCTAATATTCATGGTAAACTAGGAAGATATGAAAGAATGTGTTGATCCTGAATAAAAAATTTCATTGGCTACATTTCAGGAAATGATTAATGTACCTACCAGCACGTCATTAGGAACATAAACCGCAGTATTACTGATCACATAAGTTTGACATTTCCCCATTTTCTTTTTCTAGGAAAAATTTCATTGACACTTAGGACAATACTTTTCATAATTTCACATCTGTCTACAATTATAGCATTGAAAATTGGTAGATTATTTCTTCCCATTATATTCATGAGCTTAGTGGTCTTTTTCTCAATACCTGTAACAGACTACAATTTCCTTCACAAAAGTTCCAAGGTTTTACTTCCAACATTTATTGCAGGGTGGAAATTCTGATTTTCACTTCATCCACTTATTTACATTTTTATAGTGTTTAGAAGATAACTTCTTCTCTTGATTCAGAATAATTTCATAAGACATAGTGAATTAATTTTCTGTCTTGATAGAACTAGAGACTACATCATTGTACAATGAGAAGGATTGTGAGGCTAATGCTCGTCATAGAAATTGTTTTAGCCTATAAAATAATCGATTAATCTTACATCATGGGTTATGTATATAATCTGTATCATGTTGTTCTATCATTTTAATGTTATCATCATTCTTCACAACATTATCATCCTCCTTTTTCCTCAGTCTCAAATATTGCCTTTCCATATCCACTCAATTTTCATGTCGAAATTATTTTTGTATGAAATTATCTTTAACCACCCTTCATTATATATTTTATATATTTTCATCCCCCTTTGTGTTATGAATAAATGACCACCATTGATCTACATCTCCTTAGAGGTGATAAAATTTCATGAAATCTTTCTCCCTTTCACTACACCACAAAGGATGAAATATTTTCTCTATTGAACTTATCCATTTCTGATCTAACAATGGATTTTCAGTCCCATTGATTGATTATGTTTTTGCCTCATTAAGTGGTCAAACAATGATACTCCAGATTGTAGACCATGGTGCTTCATTTGGGAAAGGTTATTATTCATAACCTGAGTGAGTTTTCCTAGTATGGTTATAAGATGTTTAGTCCTAGTTGCATCAATAAATAAATAATTATTATTATTAATAGGGGAAATCCCCAAATTGATTACGTGTGTTGTTACATTTTCCATTCCTTAAACTTTCCAAATTTTCTAAAAAATGGAATACAATAGATTAGTTTATGAATTGTAATGAATAATACCAAACCTGTCAAATACATAACCTAAATTAAACATTTTATGCATATAATCCAGAATCATAAAAAAATTCATGGGGAACGGATGTACTCATAAATCCTTAATAATGATTTGTAATAAAAATGTAAATTATTTTAATAATATCCCCTGGGAGTGTCAAACCAAGTGTGCAGTAACGTTCGTTTTCATGTACCAGAATAACCCAGGTCAATCCTGAAACATGTTGTTAGAGATTTCACTTCTAATTACATCTATGCGAGAACCACATCCACTTGTAGTATCACGACAAAGATATATTTCATGGAAAACCCACATAATATCAACATCACCAAAAAATTTATGTTCTTCTATACCAATCCTCAAATTATATCTAAGGGTAATGTTATTGAATCAGAGTTTATTTATATATAGATTCCATTTTTTTAACAAACCTACCTCTCATACCATTTGTCATTCCCAAACCCCCATTACCCAGATTCGATACATTATTAGTTAAAATTGGAATGATCAAAAGAGATCATGCCCCAAAATCATGATCAGTTTAATAACCCTGGAAGTACTAGACACATACATAAGTTTTACATTACATTACTAAATGAAAAAGTATGATTCATTCTCATTTTACACGCTAACATCCCATATCCTATCAATAAAAGTCAGTCATAATATATTTCATTGCATCTTGAAAAAATAAAACATAAGAAAGAGGTGAGCTTAGATGCATAGTAAGGATAAAAATACAGATAAAATTATCATATAAAATATTAACATTTAAGCAAATGTATACGACTAAAAGAGAAGCATTTTTAAAATAAACTATAGCATAATATGGAAATGATAAGTCGAATAATTATATATACTTATTCAAATTGATATTCTATTATACGAATAATCACATGTAATGTCAATAGCTAATCCCATAATGAAGGAATGCATATTGGAAAACATCATAACAACATAATCAAGTCCTCGTGTCAATACTACAGATAAAAATATTGTTAAAAACTTTTTCCAAGATAATAGTTTGGATGATGAGTCCTATTGATGAATCGAGGGGCTATAATGGTCCCCACCCATCACTTACTACATCCAATGATTTCCTTATATGAAAAGGGTGAAATATAACATAAACATTTGTATTAAACAAGCATAATAAATATTAATACATTAACTGAATATCGTGAATTCCCTAAAAATATAACATCCATATTAAAGCATATCATAAAAATATCAATACAATATGTAATATTATATCATAATAAATCAACTTCAAATAAACATAAAATTCAAAAGTAGATGTTGACATAGATGAAATAAATACAAATACTATTTTAGAGAAATATATCATTCAACATTGAAATAATTTAAAAGTCACATAATTATAAAAGAAAACTTTTATTTTGAAAATATTATTAATATATTGTATGTAATGATTTGAAGGTTTTATAATCGAAAAAATATCAGCATCCGTCGTATATGTTAAACCAATTTTCTTTCATTAATTTGATTAAGAGGTAAAAAAAACCTTGTCTGGGAAATGATGGAAATATTCCGTATATTTTTTTATAAGAAGTAAAAGAAGGGTATATATTGTGTTACCCATAGTCTAGAAAATAGTAAAAATGTTTTGAAATAAATTTTTACGAAACATGGATGTTGATGATAAAGAAGTCCCCGTGGATACTTATGTTTTAACATCCTCCAATAAAAAAGAGATTGCAAGATTAACAATTTCCTTGTAAATTTCCTCAGCCACGGGTACACGAGCCTCATATATAATGGTTAATATTTGTTTAAATTATAAAATAACCAAATACATAAATATGACATCATATATGATCCTCTCATATTTATTTGTAAAGAATATTTCAGTAGTATCATTGTTGCGGATGTTAAATAATTCATTTTACTTTATATGTTTTGTTACATAAGTAAAGTTTGTTATGGATATTATATGTTTGATTCATATCCAGAATGAGATTAATTTGTTGAAAATTGTTTTTTAATCATCAAATTAAAATTATACTTGAATGGTTATGATGGGGACTAAAAACTCATGGTGTCGTGGAGACGGTAATTCGTACGTACACTCGAGCGACAATATCATTCTCTTGATGATGAAATCCTATGTTATTGGATGGTTTATTATATATATATATATATAATCCTTAAAATTTTATATTTATTATTTTCATCACTTATATTCATTATTATTACCATCCAAATAACGATTTGTTGAATAACAAACTACACCAAAATGTGGAGACGGTAAGCCATACGTACACATATATGTTGAATTTAAAATTCATAGGATTCATAAAATACTTAATATTTTTGTACAGTTTTTATAATGACATATCTATTTGTATAAGGTACATGAGTTATTATTTTAGTATGGAACAAAAAATAAAGGGAATGTAGAATAAGAAAGGAACTTTGAAAGATGTTATGAAATAATTACCTCTTCTTCAGGTGTATCTTTTTATTTAATCAAAAGGGATCCTTAGGTTGTCATTAGGATCAAATTATGTCCTCTACGTTGAACTAGGAGTAGTTGGGAGGTGATTTGACATGGGGTTAGCTGATACAAATTTATTTGGGGTGTAAATTTAAGAGATGGGGAAGTACCATTTATAAGAGATTTTAGGGGATCATTAAGAAATTTTTGAAAGATTAATTTATTAAGAAACTCTTTTTGGTTTATAATAGCTAAAAATAGATTTATTTTGAGGATAAGATGGTGATGGGTTGGAATTCTTTCAACTAATAGGTTTTACACTTGTTCAGGTCATCATATTAACATTATCTTTCTGATTTAACACTTAGTTAAATAGTTTGTCTTTTTCCATGTATTCTTGTAATTTCCTATTACATAGTTTACATTGTAACTATAAAGTGAAAAGAGATCTCTAAGTGGTTAATTAATGACATATATAACACTATCTATGAATTTTGGATGAATATTATTTTAGAACTATTATATAATTTAATTAGAAAATATTTGTTTTTAAAAGTCATTTTTTCAATTTTGCCTAAATTTAGTATTTGGATTTTGTTAAAGTAAAAAAAACTTGATTACATTGATCCAAAGACATTTATTTAAACCTAACATTTCATATTATCTTATAAAAATTATGGATGGAATCCAGAGATTAAATTTACATTTGTTTTTATATTTATAAATCATTTATTTTTATCATTCATTAATAAGGAAATTACTACATCATCATTGTATCATAAATGAATTTAATTATCTAATTTTTAAAAATTATAAATAAAATACTATGATGTAGGAAATTTTTTACGTTTATAATTAATATTTAAAGCAAAATTTTCTTATGTATAATCCTATATTAAAAATTTCATATGTATTAAAATTCAAAATTAACACTTTTAACTAGTTTTTAAATAAAATATAATAAATATCCTAATATTAAACAAATTAATTAAAAAGTAATCTTATTTTTATTATATAGTCAATTTTTGTCAAAATACACTTATCCAAAAAAATAGTACATGTGTTGGGGTAATTTTATATTATTATTATATTATTTATACATTTAATTACCCTATTTATTTTTAATAGTGGTAAATAAAATTCAGAAGTCACTATTCACCAAAAATTATTTTCATCCTATTGAAAAAAAAATTACATACTGATGACAATTGTGTCTGTTTAATTTTTAAAATGCAATTCACAGATATGGTAAAATTATGTTTTATGCAGATTTGTAAATGTGCTTAAAAGGTTGATAAATGACGTTAAAATGTTCAATAAAATATTATATATATAAAATAATTATAAAACAACTCCAATGAATTACATTGAACTAATATAAGTATTCAATATATATTTTTACTTTAAAATATATTTAATTTAAATATAATTGTTTAATTAAAAAGTTCATTTTAAACAATAATGTAGTGTTTTCACTATTTTTTAAAAATATAAATCTTTCAGAAAATACCAAAAATACACACTAAGATATTTTTTATGTAATTACTCTAAAAATGAAGTCCATTTTGAAAAATACAATTCATAAAATTTCTGAAAGTAGGTATTACTAATCATATTTTGTTTTTAAACTGCTAATTTTACTGGTCATGGTGTGCTAGAACTCAATGTTGCGTACAATGAAAGATATTGTATTATTCTAAGAGAATAATACTGGGGAAGCCTGGGGTTTTACATTTTATCTTATAAATGCATCCCATATACACCCATTACCATGCCAAAATTCTGTAATGAATTTCTCTCTACTCATTTACATTAATCTATATAGTTTATATTATGAATTTAAATTCAATTACATATGTTTGGACATGTATTTTTATAAACTCCATTAATTTCAATTTCATTAAAATATTATGAAATACCCCCTTCCCTATCATCAAAAATTTTTATGAATTATTATTCCACATTTTTATGGTGCTGAGATTGCACCATGATTTTCCAAGCCAAAGATGTTGTGTAGTGAATAGCCTGCACATTTCACTATCTAGGGTATTCATTTTTTCCAACATATAATTAATGATTATAAAGATTCAATATGTATTCCAGATACCATTATCATGGAATAAATGATGGGGTTGAATGATTCCATGTTGTATGATGCATGTGGCACATTTATGCATGAAATGAAATTATTAAGAAGGGTGCGCCCTGATAGCGCTCAAATGAAATTGGTAAAGATTAGTATCATGGTACATAAAGTACAATGAGGGGATACTCATGCTATTTCGATTTCAATGAGGTTTTACTAATGCTCCATTTGAAATGATCATAGGATCATACTAATATCATATCAAATGTTGCTGCCACATTTCTATGTTATGATAATTACGCTATATCATGCTTTTATGTTCATGTTTCTCTTATGATCCATTGATATTACTATTTACAAACATGTAATATATTATTCATTTTGTACTATTTTACTCCATTTCTGGGCTTTATAGCTCACCCTTTTCTTATGAACGTCCTCGGGTTAACCCATACAATGCATAGTACGCTGGAATGTGTCTGGTTATGTAAAAGAAGTTTTCAATAAAGTTATGCATTCCATATTTTAATTTGTTATGTAATTTTCTTAATATTCCTAGAAACTAGACCTCTCAATATTATATGTTTTATCATGTGAATATTTTATGTAATATGATATGTTTAACAATGAAAAAAATAGGTGGGTTGTTATAGCTTACTTTCTCAATAATGGTAAATAAGGGCAGTATCAATTGTCACCTATGAATAACATTAGAATTAGGGTTCTAGAATATGAGAAAATGTTTGAAAATAATACCATCTGTATCTCAAATAAATATTAATTCATCTTTAATAATTATTGGTAGTTCATAAGATATTAATCTCAAAGGATATAAAGAGTGTGAACCATGATATCATAAAAGTAGCATAAAACATTGAATTTGAGCATACACATAAGCATAGAATATTACTTACAACATAGATAGGGCTTACATCAAAGAAAATTACAATGTATTGGGTTCACACCCAATAAAACCACATTAGACATAGTTCCTTACGAAACCTAGTTCACACTCTTTCTAGTCATGTTTACCACATGTGATTTCTATCTTTACCCAATGCATCGAAATGAAATAACATTCTAAGACCACCAATCAAATAATGAAAATCATAATTGTTTTTTAGAAAATATTAATAAATATTAATCATATCATATTCTATTGAATGAAATGGGTTTCATAAATATTTCATCATTTCGAAACATAGGGAAATGAAATGAACTCCCATAAGACCTTAGAATATTCTATTGCAGAACACATGGAAAATGTATGGGATTCAAAAAAAATTAAGTCATTATAATCATAAAACATCTCTAGAAATAATAATGATGTTATCATTGTATTATATCATCACTAAATCATAAATAACATCAATGATTCCCAGTATAATTTTAAATTCATTCAAAATTTCACTTGGAATATTTCATGAGTGAAATACTCTTCTTATAGGGAAATCAATTTTCTAAAACAATGATACTTCCCCAGTATTAAAGGAAACATTTTCATTGATAATGACCATGAAAACATGTTATTGAAATAATAATTCATTTATTCAACATGAAATCATGATATTTCATTCATTCCATTTAAGTTAAAATAAATTATTCCTTCTATACTTTTATAATAAATAAAAAAATAACAATTTTGGAAAATGAAAATAATATAACTTTTAAATAATTTGCTATGATTTGAATCATTGATCAAAATGACATTAAATAATAATAGGATAATATAAAATACATTATTGAAAACAATATTAGTATACATGGATATATGAGGAAAATGATTTTCAACTAAAGATAGCAACATAGTTGGGTTTCCTTAAATGATTTTTTACTATCGTGACTAATTAATGTGAGTAAAATTAATGTGAAACATGTATTTTATATAAATATTAATTGGTTAAGATTATTATTGAGGATAATGGGAGGTATATAAAATTATTCCCATCTTAATAAACATGATCATAACCATTCTCGGTAAACAATGAGATTATTACATAAAAACCATTCATATTTGGTAAAATTTTAATCACAATATCCATGAAAGATTAAATTAAAATAATATTTTATGTATAATTAACATAATTGTAATGATGATATAAATTTAAATTGTTATTATATACACCAATAAAATTAAATATGTTGTTAATAAATAATGTGTCTCGAAAAAATAAAACTTATTGGAAAATCAATACGTCATGATTTAATTTAATTGAACGTTAACTAGCCAAATTTATAAAAAAATTAATTTTATTATATTTTTATAAAATACTAATTTAAATACCTATAATATCATATATCTTCCAATTATAACATTTATACATCCTTTTACTGATAATCCATTACTAAAATCCTCATTTTTGGTATTAAATAGTATGTTCTCTACGATAATTTCAGTTCATTATTTACGGTACATCTAATATGATCAAGATTATATGATATTGAAAATGTAAATAATTATATTAATAAAATATTTATTCATTATATACACACATTCATATATATATTCATTAAATTTGTATATTTAAAAAAATCAATAACTCTATTCATAGATATTTGTAATTGTATGTAAACATGAAAACTATTTCAATTTTTCAACGGATGAAAAAATAGTAAAAAATAATGAAACTTAATAGAATATTTATTATATGTTATATATTATATATATCCATAAAATATATTCATATTAACATCCATGTAAAAAGAAAATGAAAAAAAAATTGTATCACATCATGGAGGAGATAGTAGATACATACGCATAAAAAACATTATCATTTTCCAATAGTTTAGAAGGTATTAAGCTAGATATTTGGTTTTCCATATATAATAATTATTATATTATTAATATAATATATTAAATTTATAACCATAATTATATGTAACAACCTTATACGTTATTTAATATCCATTTTTAGTTATAATTTAATTCTCTTACATTTGAGGATATTTCCATTGTTAGAGTTTCAGAGAATTGGGTCATAAATAGTATGTTAAAATACAATATAATATAAAGATAAAAAATCATATTAGTATCTATATTTTCCATTATATTAATTTATAAAATAATTCATGATTTATTTTCATGCAAAATATTCTAGAATTTCAACTTAACCACCTCATTTCCCTTAACCATCCTAAATCATATGAAAAAACATATAAAACATACGATTTGCACAAAAATATCAACAAGAGAGAAAAAATATGAAAACTTCTATTCCAATAGAAAACATTAAAATCCATGAAATACTATTTCATATAGAAAATTAATTTTTTTCGCATAAATCTAATTATCATTGTTTTGAAAATATCATTTACATTACCCATTGAAAAAAAATTATTTCCATGACAACTCATTGGAGAGAATAGAAAATTCATACAGGTACCTAGTTACATCGTCTAAAAGAAACATTAAATAACACTTAAATTACCATTATATAAGTTTAAAAAATTTGAATAAACATACCACCGACTCTGAATATAATTTTATAGTGGACTTAATCATTTCCAAATGCATTGAAGATCTATCTGAGCACACCCATATTTTATGATATAAATGGATTACCTAGATATATCTATGTACACAAATAATATATAATTTACAAGAGAAAAAAACTAATAATTAATTTTTTTATTTTGAATTTTCTATTAAAGTCGTATGAAAATCCCTTTCATATATTTAAAACCAATTTTCTTTAAAATAACCCTTTTTCAATAAAAAAGAAAACATTCTTTAAAAAACGTTTTAAATGCCCAATTACCCACAGAGGTAGAAATGATATTTAATTTAATAACAAATGTAATATTAAAAAGGAATATTTAAATCAAATAAAATTCACAATGACAAGGAACTTAATTATCGACATAATTTAAAAAGGGAACAGTTCAATTTTCTTTTGTCAAAATGATTTATTTAAAAAAAAGCTATATATATTACTTTTCAAACCCTATTAATAATGTAAAATTAACATAAATAAAATTTAACAATCATATATGTCTACATAAATATTTTACAAAATCATTTTAAAACATGAATATATAAGAAAAATATTATTTTATGTAATATAGTAAAAAATGATTTCTTTAGAACAATAGTCAATAATAAAAAATTATTTTTACGAGCCCCATGCACGAATAATAGTAAATAAATTAAATACCATGAGAATTGATTAAATTAGGAAATAACATGTCAATGGTTCTGTTTAAGGAATTTATCAAATAATAAAGGTTCATAACATCAATAAATTCATCAATTAATCCAAATTCTGACTAAATCCTTTACCATCAAACATACATGTCATATATGGATATATCATCATGAATAAGAATTTTATATCAATTATTTAATTTTTTAAGAAACATTTTTAGTTTGTTATAAATATTATTACAATTATTACAAATTAATATATAATTACATTATTGATTATTGTTATGTCGGATGTTTTGACCGTATTTAGTATATGTGCTCAAAATGACTTGGGTAAGTTAACTATAATCAAATATGTTATTTTAAAAATATATATATAATAATAATGATGAAATTATTATAATATTTATAATTTAATTTTAATTTTAAAATAAATATTTAAAAATGGTTATGAAAAATGAACCAATGTTATTATCATAGAGACGGTAGGCAGTGCGTATGCTTGAGAAACATTTTTAATTTTTAGTGACATTTAGAAAAATAAGTAAAGTGAAATTTTTTACTTAGTTAGTGATAATTATATAATAAATATTATAATATTTTATTATATAAACTTATATATATATATATCATTATTATGACATGTTAATGGAAAAAATGAATCCCATCGCTTCGAGTAGGCTATAGTCCATGTGTCCACGAATGACGATATCGATTTTTAAGTGTATTATTATGTAAGAAAGAATAATTAATATTATATTTATAGAATAAAAATTATATAATAAATACCCTAATTATTTCATTTATTTAACATATATTCATTATCAGAACACTCATAACTTTCATTGTAATGCATTATTGTGAAATAAATCGCATAGCTTCACGAGGAGGTAGTTGGCCGTACACACGAGTGACATTATAGAATCCCCAATAGTGTGAAATGTAAATTTTTTATCTTTAATAATGACTAAATATGTAAAATTATGTTATAGATATCATATATATACTTCCTATTCCTCATCATACTGATCTTTGATAGGTGGTAATAATGAAACGAATGACATCGGTTTGTGAGGCAGTAGTCTGCATTACAGAAAAACAATGTTTTCATAACCCATTTATTGGACTTGTATATTTTTTTCTTATTAACAATTAATAGAAAATTATACTTATATATAAGATACTTTTGATTTTTTATAATCTTTTTTAATAAGTATTTAAGGGGGTGGTAGAAAAAATAAAATTAAAATGTTTATTGGAATGTGTAACCTCTTCATTTGGTAACTCCTTTTGGTTTACACAAAAGGCCATCCATGATAAGATTTCTACCAAATTAAAGGATTATAGGATGATATTATAGAATTAGAGATGTTATATGGGTAGGTATGGTCCAATCAAATTGGTTTTGAAGAAGTTAAAATAAGAGGTGATCATGTGTCGTTGTATATGATAGGGGAGAGGACACAATTGGTATTTTGAAAATATTTGATAGAAACCAGGTTTATATTATAGAAAAATGTTCCATAAAGGGACACCATATAACATTAGATGTTTAATGTTCACATATATTTCAAAAAAATTATTCAATTTTATATTTTATTTTACTCTTAATGTTTTTGGCTAACCTCTAGTAAACCCATTTTTACCATAACCACAATAATTAGTTTAAAAAAATTTCACAAATTTTTTTTGTCAAAATTATGTTAAAAAATAAAAAATAAAAAATTAATATTATTTAAAATTTTGAATATATTTTTAAAAATTCAATTCATAGTAGTGGAAATTTTAAATTTATTATTAATCTCACAAATGCATCCAGATAACATGTTTTTTAAAATAGAATGTTAAAAATATTAAAATGATTGTATAAAAAGTTCAATATTAAATTTATAAAAATGACTGAAATTGAATTAATGGATTTTATATTGAACTAGATTATTTATTTAACAAATTGAATATATAATTTTAAATTATAAATTATTTAAAATAAAATGCTGGTTTCAATTAGAAATCATTATTTATTTTAATAATCGTCATAAATGAATCATGAATGAATAATATAAAAAATTAACACTAAGATAATTCTAGTAGAAAAATTTAATAAATTATTTTGAATTAATAAATTTTAAATCATAAAATTTATAAATAATGATTTTTAATAAATCATAATAAGGAAATAAATTAGTGAAATAAATTTATTTATTGATCTTAAATTAATAAATTGTTTATAACAAATGTCACTATGAAATTCATATTAATAATTACGAAAATGATTTATCATATAATTACCTAGTATTTTACATTATTCCCCTAATATAAATTTTTACATCATTGTTTTTTTCAATTATTATACAAAAATGGATAACATTTCATCATATCATTTTTAGATTTCCATTTTATAACTTAAACTGTATTGTTTTTATATAAAACCATAACCATGTAAATGATATAATTCTGAAATAGATGTAACATAATTTCAAGAACCAAAACTCATAGTTGATAATAAGAAATATTCACTACTAACTGAACTATATTATTTCACAAAACGTGAGATGAATTTGAAAATTATTTAATTAAAATTGAAATATGAAATATGTCGTGTACCTAAGAAAAAATTGGTGGTCAGAACACTCAATTGGAAGCTAATCAAACTTTCTCTAGTTTTTTATCTGCTCTAATATACCATGGAATCATCTTACCCTTAATAAAAAAATTCATGATACATTTCAGTGGATAATATTTTAGAAATACATGATAACCTACCTTGAACGAATGATCTTTCCCCTAGAAAAACTCATAATTTTTTTTACCAACATTGAGCTACTGTCATGTGTTTCTGAATGAACTAATATTGTAATGATATACCCTTATGCTTTTCCGGTCCCATCATCTTATTTTCTCAAAAAGCATCAAAACAATCTTGTGTCTAGTGCTAATTTTTATATAATTCCTCAAATGGTTGCATCTATTGTCTTAAAAAACTATTTTTATAATAAAACTCATACAATTAAAATTTTTCTTTGAGAATTACCTGTTAATTCATTGAACTAGAATGGAGAATAAATTCTATTGTAAGAATATCCCTATCAAACTATACATCATTTGAAGGATGAAAATATTTAAAGAAATTTAATTCACTTCTGAACGAACTATGATGTCCTTTCAAAATGTTAGATGGTAACCATTGATTACAGTCTGATTCAATAGACATAGGAATTCTATGTAACCTAACTATCTCATTTTTATTGAGTTTAAAAAGAGGATCTAATAATATTATATCTAAAATGGAATGTAAATGAGCATATTTTGTTAAATGAACAATAATAATCCAAATCACATTGTTTCATCCTAATGTCCTTGGAAATTCCACCATGAAATCCATGGATATATTTCCCTATCTCCACTCTTGCATAGAAACAATGATGATGTTTCCCCACTGACAACTTTCATTATTCGTTAACAAGATGATAAGTTGAACACTTGATGTTAAATTTCAGAATATATATATCCTTTATATCCCACTAGAAATACTCCCAAATTTTATAGTATATCATTTTTCTTCCAATATGAATAGAAAACTAGGAAAGGTGATGTTAACTCAAAAACTATTTTCTAAAATAGGAATTAAATGGAACAAAAAAATATTTTCCAAAAGAATAAAACACCTTCTTCGTCGATATAAGAATAATTAATCTTACCCTTACTATTAGATTTTACCTTGTTTAGGCAATGAATTA
The DNA here is from genome assembly GCA_963277665.1 of Viscum album. Taxonomy (NCBI): domain Eukaryota; kingdom Viridiplantae; phylum Streptophyta; class Magnoliopsida; order Santalales; family Viscaceae; genus Viscum; species Viscum album. The sequence goes on along the minus strand of OY728148.1, from coordinate 487,288,161 downwards.
TCCTCTTTCTGAGTTGTCTAAATTATTTTTCACAAACACAACTATACTAAAACCTGAAGCCAGACAAAGGATTTCCCTACATATAAACCATCTAGAAAAAAATGAATCAAATCAATAACCAAAGGCTCATGGTATAAACATTACATGGATAATGTAGTATTAATTTTTCAACTCAAATCATCATCAAATTTTTTTTCATTCCATTTTAGTAATAGATCATTCAATAATAATCTTTGATTAGTTCCATCCATCTTAAATGCCTTGGGATCCATTTTTATCTGTGAATATACAATTCCAACTTTTAGGACCGGTATATATTTCAAAAATTACCCCTTATATGTTATTCCACAAAATTTTTAATGATAAAACCATATTATATAATTCAAAATAATGTGTACGGTAATTTAAATCACGAGGATTAAACTAAAGTGAAGCATTAGAATTTACCAATTCATTGTACATTAATATGATTACAAATCCATTCAATAATGAATAATTGTAGATGATTATTATTTATTTTTTTTTATTAGTAACAAAACTAGATCAATCACTAACCTTATATTCAGTTCTGAGAAATAACCATCACATTCTTCTTTTTCAATTACCTTTACTTCTTTTCGAGTTAACATAGTCATGGGACTAGACCAATAAAAATCATTTTTCGAAATCCACCATAATAATCATATAATAAAATAGTTATATGAAACAATTTTCTATTTTTGGTTCTTGAACATTCTTCAAAAGATTTTTTATTAGGTCCCACATCTATACACTATTTATAAACAACATTAAAATGGAATAAATTTTTTGCTCCCGTAAAAAACACTTAAAAAATTTAAAATCCATTTTATTTTCTTCTATGGTAAAAAAATAAGTAGGTGTATTTTATATTCCTCTTGAAATTTAGAATATATAAATTTTTCATTAACTAAAAAAATAGAATCTTTTCAATGAAATATTGAAAGATTATATTCATATGATCCATAAATACAATTGGTGAATTATGAAACCCAAAAGACTAAACTACAAACTCATAGTGCATATTTCTAGTCCAAAATGAAGTCTAACAAAGGCTTACATAAATAAAATTCCATTGATGCTACACCTATATATAGTCAACCATAGATAAATTATGAACTCCATGGAGATGATCAAACAAATTGTTTATACGAAGGAGAGGATACATATTCTTAATAGTGATGTTATACAAGGCTCTATAATAAAGGAAAAGTATTACTGAACAATCTATCATTTGACAAAATAAGATAAGATCACCCCATGGTAATGTGATAGGACATGTGAACCCTTTATCTAATAACACCTAAAATATATTTTTCAATTCTAAACATTCCACATTCTATATTAAAAAAGGGGATTTAAAGATATGATTAGAATTAGGCACAAATTAGACAGTAAACTCAACCTCCCAATAATGCATAAAAAAGGAAAATAATTAAAAAATAAATCCTAGTATTCATTTACTACATGAAACTCCCTAATTTTGTGATTTTGTTTTTCTTAAAATTATATGATCTATGTTACAATCTCATCAACCTTTAATTAATTGTTTAGTTTATTAGTTTGTTATACTAGGAATGAAATCATTGGCTATTGATTTTATATATCTACAATCTATCGCAGAATGATGAATGTCATGTTAATCAATACTCCATATGATTCCAAACACTACTATATTGAGTTTAAGAGGGTATTTATGAAATTCCATCCCACTTATAATAGTAGAAATATTATAATAAATATCGGATAATCTAATATTTTCACCTATTCTTTTAAAAAAAAGTCATATCTTATTTTCATGTGGATATATTACCTATATTCTTAAATATTTATTATGATTGAAATATTGTTACCATACTGGGTCAAATAGTGTATTTACATATTTTGAATACCCAAATAGCATGCATAACACCACTTTATTTCACAACCCAACATCAACTGTAGTTGTATAAAATTGAAATTTCTACACCTTTTTTCTGATGAAGATGATTTCAATCCCGTAGAACATGCTTCAAAAATAAATTATCATACTGAATAAACTCGAAACAATTTAAATATTATACCATTGTAAAACTAACAAATACTCAATTATTTGATTATTCAGGATTATTTTCCTTGCAGAAATTGGTTATATAAGAAAAAATTCCCCATATACAGCACATCATTAAAATAATAATAAATTTTCTAGGGTGATTTTTACTACACTTACCTCATTATGGGAACATCATTTTATTACTTCCATATTTTTTTTGTATGTTTCCCCATCAACATACATCTTGACTACTTATTACATTCATCATCCTGAGTAAAATAAGAGTTAGAAAGAAATATCTAAACTTCTTTAAAAAAATGATAGATTTATCGTATCTTTTAAATTCTTGTTTTCATAAATTTATATGTATATTTGGTATAAATCCTGAGTAAATTCAATTAATTTTTCAATCGGTTTATTGATAAAAAATATGTCACACACCTAATGGTAGTTTTAATTTTTTTATTGATATTACGATAAAAAATGTTTATCTTTTGGACACAATTATAGTAAAAAAATTTCCATTAAATGATGAAAAAATGAAGGAAAATATTTCTCATGGAAAATATCCTCATATATTTCGCATTCCATGGAATCAAGATCATGTTTCACTCTGGTATTTTTAACCAAAGAACACAATCGATCAGAATCACCATTAAAACAATAAACATAAATAGTTATATTATGATGATCTAAACATCCCATTGAATCAAGTATATTACTCATGGAATTGATTGCTGATTATTTTATCACGATATCTAATGATCTACAAAAATATGTGGAATGTTTTTTAAAGAAATGGTCCATAATAGACATGTTTCTTTTTTGTAGTCCATGTTCCTATATAGATTGGATTCCAAAACCATTTATAGTATGTTTCATCTAATATATCAATGAAAAACAAAATTTTGTTCAAATTAGAGCCACATTGGGATACTTATTTAGAATGATATATTCCTCTCACTTTTTTCCACTAAAACATCTATGTTTCATTTATAGAAAACCATTCAGAATTAAAGGAGTTTAGATTAATAAGAAATGTAATCCTAAAATAATATATTACATTATCTTGTCCATAATGTAAAATATTTTGAAAGCATGCTATTATAATTATCTAAATCCTTAATGTTTTATAATAATCACTCTAATACCTAATATAAGGACCCGTCCTTAATCATTAAATAATATGGAGTTTTATTCATGAATTTATTATCTAACATTTTAGGATCTGTTCAGGTTTTTTATTTTTTATAATTATGTCATAAATCATATATTAATAAACAATAAAATACAATGTGGACGCTTTTAATTAGTATCCATTATCACTAAAATAAAAATATTTTAATATAAAACATGAATTATATTTATAGATAATCCTCTTGACTTTCAACATGAAGTATTATTTTCTCTTAGTCCTCCTTAAATTACATGAACGATATTCATAAATGTGGTATGAGTTCAAAAATTTATATACAAGATACAAAAATATTGAAACCATTTGTCCAGTGATAAAAATATTAACCCATAAAAAATATTTCCTAAAATACATATTTGTTTTCTATAAATTGAATTGTCATACCTTTGAAAATATCATGTATTTTAATTTTTACAAATAAATGATTTCTTGGAAAAAGAAAAAGTAATAAAATAAAAATATATAGGTATATTAGAAAATAATTTAATAGAACCCTTAATAATAATAATAATAATAGAGCTAACGTACAATATTATTTCCAAGATATCATAATCATTACCTAATACACTAGAGCACAGTATGTGTGTACACTTTATTTATGAAATAATGTGCCCACATGGCACTATTTAGGAGAACACTCCTTATATAATATTCATGAACCACTACATAAATAAAAACAATTTATAAATTTAATATCCCTTTTAAATATGTTTTCGAATCACTTTAATATATAAAAATACAAATATCATTGAAAATATCATTTTAAATACCAAATAAACCATCCTGTAGAAACATCAAATTCAATACTAATCATAATAGGGATATATGGGTTTTGATATATGAAAACATGTAATTATATATGGGAATATAAGAGTAAAATAATTATAATGATGTTTGGTAGGTTATTTTCCCCAACATTTAAAATTTAACATTTAATTTAACATTTATCAAAACATCTGGTTTAAATCCAGTTTAAGTATTTTAATTGGAAACCTTATAAATAAATTAAAACTGTCATAAAATTTAAATTATAAATCATTTATGTCAATATAAACCATTTCAAAAATAATTTTAACACATTCGAAGTGAAGAAAAATATTGATTTTAGGAAAACATTAAATGTTGATTTGTTTAGATGAATTGTTCATTATCAGTTTGGACATATTTAATTCATAATTCCCCTAAAATAATAACATTTAAAAATAATTAAATATCATTAGAATATAATAAATAAGGACATTACATTTCATCATTCTTTTACATACAATTTTTAAAATAACAATGCTACATAACACCAACAAATTCATTAATGATAATAAATTGAGATGAAGTCCCTTACCATGAGTTATACTTTTCATGTCTGTATTTATCACCTAGAATAATAATGTTACGATAACAGGTTATGTTCTTGATAAAATTTTCAAGATTATTATAACTTTAATTTCAATTATTTCCAAGTAACATAAAATTTCATTGGTCAATAAATGTTACTATGATGTTTTTGACCATATTTGGATTATGTGTCAAAAATGACCTAGCTAAATCGACTATCGTAAAAAATTTAATTATTTGAAAATATAAAAAAAATCATGACAAAAATATCATATTAACATATGAATTATAGTTTAAAAAATCATGAATTATAGTAAAGAAAAATGATACAATGTTATGATAATAGAGACAGTGGGATGTGTGCACTCAACAGTAATATAACCATTTTTCAATGATCATTATTGAAATAAGGTACATTCTATTTTATCTTAACATAATGATTATTATATCAGAAATAACATAATAATTAATAATATATTAATATATATATATCATTATTTTTATGTGGTGATGAAAAAAATTCACACCGTTTTGTAGTGGTAATAACACACACGTCTATGAATGACGTTATCACTTTTTCAATGTGAGAAAAGCAAATAAATAAAATAATATATAATTTTTATAAAATTATAAATATTTTATAAATATCATAATTATTGTATATATATAACATATATTAATTATCAATACCCTAATTATCATCCATTTAGCACATTAGTGAAAAATGTCACATCACATTATGAGGCGATACTTCACCGTACACACGAGCGACGTCATTGTGCGCCTTATGATATGGAGTGTGGGAAAAAATTTACATATTATATACTAAGGTAAATTTATTTTACAAATATCATATATAAAAATTATATCAATCATCATACCCAACCATGAGATTTGTTAATTTAGAAAAAAAATAAAAAATCACAGGGTTTTAGTCTATTGTAGACACGAAAGATGACTTCATATCCCATTTGATGGATGTTTTTGTGATTTCAGGTCATAAAAATAACACAATGAAATTTATTTATATGTAATATAATGATCCCATTATATAATAATTTTTTATAAATAGTTTAATTAGTAGATAAAGAAATAAAATAGGAAGTCTCGTTGGAGTATGTTACCTCTTCATTAGGTGACACATTTTGGTTTTCACCAAAGGCCCTCCATGGTTGTATTTAGAACCAAATTCATAATTTAATAATTTATAATTTATTGTACACATATGTTCCTAAAAAAGGGGTTTTTATGGTTTTAAGATAGTAGGAGAGGTTGTCATTTTATAAGTGTGGGAAATGACTCACATTGTATTTTTGAAAACACTTGAGTGATCCCACATTTATCATATAGAAAAACGATCCAAAATGGATGACACTAGATCCTTAAATGTTTCAAGGAAGAAATATTACAAGAAAATAGTACTTATAAAGTTTTATTGTTGATTTGTATCCTCATCATTTCAGTTTAACCCTGGTAAAACAATTTTTACATTAACCGTTGTAATTAATTGTTATTATTTTCAATATCCATTTTGGTGAAAAAAAATTTAACATTATTAAAATATAAAATTATTATAACATTAAATATAGAATCCATTTTTCAAAATTTAATTTTCTTATGTTTAAAATTTTATATTATTATTAATACTACTGATTTAGTGAGATAATGGGATTTTAAAGAGAAAAATATCAAAAGATTAAAAAAATTCTTCCAATATTAAATATGAATCTGATTAAAATGAATGAAATTGAATTAATGGATTTATAATTAAACTATTGTCACTTAATAAAAAGTTTCTATTAATTTTTAAATATTAAATTATTTTAAAGAAAATGAAACTTTTGATTAATATTTATTATTTTCTCAATATTCATAAAAAATTAATCATCTCAAAAAAAATTTAAAAAATTCTCCCAAATATAAATTTTATATGATTATATATAACATTATACTAATTTTATCAAATAAAAATCCAGAATGTTTTAAATTATGATTTTAAATAAATCTGTCAAAAAAATTATTCTCTTAAATTTAATATTTATTATTTAATATTACATAATATTTTCATAAATAATTAAAATATCAAATTTATAATAATAAATAAGAAAATTATAATTTATTTAATTAAATATGTTGTTACAAACATAGTAATTATCCATAAAATATGGGAAGAAAAATGAATACTGTTTCTACGTGGAGATAGTAATCTGAACATATGTATGAGAAATAACATCAAATTACATTTTATCAAAATAGGAAGAATGAATGATATATCATAACCAAAATTATTTATGTATATTGAGCATACTAAATTTATTATTTCAAAAATAATATAACAGATTTATGGGAAGGAAATTGATTAAAAAATTAAAATGATCTGTTAAAGAAATTACCTCTTCATCAAATATACTCCTTGATATCTCCTCTTAATGATATAATTGTTGATATTATAAAAAAATGAAGATATAATATATTTATAAAGATATTGATAAGGTATTCTAGAATGGACTGGTCAATCTAAAATGATAAATGCCTTATAAATATTTTTGGGAGGTGGTTACCCATTATAATTTAGGTGAAGGCAACTTATAGAATTCTTTGAATGATTCAATTATAATAAAGCCCTTATCTCAACCAAATTCAAACAAGTTATAGGTATTTGAGGACATGATATTGGGGATCATATCACATTAATTGATATAATTTTAATAGATTATAGTGGTGTTTAATACATTATATTTTGGTTTAACCCCTTAGTTATCCTCTTTTAACCTTAAATACAATAACTCCTTTTTCAATATTATAAGGTTAGAATTTTATATATAAAGTTTAAATTAGATCAAAAAATTTTAATAACTATCAAACATTACTATATATTAAATGAATTAACTTATTTCTACGTTATTAATATTTTTAACTAATTTAATAAAATATTATTTTGAAAAACATTAAGGCCAATTTTTACATGATTAATTTAATTCAAATTAAAATTTTACACCGTGTTACTCAATTTAGTAATTCCTTGAATGTAATTTTGATCATTATTTTGTTGGTGTTTTTAAAGGGTCTTATTTGAGAATTTTGGAAACAATCGATCTTTTTAGAGATTGGAAGGTTTTCCCAAAACCACGCACCCCCGGAGTGATAACCGTACATCCATTTATAGTGGGGTTTTCACATTTGGTTAAGAGTTTAATAGAATTTGTACCAACCTTCTATAAACCATGCACCCAGTGGAGGGACACTTTTTCTGGTTACATGGTTTTTCTATCTTTTTGTCCCTTCATAGCTAGTTGTGCATGCATGAATTTTTTATTCTTTAAAATTATTAAAAAATTCCAAAACCCATGTATAATCCACCTATAGACCCCAAATTTATTTAAATAGATTTTTTATTTCTTGTATTATCTCTAGTAGTTTTTTTACATCTAAAAAATTCCCAGTGGACTAAAATGTAACATATCTCCTTAAATCTCCTACGAGTATGTCATTCTCCCAACATGTTTTTTCACCGGTTCTCTCCTTATCTCATCCTTATAGAGTGTTAGATCATCTTGTTTTTGATGGATATTAAATCATTTCAATTTAAAATTGATTATAGTTTTGATTTATTTATCTTCGTCACTGTCATTCTCCCTGGGAAAACCCTATTCTAGATATTGACTGGGATTCAGTGGCTAATTGTATGCCATTATGTTTAATATTATACATGTAATTGAAATATGATTTCTATTATTTCATTTGAATCAAAATAATTTTATTTCAGAAAACTCAATTTTTATTGAATTGAAATTAGAATTGTAATTAGCATGTAATTTCAGTAAAACCCTCATTTCTTTTGAAATTGGAATTATTTCCACATTTTGAAATTGATGGAATTAACGAAATTATATGGGAATTTATTTTCCATAATATATTAAATTTATTTCTGGATAACATATGATTGTATTAATATTTAAAATTCCTAAATTTACGAAAAACTCAGGTTTTTCATTAAAAGTGAATTGGAAAATTGAAAACGAAAATTGGTAAAATTGATTATTAATGATGGTTGTTTTAAAATGAAACGATTTTATATTTTTATATTGATTGATTTAGAACTTGAAGGATTGAGTATTTTATATGTTATTTAAGATAATAATTCTACGATAGAAATTCATATAACATGAATTGATAAAAAACCATTAATAAAATATTAATTACGTTTGTCTTAATCTCAATGTGACGTTAAGGAGTCCTAATCAATCTGATCATGATGGACATGTGAACAGATATTTCCATAGTTAATTATATGTGATTTTTGATGATCCTATAATCTAATCTATTACAGAAAATGGAAGATATCCATGGTACATATAATGTTTTTTGACATATATATATTCTTTTGATTTATAGAACAGTTAGATTTATTCAAGCTAATTTATATAATTCATTTTATATAAAATTAATATTTAGTCCATTTTTGAAATGTATTCCATCATTTTGAAGTGAAATCATGTTCTTTTTTGGATATAAGAATATATTTCTATAACATTTTTTATTAACATGAAAGAAAGATTTTGTTTGTTATTTTGGAATATTTTAATCGAACACTTGGTGAGGCCCTTTTGGGATTTGTTTCACACAACCTACATTTTCCTTTGAGTCTTCATAGATTTCAATACTCTTGGCGTAAAAAAAGGAAACAATCCTCTTTGAATAGGTGGATGTTATTTCTCATTTGGTATTGGAGGGATGTGTCCTCTTAGATATTGATTTTATCGTGTTTGATTCTGATTACATTAATGATACACAATTTTGGGATTTCATATAACCCTATGGTTTTTAGTACATTCCCCATCTTGAAGTGTTTACCATACTATCATAATTATTTATCTTACAATATTTAGTGTAATATATATTCACACTATTATCATTAAGTATTTTAGGTTCTGTTCACCAACCCATGGGTATCTATAATTCCCTTCAATCCATGTTTGTTCTAGATGGAATGTTAGAGTACCACTATATCCAAGCTTGTTTATTACAGTTTGGTATCCAAGGTTTTGGTTAATAATCATTACATGATGTCTGTATATAATTTGTAATATCTCTTCAAGAATTAATATTTTGTTTCCATTGGGTTCCTGTTAATATCTCATCATAATAAGCCTTAAGTCAGCATGGGTAATTGAGAAATGCTTCTTGAGGAATAATTTATTTTATTATAGTATTTTACCTTCTTTTTTTGGATAGATTGAAATCAAAATAATAGTATATTATCTAATGGGATTAATTTTCCATTTATCTTGTTTTTTGTCGATATGAGTAAACTTATAATGATTTCTATGTCGTTTTATTGTGTTATCCCGCATTATGCAATTGAGAAGATATGTGAATATGCCATAGGAGGATGCTACTGATTAACCACATTGACGAAACCCCCTATAGACTATAATATTATTGAGATTGTTTTTCTTACTATACATGCTCTAGGATAGGAACTTATACCCATTCATAATGATATACATGCCTAACATACATGAATATTACATCATTTTAAATGAATATTCAGCACAATACAAAACGGAAAGCCTGTGGAGAGTAAAAGTTCAGCATCTTTTGAAACATGGAACAAAATATTCTAACATAGTGTAATGTATTCAAGGTTTTGAAAAAAAATCTCCCCTTTTTAAGTAAAAATAATATCATTCTTAATAACCTAGGGAGAGAATACAGAAGAAATAAGTGATCACATATAATGAGAAAGGGTAATCCATGGGTATTTTTATGGATAACATGACCATAAGGGTTTGCGAACTTGATCATAAAATTAAATGACCATACCAAACATATGAATATAAAAATAATGATTCATGGAATAAATATTATATATTCATTAGATATGAATCATATTGGTGATAATGAATTATAAATCAATCATGAACCATAAGATCATTCCATATAATTGTGTCACCATTTAATATTGAGTACCCTTCTACGAGTCAAGTTTAACTACCAAGACTACCAACATAGTGGATAATGACACACATTTTCCATTTTTTTGATCAATAAACACAATTTTCCCATAGTGGATTATGACACAACCATTTTTCAATAGTGTTCTAACACACAACTTTTACTATATTGTACTAGGAAATACATGTTACACATTTTGGATAAGAGGACACCTACTTCCCATTATGGATCTTTCCTATTTAATTGTTCCCCTTAAGCATCTAATGAGATATAAATAATTTTCTTTGTAATTTATGGGAGATATAGGTCCCACCCATATCATAATGATAGCATACAATAATGCCACACAATATAATAAAACATTCAACTTATCCTGACTCATAAAAAGATATGGGTCTTATAGATATCATTTCAGATCTGATGAAATAAAATTGGTATTAAAAAAAAATTAAACATTTAACTACCTATGGAAAATAGATAGGTTTCATAATAATTTCATCAAATAATACCCTATGAAAAGATGTGGGTATGAAAATCCTATAACAAATAATAGAGAAATAGTTGCCATAAAAATCACTCCATCAAAACATAACAATTAATGAAATAATATTAATGGTATTCTAGGATCATATATAAAGAAAATCATAAAATATTACAAGGCATTCCATATTATATTGAGGAAGATTTTGAAATATCACTTTTAATTTTCCTAAATGAAATGAATATTTCTTTGGAGGTACTTTTTAAAACATGAGAAATTTTAAAAATCAATTTCAATGAATACCACATTGAAAAACATACAATGAAATATTCTAAAAACCTATAATATAACTCTGTAGGAAACATACATTATTATTTGAAAAAATATTTTTACATCATTAAACTTTTTAAAACCCATTTTAATTGAAATTAAACTTGATTATTTATAAATTATTCTTGAAAATAATTTCAAAACCACATTCAATGAAAAATTATATAATAATTTAAAAAAAAATTGGAATCCCATTTAACATGAAAATTTATTAATGAAGATTGAAAACATTTTGAAAACTAATTTCCCTGAAAATATATAAGACAATATATAAATAAATTAAAAAATATTTTTTAACATAAACTTTTTTGAAAGAATTTTTAGAAAACAATGTTTTGAAAGAACATATATTTTTTCTAAGGTAGTGATATTGCCCTATATTCCTGAATATCATTTCAATGTTATATTAAGTTATAGAGAGTAAAAAAGTGGTATTGATACATGTATGTTTCATGAATAACCCATGTAGAAGAAAATTAAATATTGTTATTGAGATATGGATCATAATATTTCGTCAATGAAAGCATAATAATAAGCAATCCCTATAAATGATGAGATTATAGCCATAAACCATTACCTCTATGGTAATATGAAATCATAATTTCCATGTGATAGTAACATTACATTATTAAAAATAAACATAAATAGATGGAATTATAAAACATCTCAATGGTAGGTATATACACCCTGAAGAATAAATATTGTGTCATAACATGGAATGTATCTCAATGAATGGAAATCAAGACATAATTTACATTACCTATTTGTTAACATATGACCCATGAAAACCATGTAACAAAAACCATAAAATGGATATATAAAAACCCATAACATTATTTATAATTATCATAGAATACATTCATGGTTTCTAGAAATTCCACACATATGAAGATTGTGTTCAACATCTCATGTATCTCGTATATATATAATGTGTGATGAGAAAACCATTAACTTATTTTTTGGCACTCACCTTACTCATAAAAACATCCTGTATAAAAAATTATATTTATTAAAAATCAAATATGTAACCATATTTTAATATATAATACCATATTATATTTTTTTGGAATTATATTACCCGGTTATTAAAAATTTCATGTCGATGTTCTATTTTGGGAAATATCCACTTTGTTTTAAGTACATGTTGTGACTTCTTATTTTTGATTATCTTACAAAGATCATTATTTAAATACTTCAAGAATTGTAAAAATAAAATAAAAAGCATATATATTAATTATATATGTATATATAATAATATATAAAATATCGAAAAATGAAATGGAATACACAATTCCTAGAGATGGTAGGTCGTCTATACTCAAGAACATTGTTTCCATTATATTGTCCTACTGAAAGAAAGAAATTATATGAAATATTTGTATATATATAATATCAATATCATATCACTATTATTATATATATAGTATAATTTCATTAAATCCATGCTTAATACGTTCCGTTTAATGTGTGAATAAATCATATCACTTTGAGGAGGCGGTAGTCCACACATCCAGAAACAAAAACATCAAATTTACACAAAATAGAAACAATGAAGTTATGTTTTTTATAATAATTAAAGAAGAAATTTTACATCATTAATATCACATAAAATATATAATAACAAAATTTCTATTATTATTCCCCAATATGATAGGTGGTAAATAAAAAATGATCAACATTGTTTTGTGATGTTGCAGTTCATTGTACGCAGAAATGGTAAATTCATTACCAATTAAGAGGAATTGTGTATAAGTGTAAGTAGAACCCTTATAATTAAATAAAATAAATATTTTAATGATACTGAGGTTATTATATAATCATGAAATATGAATTGTTAAGATGGTGGATACTGAAAATTAAACAACAGTGCTTGAGGAAAAATGTTACCACTTCCTTGGGAAAAACTATTAGTTTTCACCAAAGAGATTCCATGGATGGATTTATACAAAAATAGACGATTCATAGGTTATATGAGTGATTTTTTAAGAGAAATGTTCATGTTTTTTCTGAGCCAATGTGGCTCGAGAGGTGTGAGGATGTTATGGGTGTGTTCCCTTTTATAATGGAGGAGGAGTAGAATTCTTATAAATATATAAAGGTAATCAACATTGAAAAATATCTCTTACATCATATAAGTCCAATTAATAATATAATTTTATCAAATAAGGTAATCGGTAGAAATACATCTTACCAATTTCTTTTGGACAAGTGTTTATGGTATTTGGCCTTTTATTAACTAGTTTTAATTGTCATGTAATCCAATTTTTACCTTGATTACTATAATTAATTTTAATTACATTCAGTAATTTTTATGGTTAAAACAATGGTTTACATTATTAAAGATTATAAATTATACTGATTCAAAATATATAATACATTATCACAAATTATAATAAAAATTTGGTAGAAATTAATTTAAAATTCATCATGCAGACGCACCATCACAACTCGTTTTTTTAAATAAAAAGGATGAAATGATTTCATATCCAATTTCAATGTTGCATTGATTCAAATAAAATAAATTGAATTTATGTATGTAAAATGATCTTGATAAAAAATTTTAAAAAAATATTATATTTATATATAAATAAATTATATGAATATTATTTTTTGAATTTAAATTCAGTATTAGTAACATCTCTTCTATTCTCATTGGAATGAGAAGGATGTGGGACATTACTTGGCCTTAAGAGACATCCAACAGACACAAAATGCTTGAAATAAATTCTGAGGGATACATTTATAATTTTGGGATTATTTTATTGTTGAAAAAAAACCAACAAAAAAACAATCAATAACAATTTAAACCACTACATGATGCATAATAACAATGAAATACAACTAAAAATTTCAAAATATCAATACCAAATACAAAAGTTCCATATCATAAGACTACAAAAAAACTCAAAGAAAACCAATCTACAAATTTTTAACCTACTTCATGATCCAACCCTCAAAACATCCCAAATATCACTACGAACCACTAGAGGATTATAATACGTTAGCTTTTCCCATGTCCCAATAAACGAAGACTACAAAAGCATAATAGTGCCATATCAGGGTTGAGTAATGAAAATTAATAGTAATTTCCTAAATGACTTCCCCAATCATGTCACTATGATATAACATGTCTTCTTATTTATATTAAATTGTTCATATAAAAAAATTCTAAATTGATCATATCAAAATACAAACACGTGATAAAACGAATAAATTTTCACAAATACATATTATTTTCTAAGGAAAAAGCATATATTGTCCTAAAACCATTTCACAAATTCTATTATGGAACAACCAATTTTGTTCAACATATCCACACATCCAACCATGCTTGAAACCTAGACCTCCCGATACTCGTGTGGGGTAATTAATCCTTTCAATAATCAATCACCTATTGAAAAATTTTATTGGGGAGAGTCATGACCATTTTCAATCCAACTAATGATTAGGAGACTCCGTACCATTATCCATCCCGGATTTACATTAACACACAGAACCATTCTGCCAAAAAATGTTAAATATTCCTTTTTATCCATTTTAATAAAACTATAATTTTATTAAAAACAATTCAAAAAAATTCAATAAAACCAAAACTTTTATATAAATTATTTTTCCCATGAAACAAAAATTATATATTAAAATCATCAATTTGAAATCCTATTACCAATTGCACATTCAAAAAAAATACCGAATTTCCATAGTTCTATAAACTGTCACTGTAGAGCCTTTCAAACAAAAAATTAAAAACATTTTCACAAAAAAAAACAAATAAAATAATAAATTTTAAATTAATTCATAAAATTATAAATTTATGAGTCAAGGTTGAAGCTACCTACTTCAAGAAACATGATGAAAATGTAAAACGACATGAAAATGTCCATGGAAACAGGTCAAAATTTCAAAAAACATCATTTGAGGTATTCCCCTAGCATAAAAAATAAAAATATAATCCTATATGGGAATAAAAAAACTAATATCTATCCATTTGAGATGTAAATATTAGAAACCAAGAGATAGGGAAAAGTGGATCTAAGTAAAACCAATTAAAACAAACATGAATGAGGACTTACCCCGATAGTGATGCCATAATACACCCAGAAACACCTCTTAATTACTTAAAAATCGATGGGCGTGGAGGTTTTATAAACATTAGAGGAAACATTTCTTAGTTTGGGTCATTTGGGGAATGAAATATGGGTTAAAAAAACCAATCCACATCCAGATTTTGTGAATCTAGTTTTTAAATCGTGAATGGATAGTCATGTAGTTAGTCAAGTCGTGCGGTAACATTGTCCTAACTACTGTCTCAAGGAGAAACTCACAAAATTTTCTCACATAGTATCCTAACAATAAGACTTCCATACTAAATCTCACATTCTCATGTTTCACAGTTTCTCCTAGGCTTCTGCAAATTTTTTACAAACCATGTATCACTTGTGCGCCTTTTCCATTGCATATATGTCATTGTGCTCAGTTTCCTATATGTTTTTTTTGGATTCACAAAATTGTTCCCCAACTGTTCTCTCTTATAAAATACCTTGAAAACATTCCAAATCTGTTCTAAACTCTATCAAACACAACAAAAAAATTAATTACATTCAAAGAATAAATAATTGGTTACATAGTTTAAAAAAGGGGGTCTATATTCACAACACCATTGGAATTTCCATACTTATAATTTAGAAAATAATTGGTGTCCTGTAAGAGTTTTTTCCAATTCATGTTCAATTCATTTTCATGTTACCTTGTCTCTTGCGGAATCTAACCATGTTTATACAAAACCCACACTAGACCAATGCTGTTTTTGCTCAGTATGATCTCTTTCTTATACACCATTCTGAAAAGAATATGTACCAATGAAGCATTTTTATCATGTTCATTGTGTTCTCATAGATTCTCATTGTCTTGATTAGGATTTTTCTCATTCAACGGGGATACCTAAAACACATTATGCACTGCAATAATATTGTGGTGGTAATTACATCTAATATGGCACTTCACCAACCCATTATAGTATCTCAAAATGGATTGGGTATTGAGTAGATAACGTTCCATTCTAATAAAAGCATCAATTTACAAGCCTTTGAGGGATACTCAAGATTTCATGATAACTCACCTCAAATTAAATTTACTGTTGAAGAAAATACACATATGATTTCTGATGAATCAATGATATCTATATTTGGTTTCAAATAAACCAATCCTTATATATTGTTTATTGGACAAGGCTCCGAGGGACTAGCGATGTTTTCCCCAATTCCACCTAAAAAGTGTAAAATGACATAGATACCCATATAATGCTTCAAAATGATCCATATGTATCGAGTCCTGATAACTATTGTTAAATGAGAACACCACCAATGTCATATTCTCTTCCCATGATCCACCAAAATCCATTACATAATCCCATAACATGTCTTCAAATTTGATCACTATCCATTTATACTTTTTATCCATCTGAGGATTATACACTATACGCATGGAAAACTGAGTCCCAAGGGAATTCTGTAAGGATTTCCTAAAATGAGATTTAATCCTCAGAACAGTTTCTTGCAATATGGAAACTAATTTTTCATACTACTTTTCCACTTCTCAAGGTTAGATTTTTAACAAGTCCTCCAACATATGATATTATTGAATATGTAATAAATGAGATGAATTTGTGAGCTGATCCTCTATAACCCATATGGAATCATGTTTCAGAACCATTATTAGGGGACCTATTTGAAAATACATTTCTATCTACATCAATTTTCACACAAGAAGAGTCTAATATTATAACATACCTACTGGTAATTGATTCTCTGCTTCACATTGGTGACAAGTTATGAATCATTAATCAAACTCAAATATGTACCTTTTTATACCCAACAACCAATAATATGATTTCAAATCCTTTTAAATACTTTTTATTCTAGGTAAAAAAATCCATATTGAATGGGGGTATGTGTGAATAAGTTGTTCCTAACAATCCATATGTGTTACCATCCAATTTTTGAACCACAAAACTGAACTACCATCTCTCCACCATCACTCAATTGTCTCCCCAGAATTGAGTATAGAACTCATAGACACACATTATACATTATATGTCAATACATATATAACTATCTACACCGAATCATGAACTAACGCAAATTGAAAAAAACCACCACTTCACCTCGGTCTTCACATTTCAATTTCTTTTCAGCTTGGACCAATATCAACTACCTTGCATCTAATTCTTTTTTTATTAAACTGAGCATTTGAAATTATTCTTAATTTATCTTCCATTGAACTACCTATACATAATATTTAATTTATGTTAATGTTAAGAATTTTAAGATACTCCAACCATCTTATTTATCTTATGTTCAAATCCCATGGTGATAAAATATTATTCCATCTCTTATGATCAGTAAACATAGTAAATTTCACACCAAAGTGGTAATAACTCCAAGTCATCTATGCATGGGCTTTGGAAGTGAGCACAATATAATGTGTTTGGTTTTTTATTCTCATGCACCCGTCAAATCCTTGATCAATATGAATCAACATGATCTCCCTCCATGAAAACACATCCCAAAATGGATCCCAAAGCATCATAATATATGATATGCCCTTGTACTAATTCCAAAAAAATCAATATTGGTGTTGATGAAAGGAGACCATTTAGCTATCTGAACGGCATTTCACCATCCCTAGCACAATGTAATGGAACATTCCTCTTTTTAAAATTTGTTATTGGAAAATATATTTTTGGGATGTCATAAACAATGCATCGGTAATAACCAGCTAAACCAAGGAATCTTCATATCTTGAAAACATTTTATTTGGTGGTTTACATGAGATCATAGACTCCATATCTTATATATCCATAGTATAAGATTTTTAAATGATTACATGTATAATGAAACATACCTCATATATACAAAAATATCAATATTATAATTTTTCATAAAAATGATGGTCCCTCCATATTTCCAAAACTTACAAAAAATGTTTCTAATTCTCATCCCGTGTCCTCGAATACACCATAATGCTATCATCATGAACCACAAAAAATTCCATAAATCACTAAAATAAATAATTCACCAATTCCATAAATATTTTTTCCACATTTTAATAATTAAAGGCATTACCGCATATTCATAATGGTTGTATCTACGCCTAAAATCTATTTTGAGAATATCCTCCATCCAAAACAGTAACTGCTGATATCCCTGTTGTATGTAAATCTTGTAGAACTATTGATCTCTCATAAATTGATTGAACTAGTCACCAATGCATATAAGTGGGTATCGATTCTTTATCATAACATGGTTTAAAATACAATGATGTACATACAATTGAATAGTGCCATCATCATTTTGGAAAAACAATACATGTGCTTCCCACTGAGACGTTCGAATCCAAATGAATATATTTTTCTCTAGATCTTCCAACTTCAAATTCAATTCACTAAATTCTATTATTTAAATTTGATAATATGGAATGTAAATAGGAATGATCCTCAAAATAAGATCAATCATAAACTAAAATTCTCTTGATAGTGGTAACCCTATGAAATTATCAAGAAACACATCTGGAAACTGATCATCCACTACTAGAAAACTATTACTCTCTATATCATCCATCAAAGACAATGTTAAATCTATCAACTAATGTTACATCATTGAAACAGATGGGTCCAAAAAGACCGATATCCCCACTTTTACACTATAATAACCTTGAAATAAATGATCAACACTATCATCAAAAATAAAATTGATGTTTTGATATAATAGTTGATTTGATCAACATACATTTTCAAACAATACATTCCTAGTATTATATCATAACCATTCATATCAATCCTAGAGAAGTCCCAATTAATATCAAGTCAATAAATATTTATATAACATGCTCTACATACAAAATATTGACATTCTCTTTGACTACTATAAGATTGAATTTTTATCACTGAAGGCATCAACTCGCCTTTTAAACTCCTTAAATCAAAATCAAGAGAAGAAATAATGGAGTGGGAGGCACCTGTATCCAATAATTATTGCATAATTCAACAATACAAAATAATCATACCTCACGGTGTAGATATTCCAGACGGATCATCTACAATAACCTACTCATGTCCATATAATTTCTTACTCCCCACACATTGTTCTTTATTAACCTATTGATTTTATCCCTTGACGAGGAATCAAAAAATTACTATATTAACCATGGCTAGAATTGTTCTACTAATGAGATTGTTTTTTCATATTCCCATGAAAGTATCCATTGCATGCGACACATGAGATATACCTCGAACACCCGACATCAGTGAATTGTGAAAATAGGTAAGAAAATGTCCCATATTATTGTGAATATTGAATTATCTAGGTTGTACCACACACTTATTATTTATGTCACCAAACCATCCACATTTACAAAACCTAGGAATGATATTTGGGTTTAGAGGAAGATTCACTGATTAAGCCATTAGATTCTGATCCACAGTCCCGCCATAGAAATAGGTATCCCTTTTTTACTATCTCCTAATATGAGAGTCCCCACTATTTTCCATAGATATCAAAATATTTTATCTTCAAATAGCTTATCATATTTATCTTTCAACTATCATCTATATATTTACTATCTCTTTATAAACTGTAATACAGAGCATAACTTCCATTGAATGAATATACGTATTGGGCCCCGATTCAAAGATACATTCCTTCAATGATGTACTAGTAGAATCTTTTGGTAAAAAGAACACTAAATTAATTACTTTATCTACATAATCTATGACATAAATATTTTCATTCTTCATGCTGATAAATTATTTCAATCATTAAAATCAAAACATGTGAGGATTGAATTGTTTTTAGAATTCCTCAAAATCCTCCCGTGAATGGTTTTTTTAACATATCTTGAATATCTAAATACCACCATTGGAATGTAGGATCATCAATTATATATGTTTTTATCATGAAATTTATCTCTAATATTGTGCTAATGAATTCGCAGATTTGATTCATC
Source organism: Viscum album (assembly GCA_963277665.1). Taxonomy (NCBI): domain Eukaryota; kingdom Viridiplantae; phylum Streptophyta; class Magnoliopsida; order Santalales; family Viscaceae; genus Viscum; species Viscum album. The sequence goes on along the minus strand of OY728148.1, from coordinate 487,267,815 downwards.
TTATTTAGCCATACCTCTAACTACTCTAGTTCTGAATCACCTCAAAATATTGTTGGATTCTACTTCTAGAACTGGATAGAATAATACACTTTCCACAGATCGTCTAACATGTTCCCACTATCCACGACATGAAATGATTGTAATATACATTGAACCAGCTATTGGGTAACATCTGAATTAGATGCAACCAAATTCTCTACAATATCATTAGATTGGTTTCTACGACACCTTATAGGTTCCATTTTCTAACCATACAACAAATAAAATAAGTCTTACTCTCTGTTAACTGATGTCATTTCATTTCAAATTCTACCACATTGTATTTTTAAAAAAATTCTTTCTAAAAATATATTTTCCTTAGATCAACCATTTTTGAAAAAATTTTATTTATTTTGGAAATAGAAACATTTTCGTAATACCACCAGATGCCCTTTTTCAGAATCATTCCTTTAAAAACAATTTCAACATTTTAAAAAAACTATATGTTAAACCAAGTACTATATCATTACTCAAAATGTAATTTTCACTCCAAGTGGGAAATAATTTTTCAAATGAATGTAATTCTAATAATAGTAGATAATCCTAAGATAATGAGAATCTGAATTGAAAAATTGTCTCCAAAACACTAATGTGCATAACAATCTATTAAATTGAAGTTCAAAATAAAAAACATTGTTAGGTATTTCTATTCTCTACATTTCAAATCATGATGATCCTACTCCTTTCTACCAACAAGGACCGATGATCATATAAAGAAAAATATTAAATCCAAGACCATGAGAACTAATGTCCAATAGTTAGGTAGGGACCGAACAAGATTATACCACTTGTATCATCCCTCTTATTCTCATTGGCTTGAGAAGGAAATTAGACAATACTTGTCCTTAAGAAATATCCCCATGACTCCAAAGGTTGAAAATAAATGTCTAGGGATTCATTTACAATTGGGGGTGATTTAAAATTTTAAAATAAAACAACCATCAAAAAAATAATTAACCAATTAAACCAATACATGATGCATGGTAACAATGAATGATAAATACACATTTCATTAGATCAAAACCAACAACCAAAGTACTGCACAATAAGATGAAAAAACCAAAAAAACATAGAAAACCAAACTCCAACGCTCGAAAATAATCCATGACCCACTAAAAAAAATAACCCTTGTATCACTAATAACCACTAGAGAAATTTGATACATTACCTTTTCAAATGTCTTAATAAATGAAATTTTCAAAACCATAAAAGGATAATCTGGGCTTAAAATGAAACATATTTGTATCTCAATAAATAGCATCCCTAATCTTTCAAATAGGATATAACATGTTGGAAAATTTAAGAAAAAGATTTATATAAAGAAAATTCATAAAACTTTATATCAAAATATGAACAACTTTCACAACTATGCAGTATTCAATAAACTATATCATGTTCCAAGAAAAAAACAATGTTCTCAAACAATTTCATAATTTCCATTTGGGAGTGAACTATTTTGTTCCACATATCGTAAAATCCCACCATGCATACATTATAGACCACCCTACACTCAAGAGTGCTGATACATCCTTTCACAAAGATGTCACTTAATTTACCATTTGATGAGGGATATCCATGATCCCTATCAATCCCACTGATGATAAGAGAGACACCGCACACATATCCATTCCATATGCTCATGAACAAACACATACATTATTCCAAAAAACTAATTTTAAATCATTATTTTCAACCATTTCAATAATACTATACTATTATTGAAAAACATTCAAACAACCCATTTCAATAAAACCAACACTTTTATTGAAATAATATTTTTCCCGGCAATAAAACCAGTAAATCATTTTAAAATCTTCAGTTTAAAATAATGTTTCCTATTTCACCTTCAACTGAAATGCCATGTTTTCAATATTTTATAATACTTCACTAATGTGGGTTTCCAATAAAAAATTCACATGAAGTACATAACCAAATCCATGAAAAATAGTTAATTTGAAATTATGCCTTCAAATTATAAATTGAGAAGCCGAGAGTGAAGTCACTAATATTAGAATACATGGAAAAATGGATAATGTCATGGAAACGTTCCCTAAAATAGTTTGAAACTCAAAAAAACACAGCTTAGTACTCTCTTATAAGAAAGAAAACTAATCTCGTTATGTTTTAGAATATAATATTTAGATATTTCTATAATGGTAATATATATAAGAAAATGAGATATATGGAAAAGTAGATCTATGGGAACCCATGAAATCCCATAGAGAATGATTTCATACTATGATAGTTGGGATTTATTGTACTATAAAATGCCTCTTGATCACTTGAAAATTTATCAAGAGATGTTATCTATGCTTCCAGAAGAATAATTTTCATTATAGGATGGGTTTGGGGAAAGAAAGAGTGGTTTAAAAAAGACACCTAGATACACTTTTTAGGATCTATATATTAACCCATACAAAGTTAGTTGCATTGTTAGTCGAACTGTGTGCATACCATGTGCCAGCTACTACCTCATGGGGGAAACTCGCATGGTTTGGTCACTCTATATAGAATCAATGTTCCAACCATGACTAATACCGTAATCCAAAATGGAACAGTTTTTACAAGGATTTTGTAAAGTTTAGAAAACATCTACACCGCTTGTGCAACTTCCCCATAGCCTTTGTCTCACTATGCACATTTTCCTGTAGGTGTTAGACTATTTCACCATATTATCCAACAACCATGATCCCTTAGAAATCCCCTAAAACATTCCAAACATCTAAAAAAATCTCCAAAACATCACCCAAACAATTAAGATACCTTCAAGTCATAAATAAAGGGTAACTTACTTGAAACTGGTTGTGCTACAATATTTTTCACTATTCATCTAATAAATGAAACATTCCAGAAAAATACAAAAAATTAACCCATCATAAATTTGAATATTCTTCTTTTAAATATGATTTTTAATTCATATATAAATATTATTAAAGTGTAAAAATAATATTTCAAATGGTTTTTCCATTAAAAGGTGGTGAAATTACATTTAACAAAAAAAATGTATTATTATGATTATAATTTTTTATTCTTATCTATTTTCTAAAATACACATAAGAAGAACATTAATCTGTTGAATGAATATGATATAAATATATTTATTTAAAATAATTTCTAAAATTTATATAAATTAGTTTTTTATGTTAAAACATGGTGGTTTCTAAATATAGTTTTCCCTCAAATGGTTTCCTATATTTTCAAAAAGTCTTTTATTTTTATTTCTTGTTAATTGGTACTAAAATAATTCATCTTATATATTGGTATAGAGAAAATTTCCTAATTAAATTAATTATATTCATAACTTCTATTATATCCATGAGGTAGTAAATATTATAATAACATAATAAAAATATTATTAGTATATTGTAGTTCAATAAAAACTGTCTTTTCATGTAACACAACATATCCAGGGAACTCGAAATTTTGTGTGGAAAAATTCAAATATATTTTTTTGTACCAAAAATAATCTATGTAATTTATCTAGTGTAATATTAACATTGTATTTCATATGGAGTAATCCAAAATTAGTATTTTTATATAACAAAATCTATATTCAATGTTGAAAAATATCAAAAGTGTTAAATTATTTCGAAAAACATTGAAAAAATGTCATGATGTTATATTCTACCCCAAATAAAATTAATTTCCCCCTCAAAATGATTATGTGTTATCAATGTTTTAAAATATGAATGTTCCTTTCATAGATATCTACTTCAGAAAAACAAATACTAAAAAAAATTTAATGAGGGAAATTTTGAATCCACGGTTACCCAAATTAACTCATAACTAGGTTTTATTAAAGGAGAACATAGGTGGAATATTAAAATATGGAAATGGTAGAAAAATACATCCATCATGTACAGATGGTGTTTTATATAGAAATAGGCTTGGATAAAAATAACAATCACATGTCCATAAATCTATGATCATCTATGGGACTATTTGATTCGTCATAAAAGAATGTACTAGGAATGCCTTTTGGTGTCAATATCTATTCCCTTGAGTTAAAAAATTTTCATGAGGAGGTAGACATACATTTTTTATCATGATATCACCTTTTTATGTTCCTTGATAAATTCGCACTTCGTCTCTTTTTCAATATAATAAAGGTGAATGTTTCATTATTTTAGATTTATTAGATTAAGAGCATCATAAATTGAATGATAGGACATTCCATATGTCCTTATAAAAACCAAAATAGTTCACACAACATATCCAATATGAATAAATATTTATATGGTGATGTAAAAAATTAATATATAAACCCTCATATAATGTTTTATATACTCTATTTTATAAATGTTTTACCTTTTAAACCTTTCAAAATAACATTTACCATTTATTCCATAAATAAGTTATTGTATTATGACAAACAAATTTCATTTAATTTTTTTTTGATCCATGTACTGATAGAATTTCAAATTTTTAATTATTATACTATAATCCCTATATATGAAGATAATCAAATGAAATTTTACCAAAGGCTGGAAAATAATATTTTCATATGGCTTAATCATAAAAAATCAATAATGAAAATCCCAACTAAATGGGGAGGATATGTTTTTCCAAATTATCATGATTCAGTTTATTCATTGTAATTTCATAAGATTTCCATTTTTCATTTTTTCCTATGTGGTTTTTGTGTCATATCATCCATATTATCGGATGGATTAAGGATTTTATATTCATAAATTCTTAAATCCTTTCAATTGTAACACTAGAGTGTGGGTGTTGCATTAGTGATAGTTCTCTTCACATCAATTACAATAACCACCCCATTATTCTTATTTTTACATTCACATATTTTGTGGCCAAACATTCCATATTTAAATAACCTCATAGTTCCATTAAATAAATTCCCTTGATTGTTATTCCCACATTCCCAACACATATATGACTATAATTACTATCCACAATTTTTGTTTTTATGAGTCTCGGCCTTTATATTATTATCATAACCCATGGAATGTTGGGAATATCATATTTTCATTTATACCAATATTTAACATCAAAATAATAATTCATAACAACTAATGACTCTTATATTCAAGGACTTTCAAATACATTTTTTTTCAAACACCGAAGAATCAATATATTTTTCTTTCATAGAGGTTTATCAAACAAGTGACGTACCTTGAATGTCCCATAAAATTACCTTCATAGGTAAATATATTTTCATCACCCCTTTTCATTTACATAGGGGATTTTGTTTCATATTAGGTCATACAATACGAGGGATATACCCAATTAAAAATATTCCCTTAAAATATTCACATTGTAGAGCATCAATTTCTTCTTATTCCATCATGTTATTAATAGTATTATACTACTAGTCCTCTTCAATATTAAGATAACATTAATCCAAAATAAATTTTTCATTATTTAAACATTAAATAAGGGAAAGTGTGGTTATAGGGGTTCTCATCCATTTCTTAGCAACAATAAGAATGGTGGAACCACTAAAATATGATTGATGATTCCTCATGAAAGACTCAATGAAACATTATCACCTAATTTTATCATTTTAATGTTCAACATGATTAATTTATAGGGAATTTTTTTGGATCATATAAAAATTAATTTTCATTACAACCCCTATGTCCTATGGTTTCTCAGTGGGACATTAATCACCTTTTCTGTTACATTTATAATCTGACTGGTTCCATCTATTTCTAGCTATTGAGAAAAACTAGAAAGAATATCTTGAGAATCTCATGTCAAATAAGTAAACCACATAATCATGAAAAAAATACTTATATCATGTCTAAATCATAAAATATAATCCTTTAATATATAATAACTTATTATTATCCGTAGAGACATCCCAGGGAATATTTATAGAAATATCCATATGGATCTCAGTAATGTTTTATGATTATTGTTTTTAATTTTGTGACTCAAACATTACTTTCATAAAAACTATTGTGACCCAAGAATAACATATATATAGATTAAATAATTTTAGATGAATATTAAGAACATTACAGAAATATATTCCTTGGTACTATAATAGTTTATTGTATTTTGAAACATCATACAAAAGCATATATCATAGTGAAAGATCATTGATGTTTCCAAAGATGAAATTGTTATATTGATCTTCTACTTAAAACCTTTATTCATGATAGGGGTAAAATAATCATAATAAAGTGGTTATATCAGATTCTGATTAATGGTAACCAAGGATGATAAGTATGAATAACATGAAAAAATGATATGAGAACATGTTCTTAACATTATAATATCATTACCTTCATAAGAATATCATAATAAATTGTTGTAGAATAATTATTGAAAGTTTATAAGATGTGTGTCATAAGGGTTATAAATCATTCTAAATAAATCATGAATAATAATATCATGTCATATAAGTGTGGTATCATTAACTATATAATACATTGTCATGTATCAAGACTATCCACCAAGAGAATAAACATATTAGAATCAGACACAACTATTTCCCATTTTCGGATAAAGACATGATTTTTTCCCAAAATTGATCTAGACACAACTATTTCCCATTGTGGATCATGACACACGTGTTACCTATGTTGGGTCATGAAAGGACTGTTTCACATTCTAAATCATGACACACCTGTTTTCATTTATGGATCAATCATATTACAAGGTATCCCATCAATATCTCATGAGATATAAATATTTACCCAATTCAGTGGATGAAGATATAGGTCCCACACATCACATTATTGTATTATACATACATTTTCCACAAGATAATAAAACATTTATCATATCATGGCCCATAAAAATTGATGTGTTTCACAATCATCAGATCATAATCCATGAAATGAATGAGTATAAAAAACATTTCATTGTATCATTACATACTTAATGAGATATGCCTCATAATAATTTAATCATAGAATAAATAGAGAAAAATGAATCTATCAAAAGAATATAAATCATTGAAAACAAATGAGCCTCATAAATATCACTTCATCAAAACATTAAACATCTAATAGTGAATACTAATAGTATTCATGTATAATATCTTATGTAAAACATAAACCATCAAAATGAATGTCATCTTATATGGAGAAGGATTTTGAAAGATCACTCTGAATATTTATAAATGAAAATAATATTTCATTGGATATTACTTTTTAAAACAAGAATCATTTTCAATATCCATTTCATTGGAAATATTTTTAAAAAAATTATATTATATATTTTAATAATCCTATATATCATTTCTGGTGGAAAATATTTTCCCTCCGATGAAAAATTATTTAAAATATATAATGCCTTTGGAAACATTTTTATTTGAAAATTAGCTTGGAAACATATATTAGAATCAGGAATAAATTTTTAAATACACATTCCTCACAATCCAATAAAAGAAGATTAATTTTTTTTGAAAACAACATTCCTTCAAAAAATATAAAATGTGGTTGATTTCATTTTAAATAACATTTTCCCTGGAAAAAATAAAATAAGCATGATAACATTTTGAAAATAATTTTACATGAAAATATATAAAATATTCTTCAAAAAATTTAAAACCATTTTTAAACATAAATAAATTATACATTTTTAGAAAATATGGGCTTGAATAAAGATATATGTATTAGTGACTAAAGTGATAAAGTTGGAATTCATTAAAAATCATTCTTAATTATTTTAAGTACCAATGTGTGACAAAATTATTCAAATAAATGAATATAGAATTAATTAAAAGAGGATAAAAAAATTAATGATTTTTTCTGTGATATATATCATATTATTTCATCATTCGATGTATAATCATTAATAATCCTGATAAACAATTGGATTTTAGCAATTAATTTTTACCACCTAGGTAACATTGAATGTTCATTCCTATGAGAGAATGAATTAACATGAAGCCTGATATATCATTAAAAAATTGTATTCATGTTAAAACATTTCAATGGTGATTATATACACCCATAAGAAAATATAGGCTCATAACATGACATGTATCTCAAAGAAGATAAATTGAGACAAATTTTACTTTATCGATTTGGTAATTTTGAACCACAAAATCATTGAAAGAAAGATCATCAATGAGATACATAAATACCAATAAATTTAATTATAATATACATATAATAAATTCATGGTTTTTACATTCACATAAAAAAACAAACTTGTGGTGAACATGATATGTATCTCATGTATATAAAATATGAGATGGGAAAACCATTACCTTTTGTTATGAATCTTGTCGTACTCAAATGAAATTTCTATATAATAAAAATATATATATTATAAATCTATTGTAGAAATATATTATTACACATAATAACATATATTATTTGGTTTCACCATTATATAACAAATTTATTAACAACTCAACATTAATGATGTGTTTTAGGTAATATCCACTTTGTTTTTCATAAATGTTTTTTGTTATTATTCATGAACCACTTACATAGATTATGATATACTTATATCCAGAATGAAAAAAATGATATTAATATCATTATATTCAGTATATATTTATTTACAATATACTATTAAATATAAAAATATGAAATGGAATGCACAATTCAAGAAGGAATTAGGCCTTATGTATGCATGAATGTTGATTATGTTATACTGTCGTATTGAAGAACATAGGTAAATTACTTATTTGTATATAGATTTAATATCATTATTTTATCATTATTATGTCATATAAATTTTATAATTTCACTAAAAACTTCCCTAATACATTCAAGGTAAGGTGTGAACGAATCACATTTCTTTGAGGAGGCGGTAGTCCACACATCCTCAAACAATGTAATTATATTTAAACAAGATGGAAATAATTAAGGTATGTTTTATATAGTAGTACATAAGTTTAATAAAATCATAAATATAATATATTATATATATATAATAGTGTGTATTTCATAATTCCAAATCATGATAGGTGGTAGAAGAAAAACAAATAACATCATCTTCTGAGGCGGTAGTTCATCATAAACAAAAATGGTATTTTTTTACCCATTAGATGTATGTGTGTGTAAGTTTAGGTGTAACAATTAGAATAAAAACATTTCTGAATATTAATTATAATTAGGTTATCCTAAAAACATTTAATTAGAATAGTTGAGGGGCCAGAAAATAAATATTAAACAAAGGAGCTTAGGGAAGGATGTAACCTCTTCATTGGGTAACCCCTCTTGGATTGAAAAAAGGGAATACCATGTTGGATTTCAATGTAAATAAAGAATTTTAGGATGAAGGTTGTGATGTTGGGATGAGATTATGAAAGGGGTTGGCCGAGCCAATGTGGCATGAGAGGTGTGAGGAAGTAGTGGAAGGGAGGGTGCCCTTCCAAAATGGTGGAGTAGTGGCATTATTGTTAATATAAACTAGTAATCACTATATTGAGGTCTATATTACATCATACAAATCTGGTATTTGATAACATTTGATCTATGAGGGTTTGTGGTCAAAATATGGCTATATATTGGCTTTTTGACATGTGTGTAGGGTGTTTATACTCTTAAGAATTAGTTTTAATCATTAATTAAGAAAATATTACCTAAATTGATGTAACTCATTTTTGTTACACTCATTAATATTTTTGGTGAAAAACTAATTTGACCTTACAAGAAATTATAAATTACTTTGAAATTGGTTCCAATAACCTAAATTTTGTGGTGAAATTAGTTCCAATAAACTAAATTGGGTTATTTTATATACAATTTTTATAATTAAACATTATAAGATAATTAAAATATAATTTAACTATATTAATAATTTAGATGAAAATAGGTTCTAAATTACATTTAAGTATTTTCATTATTCAGTTAAAAATGAAAAAAATTAGATAAATACCAAAAAATCTCCCAATGTATAAATTTATTTTCCTATATCATTTATTAATTTTATTTTCAGTAATAAAAATTATAAAATTGAAAAAAAAATATTTCAAGTGGGCACTTCATTTGAAGGAGGTAATATTACCTTTTAGAACAAATATGTATCTTTATGAAAAAAATTGGTTTTATTCTTATATCTGGTCAAGATTAAACATATAATGAATGTTATATAGTTAAATGAATAATATATATATATATTAAAATCATATATCAAAAGTGTTTTAATTAATTTCTAAATGTAAAACATCTTTGATTTCATAAATTTTGTTCATCGGGAAAAGGTTTTCTATATTTTCAAAATTGGTTTTGTTTTCATTTCTAGTTAATTAGTAATCAAATAATTCATCATATATGCATGTTTAAACAATATTTTTAAAATTTAATTAATCTAATTCATAAATACAATACCAACATCTACATGTTAATTATAATAATATTTTAATAACAATATTAATAGTATACTATAATTTAGTAAAACATGACCTTTCATGTAACACAATCTATAGAGGGAACTCGACATTGTGTGTAACACAATCCAAACATAGTGTTTTCATGTCAAAAAAGTAAATCTATGTGTTTTTTATTGTTCTAGATTATCATGATGTTGTGTACAACGTATGTCAGACATAGTTTTCCAAATAACAAAAGATATATACAATGTTGAAAAATATCTAAATAATTAAATTAATTTGATAAAAAAATAACAAAATCCTGGGTCGTTACAATTCTCATCTATTCCAAAGAAATATATCGCAATAGGGTTGAATTATAATATCATACTCAGTATTTCCTTCACTATAATCCACAAGTATTCAAATGATTAATTGATCTCATTTGGATAATTATTTTTGATAATGATAGATCTACTTTTTGAGTTCCTAGAATGTCTGTATTTGAATAATGTGAAATGTAACACATTAAACATTGAGGGTCTTGGTAGGAGATAATGGGACATTATAGTGAAAAAATAGGAATTAGGGTTTAGATTAAATGAAAAAAAAATCATTTCACAGAATAGTTTTATTAAGAGTCTATGGTTTTTGCTATAACTATTTAGTTTTTCAAACCTGAGCAGGATGAAAAAAGTTTGATAGATTATGTGATTGTATTTCCAAATAGAATGAAGATATCACATGATATTTAATAAATTTGGAAAATAAGGAATCAATGGTTTGATATGGTGCTTCAATATTATATCTATTCTCATGATTTCATTTTAATAATTTTCTCTTATGAAAATGTTCTACACATGGAATTGATTGTAAAACATGATATGGCTGGTAATTCTATGTTGATGGGTGTTATTGTTTCTCATATTGGCATATATATAAGTTCCTATAAATTAATTATAATGAATTATGATTATCATGGTGGATTTGGATAGCAGGGTTCTTCTAAATATCCAGTAGTTCCTAAGATATTCCCTCTGACTTTCTCCCAGTGTGGAATGTATGGGCATTAAAAATGGATTTTCACAGAGGAACCCATGATCTATAGCTCCTAGGGATGTTATGGAAACTTTTATAAGTTTTTTTATATCTTTTCTTCCCTATATAGTAGTTAGGGATCAACCGTAATAAACAAAACTATGGTGCATTTAGATTCTTCACAAGGAAAGGGGTTCTAGCAATAGACATCAAGAAAAAATCTTCTTTTTGAATTGGATGTGAATTCAGAAGAAACTAATACAGGTTTGGTGACTATGATCAGTACCATTTCTATAGCTTCATGTTTAAGGACTAATTTATTTTATATTGGTTCATTTTATTTTATTATATTCACTCATATTGTAATCCTCATAAATATTACAACGAAAGTATTACCTTTTGCGATGAATACTACTACCCCCTCATAGTGAAGAGATTAAAGAGACTCTAAAGTCCTGAATTTCTTCCCTCATTATTTGATATCATTATTAAAAAGAATTTTGTAGTTCTCAAAATAAAATAACTTTATTTCTTTATTAATAGGTATTTGATAATTTCTAATAAGGCCGAAATTGAATTCTAAAAATGACATGTCTTCTTTATCATGTCACGTGGGTTGTTCCATTTTTTATGGGGGTAATGTGACCATTGGTTGAGTATATATAGACCCTTATATCAAGAGTTTGTAATATTAATATATGTGGTCATTTTTTACTTTTAATGGGAATATTTTAGAAATGATCTCCCTCGAGTCATCGTCGAGTTTCCATATAATTTTCATTCTAATTTTTTTTTCTAATGGTATGGGTGGTAGATTTTTATATTTAGTTGGTGCCAAATACATAGCTAGTATCTATACCATATTACCATATAGAACCTGCTAAAATGAAATATTTGGAGACCCAATTTCATGATCTATTAGTGCATGATTTTATAGACTCGACAGTGTCATTATGGAAACACATGTTCTCATTGATAAGAAAGATTAATAAAATAATGCCCCTTTTAAGGATTAAATAAAATATAGAATAGTTATGTTAAATAATAAGTATCTATTTCTCTTGATAGATGATAAGATTGACCAATTGAAAGGGTTAATGTGGTTCTTCATGGATGATCTTCAAATATGGTTATAACTAGTTAAGAATAAAAGAACATTACATTCAAAAAACCACCATCTAGAGCAGGTATGGACATTATGAGAAACATAACATGCAATTTGGTTTAGACAATGATACATTAAACATTATGGATCTGATTAACAAGATCATCAATGAATATCTACATATGTTAATGATGGTATTTCTTGTTTTCATTCTTATTTACTCTCAATCTGAGGAGTATCATGTGTATCATCTATATGTATTTCTGAAATACATGACAAATCAACAAATTTATTCGAATATATTGAAATGTAATTTTTCGATTTGGGAAGTGATGTTCTTGGTAAAAGTGTCCTCATAACATGTTATCTTAGTTTATCATGGTAAGGTGAAAGATTAATGACATGGGAGAAATCATGTAATGCTTTTGAGATTCATTGCATATTGGGTTTAGAAGGTTATTATCTCTAATATGTAATGGATTCATCAACTGTAACATTTCCAATGTATTATCACACTTAGAAGGGAGTAGTTATTTCTAGGTATGATAAATTTAGGAATTTATTTTGTTTCTATAAAACAATTTTTTACTTTTGTGCCAATGTTGACACATCTAAAGTCTAGGCAAGACTATGTGGTCTTCTCCGATGCATCAAGTTCATTTTTCTGATGTTTTATTATGCATGGTGTTTAAATTGGTGCATTTGGATTTTGGCAGCTTATTCCAAATTAAAGGAATTATAAAATCCATTACATTAATCTTTTATTATTTTTTACTCACTTATACTTCCAAACAATCACATATTTAATAAATGGTTTAATATATTCTCCGACCATATGATCCTGAGTTATATCTTCTCCAAAAAAATATTTAAATATGTACTAAAGGTAATAGGTATAGTGGCTTAAATATTATTTTTTTCATTTTTTATACCTTGGTAAAAGGGAATTTCACCCCTGATTCCTTGATTAGGAAGATCTGGACAGAAGTTGTAAATGAATCCTCATAGTAGTGTAACATAATGTCGTAGTTTTCATAGTTTCAAATAATAGTTCAAGAAAATAAAGGATACAGCTGTATTGAATAGTGTTTATTTGACCACCACTATTCTATAGATCCTTATTAAATAACAATAGCTTGATGAATAATCCCACCGCATTAGATTCTATTTAATATGGGGAGAACATTAGAGAGTGTTCATTCTCTATGGAGGGTATTTTATTTTTTAGGAATAGGTTGGTTGTGATGTGGTTTGTGAGGAAATATGTGACGGGGGAACTATATCATTCTCAATGGGGAGTGAATGCAGGGACCAAAAAAATAATTTATGATATAAAACATCAGTTTTCGTGTCCAGGTATGAGTTGAGGAATAGTGGTTTTATTCTCTCACATTCTTATTTTCCAATAGGTCTAGGACAATCACTAGTGACCTTAAGGATTGCTTCAGCCAAATCCAATTCTTACATGGAACTGGGATGATATTTCTATTTCCATTAAGGTTTGGTTTCTACATACCAAGATAAATAATAATTTGATACGGGTTAATACAAATATAATTACCGTGTCATCATACTTCATGCACAATCATGATACAATTAAACAAGATGATATGTGAAATCATTAATTGACGGTGATTGGTCATTTTTGTGGAGATATATCTTCTATAGACATTAATATGAATTCTCGTTTTACCTGTTATTTTTTAGGAATTAATGAGCTGATGTGATCTCAAATTTATTTGAGTAGGGAATTCCATCTACAAAAGGATATCGAGATGGAGATATCTATATAGATTATTGAAGATATGATTTTTTCATGATTTATTGACATTGATGGATGTTGGGATGACCATTTCGGACTATTTATGTTTTTTTAAAACTATTTATACTATATTACAGTCAGAATGGTTCCCTTTGAGTCATTGTATAGAATACATTGTAAATATATATTGTGATTATCATAGAATAGAGAAACTATCTTTGTTTGACTGAGGTTTTTTCAAGATACGACAACATAGATTTAGTAGATTATTTAGAGAATGTTGACGGTATAGTGCCAGAATAAATATTATATTGATCTTATTTGTGAACAATTGGAGTTCATTATTAGTGAAAAATAGTTATAGAGGGTTTCAACTAATTGGTTTAATAGATGACTTGATGGTAAGGGAATCTTACTCCTAGATTTTTTTGGAAATCATGAGGTTGCTGAGTAGGTAGAGAAGTGGATTACTATTAGAACGTCCACCATAGTTTATATTGATTCAAAATGTGATCAATGCATCTGTACTACATAAGTATCTTTCTAACCCATTTCATGTCCTGAACTAGGATAATCTTGAAGTTGATCCTGATTTATCTATGACTATGAATCACGACAGAATAGTTTATTATGATAAAAATGTATTTTTTAGGTGGAAGTACCATTGGCCCATGTTCTATAGCACCACAATTTTAATTTTCATGTGAAGTGGGAGACGAAAGAATATACGAGAGAGTGGTGGCCTCATAATTTTGATAAATAAACTTCTTAATATGCTTTCTAAGACAGAAATATTCTACGATGTAGAGGTTTTAACAACATGTCACTGGATTTCATGAGTTCCCCAACCATTATTATATGAATCCCTTGGTTGAGGATTATTTAGTTGTCTCCTAGGTGAATTTTAGAAAATTTTATTTTTTCATTGATTATCACATTTGACCCATTTTTCCCCATATTGTTCACACCCAGAATGAAAAATGTGCCATCTAAGAACATTGGGGTTTCCGTGGACTGAAAAACCATATTCCCACCTAATAGAAACAATGAACTCTTATATGGAAGTTCATAGTTATGGATCATGGTTTGTATAACTATTTTTCTCGGCCCAGCTAACCATGATTGTTGGAGATTTTTAATATGGAAAATTATAATATAATTCTTGAAACAAAATTTTAGTCGCTGCATAATATTAACTCAACCTAAATCACAATATTCTTCCATGGAGTCTCTATATGGGTGATTTTTGATCCTCCAAACCCATTCTTTAGTGAATTGAATCCTGAAATATCTAATTCGATTTCCTCCAAATAATTTATTCTTCTACCATGTTTCTTATCAAAAGAAATATTTCTCTCCAAATTAAAGAGACTTATAACATGATGATTTTGAAGGATCTAAAATATATTTTATTTTTTCATGAATCTATATTGGATTACATGATCTCTTCCACCATCATTCTTCATGGGTGAACCCAATTATAGGTGTTTATTTTTAATCCATAACTAATGGTAGGTGATTTTGATGGAGTTTCACCAAATAATTAAACCCTGATTTTCAGGATTTGATTTATAATTGTTTTCGTAGATTTATGACAACCAAATACCATATAAATTGCTGTTTGAAGTTGAATTACAAATGAAATTTTGGAAGGACCCCAATTTTAATGGGATTTTATATTGAGGTGTATTTTAAAATTAATTTAATTTATTTGAAGATTTGAAAATTTGTTTTTGAAAATTGATTAAACAGAAAAAATTCAAACATATAATTGGTTTTTTATTAAGAGAGAATTTATTTATGAAAACACAATGTTTCTTTTTTTAAATGATAACTTTCTTTCTAAAAATAGAAATTGGGAATTATATTTATGAATGATGATAGATTTCAAATTAAATGACTCTCCATTTTTCCATTCATTTCTAAAAAACATGAGAGCCTAACTAGTTAGTAGGATATTTTGGACAAGAAAACATAAATGGAAATTCCCTAGAAATATATTGATCATGAAAAATGGAAAAAAATCTATTAAGGGTGATCGTATCCCCGATGAGATGTAGATGATTCATATTCATCCAAATGCTTAGGGACATGTGTATAAATATTTCCATGAACACATATATGAGATGTGTGGGAATCATATAATTAGAAGATATCATACCGCATGGCAGATGACCAAGAATCATATTAGGTTTTATTTATAAAAATTACATTGAGATATATAACATTTCGATTCAAGATCAGTGATTTTTAGGAAATTTTTTATATTAAAAAATTATTTATGAGTTTTTTTGAAATGTTTCCATCATTTTGAAATGATGTAATGTTTTTATATAAATAACAAAAAAAATTATCCCGTATTTTATTAATGTAAATTGATTATTTGGTTTATTATTATGGAATATTCTGATGGAACACATGGTGAGACCCATCAAGTCTTTAATGATCAAAACAAAATATTTACTTCGGGTGTTTGCATATTTCCTTCTACCAAATATTTGAAAAGGGAAAGAACATTTTATAGTATGTCGGTGTTCTTGATCCATTGGTAATGGAGTGATATTTCCTTTTTCATGTTTAGTTTATCTTATCTGATTCTATGTGCTTAGATGATGTACTATTTTGGGACTTTGTTTACCTTTTTGGTTTCTGGTAATTTAACATTCTTGGATTGTTGAGCATACTAAAATATTTATTTATCTTCTTATTTTCTTTTTGGAACATTATTTCCCTATTTTATCTTTCATAATTTTAGCTTGTAGTCACCAAACCATGGTGGTCAGAAAAGATTTTTGGGTTGTGTCCTTGTTGGATCGGGTATCAAGGTACTATGTTATTTAGGTCACAAAATAAATAAATAAAGTCGTAATTTGAAACTAATTAATTAAAAAACACTAATATTTCATTTTAATTTATGAAATACTAGGAAACATTAACTTAGTTAAATTATATAATTTTTTATATTTTTATATCGGTTATTTTATTTTTCATTTAATTGAATAAATACCCATTCAACGTTGTGTCAAAATTAAAGTTTATTATATAATATATAAAAATTATAAATAAATTTCCAACATGAACATAAGTTTTTTATTCTCAAAAGTAACCTTTATATACATTCGTAAATTACATTTTTCCTTATGTTGATATGTAATAGATACTTAAAATTAAGTTACTAATATTTTGTTCCATTTTTATTTTTAAATATTACATAGATCATTTTCATGGAAAACTATCCAATAATCAAATCATCTTCATGGATAAGGTGATATGGAAAAAATTCTAATCATCTAATCTGAATTAATAAGAGATATTATAGCCTTATAAATTATTATTATCTATTAATAACCCCACTTACATGTTACTATGGTGCTAAATTTTAATATGGTTCCTATTCATATCGACATAAAATAAAATCTTAATATTTAGAAAAAAATTAACCTACTAATTCTAAATAACGCATCAAAATAAATTTTTAAAAGTGGTAGAAACTGATTTTTAAATAATCTTTCAAAAAGTTATGAAAATTTGTTTTTATAGAAATAAATTTTGAACCATAAAACATGTGTTGTTTTTATTCCATGCCAAGACAAAAAGGGAATGTTATAAAAAATTATTTAGTATATAAATTATTATTCATAAAAAAATATTTCAAAAAATTTCGATTAATTTAATTTACATGGATAAAAACTCATTGTGCACCACAAAACATTTTCTGTTAAAATGATTTAACTTTTATCACTAATAAGTTGATGACCAGTGAAATTAGTTTACAAATACAATGAAAAAAATCATAAATTATTTTTTCCTATTCTTAACCAATAATCCTATAGTTTGGATAAAAAATTAATAAAAATATTATTATAATATATCTAGGTTTATTTAATGTTGATGTGGTGTGTAACAAAATATATCGATGAAATAAATCTTTTAATAAATGGACAAATCTTTTTTAAAATTTCTAAATGTTACATTTTACCCCATTAAAATTAATTTCTATCAAAAAATTCTAGAAAAAACATAAAAAATGATAACATACCTATTTCATTACATCATTTATTACCAATGTAACTAATTCTAGATTCTGATTCATCTGGAGATCTTTCTCATGCTTAGTATTCATATTTCATTATAATTTTTTATATTATCTATGATTTATAATAGTTATTATAACTATTAATGATCCTAAAATAGTGGCATGACCAATTAGTTCAGTAAAAATGATCAATTGGGTATGAACTTCTTTATGAGGGATACAAGGAAGAAATTGTACAATTGAGATAGGTTTGGTCAAACATCCAAGTGATTAAAAATAATCCCTAGTAAATATTGAATCTTGAAAGGGATAATATTCATAAGGATAATTTTTTTTTTTGTTTTTTTGTATCATAACCTTCTTCTGTGGATAAATTTAATCGAAAAAAATATCACCTTCAATGAATTTGTATATTTTACCAATGATTTTTAGCATAATGATTCAATCAACATATAACACCCTTGATGGGTTGCTAAAGAGATATGTGTTTCTCTACAACTTATTATCCATTTTCGGTATAAATAGATTTATTTCCCCATATTCATCCTAAAATATTGGAATTCTACACATCAATCCATATAGTTATTCATATTGATTCATCTGAAATATTGGGTGAAAGAAATTATTATAACAAAAATAAAAAAGAAGAAGGTTTTGATCCCTAAAACAATGCAATTCCATTAAAAAATTTTATCAACACAAAATATAAGGTTTAAATAGTTCTCTCATATGGAACTTATTTCATAGGATGATAATATTGGATGAAACATATAATTGTAAGAATAGGGGACTAGTACATGGTTTTAATCCAAAACACAATTTAATTCTATAAAACAAGAACTAAACTTGACTTATACAGTTCAAATGGTTCTATCATAATTACCATTTTTCATATGATGGTGAGAAGTGATGAAACATAACTATGTTTAGATATCTCGTTGAAGACATCATGGGAACATATAAAAAAACTTATATACTCATTATATAAAATTTAATTTTGAACTCCATGAAACCTTGCAACATATTTAATGTATGTTATGGAATTATAATAAAGGTAGAAATTTTATCTGATGGAATGGATGTGTAATAACTTTTTTAAGGTGATATACCAAAACCCACAAATAATTTCAACCCTTATATATATTGCATAATCTAATGGTAAAGCTAATGGTGATATTTTAACATTTATATTCTATTATGGGTAATGGTTGTAACCTCCACAGATAATTATACCTCTCATCCTAAACATTAAAACATACCAAGTACCAATATATGAACTCTAAAATATATATCATCATGTTGTACCGTTTAAAGATATCAATCATATATCTAAACATCATTTTACAACTAATATGAATATATAATAATGAACTATTAGCCTCATCCAATAGATCCTTCATCATATCCAGTAAAGATGGAACACACAATCTATTCTTGAACCATATCATCCAATCACAACCATGGTTAAACTCAATAACAGCTCTCACATTATTTTACCTCTATACATCATTGTTCTGCATGTATTTTATCTTTACATGGATTGATAAATGTATGAAAATTTTAAAATGTTAATATTTTTTCCCCTTACATTATGATATCAATACATTAATAAATCAGAGATTTTACCTCAATTTTTACCCAAAAAAATTATACGCTAGCATGATACTTTCCACATAGATCATCAACCAACTTGTTATATTTCCCTAGGTGATGATGTCTTGAGTTGATGTAATAGTTAATCATCTCCATCCATATAACTTTTCATATATTAAACAATTTATAATGAAAAATACATTTTAATATTTTATGACTAGTTTATATATCACAATTTTATCTGTAATGAATTTTTTTGATTTCATTAATACAAAAATTACAAAATCTAACATTAAATCAAGGGTTGGATAATTTTTTCCATAAACCATTAATTATGTTGATACAAAATCTACCAAAATATCATTATTCATGAGAATGCATCCAATACATTTCATTCATTCTTTATTATAGTTTAAAAATCCTTATCCATTATAGGGTAAAGAATGAATAGGTCCACTATCTAACCTTCTCTTCAGTAACATGATATTTTTATCACATTTTTATATCAAAAGGAACATATATCCCTAATGTTTTAACATTGTGATTATTTTATATAGCTATGGGAAACTAATCCAGAAGAGTCAATAAAATAAATGCAAACATAGAAAACTATATATATTAGTCAAATTGGTTTTTATGGGTGGAAAGAAAGTATATTTTATCATTTATGGACCTAGTGATATACGATCACATGAGATCATATTTTTTAGAAATAAAATAAAAGTGGTGCAACCGGTTTTTATTTTATTTTTCTTAACATAAGTTAAGTGGGTGATGTGGGACCGAAAAATATCCTACCCATTTGGTAGGATATTTGTGAGGTGGGGCCCAAACATGCCCCACCGTTTCTTTTCTTCATAAACCCCCCGCCTTTAACTATGTAACACACCCACACCCCCCTTTTAATGAAGTCAACTCATGCGTTTATTCTGGTTAAGAAATGCCTCATTAATGTGGCAATTTAAGCGTTGCAATTAATTCGCTTAACCATTTCTTTCTTTTTTTAAATTTTAAAATGCAAGGCTTGTGGAATAAAAATAAGAAAAATCTTATTTTTTATTAGACTGGTGGTTTTGTGAGGCTAGGGAGAATTCTCAGGCTTTTGAAGTTCTTCCTCCTCAACGAAGAACTCGAAGAACACGAAGAACGCGAAGAACGCGAAGAACGCGAAGAACGCGAAGAACACGAAGAACGCGAAGAACGTGAAGAATGCTGGATCCTTGGAGATCGATTGTACGGCATGACATTCCTTCTTCCGCGACACTCCTTCCACGACGTGACGATCCCCCTTCCGCGATGCCTTTTTATGCGACGTGATTTTCCGCGACGAATCCTCGCTATATGAATTCGACGGGGTAAGGGTTTTGATTCAATTAAATCATTGTGATTTATACCCGCAGATTATGTTTGAAGTTTTTCGGAAACCTTTTTAAACCGCTAATGTGGTGGGTGCGGACCAACGAACAAGTCCGAACCCACCGTCCCTTTGTTCTTGGTGTGCGGATCGGCAGGCGATGATGAAGCAGTCCGCACGGGCGTTGTGAGGTCTTCGCAGTGAAGAAACTGTCTCGGGAGGGCCGATGGCGAAGACGGAAGGCAATTACGACCACCGGAGCTCGTCCGGTGGTCCGCGGAGCAACCCGCCGGCACGCCTTGCCGGCACGGCGGCGCCGGCGGCAGGAGGCGGCGGCCGGCAACGGCCGGCCGCCCGAAGATAGCAGCGGCCGACGCGCCGCCGGGGAGAGCCTCCGCTGCTTCAGCCGCTGCGGCAGGCCGGCAGTCCCGCGACCACGCGGGACCAGAGGAGGCGGGACGCGGCAACCGGCTGCGTCCATTGGATAGAGGTGGACCCCACACATGGCCGCAGTTTCGTCTAGGGGGGCGGTTCCTCCCTTATGCGCGACCGCTTGGCCAGCGCCAGCGCTCCGGGTCGAGCCGCCCGGCCGGACCGCCAGGCCGGGCCGCGCCCATGCCGAGCCGGGCCACGCCCAGGCCGGGCCGGGTTGTGCCCATGCGTGACGGACAAGGAACCGTTTCGGGTCGACCCTGGGGGTAGCGGGTCGGGTCGGACTGGGCCCGAACCCCCTATCACCGAACCTTTTTCGGTCTATTACACATAACATGGGCTACGGACCTCCGATCGACACACCGTCAGTTGCGTAGCGATCCTTGGATCGAGAC
The DNA here is from genome assembly GCA_963277665.1 of Viscum album. Taxonomy (NCBI): domain Eukaryota; kingdom Viridiplantae; phylum Streptophyta; class Magnoliopsida; order Santalales; family Viscaceae; genus Viscum; species Viscum album. The sequence continues at coordinate 487,245,818 of OY728148.1, read as the reverse complement.
AGTTGTTTTGGTATTACAGTCATGGTTGTAGAGTACTTTGGGTTAGGCCGGGTTGGTTCGTACACGAAACCAATCGGGCCCTCGGAGCGGAAACACTTATAACTTGAGATCCGGACGTCCTATTGACGTGCCATTGACTTTGTTGGATTCCTCTTAATGAGACAGACCTTTTGGATTACACCACTATAGGTTTGGACGTAGGTGGAGTATGGTTGGGTAGGTTTTGACTTAAAAACCAACCCGGCCCCTGGGACGAAAAAGCCAATAACTCTCAGACCGAGCGTCCGATTGATGCGCCTTCTGTGACATTGAGTTCCTGTTGGTGATATGGAACTTTTGGATACATCAACTCCAAACATTTTGTTAGCTGATGTATCAGCCCTTCGGCACGTGGAGCGGACCCTCCCGAACGAGCTTGATGTGTGCGGGAACCATAAAGCTGGCTGCGACTACGACGACGATGACGACTTTAGAGAAATCCTCCGTGGATTCGACGATGACTACTACAGCACTCAGCAATCCTACATGGATCAGTGCTACCGATCCGGTGTGGGTCAAATCTTGTGTGGGTCAGCGCTCAGCGGCCCTGTGTGGGCTAGCGCCTACAGATCCTGTGTGGGTCTGATCCGGTGTGGGTCATTGCGGGGGTTAGTTACCTATCGACCCTGTGTGGGTCACATCGTTTTTGGGACATTGCGGGGGTCAGTACCTATCGATAATTTGTGGGTCTGACGACTTAGATGAATCAGTGGCTATATCTGATCATCTCTACCATCATACGAAGAAGTATACCGGTGTGAGCTGAATCTTGACTTGCTTTCCTATGTTGATTGTGTTGTGCTATCCTGTGTGGATGTGATCGATCTTGGGCTCAGACGTTGGAGTGAACTAGAATTGATGACTTATGTATATGTATGGGAATATACCTAAGCAGTGTCGGATGTTGCATCGTGATTGTATCTTTCCTTTGTGGATTATCCTTTGTGGATTCTGGGAGAACTATGGGGGTCTCGGGATCCCTACTGAGTAGCTTATACTCACCCCTGCATGAGCTATGTCTACACAACGTTGTGTTGGTTTCAGACGACAGACAACACGGATCGAGGTAGAGGCACGAGGAGCAGGACGTTACCCGGAGGTGGACCACAGGGTGGGGCGTTCTTGGAGCGGACGGCTGGACCCGAGGAGCTGTGGAGGATATCGGTACCCACCCTTCATGTGGGAAATCCAGTGGATGGCTCGACGCTATGGCTTTAACTTTCAGTTGTTGTTTTCCCTTTCCAGTTGTACTTTACTTACAGTTTTGGTTTTATACTAGCCCACTTACTTTTCCGCACTTAATTTTGTATCAGTTTTTACTTAGTGTTTACTTCTACTGCTTGCTTTCTCTGTTGTTTTTGTTTACTTTACAAAGGAAATTCCTTCCCTTTTTATCAGGAATTATGCCATGGTGCTAGTCGCCAGCCCCTGGCCTATGGAAGGCGGGCTTGGGGTAGTCACGGCACGAGCCCTGAGGATGAGTCGTGACAAATTGGTATCAGAGGGATTCAGATCTACCATAGTACTCAGGAATATTATCTTTTTCTATTTGAAGCAATAATTTTAAGTGTATTGAGTGTGGTTATCAGTCCAGGGAGTCCAGTGTTGGTGCGGCGGCCGACGTATCCATACACTAGGGACCTGACTTCTAATTTCCAACTTAATGCACGAAAACATTTATTGCATGTGTGTTACAAGTTTTCTTTGTGATTACATTGTGTCATCTCACCAGGTATACTATTCTGACCATGGGTCACCTGTTTCTTTTTAGGATGGCCCCACGACGGTAGCAAGCTAGGGTTCTGAGAGTTGTTCGTTACGACAGCCCACCGAGCGATGAGGCCTCGTTACAGGGCCCTTTGACAACAGAGGCACCAGTGGTACCTCTACCCACCAAGCCACCAATTCTACCATCCCCAGTCGCTGACGAGGCACGTCACCTTAGTGCACTTCACGAGTTTCAGCACCAGTGACCTCCCAGGTTCGGTGAGGAGATGGACCCCCAGGCAGCTGAGGATTGGATGGAGGCAGTTTTATGAGTTTTCAGGTTATTGAAGACACCAGAAGACCTCATGGTGATCCTCGCAGCGAGGCTACTGCATTCGGAAGTAGGAACATGGTAGAGTTCGTCCCATCCACCCTCCGTGCGGTGCGCATCAAGGAGCTTCTTCATCTGTGGCGGGGCAGCTGGACGGTCACCCAGTACTCGGCGAGATTTACCGACCTCTCGGGCTACTTGAGAGACATGGTATGAGACCCATTCTTCTCAGTCCTGGACCTTTGAGCAGGGATTGAGACATGAGATCAGGGCATCACTGATCTCCCCCAGCATTCCGACTCAGGCAGGGGTACTAGAGCGAGCCCTTTTGATCGAAAGCTTCCTTACTGAGCCTTCATCAGCAGCGAGACCTACGGCGTGGCAGCACATAGCAGAGTCTTTGGCAGCAGGCATTCGACAGATGTCTCATGGGTCCAGGCAGACCAGAACCTCAGGCAGATGACCTCAAGACACTGGATCAGTGGTGCGGGGCACACAATGTGAGCCAGTCTTTTGAGAGGCAGACAGTGCTACGCATGCAGCGGGTAGGGCCACATGGCTCGTGACTACCCGACCTGTCATGCCGAGGAGTAGGAGATGGTTGAGGGGCCACCCAGGAAGAGGCATAGGGTCGACCGTGGCAGTCAACAGGGAGCAGGCGGACAAGGCAGAGGAGCTGGTCGAGCAGCAGGTGGTGGGGGACGCTTTGAGGCTTTACCACCACCACCACCAGGAGGTCCACCCCGACCACAGGGAGCTGGCGGGCAGAGACAGGAACAGCTCCAGGTACCGGAGGCCTACGACCACGACGCGCCCATGATGATTCTAGGTACTATCTGTTTCTATTCCACCCTTGTTGTAATTCTTATAGACACAAGAGCGAGTCATTCATTCATAGCTGCTTCCCTTGTTCAGAGCTCGGAGATTCCGAGGGAGCCGTTGGCTCGATCCTTATGTCTAGATACTCCAATGGGAGAAGACTCGACGATTACGCACTGGTGCCGGCAGTGTGAACTTACTCTAGGAGTCGAGAGCTTCAGTTGGGATCTTCATGTAGTGGTGTCGAGGCTTTACGACGTAATCTTGGGCATGGATTCGTTATCTATAGTGCATGCTCAGATTGACAGTATTAGGCCCACGGTGCATTGTGTACGCACCAAGGGAAGAAGGTTCACCTTCACCGGCGAGAAGGGAGCCTTCGCAGCACAGGATGGACTCTCGTAAGGGAGAGGACAGCCCATCACTCATCAATTTTCTAGCCTCATCCTAGGAGCAGTTGACGTGTAGAGTCCTAGTTTTCCTGCAGTGGTGGATTAGTATACGGACGTTTTCCCAGACGACGTTCTAGGACTACCTCCTCGCAGAGAGGTAGACTTTTATATTGATCTGTTCCCCGAGACAGCCCTGATATCTACCCCAACATATCGTATGGCTCCCGCCGAGCTTCGAGAGCTACGGGTACAGTTGGAGGACATGCAGGGAATGGGATTCATCTGACCCAGTGTTTCACCCTGGGCTTCCCCGATATTGTTCGCCAAGAAGGTGGACGAGAGCTTGCAACTTTGTGTCGACTATCATCGCTTGAACTAGGTGACAGTGAGGAACCATTATCCACTATAGGAGATTTGTGCCAGACTTCTCCAGAGTTGCGGCACCACTCTCAGCTTTGATGAAGAAGGGGAAAACCTTTGTGTGGTCAGTCAGATGTCAGCAGAGCTTCTAGGAGCTGAGACAGAGATTGACCAGCACCCCTATCTTGAGGCTACCGAAGGAGGGAGTTGGGTACATAGTCTACTACGACACATCAGGGACTTTAATCGAATGTGTCCTGATGCAGGAGCGGGCCGTGATCACCAATGGATCACATCAGTTGAGGCAGCATGAGCAGAACTACGCTACCCATGACCTAGGTTAGCAGTAGTGGTCTTCGCTCTGATGATGTGGTGACACTATCTGATGGGAGTGAGCTTTACAATATATTCTGACCATCAGAGTCTCAGGTACATATTCTCTTATAAGGACCTGAACCAGAGACAGCAGTGATGGCTCGATTTCCTCCAGGACAATGACTTTGTGATAGTCTATACTTCTGGGAAGGGGAACGTGGTAGCCGATGCTCTCAACAGGAGGACGAGCATTCAACTACTTGTGGAGGAGACAGAGCATCTAGACTCTTTTCAAATATCCATCATGGATAGAGATGTAGAAGCCTTCCTTCAGTCACTCACAGTCACTCCTACACTACTGCAGCGGGTCAGAGAGGCACAGCGTGGGGACGCCGACTATGAGACGCGGCGTGCACGGATATCCTCATGACAAGGTCCTGATGGTTTTTCCTTAGGAGGAGAGCACGAAGTCCTTTTCAGAGGACGTACCTTCGTACCAGTTGCTTTACAAGAGGAGTTGTTGAGAGAGTTTCACATTTTTCCTTTGGCGGTATATCCTAGAGTGGTGAAGATGTACCAGGATCTCAGACGACAGCACTGGTGGCCGGGCATGAAGAAGGTTATGGCTGAGTTCGTTTCTCGATGCCTCACCTGCCAGCAGGTGAAGGCAGAGTATCAGGTACCAGAAAGCTTGGTACAGCCCATGGAGGTCCCGTAGTGGAAGTGGGACAGGATATCTATGGACTTCGTTACTGGACTTCCAAGCACTTCCAGAGGACACGACTCCATTTGGGTGATTGTCGACCGACTCACCACGTCGGCTCACTTCTTACCCATGAAAGAGCAGGGCTCAGTAGAGAGCTTGGGATGTCTCTATGTTTAGGAGATTATGTGGCTTCATGGTGTTCCATCATCTATCGTCTTCGATCGAGATGCTCGCTTTACTTCCCGGCATTGGGAGGGGTTGTAGGAGGAATTCGGGACGCAGCTACGTCTAAGCACCACCTTTCACCCTCAGACAGATGGTCAGATGGTGATGACCATTCAGACTCTCAAGGACATGCTCAGTGCATGTGTTCTCGACTTTGGTCGCAGCTGGGAGGACCACCTACCCTTGGTGGAGTTCGTGTACAACAACAGCTACCACTCCACCATCGGAATGACACCATATGAGGCGTTGTAATGCCGACCTTGCATATCTACTCTGTGCTGGAAAGACCCTGGGGAGTCAGCACGTGTGGGACCAGAGACGGTCTAGGCCATGACAGAGAAGGTCCAGGTCATCCATGAGTGGATGAGGACAGCTCAGAGCCGGCAGAAGTCTTATGCTGACAGGAGTCGGAGACCACTAGAGTTCGAGGATGGAGACCACGTCTTCTTGCGGGTCTCGCCTAAATGTGGATTACAGAGATTTGGCTGAGGTGGAAAGTTATCTCCTTCCTTCATTGGACCATTCCAGGTCCTCAGCAGGATTGGCGAGGTGGCTTATCACCTGGCTCTACCACCTCAGTTGCACCGGGTGCACGACGTCTTCCACATATCTCAGCTGAGGATATACGTGCACGACCCGATGCATATAATTGACAATGGGGAGCTGGACGTTGATGATGGGGCAAATTTTGCAAAGGTCCCTATGGAGATTGATGATCGAAAAGAGTGGGTCCTACGTGGAAGGTCGATTCCTCTAGTGCGCATTAGATGGAAGCAAAGGTACCCTCTCGGAGAGCACTTGGGAGCAGGAGGCTCAGATGCGTGCTCAGTACCAACATTTGTTTCCCTAATTTATGATGTATTTTTATGGGGACATAAAGCCCTGAGGTGGTAGTAATGTAAAGACCCGTAAAATTCAAGGGAAATTTTTTTTCTTATTTTTCTTTTGGATTTTACAAGAACACAGTTTCTGATGGCACCTAATTCCGAGACCCGGTGTGCCCAGAATCTTTTTCCGAAGTTTAGCTCGGGTACGTTCAGTGAACGAACGAGCGGGTTTTTCTAACATTTGAACCGGTGCTCGGAATCAAATTCTGAGGGCACCGATGGAATTGCAGCGCCGATATTTGCTTAGAAACATCTTTTCCGGAGTTGCGTTTGCTCGGGTGTGGTTTTAAATTTTTGGGGTTCAGATAAGAAATCAAATAAATGTGGCGTAACCGGTTTTTATTTTATTTTTCATAACTTAAGATAGTGTTAGATGTGGGACCCACAAATATCCTACCCACTTGGTATGATATTTGTGAGGTGGTGCCCACACGATCCCCACCATTTCTTTTCTTCATAAACCCCCCTCCTTTAACTAAGTAACGCACCCACACCCCCCCCCCCCCTTTTAATGAAGTCAACTCAAGCGTTTATTCTGGTTAAGAAATGCCTAATTAATGTGGCAGTTTAACCGTTGCAATTAATTTTCTTCACTATTTCTTTTTTTTTGAATTTTAAAACACAAGGCATGTGGAATAAAAATAAGACAACTCTTATTTTTTATTAGACTGGTGGTGTTGAGAGGGTAGAGAGAATTCTCAGGCTCTTGAAGTTTTTCCTCCTCGACGAAGAACGCGAAGAATTCGAAGAACGCAAAGAACGCGAAGAACACCGAATCCTCGGAGATCGATGACACAACGTGACATTCCTTCTTCCACGACAACTCTTCCGCGACGCTTCTTCAACGATGCGACGATCCCCCTTCCGCGATGCCTTCTTCCGAAACGTGATTTTCCGCGACGAATCCTCGCTCAACGAATTCAACGAGGTAGGGGTATTGATTCAATTAAATCATTGTGATTTATACCTGCGACTTATGATTAAAGTTTGTTGGAAACCTTTTTAAACCACTAACGCGGTGGGTGAGGACCAAAGAACAAGTATAAACCCATTGTCGCTTCGTTCATGGTGTGCGGATTGGCGGGCGATAATGAAGCAGGCCGCATGGACATTATGAGGTCTTCACAGTGATGAACCATTCCCGGGAGGGCCGATGGTGAAGACGACAGGAAATTCCGACCACCGGAGCTCGTCCAGTGGTCGGCGGAGCAACCCATAGGCGGCAGGAGGCGGCAGCCGGCAGTCCCGCGACCGCGCGGGACCAGAGGAGGAGGGACGCGGCAACCGGCCGCGTCCGTTGGCAAGAGGCGACCCCCACACGGGGCAGCTGTTTCGTCCAGGGGGGCGGTTCCCCCCTTCTGCGCAACTGTTTGGCCGGCGCCAGCATGCCAGGCCGGGCCGCACCCATGTGGGCCGGACCTGGACCCTGTTTGAGTCGACCTGGTTCGGGCCGACCCTATGGGTATCGGGCCATGTCTGACCGGGCAAGAACCACTATCACCGAACCTTTTTCGGTATGTTACCCATAACGTGGGCTATGGACCTCGGATCGACGCACCATCAATTGCGTAGAGATCCTTGGATCGAGACAGTCGTTTAGGTATTACACTAAAGGTTTCAGAGTACTTTGGGTTCGGCCGGGTTGGTTCGTACACAAAACCAACCCGGCCCTCGGAGCAGAAACGCTTATAACTTGAGCTCCGGACGTCCGATTGACGTGTTGTAGACTTTGTTGGATTCCTATTAGTGAGATGGACATTTTGGATTACTCCGCTCGAAGTTTGGATGCAGGTGGAGTACGTTCGGGTTGGTTTTGACTTAAAACCCAACCGGGCCCCTGGGACGAAAAAACCAATAACTCTCAGACCGAGCGTCCGATTGACGCGCCGTCTGTGACGTTGAGTTCCTGTTGACGGTACAGATCTTTGGATACATCAACTCAGTTCTATGTGTCATTTGATGTATCAGCCCCTCGGCTCTTGGATTGGACCCTCCTGAATGATCTTGTTGTGTGTGGGAACCCTATAGCAGGCTGCGACTACGATGACGATGATGAATGTACAGAAATGCTCCGTGGATTCGATGGAGATGACTACAGAACTCAGTGATCCTATGTGGATCAGTGCTATCGACCCTGTGTGGGTCAGATCCAGTGTGGGTCAGCGCTCAGCGGTCATGTGTGGGCCAGCGCCTACAGATCCTGTGTGGGTCTGATCATCTTTGGGTCATTGCGGGGGTTAGTTACCTATCGAACCTGTGTGGGTCAGATCCTTTATGGGTAATTGTGGGGGTTAGTACCTATCAATCCTTTGTGGTTCCGACAGCTTAGATGAATTAGTGGATATATCTAATCATTTCTACCATCATATGAAGAAGTATACCTGTGTGAGCTGAATCTTGACTTGCTTTCCTATGTGGATTGTGTTGGGCTATCCTGTGTGGATGTGATCGATCTTGGGCTCGGACGTTGGAGCGAACTAGAATTGATGACTTAGGTATATGTATAGGCATATACCTAAGCAGTGTCGGAAGTTACATCATGATTGTATCTTTCCTTTTTGGATTATCCTTTGTGGATTCTGGGAGACCATCGGTGGTCTCGGGGTCCCTACTGAGTAGCTTATACTCACCCCTGCACGGGCTATGCCCGCACTACGTTGTGTTGGTTGCAGACGACGGATAGCACTGATCGTGGTAGAGGCACGAAGAACAGGACGATACCTAGAGGTGGACCACAGGGTGGGGCGTTCTTGGAGAGGACGACTGGACCCGGGGAGATGTGGAGGCTATCTGTACCCACCCATCTGGTGGGACATCCAGTGGACGGCTCGACGCTGTGGCCTTACCTTTCAGTTGCTATTTTCCATTTCCAGTTGTACTTTACTTTCAGTTTGGGTTTGTATACTGGTCCACTTACTTTTCTGCACTTACTTTTTTATCAGTTTTACTTAGTGTTTACTTCTACTGCTTGCTTTCTCTATGGTGTTTGTTTAGTTTACAATGGAAATTCATTCCCTTTTTATCGAGAATTACGCCTTGGTTCTAGTCTCTAGCCCCTGGCCTATGGAAGGCGGGCATGGGGTAGTCACTGCACGGGCCCCGAGGACGGTTCGTGACAACGAAATGTTTTTTCCTAGAAATCCTCATAATAATATTGAAAATTCATGTGTTTTACGATTATGGGATTCTCAAATTAAGTTTTGAAAGGGATCGAACAATGTTTATTGTGATCTATTCTAAAATAATAGGCACTGAGAACGATGATGAATTATTGGCATCATGAACAGTAATGGTGATCTCCATGATTACGAGAATTTGATCATTGTGACATGCAAATGGTTTTGGCAGAAAGCTTTATAGTTGCGATGAGAAACGTGAACTGAAAATTTCCATCAAGCTTCATGAATGGAGTAGATACATGAAGGTGGTTTTAAATGATCTGAAAAATCTGATATGATATTGTGGATCATCTCAAACATTCATTCCTAAAAATAGGAGGCTACCGATATTCACATAACTAGAGTTCTTCAAGGAAAATCTAGAAATGAATTGATTTCGAGATGATAAGAGATCTTCATGAATCTGAATTTCTATTAGAGAGTGAGAATCATGAGAATACTATATGTATTGACTTGTACAAATTATTTTTGTTAATGGGATATTGTCATTGATGGGGTATTCTGCATTGACTCGATGAGAATCATAAAGGCAGTTTGTTGCACGAAGGCCATGAAAATCGTGATGGTTGTGAGCTTCATTAATGAGGTTTGAGAAAGGTATTATTAAACATAATTTATAGGTGGAAAAGGATTTTGTAGAGAATCCACTCAATTATATGGTAAAATAATATTCACATGTTATGTTAGGGGAAATGATGTTAATTACAACCCATTGAAGTAGCCTTCAAATTGATAAACCGAGTTAGACTTCTCTAAAAATTTTAAGCATGTGGATTCGAAAAAAGTGTTCTGAGGGATGCAATGAGCTATCCCTAAAATAATGTAAAGTAATTGTGTCTAGCATTGAGTGACTATGATCGAAAATCTATATTCCATGAGTATTGAATATTATTGGATTTAGGTACAACTGACACACTATGTGAAAATTCACCTCGGACTAGCCCATTGTGATGAACCAAATAATTTTTTCTGTTGTCACATTCCATGAGATTATTTGTTCAATGTGCTTTCCCATCAGATAGGCTCTACATGTTCCTTCCAATGTGGCATATATATCACTCACATATGGAGAATATTTGACACCATGATGCACCCTTCCCCTCTTTGGATGCTCTAGGGTGCGTCAAAATATTTTTTCAAAGGCTCAATGAAGATTTTGAGGAAGCTCCCATGGATAAAAATCCCATAGGATTCAGATTAGAGGGGATTTATGGTAAAATCGAATGAGGGAAACACTAAATTTTAATATTTCTTAATGAACTATACATGTCTCCAATTTTTCTACATGGTTTTCCAAACCACGCATCAATAGTGCATCCATCATTATCCAAGTAGAGTATGTCACATTGTTAGCCAACACTTTTTTTAAACTGTGCATCATCCATGGGGTCAAATTTTTCCATTATGAATCACGCGACACACATAGCTTTATTTGGGAACATGGTTTTCCCTATCTATTCATAAACCATACACCACATGCTAAAAATCTAAAAATCACCACATCTCTCCAAGAAAACTCTATAAAAACTATTTAATTAACAACATACCAAAAAAAGGAATACCACAAATTAAAAAACATATATGTGAGAATATGTTTATTAAAAATACCAAACCTAAATTCCCTTCCTCAAAAATTGAAGTAGGATTCATGTAAATAAAAATAATCAATTACTAAAATATCACTTAATTAATCCTAAGGGAGAATAATGAAATTTTTCATAATAAATTTACCCCAAACCTCAACCAGAGAAGAATCATATACTAGATATGAAGTCCTTATACCATCAAGGGGTAATACTACTAACTCAAAATAAAATCATTATGGAGGTATTGAGGTGACCATATAAAATTTAATGGATGAAAAGGAGTGGGTATATCTATAATCGAATAAGACATTATCAATTCTATAATGAATGGTATTTGTACCTTTCACCACATCACTATAATACAGCTCATGGACAAAAATGATTGGAATTGATTTCACATTGACTCTAGTCATAAGAAGTTTTTGACAACGATCATCAACAATAACCATATGGCCTGAGAAAGTTTTATCATAATACCCACACTCATTATATTTGAAACATTGGAGTGTGAGTGGTGTATTCAGTGGAGCTTTTTCTTAATTAACATCATTAGATAAATTCATCCCATCACACGAGAATTCAATTGCATGATGACGTTCATTCCAAAAAGTAAAGAAAACTAAATTTCCTATAATAAAAATTACTCCATGTTTTCATCCATATATGAAGCATAATGTGAATATCATCTCATTCTCTCCATGCTTATTAGTATTTCAGTTTAATTCATTAATACTTATATTATTAAAACTATAAGGTTGATATGTGGCTTCAATATCCATTAACACCATGATAACACATAAAATGATTTCATCATATCTAATAATTTTTATTGTGAATATCCCACTTTAGATACATGTTTTTAATACACAGATTATTAATTCAACCTTAAATTCAGTTTGAATGATAATACTATAAGCATCCTCAAATGTCTTCTTATATCTTCTCCATAAGTACCTAAATATTCATCTCAATTTTACTTATTATTAGGAAATTCATTATATGTTTTCATAAATATAATACATGTAATATACATGAAAGAAAATAGGATATTAAACTCAACCCACTCCATGGAGTTGATTTAATCATATTTCATTATGTTCTTGATAAGATTACACTATTGATCTTCTGATCCATCCAAATGATCAAAAATTTATTTTCATCATTTTACAAACACTGGTTAATGGAAAAAATATTTTTATTGGTATTAATCCACTACTATGAAAATAGTGTATCAATAAAATAACATGAGTAATTATGGTGTCCCCTCATAAAGGACCCAAAAGATCATTTTACCCAATATTTTTTGTTTGGATTCTCATCATGATTTAAATTCTATGAATTTTTCATAGTATTAAAACTATTTTATATTCTTTCTCCCATATAATTTGGTTTCCCATGAGTATAATTACTACATTTTCCATCACATTTCACATTAACACAATTACATTGTGATATATCCATTAAATAAAAAAAGAATCATATTATGATCAATAATAATCATTGTGGAAAATAATATAATCATGAAAAATAATTATTAAATGTATAAATAATGAAACCTTATTTTAAATCTATTAAACCATTGGTTTAACATAGGTCATCCATGTTCATTACCTAAATATGAGGATATTATCATAAACTTAGTGTTAACCGAAGTGTTCTTTGAACATTTTTATCATCCTAGTTTCCAAAGGATAACTAATCCGTTATCTAATACCAAATATAGCACCCAAAACTTTTCAAACAAATATATAACTGCTTATTACATTAATGTTCTTTATATAATATAGTAGTTAATTATAGATTCATATTTTTATAGCATCATTGGATTCAAAAACACATAAAAAATTGGTTCCTAAATGAATAATATAATCTTCCACATAGTTCTTCAAAACTATCCCCATTCTTAAACATGTTATACCTTAAATGTTTCTCTGTAATATAATGAAAGTAAGGATATGAAAGTATGAGATCAGATGTTAAATAAGAGAAAACATGTCACTTATCAATGATTACATGTTCGTAACATGAGGATAAGAGTATTCGAAAATAAACATAAAACTGGAAAATAATACCTTCCATACCAGAGATAATAATTAAGCATCATTGAATAATACAAGGTAGTTCATAAAACATGAATCGTAGAAGTATAAAATAGTTTGTTCTAGAACAACATTGGACTAAAACATTGATTTTGGGCATTAGATAAGAACCAAAATTACTTTCTATATTTTACAAGGATCACTTAAAAGTCTATAATAGTAGATTGGGTTCACTCCCCAGACCATCATAGTTTCCATTGTTCACTCTCAACACTATGATAGTGGACATAGACTCAAAATGGACCTGTATAACTCCAGATTCATGTCTTATTTGTCTCATGAGATATTATTTATTCCCAAAACATTGGTGGGATTTATAATTTCAGAGCAAGCCATGACATTATAAAAATAATACAAATGTGTGAAAAACATTCATAAAAAAATTATTCATATCATAATCCTTGAATAGAAATGGGTTCAATAGTCACATAATCATTTCATAACCAATGGAAAAGAAATGGGTTACATAACCACTTTATTTATTCATTATTGTATAACCCATGAAATATGTATGAAATTCATAAAAATCATATCATCATAATAATAGACCATCCACAGAAAGCGTTAAGATAATATCCTCCGATCATCTCCTTATTAAAGAATATGTAACATCCAATTTTTTTATCAAATGTTTAAATTCAATTAATAGATAAAATGAAATATTTATTGAGATAATATTTTTTTACATTCAAATAACATCAATAAAATAAAAAAATTACCAAATATTAAATAAAATATTTCAATTTAAAATAACCATGTAATATTCTAAATAATTTTTCAAATAATTTTATATTTTAATTTTAAAAAAATAATGTTCAATGTATTGATTAGTCTTCACACTGGGAAATTACATTCCTTCCGTACAAGTTAAATGTACACATTCCTTTAAAGATTTGGTAAAAATTCAAAAAAAAACATTGTTGGTAAATAAACCAAAGGATCCCCTAAAATATTATGAAAAGTTAATAATGGATAAAAATAATTTAAACAATAAAAGTATAATATTAAAATAAAAATAAGGAAATCATTTTATGTAAAACATAGATATGGATGAAAAGGATTTTTCTACTGAAGATAAAAATATTGTTATTATTCATTACAAATATACATTCTATCATTTGAATGTGTAATGGAAATTTAAAGGAATAAAAGAATTATAAATAAATAACTATAGGATAAGAAAATTTATCATTTTATTGAGTGTTTGATAAGAATATTTAATAATTAGAAACATGAACATAAATAAACAAGCTAAATAATAAAGTTAAAACATAAATCTCATACCAATTTTCTGAAATCTGAATCATAAGAATTATAACAACCCTTCCCTTTATTAGAAATTAATACAAGATATAATTACATAAAATTAAACTTAATTAATCCATAATAATCAATAATTATATTGTCTATTGTAATTAGGTACATTTCATTACAACAGTAAACATGAATTTCAATATATTTATTGAAAACTTCTTTAACATGCTTGAGTTTAAAACTACCTTGGATAATTTGGGGAAATAAATAAGAATGTGTAGATCAATTAAAATCAACTAGAAAATAAACATAAAATATCACTAATATAATAATACAGTTTATAAAACTCATATCAATTTTCAAACCTGTATTTTCAATTCCATGGTTTGTTTCAAATCCTCTTTTTGTTCATAGAAATCTGTTTGGTTTCCGGGTGTTCCGGTTTTTAAAATTTTATTTTCTCTTGTGTTTTTCAACTTTTACCATAGAATTTGGTATATTTTATGGTTATTGGAGATTCCTTTTTTTTAGGGGGGGGGGTTAGGTTGGGGTGTTTTGGATTATGAGAAGTGACACTCATAGTGTGACCACTTGTGGGTATGTTGTTGAGGTGGTTTATACCCTTGAGTTGGATGAGTTTTGGTTTGAATAGGGTGATTTTATTTGGTAATTTTTCTTTTATATACATGGTATACCATTCTTCTGTGGTTTTCCCCTTATACACCCCAAAAAAGGAGGAGAATGGATGCTTTTTGAGTGGCCAGAATAGGCTGCACGGTTTGACCGCATGGTTTACAAAAACGTGCATCCAATCTGTGAAAGGTGTCCAGGTCATTAAAGATCTTTTTGAAATGTCATTTTTTCCCTCCTATAAATAAACCTAACCTTACAAATTCTTCACGAATTTGACCTTATAATCCTTGGGAGGCCTCTAATTTCTTCAAACACCCCATGTAACTAATTTTTTATGGAGTATTTATTGGAGAAACCATTATATATTTCAATTAATTGAATTATTTATTGGTTTCATCCATCTCCAATTAGTTTTATTTCATCATTAATGATGTTCCTATTATCCATAAGTTAGGGTTTGTACCTATTGGGTTTTTTTGACAAAATAAGATGATATATCAATCATGAAGGTCAGCAGTTACACAGACATGCGACCAAGAAGGAGGGAGATCGAGCCAGAGATGATTCACGCTGGACGTGATGAAAGAATCCAGGTGATGGGATGCTTCATTTCCATCCCATTTAATTAAAGAGAAGGAGCAGGTTGTGAAGCATTGACTGAGAGACAGGATGTTCCTAATAATAGTTCAAAAATAATGGAGGCTGCCATCATTAAGCCTGATAGCACTGATGATGGCGAGGCAATCAGATTCAATGTTAATACCTTCCCATCCATGATATTTTGCAAATGTAAGCCTGGCAAGGAAAGCGAAGGCATCAACAACAATTGGCTCCCATAGTGTGTGGTTTGATTCATGTTTGGTAGCAAGGATTTGAACATGAAATTCTCATCCCACAAGTCCAATTTTAGGAATTCCTTTCACGGAGAGAGATTCATCAACGTTAATATTGAGGATCCCTTCTGGGGGAGGGTGCCATCTTGAAGAAGCTGTGTGAGTTCTAGAGAGCCCATGACGGTCAGAGTCTCGACTCCACCAATCAATCCCGGATGTATCCCGTTCAATCAAGAACCAAGGGGGTTTTTCTATGTGATTAAAGATGAAGTCATTGCGTCGCGGCCAGACGATACATGCCTCGATGCATAATGACGCAAATTTGTCTATAGTGAAAGAAGACGACCACAAAATTGGCAGTGTCAGAAGGTATGGCACCGTATCCTGCATAACCTCCAAATCAGAGCCCCAGAATATCCAGATCACTTCCACCCCTAGGCACTGGGTGATCGCATACAGAGGAGATTCATGTACACCCGAGCAGATGGGTCATTTCTTGTCATTCGTGACATGTCGTAAGGTGAGAAAGTCCATGTTGGGATAAATACCTATGCAAACCTTCCACTAGAAAAAACGAATTTTCAGGGGGACCTTAAGATGCCAAAGGGTTTTCCAGATCCCACCCATTTCCATGATTTGTGTATTGAGAGAAAACCTGAACCCTGAATTCACCGTATAAGATCCATATAAATCATTTCTCAAAATGGGATAGTCTGGCCCCGCATCCCTGACACAGGGGATGTGAAGAATGATCCTTCTGTCCCTTTCATTAAACCATGAGTTTATTTTATCCTTACCCTATCAACCATCCAGGGATCTGTCCAAATATTAATTTTCGTACCATCTCCGACCCTCCAAACCAACCCTTTATTAAGTAAATTTCATGATCCCTAAAGGCTTCTCCATATAATGCTGGGGAGGGGACCAAGAGAGGAGTTCTAGAAATCCATGTGGGGAATGTTTTTTTTCATGATGAATCCGTGCACAAAGAGAACATGGAAAAATCATGAGGCGCCATCTCTATTTAGCCAAAAGATCATCATTAAAGAGTCGTAGGTCTCGAAATCCCATACCACCAACTACTTTAGGGGTGCAATGTGACATACAAGCATTCTAGTGAATTTTCTTTCATCTATTATTATGACCCTAGTAGAAGTTAGCGATGCAGGAGTGGATATGGTCAACAAGTTTGCCAAAAAGCTTGAATAGGGACATAATATAGCTAGGGATTGATTGAAGAGTGGTTTTGATGAGGGTTTCCTTATCTAGTTTAGAGATTATTTTCGGAGTCCAGCCTTGTATTTTTTTCTCGATTCTATCTACCATAGATGAGAAGATTTTTTTAAAAGGCCAACAATAGTGGGAAGCCCAATGTATTTGTTGTGTATGTCAACCAATTTAATGCCTGAAGTAAGAAAAAGCTATGCTCTCTTGGTCGGTGGGACGCCAGAACTAAAAGAGATTTCAAACATGGCTGGATTGATCTCTTGTCCATATTCCCTCTCATAAAGGTGTATCACCTGGAATATAGTGAGGCATTCATTATGATTATCTCTAGAGAATAGAAGGCAGTCGTCGGTAAAGAAGAGGTTTGAGACATGTGGGCCGACCTGAAAAACATTTTCCCCATGTTTCCCTTTTGAGGAAGCGGCCAAGGAACTGAGGTCAGAGAATACATCATCCACCAGGATTAAGAGAAAGGGGGAAAGGGGATCTCCCTGGAAGAGTCCAATGGTGGGTGTGAAGCCTTAGAAGAGTCCACCATTGATGGTAATCTGAAAAGAGATGGATGAAACACATTGCATGATCATATCTGCCTATTTAGGGCAGAAGACCATTTTTTCATGAAGGCATGAAGAAAGTGCCATTCCACTCGATCATAGGCTTTTGTCATATCCAGTTTTTAGGACATAATACCTCTTTTCACAATAGATCGCATTTTCATAGAATGAAACACTTCATGGGCCACGATGGCATTATTCGTGATAAGCGTTTTTGCTATGAAAGCGCTATGATTTTAAGAGATAATAGCAGGTAACCACATGCACATACTATTATCCAGGACCATTGAGAAAATCGTGTAAGAGACATTACAGAGACTGATAGGCCTGATGTCCGAGGCCGCAAGGGGTTTCTTGATATTTGGGATGAGGGTGAGAATTGTCTCAATAATAGAGAAGTGGTTAATTTTCCCAGCCCAAATACCTTTCATTAGAATGCATATGTCAGGGCTGAGAATGTTTAAGTATTGCTTAAAGAAGAGAGCATTGAAGCCATCAGGCCTAGGGGATTTGGAGGAGTGGATATGTTTGAGAGCCTATATAATCTCATCGTCCGTGAAGTCTTTTGTGAGCGGGTGGTTCATCTCATCGGTAATCACATGTTTGATGTAGGACTCAACCTCTGATGATAAAATGGAATCTCCTACAGTGTAGAGTTTTTGGAAATAACATGAAATAATATCATGGATACCTTCAATGTTGGAAATAGTTCTCTAATCAGGTTGGGTGAGGAACGAAATGTTGTTTTTGCGGCGCCTGGCAGAAGCCATCTTGTGAATGAATCAGGTGTTTTCATCCCCTTCTTTGATGTGTTTTTCCGGTGCGCACATAGCCTAGAAGCTTTCCTTAATATGAAGATCCACAGCCAGTTTACATTGTAGAATAAGAATTTTGGAGAGAATATCATCCGTTGGGGGTTTGAAAAGAAGGCCAGTGAGTTTTCGTTCTAGGGAGTTACACATCTTGTCGGGTTGCCTAAATTTTTTATTACTCCATGATCTCATATTAGAATCCACATGCTTGAGTTTAAAATTGATGTCTTCACTTCTACCCTACAAACACGATCAGATAAATACTTCACACTCACGGTCTTTGGCCCGGTAGATTTCAAACTAGAAGGGTTTCCTGCATATTGAATTGCGGACCCTATGAGAGAAGTATATAACAATAGGGAAATGGTCTGAACAGTTTGGCACCAAGTGGGAAATATAAAACATCTTGAAGATATTAGTCCATTTAGTCAGTACCAAAAATCTGTCCAGACACTTAGTATTGTGTGGGGTTTTATTGTTCCCCCGAAACCAGGTGAAGGGGATGCCTGCATGGCCCAGATCAGCCAAGTTCGCCCAAGAAATTTCATCATAGAAGCCTGACAACGAGGCAAAGGGTCGATTTTATCATCCGCATTTTTCATTCTGGAACAGAATCTCATTGAAATCACTACTATAGAGGATAGGTAAGGTAATACCATGTCGTAAAGAATAGAGAAGTTCCCTGGATTTCAATTTATCATTTTTTGAAGGCCATCTTTAGAAACCCACAAATTTCCAAGGCGGAGATAGGTCATCATGGATGGATGCAGCCACATGATGTGCCGAGTACGAGTGGATTCTGACATTGACATTCTCATTCCATAGAAGGCCTAGTCCCCATGAGTGGCCATGGTGGGGAAATGGGAGGCAACCCTAAAACCCACATTGGAGAGCAATGAAATTTTTGACCTTGTTATCCAACATGGTTTCTGAACCAAATAAACAATATCAGGGCGAAGTTGTTTGCAATGGTGCTGGTGCATCTGAATTGTTTGTGGGTTGCCAATTCCCCGACAGTTATAATCCTCTAGATGTATTTCATTTTCCCTTTGTTTTTCATTAGTAGTATCACCACTCCTATCACCATGATTTTCCCTTTTCCATTTCCATTGAGTAAAGGTAACAAATTGATTTATACCCATTGTATTGGCTTCATCCATGAGGATGATCCCTGGAGTAACAGATAGAAGACCAGAACAAGATTCTATTGATTCGATGAAATGTTTCTTGGGTTCATGAGCTGGGTCGGGTGGTTCCTTACATTTTATCCTTGGTCCAAATAGAGGTGAGAAGTTGTATTTCAAAGGTGTATGGTTCAGACTTGATAAAATGGATGAGTCCAAACTCTTAATCGCACACTTTTCCCCTGTTCTGGCTTCATCCATTGCGATGTACGAAGACCGTCCTTCAGCACACTGGTCGTCATGATTGTCCCCCGAAAAATCTGGTGGTCCTAGCCTAATGAAAATATTGTGTTCTGGTTCAGTTTTCTCGATGAAGGACTTCTCTAGTCAGTCATGATCCTTTTGTTTTTTTGCCTCAACAATAGTCACAAATCCTTCTATTTTTGCACATATCCAAGAGTCTTATTGAAAGATGATGGTGCCTTTTTCATTCTCCTTCCAGAAATCAAAAACATTCTCAAGGTTTCCAATACACCCATAGAAAAAAAAATTGGAGTTTTTCAAATTCAATGTAAATCCAGGAATTTGAATCTTCAATTGATAAGAACATACCCCTCATAAGTGGTTGTGTCACATCGACTAAGACTCTAATCCTCACCACGGGTCCCCAGGGGATAGGGCCAGATTAGTTTATGTCAAGAAATTTACCAATGAAATCTCCAATTTCCCTCATAACACATTCCATTCTACCATGAAACAGTATTCCTTTGATTTATGTCAAGTAGGGTGAGTGAGTTTGTTTAATTTTATGAATGTCGTCCCCACCTGTAATGTCATCCATGAGAATGAGTTGATCGTCAAAAGACCATGGTCTGCCTTTGAGCACCAATTATTTATCATTGTAGTTGAGAAATTGAAAAACAGTGAACCCCACTCCCACTTCACGTATGGCAATTCCATCCTCCATTATACATAAATTTTGCAGAGTATTTTATAAATACCCCAGGTTGAATGAACGTTTGGCAAAGAATTTCCCTACCACCAAGAGAGACATGAAATGTGACAGAAAGCATCTTATTTTTTGTGTGTGGTGATTGAAACTTTATTTTTATCAGTCAACGAAAGGTTCTCCCACCTATTCACTAATTTAGATTCCATGGAAAAAAGTTTACCTCCTCAACGTTGCCTCTTGAGCACACCCTTCTTGATCCGAGCACTCTCGTGTAAAAAACTCCACACCGCGATCAAAACATTACTACACGAACCACATATAACTCTATTGTACGAGCCAAATCTCCAGCACAGATCAAGAGTCAGTGGCCCAATGATAGTCTTCGCGCAGGAGCTCCTTCGCATGACATCAAAATCCAATGTGAGAATCGCCTTTGCGGTCAGAATCCTTGCAAACAAACTGTACGAGCGGATCTCTTTGGTCACACCTCTTCATGTCATGATCATGGCCCATTGCGAGTAACTCCTTCACACTCAATACTTTTCATGAGCACCACTAAAACACTCAAGGCCCTATGAGAACCACCCACAATGTGAGTAAATCCTGAGCGCTCAAGAAATCTGTGTGAGCACCACCTTACGCTCATTCCCTGCACGCTCCGAACCCTGCGCGAACCACACCTGCATGCTCAACACCTGCAAACAACACCTGTGTGTCGCGAAAAGCACCTACATGCATGCAATCCCAGCCCTACATGTGAGAAAACCCATCCTTGCGTTTGAGGAATCCCCATAGATTCCGAAAATATGAGTCCGAACAGAGGATCCTGACGGATGACTGGGATCCAGGTGGGTCGTCGAAGATGCGGATCTGGAAAATCAAAAAAACGGTAACAAAAACCTTCATGCACAGATACATCTATGGACCACAACCACACCCTTCACGAACCACACCCTACACTAGTGCCTCCTTGGGAGAAGAAAACGACATGAAAAGATTCATCTATGGACCACACCCATACCCTTCGTAGTACCACACCGTTTTCAAACAACACCCTTCACGCACCACAACATTACGCGAATCACACCCTAATCAACTTCTTCGCAGACAGATGCCGAATATCTCTGGTATGTGGATCCATAACCCACACCATTTTTGAACCACATCCTTTGTGAACCACTCATGGATCTTTTGCTAGTCTTCGAACACTGATAATAGCCCTTATATCCTCAAAGCATCCCCATAATAGAATTGAAAAAAAAATCACAAATTGAGGAAGAAAACTTCTTAAGGTCGACACAAAATTAGTCATAGATCTGAAAGAGGAGCACCGCTATAGATATGTTGGAGGAAGCCCAATCCATTGGGGTAGCATTGATCCGACACAGATCCATTGGGAGGAATGTTGTGTAAGTCCAACACAAGTCTTCTTGAAGACAAAGAAGATCTTCGTGAGGCCGATGCAAAGTCGTTGCAAATCCATCACAAAGCCTCCACAGGACAACAATTCTAGTGAGGACAAAAACCCTATGATGATCCTAAGATAAGACCTCTCAAAATGGAGAGACAAACTACAATTTGGATTATTTTTACTACCTAGGTTTTTATTTTGTTTCTTTTTGGTAAAATCTTGTGGTCTAGGTCTCGATTTCACAATCTTGTGGTGCGGCGGTGGTGCAGTTGATGTTTCTCACCATGATTTGGGCGTTTTGACTCAAAAGGTAGGATATTCCATGTGCAAGAAATTATTTATGAGTTACCATTATTGGGATATAAATTTAGCATGTTTCTAAGTTGTTGTGTGTGGTGAGAAACCCATTTTATGGAAGCAATGTTAATGTATTTGGTATTAAAGGTGCTATTTGTTTTGTATTTGTATGTTTTTCAAATGTAACTAATGTGATATCTTTTGTCGTAGTTTTATAAAATATGAAATTGATTTATTATTTGTTGAAATGGGATTCCAAGTCTAGTTTGGTAATTATTTAGTCTCATGTGGGCCTGAAAATGGGGTTTTTAATGGGTTTTATTTGTAAAACATTGTTATACTTCTTGAAAGTGTTTTATAGAAATATGTGTTTTCATGTGTATCCTTTATGGAATTATTTGAGTTATTTTTAAATCACTTGATAATGGATTAATAAAAGTTTATAGGGCTTAAAATTATATTTTGGATTGGTATTGGAGTGATTGTTTCCTTGAACGAGGGTATTAAAATGGGTTGTAGTTGCAAAACATGGTTATACACATTTGGATTGTTTTAGGAAAATTGAAAGTGATTTAGTGAGTAAAAAAAGATGCAAAATGATGTACACGTATTTTTTTGGGGATTCTATCCACATAAGATGGTGTTTTTAAAGATAAATAGGTGATTTAAGATGTCAATTCCATTTATACTATTTTATAAATTGTGGAAGTGTTTTATTAAATTGTGAAGTGGGAGAGAATCATGTTTGTGGGCCGTTTCCAGAGAGTATGATGATAAAATGAATTTAAAGTTAAAATTGTATTATTTGAAGTTTTTGTTGGATTTTATGTGAATATTAATATCTTAGAAAGGTTTTAGAATAAATTGTTTAAAGTATTTTTTGAATTGTTAAAGAGATTTAAAATTTGTTTTAGACTATTTCGATGTCGGTATGATTTCAAAATGAATTTCAATGAAAAAGTGGATTATCCAACTTTTTTGATAAACATGTGATCTATTTGGTGAATGTGTAGTGTGGATGTGGTATTTTAATGTGAAAATTATATTTCATGGATCTTGAGACTTGTTTGAGCACAAGAGGGAAACTTGTGTATCTTGGTTGGTGGATATGTACTAGTATTCTAGTGATCCTGTAGGGTTTGGGATCAGTTTCACATAAAAAGATTGACGATGAAAAAACTAGCTAAACAATGATGATGATGATGTTTGGGGACCACTAGGATATGAGAATGATCCCTACTAGTGGCTCGTGTCTATGAGAACAGATATTGTGACGGTTACTCTCGCCGAGATACGAGGTACTAGGGACCCATAGGGAGCTAGTACATAGGGGGTTTTTCCCATTGCTAGTTCTCATTAGATACTTTTTGATTACTGTTGGAATATGGTGTGGTTTGATATAAAATTCAGTAGTGTTGGAATTATTTTCTAAATGTTTTTATTCTTTAAAATAGGCCACATTAATATTGTTTTCATTTAACATGGCATCTTTAAAAAATGTTACTAGCATTCAATGTTTATGAAAACATGAATGGTTTTAGTCTTTGAATGTGTATCACATGGAATATCATAGTGGTGGTATCCTACTGGGAATCGGCTCACACCCTATTTACAGCTTTGGTGTAATTATACTTGGTTATTTTTGTCACAGTTGTGGGTACAACTTTTGTGGCAATGGTTCTAGTTTTTTAGTGGTCCATAGTGACGTGGTGTTGTGGAGATGGATTGAAGGCAGTGCCTCATGCCTTGTAGATATTCTTAGGTTGTATTTTTTTTGGTTTTTATGTATTTAGTTGACTTTTAACATTGTTTTAAATATTGTAATTCAATTATTAAATTTTGTGAAAGATGGTTTTTTTTTTGAAAAATCTAGATATGCTTTATCAGATTTTATTGTTGTTGTGTGTTTATAAACCCAGGTAAATCATTTTGAATGTTCATTTTATGATACCCAGGAACATGGGCTAGCCCTTGGGGATCGGGAATTCCATTCAGTCCTAGTCATGGGCTAGGTTTGGTGCCAGTTTTGATAGATACCTGATTCGCTTCGTGACCAAATGGTATCAGAGGAGGTTCAGGTTAACTCTTTGGGTTATGTAATATGGTCAACCGTCAGGATTTACCAGAGTTAGGATTTTCGGGACATGAATTTCCAGTTTTGGATAGTGATGCTTGAAATCACACCTCATGATGGGATTCTTTTCGCACAAGGAAGTCATGATTTATCTCAGCCTATTGGTTTTCATTGTTTTATGAGGATTAGGTGAAATGAAAAGAGAGTTTGGTTAATTTTCTCAGTGAGATATCATTGCATGGAAAGACATCTAGATCCAGATATATTTTCCTAGAAAACACTATATGATGGGGAAGTTATTATCATATGGACACTAACCATATGTCCAAGTCGACCACCAAAACTATTTTCCTCTCATATTGTTGTGTGTCCTTTAGTTTTGAAATAATGGATGTTCGGTTTTAAAGAAAAATATTACATGGTTTTAAAAAGTGTAATGTTTTTGTGAGATTATTTTCTAATAAATAGGTAATGATTTTATTTTTTAAATTTTTGAACTGAATTTTTAGTATTGTTTGGAAATAGAAATGGTGTGTTTACACCTATTTTGAATGCATGAAATTATGTTAAAGTTGATTTTGAAAAAGTGTTTCCAACTGAGTTTTCTAAACTATTGAAAGATTTTTTAATGGGATGTGATGTTTTGAAATATATGTGAATATCTTGAAATTGAGATTTCATTTGAATGAGTGTGCCTTTCTAAAGTGATTGTAAGTTGTATATTGGGTTTGAATTCGTGGTCATCATTGTTGATAAAAAGGATGTATTGATTGACTATTTTGGATGTGAAAAGTGGAAATAATTTTTGTTTTAACCTTATATATTTTTGTGAGAAACAACATGAATCATGTTACTTGGGATGGTGGATAGTTAATTTCATGAATGGATGAGTGTTATGGATAGATATGTTGATGATTCCTGGTGTTGCACAGAAACATTCATGAGTGAGGCCCATGGAGTACCGTCGGTGGATACACTAATCGTTGAACAATTTATTTCCAAAGAGATAATTTGAATGGAAAAAGTGATGTCTTTATGGGAACTATGTGATGATGTGTATTATGTGTTTTTAATAATGTATTTGTTGTGGGATGTTTTGAGTATAAAAACCCATCATGTTTTTATAGTGCTTTGGGTTTGTGTTTGGTCTGTAACCTGGGTTGAAGGGCCGGTTAGTGGTCACTTATTAGAAAATTTTTGGAAGATTTTATGGTGGTTCCATTAATGTGTTCAATTCTATTTTGTTGAATGTTTTGACCAATTTACTTGTTCATATGGATCCTTGGGTTATGTCGTTGGATATGGAATGCCCCAAATTGGTGTTATTGTACGAATGAAGTGGAACACATTTTGATTCTCCATTGGAAGATCCTCTAGTTGATCAATGTAAATAATATTTTCTCGATCATCATATATTGATTTTATACCATATTTTTTTTTGGTTTTGCGGATACTTTTGTAGCGGGAGATTGTTTGTGGAAGGTTAGAAGAGACATTATATTCTTAAGTTACCTAATCATCAAAGGTGGAAGTGGTCTGGGGTTATTCATGTGAATGGTGTCTAAGAGGGCCTATGGATTTTTCATAGTCTCTTCAAAGTAGTGGTTTATGTTAAACCATCAATGTAGGAAATATGGTCAGGAGAGGCTGTTATGGCCATTTTATGGAATTGTGGGATGTTTGGGGACATTGCATATATTCACGCTAAATGTATTGCTTATATTAGTCACATTGTTCATGTCACTACTGGAAAATGTACCTATCCCCACGGTTTTCACCAAAACCGTGGGGATAGACCCCCCCTATACCCACGGTTTTGGAAAACTGTGGGTATAGGTGAATTTTCATGACCTATACCCACGGTTTGCCAAAACCGTGGGTATAGGGGGCTCTATCCCCACGGTTTTGGAAAACCGTGGGGATAGGTCATGAAAATTCACCTATACCCACGGTTTTCCAAAACCGTGGGTATAGGGGGGGTCTATCCCCACGGTTTTGGTGAAAACCGTGGGGATAGGTCTGGGATAAAATACCTATACCCACGGTTATGAAAAACCGTGGGTATAGGTCAATTTTGTGTGCGCGGGAAATTTTTTTTTCCGCGGGAAGGAATTTTTTTTGGCGGGAACCCTATACCCACGGTTCTTCCCTCTATACCCACGGTTTTTATAACTATATTTAACTAAATATATATATATATACATATATGTGAAGTTAGGGTAGTGGTGAGACGCGGTGTTTACAGCGAAGAGGTTGCGGGATCGAAACTCGGCGCCTGCATTTTTTTAGGACCTATACCCACGGTTTTGAAACCGTGGGTATAGGTCGTTGAAACCGTGGAAATTGTCTAAGTTTCGGTGACACAGTGGCAGGACACCTATACCCACGGTTTTCCAAAACCGTGGGTATAGGCTGGGGACCTATACCGACGGCATTCCAGCCCACGGTTCCCAAAACCGTGGGTATAGGCCGTTTTTCCAGTAGTGTGTTCTATTAAGCCATGTGAATACATGTCCTCATTTGACTATAATGGTGAAGGACATGCAATCTTCTGAGAGCATCTGTTATGTTAGGAGTATGTCCCATTGGAAATACATCAAAATCCTCTATTTTCTAGAAATGTGTTTATCTGTTCCATTTACTTCTGTTCTTTCTCATTCAAATAAGTAAGGTGTGAAATGTGTTATTCTTTTATGCAATTGTTTTAGTGAAATTTTAGGTTTTGGTACGGTGTGTTTGGGGTGTGTTGTGTCTGGTGGAACCTGATCATACCACGATTCAGTGCTTTATTCCACTCTTACACCAATGTTTTAAACTAGTTTTGTAATGAATATACCAAATATAATAATAAATTCTACTTTATGTTTGAATCAATTAATTAATGTTAATAAATATTAGAATGGGAAATGTTACTTGTTTTTATTATTTCAATATTGGTGGAGATGATTTGGAGGGCCCTTGATGAAGTGGAAGAAAAATGGGACAAAAATGCATGGATCCATGAAGACCTGTCCACTTTTATACTTGTATAGAAAATTCCGTGCATTAAAATGGGGTCATATTTTTTGTACAGGTACCAAATATAATGGGATACAACTCAAATTAAGGAAGCCAAGCCCAATTCGGCCGTCAAGGGGCCCAACCGAACTGATCTATCCACAGAATCTAATTTGTACAATGTCAAATGCGATGTTCTGTAATCTTTCCATATCTTCGGATCCACTTATCTAATTAATGCCAAACTTTTGGTGAAGATATTCAAGAAGTGGGGAAACCGAATTCCATGTTTTGTCAAAAGGGGGATTCGGGTGTCTATTGGTTGAAACGCATGGTACTTGTGGTTTGAAGAAATATTTGCACCGCAAAGAAGCTTCAAAATTTCCTATAAAATGGCACCTTGAGATCCCCATTTGATTGGTCAGCCAGGAGGCAAGGTGCTTCTATTTTGGAGTCCCCAAGGAGTCTTCTCAACATTCTTAGCAGTTTTGGAGGCTATGGGAAGTTCAACACCAACATCTTTCTCTTCCACCTCTCCCATGTGTTTCTAAACCCCTTGTGATCATCCGGGGAGGAACGTGATGTAAATATCAAGCTTCATGTTTGTAATATTTGAATCATATTTTGAAATACAGGTTGCTGTGTTGTTTTTTAATCATCATCTATTCTTATTTTATTTATTTATGTACTGGTATGTCATGCTCAACTCATATGATCATGTTTGGGGGTACCCATTCATGTGATGTTTCACATACCATCCACCACTTTCTTTTCCTCCTTTCAATTGCGGTGTTTGTGTGGTTATATTGGTCAATTGAACTCACATAAGCACAATAAAGGCCATGAAAATTTATGTCATGGTATCACAAGTAAATAACATACAAACTTGGATAGTGCATCATGTTCTTTGAGTGTTTCATTTGTGAGTTTCGGTTATGAAGTCAAACACAATTAACCCAATCATCGGCGGTGTCCAGTGAATCATTGCGTGTTTTCGACTGAACCCTAGGAGGTATCCTAGTATAAAATCAGTTACATTATGGTTCTGGGTGTTAAAAACCAGGGATTAAAAGTTCATAACCCTATATCATGAAGAAATCAATGATAAACATCATGAGATTACCCAGTTTTGATCACGCATAATTAATTCTTTTAATCTCTACATTGTTTTATAGCATTCATTTTCTATTGTCATCTTTAATCATCAAACCCACAACTTTTACAAAACCAAACTGACCTTCTACTTTCATAACAAAAACCCACTTTTTAAATTAATGATCTAAGGCTCCGTTGAGAGACGACTAAGGGTTACTGCTATACTGCAGAAATTCTAGTCAAAATTAAACAAATAATTTGAAGCGCTCGACAACACGATCAAATTTTGGCACTGTTGCAGGAGAGCTAAGTTAATTTTTTTCCTTTATTTCCTTTTTATTTATTTATTTTACTTTTTAATTAGTACTCCTTTAAATACCCCACCCCCATTTGATTGTTTTTGTTTAAGGTTTTGTCTTCATTTTGGGTAGTTTTGGTGTGTTCTCTCTCTCTCTCTCTCTCTCTTCTTCTTCTTCTCCATCTCACCCTCTATATTTTTGTATTATAACATTATATTCTCTTTCCAAACATCATAATATATTTTATCCATATTAAAAAAACCTCACATCTTATTTTCGTGACCTGATCTAGTAAAGCAACACTACTTGAATTTGAACCTGAAATTAAAAAGTCACATCACACTCAAATCGACGTATCTAGAGAAGGTCAATCAAGTAACATTGCGGAACCACTTTTGGAACAACAAGTGGTCCTAAATCAGTCCAAAATTGAACCCAATAAAAACCAAGAAAACATGGCTGCAAATAACTGAACATTAAAAGAACTGACCACCCATGATGTGGAGAAACAACCTGCGAATAGCCAATATCCCGAGGAAGTATCCAACATTGAGATGAGATCAGGTTTCCTCCAGCTTCTTCCAAAATTACAGGGTCTTCCCGATGAGGAACCTCATAAAATTTTTAAGGAGTTTCACATAGTGTGCTCCACCATGAAACCCCAAAATGTGTCTGAGGACTTAATCATGTTTAGGGAATTCACTTTCATCCTTGATGGTGTAGCCAATGATTGGATATAATATTTTCCTACCACGATTGGGGGATGGAATAAACTTAAAATACTATTTTTAGAGACGTTATTACCTGCTTCCAAAACGACATCAATTAGGAATTAAATCTGTGGAATTAGTCAATCACAAGGAGAGACCCTTCATGAATATTGGGAGAGATTCATAAGGCTTTTCTCAAGCTGCCCCCACCACCAGATTAGTGAACAACTATTAATCCAATCCTTATATAAGGGACTTATCCCCATGGATTGTGTAATGATTGATGCTGCATCTGGTGGTGCACTAGTTGATAAAACTAATTCCGTCGCTCGTGAATTAATATCCAACATGGCTCGAAATGTGCAACAATTTTGTACATGATCAATTTCACCAATCATGAGAGTTCATGAGGTAAGTCATTCAGACCTATAACAAAAGGTAGATACTGAAGTTGTTGAGATGCATACGCTTCAAAGGAAATTAGCTCAAGCACAAGGTAACTTGCACTCAACTTCTATTCCATTACATTGTGGTATCTGTTCTGATAACACACATATTTCCAACTAGTTCCCAAAACATCAAGATTCATCTTAGTCTTGTGTAGTTGTGTTCCCAGGGTATCCATTCCAACAAGCACCACCCTTATAGAAATAACAATTCAGGCCAAATCCAAATCCAGGGTGGAAAGAACAACCCCGATACCGACAAAGAGGAAACAAATACTACCCCAAGCAGAATTTTTATTATCATGGCCAAGGTGTGTAACCTTCTTATCCATCAACATCTCAAAACAATCCTCCTCCTCCCAAATCTGAACCAATTCCCAAGGATATGGTGATGAAAATGGCATCCCAGAACCTCCAGTTCCATCAGACCACACAATCGACAATTTAAGACCTATGAACTGAAGTGGGACAATTGGCGAACACCATCGGTGAGCTTAAGATGCAAGGGTCGGGACAAATACCATACCAACCCATTACCAATCTGAAGGATAAAGGTAATATATGTGAAATTACACATCGTATTGGTAAAGAAGCTTCTCCTTATACTGATTCTGTGAAACAGGTATGTCCCCCTCATGAAAACACTCATTCCAAACCCTCAAAAATTTCATGTAATGAAAAACAAAATAAAAAGGGAAATAAAATTATCAATGATGATTCATATGAACAATCCATTCCTCTTCCATTCCCACAAAGACTTTCTACATATGAGAAAAATTTTGATAATGAAAGTGATAATGAAATAATGGATACATTTAAAAAATTTCAATTTACTATTCATTTATTGGATGCAGTCAAGAAAATTCCATGTTATGCCAAATTTCTTAATGATCTGTGCACCCATAGACTAAGGCTGAAGGGGAATGAGAGAGTCAACATGGGTAGGAATGTCTCGGCCATTATTCAACCAGTAATTCCAACCAAATGCAAGGATCCTGGAACATTCACGATATCCTGTACAGTAGGGGAGACCTTCTTTTCTGATGAATGGATTGATTTAGGTGCATCCATTAATGTAATGCCTCACTCTGTGTATACTTCTCTACAGGTTTGAGAGCTTTAACCAACAGGAATTGTCATGTAACATGCCAACCAGAGTACAATGCATCCAAAAGGAGTGATTGAGTATATCCTTGTTAATGTGAAGAATCTCATCTTTCCCGCTGATTTCTACATTCATGAGATGGAATATCCCTGAACCCAAGGATATGCTCCTCTCATACGTGTTATTCCATACCTCAAAATTGCAAAGATGACCAACAACATTCACAATGGAACACTGTCCATGGAATTCGGAGGAGAAAATGTAAGTTTTATCCTCCTTAAGGATATGAAACACCCCGTTGAAGAGCACTCCACTCTTCCTGTCTATTCGATGGAGGTGCTCTCAAATGATTCACACACACACACACACACACAATTCTCTCCTCAACCCTAACTCTGATTCATTTTTTTTCTTCACCCTTGGATGATTTATGTTTTGATTCATGTTTTGAGTGTCTTGTGGGCTCTTAAAAGTGTAATGTTTTTTCTTTAATTGATGAGTGTGTTTATTCTGAGGTACCCATGACCGTCGATGATTATGTAAATCTCATTTCTATAGATTTTCTATCGTTAGATAAAAAACATGTGCAAATATACTGTTTAATGGACCTCACTCCCCCTAAATCCCCTCCCTCAATCCAGAAACCACCGACGTTGGAACATAAACCAAATCCATCTAATTTAAAATATGCATATCTTGAGGGTATTAACCAACTGCTCGTCATTATTTCTAATAACCTCTCTCCACAATAAGAATAAAAAATTCTCAAACTTTTGAGAGAGTGTAAATAGGCAATCGGATGGACATTGGATGATATTCCCAGGATTAACCCATATATTTTTATGCACCATATACTTTTGTATGATTAGGGTAAGCCCATAAGAAAATATCAGTTCTGGTTGAATCCCACTCTCCTTGAAGTGGTAATATTGGATGTGAGTAAATTACTTTATCTGGGGATCATTTATACTATATATAATAGTAAATGGGTTATCCCAGTGAACATTATGCCTGAAAAAATAGGAATAACAGTTGTGTGCAATAAAAGGAATGAATTGGTTCTAACATGTGTGCAAAACAGTTGGCGAGTCTTTATTTACTACCGTCGACTGAATCAAGCCACGTAGAAGGACCACTTTCCATTACCTTTCATTGACCAAATGTTAGAATGATTGGATGGTACGTCCCATTATTGTTTCCTTTATGGATATTCTTGTTATTTTAAAATTTATATAGCCCCTGATGATCATGAAAAGTCAACATTTACCTGTCCATTCGACACATTTTCATTTAGAAGGATGTTATTCGGTCTATGTAATGATCCCGGTACATTTCAGCGATGTATGTTGAGTATTTTTTCTGAGTACCATGAGATTTGTATGGAAGTATTAATGGATGATTTCACATTATATGGGTCTTTTTTTGATGATTTTCTGGAACACCTAGGTTCTTTCCTTCACCACTACATTGAAAAAGATCTTGATTTAAATTATGAGAAATGCCATTTCATTGTTTGGAGGGGGATAGTTATTTGGTATGTCATTTCAAATAAGGGAATTCGAGTTGGTAAATCCAAAATTGAATTAATTTCAACCCCTAGTTATCCAAAATGTGTTCGTGAGGTGTGATCATTCTTGGGTTATTCTGGTTCTTACCGCTGATTCATTAAAGACTTTAGAAAGATTGCACTTCCATTATCTTGGTTATTGTAAAACTATTATGAGTTTGTGTTTGATAAAAATTGTGAGGATGCGGGAAATTCACTAAAAAGAGTATCACATCACCTCCCATCATCCAACTACCAAGGCGGGATCTCCCCTATGAACATATGTGTGATGCCTCTAACTTTGAAGTTGGGGATGTTTTATCACAAATGGTTGAGAAGGCTCCTCATGTCATTGTGTATGCCTCGCGTACCCTTTACCCTACCCAGGTAAACTATAAAACCATAGAAAAAGAACCAGTTTCTATTTTTTTCCTTGGAAAAATTATGTTCATATAATCTTGGTTAAAAAGTGATTGTGTTTTCTGACCATGCTGCCCTTTGATTTGTCTTAAAGAAACCTAAGGCCAAACCACGTCTCATACGGTGGATGCTCCTCCTCCAAGAGTTTGACCATGATATTAGAGATAAGAGGGGGTGTAAAATTTTGTAGATGACAAAATTAGTAGGATTTTCTCACCATTGGACCATCATGTTGTCTCACCCATACCCATTGGATAATTCTATCCTCATTAGAACCTTTGTGATGTTTTGTACCTTACCCACTGGTATGCAGATATTGTGAATTTTCTAGCAACATCTAGGGTCCCCACTGATTTCATCATTTCACAATCCCAGAGACGTTAGCATGAATCTCATTGGTGTATTTGGGATGTCCCATACTTGTGGAGAATTTGTAGTGACCAAATAGTTCGTCGGTGTGTCCTTGACCATGAGTTCATCTATGTTTTGACCTTCTTCCACACCTTGGCATGTGGAGGCCACTTTGTCTCTCAACGTACAGCTCGAAAGGTCCTTGACTTAAGAATTTATTGGCCAAAATTGTAGAGGTATGCCCATAGATTTTTTAAGTCATGCAGTCGTTGCCAATTCATTGGGAATATCTCCAAGAGGAGTGAAATTCACCAACAGCCCATGTTATTCAGTGAAATTTTTGATGCATGGGGAATTGACTTCATGGGGATTTTTTCAAATTCATTTGGATTTGTGTACTTATTATTGGATATTGACTTTGTATCTAAATGGGTGGAAGAAAATGTCATGAAGACCGATGACTCTTGATTGGTTGTTGATTTTGTGAGGTCCCAAATTTTCAATAGGTTTGGTTTACCAAGATTCATCATTAGTGATCAGGGATCACATTTTTTCCATCACAACAAGAAACATTTTCTTCAAAAGTATGGGGTTGATCATAAAGTCTCCACAACATATCACCCCCAAACTAATGGAAAATCAGAAATATAAAATTGTGAATTTATACAAATCATCGAAATAAAGGTACAATCCAAAAGGAAGGATTGGAGTTTTCACTTGGATGATGCACATTGGGCATACCGTACAACTTTTAAATCCCCAATATGAATGTCACCATACAGAATTCTGTTTGGAATGGCTTGTCACCTCCTAGTGGAGGTAGAACACCATGCATATTGGGATGTTAAACAATGTAATATGAAAATTTTAGGTGCATGTTAGTA
The DNA here is from genome assembly GCA_963277665.1 of Viscum album. Taxonomy (NCBI): domain Eukaryota; kingdom Viridiplantae; phylum Streptophyta; class Magnoliopsida; order Santalales; family Viscaceae; genus Viscum; species Viscum album. Next base: position 487,212,149 of record OY728148.1, on the reverse strand, counting down.
AATAAAGCTACTGATTCAAGAGTTAGAATAAATTCGACGTGATGCAAATGAAAACTTATGAATATATAAAGAGAAGACAAAGGCTATTCATGATAGCATGATTCACCAGCGGAAGATCCATATTGGTGAGAAGTTCCTCATGTACAATTCCAGGCTCAAGCTACACCCAGGTAATCTTTGTTCTGGATCACTCAATCCTTACACTGTTACTATTGATTACGCTTTTGGTGGAATAAAGATTTTGCATGAGCAGAGTGGAAAAATTCTTACTGTCAATGGCTAGCGACGTAAACACTTCTATGAGGATTTTCCAAAGAATCTGGTGGAGGAAATCCACCTTCTCAATGCATCGTACCAATAAGTACCCCAGGTTTTATCCATCCTTCTCACATTCTCAGTTATTTCAATGAGGAAATTGCACATTCTAGGTGGGTTGGGGGTGGATCCATTCCTGGGTTATTTAGGAATTTTCATCTTTTTTCTCCTTTTTTCTCCTTTTATCCTTCTTTATGGTATTTTGATTTTTCCACATCAACAATTTTGAAGTTCGATGCTCTGTTAACAATAAAGTGGGAATGTAAAAATACCATAATGAAGGCTAAAAAGAATATTTGTATCAATTTAACATGAAGGAGTGATTTTCATTTTTTAGTGAATTGGTTTTCTATCAGTGATATAAATGGGAGTATCTATGTGAAACCTCTGAGATGATTGATTCCCCTTATGTGAGTAGTTTCTGGGAAAACTGTGTCATTAATATCTCCAAAAAAAATTTCACCAAACAACAAAGTGTGAATATTTATTACTTAATATTATTTAAATATATGATGGGTTATTATTTTTCAGTTTTAAATGATATTTCCATACGTTTGTTCCTTATCCGATCTATTTCATTACTGTACCATATTGGCCTATGTGTGTACCAAATGTCCAACTATTGTACGCCCTCAAAAAAAATTTGGTGTGTCTTGGGAAGGTCAAAAACCACTCCTCCTCAACCTTTGATCTTTTTATAACTATTGCAATTAGTGTCATGAGGATATCAAACAAGGGTTGAGAGTTGAGTGTGATATTCGTTCAAAATGCACTTCTAAAAAAATAAAAAAAATAAGGGGAGTGATTAAATGTGCAACATATAGGGATATCTATGTCAAGATATTATGGTTTGACTTCTGGGAATGCTTAAATTAGTCAGTCTTGAAATATGATTAAAAGGGATATTGGGTAGGTTCGGTGGACAAAATCATTTATGCTAAAAATTGTTAAAATAACCTATATTTATTGGATAGAAAGTGGAAAGAATATCATGGAATGGTTTTCACACACACACATGGAGAGTTAGTTTTAGGGTTGACTTCTAAATTCCATGATCAATTTGATATCATGAATCTTTTTGAATTTCACTATGATATGATTTAGGAGACATCATCTTCTATTTTAAATAGGAAGACCTCCTTGGTGTGGTTCGTTCATTGATCACATTACTTTAATTAAAATTTCCTTAAATATTAAATCCTCCTGATTTTGGGAATATATATTTTCATCATATTATTTGGATATGAGAATATGCATAGGAGTGCAAATGTTTAAGTGTGGGGGTGTGATTGTACCACATTTCATTGTTTTATTCCACCCTTACACTGCGGTTTTAAACTAGATTTGTAATGAATATTCCAAATATAATAATAAATTTAACATTATGTTTGAATAAATTAATTAATGTTAATAAATATTAGAATGGGAAATGTTACTTTTTATTATTATTTCAATGTAGGTGGAGATGATCTGAAGGGACCTTGATGAAGTGGAAGAAAAATGGGCCAAAATTGCATGGATCCATGAAGACCTTTCCACTGTTATGCTTGTATATAAACATCCATGCTTTCAAATGGGATCATAGTCTATGTACTAGTACAAAATATAACGCGATGAAACTCTTATGAATGAAGAAAATAACAATTCGCCTGTCAAGGGGCCCAACCGAACTGATCTATCCAAGGATTTAAATCGGTACAATGTCAAATGTGGCATTCTGTAATCAGTCAATATCTCTAGATACACTTGTACAATTTATGCCAAACATTCTATAGAGATATTTAGGAAGTGGGGATACAACTTTTATGTTTTTTCAATTGGGGGATTCATGTGTCTATTGGTTGAAACACATGGTACAAGTGGTTTAAAGAAATTAGTGTGCCTCAAACAACTTTTTAATTTTCCTATAAAATGGCACATTGGGCTACCCATTTTAGATTTTGGCCAGGAGTCAAGGTTTCACCATTCTGGAGTCCCCAAGGAGTCTTCTCAACATCCCTAGTAGTTATGGAGGCTATGGAATGTTCTGCCCCAACATCTTCCTCTTCCTCCTCTCCCATAGATTTCTAAACCCCTTGTGATCACCCAGGGAGGAACGTGATGTAATTCTCAAGCTTCATGTTTGTAATATTTGAATGATCTTTTGATTTCCAGGTTTTTGTGTTATTTTTCATCATCCTCTATTCTTATTTTATGTATTTATGTACTGGTATTTCATTCTCCCCTCATATGATCATGTGTGGGGCTACCCTTTCATGTGATGTTTCACACACCGTTCACCACTTTTTTTTCGCCCTTTTAATTGCGGTGTTTGTGTGGTTCATATTGGTCAATTGAACTAAAATTTTCACTATCAAGGCCATGTACATTTATGTCATGGTATCACAAATAAGTAACATAAAATCCAAGACAGTGCATCGAGTTCTTTGTGTGTTTCCATGGTGAGTTTCGGTTATGAAGTCAAACACAATTCTCCCAATCATCGGCGGTGTCCTGTGAATCATTGTGTGTTTTCGAATCAACCCTAAGAGGTATAATAGTATAAATATAGTAACATTATGGTTATAGGTGTTAAATGACCGAGAATAAAAGATCATAACCATATATCATGAAGAAATGAAGGTTGAACCTCATGAGAGTACCCCGTTTTGATCAAGCTTAATTAATTCAGTTAATCTCTACATTGTTTTATCACATTAATTTTCTATTCTCATCTTTAATCATCAAACACCCAGATTTTACAAAAACTCATTAACCTTCTACTTTCATAATAAAAACCCACTTTTTAAATTAATTATATAAGGCTCCATCAAGAGATGACCTAGGGTTGCTGCTATACTGCAGAAATTCTAGTCAAAATTAAAAAAAATAATTTGATGTGCTCGACAACGTGATCATAACCCATATGGTATCAGGGTATAGTTTTCAACGAACGGAAAGGAAAAGTTTTTTAGGGGGTCTCCAAATCCTAACAACGAGGCTAAAGATTCTTTAATCATTTGAGCTCCAGCAAATGGTCCCAGTGAGAATATGGGGGATAGTAAGTGGAAATATAATGGTCGTTGAACCCTTGCTCGTTTGGAAATGTGTAATGGATGTTTACCTCATGTACTAGGGAGTTCATTTGGGCCACCCCCTGTTAGTGTCTAGATTCTGTCTCAGATAATTTATGTTGTGTATTATGGTGGGGATCCAATTTTTGTCTCCCATTTCTAGTAACTCAGAATTTTCAATTGTTAGTCCTAGGAGGTAGGTAGTCTCATTCAGTGCTATCGAACTAAAAACATCTTCTTGGAAGAAATTTTGGGATTGGAGAGTTCACAATGGTTTTATTAAATCAAGTAAGGTGTAACCTTGTTCATTGTTGTTTTTTTCTAGGTTGATTTCATTATCTTTTTTTGGATATTGTTTGAGGAGTTTGGTTTTGGGATAATGTGAAAATGTGCGTGATCATTTTGGGAAACTGGTGTAAGATCGGGTTTGTGTGAGTATTCCTTCATTAATAAATCATTGGAGGTGTTTTGGCCTTTGGGGGTAGATAATGAATATAAAATTAGTACATATTGGAATCATGGTGGGTTTTTTTCTTTCCCATTTCTATGTCATTACAGTGGTAGAAATATTTATTTTGGAATGAATTTTCACACTCGTGTTTTCAATTCTATTGATTGTTTAACATCCTCTTTTTGTTTGTAGCATTCTCTTGATTTCTGGGTATGAAAATATTGGTGTCTCTTGTGTAATTGATCTATGACCATAGACTTGGGGGGTATTGGATTATATTTGGTCTCCTATTTTTACAAGGGTATGGAGTGAGGTTGTGCTGGTTTGGTGTTGTATTAGTGACCATCAAAGTGGATCCACATGGGGGGTATGTTGTTGAGGTAGTTTGTTCCCATGAGTTAGATGCGTTTTGGGTTGAAATTAGTTCTTCGTTTTTGGAAATGTTGACCCATATCCTTGGCCTATATTTCCTTCTTGGTTTTCCCCTTGGACCCCCCTGAAATTGGATAAGAATCAAAGCATTCCAGGTGGCAAGAATAGGCTGCATGGTTTGGACGTAGAGTTTACTAAACCTTGTCACCAAACCATGAAAGGTGTCCATTTCATTAAAAATATTTTTGAAAATCCATTTTCTCCCTCCAAAAAATAATCTAAATCTGCTCCATTCTTCTCCCATCTGATCCTAGCAATCAGGCGAGGCCTCAATGTTCTTCAAACCTCCCGTAGAACAAATGTTTTATGGACGATTTGGTGGAGAAACCTCAAGATAAATCATGTAAGTGAATTCCTACTAGGATTCTTCCATCTTGCTTTAGTTTCATTTCCTCTTTCAAAAATTTACTCATGTCAAAAATTCAGGTTTCATACCTGGGGTATGATTTTTGGGCTTTTTTCAAATCTTTTGGTCTAGGTCTCGATTTCACTCCCTTGCAGTGAGACAGTGGTTTGGTTGATGTTTCGCACCACGATTTGGGGGTATTAACTAAAAATGTATGTGATTCCATGTGTAAGAAATTATTCATGAGTTAGATTGATTGGTTTATTAATTTAACATGATTTTAGTCTATTTTTTGTTGTATGACAACCATTTTTGGTAGCATTAGTAAATCATTTAGTATAAAATTTAAATTTTTGTTTGAAGTAGTGTGTTTTTCAAATGTAACTCTTTTGATATCTTTTGTGGTTATATTATAAAATATGAATGTGATTTATTAGTTGTTTAAAGGGGCCTTAAATTTTGTTTTGGTAATTCTTTAGTGACATGTGGGACTCGAAATTGGGTTTTTAATGTGTTTTAGGTGTAAGACTTTGTTATACATATAGAAATTGTTTTATGGGAATGAGGGGTATTCATGTGTATCTTTTGTGGTATTATATGACATATTTTTATAGCACTTGATAATGGTTTAATAAATGTTTATAGGGATGAAAATTCTGTTTTGGATTTGTATTGGTGTGATTTTGTCTTTTATAGAGGGTTTTGAAATGGGTTTGGTGTGCAAAACATCATTATATCCATTGGGTTTGTTTTATGAAAATTGAAAATGATTTATTGAGTTATTAAAAGTCGGAAAAATATGTACATGTACTATTTTTGATGATTTTACTTACTTAATATGGGGTTTTTAAAGTTAAAGAGGTTATTTAAGATGTCAATAATTTTTAGAATGTATTATAAATTGCTGAAGTTTTTTATTAAATTGTGATGTTGGTGCGAAACATGTTTGTCGGCTGTTTGGTGTGTGATTAATGATAACATGAATTTGGAGGTCAAAAGTGTATTATGTAAAATGTGTGTGGGCTATTATGTGATTTGGACAATATTGGAATTTTTTTAGAAAAAATTTTTTATTGGATTTTTTGATGTGTTAAAAAGATTTGAAAAGTGTTGTGGGTTATTTCAGTGTGAGTATGATTTCAAAATTCTCTTGAAAGAAAAAGTGGATTATTTGACATGTGTGATATACATGTGGAATGCTTGTTGAATTTGTTATTTAGAAGTGTTATTTTAATGTGTAATGTTTATTTTATGGATGGTTGATCTTGTTTGAGCATAACAGGGAAACCCAGGTTTCTAGGTGGGTGGATGTGTACCAATATGCTAGTGATCCCATGGGGTTTGGCATCAGTTTCACGTAGTATGATTGATGAATAGAACACTAACTAGACTATGATGATGATGATGTTACGGGACCACTAGGTTATGGGTATGATCCCTACTATTGGGTTGTGTGCACAAGAACAGATATTGTGAGGGTTACTCTCCCCGAGATACAAGGTACTTGGGATCCACAGTGAGTTAGTGCATAAGGGATTTTTTACCATTATATATGCTCATTAGTTACTTTGTGATTATTATTGGAATATGGTATGGTTTCCTATAAAATTCAGTAGAATTCAAATTATTTTTTAGATGTTTTGATTCTTAAATTAGGCAACTTTAAAACTGTATTTATTTATTGTTGCATCTTTTTGAAATTTTTATGTGTATTACATGTTTATGAAAACATCAAAACTTTTCATATTTGAATTCTTATCATATGGGATCTCTTATTGGTTGTATCCAAATGATATTTGGGTCACACCTACTTACCCATTTTTCTATAAGTATACTTTGTTATTTTTTCACAGGTTTGGGTACAACTATTATGAAAATGGTTTAGGTTTTTGGCGGTCCATCGTGATGTAGATTTGTGGAGATGGCTTGAGGAAGGTTCATCTTTCCATGTGGAGGATATTAGGATGTCGTTTTTAGTTTTTTACGTTTTTAATGGTCTTTGAAAATTATTTTAAATTGTGTAATTCAATTCTGAAATTTTTTAAAAGATGGTTTGGTTTGAAAAATCATGATTTGTTTATTGGATGTGATTGTTGTTTTATGTTTATATACTTGAGTAAATCATTCCCAACTTTCATTTTATAATTCCCAGGAACTTGTACTAGCCCGTGGGGTTTATGAACACCCTTCAGGCCTTGTCACAGGCTAGTTTTGGTGTCAGTTTTGATGATGAGCAGATTTTGTTCGTGACATCAATGATTCCTAAAGGAAAATGAATAAAAATGAATCATATAGAATGATAATCATAACATGATAAATGTGGAAGAAACTTACAACACAACATCATAAATATAAGTCAATGCTAAACCACCACAGAATAATGGAGAAAATATTAATAGAACGGAATAAGATATACCCATTTCCCAAAATGACATATCATGATACAAACCATTACCCAATGCATTGAATCACTATATAATTTTTCATGCACCAGTCACTTTCATTTCATTCTAATACATAAGTTTGCCTCATAGATCATAAAACATAGACACATTCATCATAATAATTTTTTCAATGATGATAGAGTGTGGAATACATACATCTACGTCCCCAATAAATATGTATATGTTTAAAAAAGTAAACACCATTTATAGTAAATGGTTATGCTATTCACTCCAAAATTGGTTTGGCAATTAATATAATGGTGAAAATGTGGCAGCATACCAGCGTTAATTAAAAATTAATAAAAATTGTTTGATTAGAGAGAATTGGGTCTCTAAATATTTTTAACTGAATTTCACAGTAATAGGGGCCTAGAATTTAATTTCCACACTTTAATAATTATAAAAATAATGCATATGATAATTTATAATCTTGAATAAATGGATAAATGAAATGATTCTTATGAAATTTGGGCATCATAACAGGTGTACGTGGGATGGTTTAAGGAGAGATAAATGTGTATCTAATTTTTTACACATAATAAGGTCAGTATAGGGGAGGTTATAAATCATATAGTATCATGTGTAATTGAAAATAAAGGGGAATAACAAGATTAAGAAACATGGATAATTATGTGGAAAAAAAGAACCCTCAAATCAATGAGTTACTCAAAAATCATTAAATGTAGCTTCTTGAAAGATTGGGAACATTGGTTGGATTCTATAGAGGTAAAGGAAGAGTAATAAATATATCAAAGCCTTTTTAGTGAATATTATTGGGAGCATTGGTGGGTTTATATAGGAAATGAGAGGGGAATTATTTAATATTTCCCACACAAATGTTTTAGATTCTATATAATAAATGTTTTGAAACCGCAAACCTTAACATAGTTTTTACCATGTTTTTTTCCAAACCTGAGAGTTTTTCATTATATTATTAAGAAAATGGAATAATTTATTATAGTAATTCAATTTTATATTTGGGGTGAGTCAAGATTTTAAATAAATGAATTTAAAACTGTAAAATGTATTAAATGTTATCGAGGATTCGTAATGGATTTATAAAATTAATTAAATATTATTAAAGTCGTATTATATTAATTTTAAAACATATATTAGTCCAATTATACTTTTTATAGTATTTAATACATCATTTTTTGGTCATTAGAATGCCATAAAACACAACTAATATTTATACGGTATTTTATTTTTACCCTAAAATTCAACTACATCATTAAATTATAAAAAATTCACTATAAGATAATTTTGATATTCAGATTGAAAATTAATATTTAATTTCTTTAAAAAAAATTATTATTATTTCATTTTCAATTTTGAAATAAAATTCAACATTTACTGAAAAATGATGTGTGTTTTACAATAACTGATTTTGAACACATATAAAAAGTACAATTCACATCATAAAAATTTTATGAAAATATACAATTAATAACCCTATTTAATTATAAAATTTAATTAAAATACATTCTATTTAAAAAATCCATTATTTAAACAAAATAAATTCCTTAAATGAATTTGAATATTACCTAATCATACAATTTGTGTTTAATTGAATTAAAATCAATTTCATTTAAAAAAATAAATGAAAATAGGTACATTATTATATAAAATATATGTATTCATATTATCATAGTCTTGATACATATACCTTTATGACACCGTAGTACTCCCTTAGAGTAAGGATTGTGATGGTTGGACTTTCATGGGGTCGTTTGATGAACATTGTTAGGGTCAGGATCTCAATGCATGACCTTCTCCAATAATGATTTTTCTAGTGATTATATTGTTGGATCATAGCTTGGAATTGGTCAAGGTTAAATAATAGAGACATTACCTCCCTCATTAGCTCTGGTAAATGGGATTCATAGGTCACGATTCTACTTGTTGAGTTCCCCACATCCTTTTTTCAGTTTCCATTGGATTTGTTAAATCCTTATAATTATATTAATCTCATGATCACTATTTAATTGTGTTTTAAATCCAAATATATAATCATTGATGCACATCTATTTTAAATAACCATATTCCATTATAATAATTTTAATAAAATCATTAATTGTTACTTAATATATAACATTTCAGTTCGTAATAAGCACCATGAAATAATAATATCAAATAAAAAATTAAATATTATGAACATAAAGATAAAAATATTTAACATGTCAAATGGGTGTTTATAAAATTATTATAAAATATGTGATGAATATGGAATGTGTCTCTTGGAAATGAATCTGGGAGGACAATCCATTACGTAATGTTAGACTTGCCTCAAAATCCCACTATCCTCAAGAATAATATATTTAAAATTATAATAATTGTGTAAAAGTTTCATTTTCATAACTATAATATCATATATAATCCTCTTATAAAATTTAATCACTCATTTGTTAACAATCACATAATAAAATCAATATTTATAAATTTTATGAATTTCATTCTTCAATATAATTTATTTATTTTATTTTCAATCCTTGTATAAGGACCCATATTTTTGAACCAGACTAAAATAAGAAGGGTTTTTATATTTTTCATTTATTGTATTAGGTCAATTTAAAATAGAGCCTTAGAATTGTATTTTGATAGTTGGAACACTTCAGTTTATTGTTTTTAGTCTTGGGTGAAGGCCCGTAAAATTTTTCAGTTGGATAGTGTAGTTTTAGGAGCACCAGACATATAAAAGAATAGTGATAATTTAGAAAATTATGTTCTATAAGTGGATGAACTATGGTTGGTAACACCCTTAGAATTTAAATTATTTTCTAGTGTCTTGAGATTTCTGACTTTTTTTTCATTCAAGTGTTGTTTTCCATAATATTATTTTCAGTTCCAATGAATCCATTTTTTGGATTGGTGTCCATGGTTTCTTTGGCCTTGTTATGGGATTTATAATAGGGTAATGGTTGTCTTCAGCTTGTTGTACATGACTTGTTCATTGGGTTTTTGAAACCTTCATTACCAAAATTATGGACGACTTGGTGTGGCATCATCCAGGATAATGTTCGCATGGTGAAATATGACTGTGAATGAACCACTTATGGTGGGGAATAAATTCTCAAGTCATATCTAGGTAGATCGACCTTACTGATAAAGAACTTCTTTAATCCCAATGCTCTAGATGGATTTCAGAAGACATGGGTGATTGGCATGCTGATTTTGATTCATTAAACATATTGTATGTTTTAACCCACGGATCATGGCTAGGATGAGAATAAAAAATTCTTTTTTGTTTTGATCTATCATGATTATGAGAAGCTATTTTTATTCATTTATAAGACTTGGACACTCTTAAGGTGGGGAGAGTCATGTAGGTTCCAATAAATGTGTCCCTTCTAAGTAGAAGGAATACAAACCACGAGGACAATTGAAAATGATCGTTGATGCTTGAAATACTTTGAGACTTGACGGTGTTTTTTATTTCAGTGGTTACTCAACAACATGACATTAATATAGTATGTAGTGTTTGCAACCTCATGAAAAATCCTTTGATCTTGGAGGACTTCAGCAGTAAAATCTAGAGTGGTCATAGGATTCCTTGGGTAGAAAAGGTAGCTATTAGGTTAATTATTAGCACATCTGTAGATGATGCCAAAATTGTCAATTGAATTAAACTAATTGTGGTTTGATAGTTTTTCCTTATAGTTGTTGGGTGTTTTTTCATGGAAACCTTTTCAACCCAATTTACTTATTATGCTTACTGATGACCACATACCCTATCATGACGTCACCCTAGGATCACTATGAGAGCATCGATCTTACATCAACATTTAGATTTAATTTGTTGATATTTTTTTCTGAGTTTCTTAGTGTTTCATTTTGATGTGTGGTTCTTCTATATGCTCTATATTTCCTTAGTGAATCTTCGGTTCCCATATAGGAACACCCTGGCCAGACTCACAGACTCTAACCATTTGTTTGGAATTGCGTGATATTCCTAATTCGAAAATCTTTGAGATATGTATTCCAACTAGATCAACTCATTATTTACTTTTATTGTTCAATGTGAATGGTTAGTGATGATTTTTTTTAAAATATGCCCCTAAGTGAATTATAGCGTGTTTTTATTGTTAGAATAGTCTTCTGAGAAAGGATACATGAACATTTTCTGTATAGTCGATCAGGATTCGACCTTTCATTTTTATTGAAATAATTCTAGGATAGTCATTAGAATGATTAGAGGAATTATTTGTATAAAAATTCTAACAGTGGAGGTACTGTGGCTTGGAATTGGCCCCCTTTCGTAAGTTATATCCTATGGTGTGGAGAACCATCAGTCACATGTTTATCAAGATGATTACGTGATCTTGTCCCAATCTTAACATGCTTATGTCATCCCTTTTTTGATGTTTTTGTAAGATAATGAGTGTTGTATTTGGTTGTGTGTTCTTAAGTGATTAATTCATAAGAATTTATTAATGATGCATTGGGAATTGGAAACCCACTGAAACTGTCTGAACGAAACATCACAACCATTGTAGGACGAGTGATGTTTTTGTTGTTTTTGAAGGACTCTCAGTGAAGATAAGATTCAAGGTGGGGAGATTTGGGAGTCCCTCATTCATGAATAGAATTAAAATAAGAAGGTTTTTTATCCTTTTAATTTATTGAAAAGGCTGAATTTATAACGGATCCTCATAATTTATTTATGAGATTTAGAACCATTTGAATTAAATTTAATGGGATTTGGTGAAGGCCAAACATGTTTCTGTGGTGTCTTGAGGTGTTTCATGAATGATGGATCCATCAAAAATAATTTTGAAAATCTATAGAGAGCGCACTATTTTTCTGAAACCATACACCCAGTATAAGTAACCATGAGGTCTTATTTAAGGGGTTCGTTGGATTTTTCCATGGGCTATGCACAGATTTTACAATGGTGCACCTAGTTCACAAGGTTGATGTTTTAGAATTACCTTGACACATTTCATTTCAATGTATATGCATTATTAGGCTAACGATGTCGGGAAAACCATTCGAGGAGAGTTTCTTAAACAGAGGGTGTCACACAGTTGTCACATGGATTTCTAAACCATTCAGTGTGATTGTTTTAAATAAATTGTTAAAATTAAGTTAAATTAAAATAAAAATAAATAAATAAAATCTCCCATAACCCATCTTACCTCATTCTGATGCACCACGGAGATCCCTATTGAGGTTCGACGTAGCCTTATCCCTCAGCTCCACCATAGACCACTGATTTGTTCCATTTCATTATGTTTATTCATCTAAATATCCATCAGAATTCCTCCTTCACTAATCATCTTTCACTTTTCGGTCGTTTATCCGTCTTTCATACATCCGAGAAAGGGGAAGCCCAACCTAGGGTTTGATAATAACCTGTATTCTCGATTCCTCATAGTTAAAGGGTTATAAAGATGGCTTCCCATGCTATATTGGTCTGTTTTTTGTAGCTTCCACTCAAGAGGAGGTGTTTTAGGTCGATTAGGTCTTCCTTCATCGAATTGAGGTAATGATTTATACCGCTGAGTTTTTAACACCCTTTAAATCAGTGTATTTTGGTGTTTATGAGTCCAAGGAATAAATGTAGGGACTGGTGATAAATTTTGTGGGTGTGTGTACATATACTATGGTATGAATATATATATATATCTTCTATGATTATTTTTCCACATGGTGTTGGGATCATTCGAATTGTGTTACAATATATATATATATATATATATATATATATATATATATAAAGGTATGTTCGTGCACGTGTGGAGAAGTTATGGGTGGTCTTTGAAAAACATGTCTACTATTAGGTGTCAAATTGGTTCAACCATGGGGTGGGGTCCCTTATATTCCCTTTTAATATTGTTAATGAATATACTAATTGAGTATCACGCTGATCGTATATTTTTATTAATGTAGTATGGTTTTGATTAAATGCTTCCATAATAAAGTTAGTGAAATTATTAAATGTGATAAATCATCGTTTGATAATTAATTTCATGAATTTATAATAAAACCCCTCCAATTGTGGTCTGCAGTCATCATGATTAAAAGTTTTGATTAGACTCTTATGATTTCTTGGACTGTTGTATTCAAACATATTCATGATTTGATGTTATGTTCGAAATATGGAATACTTTGGACATGACCCTAATAGAATTATAAAAATGTAGTGTACTATTTTGAAATGATTAATGAACCATGGAACTATCTAAGTGATTGGACAAGTTTTATATTGGATTTATCAATGTGGGATATTTTTCCATATTTTTTATTTTTTTTGAGCCACCGTTCGGGTGTGCCGTGGCTTGACCTTTATATGGGTAATATTTTTAATATTAAATGGATTTACTTATCTTGTCAATTGAATAATGGAAAGTACAATGTATTCATTTCACTTGACTCACCTAAGGTAACTATTTCAATTTGTTTATTATATGTGAAATGTAAATTGGAAAGTATAATATTTAAATTAATTGGCCATATTAAATATTATCTCATAGTTACTTTCATGTATATACCACCCTAACCATGTTTAATGTAGGTATCATATTGAAGCTTGATTATTTAAATTTATTTAATGAATTAAATATATGGTTTCATGCTACTTGTACTTATAAAAATAATGAAGGGAAAGGCTCAACAAAATGGAAATATTGATTACATATGACTTCATAAAATGGTTCCATGTCCAATTAGCCTTATAAGACTAATGAAAAGCAATTGATTGTACCTTATGAATTATATTTGGCTTCATTATCAAAATGGTAGTTGCAAGACTTGAGCTCTCCTTATATTCCCGAGGGAATGACTTGATCACTGAAGGACCCCATTAATAATTCAAGGATACAACTTTCTTAGGATAAGACACACCAAGAACCCAATACATGTCCAAATTGGGATTATTTTTATGACACTATATGATTCCTCATGTGGTAATATAGTATTTCGTAGATACACTCGGATACAACATTGAATTGTAGGTTCCTTGGTTAAATCCCATCGGGCCAAGTCATTTATTATACCCATTTTACCTTGGATGATCTCCTTGGACTCAGAAGGTATATTTGTGTGGAATGACTTGGACTTTGCTCCTTGTATTACACACATATACCCATTACATGGTACATTTATTACAGTGTTGGTCACTCTTGAAGTATAAAATTCCTTGGTTATTACATTATAACTTCCTTATTAAATATCACTATAGATTTCTATGTTACTTATTATAACCATTAATATTTATAAAATATGTATTATTTATAAAATATTAATAATTAAACAACAAACTGGTAACATGTTCATACACCAGTTGATGGTTGAAGCAGGTATAAGGGTATTTGGTTACATTGTACTTCATTAATTTATATATACCTGTCTACACACTGTTTAATTTATATTTTACTATAAAAATTAGGATAGACACCATGGGTTCCAGACTACTAATATTATAATCTCACACCCTACTCGGGTACCATTGGTACCTGAGTAGACCTTATTTTTGAAGGATCCAGGCTATTTATTGTGTTGCTTATATGTGGATGTTTTTGGAAATGAAGCAAGATAGAGCTCGAGATTCTCATTGATATCACCTATGGGGATTTGTTGTCTTCTTATTACTTTTCTACTAAAATGAATATAATCTTGTTTAATTATTGATTTATCTTATTCATCATATATCATCCATGCATTGTACAAACTGTTGTTGGCATCATTATTCTATTATTTAAAATCAGTCTTCTACTTGTTTTCAATATATATATTAATAATTCAAATATTGACTAGTACTTATTGTATAATACTATTGTATAACTATGATAATAGGGTATTGTCTCCCCACTATCATCCCTCAAGATGCTCCCTGCTAGTCGGCACCAACAGGTGTACGAGGAGACGCGCTTGAGGTTATGTGACCCACTAGTCTGGAATTTGGTTTAATGGTCCGTTGGTTTTGGATGTTGAAACTTGTAATTTTATCATGTTTAAATCATATTAAAAAAGATAAAAAGTATATAAATATCATAAATATTAATTATATATAAATATCTATAGTTATCTTTAAATGTAGACATGGATAAATGAATAACCTGATTCATTGAGATGTTAGTTCATACTTACAAATGTACACTATTTTAATTTTTAATATATGGAATGAAATAAAAGAAAATAACAATTAAAATATCTGGATAAAATATTATATCATATATATTCATATATATTAATTAAATATACCCTTATTATAATACATTTATAATTTGAATGAGAAAATAATAACATCACTTCGTAGAGGTATTAGTCTGCTCATACCCCCGACCAATGTTATCATTTTCCTATAGTTTGGAATGTAATTAGGTATATATAATTTTATCATTATAAAAGAATAATTATGTCATTAATATCATATATCAAAATTATAACCATCATATAACCATGCTACAAAAGTATTTGATTATAAATGACGAGTATATATATGTGGTGATGGTAAGTCATACAAAAGCATGAGTGTTACTGTAAAATCCCCCAATCTGAAACACTCCCATTTTTCAAAAAAAATTAATGTTTAAATACCTTAATAATACCTACCTATATGGAAGAAGTTTCCAACTAGTAGAAGGGGTGTGGAATGTATAGTGGGGAGACTATACCCTATGGTATGGAGTGTCATAGTTGTAGAAATAAGCCATATAAACAAAAGAAATCATTATTTAGAAAAATATGAAACCAATTATAAATTATAAATAAATATTCCTATAAATAATAATAGTAATAATGTAATAATTTCAAGGGATTTAACTAAATTTCATTATAGGAAAAATTAAAAAAATAGCATACTCAAATAAAGACAAAGAAGTCCCTAGTCTCGAACTCCATGTCTGTCACACATCAAAACTCCATACCATCTAGAAAAAATACAATAAAAAAAATAAACATTCACCATATCCAAACCTACATCCATTTAAAATTATTAGGTACTAAACAACGTCTGTAATAGGTAGTGAGTATAACTCAGTAGGTCAAAACCACCATGTCTAAACAAACTAGTCTGATAATAAAAGTATGTAATAATGTTATAAACATGTGTATTACTTAATTCCACAATTAATAAAATAAAACAATATTCTACTTCACCTCCAGGAAATAATAGATCTCAGTATGTCTCACAACAATCCTAACAACAACTATATAACCATGTTCAAATAACATGCCTCAGATTCATGTTTTAATATCTATGAGCATGTCTCACAACCATGCCAACCATACCAATAGAAAAGGGAAAAATTATTGTTCAAAACTGTTTTAGAGATAAAAAATCTTGGTCGTATCCCTATAACAATTCTAGAATCTGAATAAAATCCCTAAAAGTATCAGGAAATTGTTGTTAAATTACTATAAGAATTACAGTACGAGATTGGAATAAGACTGCTCAATATCAGTATTACAACATATAAGTGTCCACGATCCAAGTACATGCCCCACATATAATCATTTTAGAAAAAATCAAAAGTCATATTATAAATTATGGATATAAAAATATCAAAACATAAATATAATTTGTTATTTATGTGATTTTCAATTTTTCATTAATATACCACATTCATTTATATCAAAAATGATCAATAGTATAAAAAATAAGAAGTAATCCATACATTAGGGATCCAATATTTAGAAATCACATAAGGTGTCATGTCATTATAATTGCTCATTATTCCATTTTTTAATTCAATTATATTCAAGATTCTCTCACCCAACTGGTATCCAAAAGCTAGTTCAAAAAACAATTGAATTAAAATGACTCCAAAGAGTATTACCATTTATTATTTAATTAATTTTGGTGAATGTAATGTTGGAGTAATCACAATACTACATATACAATGAAATTATCAACCCACGTGGCTAAGATTTAGACACAATTCCATTATCTGGAAATCCAATAATGATTCCAATGGAAAAATAGTATAAGGAAGAATGTGTGGATGATTAAAATAGGGATCAGGGATCATAAGCATTGTAGGGATGTCCATAATGGAGGGTAGTAGTCCAATGTCTCTGGGATGATTCCCTAGGTTCAAGAGATGGAGGATATAGTAAGATAGAATTAAAATTCAACCACACAAAATACTTTAAAATAGCATGACTAGGAATTACATTTTATGTAATGTAGTTACATGTCATTTAAGTATTTTTATTTTAATATTCCAAAAACCACATCACCATATATTATTTTATAAAAAACATTCAAACATTACACGACATGTTATCCATTTACGTGGAATATTAATGTTATTTAGAAATTATTTATACCCATTTAACTAGTCTTTATTAATTTAGATACACCCACATCTAGGGACTTTAGGTCATTTCCAGCAACAAAGTATCTCCACGTGGATCCTCTCTAGTTTTCTCACATATCCTCACAACCTAAGATATTGATAATTTTAAAAAATATATCCACAGTGAAACATGAACATAAATTTTTAAAAAAGAGGAAAAATTTACCTAAAAGATAAAAATTAAAAAAAACACAGAGGGAGCATACCTATAAAATGATTAGATCATACATCCTCAACCATATAATGAATCATATCTATGATGATCCATGAATAACTATGAGGTCCTAGAAAACATATCTAGACAACCTTTTTCATATTATCCACCCTCTCCCCCAACTCCTTCTGAAATCACCCATGGTTCCACTACACATATACCATCTATATTGTCATACACCAAAAATACTTCTCCCTATAATCTATAGCTTATATCAGATTCTCCTCAAAGGATGCATCGTCACAAATATTGATGTTTATAATTTCTGTTACATGAAAAGGATCAGGATAATATATCTAAATTTTGATACATGTGATATACATCATGCTAGAAACATTAGCTCCAGGGAAGGGCTAAAAGGTAGGCCATAGGACCAACACTTTCAACTGTCTCAAGCAGACTAACAAACCTGGGCTATAGTATATCTTGATTCCTAATAAAAAATTGACCAAATCTAGGAGACACCCAGAGGAAAACATGATGACTGAACATGAGTTTTATATGACATATTTTATAAACAACATAAAATTTATAACTACTATGTATGGTCACCAACCACTATCAGATCAACTAAACATTCTTAAATGTCTCTTGCACAAGACTCATCCCAAGAAGTGTCGAATCACCTCCGTCCAACCAAAAACATTGTGGACAGTATGGACTACCATAAAAAGCAACATAAAATTACAATTTGGATCATTTATTATAATTGAATATTGTATGAATACTCCATGAGTGATATATGTTTCTCCCATAAACCATAAAAATCCGAAACATAATCCTGCAATATATCCTACATAAACTAAATAGACTTCTCCAATTTACAATAAATTTGAGGATGATAGGATTTTATCAAAATAATCTAAGATACCAAATACATCTAAATATCCTTCCATAAATGTGATGTTAAAAAAATAAAACTATCTAAAATTAGAGTCCCTAGAACACGGTTCAACCTAACCACCTCACATATGTAATGATTGCCTTCATCATCAGCTTAGAAGGTATTCTTGATAGGTATGAAGTTGGATACCATAGTCAGTTGATCTAAACCCACCCAGAAAAAATCATTTTTCTAGGTTTTCTTCGGTTATCCTGTAACAAAATTTATTGTGACATCATCCCTTTTCCACTCAAGAATAGGAAAAGGGTGTAAAATTCCATATGACGTCTGATGCTCGTATTTCACCTACAGACTAGTGAACCAAAAAAGTAAATAATATTTATACATGTATCTTCATTACTGAACAACAATATTGTCTCCATAGTTAATGATACATGTTTTTTAAAAAAATGTTGAAATTCCCATCTAGAAGAATGAAACTCACTTATCATCACCTTGTAGAAGACCGAAGGAACCAATACTCATCCATAAAATAGAATATATTTTCACCTACTAATAGACAATATTGATGGTGTATCACCACTAAATAAGACATCTATCAAAATATAGACCTCCTGATCAAACAACAGTTCGACCTTCATCTGATCCATGAGTATGGGTATAATATATATAGAAACCAAATCTTCTTGACCATAATACATTTGTAAATCTAGATACATGTATGATAAGTGGTACATCTCCTCCACTCATCGCATGACATTTTTACTACCTATAATTTTTTATTTCCACTAAAATCATTTGAAATGAAAATCCCCTTGTTGATTTATAATCCTACTTGATTTCAATAAACAACATATACTGGACCAACCACCTCTATCGAAGGTTTAGGTCCCGCTAGAAAAATATGTACTTGAGGCTCTTTTGGACCAGTTATACAAAAAAACTCTCACCCAAGATATAGTTTCCCCATATTCTCAGAAATTTTACAACAGCTAGTAAATCTAGATCATGATTAGGGTAATTCCTCTCATGTTGTCTCGGTAGCTTAGAGCCATAAGCATCCAGTGGATCCTCTTGTATCAGAACAGCTTTGAGACCAACTCTAGATTTTTCACAATACACAATACAAAATTTTCCCAAAATTAGTAAATTGAGGAAAATTTATAAGTTTAGTTTTCCATTATTTCCATGAAAGTATCTCTCACATGCATCATACCATACAAGCATCACTCTTTTCTTTTTCATCCCAATCATCAATGATACCAAACTAGGGGAATCCATGATAAAATATGGTAAATAACCTTCTAAACCTAGAAATATCAGACTCAAGAATACATTCTAGGGATGTTTCCATGATTCCAAAAAGACAAATTTATGATGGTGCACCAACACTCCCGCATCTAATATGACATGGCCAATATAGTAGACATTATTAATCAAAAACGATCTTTTGTTTAGATTGGCATAAAACAGATGTTATCTCAACATACACACCATGATGAAATGATTTTTGAAAATATCATCAACTAAGTTGGTGTGGAATAAGATATAATTGAAAGGAACCACCACGAAGCTATCTATAAAATGATGAATATTACAGGTAATCAATGCTAGGAATATCGTAAGTTCATTGGTAAACCCAAATTTAATAACTATGAATTCATACAAGTAACACTATATCCTAAAAGAAGACTGATATATTTCAGTTTGTATCACACTAACCTGGTGGTAAGATGATCTCAATTAAATCATGGAGAAGATCATAGAACTAATCAAGTAATTGAAAAGATCATCAATACAGGAATAAGATACTATTTCTTGAACATTATCTAGTTCAACCTCTAACAATCCACATATAAGCACAAAGACCCATAAGCCTTTTGGGTGTTGAGAACTGGAGAACCCCAAGGACAAAGTCAATTCCTTTCATTTCCAATAGGAGTGATTCTAAAAATAAATTGTAACCATCAATTTCATGAGAAAATGAATTACAACATTTGATATATTATGGCTGTACTTAAAATGGTGTTTCAATGTTAAAATTACATTCCATGAATTTTACATAAAAAAAACTATTTCCAAAAAATGATATATAAAATAATGTGTTCCTTCTATTTCAAAAAAATAAAAACTAAGTTATATGATGTAATAATTGTAACTCTTACGATAGATAGTCCTACATCAACATTGGTTAGATTTGTTTCAATAACAGTAAACTAACTTATACCCATGACATCAGTTCCATCCTATAATACATGAGTGATTTACCTTTCATGGTATTTGATTCCTCTAAACTAGGGTACCAAATCCTTTTACTCAGTCCGAAGGACTAGAGGAACACTAGATTCTAACCAACATATGGGTAACATAGCACCTTCCCGACTAAGGATCATATCCGATTACAATTTCTACTATTATGCGGTGGAATATTTTTAAAGAACCTCTGAAGAATAACTATTATGATAAAGATGTGATAATCGACTATGGGTTAAGAAAAATATTGGAACATATCATTAGACATTCCACAATGGTAGAAATGGAAATTAAAACATCCAAGAAATGCTGTAAAACTACCCTAACTACTCCCCCCAATACTACCATAGAAAAAATATCATAGTGGTACTTCTTGAAACCTAATGAAAATCTCCCATTTTTCCTTGATGAATTAGATTTCTGCTACTTCAGTCCACTCACTTATTCCATTATATAATGAGCACATGGTTCCAAAATTCCTCAAAACTATTCAAATAAAAAATTCTAACATATGACATGATGTCATAATTAAGGCCATCCAGAAAACTTCTCGCATATGAGAACTCTTTTGCTTGAAATGATGGTGAAATGCACTATATTTTGGTGAAGCATCTAGGTTTTCAAATCATAAACATGCCCTCCTATGTCAGATGCATGAACCCAGGATATCATTCATCCATCAATGTCTTGATAATGAAATGGATTAGGAACTTCATCTCAATGCCCTTCCAATATTGACCATCTTCCTTCCCAACATCCTCTAA
This sequence comes from Viscum album, assembly GCA_963277665.1. Lineage (NCBI taxonomy): Eukaryota > Viridiplantae > Streptophyta > Magnoliopsida > Santalales > Viscaceae > Viscum > Viscum album. The sequence goes on along the minus strand of OY728148.1, from coordinate 487,190,732 downwards.
AATATCCCACAATCTATTTCAAGTCCCATTAATTAGATATGTTGAAAGCTTAACTCTCCTATCCACGGGTGTCTTTGAATCCATGAAGATTTTCTAAAATGACTCAATCTATTACTCAGATTCCTTGGGTGATTCTTACATATTAAACATAGGAAGTTGCTTCAGTTGAAACTATCTTGTCAACTCATACGTCGAAGTCATCATATAAATAACATCCATTCTCATGGATCTCATGTTCCAAAGGAATCTTTCCCAAAGATGAAAAACCATATGATCATCAAGAACAATAGGAATCTATGGTTTAGTTGTGTTAGGAGCGTAATTATTTCTACTCTACCGATGATCAATTCAATATTTATGGGGAGGCATTTTCTCAACAAGACAAACACACACCTCAGTGCACTGTTTAGAAACATGTCCAGCCTAAACATCTTACTAAAAAAGAGAACCACTGACTCTTGATCTCTCTAAAGATGGATTGCATTTATCTTATTATAACATTCCATTTAATTTCATTTATCGAGTAAAAAAGATATCACATATTACTATTTATTAGGCATTTATATATCACATGATAAATATATATCTTCCTATGATGAACAATTTATTTCTATGCAACCATGTGTGCATATTTTTATTCATTTATACCCATATCACGCCATACCAGGCCGGAAGTTCAAATCTAAAGAAATAATAACATCATAAAACAATAACGTCACACCACATGGGAATCACCCAATGTGAAATAACATCAAATGTAAAAAGAATACGATACAAAAAACAATACATTCCTTGGTAACTAAGATTTTCACATGTATATGGGTCATCTACTATAATACATAAGAATAATACCTTGTCCCAAAAAATCATCTACATTTTTCTATCTTTACAGAATATAAAATCTATTGAAAAGAAAAATTTCTCCGCTGATAGAACTTTATAACATCCCCCATTATGGAACTCTCTCATATTTCAAAAAACGGTTGGTTATGAGAACTCATGCACTCCTCCTCATATTACTGGGGATGAAGAATAGAAAAGGGGGTGTGAATTGTATAGTGGGGATACTATAACCCATAGTATGAAGTTTAATAGTAGTATATATCATTAATATAAAAAATAAGTTATATTATAGAAAACTAGGAGACTAATGAATTCCAAACGAATAATCCAATAAATAATAGTAGATTTAATATAATGTCATTATAGGATGTAACAAAATAAAATTCTAGAATAAAAGAAGTAAAAGTTTATTAATCTAAAATAATTAGTCGACATTCCCCAATTCCAAATCCCAGGTTTGTCCCACCTCCAATCTTCATTCCATCCAGAATGAAAACAATCAACTACATTGTCCTTTTACCGTGTTTAAACTTGTATCCACATAATCTTCATGGTTAGTAAATGAAATATTTATTAGGGTGTGATAATTATTTATTAGGTCGACAACACAATGTCTAAAAAACTAGTCTACTAAGCGGAGTATGCAATAAAGAGATAAATATGTGTATTAGTTAATTCAAAAATAAATAAAATACAAAATCAACCTTCTTCTGATCTGTGTAGGAATATCTATGAACGAGTCTCAGAACCATTCCAACCATAATCACATAACCATGGTAAAATAACCATCTTTTGTATCTTTCAATAATATCTCTGCTCATGTCTCACCACCATACCATCCATAATCATAAACATTTAATTCAAAGAAACCATGTTCAAAGTCCTATAAGTATAAAAACATCTATGTCAAATCCCTATTACCATTAAATCATAAGATTCAAATAATGATAATCATTACAACATCTACGTCAATCCCCTATAAGGATTACATTAGGGGACTGGTCGGAGCCTTCTTAATTTCCACATTACATATTATAATTTTAAAAATACCAGGGCCATTATCGATATATAATAAATTATTTATATATCATAATTCATATCATATATTTTAGATATAACATTATCACTTCAGAATCCTCAATGGTTAGTTAATTTAATTTCCATTTTCCTTTCATATACAACATTCATTTATATAAAAAATTATTGAAAATAAAATCAATAAGTAGTAAATCATAACATAGGGATCATATGTGAATAAATCACATAAGGTATGTAGTGATTCTAAACAAATTTTTGGAAATTACCTAATTCGATTAAATTCAAGGTTTTCTCACATAATGGGTAGCCATAACCCATGTTAAAATAAAATTGCAACCATATGACTCCATGGAATAATCCCATCCATTATTTAATTGATTCAGGAGAAAATTATGTTGGAATATTCAAAATATTTCATATACTTAGAAATGATCAAACTATAGGGATAATATTTAGACACAATATATTTAACTAATTATCCAACAATGCTTCCAATCATAAATACCCAATAGAAAGAATGTGAAATTTATCTCCATGTGGTTTCAGGCATCAAATGGATTACCAAGTTAACCTTAAGGGAGGTTAGAACTCCAATGATTCCTAGAAAGATACCTATTGGTCAAGAGGAGAAGGTTTCAAGGAGTTATAAAAAAAATTCAACCACCAAAAAACATTAAAATAGAATGTCAAGAAATTACATGACTTGAAATGTAATAACACTACATGAAAATAATTTTAATTGAATATGCTAAAAACTCATCGCCTACAATTTAAGTGTAAAATACTCTATAACATTACCTAATGTGTAATCAATTTTCACATCATTTAAATTCTATACAATTGGGTTTTCAAACCATTTAATTGGACTCCATTATTCAGATAAAAATACTTGTTTACAAACTAGGTCTTTTCCCCCAACAAAGGGTCTCCATTGGGATCCTCTCCGGTTTTCTCATTTTTCCATGCAATCTAAGACTACATTTATTTGAATGATTGAAATAAAAGCCAAAAAAAGACCACCATGGTCTATGGATTTAAGAAAAAATACTTGAATGATATAATTAATGACAAACTCAAAGAGATGCATACTTAAAAAATATAGGATCTTACATATACTTTCGCATAAGATTTGATTAAAATACGGTGAATAATAGTAGATTCATAGTAATAAAAACATTTAAGTATATTTCAGATTCATATGTTATTTTTTATTTAGAATATAATAGATTTGTATTAAGTAAAAAAGGAATAAAAAGGAAGTCATCAGTATATTTGATTACATATTCATTGAATCATCAACTTTAGATCTCCTCTTATGGACATTATGGTCGATATTTTTGGAAAAAATGCTCTAGAATTTGGATATGGATGTTTTGAATAGATTATGGGAGGCTGTGGTTGATTTAGAAGGCCCAATTTTTTGTAATTATTTGTTGAAGGAGGTTTGAATTTATAATTTATGTAAGTGGTACATTTCGTATTTCATAAATTGATAAATTATAATGAAGTAGTGATATAGAAAAAATTCGTCCAAAAGTACAAGTATTTTAAAATAATAAAGTATGGGGTACAAAAACAATTAAACATTAAAATATTTACTGGTCTTATGGTGTTTTAAATTTTTCTTAATACCTTAGTTATCAAAATTTAACTATAGTCATGGTAACTATTTTTTCCATCTTTTAATGTTATAATTTTACATATAAGGTGAATATTGGTTCACACATGGGAAACATATATCATTTTTTCAATATATTACAAACATTGTCCCCTTTCATGATTTTTATCATCTTTAAATATTTTAATTTAATTCATTTTTTTGAGTGTTTTTATTAATGTCAATGTTGACACAATTCATTTAATTTGATATAAATGAAATAATTAATTGTGTTTCAATATAATATAACCCCTAAAATAGTAATATTCCATTTTAATTAATATGATTTATATAATACAACAACATAATAAAATTGTATCACTTTTAATAGTTTTAATAACAATTTTTATATTTTTCCATCTACTGAATAAATGTTTTCGGACACTGTGTAATAAGTCAAGGTAATTATTTAATACCAAAAAAATAAAAATAAAATTTTATCATTAAAATTAGTGTATTATCCTCAAAATAGTTGTTCTCATTATTTCATAACATACATTTTATATATGTGGGCACATTATAGATATTTAAATGTATGACAACGACGTTTTGTAACATGTGTTACTTTTAATATTATATATTCCGTTTTCAGGGAATATATTCAATTTAAAAATAAATTTCATGAATATCGTCAAATTTAATAAATTAAATTTATCCAATAGTAATTAGGGAAAAAAATATTTCATTTTCCTTTAGTTTTAACCATGATTAACATGATTTACCCTTTACCGAGGTGATAAATTTAACAATGGTTATTATTAATATTGGACAAAAATTAAAAGTTCATATTTACAAAATTTTAACCACATGATTCCAAATGTATAATCCATTTTATAAAAATGAATTTATATATGTTTTACTAATTATTTTTATAATATGTTTGAAAACCTCTAGGAAATATAATTTTTAGAAAAATTCAATTCTATATATAAAACTAGGATTATACATATCCCATATCAAGATGAAAATATTAAATAAACGTTAAAAAGTTTAATTTAAAATAAAATATATAATTTTTTAATATAAAACACTTATAGTGATTACATAAATTTATTAAAATAGAAATATATTGAGAACATTAAATTTTTTTATAAATATATCTTTTAATATCAAAGGATTTTTTTTTATTTCCAAATCAATTTATACACAATGAATTCATTTTATAAATATCATACCATAAGTTTAACATAATCTAGTCATTAAATTTTATACCTTCCAATCCAATTTCTAGGTGAAAAATTTATCATAACAATATTTTAATTATATGTGGTGTTTGTTTCAACTCAGTACAGTGTGTAACACAATTTATCAAATAAATAAAAAAATGTTTTTTAAAAGATAAATATTTTCTAAAATAAAAGGGTGTTAACATGGTTCACCTATTTGATTATATGAAATTTGAAATTAGATGCCAAAAATGATATGGAGTACTTCATTAGATATTTTAGTATTTGATGGAATGATAATTAAATGGAAAACTATAAGGCCCCAGCCTTAAACCTTACTTAATCTTGAGTTATTACAAGATTACACATTGAGGATCTTTTCGGGTTTAGAGTTTTAGAGAATTAGATCATAAAACTTGCATTACATTCCACATATAAACAAAGTGGTTACATAAAGATAGTATTCTTCATTCCCATCAATGGAAACACATTTAAAATAAAACATGGATTATTTCTTGACACATCCTTGACTCTATCATCTTATCATGTACCTTCCCCTTGACCTATGAAAAACATTTCAAAAACTTGGGTTGAGCATAAAAACTCAGTATGGTTTATATAAAAAAACATGGAAAGGAAACATGAGTTCATATATACATAAGAATGAAATCATACTTTACCCATAAAACATTGGCACTTTAACATACCTCATAAAATCATGAATAAATCATAGAAATCATAAGGCATAAAGGTAACTTGAGGCATTCATAACATTCTTACATAGGGAGTAACCCTCTTGGTTACTTTTGGAATACCCATCACATTATATTCCCTAAATCTCTTCGGAGAAACCTTAACGTTTCACTCCTTCACGTTACCCAATGCATTGGAGAGCTATATCGGGCTCACCCGCCCTTAGTTTATCACGGAACTACCCGTCTTTATAATAATGCCCAAGAACCATAACATAATCGTATCACATAAAACATGCATAAAGGAAACATAACATTTCCACATTTCAATCACAAGATATCAATACAACACAAAAAAAAATTGTGAAAACCATTTCCAATACCAAAATAAAAGAAAAATAAAACATGGTATTTATTTTTCTTTTAAAAACAAGGTATGGCTTGTAGAGGAAGCTGAAACTCAAATAACGGTCGCGACAGTGGAGAAGTCGTTGTCACCGCATACGTACGACAAAAACATTCCCTTTTGTCGTTTAGTAAAAGCTTCATAAAAAGATTTCTTATGAATAAACGTAAAAGTCAAAGGGGTTTATACACCGTATAAAAGAAAGTTGTGTATAAAATAAGATATGCCTCAATGAAAGGAGATTGAGACGAAGTCCCATACCTCGTATCCGACTTGAACCGACCGTTCTTTTATCTCCTGAATAATAAACTTGAGTTAATCTCTACTTGCTTAAGAATCTTTTTCAAGTTCATTATTCCTTTTATACCATGTTATGAACATCATGTAATCATTTATGTTAATAATGTTCATTTTGTCGGTATTTGGTTCTTAAGTCAAAAATAGACTTCTTACACTTACATGTTGTTAATTTGGTCATAGGTTCGTTATATCAATAATGATATTAATGATTTGGATAACATATATATCATATATATTAATCATATACATCTATTTATAATATTACATGACATTTAGAGGTAAGAAATGAAATGCACCGTTCATGGAGACGGTAAGCCGTACGTACGCATGAACGCTACTTCCATTTCTATTTCATATTTTCTAGAATGGAATCATAATGATATAAGAGTATATTATAATCCCAGTATAATAACATATATAATATTATTAACATTATCCTTTACACATCCCACATATGGTATTAACGAATCAAATCACTTTCAGGGGGCGGTAGTCCGCACTTCCTAAAATTAAGATATCATGTTTACCCATAATGGAAACCATAAAGGTGTGCCCAAAATGAAAAAAACAGAAGCTTAAGGAAAACATAAACATATTATATATCATATATAAAAATAGTGACATCATAATGGCCACCTTTGAAGGTGTTAAATGAGTGTTGAACAATCATCGTTTCGGGAGGAAGAATTTCGCCATCCACGGAAACCGTATGTTCTTTAACCATTTGATGTAGTTTTGTGAGAGTGTACCTCAAATAAATATTATAACAACATCCTTGTATATTGAAGATACTGGTGTTGTTACAAAATAAGTAAATAAAAAGAGTTTAGGGGGTTGGAGAAGCAAAATAAAACAAATGAACATGAGAGAATGAATTACCTTTAAAAGTGTAACTCCTTTTGATTTGAGCCTAAAGGCTTCCTTTGAAAGGATTCTGCCCAAAGGGAATCCTCTAGGATGAGGAGAGGGATGTGGAGAGAGTAAATGTGCAGGGGTTGGCCGAGCCAAAGGCTTGAGGAGTGTGTGAAATGAGGTAGAGGTGGGGGCCTTTTATAAGAGGAGAGGAGGGGTACTTTTGGAAAGTAAAGAAATATTACTTTATTTGAAAATGTGTTTCGGTTTCAAAAGGTCCCACATTGATATAATTTGTGGATAAGGTGATAAGGATTCGAAATCCACTCATCCAATTGGTTTTGTCCATGTGGAGTTCATAGATTTTACATTGTCTTTCCATTTTATTTAAATCGTCAAATAATGATGTCATCGCTGCATCATTATTATGTCATGAATAATTTAATTTATTTAATGTCTAAAAATCATAAAACAAAATACTATGATGTAGGAAATATTTTTAGATTTTCAATGACTATTTATAATCAAATATCTGATCTTTATAACCCCATGTAAAAATTGTTTTTGTGAAACATATTATGTTTGTGTCATTTTTTACTTTTACATTAAATAAAAAGTTATTTATGTCATTTCCCAACCAAAATGTCTCCATGGGGTCCCCAAGTTGACCCATGGCTTGTCTTGGTCGGCCATGACACAACCAATAAGGTTGGGACATGTGTCTAGGTCATTCCATATTATTAAAGCATTATTTATACCTTAAACTACACTAATTACCAATAATCGCGATTAAAAACTTAATAAGTTACTATTCACCAAAAAAATTATTTTAATCTCGTTGAACCACATTTTACTTCTTAATGACAACCATGTATGTCGGATTTTCAAAATTCAATACACATTAGTGGTAAACTTTCATTTAACTAAAAAATCAGTTTGCTTGATTACCACTTAGTGGTTTCACTATTCATCAAAAATTGAAGTTTTTCAGAAAATTACCAAAAATTCATCCTAAGCTATATTTGATATTCCGAATTCAAAAATGAAGTCTATTTTAAAAAATTCAAATCATATAAGTCACATTAATTAATTTAATAATTAATTCCCGCTGCCAGAGCAAATAGCGTGTTTTTACAAAACAATAAGTATCAAAAGATTGACACCAGTTTAAGTCTAATTTCAAAGTGAAATTGATTCCAATGACCACCATTGGATAAAATGGTAAAAATATATTCTAATTTCACTTCAAAACCAAATCAAAACATAATCTAATCATATAAATAAATTAGATTTGAAGTGCCCAGATCAGTGTGAATCACTGAGAGGGGGAGGGGGTGAATCAGTGATCCCTTAAAACTTTTTACTAATTGATTCTTAATCAATTAAACCTCTATGGCTTGTTAAGGCCTCGATCCACTCTTCTTGTATCTCTCAACCTTTCCCGAATAATGCAGTAATGAAAAGGCACAGGACACAAGGATTTACAAGGTTCGGCACCAAAGGCCTACATCCTTGCCATGCTCTCCAAGCATGGATTCTTCCATTATAATCGATTAGTATTACAATGGTCAATACAGCTTCCCACCGTATCTCTCCTGAGTCCCACAGGAGGGTCTTTATACTGCGTCCCACAGTGTTACCAGAGTCCCACTGGCCTGCTCCAGAATCCCACTGAAGACTTCTTCTCCCTGAGTCCCACAGGGTCTTCTCCTGGCTCCTCGAGTCACACGAGTAGCTCTTCTTCACTTCAAGTTCTTCAAGTAACTTCAGCAGCCTGGGATAAAGGCTGCTGGCCTTGCTCTTCTCTTCTGATCACTTGTGGTTGATCAGGGCTTCTCGTCTAGCTCGGGCTTTATCTCCTTCTTCTCAGGATGACCTGGCTTGTCTCTCCAACTACTGAATGCTCAGACAACTGATAGCTTTATCTTCAGTCTGGTCCAGTCTCACTTAACTTCAACTTCATGCACTGAATGCATGGCATCACAATATCTTCAAGATCTTCTGGTTTTGGAATTCTCAAATGCACACAAGCTGATTCAGACTTGTTCACGTGTGCACGTGCATGCATGCATGCATGCACTCCTCCTTTCTTCTTCTTGGTGCAGTAGACCCACAAAGGGTGTAATCTCTTTTAGCACACACCTTCTTTGAACTTCACACAATTAATTCAATTTGTTTACACACATAAATGTGTGTTCTACTTTAGTGTGAGTATTCTCCTTCTTCTCCTTCTTAGTGTGTATACACCACTTAGTACACACTAAGGTTCGGCCTTCACTTGATTTGCACACACAATTTGTTCCACGTTTTGCACACACTTAAACCATAGGTGGTTCTTCAATTTTTCACACACACACTAAGGTGTGGTCTTCACTTCACCCAAACAAGGCTACGGCCTCTTTGTTTTCTTTTTGCACACAAAGGCACAAATGTGGTGGCCTTCCTCCTTATGCACACACACGGCCACGGCTTGGGTTCTCCATGTACACACACACAAGGTGTGTTATACACTTCACATGCAAGTGTTCAAGCCTTGGCCTCCTACTTCTTCTTGCACACACACTGCCCGTAGGGTGTATTTGCACTTTGCACACACAATCTCGTAGGGTCTTCTTGTTTCACACACACCCAAGGTTGCGGCCTTTTTATTTCTTTTGTGCACACACACACAAGCCGTAGGGTGTTCTCACTTGAACCCTTTCTTCAAGGAGGCGCACAAGATGTCTTGGTGCAAGGGGCAGCCGCGCAAGGTGCCACTGGCCATGGGTCGCGCAAGCACCTGGGTGCAAGGCAGCACGGGCTTCAACCGTGGGCGCGCAAGATGCCGCGGCCCCGGGTTCTTCCTGCCGCGCAAGGGGAAGGCGCGCAGGGTTCTTCTCCAACCTCTTTCGCGCAAGGAGTGCGCAAAAGGAACACCGCGGAGCAAGGGATGCTCCTGGCTTCACTGCCGCGCAAGTGTGCGCGCAGGGCTTCGACTTCGTGAGGCACAGAGTGCTTCTCACGGGACTTCAAATACTCAGCGGATCAGCAAGCAAATCCAGAGGTCTCGGCCTCTCTTTATATAGGCAGAGGAATCCTCAAAACATCCGCGGGATATAAAAATCGATCCACCGAGATTTCCGGTTCTTTGAAAACTTCAAAACGCGGGCCGAGAATCTCGTTCTTTCTCTCAGTACAACGCGGACTTCTTCTCCTTCTCCTTTATCCACGTGCATGCATTTTAAAACGCATGCAAGCCTCTGTTTAATCCAAACACATGCAAAGCATAATCCTCATGGCCTCGGCAACGTTGTTTGCCTCGGCCGAATCTCCAATTCTTCTTCTCATCGCATGCATTGTCATTTTTAGGCATGAATGTGTTCAGAAGGTCCAGACGATTCCAATGGACGTCTCGGTTTCGAAAATGGTGGCCGGGAGCTCAAGATAGGTCGTCGGGAAGGCGCCTGGTTCAGCGGGCCTCGCGGGTGGCTTCGGCTCGAGCTCGAGGTGGAAGACGAAGCCGGGACCGTCGGATCAGTCGTTTGAGATACATCGGGTGGCCTGGATTAGATCGCGGCGCCGCGGATCAGATGTGCGGCGCAGATCAAGCGCGCGATGAGACGGACGGCGGAGATTTGCTCCCGGGATTTTTTTGCGCGTCCCACATCGAAACTTTCCGCGGATTTTCCGCGGTTTATTAAATAAGCGCTGGGGGAAAGCGCTCAGTTGAACTTCCCCCCTCCCGGTGCCGCCCCGCACCGGGTTCTCTCTGCGGGCGCGCTCTGCGCCCACTCTGCCTCCTGCGGGCGCGCTTCAAGCGCCCACTATGCTCCCTGCGCTCCTCCGGGCGTGCCCCTGGCGCCCTTGCGGTGTCCTTGGGTGCGCCCTGCCGCCCTGGCTCGCCCCACGGGGTTCCCCCGGGCGTGGTGCCCTAGCGCCCCATGCCTTGGGGTTGAACCCCCCAAGGTGCCTCGGCTGGCCTAATTTTTTGGCAAAGTCTTCAAATAAGACTTTGTAAAAACAGGCAAAGTCTTCAAATAAGACTTTGTAAAAACAAAGTCCTCCTCTATGTAAAACATGCCAAGTGCCAAGCCACTTCTTCCATTCTTCTTCTCAATTTCTTCCCTTCTCTACTTCTTAAGAATTCCTTAATCCTCCTCAACATATAATCTTCACTTAGGATATGGAATTCAAAAGGTTTCTTCATCTTCAACCGAGCTCCTGAATCAAATATTTCTTCAATAAACTTCATTGATCTAATCAGAGATCAATTGGATCAACTTCAAATTCACATGCACTAAGTGATAGTGCATGGGCTTCATTAATGCACATCATCCACTTAGTAGTTGTGGATGGAACTCCTTTCAACTCCTCATGCATTGTCACTACAATGCATGGTCTTCAATCAATGTTGTGACTTTGTATCCAATTGATACAAGTTCTATGAACTTAAAGATCAGCTCAACAATCGTCAGATGTCGCTTAGAGAATGTTTCAACCATCATCTCCTATGTCACTTAGTGAATCTCCTAAGTGACATGCCTCTTAGTACTATGGTCATTCTCATTTCATCACCAACACCATCACAACCTTTGGCATTCACATCTTGACACCTTGACATCCATTCATTTCAAGACAACTTCATGCCTCATTGACAACAAATGCAACACAATGCACTTCAATCTCCCCCTTTGTATTTGTTGTCAATACACTCCTTTAGCACATATGAATGGGTCAATATGTGTGCCAATATTTTCTCCCCCTTATTGGCAATCAAATGCAAAGGTGTGGTGTGGTACTCTTTCAAAGATCTCTTCCTCCCTTGTAAAAAGTATCTACTTGAAAATCACTAAGAGAGGGATGATGCCACATGTTCTCTTTAGCAAAGAACCTTTAGTACATCAGCTCTAAGTCTACTTGGGCTAACCCGGTGTAGAAAACAAGAGTGATATAACCAAGGAATTCAAAGCTGTCCATAATTCTCTATACATGTGAGATCATGCTTCAAGGGTTTGAAATTTTTCAGATATAACAATGATTTGCTAAATCCTGCACATACTTCACAAAACTCATTAGAAAGTTCAGTGCAATGATAAAGCTCCCCCTTTCATCCATTTGTCTTCAATCCATACTCCCCCTTAATTGACAAGATAAACTCAATTAAGAAACAAGGGATGAAAGTATGATTGGAATACCTTCAGCTTTTCTCAAGATGGAATTAAATATCAGAATCCCATCTTCTCCAGATTGGCTCCCCCTCAAGGGGTGCACTCCATTCCTTCCAAACCATCCTCCAGCTGAGAATGATCATCATCTTCAATTCCCTGCAATGTCAGCACATGTATATACCAAGAGTATAAGGGAATAAGATGGAACCTCCTTGGTTCATCAATGTGAACAACAAGGTTGAGAAGATTCTCTCAACCGAGATGTCCCATTTTCACCAGTCTTCACACTTGCACATTTGATTTTCAATGATGTTGGTGCTGGTGTGGATCTCAATACATCTTCATGTGAAATATTTTTCTTCCCTTTTGCCTTAGCAATTGCCAGAACTTCATCTTCAGCTCTCTGTAGATCTTTGGCAAGTTGCAACTGATTTGGCCATATGACTAGTAAGTCACTTGAAATTGTGGCCTCAGTTCTGGACATTCCACATGGTTCCTTTGATTCTGTCAAGCTACCTCTCTTAGGCAACTTGTTTTCAATCAATCCCTTCTGCTTCTTTTGGATTGATTGTCTGTTTGAGTTCAGTTGGCTTCTATTGATTTCCATGGCTTCTTTACAAAGATCCATGGTATGACCATTCCTTCCACAGCAGAAGCACTTCTTCTTGGTGGTCCTTCTGGATGACTCACCCTTCTTGGATTTAGAATCCAAGGACTTCTCTTCATTTCTCAATCTCTTCTTGGGAGCATTTTCAATTTTCTTCTTGCTTCCCAAGGATTCTTTCTGAGCCAGGTTCTGTGATCTTTTCTTCTTTTGAGCTCTGGATACAGTTGGAGATTGACATGTATCTTTTTGACCACTTTTGCAATCATCCCAGATGTTGTCAAGTAATCCAAATCTATTTGCAGTAAACAGATGTCTCTGGACCTGTGGATGTTGCTTCTTTCCTTCTGGCTTGCTCCCCCTTGGCATGGGCTTCCTCTGTGCTTTGGCATTCAGTGGATTGTACCAACAATCCTTTGCACAATGCCCATACTTGTTACAACACCAGCATTGTCCCACGAATCTTGACCTCTTCAGTCCTTCTGATTGTAGGGTACTTTTCTTGACCTGTTGTGCTGTTTCAGGAGAGCTTTCTTTCTTCATTGTCTTCATCCATACTTGTTTGGAATTATTTTTCCATCCTGCACTTTTTGTGGAAACACAATTAGAAGCATCAGTACAAGATGGGATGGATGGTACCTTCCTTTTAGAAGTTGTTGCACTTTCACTAGAGGATGTCTTTCTTTTAGAATCATCCGTCTCAAAGCATACTTGTGTAGCAACATTTCTTCTATCAGCTGACTGGGAGGATTCAGCTTTAGGTGATTGCAGATTTTCCAATATCACCTCCAGTTCTAAAAACTTCATGTTGAGGGAGTTCTTCTCATCCTCAACTGTTTTTAGCCTTCCTTCCCATTTCTCTTCCATCTGTTTCATCTGGTCTTCATGCACTTGCTTCATTTCAAGCAATGAGTTGTCAAGCTCCTTCACCCTTTTGACTTTGTCTTCTAGTTGAGCATCTCTGACAACCATTGACACTTTGTTCCTCTTTTCCAGTGCATGGAAAACATCTTTGACTAATATCATAAAGAATTCTTTCTCAGAAAGGCTTCTTTGCAATTCTTCACAAGTGTCTTCATATCTTTCATTGCAAAGAGATACTGTTTCATCTTTGGCATTTACCAGCTTTCTGAGAGTGTTGGTTATGCCAACCCTTTTAGCCAGCTGATCTTCCATAGCATTGGCTTCTTCTTCTAACTGTGATTTTTCTTCATGAAGATCATGGATGCCTGTAGCTATACACTTTGCCACTTCCATGGGAACTGTCTTCTGAAGATATTTGAGTGCACTCTGAAGATCATTCATTGTTTCAACTTCATCACAGCTAGGACAGGCTTTCTTCATCTTCTTGGCCTGTTTCTTCTTTCTATTTTTCTGAGTCTTGGCAGATATCTCCATTTGAGGCTGGTCACTCATTTCCTCAAATCTGCACTTCATAAAGACTCTCTTGGATCTTTTAGAGGTAACCTCCCTCTGATACCAATTGAAGTGCCCAGATCAGTGTGAATCACTGAGAGGGGGAGGGGGTGAATCAGTGATCCCTTAAAACTTTTTACTAATTGATTCTTAATCAATTAAACCTCTATGGCTTGTTAAGGCCTCGATCCACTCTTCTTGTATCTCTCAACCTTTCCCGAATAATGCAGTAATGAAAAGGCACAGGACACAAGGATTTACAAGGTTCGGCACCAAAGGCCTACATCCTTGCCATGCTCTCCAAGCATGGATTCTTCCATTATAATCGATTAGTATTACAATGGTCGATACAGCTTCCCACCGTATCTCTCCTGAGTCCCACAGGAGGGTCTTTATACTGCGTCCCACAGTGTTACCAGAGTCCCACTGGCCTGCTCCAGAATCCCACTGAAGACTTCTTCTCCCTGAGTCCCACAGGGTCTTCTCCTGGCTCCTCGAGTCACACGAGTAGCTCTTCTTCACTTCAAGTTCTTCAAGTAACTTCAGCAGCCTGGGATAAAGGCTGCTGGCCTTGCTCTTCTCTTCTGATCACTTGTGGTTGATCAGGGCTTCTCGTCTAGCTCGGGCTTTATCTCCTTCTTCTCAGGATGACCTGGCTTGTCTCTCCAACTACTGAATGCTCAGACAACTGATAGCTTTATCTTCAGTCTGGTCCAGTCTCACTTAACTTCAACTTCATGCACTGAATGCATGGCATCACAATATCTTCAAGATCTTCTGGTTTTGGAATTCTCAAATGCACACAAGCTGATTCAGACTTGTTCACGTGTGCACGTGCATGCATGCATGCATGCACTCCTCCTTTCTTCTTCTTGGTGCAGTAGACCCACAAAGGGTGTAATCTCTTTTAGCACACACCTTCTTTGAACTTCACACAATTAATTCAATTTGTTTACACACATAAATGTGTGTTCTACTTTAGTGTGAGTATTCTCCTTCTTCTCCTTCTTAGTGTGTATACACCACTTAGTACACACTAAGGTTCGGCCTTCACTTGATTTGCACACACAATTTGTTCCACGTTTTGCACACACTTAAACCATAGGTGGTTCTTCAATTTTTCACACACACACTAAGGTGTGGTCTTCACTTCACCCAAACAAGGCTACGGCCTCTTTGTTTTCTTTTTGCACACAAAGGCACAAATGTGGTGGCCTTCCTCCTTATGCACACACACGGCCACGGCTTGGGTTCTCCATGTACACACACACAAGGTGTGTTATACACTTCACATGCAAGTGTTCAAGCCTTGGCCTCCTACTTCTTCTTGCACACACACTGCCCGTAGGGTGTATTTGCACTTTGCACACACAATCTCGTAGGGTCTTCTTGTTTCACACACACCCAAGGTTGCGGCCTTTTTATTTCTTTTGTGCACACACACACAAGCCGTAGGGTGTTCTCACTTGAACCCTTTCTTCAAGGAGGCGCACAAGATGTCTTGGTGCAAGGGGCAGCCGCGCAAGGTGCCACTGGCCATGGGTCGCGCAAGCACCTGGGTGCAAGGCAGCACGGGCTTCAACCGTGGGCGCGCAAGATGCCGCGGCCCCGGGTTCTTCCTGCCGCGCAAGGGGAAGGCGCGCAGGGTTCTTCTCCAACCTCTTTCGCGCAAGGAGTGCGCAAAAGGAACACCGCGGAGCAAGGGATGCTCCTGGCTTCACTGCCGCGCAAGTGTGCGCGCAGGGCTTCGACTTCGTGAGGCACAGAGTGCTTCTCACGGGACTTCAAATACTCAGCGGATCAGCAAGCAAATCCAGAGGTCTCGGCCTCTCTTTATATAGGCAGAGGAATCCTCAAAACATCCGCGGGATATAAAAATCGATCCACCGAGATTTCCGGTTCTTTGAAAACTTCAAAACGCGGGCCGAGAATCTCGTTCTTTCTCTCAGTACAACGCGGACTTCTTCTCCTTCTCCTTTATCCACGTGCATGCATTTTAAAACGCATGCAAGCCTCTGTTTAATCCAAACACATGCAAAGCATAATCCTCATGGCCTCGGCAACGTTGTTTGCCTCGGCCGAATCTCCAATTCTTCTTCTCATCGCATGCATTGTCATTTTTAGGCATGAATGTGTTCAGAAGGTCCAGACGATTCCAATGGACGTCTCGGTTTCGAAAATGGTGGCCGGGAGCTCAAGATAGGTCGTCGGGAAGGCGCCTGGTTCAGCGGGCCTCGCGGGTGGCTTCGGCTCGAGCTCGAGGTGGAAGACGAAGCCGGGACCGTCGGATCAGTCGTTTGAGATACATCGGGTGGCCTGGATTAGATCGCGGCGCCGCGGATCAGATGTGCGGCGCAGATCAAGCGCGCGATGAGACGGACGGCGGAGATTTGCTCCCGGGATTTTTTTGCGCGTCCCACATCGAAACTTTCCGCGGATTTTCCGCGGTTTATTAAATAAGCGCTGGGGGAAAGCGCTCAGTTGAACTTCCCCCCTCCCGGTGCCGCCCCGCACCGGGTTCTCTCTGCGGGCGCGCTCTGCGCCCACTCTGCCTCCTGCGGGCGCGCTTCAAGCGCCCACTATGCTCCCTGCGCTCCTCCGGGCGTGCCCCTGGCGCCCTTGCGGTGTCCTTGGGTGCGCCCTGCCGCCCTGGCTCGCCCCACGGGGTTCCCCCGGGCGTGGTGCCCTAGCGCCCCATGCCTTGGGGTTGAACCCCCCAAGGTGCCTCGGCTGGCCTAATTTTTTGGCAAAGTCTTCAAATAAGACTTTGTAAAAACAGGCAAAGTCTTCAAATAAGACTTTGTAAAAACAAAGTCCTCCTCTATGTAAAACATGCCAAGTGCCAAGCCACTTCTTCCATTCTTCTTCTCAATTTCTTCCCTTCTCTACTTCTTAAGAATTCCTTAATCCTCCTCAACATATAATCTTCACTTAGGATATGGAATTCAAAAGGTTTCTTCATCTTCAACCGAGCTCCTGAATCAAATATTTCTTCAATAAACTTCATTGATCTAATCAGAGATCAATTGGATCAACTTCAAATTCACATGCACTAAGTGATAGTGCATGGGCTTCATTAATGCACATCATCCACTTAGTAGTTGTGGATGGAACTCCTTTCAACTCCTCATGCATTGTCACTACAATGCATGGTCTTCAATCAATGTTGTGACTTTGTATCCAATTGATACAAGTTCTATGAACTTAAAGATCAGCTCAACAATCGTCAGATGTCGCTTAGAGAATGTTTCAACCATCATCTCCTATGTCACTTAGTGAATCTCCTAAGTGACATGCCTCTTAGTACTATGGTCATTCTCATTTCATCACCAACACCATCACAACCTTTGGCATTCACATCTTGACACCTTGACATCCATTCATTTCAAGACAACTTCATGCCTCATTGACAACAAATGCAACACAATGCACTTCAAGATTAAAAATCAGTTTTGATGTAAAATGCAGTATTTTTCACTATTCAATAAAAAATGAACATTGTCAGAAAAATACCAAAAATTCACACAAGGTAAATTTTGATGTCCCAATCATAAAGGATAAGTTTATTTTGACAAACATAGTTTATAAAACTGTCAAAATATAGATTCAAAAATGGTTTGCCATCAAAAGGCAATAAAACAATCTTTTAAGAATATTATTGTATTCCATGCATAAGATTGTATTTATTTTCATTTTAAGCCTCTATAACACTATCTTAATCATTAATAGACATAGATAAAAATATCTATTATTCATTACTTACTTGGGATGTTACATCCTTCCCCTCTTTAGAAAATTGTGTCCCCACAATTTATTTACTTATCGAATAAATGGGGGTACTTATCCCTCATTGCATTTTCAGATTCCCATGTTGCCTCTTCAATCATGTGGTTTTTCCACAAAACCTTTACCTGCTTAATCACCTTATTCCGTAACACTTTCTCCCTGTGGTCAAGAATCTGGACCAGTTGTTCCTCATAAGATAGGTTCTCTTCCAGCTGAACTACCTCTGGACTCAAAACATGAGATGGATCTGGCATATACTTTCTCAACATCGAAACGTGAAAAACATTGTGTACCTGAGATAAACTCGGAGGTAAAGCCACTCGGTATGCAACTGATCCAAATCTCTCCAGAATTTCGTATGGTCCAATAAACCTTGGACTCAGCTTTCCTTTCTTACCAAATCTCATCACACTTTTCCAAGGAGAAACCTTGAGAAAAACATGATCACCTACCTCGAAAGATAGATCCTTCCTCCGGTTATCCGCATAACTCTTCTGCCTGCTCTGAGCTGTTCTCATGTGTTTCTGAATCAGCTGAACTGTTTCTACCATCTCTTCGACCAATTCTGGTCCCATCAACTTCCTTTCACCCACTTCATCCCAGAAAGCTAGAGTTCGACACAGCTTCCCATATAATGCCTGAAATGGTGCCATCTGTATACTGGAATGAAAACTGTTATTATATGAAAACTCAACCAAAGAAAGATGTTGGTCCCAACTTCCCTGATAATCCATAGAACAAGCTCGTAGCATATCCTCCAATGTCTGAATTGTTCGTTCTGACTGCCCATCTGATTGAGGATGAAGAGCTGTACTAAAATTTAATTCAGTACCCAATGACTTCTGAAGGCCTTTCCAAAAGTTATAAGTAAACCTGGGATCACGATCCGATACAATGGAGAGAGGAACTCCATGTAACCTGAATATCTCTTTAAGATACAAACAGGAAAGTTGATCAAGAGAGAGAGTATCTCGTATAGTAAGGAAATGAGCAGATTTGGTCAAGCGATCAACAATAACCCTGATTGCATTATTACCTCGAGATGTCTTCGGTAATCCAACAACAAAGTCCATGGATATATTCTCCCATTTCAACTCTGGCACTGGTAAAGGCTGAAGCATCCCTTTCGGTAACTGCCGTTCTGCTTTAACCTGATGACAAGTCAAACACTTCACAGTAAAATCAGCAATATCTCTTTTCATTCCATCCCACCAGTAATACTCCCACAGATCTCTATACATCTTATTACCGCCCGGATGAACTGAAAACGGAGAACTATGAGCTTCACATAATAACTCTCTCTTCAACTATGAATCACAAGGCACACACAATCTCTTCCCAAATCTCAAAACACAATCATTATCAATGTTGAATTCAGGGAACTTACCTTTCTGAACCAGCTCTACCCTTTTCTGCAACTCACTGTCTTGCTTCTGTGCTTGCTTGATTCTATCTGATAGAGAAGATCTCACTGATACCTGAAACAAAACAGAAGGACTTCTTGCACCAACAACATCTATGCCAAAGTTCATCAAATCGTTAACCAAAGGATCACGTTCCAACCGCATCATTGTTAATGAAGCATTACTTTTTTCGACTCAATGCATCAGCCACTTTATTTGCTTTTCCCGGATGGTAATGAATTGTACAATCATAATCCTTGATTAATTCCAGCCATCTCCTTTGTCTCATGTTTAACTATTTCTGAGTGAATATATACTTTAAACTTTTGTGATCGGTATATATTTCACACTTTACTCCATACAAATGATGCCTCCAAATTTTTAAAGCAAAAACAACAGCAGCTAGTTCCAAATCATGTGTAGGGTAATTTACCTCATGAGTTTTCAACTGTCGTGAAGCATAATCAATTACCTGATCATTCTGCATTAGGACATAACCAAGTCCTTTAAATGAAGCATCACTGTATATAACAAACTCACCATTCCTGGAAGGTAGTGCCAAAACTGGAGCATTCACAAATCTTCTTTTCAATTCCTGAAAAAAATCATCACATTCTTTTGTCCAGATAAACTTAACACCCTTCCGAGTTAGCTTAGTCATTGGACAAGATAACAATGAAAAATTTCTAACAAACCTTCGGTAATAGCCCGCCAAACCAAGGAAGCTACGAATCTCGATTACATTTGTGGGTCTTGGCCATTCTTCCACAACTTTTGTTTTTGCAGGATCAACAGTTATTCCATCTTTAGAAACAATGTGACAAAGGAAAGAAATTTGTTGCAACCAAAACTCACACTTGCTGAATTTCCCATACAGTTTATTTTCTTTTAAGGTTTGCAAGATAACCCTTAAATGTTTTTCATGCTCCTCTTTACTTTTAGAAAACACCAAAATATCATCAATCAAAACCACCACAAACATATCCAAGAACTCATGGAAAATTCTATTCATTAAGTCCATGAATACAGCAGGTGCACTGGTTAGCCCAAAAGGCATTACTACAAATTCATAATGGCCATATCTCATACGGAACGCGGTCTTCGGAATATCTGCCTCCTTTACCTTCAGCTGATGGTACCCCGATCTGAAGTCAATCTTTGAAAAAAACTGAGCTCCCTGGAGCTGATCAAACAAATCATCGATATGAGGCAAAGGATATTTGTTCTTAACAGTGATATTATTCAAGGCTCTATAATCAATGCAAAGTCTCATAGAACCATCTTCCTTTTTAACAAATAAAACAGGAGCACCCCATGGTGATGTGCTAGGTCTAATGAAACCTTTCTCTAATAAATCTTGCAATTGCT
This sequence comes from Viscum album, assembly GCA_963277665.1. Classification (NCBI taxonomy): domain Eukaryota; kingdom Viridiplantae; phylum Streptophyta; class Magnoliopsida; order Santalales; family Viscaceae; genus Viscum; species Viscum album. The sequence continues at coordinate 487,170,054 of OY728148.1, read as the reverse complement.
CCTTCAACTCTAAAAGTTCAATTTGTGCCATTCGATAAGGGGGTTTTGAAATTGGCTTAGCATCAGGAACTAAGTCAACAGTAAACTCAACTTCCCGATCTGGTATTATTCCAGGCAACTCATCAGGAAAAACATCAGGATACTCATTTACCACTGGCACATCATTAATCTGAACAGTTCCTTTATCTTCAACGACGTGTGCAAGGTAACATTCATTTCCATCTTTTACAAGTTTCTCGGCCTCTTGATATGTTATCAAAATTAAGGGTTCATTCTTGTAAACAAACAGAAATTCTTTCTGAAAAGAAACTTCTTTAGCTCTACAGTCAATCTTAGCATGGTAAATAGAGAGCCAATCCATACCCAGGATAACATCAAACTCTACTAGAGGTAGAACAATAAGGTTTTCAAGTAGGTTCTTTCCACAGATAAGGATATGAAGATTCTTATAAATTATTTTTCCCTCAACATTCCCCCCAGGTGTTTTTACCAAAATTTCAGGAGTCATTTCTTGAGATGGTATTCCCATTTTACTAGAAAAGGTTTCAGAGATGAAAGAATGTGTAGACCCCGAATCAAACAACACACTGGCATAATCTGAAAAAACAAAAAAAGTACCTGATACAACTTCATTTGATGGCCCGACATCTGCTGAAGTAGTTGCAAAGGATTTCACCACCCCTTTCTGCTTGTAGTCTAACTGCTTCCCATCACTCAAGCTCTTTGTCGGACACTCGTTTGCATAGTGACCCATCTCATTGCACTTATAACATTTCACTAACTGTAAATAAAATTTGTTCTTACCTTCACCTTGATCTTTTTCAGTGCAATCACGAGCCTTATGTCCCATCTTACCACATCGGTAGCACTTCCCAGAATTCAGAAGTCATTCCCCAGCATGCCTTTTCCCACATTTATCACAAACTGGAAACTTAGTTCTCTTACCATCATACTTTTTTGAAGAATTCTTACCTTTTTCCTCCCACCTCGGCCTCTTCTTCTGCTGGTTGTTATAGAAAACTTGGTCATCGGCAAACTCCATTTCCACCTTCTTAGCACGTCGAACAAGCTTTTCATAACTTTTAAACTCACGAGAAGCTAATGCCCTTCGATATTTTGGCTTTAATCCTGAGTAAAAACGATTGATTTTACTATCAAGGTCTCGGATAAAATTTGGAGCATACCTTGCCAATCGAGTGAACCTTTCTTCATAGGTAGCCACTGAGTCTTCCTCTTGCCTCAATTCCAAGAATTGCTTTTCCATCCTAAGTCTAACAGCCTTAGGAAAATACTTCTCAAGAAACATACCTTTGAATTCATCCCAGTCAAGAGCATCAATCTCATCGGCGTCCCTGATATTTTTAACCATATACCACCACTGATCTGCTTCACCCTCCAAACGATAAATAGCAAGACTAACCTTTTGATTGTCTGAACACCCCATGACATAAAAAATATTCTCCAGTGCTTTAATCCACCCTTCAGCTAGCACAGGGTCAGATGATCCTCTGAATGATGGTGGATGTTGCCTCATGAAATATTCCACCACTAACATGTTCCTCTGTGGTTGATCTGGCTGATCTCGTGCATGGATACCACCGCCATTTATCGCTTGAGTCAACTGCGCCATTACTGCAACAAACTGTTCAGTTCCAATTCCGACCATTTCTGGATGCTGATTCGGAAGGTTATTTCCTTCTGTATGCCTTCCGAGCACTGCTTCCCTGTTTCCTCTGCGGAAAACCATTCTGAACAAACATTTCTTAGATGAAGCAACATAGTAGTCTTTAAATGCTATATCATTTCGAAAAAAAAAATATTTTTGGATAATCATTTAATAGAATTCTAACTCCTAAAGTTATCTAAACCGACCTTTGATACCAACTATAAGGCCCCACCCTTAAACCTTACTTAATCATGAGTTATTACAAGATTACACATTGAGGATCTTTTCGGGTTTAGAGTTTTAGAGATTTAGATCATAAAACTTGCATTACATTCCACATATAAACAAAGTGGTTACATAAAGATAGTATTCTTCATTCTCATCAATGGAAACACATTTAAAATAAAACATGGATTATTTCTTGACACATCCTTGACTCTATCATCTTATCATGTACCTTTCCCTTGACCTGTGAAAAACATTTCAAAAACTTGGGATGAGCATAAAAACTCAGTATGGTTTATATAAAAAAAACATGGAAAGGAAACATGAGTTCATATATACATAAGAATGAAATCATACTTTACCCATAAAACATTGGCACTTCAACATACCTCATAAAATCATGAATAAATCGTAGAAATCATAAGACATAAAGGTAACTTGAGGCATTCATAACATTCTTACGTAGGGAGTAACCCTCTTGGTTATGTTTGGAATACCCATCACAGTATATTCCCTAAATCTCTTCGGAGAAACCTTAATGTTTCACTCCTTCGCGTTACCCAATGCATTGGAGAGATATATCGGTCTCACCCGCCCTTAGTTTATCACGGAACCACCCGTCTTCATAATAATGCCCATGAACCATAACATAATCGTATCACATAAAACATGCATAAAGGAAACATAACATTTCCACATTTCAATCACAAGATATCAATACAACACAAAATAAACATTGTGAAAACCATTTCCAATACCAAAATAAAAGAAAAATAAAACATGGTATTTATTTTTCTTTTAAAAACAAGGTATGGCTTGTAGAGGAAGCCGAAACTCAAATAACGGTCGCGACGGTGGAGAAGTCGTTGTCGCCGCATACGTACGACAAAAACATTCCCTTTTTTCGTTTAGTAAACGCTTCGTAAAAAGATTCCTTTTGAATAAACGTAAAATTCAAAGGGGTTTATACACCGTATAAAAGAAAGTTGTGTATAAAATAAGATATGCCTCAATGAAAGGAGATTGAGACGAAGTCCCATACCTCGTATCCGACATGACCCGACCGTTCTTTTATCTCCGGAATAATAAACTTGAGTTAATCTCTACTTGCTTAATAATCTTTTTCAAGTTCATTATTCCTTTTATACCATGTTATGAACATCATGTAATCATTTATGTTAATAATGTTCATTTTGTCGGTATTTGGTTCTTAAGTCAAAAATAGACTTCTTACAATTACATGTTGTTAATTTGGTCATAGGTTCGTTATATCCAGAATGATATTAATGATTTGGATAACATATATATCATATATATTAATCATATACATGTATTTATAATATTACATCACATTTAGAGGTAAGAAATGAAATGCACCGTTCATGGAGATGGTAATCCGTACGTACGCATGAACGCTACTTCCATTTCTATTTCATATTTTATAGAATGGAATCATAATGATATAAGAGTATATTATAATTCCATTATAATAACATATATAATATCATTAAATTTATCCTTTACACATCCCACATATGGTATTAACGAATCAAATCACTTTCAGGGGGCGGTAGTCCGCACTTCCTAAAATGAAGATATCGTGTTTACCCATAATGGAAACCATAAAGGTACGCCCAAAATGAAAAAAAAAGATTAAGGAAAACATAAACATATTATATATCATATATAAAAATAGTGACATCATAATGGCCACCTTTGAAGGTGTTAAATGAGTGTTGAACAATCATCGTTTCGGGAGGCAGAATTTCGCTATCCACAGAAACTGTATGTTCTTTAACCATTTGATGTAGTTGTGTGAGAGTGTATCTCAAATAAATATTATAACAACATCCTTGTATATTGATGATACCGGTGTTGTTACAAAATAAGTAAATAAAAAGAGTTTAGGGGGTTGGAGAAGCAAAATAAAACAAATGAACATGAGAGAATTAATTACCTTTAAAAGTGTAACTCCTTTTGATTTGAGCCTAAAGGATTCCTTTGAAAGGATTCTACACAAAGCAAATCCTCTAGGATGAGGAGAGGGATGTGGAGAGAGTAAATGGGCAGGGTTTGGCCGAGCCAAAGGCTTTAGGAGTGTGTGAAATGAGGTAGAGGTGGGGGCCTTTTATAAGAGGAGAGGAGGGGCACTTTTGGAAAGTAAAGAAATATTACTTTATTTGAAAATGTGTTTCGGTTTCAAAAGGTCCCACATTGATATAATTCGTGGATAAGGTGATAAGGGTTCGAAATCCACTCATCCAATTGGTTTTGGCCATGTGTAGTTCATAGATTTTACGTTGTCTTTCCATTTTATTTAAATCGTCAAATAATGATGTCATCACCGCATCATTATTATGTCATAAATAATTTAATTTATTTAATGTCTAAAAATCATAATAAAAATACTATGATGTAGGAAATCTTTGTATCTTTCCAATGACTATTTATAATCAAATATCTGATCTTTATAACCCCATGTAAAAATTGTTTTTGTGAAACATATTATGTTTGTGTCATTTTTTACTTTTACATTAAATAAAAAGTTATTTATGTCATTTCCCAACCAAAATGTCTCCATGGGGTCCCCAAGTTGACCCATGGCTTGTCTTGGTCGGCCATGATACATCCAATAAGGTTGGGACATGTGTCTAGGTCATTTCATATTATTAAAGCATTATTTATACCTTAAACTACACTAATACCACTAATCGCGATTAAAAACTTAATAAGTTACTATTCACCAAAAAAATTATTTTAATCTCATTGAAGCACATTTTACTTCTTAATGACAACCATGTATGTCGGATTTTCAAAATTCAATACACATTAGTGGTAAACTTTCATTTAACTGAAAAATCAGTTTGCTTGATTACCACTTAGTGGTTTCAGTATTCATCAAAAATTGAAGTTTTTCAGAAAATTACCAAAAATTCACCCTAACCTATATTTGATATTCCGAAATCAAAAATGAAGCCTATTTTAAAAAATTCAAATCATATAAGTCACATTAATTAATTTAATAATTAATTCCCGCTGCCAGAGCAAATAGCGTGTTTTTACAAAACAATAAGTATCAAAAGATTGACACCAGTTTAAGTCTAATTTCAAAGTGAAATTGATTCCAATGTCCACCATTGGATAAAATGGTAAAAATATATTCTAATTTAACTTCAAAACCAATTCAAAACATAATCTAATCATATAAATAAATTAGATTAAAAAGCAGTTTTGATGTAAAATGCAGTATTTTTCACTATTCATTAAAAAATGAACATTGTCAGAAAAATACCAAAAATTCACACAAGGTAAATTTTGATGTCCCAATCATAAAGGATAAGTTTATTTTGATAAAAATAGTTTATAAAATTGTCAAAATATAGATTCAAAAATGGTTTGCCATCAAAAGGCAATAAAACAATCTTTTAAGAATATTAGTGTATTTCATGCATAAGATTGTATTTATTTTTATTTTAAGCCTCTATAACACTATATTAATCATTAATAGACATAGATAAAAATATCTATTATTCATTACTTACTTGGGATGTTACATCCTTCCCCCCTTTAGAAAATTGCGTCCCCGCAATTTATTTACTTATCGAATAAATGAGGGTACTTATCCCTCATTGCATTTTAAGATTCCCATGTTGCCTCTTCAATCATGTGGTTTTTCCACAAAACCTTTACCTGATTAATCACCTTATTCCGTAACACTTGCTCCCTGTGGTCAAGAATCTGGACCGGTTGTTCCTCATAAGATAGGTTCCCTTCCAGCTGAACTACCTCTGGACTCAAAACATGAGATGGATCTGGCATATACTTTCTCAACATCGAAACGTGAAAAACATTGTGTACCTGAGATAAACTCGGAGGTAAAGCCACTCGGTATGCAACTGATCCAACTCTCTCCAGAATTTCGTATGGTCCAATAAACCTTCGACTCAGCTTTCCTTTCTTACCAAATCTCATCACACTTTTCCAAGGAGAAACCTTGAGAAAAACATGATCACCTACCTCGAAAGATAGATCCTTCCTCCGGTTATCCGCATAACTCTTCTGCATGCTCTGAGCTATTCTCATGTGTTTCTGAATCAGCTGAACTTCTTCTGCCATCTCTTCTACCAATTCTGGTCCCATCAACTTCCTTTCACCCACTTCATCCCAGAAAGCTGTAGTTCGACACCGCTTCCCATATAATGCCTGAAATGGTGCCATCTGTATACTGGAATGAAAACTGTTATTATATGAAAACTCAACCAAAGAAAGATGTTGGTCCCAACTTCCCTGATAATCCATAGAACAAGCTCGTAGCATATCCTCTAACGTCTGAACTGTTCGTTCTGACTGCCCATCTGATTGAGGATGAAAAGCTGTACTAATATTTAATTCAGTACCCAACGACTTCTGAAGGCCTTTCCAAAAGTTAGAAGTAAACCTGGGATCACGATCCGATACAATGGAGAGAGGAACTCCATGTAACCTGACTATCTCTTTAAGATACAAACGGTAAAGTTGATCAAGAGAGAAATTATCTCGTATAGCAAGGAAATGAGCAGATTTGGTCAAGCGATCAACAATAACCCAGATTTCATTATTACCTCGAGATGTCTTCGGTAATCCAACAACAAAGTCCATGGATATATTCTCCCATTTTCACTCTGGCACTGGTAAAGGCTGAAGCATCCCTTTCGGTAACTACCGCTCTGCTTTAACCTGCTGACAAGTCAAACACTTCACAGAAAAATCAGCAATATCTATTTTCATTCCATCCCACCAGTAATACTCCCACAGATCACTATACATCTTAGTACCGCCCGGATGAACTGAAAACGGAGAACTATGAGCTTCACATAACAACTCTCTCTTCAACTGTGAATCACAAGGCACACACAATCTCTTCCGAAATCTCAAAACACAATCATTATCAATGTTGAATTCAGGCAACTTACCTTTCTGAACCATCTCTACCCTTTTCTGCAACTCACTGTCTTGCTTCTGTGCTTGCTTGATTCTATCTGATAGAGAAGATCTCAATGATACCTAAAACAAAACAGAAGGACTTCCTGCACCAACAACTTCTATGACAAAGTTCATCAAATCGTTAACCAAAGGATCACGTTCCAACTGCAACATTGTTAATGAAGCATTACTTTTTCGACTCAATGCATCAGCCACTTTATTTGCTTTTCCCAGATGGTAATGAATTGTACAATCATAATCCTTGATTAATTCCAGCCATATCCTTTGCCTAATGTTTAACTCTTTCTGAGTGAATATATACTTTAAACTTTTGTGATCGGTATATATTTCACACTTTACTCCATACAAATGATGCCTCCAAATTTTTAAAGCAAAAATAACAGCAGCTAGTTCCAAATCATGTGTAGGGTAATTTACCTCATGAGTTTTCAACTGTCGTGAAGCATAAGCAATTACCTGATCATTCTGCATTAGGACGCAACCAAGTTCTTTCAATGAAGCATCACTGTATATAACAAACTCACCATTCCTGGAAGGTAGTGCCAAAACTGGAGCATTCACCAATCTTCTTTTCAATTCCTGAAAAAAAATCATCACATTCTTTTGTCCAGATAAACTTAACACCCTTCCGAGTTATCTTAGTCATTGGACAAGATAACCATGAAAAATTTCTAACAAACCTTCGGTAATAGCCCGCCAAACCAAGGAAGCTACGAATCTCGGTTACATTTGTGGGTCTTGGCCATTCTTCCACAACTTTTGTTTTTGCAGGATCAACAGTTATTCCATCTTTAGAAACAATGTGACCAAGGAAAGAAATTTATTGCAACCAAAACTCACACTTGCTGAATTTCCCATACAGTTTCTTTTCTTTTAAGGTTTGCAAGATAACCCTTAAATGTTTTTCATGCTCCTCTTTACTTTTAGAAAACACCAAAATATCATCAATGAAAACCACCACAAACTTATCCAAGAACTCATGGAAAATTTTATTCATTAAGTCCATGAATACAGCATGTGCATTGGTTTGCCCAAAAGGCATTACTACAAATTCATAATGGCCATATCTCGTACGGAACGCGGTCTTCGAAATATTTGCCTCCTTTACCTTCAGCTGATGGTACCCCGATCTCAAGTCAATCTTTGAAAAAAACTGAGCTCCCTGGAGCTGATCAAACAAATCATCGATATGAGGCAAAGGATATTTGTTCTTAACAGTGATATTATTCAAGGCTCTATAATCAATGAAAAGTCTCATAGAACCACATTTCTTTTTAACAAATAAAACAGGAGCACCCCATGGTGATGTGCTAGGTCTAATGAAACCTTTCTCTAATAAATCTTGCAATTTCTCCTTCAACTCTAAAAGTTCAATTTGTGCCATTCGATAAGGGGGTTTTGAAATTGGATTAGCATCAGGAACTAAGTAAACAGTAAATTCAACTTCCCGATCTGGTATTATTCCAGGCAACTCATCAGGAAAAACATCAAGATACTCATATACCACTGGCACATCATTAATCTGAACAGTTCCTTTATTTTCAACGACGTGTGCAAGGTAACATTCATTTCCATATTTTACAAGTTTCTCGGCCTCTTGATATGTTATCAAAAGTAAGGGTTCATTCTTGTAAACAAACTGAAAGTCTTTCTTAAAAGAAACTTCTTTAGCTCTACAGTCAATCTTAGCATGGTAAATAGAGATCCAATCCATACCCAGGATAACATCAAACTGTACTAGAGATAGAACAATAAGGTTTGCAAGTAGGTTCTTTCCACAGATAAGGATATGAAGATTCTTATAAATTCTTTTTGACTCTCCATTCCCCCCAGGTGTTTTTACCAAAAGTTCAGGAGTCATTTCTTGAGATGGTATTCCCATTTTACTAGAAAAGGTTTCAGAGATGAAAGAATGTGTAGACCCCGAATCAAACAACACACTGGCATAATCTGAAAAAACAAAGTACCAGATACAACTTCATTTGATGGCCCAACATCTGCTGAAGTAGTTGCAAAGGATTTCACCACCCCTTTCTGCTTGTAGTCTAACTGCTTCCCATCACTCATGCTCCTTGTCGGACACTCGTTTGCATAGTGACCCATCTCATTGCACGTATAACATTTCACTAACTGTAAATCAAATCTGTTCTTACCTTCACCTTGATCCTTTTCAGTGCAATCACGAGCCTTATGTCCCATCTTACCACATCGGTAGCACTTCCCAGAATTCAGAAGAAATTCCCCAGCATGCCTTTTGCCACATTTATCACAAACTGGAAACTTAGTTCTCTTACCATCAGACATTTTTGAAGAATTCTTACCTTTTTCCTGCCACCTCGGCCTCTTCTTCTGCTAGTTGTTATAGAAAACTTGGTCATCGGCAAACTCCATTTCCACCTTCTCAGCACATCGAACAAGCTTTTCATAACTTTTAAACTCACGAGAAGCTAATGCCATTCGATATTTTGGCTTTAATCCTGAGTAAAAACGATTGATTTTACTATCAAGGTCCCGGATAAAATTTGGAGCATACCTTGCCAATCGAGTGAACCTTTCTTCATAGGTAGCCACTGAGTCTTCCTCTTGCCTCAATTCCAAGAATTGCTTTTCCATCCTAAGTCGAACAGCCTTAGGAAAATACTTCTCAAGAAACATACCTTTGAATTCATCCCAGTCAAGAGAATAAATCTCATCGGTTTCCCTGATATTTTTAACCATATACCACCACTGATCTGCTTCACCCTCCAAACGGTAAATAGCAAGACTAACCTTTTGATTGTCTGAACACCCCATGACATCAAAAATCGTCTCTAGTGCTTTAATCCACCCTTCAGCTAGCACAGGGTCAGATGATCCTCTGAATGATGGTGGATGTTGCCTCATGAAATGTTCCACCACTGACATGTTCCTCTGCGGTTGATCTGGCTGATCTCGTGCATGGATACCACCGCCATTTATCGCTTGAGTCAACTGCGCCATTACTGAAACAAACTGTTTAGTTCCAATTCCGACCATTTCTGGATGCTGATTCGGAAGGTTATTTCCTTCTGTATGCCTTCCGAGCACTGCTTCCCTGTTTCCTCTGCGGAAAACCATTCTGAACAAACATGTCTTAGATGAATCAACATGGTAATCTTTAAATGCTATATCATTTCGAAAAAAAAATATTTGGATAATAATTTAATAGAATTCTAACTCCTAAAGTTATCTAAACCGACCTTTGATACCAACTATAAGGCCCAAGCCTTAAACCTTAATTAATCTTGAGTTATTACAAGATTACACATTGAGGATCTTTTCGGGTTTAGAGTTTTAGAGAATTAGATCATGAAACTTGCATTACATTCCACATATAAACAAAGTGGTTACATAAAGATAGTATTCTTCATTCCCATCAATGGAAACACATTTAAGATAAAACATGGATTATTTCTTGACACATCCTTGACTCTATCATCTTATCATGTACCTTTCCCTCGACCTGTGAAAAACATTTCAAAAACTTGGGATGATCATAAAAACTTAGTATGGTTTATATAAAAAAAACATGGAAAGGAAACATGAGTTCATATATACATAAGAATGAAATCATACTTTACCCATAAAACATAGGCACTTTAACATACCTCATAAAATCATGAATAAATCATAGAAATCATAAGACATAAAGGTAACTTGAGGCATTCATAACATTATTACGTAGGGAGTAACCCTCTTGGTTACGTTTGAAATACCCATCACAGTATATTCCCTAAATCTCTTCGGAGAAACCTTAACATTTCACTCCTTCACGTTACCCAATGCATTGGAGAGCTATATTGGGCTCACCCGCCCTTAGTTTATCACGGAACCACCCGTCTTCATAATAATTCCCAAGAACCATAACATAATCGTATCACATAAAACATGCACAAAGGAAACATAAAATTTCCACATTTCAATCACATGATATCAATAAAACACAAAAAAAACATTTTAAAAACCATTTCCAATACCAAAATAAAAGAAAAATAAAACATGGTATTTATTTTTCTTTTAAAAACAAGGTATGGCTTGTAGAGAAAGCCGAAACTCAAATAACGGTCGCGACGGTGGAGAAGTCGTTGTCGCCTCATACGTACGACAAAAACATTCCCTTTTGTCGTTTAGTAAACGCTTCATAAAAAGATTCCTTTTGAATAAACATAAACGTCAAAGGGGTTTATACACCGTATAAAATAAAGTTGTGTATAAAATAAGATATGCCTCAATGAAAGGAGATTGAGATGAAGTCCCATACCTCGTATCCGACTTGACCCGACCGTACTTTTATCTCCTGAATAATAAACTTGAGTTAATATCTACTTGCTTAAGAATCTTTTTCATGTTCATTATTCCTTTTATACCATGTTATGAACATCATGTAATCATTTATGTTAATAATGTTCATTTTGTCGGTATTTGGTTCTTAAGTCAAAAATAGACTTCTTACACTTACATGTTGTTAATTTGGTCATAGGTTCGTTATATCCAGAATGATATTAATGATTTGGATAACATATATATCATATATATTAATCATATATATGTATTTATAATATTACATCACATTTAGAGGTAAGAAATGAAATGCACCGTTCATGGAGATGGTAAGCCGTACGTACGCATGAACGCTACTTCCATTTCTATTTCATATTTTATAGAATGGAATCATAATGATATAAGAGTATATTATAATTCCAGTATAATAACATATATAATACCATTAACTTTATCCTTTATACATCCCACATATGGTATTAACGAATCAAATCACTTTCAGGGGGCGGTAGTCCGCACTTCCTAAAATGAAGATATCGTGTTTACCCATAATAGAAACCATAAAGGTATGCCCAATATGAAAAAAACAGAAGATTAAGGAAAACATAAACATATTATATATCATATATAGAAATAGTGACATCATAATGGCCACCTTTGAAGGTGTTAAATGAGTGTTGAACAATCATCATTTGGGGAGGCAGAATTTCGCCATCCACGGAAACGGTATGTTCTTTAACCATTTGATGTATTTTTGTGAGAGTGTATCTCAAATAAATATTATAACAACACCCTTGTATATTTAAGATACTGGTGTTGTTACAAAATAAGTAAATAAAAAGAGTTTAAGGGGTTGGAGAAGCAAAATAAAACAAATGAACATGAGAGAATGAATTACCTTTAAAAGTGTAACTCCTTTTGATTTGAGCCTAAAGGCTTCCTTTGAAAGGATTATGCCCAAAGGGAATCCTCTAGGATGAGGAGAGGGATGTGGAGAGAGTAAATGGTCAGGGGTTGGCCGAGCCAAAGGCTTGAGGAGTGTGTGAAATGAGGTAGAGGTGGGGGCCTTTTATAAGAGGAGAGGAGGGGCACTTTTGGAAAGTAAAGAAATATTACTTTATTTGAAAATGTGTTTCGGTTTCAAAAGGTCCCACATTGATATAATTCGTGGATAAGGTGATAAGGGTTCGAAATACACTCATCCAATTGGTTTTGGCCATGTGTAGTTCATAGAAATTACATTGTCTTTCCATTTTATTTAAATCGTCAAATAATGATGTCATCGCTGCATCATTATTATGTCATAAATAATTTAATTTATTTAATGTCTAAAAATCATAAAAAAAATACTATGATGTAGGAAATCTTTTTATCTTTCCAATTACTATTTATAATCAAATATCTGATCTTTATTACCCCATGTAAAAATTTTTTTTGTGAAACATATTATGTTTGTGTCATTTTTTACTTTTACATTAAATAAAAACTTATTTATGTCATTTCCCAACCAAAATGTCTCCATGGGGTCCCCAAGTTGACCCATGGCTTGTCTTGGTCTGCCATGACACAACCAATAAGGTTGGGACATGTGTCTAGGTCATTTCATATTATTAAAGCATTATTTATACCTTAAATTACACTAATTACCACTAATAGCGATTAAAAACTTAATAAGTTACTATTCACCAAAAAAATTATTTTAATCTCATTGAACCACATTTTACTTCTTAATGACAACCATGTATGTCGGATTTTCAAAATTCAATACACCGTAGTGGTAAACTTTCATTTAACTGAAAAATCAGTTTGCTTGATTACCACTTAGTGGTTTCACTATTCATCAAAAATTGAAGTTTTTCAGAAAATTACCAAAAATTCACCCTAAGCTATATTTGATATTCCGAATTCAAAAATTAAGTCTATTTTACAAAATTAAAATCATATAATTCACGTTAATTAATTTGATAATTAATTCCCGCTGCCAGAGCAAATAGCGTGTTTTTACAAAATAATAAGTATCAAAAGATTGACACCAGTTTAAGTCTAATTTCAAAGTGAAATTGATTTCAATGACCACCATTGGATAAAATCGTAAAAATATATTCTAATTTCACTTCAAAACCAATTCAAAACATAATCTAATCATATAAATAAATTAGATTAAAAAGAAGTTTTGATGTAAAATGCAGTATTTTTAACTATTCATTAAAAATGAACATTGTCAGAAAAATACCATAAATTCACACAAGGTAAATTTTGACGTCCCAATCATAAAGGATAAGTTTATTTTGACAAACATAGTTTATAAAATTGTCAAAATATAGATTCAAAAATGGTTTTCCATCAAAAGGCAATAAAACAATCTTTTAAGAATATTAGTGTATTCCATGCATAAGATTGTATTTATTTTCATTTTAAGCCTCTATAACACTATCTTAATCATTAATAGACATAGATAAAAATATCTATTATTAATTACTTACTTGGTATGTTACATCCTTCCCCCTTTAGAAAATTGCGTCCCCGCAATTTATTTACTTATCGAATAAATGGGGGTACTTATCCCTCATTGCATTTTCAGATTCCCATGTTGCCTCTTCAATAATGTGGTTTTTCCACAAAACCTTTACCTGCTTAATCACCTTATTCCGTAACACTTGCTCCTTGTGGTCAAGAATCTGGACCGGTTGTTCCTCATGAGATAGGTTCTCTTCCAGCTGAACTACCTCTGGACTCAAAACATGAGATGGATATGGCATATACTTTCTCAACATCGAAACGTGAAAAACATTGTGTACCTGAGGTAAACTCGGAGGTAAAGACACTCGGTATGCAACTGATCCAACTCTCTCCAGAATTTCGTATGGTCCAATAAACCTTGGACTCAGCTTTCCTTTCTTACCAAATCTCATCACACTTTTCCAAGGAGAAACCTTGAGAAAAACATGATCACCTACCTCGAAAGATAGATCCTTCCTCCGGTTATCCGCATAACTCTTCTGCCTGCTCTGAGCTGTTCTCATGTGTTTCTGAATCAGATGAACTTTTTCTGCCATCTCTTCTACCAATTCTGGTCCCATCAACTTCCTTTCACCCACTTCATCCCAGAAAGCTGGAGTTCGACACCGCTTCCCATATAATGCCTGAAATGGTGCCATCTGTATACTGGAATGAAAACTGTTATTATATGAAAACTCAACCAAAGAAAGATGTTGGTCCCAACTTCCCTGATAATCCATAGAACAAGCTCGTAGAATATCCTCCAATGTCTGAATTGTTCGTTCTGACTGCCCATCTGATTGAGGATGAAAAGCTGTACTAAAATTTAATTCAGTACCCAACGACTTCTGAAGGCCTTTCCAAAAGTTAGAAGTAAACCTGGGATCACGATCCGATACAATGGAGACAGGAACTCCATGTAACCTGACTATCTCTTTAAGATACAAACGGGAAAGTTGATCAAGAGAGAAAGTATCTTGTATAGCAAGGAAATGAGCAGATTTGGTCAAGCGATCAACAATAACCCATATTGCATTATTACCTCGAGATGTCTTCGGTAATCCAACAACAAAGTCCATGGATATATTCTCCCATTTCCACTCTAGCACTGGTAAAGGCTGAAGCATCCCTTTCGGTAACTGCCGCTCTGCTTTAACCTGCTGACAAGTCAAACACTTCACAGTAAAATCAGCAATATCTCTTTTCATTCCATCCCACCAGTAATACTCCCGCAGATCTCTATACATCTTAGTACCGCCCGGATGAACTGAAAACGGAGAACTATGAGCTTCACATAACAACTCTCTCTTAAACTGTGAATCACAAGGCACACACAATCTCTTCCCAAATCTCAAAACACAATCATTATCAATGTTGAATTCAGGCAACTTACCTTTCTGAACCAGCTATACCCTTTTCTGCAACTCACTGTATTGCTTCTGTGCTTGCTTGATTCTATCTGGTAGAGAAGATCTCACTGATACCTGAAACAAAAGAGAAGGACTTCCTGCACCAACAACTTCTATGCTAAAGTTCATCAAATCATTAACCAAAGGATCACGTTCCAACCGCAACATTGTTAATGAAGCATTACTTTTTCGACTCAATGCATCAGCCACTTTATTTGCTTTTCCCGGATGGTAATGAATTGTACAATCATAATCCTTGATTAATTCCAGCCATCTCCTTTGTCTCATGTTTAACTCTTTCTGAGTGAATATATACTTTAAACTTTTGTGATCGGTATATATTTCACACTTTACTCCATACAAATGATGCCTCCAAATTTTTAAAGCAAAAACAACAGCAGCTAGTTCCAAATCATGTGTAGGGTAATTTACCTCACGAGTTTTCAACTGTCGTGAAGCATAAGCAATTACCTGATCATTCTGCATTAGGACGCAACCAAGTCCTTTCAATGAAGCATCACTGTATATAACAAACTCACCATTCCTGGAAGGTAGTGCCAAAACTGGAGCATTCACCAATCTTCTTTTCAATTCCTGAAAACAATCATCACATTCTTTTGTCCAGATAAACTTAACACCCTTCCGAGTTAGCTTAGTCATTGGACTAGATAACCGTGAAAAATTTCTATCAAACCTTCGGTAATAGCCCGCCAAACCAAGGAAGCTACGAATCTAGGTTACATTTGTGGGTCTTGGCCATTCTTCCACAACTTTTGTTTTTGCAGGATCAACAGTTATTCCATCTTTAGAAACAATGTGACCAAGGAAAGAAATTTGTTGCAACCAAAACTCACACTTGCTGAATTTCCCATACAGTTTCTTTTCTTTTAAGGTTTGCAAGATAACCCTTAAATGTTTTTCATGCTCCTATTTACTTTTAGAAAACACCAAAATATCATCAATGAAAACCACCACAAACTTATCCAAGAACTCATGGAAAATTCTATTCATTAAGTCCATGAATACAGCAGGTGCATTGGTTAGCCCAAAAGGCATTACTACAAATTCATAATGGCCATATCTCATACGGAACCCGGTCTTCGAAATATCTGCCTCCTTTACCTTCAGCTGATGGTACCCCGATCTCAAGTCAATCTTTGAAAAAAACTGAGCTCCCTGGAGCTGATCAAACAAATCATCGATATGAGGCAAAGGATATTTGTTCTTAACAGTGATATTATTCAAGGCTCTATAATAAATGCAAAGTCTCATAGAACCATCTTTCTTTTTAACAAATAAAACAGGAGCACCCCATGGTGATGTGCTAGGTCTAATGAAACCTTTCTCTAATAAATCTTGCAATTGCTCCTTCAACTCTAAAAGTTAAATTTGTGCCATTCGATAAGGGGGTTTTGAAATTGGCTTAGCATCAAGAACTAAGTCAACATTAAACTCAACTTACCGATCTGGTATTATTCCAGGCAACTCATCAGGAAAAACATCAGGATACACATTTACCACTGGCACATCATTAATCTGAACAGTTCCTTTATTTTCAAGGACGTGTGCAAGGTAACATTCATTTCCATCTTTTACAAGTTTCTCGGCCTCTTGATATGTTATCAAAAGTAAGGGTTTATTCTTGTAAACAAACTGAAAGTCTTTCTGAAAAAAACTTCTTTAGCTCTACAGTCAATCTTAGCATGGTAAATAGAGATTCAATCCATACCCAGGATAACATCAAACTCTACTAGAGGTAGAACAATAAGGTTTGCAAGTAGGTTATTTCCACAGATAAGGATAGGAAGATTCTTATAAATTCTTTTTGCCTCAACATTCCCCCCAGGTGTTTTTACCAAAAGTTCAGGAGTCATTTCTTGAGATGGTATTCCCATTTTACTAGAAAAGGTTTCAGAGATGAAAGAATGTGTAGACC
The DNA here is from genome assembly GCA_963277665.1 of Viscum album. Classification (NCBI taxonomy): domain Eukaryota; kingdom Viridiplantae; phylum Streptophyta; class Magnoliopsida; order Santalales; family Viscaceae; genus Viscum; species Viscum album. The sequence continues at coordinate 487,153,037 of OY728148.1, read as the reverse complement.
CCGAATCAAACAACACACTGGCATAATCTGAAAAAACAAACATAGTACCTGATACAACTTCATTTGATGGCCCGACATCTGCTGAAGTAGTTGCAAAGGATTTCACCACCCCTTTCTGCTTGTAGTCTAACTGCTTCCCATCACTCAACTCCTTGTCGGACACTCGTTTGCATAGTGACCCATCTCATTGCACGTATAACATTTCACTAACTGTAATTCAAATTTGTTCTTACCTTCACCTTGATCCTTTTCAGTGCAATCACGAGCCTTATGTCCCATCTTACCACATCGGTAGCACTTCCAGAATTTAGAAGACATTCCCCATCATGCCTTTTGCCACATTTATCACAAAATGGAAACTTAGTTCTCTTACCATCAGACTTTTTTGAAGAATTATTACCTTTTTCCTGCCACCTTGGCCTCTTCTTCTGCTGGTTGTTATAGAAAACATGGTCATCGGAAAACTCCATTTCCACCTTCTCAGCACATCGAACAAGCTTTTCATAACTTTTAAACTCACGATAATCTAATTCCCTTTGATATTTTGGCTTTAATCCTGAGTAAAAACGATTGATTTTACTATCAAGGTCCCGGATAAAATTTGGAGCATACCTTGCCAATCGAGTAAACCTTTCTTCATAGGTAGCCACTGAGTCTTCCTCTTGCCTCAATTCCAAGAATTGCTTTTCCATCCTAAGTCGAACAGACTTAGGAAAATACTTCTCAAGAAACATACCTTTGAATTCATCCCAGTCAAGAGAATCAATCTGATCGGCGTCCCTGATATTTTTAACCATATACCACCACAGATCTGCTTCACCCTCCAAACGGTAAATAGCAAGACTAACCTTTTGATTGTCTGAACACCCCATGACATCAAAAATCTTCTCCAGTGCTTTAATCCACCCTTCAGCTAGCACAGGGTCAGATGATCCTCTGAATGATGGTGGATGTTGCCTCATGAAATGTTCCACCACTGACATGTTCCTCTGCGGTTGATCTGGCTGATCTCGTGCATGGATACCACCGCCATTGATCGCTTGAGTCAACTGCGCCATTACTGCAACAAACTATTCAGTTCCAATTCCGACCATTTCTGGATGCTGATTCGGAAGGTTATTTACTTCTGTATGCCTTCCGAGCACTACTTCCCTGTTTCCTCTGCGGAAAACCATTCTGAAAAAACATGTCTTAGATGAAGCAACATGGTAATCTTTAAATGCTATATCATTTCGAAAAAAAAATATTTTTGGATAATCATTTAATAGAATTCTAACTCCTAAAGTTATCTAAACCGACCTTTGATACCAACTATAAGGCCCCAGCCTTAAACCTTACTTAATCTTGAGTTATTACAAGATTACACATTGAGGATCTTTTCGGGTTTAGAGTTTTAGAAAATTAGATCATAAAACTTGCATTACATTCCACATATAAACAAAGTGGTTACATAAAGATAGTATTCTTCATTCCCATCAATGGAAACACATTTAAAATAAAACATGGATTATTTCTTGACACATCCTTGACTCTATCATTTTATCATGTACCTTTGCATTGACCTGTGAAAAACATTTCAAAAACGTGGGATGAGCATAAAAACTCAGTATGGTTTATATAAAAAAAACATGGAAAGGAAACATGAGTTCATATATACATAAGAATGAAATCATACTTTACCCATAAAACATAGGCACCTTAACATACCTCATAAAATCCTGAATAAATCATAGAAATCATAAGACATAAAGGTAACTTGAGGCATTCATAACATTCTTACGTAGGGAGTAACCCTCTTGGTTACGTTTGGAATACCCATCATAGTATATTCCCTAAATCTCTTCGGAAAAACCTTAACGTTTCACTCCTTCGCGTTACCCAATGCATTGGAGAGCTATATCGGGCTCACCCGCCCTTAGTTTATCACGGAACCACCCGTCTTCATAATAATGCCAAAGAACCATAACATAATCGTATCACATAAAACATGCATAAAGGAAACATAACATTTCCACATTTCAATCACAAGATATCAATACAACACAAAAAAACATTGTGAAAACCATTTCCAATACCAAAATAAAATAAAAATAAAACATGGTATTTATTTTTCTTTTAAAAACAAGGTATGGCTTGTAGAGGAAGCCGAAACTCAAATAACGGTCGCGACGGTGGAGAAGTCGTTGTCGCCGCATACGTACGACAAAAACATTCCCTTTTGTCATTTAGTAAATGCTTCGTAAAAAGATTCCTTTTGAATAAATGTAAAAGTCAAAGGGGTTTATACACCGTATAAAAGAAAGTTGTGTATAAAATAAGATATGCCTCAATGAAAGGAGATTGAGACGAAGTCCCATACCTCGTATCCGACTTGACCCGACCGTTCTTTTATCTCCTGAATAATAAAATTGAGTTAATCTCTACTTGCTTAAGAATCTTTTTCAAGTTCATTATTCCTTTTATACCATGTTATGAACATCATGTAATCATTTATGTTAATAATGTTCATTTTGTTGGTATTTGGTTCTTAAGTCAAAAATAGACTTCTTACACTTACATGTTGTTAATTTGGTCATAGGTTCGTTATATCCAGAATGATATTAATGATTTGGATAACATATATATCATATATATTAATCATATACATGTATTTATAATATTACATCACATTTAGAGGTAAGAAATGAAATGCACCGTTCATGGAGACGGTAAGCCGTACGTACGCATGAACGCTACTTCCATTTCTATTTCATATTTTATAGAATGGAATCATAATGATATAAGAGTATATTATAATTCCAGTATAATAACATATATAATATCATTAACTTTATCCTTTACACATCCCACATATGTTATTAACGAATCAAATCACTTTCAGGGGGCGGTAGTCCGCACTTCCTAAAATGAAGATATCGTGTTTACCCATAATGGAAACCATAAAGGTATGCCCAAAATGAAAAAAACAGAAGCTCAAGGAAAACATAAACATATTATATATCATATATAAAAATAGTGACATCATAATGGCCACCTTTGAAGGTGTTAAATGAGTGTTGAACAATCATCGTATCGGGAGGCAGAATTTCGCCATCCACGGAAACCGTATGTTCTTTAACCATTTGATGTAGTTGTGTGAGAGTGTATCTCAAATAAATATTATAACAACATCCTTGTATATTGAAGATACTGGTGTTGTTACAAAATAAGTAAATAAAAAGAGTTTAGGGGGTTGGAGAAGCAAAATAAAACAAATGAACATGAGAGAATGAATTACTTTTAAAAGTGTAACTCCTTTTGATTTGAGCCTAAAGGCTTCCTTTGAAAGGATTCTGACCAAAGGGAATCCTCTAGGATGAGGATAGGGATGTGGAGAGAGTAAATGGGCAGGAGTTGGCCGAGCCAAAGGCTTGAGTAGTGTGTGAAATGATGTAGAGGTGGGGGCCTTTTATAAGAGGAGAGGAGGGGCACTTTTTGAAAGTAAAGAAATATTACTTTATTTGAAAATGTGTTTCGGTTTCAAAAGGTCCCACATTGAAATAATTCGTGGATAAGGTGATAAGGGTTCGAAATCCACTCATCCAATTGGTTTTGGACATGTGTAGTTCATAGATGTTACATTGTCTTTCCATTTTATTTAAATCGTCAAATAATGATGTCATCGCTGCATCATTATTATGTCATAAATAATTTAATTTATTTAATGTATAAAAATCATAAAAAAATACTATGATGTAGGAAATCTTTTTATCTTTCCAATGACTATTTATAATCAAATATCTGATCTTTATAACCCCATGTAAAAATTGTTTTTGTGAAACATATTATGTTTGTGTCATTTTTTACTTTTACATTAAATAAAAAGTTATTTATGACATTTCCCAACCAAAATGTCTCCATGGGGTCCCCAAGTTGACCCATGGCTTTTATTGGTCGGCCATGACACAACCAATAATTTTGGGACATGTTTCTAGGTCATTTCATATTATTAAAGCATTATTTATACCTTAAACTACACTAATTACCACTAATCGCGATTAAAAACTTAATAAGTTACTATTCACCAAAAAAAATATTTTTAATCTCATTGAACCACATTTTACTTCTTAATGACAACCATGTATGTTGGATTTTCAAAATTCAATACACATTAGTGGTAAACTTTCATTTAACTGAAAAATCAGTTTGCTTGATTACCACTTAGTGGTTTCACTATTCATAAAAAAATTGAAGTTTTTCAGAAAATTACCAAAATTTCACCCTAAGCTATATTTGATATTCCGAATTCAAAAATGAAGTCTATTTTACAAAATTCAAATCATATAAGTCACATTAATTAATTTAATAATTAATTCCCGCTGCCAGAGCAAATAGCGTGTTTTTACAAAACAATAAGTATCAAAAGATTGACACCAGTTTAAGTCTAATTTCAATGTGAAATTGATTCCAATGACCACCATTGGATAAAATGGAAAAAATATATTCTAATTTCACTTCAAAACCAATTCAAAACATAATCTAATCATATAAATAAATTAGATTAAAAATCAGTTTTGATGTAAAATGCAGTATTTTTCACTATTCATTAAAAAAATGAACATTGTCAGAAAAATACCAAAAATTCACACAAGGTAAATTTTGATGTCCCAATCATAAAGGATAAGTTTATTTTGACAAACATAGTTTATAAAATTGTCAAAATATAGATTCAAAAATGGTTTGCCATCAAAAGGAAATAAAACAATCTTTTAAGAATATTAGTGTATTCCATGCATAAGATTGTATTTATTTTCATTTTAAGCCTCTATAACACTATAATAATCATTAATAGACATAGAAAAAAATATCTATTATTCATTACTTACATGGGATGTTACAAAAACATCCAAGGGTGAATCCATAGAAGATGTTATTTCATTATTATGGTTATTATGTGAGGTACTAGAGATGTTTAATCGATGTAGTATTTGAACTCTATAAACATTTAAATTAAGAAATATTTATTTTATCATGATATAAACATTTATATTATATAGTACTCAGTGTTTGAAGATAATATAGACATAGTTAGGCCATGGTGACTTTAATTAAATGTTACTGTGAGTCAAGATCTTGTAAAATAAATAATCATTGTGAATCAACAAATTATAAAAACTCTGGATTGAGGATAGGGATATTTATTTTCCCTATATGATATTTTGTTTCCAATTTCATATTTCTATAACATTATAATAATCATTAATGTGGAAATTTATAAGGATTGAAAATAATTTATTAATTCGTTATAGATGTTTTTAACTATTTATAAATATATATTTTTTGAGTTTATAGTATACAAAAAGAATTAAAATAAAAAAAATAAGGTTTTCGGAAAAAGAGAGATGAGATAGAAGAATTATGGGGGATTTAAAAAATATATATTTCTGGATGAAAAATTGAACATAAAGATGGACTCTCACTAAAATTTTCATTAATTGGAGAATAAAATATATTATAACAAGTGTAATTATAGTTAAAAAAATTCTCCACATTAAAAAATATTATAGCTATATGATCTCATTAAGTTAATAGAATCCAAACTGTCATTGAGGATTATCTATCTTCTAAAAGCTAAGATGTTTTTCTAATAATTGGATATAAACATCACATCATTTAGGGGCTTTATAATATAACTGAAATATCCTAGTTTATCAATGAGGTGAATATCCAATTATTAAAATAAAATATATTTCCTATCATTATGGGAATGCCTAATAATTACATGGGGGTTTCATTTTATTTATTATATTATGTCTTGATTTTACAGTTTATGTTGAAACATGTAGAGTTTCAAGTTGTTGAATCGGTAGTTATAATCAGTTAGATAATTTTTTTTGGACCAAATATGAAGAGTTTGTTTAGTTTAGCCATGTCATAGGCCTTACGCCCATTAAAACCGTTCAAAAAAATTCATGTTTTAGCCTTCTGGTGTAAACATAATTTTCCTAACCATGTTCATATAATATATCATGTACGGGTCCAAGCACAATGGAGAACTTGTTTTTAACACACAGTTTTTCTAACCGTGCACATGATCTATGTGAGGGGCATGTGCATGTAAATTATTATTTTTTTGTTTGGATCATGTTTAGCCAAACTATTTTACCAAACAATGTGCCTAATTAAAAATTGTGATTTTATGATTCCTCATGTGTTTTATATAACCATTATCCTTCCTTGAATTTTCCTCTTTCATACACAATAGCTCCATGCATGGGATATCTCTTACTTCTCCTCCCCCACATTGAGATAACTCCTTTATCTGGCCTCCAAATAGATCATTATCACTTTCATTGGAACAATATAACTAGGTATATGACTACACTTATTAGTTTTCTTGGTTCTCAATCTATTTTTGATGATATTTACATTTGAGTTCATATTACCATTTTTAGGCCATTTTTTATTTTAGTCATTTCTTCCAATTTGGCCCAAACCAATGGCAAATAATAAATGCGTAAATAATTTTAAACATGATATTGTCAGCAAATTTATTTTTCTTAAATGTGAAACATGTTATAAATTATTTATTTGTGCCACATACCAGACATTCAACACATCACTATTGAAATGTGAAATACCTTAAATTAAATTCATAGACCCTAATCATGATGTTCCATTAAAGAATTAACATTATTAGAGGTTTTTGAACTCTACATAGATCACACTATTATGGTTTTCATACTAATTATCCATATTTTCCATTTTATGTGATTAACTAAAATTCCATTATGACCTGTTTGATTTGTATCCTAAAAATAGAGTTGAATAAATAATAGAAAATGAATTTCATGAATTGAAATATGTCATATTTATTTACATGGATTTTATATACCTATGATTTATATAACAAAATAAAATTTTCCCTTTATAAATGTAATATATACTAAATTTACCTATGCTATTTAATTATATTATGACTTTTTAGTGTAATAAATAACCCTTAAGTGGGACGTTTTTCCCTTGTTAGTGGGAGACACATTCAATGTAAATGAAATGTTAAATCATTTAATACTATCAATTTATTAATTCATAAATATATTGAGACATTAAATGAACTATTAAATTTGAAAAAACCATTATATGGGATGGCATGTCTCTTGATTGAAATGGTTAAAATTAATTAAATGGAATATACTATGTAAGTTACATTTAAATGGACTTTTTTATCACTTGTATGTTAATTTACCAATTAATTAAATATTCATGATTATAATTTGTATGTTTGTTATTTGATCCCATGTTTAGTTTTTAACTAAAACATGCATACTTATTATATTGTGCATGGTTAGATAATTGGTTTTCTTATATTGAATTCATTGGAGGGTATTATAGATTAAATGGAAATTTATTATTCCATGAGTGATGTATGGATTAAATATACAAAATGACTTGGATTGGATCATGTGTTAAATTTAAGTTAATCATGCCTTGATGGAGGAATGGATTCATTGTATAGATTTACTTGGATGGGATCATAAGTTAAATAAAATTATGTTTTTCCATTGTAGATTCTTGGATTAGTTATATAAAATAGCATGAATGAGATCATTCGTTAAATGTAATTTTATCAAGCCATGGGTGATACTTGGCTTCTGATACAGAGTTACTTGGATGAGATCATAGAACAATTAGAATTAAATACTGCCTTTGGTGATAATCAGGTTTTGATTTAGAATTAATATGATGGGATCACATGACAGATGACATAATAATATTCTTGATTCCTATTTGGAAGACCCATAATATCTAAATTTTTATGTCCTTAAACATGCATAACCTAATATGATCTCTATTATAGATGTATTCCATTGTCCTTCCTTGGGTCACACACGAAAAATTTTGCACATTAAAACCTATTAATATTTCCATGGGTCATATATCTAATTTTAGATTCTTTTGTTTAGAGACATTATTTTTGGGATAAATGTTGTAGAGTGGACCCAGTATCCCATGATAAACCCAAAATAATATGACTATAGTTTTATGATATTCTTATTTATAATACCTATACACAACTCATTTTATTTTCATATATTAGATAACATTCGGAATTATTTTTGGTGGCCAACTGAGTTTTACTCGTAGCTTGTTTAGGATATCGTTTGGTACCCACACATATTTTCCAATATTATGTTTGGAATTTGATCTTTTTTTTATATTGTTTATTATTCACTAGGAATTTTAATGTGAGTAGAGGATTAGAAGGAACACAAGATTCCTCTTTAATTTCAATTATTTAATTTTATTGTATAGTTTTTTATCCAAGTACAGTTTTTTTATTTCATACAGTATACTAATTGATTTTATGTTTTTTAAAATAACATGTTCATTAATTTTGGGTTGTTTTGTTATTATATATTATTATTATAGTTCTTATTTACATTAAAAATATAATTTACCATTTCGACTAATTTATATATTATCCATCACTTTCATTTACTCTAGTAAATAGGGTACAGTCTCCCTAAGATTCCACTTTGGATCATAACTACTAGTCATTGACTTCTGGCATGTGGGGTTGCTCGAATGAGGACTTGTATACCCCTAAGTCTAGTTACATATGAGTAAACCCGGATTCAAATGTACAAAATTTGTATTAGATCCATATTTTAATATAGTATTATAATTATTAATATTAGAAATGACACTATTATTATTTTGGAACTTGGTAAATATTACATGTCTTGTAATGGCCAACTCATGCATGGGGGAAAGATCTTGTTTTCATACATGGTACTATTGTTTGTGTTATTTTTATTACTATTGATTATCATTTCACCATTATATGTATTTATCATATTTATAATGGTCATTTATTTATGAAATATTCGTCTTAGATTGGAATGAAAATAAATGTGGTATGTTCATCAATCATTATTGGAACATGGGAGTTATATTTCATTAGAATTCTTATATTTCTACCATGAGTGTGTGGTTATGTTCCATGTTTATCTGTGCACTATGTTTTTGTGACTGTTTAGAATTCTTATTTTTATATCAATATTGTGGGATTATTTCAATTTTTTCCTATATTATCTACTAATTTGATACCTTCCATGTTAAGGTTTTGAAATTTTATTGCATAATTAATGTTTATTCGTCAACCAAAATGGTGGTTTCCTATATTTCATAATGGTGGAAATTTATTTATAATTTTCTTGGAAATTAATTAATGAAATGAAATGGTTTCAAATTGGTTAAATAATTAACCTAAATAAAACATTTAAATGTCAATTAATTTTAGACATTGTAACAAATTGAAGTCATTAATAATGTATTATGGTTAAACATGATTCTGAATATTATCTTTTGGAATAGTTTCCTTTATAGAATGGGAACAAAAAAGCCTATAATTGAATCCTTATATTCATGGTTCAACCCCTATAGGTCATCCATTTATGAATTTATTATATAATATTTTTTAAAAGTAAAATTTATTAGTAGATTATTATTATTATTATGTTAAATTTCTACATAACAGATATTAATTAAATGGTTCCTCAATTAAAACATATAAGGGTTGGCACATTAACAACATAGTAATGAAAACATATATAACTAAATCCCTAAAATATTTAATTTCCCTATTAATGTTATCATTGGATTGTTTCATCAATGAAATTAACCCACATTGGGTGTGTAATATCAAGAATAAAATTACGGATAATGGGTTTCACATAAATGGGATTCAAATTTTAATTTATAGATCATTGGATCCATAAATTTAGAATGGAAATCCATATGACTGAACCTGAGATAGCACAATTGGATCCTCAAAGGTTACCTCTCTCTATATTACTTCGTACATACCCCATGGATGTATGTTTTTGATAGATAGGGATTTTAATTTTATTTTTGCACATCCACTAAGACAATTCATGTATAAATGTATGGTGGAATATTACATGAAAAATCCTCATCAAATTATAAAAGACCCATTTAAGTATAAATTTTCTCAAAATTAGAGTTTAGTTTCATTGAATTTTATGTTTCATTCCATAATCTTTTGGCTAGTATACTACTCCTAGTTGATGAAATGACACCCCATTTTAGCGGGTGGTTGTATGGTATGTTAAACCATAATAGGGTATCACACTATGTAGATACCTTGTGACAAGAATATCTTTTACTATTGGATTTTAAATTGTGAACCTATTTAGTGAACTCACATAGGAATAGTTTTGAAAGGATCACTCCATGGTGGGCCAATTCGTGGTCGATGAAGCCATAATGCCTAGGTTCTTATGTTTTTATCATTGTGAATAAAATTATTTTTAACATACCTTATATTTTACCTCTTTGGATAAATTTTTATTACGTATTGTATTACATAAAATAGAGGACCTTAAGGAGGATATAGTTCATATATGAGGGAACATAGGGCTAGGGGGACAAACCTAGTGACCATATTTTGAGACTTGTCTGGTAAGGCAATGTGGGATACCTAGAGGCCCTTTGTTTTGACTTAATGATTTTGTTATTAATATTTTTGGATTTATGGAATCCCACAAGTGAGGTTGGATCATAGTTAATTGATGTCATAGGGATGGTATGGTTCTTTGTATAATTGTTTGATAGCACTAAATGAATAATTCTTTTGGTTTGCGGGGTCATAATAATTATGCCCTCCATTTATGTGGAGGTACATAGAGTGTTAGGTTTCAAAAATATCATTGATTGGATGGATTTTTTTGGTTCCTATACTTATTTAATTGTGGTTTAACTATTAACTCATTCATTTTTGAAAAAACACTATGATGTGGGGTTTTTTGGTAACTCTAGGAACATGTGACGTACGAGATTTTGAAGATGATTTATAATAGATATTACATTATAATTAAAAAAATGCAGTGGTTGTATTGGTCTACATGGACTGATTTATAGATGACTGAAGGGATAAGGAGTGTATTATTGAAATGAGTGGTATAAAATTATACAACTATTGTATTATAAAAGTTAATTTCTGACCAATTCAAGTTGGAATAGATTTATTTGAGAGTTAAGTGAGTTCCCAGTAGGGGGACATGATCATCATATTCAAATGTAACAAATTTTAAAATGGTGTTCTTTGGATTTCATTAAATTAATGGATGGTCCCCAATGATTAGCGATTTACTTTAAAATGAATCTAGTTCTAGGAGATCATTGACTATTGGTGGACTGCGACATGAATTTTCAAGAGATTGGGAGTTTTAGGTTGGATAATGGAAAGTATTCCCACGTTTTATATGAGCATGGATTAAGGAGGGAGGTAAAAAATATCCACATAATCTAATTGTACTCCTAGTTTAGTGATGATCATTCCCAATAAATTGAAATTTTTATAATTATTCTTAGAGAGTGGTTGATATAAGATGAGTTATCCATACACATTTTTCTATTGTTATAGGAGTAATCCATGGGAGATACCCTTATAGGGTGGTTTAAGTTAACTCATATGATTGGGAGTACACAATTTCTCATTTGAGGTTTGTAAACCTCATTGTGGGTTGAAACCTAGAGAATTATAGGAGAACAATTCTCGGGAATGATAATAGGCGGTGGGTGATGTTTATGTTAGTGTTCACGGATGATCTGGTTCATATCAATTTTAGATATTATATATGGTTTTGGAAGGGTAATGGGTTACGGTAATAAGGGGAAATTATAATTTGTCTGAAGAAAATGATGCTCCGAAGGTGGGGAGTGAGACATTGGACACTATTTTGACATCCGCATGTGAGAAAGGTCGTGGGTTTTGAGAATAATTATAGGATGTTCATTTTCATATTTTATACCATTGGATAAACAAAACCATGTTCTCATACATTACATGGTAAAATCATGGAACATGTTCAAATATGGAATTGAGTAAAGTCTGCGTATGGCCATCAAATCTAGTATGTCGTGTGACGATCTGAGGGTGCCAGATTAAGATTTCTCCAGTGTTTATGATGTACCATGATAAAAAAAATGAGATGAAAAATTATTAGAAAGGATACATCCTTATAAGTCAGTTACACAATTTAGTGAGTTTCCTTGAACATAACTTGGTGTGGCTTCAAATAAGGGTTTCTTGTCATGTTTTAGATTAATTATCTGTATGATTTGATTTTTTAAAATTAGTTGATAGGAGGAGGTAAAACATCAGTTACATTGGGAATATGTTTATAGTAAGTGATTAATTTCCTCCAACATGATGTTGGATAAGGTGAGGTAATAGTCATCAAGTGATTTTCAAGGAAAATGTTGATCAATAAGGTTATATTTGGTCAAATAAGATTCAATAATTTCATTGAAATCAAAGATTGGTGGAATTATCAGTTCCTATTATAAAGTTTAGAAATTTTAGAATATAATATGAGAATCTATATGATTAAGAGGGAGTCTTACAACAGGTAATTTAAAATGTGGTATTACCAGGATTTAGAATCAGCCAATAAATCTAGAACCATTGGTGGGGAGCACCGTAGGCCAGTTGATGTAGTAGAAAACAATGTGCTCAGGAATCGTGTTATAATATATATTGTAAGAGCTTACTATATGATTATGTTTTAGATAAGAGCATTGGATTAAGTTTTGGAAGATTATGTATTGAATGATTAATGCTACACTTTGAGGCTCATTGAGAGTTTGGAAATACAAAGTAGACATTTGAGTGGAGGTTCAATAATATATTATGATGGAATTCTCATTTTAAAACCCACTAAGGATTAGAATGGAAGATAGATTATATAGTGAGGTAGTTGTAATAACATAGTTTATAATTGTGTTTTGTATCCAATAAATTTCATTATAATTTTTTTTATCTTTATGGAAATCACTAAGTATTTTATTGAGGTATCAATAGATCTATATCTTGCCTCATGTCCCAATGTTATAGTTATTTAGAGAACAAGGATGAAAAAAATTGTTGTATAACTGTTTTTAGTAACCATGTGTCACATCTATAGACCCTAACTATGATTTTCATGGTTTTTTTAGTCATATGAGGTAGCCCCCATATCATTTTATAACCTTGTGAAAATTGTATGTGTTAATTTCATTACGTGTGAACATATTATCTCACAATGAACATGGACCACGCGGGGTATGGGTCATGGGTCAATACCAAAAACACTGTTTATGCATGGTCTATTTTATCAGATCCATGAGCTATCCAATGGGTTTTTTTCCTGAGAAATTATTATAACATACTTTGCATTTGGCTAACCAAACTATGAAACAAAATAGTGAACCCCACTAGGTAGGTGATTTTGTTATTTTAGAAATGTTTTCATTAATCATTATTTCACCTTCATCTCACCTATTTTTTTAAAAAAATCCTCAAGTGGGATCTCTCCTTATCCTCCTAGTAATTATGGTATTTATTTTATTTTTCCACTTAATCAGTCATTGTTAGTTTCATTTGATCGCCATTGGTAATCCCATAAATCACCTCAATTCTTTACATAGTTTATCTCACTATCATGGATTCTATTTCTATACATGATCATATACCCTATATTTCATAGTAAATGTCTATTCATCATATTTCACTCATTTAGGAATGATATGATGAAAGATAATGGATTATTAAATATTTATAATCATGATTTAGGTGGTCTACATGTGTTCCGAAAATGTAGAAATTTTAAAAAAAAAATCTTTCATGGTCATGACACATATTCCATAGATTTCTACTATAATATAAAATACCTAGAATTAAATTCTTAAGAAATAACCAAGATGTCCCATAGACCCATTAATATTGTTGGAGGATTGTGACCTCTACTTGTATTACCCCTTTTGGTGTTCCCAATTAATAATCAATGATTTATAATTCATATGTTTAACCAAATTTCCATTAGGATGTGTTTCATTTTACTTATAAAATTGTAATTGATTAAATACTAATTATAATATATTACATAATTGTAAAATATTATATATATATACATTCTCTTCCATTACCCATGAGTGTGATGACTGTTGAAATTTGTTTTCATTATAATATCAGAGACATTTAATTTCATTATTTGAAATCATATGTTTATTTCTTTTTTTTTAATAAATAACCATTATTTGGGATGAAATATCTCATTTTATATACGATTGATATTCAAAATAAAGGAAATGATAAACATTTGAATACCATCCGATGATTATTTAATCAATAAAATAAAATTTTGAATAAAATAATAAAATATAACACCTCTTAATGTGGATTTTCATGTCTCCAAATTGGAATGGTTAAAATGAATTATATTATGGAATTCATACTTTCATGGACCTTTTTATCACTTGTATGTTTATTTACCATTGACATAAATAATGATGAATAGAATTTGTAATGATATTTTCTTTGACTGTGTTTATTTATTTAATGAAATTTTCATACATATTACATTAGACCTTGGGTGATAGTTGGGTTCCATACATAGAATTCCTTTGATGGGATCATAGGTTGAATATATTTGTATTATGATTTTATAGACACATGGAATCATTATACAAAATTCCTTGGATGGGATTAGGGGTCAAGTGAAATAATAAGATTCATTTACTATTACTTGGTTTCCATATATAGAATGTCTTGGTGGTATCATACATTAAATGAAAAAATGATTATTCCATGGGAGATAGTTGGAATCCATATATAGAATACATTATATGGAATCATTGATTAAATCAAATTATATAATGCTTTAGGTTATACATGAGTTCTATTACGGAATTCCATGGATAGGCTCACAGGTCAAAAAGAACTAAATCATGCATTGGGAAGAACTCAAGTTCTAATTTGGGATTCCATAGATGGGATCACAGTTCAAATTATATTATAATATAATTTATTTCTATTTTTACTACTATATATTTTTAATCCTTCATGTCATTAATCATGTATAACCTTATATAATTATCATTATATAGGCATGACATTGTTTCTATATCAACCTAATTTTACTAGTGATATAAATGGAATCATAGGCTTATTTTTATATGTTATATTTCTACATTACTGTTTTTAAGTTCATATAATTACATATTAGCTCAATGTATATAGATATGACATTGACTACCATAAGGAACATGATCTGATATGTTTACAGTTTATTTCAAATAATTATTTATTATGCATGTACAATGATCATTTTATATTCAGATACTGAAAAAAATATTACATCATTGTTGGAGACCTACAACGGTTTACTAACTCCTTCATTTGACAATTTTTTGTTACCTAAAAATAACTTTAGACTGTAGGTTAGGAATTTCATGATGAACTTTTTAACTTCCATGATTGTACTTTAAAAGGAAGTAGTGGATGGGCATGTACTCAGGCTTCCTTTTGGGGTTGGATTCATTTTTTATACCATTGTTCTTATAACTGGGTTTCATTAATTACTTCCTATATATTTACTTATTTATTTTCTTGAATATAATTTTCATTCATGTTAGTTTTTTGGTTACGAAGGTTCATTATTTTCTTACTAGTTAACTTCTATTGTTGCATTCCCAATTTCCTGTTATTTAACTATTAACCACCATTATGGTATCTTCTAATAAATATGGTATAGTATCCCCACTAAACAATTGTGGGCCATAACTCCAAGTCCACATCTTCTAGAATATTAGAAGGAATTATTTGGTCCATGAGGCCCCTTATATCTGGTTACATATGAGTGAGTTGGGATTAGGATGTCATGAATATTGATATTAAGTTTCAAATTCAAATTTGAGAGAGACCTTCATGCTTATTAGGTAGGGTAGAGTTCCTTTATGTTATTTTTTGGGATGATATAATTAAGAGTTACCTTTTGAAGGAAGTTATTCATCCATAAAGAAGTTATAAAAGATATTGATTCTAGGTATTGAGTTACCATGAATGAAAATGTATCTAATGAATAGATTGTAATAGTGAAATTTTTAATCTATCACATTGTTATACTGGTGTGAGTGAACCAATAAAATAATTATTATTGTCTGTATTTTTTATTTTTAAATATTTGTTATAATATTTTATATAATTAAATACTATTAGGTAGATTGATCATGTTCTATCCATGGGAGAACATGATCTGATAATTGGTGAGTGAAAAATAATGAAATTGGAAGCACCCAAATTCACCCTTATTATTGTTACTAGAAACAACCATTTTGAAACATTTCACTGCAAGAAATCCAATCTAATCATACCCATTATATATTACCACATTTAATAACTAATAATTTCATATCCCAGGATAACAATGTATACCAAAAATAAATTATTTCAACATATTATACCCATAAATTTGTTAAAAAACAACAGTCATCATTGACCACTACTGGTATAAAATATTTCATGAATTTTTTTCTCTTATATGACCCATTCATGGATTTTTTTTACAAGAATCCCACAAAAATAAATACTATATAGTAACCCTAGTAGAAATAGACCATAATTTTTAAATCAATATTCCACCCTATATGGAAATCCTTTTACATTTCCATTATGGACCATTAGGACATTCTAGATAAACTTACATATTCCCATTAGCATCCTTTTTGTAAAACTATAATCTTATATGATTATCTGGGAAAACATATACATAGATCACCCATATCCATTTACTCTCCAAGGATCAATATGTGGCCAGGTATGTTCCACAATCTGTTTCTCAAATAATTAACCCTTGCAAGATAACCATTGAGTTTCCACTCATGAATAATCCCTAGGCTCATCCCAAAATGGTGTCAAAGAGAATCCAAATGAATTGAGGGAATAATTTCCAATATATACTATTCACCTACATTTTCTATCATAGTCTCCCAAAAACACAATACCCCCTTCAATAATGTTTTACCCAAACACACCCAACTACATAGGAAAAAATTCCACCTAATGCATGCAAATTACATATATAAGAAGTAAAATACTGAACCACAAGCATCAAATATATATTTATTCTGTAATAACCCAAATATTTTTAATAATATTTATTTACGGAAAATATGTGTAATATTATTTTGTACTTATAGGAACAACATCCCTCCAATAATGAAGTTAGTACAATTGAAATGTTTCTATCATGTTTCAGTCATTAAATGATCGTTGCTTAATTATGACTGTTGGTCAATTTTTATAATTGATCAATTGTGAACATTGGGAAATTAGGACCATTAGTCAATATGAGTGTTCTAAACTATTAAATTCATAATTATTTTAATGACATAATTATTATGTAAAATTATAAATTTCAAATGAATGTTGATGTAGAATGAATATTTGATGTCCTCATCTAGTAGAATTGTGTCGTACAGAGCCCATTTGTTAGAGTGTGCGAGGGAGGATGCATCCTAGGGCTTATCTCATGACAAGTCATAAGATGAGCTTTAACATGGTAATATTTGTAATTCCCTAACCCCAGTTACACAGAGTCGGTGCATTATTATATATCATTAGCTTGATCACAAAGGATCAACTCTCAAAATATTGATCAGTTTAGTATCCTTGGATGTACTAGATACATTCATAAGGTTTACATTACATAGTGAAAGGGAAAACTACAAAAAAAATTGATTCCATACACAACAATGAAATCCAATAGACTATCTATGTAGGTCAGTCATAATATACATCTTCACATCCTGGAAAAAATAAAACATAGAAAGGGGTGATCTCAAATTCTCAGTAAGGATAACAATATAGCGTAAACTTTCATTAATAAGCATAAACATTTAAGGTAATGTATAAAACTAAGATAAAATCCTATTCAACATAAAATTCATCATAATATGGAAAATATAAATCAATATAATTCCATTACTTACTCAGATGGATATTATACTACTCGAATAATCACATGCAATATCAATAGCCACTTTCATAATGATGGAATGCATAATGCCAAACTTTCATAACCACATAGTCAAGGAATTGTGCCAATACAACAAATAATATTTTGTCAAGGCCTTGTGCCAAGTCACTATTTTGTCTCATGAGACATACCGATGCATCGTGGAGCTATAAGAGGATCCACCCGACACTTACTAAGTCCAATGCATTCCTCATATGAAAAGGTTTAATCATAACATAAACATCCGTATAAATACTGGAATATGAAAATTAAATACTTTATCCATAAACCATGAATGGTATGAAATAAAACATCCACAATAAAAATTATCACAAAACCTTCAATACAATATGGATGTTTTGTATAATAATAAATCAACATCAAACAAACTTAAAATCCATCAATGGATATTGACATAGATGAAATCAAAAACATTGTAGAGAAATACCTCTTTCTATTTTGAAATAATTTAAAGGTAACATAATTATAAAATAAAACATATATAATTGAAATATTCTTATAATCTTGTACGGGAAGCTTCGAAGATGTTATAACGGTGGAAGATAACCGCACTCGTCATATAATTTATAAAAACATTCTTATGTTAAATTTGTTGAAACGATTACAAAGTACTTTGTTTGGAAAATGATAGAAAGATTCCATTGAAAACATCTCATAAATGAAAAAAAGGGTATAAATTACATTAACTAATATTCAATAAAATATTAAGAATGTTTGGAAATACATTATTAAGAAACATGGATGTGGATGATAAAGAGGTCTCAGTAGATAATTACGTATAAAAAACCTTAGACAATGAAGAGATTGTAGAATTAACCCTTACCTTGTACTTTTCCTTGGTCAATGGTAGGTTAAACTTTTGTATAATGGTGAAATAATTGTTATTAAATTATACAAGATTCATATACATTAATATGATATCATATATGATCATTTAACATTGCGTTGTTAATAATATCTTAGTATTATCGTTGTTTCGGGTGTTAACTACTTCGTTTTCCCAGAAAATTCATAGACCGAGAGTACTCGAGCATAGATATTTATTAATTAAAATATGAGTAAAACAAGTACAGAACATATGACATATCAAACGCTATCAAAACATGAAATTGGTAAATCCAAAACCACTAAAAACATAAATCCTAAAATCTCATCCATAAATAAAATGATCACATGATCAGAAAATAAAAACCATAATATCCCATAATCTATGTGCCAACCGGCCACCGCAAGTCTCATCGGTAACTCTTACCCCCACAAAAAGTCCCAATGTTGTCCCGCCTCTGCGTCCACTATCGACAGTCGACTATACCCGCAAACACGAATACAAGCATACCCTAACCCCTACTTGTTGAATGTGATATACAGCCCGTGTGGTCCATTTGAGGTCATCCCATACCTGTATCTAGAGGTCATCAGAGGCCCGAATTCCAAGGTCATCGAAGACCCGTATTCCAAGGACATCAGAGACTCGCAACCCCAGTATCTTGTCATCACCGACTTCAACAGTCTGCCAACTTGAATCTATCCTCTGACGCTCTAATTTCACATCGATGCTGGCCACAACCTCACAACCAATCGCTCTGGATACTTTTCTGACCATCAACTTCCTTCTTAAGCACATCTCATGCACCATCCCTACATAGAGTTGACCTCTTATCCCCCCTCCAGGATCCCACAAGTTTCATGCTCTGCCAATGTGAATCACCAACCATAGTCGTAGAATACACCACCTCACCCCATGTCATCGCTGCTTCAATGATGGACACCCACTAGAACTTTCATTTCCCATTGATGAAAGATCTGGATGTCACCGCCAATCTGACTCAATTCCACCACATTACTTCCATGATGTCCTCCCCATCATTAATCCACCATGCCACACAAATTTCAATCCATAACCAGCTTGTAGGTTCCTTGGGTTCCTCCACTTGAGGGAATGAGGGTCCTCCTTAGATAGAAGAATATTCGAACCAAAAACATCACAAGGGCTTGAGTATTATTATCACCACATTGCACAGACATCACAAAATTCCCAATGATTTCATCATTTTGAATTTCCCAAACCTGATTTCATTCATTGAGGCAATGGCCAACAGGATAGAGAAGCACTCCATTATAAAGAGATAAGCTCTCCATCCTCATCTCAATCAATAATTCGTTTTCCTTTATATGAATTGTTATGTAATTAATGTATCTAATGGATAGGATGTATCTTATTAATATTCATAATTATATTAAGTCTTTAAAAATTATTTTTAATCATATAATGAAAATTATTCTTGAATGGTTACGATGTGGAATGAATCTCATCACGTTTATGGAGACGATAATTCGTACATATGCACGAGTGAAAATATCATTATTTTGATATTAAAATAATATATAATTGGATGGTATATCATATATACAGAATCATTATAATCTTATAATTATTATTTACAACAATTACATATCATTATTAAACCCATCCAAATAACAATGTTTTCAATAATAATTACACCACAATGGGGAGACAGTAAGCCGTACATACGCCCGTATGGTGACATATCATTCAAAGGATGGATTGAATAATGAATATGGTTCTACCATATTTGTAATAATATCATAGTATATAGAAGATACTGGATTTATTATTTTAGAATTGAAACATCAAAGAAAGAGGAAGTGGGTGAAAATGGAACTTGATAGAGGTGATAAAATATTTACCTTCTCTTCAGGTTCTTCTTTTTGATTTGATTAAAAGGGCTCCATAGGATAGAATTATGATTAAAATAAGGCCTATAATATAAAGGGAGGAGAGTTGAGAGGGTATTAGGGTATGGTTTAGCCGATCCAAATGGATTTGAAGGTGTGAATTAGGGAGAAGGGGGAGTGCCTTTTTATAATAGGGGTGAGGGGCACATTAGGAAAAGCTATAAATATTATTTTATAATAAAATAATTTTCAGTTTATATTAGATCCAAAATGGATTCGTTAATGTATAAGCTGTGTAGGGGTATAAACCCACTCAACCAATAGATTTTAGATTGGTTTGGCTCACTATAATAATTTTATCATTTAGATCTAACTCTTAGTTAAATAGTTTTACATTTACAATGTATCTTTTAATTTTATAATATATCGTTAATAAACTTACTATATACTTCCTAGAGAACCCCATGTGGGTAATTAATGATACACATATCATTATAGAAGTATTTTGGGAGAACATTAGATTTTTTGAAATAGAATACCAATTATTAAAATAATATTTGTTTTAAAAACACTTTTATGTCAATTTTGACACTATTTGGTATTTTGTGTTTTCTAAATTCAGAGCAACATTATTACTTCGAAAATAATTAATATAACCCGCCATAATTTGTCATATAAACCAATAAAATTAGCGTAATTCATAAAATGTATCAAATAACATTTATATGGGTATTTATAGTAACATTTATTTTAATATTTCATTAATTAGGTAATTACTACATCATCATTGTGTCATTAATAAATTAAATTATTTAAATTATAAACAATATAAATAAAATACTATTATATAGGAAATCTATTTAGTTTTCCAATTAATATTTATAGTCGAATTTTTCTTATGTGTAACCCTATATTAAAAATTCTTTAGCTTTTAAATGTTGATTTTAACTCTTTTATCTCTTCTTTGAATTAAATAATAATAAATGTCCTATTAAAATCCATGTGGACCAATGAAGTTCATATTTTATTCCTATAGTTGTTTTTGGTCGGATTATACTTATCCAATTGAATTAGGACATTTTTTAGGGTAATAATATTATCATTATTACCCTTAATTACCAAATATACTTATAACTGTGGTAAATAAAAGTAAAAAGTTACTATTCAACAAAAATTACTTTCTTCTTATTGAACCGTATTTTACACACTGAAATCAAATGTGTCTCTCGGATTTTTGAAATTCATCTCATAGAAGTGGAAAAATTGTGTTTTATTTTAATTTTCAAATGCTTTTATGGGTGGGTAAAAATGGTAAAAAATTCAATAAATTTTTATATATCTTAAATTATTTTAAACTAACTCCAATGATTTATAATGAACATATATAGGAATTATGTATCTATTTTTTCCTAAAATAAATTTAAATAAAATAATTAATTATTTTTATAAAATGTATGTTTTAAACAATAACTCAGTGTTTTTCAATATTCATCAAAAATTGAACATTTTCTGAAAAAAAAACAAAAATTCACCGTAAGCTAATTTTGATATTATGAATTAAAAAATGAAGTCTATTTTGGATGATAAAATTTAAAAAATTCAAAAAAGTGGGTATTACAATTCTTAATGGCTAGTTTGATTGGTTGTGGTGTGTTAGAACTTGATATTGCTTACAACACACGCTAT
This sequence comes from Viscum album, assembly GCA_963277665.1. NCBI lineage: Eukaryota > Viridiplantae > Streptophyta > Magnoliopsida > Santalales > Viscaceae > Viscum > Viscum album. Next base: position 487,130,790 of record OY728148.1, on the reverse strand, counting down.
TGTATTATTCAAAGAGAAGCATATCATGGAAGCTTGGGGTGTTACATTCTCCCCATGTCAAATAATTGTGTCCTCGAAATTTCTAGAATATTACTGCATAAAATAACTAGGTTGGTTCTTCATCATAAGTTCCCCGGGTTCCCACACGGCCTCTTCCATGTTATGGTTTCTCTATAGAACTTTTACCAGATGAGTTGTCCAGTTTCTCAGCAGTTGTTTTCTTGTATCAGGAACCTCGACAGGCTCTTCAAAATAAGACAGATCGGGTTCTGGTTCAAATTCCTCATAAGTGAGCACATGCATTGGGTCATGCATGTATTTTCTCAACAATGATACGTGGAACACATCTTGATCTTTGGAGAGACTTGGCGGAATTTCCCAACGGTAAGCTACAACCCTAATTAGTTATAAAATTTCAAAAGGTCTGATGTACCTGTGACATAATTTTCCTTTATTACAAAAACGTTTAACACCCTTCTATAGAGATGTCGTCATGAAAACATGGTCTCCTACCTAAAATTCTAAATCCTTCCTTCTGTTATCGGTATAGATCTTCTTCCTACTTTTTTATGCTTTGATACAGGTTTGGATTCCCTTCACCTTTTCCATCATTTCCTATATATGTTTTGGGCCTACAAGTTTTCCTTCACCAACATCATCCAAATAGGTTGGTGTGCGACACCTCTTTCTGTATAAAACTTTAGATGGTGCCATCTGAATACATCAATTGAAGCTATTATTATAGGAAAATTCTACAATAGTTAAATATCGATCCTATATACCTTGAAAGTCATGTGATCATGATCTCAACATGTCTTCTAAGATTTCAATAGTCTGTTCTGAGTGTCCATCAGATTAAGGGTTGTAGGCTGTGCTCAAATAAAGTTCAGTATCCAGGGATTTCGGAAGACTTTTCCAGAATCTTGACATAAAACGTGGATCACGATATGAAACAATAGATAGTTTTACTCCATTAAGTCTTACAAAGTCATTAATATATAGTATTCCAAATCGTTCATGTGGTAAATTTTCTCTTATAGCAGGAAAATGTGGTGACTTGGTAAGACGATCAACAATGGCCCATACTGCATCATTTTTTCTAGGAGTCTTTGGTAGTCCCATGAAAATGTCCATCGTAATATTATCCCATTTCCACTTAGTTATGGGAAGAGGTTTCATGACTCTTCTAGGCTGTTGCTGTAACGACCCAAAGTTTGTCAATGGAAAATTCCCTTCTTATAATTATGTCATAAAAACACAAAATAATGAACTACTAATTGATAAGTGACCTTTAAACATAATTTTGTCACCCCTATGTTTGGAATTTTGAAAATATGACATACACGGTTGTGGTCAAGATGGTTTTTGGAGTCTAATGAAACAAAAATAATTTTTGGTGAATAGTAACCTACCCTTATGAATAGTAATATTACCCTTATAAATAATAAATTAGAGGAACATTACCTATGAATAATAAAAAAAAATTTAGACATCTTAGAAAGTGACAATTTGACCTTAGTAAACGTTTTTGGTGTTTTATAAGTCATAAATAAATAATTAATTAATTTAAAAGAATATTTATTTCCCTGGAATGTATTCATAAATTATTGAATCAATGTCTAAAAGTTTTTAGATAATTTTATAAGACCCTACGTAATTTTTGAAAGAACTATAAAATCAGTTTTAATCATAAAACTGTTTTTAAGTAAATTGTGATTTTAATTAAATATTAAATTAATAATATTTAGAAAACTATTTCTGAAAAATGGAATTCATTTTTGGATTCTACACGTCGAAAAATGCTTAGGGTAAATTTTTGGGAATTTTTTGAGATACTTGAATTTTTTATTAATAGTGGAATCCGATAATTCACAAAAAATGCTAAATAATGTATTAATTGAGTCACCGATGATGTTCTATTGATGTAATCCCACTTGTTTCGGGATTGAATTATAAAATTACTATTATTGGTCATTCAAGACTCACTATTCCTTGAATTAGGTGAAATTAATAAACTAATCAATTTTATATTAAGGAAACCCCTCTCCCCTCCACTATAAAAGCCACCCTTCACTCCCTCTTTTCCTCACACCTCTCAAGCTCCAAGCCTTCTCTAAACTCTGCCCAAACATCTTCCCTAGCACCTCCCCCAAGTCCAAAAGCTTCTGGTCTCATCAAATGACCAAGCCTATCTTCATTAATGAGGATCTCAAGAGGAAGATTCTAGAGGTAATTTCTCTCTCTCTTCTCCATTAATTTCTTTTCAAGTTCAAGTTCCTTTCTTGATCTCCCCCCACCTATACTCACACAAATTGTTTCCTAACTCTAGTATTATAAATATACTGTATTTGTATGATAATAATGAGATATTATATCACCCACCCCCTTTCCCTCTTCCTTTTATTTTATTTAAGAGAACGTTGTTCATGAGGTGTTAATTTATCCCCTTCAAAAATGACATGCTCTCTTTTTCCATTTATACCTTCAGATATGGTCATGAAACCATTTTTATGGTTGAACCAGAATATTGTATATGTATTATGTTCTATTTTATATTCTGGAAATTACCTATGGCCATATTACTAAGTGAAAAGTTAAAACGAGTTCGTTGTGATCCAAAAAACCGCTCAAATTAACCCAAATAATATTCATTTAATTCTTATCTAATGATTCGTCCACATGGTTCTAATATAACTCATTATAAAATCATTCAAGATTATGTAATATCTTTAATAACATTTAATATTAGTTCTGGATGTTTACCCATGATCTACTCAAACATCAATTTAAGAATACAAGTGGACCGCTCAAGAAAACCAAGAAAACGAACATCCCCGATAAATGTTTTTGAAACTCTATAAGTCATCCAAAGGAACATAATACGAAATAATGAAAAACGAATGAACCCTATTACTTTATAAAAGGTTTTGGAATTTATAATTAATTAATATAATGTCATTATACAGGACATTAAAGAGAAGGAGGCATTCGAGTACAAGGTAAGGGGAAATCTCTAACCCAATTTTCTTCCTTCGGGTTCTCCCTCTTTCACTCCATTTTTGATATGGTTACTCCTAAAAGATCATTTTTTCACCATTTAATTTACTTTTCTGGGATATACATTTTTTTCACGGGTTTTTATGTCCATCAAAATTTTTTCCAAAAGAACTCTTCTTTCAAGATCTCACCTTTTACTTCTCATTCAAGGTTGATGGTTCTTGTATCAAGTATGTTGTTCCCTCTTTCTTTTGGGAACCCAAAGCTTATGAATGTGTTATTATGAGATGAAACCCATTCCATTCCAGGGGTTATTTATGTACATGTTTGATATGTGTTCTATTTGGAAAGCATGATAATGATAATGTTATGATGTGATGGGTGCGCCCGGAAATATATAGCGCAATATGAATTTTTAAATGTGACGGGTGCACCCGGAATTATCTAGCGCTCCAATACATTGGGTAAAGTGATGAATCTCATGAGTAAATGTGAAATGATGTGTGAAAAAAATTCTATCTTTGTTCACAAGTATGTGTGGTAGTTAACCACTAAGACATGATGTTTCATTTTTATGCATTGCCACATTTCAAGTCTATTATTTGTGCTCCTCTCATGTTCATAATCATTATCCTATGGAATGATTATGCTCACCCCATGCTATATTGTTCTTATCTATCCTATTAATGGGCTTCTAGCTCACCCCTTTTGATGTATATCCTCTAGTGTATACATGTACTAAGGAGAGTACAGGTGCCACTAAGAATGTAGTGAATAAGAAATTAAATAAATGTTTATGGTTGATGTTGTATTTGTTATGTATGGTCCTAGTTTTCCCAAGACACTAAACCTCTGGATCCTCTATGTGTAATAGTATTATGTTTTTTATCTTTGAAATGATGTAATATTAATGTATGAAAAGTCCGGGTCGCTATAGTTGGTATTAGAGGAAATGTTTAGTTAATTTGGGGATTAAGATTAGTGAACCCTAAAGAAAACCTACAACATGAGACTAAGTACAAATATGCACACAAGGATATTTACCTAGGGATCCAATATGTTATGTTTTTGGTATAATTGTTTAAATGGATAAGTTATTCATGACTTGTTTACTTAGGTTTTGTTCTAACCTTTTCTATTTTAGAAAATGGTGGGAACCAGGAGAAATCAGGCCAACAACTCTTGTGAGGGACAATGCAACGATTGCCTGAACAACATACCCAATGATTTGGGTGGTGGAGTTCAAAACGTCATCGAGATGCTTACCCAATTATCTTAGGTTACAAATAATAACCATAATAATGGGGAACATCCTCCTTCACCAAAGAGGGAGAAACTACCAATCAAATGTTTTATGTGGCAATGGCCACCGATGTTTTGTGGATCTTCTGATTCACTAGTTGCGGAACAATGGGTCAACTCCATGGAGAAGAAATTTTATGTGCTTCACTGTTCCGAGACAGAGAAGGTGACTGTAACCGTCTATCATCTAGATGGAGAAGCTGATCAATGGTGGGATTTGATTAAAAACACCAAGCCAAGGGAGGAAATTAAAGAGATGGAATGGGATGACTTTAAGATAATGTTTCTTAACAAGTATTTCCCATGAACTCTTCGCACAAAAATAGAGAGAGAAGTTATAGAGATGAAGCAAAAAGAAGGAGAATCTGTCACAACCAATGAAGTGAAATTCACAAGTCTTTCAAGGTACGCTTCAGGTTTTGTTATCAACAATGATATAAAAATTTGTAGATTCTTTAGTGGATTAAAACAACATCTTCGAAAGTCTCTTGCAATTATAGGCTTTGGGAGTTATGAAGAAGTTGTTCGGTGTGCTCCCAAAGTGGAGATGGAGTTTGGAGAATGGTCCCATGGATATGTTGATAAGAAAAGAATGATGGAGTTTCAAGCTAGTGGATCTAGTGATAAAGGTGGGAAGAAAACACAACGACCCACATGCTAAAAATGTGGGAAGTTGCACCATGGGAACTGCCTCAAAGGGATGGGGAAATGCTGCAAGTGTGGGAAAGAAGGATACCTTGCTCACGAGTGTCAAAAAGACATGAAAAGGAAGGATAATGTAGCTGATGAAAGGAGAGAACCACTTGTGGTTCAATGCTACAACTATAGGGAGCTAGAGCACTATTCAAACCAGTGCACTAAACCTCGTGCTCTCGAGGGTAATCAGTGCCAGCAACCACCAAAGCCAAAGGCACAAGGGAAGGCTATGCCATCACTACTGCGGAGGTGGATCATGATAATGAAGTCGTACAAGGTACACTTCTTATTCAATCAAGAATGGAAAAAGTCTTGTTTGATTCTAGTTCTACGCATTCCTTTATATCTTGAAAGTTTTCTAGAACTATAGAATTGATGCCTCGAAACCTTGAAGTAGAGATATCTGTAAAAACGCCAAGTGGTGCAATCATTGCAACCCAAGTGTTTGACTCTTATATTGTTGACGTATGTGGGAATACTCTTCCGGAAAATCTCATAATACTTCCCTTGGTGGAATTCGACGCTATAATGGGAATGGATTGGATCTTGTTATATAGAGCACATATCAACGGTTGGGAAAAGGAAATATATTTTCATATTCTGAACCATCCCATGCTCCTCTACAAATGCAAAGAAAATCATGAATCTCCTTTGAGAAATCCTTCAATGGTTTGGGTGTTGATTCCCTATGAAGAAGCATACCTCTCCCAAATGGTTGAGTCGAAGGAAAGTTCAAACCTTGAGGAAATGCCCATCGTAAGGGAATACAATGATGTATTTCCAAAAGAGTTACCCGGAATTCCCCCGGATCGTGAGGTAGAGTTCTCAATTGAACTCATACCCGGAGGTACTCCTATCTCAAAGTGCCCCTATGGGATGGCTCCTATCAAACTGGAGGAGTTAAAGAAGCAGCTGCATGAGCATCTTGACAAAGGGTTCATACGCCCTAGTGCATCACCTTGGGGTGCACCAGTGGTCTTTGTGAAGAATAAGGATGGAACAATGCGGCCGTGTGTCGATTATCGGGAACTCAACAAGATCACCATAAAAACAATTATCCTCTCCCAAGGATTGATGAATTGTTCGATCAATTAAGAGGATCTCAATACTTTTCAAAGGTGGTTCTTCGTTCTAGATATCATTAGGTAAAGGTGAAGAAGGAAGATATTCAGAAGACTCCCTTCCGTACAAGGTATGGGCACTATGAGTTTTTGGTGATGCCCTTTGGAATTACTAATGCCCCTGCAATCTTCATGGATTTGATTAATAGAGTATTTAGACATTACCTTGACAAATTTTGGTAGTGTTTATTGATTATATTCTCATCTAATCCAAGAGAAAGGAGTAACATGAAGAACATCTAAGACTTGTGTTGGCAACATTGAGAAAGGAGAAGTTGTATTCCAAGTTCAGCAAGTGTGACTTTAGGATGAATCAAGTCACGTTCATGGGACATGTGATCACAAGCGAGGGAATTTCTGTGGACCCTTCAAAGACAAAGGCGATTAAGGAATGGCCCATGCCCTCTAGTGTCACAGAAATCCGTAGTTTTCTTGGATTAGTTGGGTACTATCGACGTTTTGTGAGAAACTTTTCACGATTTTCAAGCCCGCTAACTAAGTTAACAAGGAAATGGGTAAAGTATGTCTGGACGGATGAATGTGAGGGAAGCTTCAAGGAGCTAAAGAGAGGGCTGATCACTGCACCTGCACTCACACTACCGAAATGTGGAGAAAGATTTTGGATATACAGCGATGCTTCAAAGAAAGGCTTGGGTTGTGTAATCATGTAAAATGATAATGTGATAGCCTAAACCTCATGACAGGTGAAGATCCATGAGTAGAACTACCCGACGCATGATCTAGAGCTGGCAGCCGTGATTTTTGCCACGAAAATCTAGTGGCACTACCTTTATGGCAAGAAGTGTGACATATACACCGACCACAATATCCTAAAGTATATATTCACACAAATGGTGCTCAACATGCGTCAAAGGAGATGGTTAGAGATAATCAATGATTACAATTGCTCTATTCACTGTCATCCTGGAAAGGCGAACAAGGTAGCTGATGCTCTAAGAAGGAAAGAACCTGCTACTCTATCCATGTTGACGATTGAGAAAGACCCTATCTTCTTGGATATGCAAATAATGGATTTGGGAATCGTAAGGGCAGGGGATACATCCTACCTTCCCCAAATGATTGCGCAATCATCCATCCAATAGAAGATTAATGAAGCACAAAGGGTTGATGTGGAGATACTGAAGTGGGTGAATGCAGTAATGGAAGGGAAGCTGAAAGAGTTCCATATCGACAATGATGGTGTGATTTGGTTTGGAACGCATCTTTGTGTGCCTTCATCACCCGGGATAAAGATGGAGCTATTGGATAATTAACATAGCTCAACATTATCTATCCATCATGGGAGTACCAAGATGTACCGTGATCTCCGAGAACACTTCTGGTGGGATAACATGAAGAAAATGTTTGAGGAATATATATCATGGTGCTTGGTATGTCAGCAAGTTAAAGATGAGCGACACAAGCCGAAAGGTATGATGCAGACATTGCCTATAACGATGTGGAAATGAGAAAATGTTACTATGGACATTGTCACAGGTCTCCCAGATACGTCAAAGGGGAATAATGCGATATGGGTTGTGGTTGACCGACTCACCAAGAATGCCCATTTTATCGCAATTCGGGAAGACCTATTTCTTGAACAACTTGAAATGATATATGTGAAGGAAGTGGTGAGACTGCACGGTGTTCCACTCTCAATTGTCTCTGAATGTGATCCAAGGTTCACATCTATGTTCTGGAGGAGCCTTCAACATGCTTTGAGTACTGAATTAAATTTCAGCACAACTATCACCCCCAAACCGATGGCCAGTCTAAAAAGACTATTCAGAGGCTCGAAGATATGCTAACAGCATGCTCTATAGAATTCAAAGGTGGATGGGATCCGCACCTCCCATTGGTTGAGTTTCATACAACAATAGCTTCCACTCGAGTATTAAGATGGCTCCGTATGAAGCTATTTATGGGAAGCGATGTAGAACTCCAACCTGTTGGGATAAAGTTGGAGAAAAAAAGCTACGTGGACATGATCTTGTGTAGGAAATGACCGAGAAGGTTCAAGTCTTCCAGAAACACATCAAAGCTGCTCAAAGTCGGAAAAAGAGCTATGTTGATAATCGTCGAAGGGACTTGGAGTTGGACGTTGGAGATAACGTCTTCCTTCGAATATCTCCATGGAAGAGAGTCATGTGATTCAGGAAGAAAGGGAAGCTAAGCCCAAGGTACATTGTCCCCTTTGAGATCCTTGACCGCATAGGAGTCGTGGCCTATCGTCTAGAACTTCCCCAGAATATGGCTCAAGTTCATGATGTTTTTCATGTATCAGTACTGAGGAAGTACATACCAAACCCCTCACATATACTAAACTCATAGGTGGTGCAGCTGGAAGATGATATGTCCTATGAGGAGCAGTCGGTAAAAATTATGGACTGAAGTGATAAGGTTTTATGCAACAAGACAACCCTCTTTGTCAAAGTCTTGTGGAGGAACCATAAGTATGAGGAAGCAACATGGGAACCAGAAGAGGTAATGAAATAGAAGTACCCTCACCTGTTTGTGTAAAGTGAAATTTTGGGGTGAAATTTATTAAGGGGGGAAGAATGTAACGACCCAAAGTTTTTCAATGGAATACTCCCTTCTTATATTTATGTCATAAAACACAAAATAATGAACTGCTAAGTGGTAAGTGATCTTTAAACATAATTTTGTCACCCCTATGTTTAAAATTTGGAAAATCAGACATACACGATTTTGATCAAGATGGTTTTTGGAGTCTAATGAAACAAAAATATTTTTTCTTGAATAGTAACCTACCCTTATTAATACTAACATGACCCTTAGGAATATTAAATAAAAGGAACATTACCTATGAATAATAAAATAAAATTTAGACATCTTAGAAAGTGAAAATTTGACCTTAGTAAACGTTTTTGGTGTTTTATAATTCATGAATAATTAATTAGTTAATTTAAAAGAATATTTATTTCCCTTGAATTTATTGATAAATTATTGAATCAATGTCTAATAGTTTTTAGATAATTTTATAAGACCACACATAATTTTTGAAAGAACTATAAAATCAGTTTTAATCTTAAAACTGTTTTTTTAAAAGTAAATTATGAATTTAATTAAATACTATATTAATAATATTTAGAAACAAATTTTTGAAAAATGGAATTCATTTTTGGATTCTACACATTGACAAATGGTTGGGGTAAATTTTTGGGAATTTTCTGAGATACTTGAATTTTTGATGAATAGTGGAATCCGATAATTCACAATAAATGCTAAATAATGTATTAATTGAGACACCGATGATGTTTTGCTGATGTAAGCCCACTTGGTTCGGGATTACAATATAAAATTACTATTTTTTTCATTCAAGACTCACTATTCCTTGTCTTAGGTGAAATTAATAAAGTAATCAATTTTATATTAAGAAAACCCCTCTCCCCTCCACTATAAAATCCACCCTTCACTCCCTCTTTTTCTCACACCTCTCAAGCTCCGAGCCTTCTCTAAAATCTTCCCAAACAACTTCCCTAGCACCTACCCCACTTCCAAAAGCTTCTGGTCTCATAAAGAGGCCAAGCCTATCTTCTTTAAGGAGGATCTCAAGAGGAAAATTCTAGAGGTAATTTCTCTCTCTCTTCTCCTTTAATTTCCTTTCAAGTTCAAGTTCCTTTCTTGATCTCTCCCCACCTATACTCATCAAAATTGTTTTGTAACTCCAATTTTATACATATAATGTATTTTTATGATTCTAATGGGATATTATATCACCCCACCCCCTTTCCCTCTTCCTTTTATTTTATTTAAGAAAACGTTGTTCATGAGGTGTTAATTTATCACCTTCAAAAACGAAATGCTCTCTTTGTCCATTTCTACCTTCAGATCTGGTCATTAAACCATTTTTATGGTTGAACCAGAATATTTTATAAGTATTATGTTCTATTTTAAGTTATTTAAATAACCTATGGCCATATTACTAATTGAAATGTTAAAATGAGATCGTTGTGATCCAAAAACCGCTCAAATTAACCCAAATAATCTTCATTTAATTCTTTTCTAATGATTCATCCACATGGATCTAATTGAACTCATTATAAAATCAATAATGATTCTGTAATATCATTAATAACATGGAATATCAGTTATGGATGTTTACCCATAATCTACCCAAACATAAATTTAAGAATACAAGTGGACCGCTCAAGAAAACCATGAAAACGAACACCCCGATCAATGTTTTTTAAACTATATAAGCCATCCAAAGGAACATAATTTGAAATAATGAAACTAGAATTAACCATATTAAAGTATAAAAGTTTCTGTAATTTCTAATTAATGAATATAATGTCATTATACAGGACATTAAAGAGAAGGAGGCATTCGAGTACAAGGTAAGGGGAAATCTCGATCCCAATTATCTTCTTTCGGGTTCTCCCTATTTCACTCCATTTTTGATATGGTTAGTCCTCAAAGATCATTTTGTCATAATTTCCTTTACTTTTATGGGATATAAATTTTTTTCACTGGTTTTTATGTCCATCAAAATGTTTTCCAAAAGAACTCTTCTTTCAAGATCTCACCTTTTACCTCTCATTCAAGGTTGATGGTTCTTGTATCAAGTATGGTGTTCCCTCTTTCTTTTGGGAACCCAAAGCATATTAATGTGTTAAGATGAGATGAAACCCATTCCATTCCATGGGTTATTTATGTAAATGTTTGATATGTGTTATATGTGGCAACCATGATAATGATAATGTAATGATGTGAAGGGTGCGCCCGGAATTATATAGCGGTCCATTGCTTTCGGTAAAGTGATGAATCTCATGAGTAAATGTTAAATGATGTGTGAAAAAGATGCTAGATTTGTTCACATGTATGTGTGGTAGTTTACCACTAAGACATGATGTTTCATTTTTATGCATTTTCACATTTCAATTCTATTATTTGTGCTCCTCTCATGTTCATAATCATTATCCTATGTCATGATTATGCTCACCCCATGTTATATTGTTCTTATCTATCCTCTTACTTGGATTCTAGCTCACCCCTATTGAATTATATCCTCAGGTGGATACATGTACTAAGGAGAGGACAAGCTCCACTAAGAAGCTAGTGAAGAAGAAATTAAATAAATGTTTATGGTTGATGTTGTATTTGTTATGTATGGTCCTAGTTTTCCCAAGAAACTAAAACTCTGGATCCTCTATTTGTAATACTATTATTTTATTTATCTTTGAAATGATGTAATAGTAATGTCAGAAAAGGACGGGTTGCTATAGTTTCCTTCCAGCTATCACCTATTGACAAACCATACATCTTGACACAAAATCACCAATCTCCCTCTTCATGTTGTCCCACCAAAAATGTTCATTCAAATCTCTATACATTTTGTTTCTCTTAGGGTGTATAGAGAAATTTGAACTATCAGCATCATCCTAAAATCCCCGTTTTAGATCAGGTTTATCGGGAACACAATTTCTCTTCACAAATTTCAAAATTCCATCTTCACACACAAAGTCACTCAATCTCACATCATTTACACCATTAATCTTCATTTTAAACTCTTCACAACTAATCTGAGAACTTGTTATCATTTCTATTAAAGATGGTTTGGCAACCATTTTAATATGTAATGATGTTTCACCTTCCATAGTGATTCTTATATTAATCTTTACAAGATCCATGTATATAGGATCCTTTTCAAATCTCATCTTTTTCAAAACTCCATGATCCTTTGTACTCAAAGTATCTGCCACCTTATTTTCCTTCCCAAAGTGGTAGTGTATTGTCCAATCATAATCCTTGAGTAGTTCGAGCCATCTTCTTTCCCTCATGTTGAGTTCCTTATATGAGAAAATATATTTCAAAATATTGTGATCAGTATATATCTCACAATTTTCACCATAGAGATTGTGTCTCCAAATCTTCAAAGAAATGATTACAACTTCTAACTCAAGATCATGAGTAGGATAGTTTTAATAATTTATTTTTAGCTATCGTGATACATAAGAAATAACCATATCATTCTGTGTAAGAACACAAACAAGTCCTTTCATCGATGCATCACAATAAATAACAAACCCATCATTCCCCGATGGTAGATTCATGATAGGAGCATTGAATAATATTCTCTTAAATTCTTAAAAACATTATTCACACTCTTTTTTCCAAACAAATTTAACCCCTTTACACGTGGGTTTGGTTAATTGGTTAATCAATCCGGAAAAATTCTGGACGAAATGATGATAATAATATGAGAAACTAATAAAACTGTGTACCTCAGTTATACTTGTTGGCGATAGACTTTAATGGATTGCCATGGTCTTAGAAGGATCAACAGATATTCCATCCTCTGAGACAATATGACCACGAAAAGGAATCTCTTGATGACAGAATTCACATTTTCTAAACATCCAATATAATTCCAGTCTTCTAAGAGTCTTCTGGATAATGCGCAAGTGATTTTAATGATCTTTGTAGATATTGGAGTATACCAAGATATCATCAATAAATACCACTACAAATTAATCAAGATATTCCTTGAAAACTGAATTCATTAGATCCATGAAGACATAGGGTGCATTAGTCAGCCCAAAAGGCATTAATGTAAACTTGTAATGCCCGTACCTGGTTTGAAATGTTGCCTTTAGACTGTCTTCCTTATTTAGGCACAACTAATGATATCCATATCGATGGTAAATATTTGAAAGGTATTGACCTCCAAGAAGTTGGTCGAATAAATAATCAATGCAAGGTAGGGGATACTTGTTATTTATTGTGATAGCATTGATCACCCGGTAGTCAATGCACAACCTCATTGATCCATCTTTCTACTTAACAAAAAGGACAGGGGCTCCCCATGGAGAGACACTAGGGAGAATAAATCCCTGATTACTCAATTCATCAAGTTGTTCCTTTAGTTACACTACTTAAAAAGTGTTCATTATATTTTGGGTCTTTGATTTGGGCATTGAACCAAGAATTAAATCAAGGGAAAAGTCAATTTCTCATTTTGGAGGATGTCTAGGTAAATCATCTAGAAACACGTCAATATATTCTTTCACAATAGGTACATCCTCTATTTGAACATTCTTTTTCTCACCCAATGTTATTTCATTCTCTTCCTCCCCAATAATTGAATTTAGTTGAGCTACTGGGGGTGGATATAGATAAGAATCTGGTGGTGACCATTCTGCTCTAAAGATATGGTGTTCTTTATCATCATCATCAAAAATCAAAACCTCCTTCTTCTTATAATAAATTTTCACATCATGGTCGGAAAGACATTCCATACTAAAGATTATATCATATTCAGTCATGGGTATAATGATGCTATCAGCAGATAAAGAGCATTTATATGCCCTAATAAGTGTTGATTCAAAAAACATAGTTGTGATGATACGTCTCTTAAGAGTTTTTACTGAAAACTCCCTTCTTATGTCAAAATGAAAATATCTAATTTTATTAACAATTAGGAAGATATGAAACAATTCGATGATACAGAATCAAATAATGAATTGGCTAAACTTGAGAAACCATTAAATTACATGCCACCATATCTTTCGGAGCTTCAACCTCTGAAGTAGTGATTGCTTAAGATTGGCCTTGATCCCTTGGCCTTTTCTGTTGTAAGTTCCCCTGACACTTAGGACATTCATTTGCATAATTCCCCCTATCTCTACCATTGTAGAATTCAACATCGACAACCTCTTTCATCCCCTTACAATCACGATATATGTGGCCTTTTTCACCACACTTGTAACAGTCTCCCATTACCTTCAAGAAAGTACCAGGGGATTGCTTCCCGCATTTACTACAGGATGGATATTCAACTTTTCTCTTCATACCCTTATTTCCATTTCTGGAGTGTTCAGAAAATCTCTTCTTCTCTTGAATTACTTCAAAGTCATAAGACTTATAGAATTATTTTTTTGTCTTGATAGGACATGAGACAATATCTTCATATGACGACAAGGATTATGAGAAAAATTATTGATGAAGAAATGGTTTTATCCTATCAAAGAATAGATCAATATTACTTTTTATGTTACAAATATAATCTATAGCATTCCTCACTATCCTTGTAAAGTTTTCTTTATACTTTGCAACATTCTCATCCTCCTTTTGCCTCGGACTCAGAAATTGTCTTTCCATATCCTCTAGATGGTCATGATGAAAGTATTTTTCTTTGAAAATTTCATTATACTCCCTCCATTCTATATTAGATACTTTATTATCTTCCTTTGTGTTTTGAATCAATGACCACCATGGGTCAGCATCTCCAGTGAGGTAGTAAACTGCCGTGATAACTTTTCCCTTATGCTACTCCCAATGGCGTGGAATATTTTCTCTAAGAGATTTATCCATTTCTCATCTACTAGTGAATTTGTACCACCATTGAATTTCGGTGGTTGTTTCCTTATGAAGATATCTAAAATTGATCATCCACGCTGTGAATCAGGGTGCTCTATATGGGTAAGGTTATTATTCATAACCTGAGCGAGTTGTCCCAATATAGTGATAAGATGATCAGCTCAAGTTTTATCACCAGCTCCACTATAATTATCTTGAGTAGGAGATAAATCCCTGGATGGAGTGTGTTCATTGATACAGTTTCTACTCCATCCACTAGGATCCATTTCTAAATAATAGAATAAACTAGATTAGTTTATGAATCACAATACGTAAATCCACACATGTAAAACCCTTAACCTAAATTTAACAGTTTATGGATATAATCAATAATCATAAATATGTTTTCATTTAGGAAGTATATACTCAAAAACCATTCATAATGGTTTGTGATGAAAATGATAATTATCTTAGGCATATCCCCCCGGAGTGTCGTATCCAAGAGTACAGTAAGTCTTGTTATCGTGCACCAGTTCTCGTTTGAGTCTAGCTCAAAGATGTGTTTCCAGGTTTTACCCCTAGGTACATCTTGCCTAGAGATGCCTCTACCTACTCATATCTAGATAGGTATGTGTTTCTTTGAAAACTCACAAAATCTCTACAATACCAAAATTCATGGATGTTCTTCAATACTTCTTCTCAAAGTCTATCTTAGGCTAATCTTCTCTAATTAGAGTTTATCTAAATCTATATTCCATGGTTTATAATGAAATTCCTCTGATACCAACTATAATTCCACGACCCCAATTACCTATAGTTAGTTCATTATTATGTACAATTGTCATGATAACAAATGATCAAGTCTCGAACGACTGATTAGTTTAGTAGGCTTGGAAGTAATAGATACATTTATAAAGTTTACATTACATCATAAAATGAAAAAATACAAAAAAAATATATTCCATAGTCAACACTGAGATACCATAGACTATCCCTACAGGTCAGTCATAATATACTTCTTTGCATCCTAGAAAAAATAAGACATAAAAATGGTTGAGCTCAGATGCTCAGTAAGGAAAACAATATAGCCGAAACAGTCATAAATAAGGATAAAAATTTAAGGAAATGTATAAAAATAAATATGAAATCCTTTTTAACAAAAAAATTATCATAATATGGAAAAATATAAATCAAAATAATGCCACTTACTTACTCACATGGATATTCTACTAGTTGAATAATAACATGCAATATCAATAGACACATTCATAATGATGGAATGCATAATTCCTGACTTTCATAACCACATAGTCAAATCCTTGTGCCATGAATACAAATAATATTTTTTCAAGGCATTATGCAAATTCACTATTTTGTATCATGATACCTACATATGCATCGAAGATCTATAGCAGGCTCCATCCGTCACTTAATATTTCCAATGCATTCCTCGTATGAAAAGGTTTAAACATAACATAAACATTCAAATGAAAACTGGAATACGAAATATCCATACATTATCCCTAAACCATGAATGGTATGAAATAAAAAATCTGCAGTCAATCATATCTCAAAACCGTCAATACAATATGTACATTTTGTAACATAATAAATCATCTTCAAACAAACATAAAATCCATTAATTGATGTTGACATAGATGAAATAAAAACATTTTTAGAGAAATATCTCTTTCTATTTTGAAATCATTTAAAGGTCACGTAATTTTAAAATAAAACATTTATATTTGGAAATATTCTTATAAGATTTTATGGGAAGCTTTAACATTGTTACAATGGAAGAAAATAGTTGCCCTCTCTGTATAGGTCAAAAAACATTCTTACATTAAATTTGTCGAAAAGGTCAAAATGTACCTTATTTTGAAAATGATGGAAAGATTCCTTTGTAAAAAAATTAGAAAATTCAAAGAAGGGTATAGATGACTTTAACCCACAATCTATAAAATATTAAGAATATTTTGAAATATATTTTTATGAAACATGGATATAGATGATAAAGAGGTCCCTGTTGATAATTATGTATAAACAATTTTGGATAATGAAGAGATTGTAGAATTAACCGTTACCTTGTAATTTTCCTTGGTCGATGGTAGGATAAAGTCCTATATAATGATTAAATAATTGTTAATAAATTATAAAATAATCATATACATTAATATTATATCATATATAATCTTTTAACATTGCTTTGTCAATAATATCTTAGTATTATCGTCATTTCGGGTGTTATCTGATTCATTTTCCTTTATAAGCTTCGTTACATAAGTAATGTATATTATGGATAGGATGTATCTTATTCATATTAAAAATGATATTAAGTCATTAAAATTTTTTTTAATCATATAATGAAAGTAATTCTTGAATGGATACGATGGGGAATGAATCTCATTGCATTTAGGGAGAAAGTAGTCTGTACGTACGCAAGAGCGATGATATCTTTCTATTGAAATTAAAATAATTTATAATTGGATGGTATATCATATATAACGAATAATTATCATGTTATATTAATTTTTACATCAATTAAACATCTTTATTATTCCCATACACATAATAAGGTATTGAATAACAATTACACCACGACGTGGCAACGGTAAGCCGTACGTACGCACGTATGGTGGCATGTAATTCAAAGTATGGATAAAACAATGAATATAGTTGTACCATTTTTATAATAACATCATATTATATAGAAGATACTGGAGATATTTTTTTAGAATGTAACCAACAAATAAAGAAGAAGTGAAATTATAAATGAACTTGAAAGAGGTGATGAAATATTTACCTCTTCTTCAGGCACTTCCTATTGATTTGATCAAAAGGGCTCCTTAGGTTGTATTTATAATTAAAGGAAGGAATCTAGGATGAATTTTAGACATCTGAGAGGGTATTTGGATAATTGATGTCAGAGCCAAATGGCTATGAAGGTGTGAATTAGATAGAAGGGGGAGTGCCCTTTTATAAGAGGTGTGAGTGGCACCTTAGGAAAAGATAGAAATATTATTTTATAATAAAATCATTTTTGGTTTATAATTTCTCTAAAATGGATTATCTAAAGTATATGTGGGGTAGGTTTTTAAAAAACTAACCAATATTTTTTAGAAAGGTTTGGGTCACTATATTAACTTTATCTTTTATATTTAACTCTTAGTTAAATAGTTTGAAATTTAACATGTCTCTTTGGGTTTTAATATTATATAATTAATAAACATAATATATACATCCAAGAAAACACCAAGTGGTTCATTAATGATATATCTATAATTATATAATTATTTTGGCCAATAATTGGATTTTTAGTAATATAATATCAAATAATAATATACTATTTGTTTTAAAAACTCTTTTATATCAATTTTGACACTATTTTGTTTTTTGTTTCTTTTCTAATTTCATAATAGCATTATTCCTTCAAAAATAATTCATTTAACCAACCCAATATTTCATATTAACCTGAAAATTTAGTAGAGTTCATAAAAAGTCTCAAATTAATTTTTTATATATATTTATAGTATCAATTATTTTAATATTTCACTAATTAGGCAATTACAGCATCATCATTGTGTCATTAATAAATTAAATTATATAACATATCAAAATATAAATAAAATACTAAAATGTATGAAATATTTTTAGCTTCCTAAATAATATTTATAGTCAAATTTTTCTAAAGTGTAACCTTATATTAAAAATGATTTAGTTTTTAAATATTAATTTTAACTCTTTTAACTCTTCTTTGAATTAAAAATAAATAAATGTCTCAATCTAATACAAGTGGAAAAAAGTAGTACATATTTTAATTTTATGGTTTTTTGTTCGAATAATACTTATCCAATAGAATTGGGACATGTTTTATTGTAATAATAATATCATTTTTACCCTTAATTGCCCTATTTACTTTTAACAGTGGTAAATAAAAGTAAAAAGTTACAATTCACCAAAAATTAAATTCTTCTTGCTGAACCACATTATACATACTGATATGAACTGTGTCTCTCTGATTTATGAAATTAAACTCACAAAAGCGGTAAAATAATGTTTTATGTAAATTTGCAAATGCTCGTTGGGGGAGGGTAAAAGAGGGTAAAAAGTTCAATAAATTTTTTATATTTCTAAAATTATTATAAAAAGACTCCAATGAGTAACATTTAACTTATATAGGTTTTATGTATCTATATTGAACTAAAATAAATTATAATATAATAAATAAATATTTAAATAAATAGTCGGTTTTAAACAATAACTTAGTGTTTTTCACTATTCATCAAAATTTAATGTTTTCAGAAAAATACAAAAAATTCATCCTATGCTAATTTTGATATTCTGACTCTAAAAATGAATCCAATTTTGAAAGAAAAAATTTATAAAATATAAAAAAGTGGGTATTAAAATTTATAACAGCTAGTTTGATTGGTTGTGGTGCGTAGGAACTCAAAGTTGCATACAACACACGCTATTGTATTATTCAATGAGGAGTGTATCATGGAAGTTTGTGGTGTCACAATATTTAATGAAATAACCTATAAGAGAAGTTAAATTTAGTTGAAATTACCACTCTGGTGATGTTAGCTAAGCCACCCTATTAGTCTATCACAATTGAATACCTCACCATTAGGTCATATGTGGGTTCTATAATGGGTCATGTGTCAAGGAATTATATAATTATTTTATAATAAATTTTTATAAATTAAATTTAGGTTCCATAACTTCCATTTTGAGTGTAGTTTTTCCTAAAATGTGATGAAATTGACACATATATTTTTTAGTAAGAAATTTTTATTTTCTAAAAATAAATAATTTTTATTAGAAACTATGGTATTATAAATAATATTAATATAAATTAAATAATTTCATTTAAACACTCTTACTTAAACATAAATTATAGAATAATTTTATTTTTTTTCAAGTGTTATAAATGTTACTATAGATTTTACTTTTCCTATTATATCCATAAATGTTTTTATTAATTAAATAATTTTATTTAAAAAATAAGACTTATCATAATTATAAAATTATTATTACAAAATATACATCATTTTTTGAATTATAAAATTTAAATTAGGTTATATAAAATTTATTTTAATTTTCTAAAATATTTTACTTTTCAGTGAATAGAAAAAATATTGTTTCATGAATTAGGTATGTGTACATTCATCATTATGATTTGGTATGTAATATAGAATTGTGGTTGACTATTTTGGATTATAATTATGCATTAGGTGTCAATATTTAGCAATACCATTGGAAATCCCAGGGATTTACAAATATCACTATAGTGTTTTCCACAATGATCAATAACAAATTCCCCAACTTTGGTTTTGAAAACCCACCCATTTCTCTATTAGATTTCATAAAATTAAAAATCTAATAGTTTGTGATATTTTTACCCCAAAATTAGTCCTACCAACGTATATTAAAACCCACAGGGTCCCTATATTCTACTTTTAGGAGCTACTCTTCATGGTAATAGAGATCTCAACTTTTCTTCTCCATTCAAGTTTCCATTTTTATTTTCTATGCCCTTGAAATTTCCATACAATGTTTTTATGTACATTTTATTCTACCCCATATCTATATTAAAATTCCTTTAGTAATAGTATACCCCTGTCCAATACCTTTTTAATGATTTTGGAAACCATTTTTCTTACCTTTTATTCTACCAAAGTTTCTTATCAAAATTTATATCTGTCCCCAATAAATTATCTTATTTTATTTTTTTAATAACCAAACCTCTTTATTCTCCAAATTTATTCACCTAGATGTTAGATTTATCTATTATATTAGGTTACTATACTATATGATATCCAAATTACCCCTTTGATTGTTAATAATTACATAATGATCTTGTATTTAATTACTTTTAAAAAAATTATGGTTTTGATAGAAACTTATTTCATTTATTACCCAAGTGTTATTTATGAAATCATTTATTATCAAATATGTGGTTCATATTAATTAAGTGATATTAATGGTGTTCACTAATAACACTGTACTTACTTGGATAAATAATTTAATCTCTAGATATGACAAATTTTATTATAGATTTTGGAATAACTTTGGTAATTTTTACAACACCAGAGTGAAAAACCATGGTGATATTTATACGACTATATCATTAAAATTTAAAATCTCCATATCCAAAATCTGATTCAAGTATTTGTAATTATGATGTTACACATTCTCATACATTTATGATATTCTTCCTATTTTTATTGAAAATTATCATGATCACATTTTATATGTTTCCCTTAATTTCCCTTATCAGGTCTTATGATCAACCTTAAATTTGATATATATCCCAAAGTTATGAGATGAAGAAAATTTACTTAGGATTAACCTATGTTGAATCCACTAAAGTGGATTAGCATACAATATTAATTTTTTTTATATTAGGTTCTTTTTTTAAGATACTAATCTTTAAAATATCCACTTTTTATACAATGTAATAATGAGTTTATATAAATATAAGGCGGGGTTCCATAGTTAGTATCAATGGATTGTTTAGTTGTTTTTTTAAATTAGGATGTGAATTCATTATGATAATTATATTAAAATAGTCAAATATAAGTAAAACATCTTGGTTTTTTGGTAAAATAATAATGGGTTTAAATAAAATAAATCCGTGTTTGGATATGAACATGTGTATGTGGAGCTAAAATTCATGTACATATGTGTAATAACATTGAAAAGGTAAGTCAGGCCTAAATAATCATAACCTGGTACAATATAACAGGCCTTGCTTCACTCCTATTTTGAAACTCTTGAAGATATTTTTTGTTAATCACATCTTTTTTACTTTACATTATGAAGGATTTATATGAAATGTTATTGTTGTTAAAGAATAACATATTTTAAAATATTTCTTAGTGGAACCATTCTAAAAATATAATTCACTTAGTAGATGTGAATTAAAATGGAAATGGAATTCCTAGAGATAGAGAATAAAGAGTATGAATTTGTGATAATCTATTATAAAAACATCTCATGAATTTATTATTACACCACTATCATGTTCATGGATCCTGATGGGAAGGTTTATGGATTCATTAGTGTACTTGGACCCCATCTACAGTAGAATCTATCCACCCAAGACCATGAACACATTGAGGTTTTCCGGATAAGGGACATAAATGTTGAAATGGTGTTAAGAGATATGAAGTGGTCTCATAGATCCAATGAAAATAAGTGAAATTTGGTTCCGAACATGGGTAGGAGCTTTGATCAAGGAAGTGGAGGAAATCACATAAAACATTCCAAATACAACAAATATGGGAAGAAGAATTGGAATAACTACATTTTTAGGGTGTGAAATGCTACAACTGTGGAAGAGATGGCCATATTTGTTTGAACTATTATAGTGTGGTGAATCCTCAACTTCAAAATAATTTTGAAAAATGGTAGACAATGAATGCCTTACCTGATTTCCAGTGGTTTACGTGTAGATAGCTTAGGAACTCTTTGAATCATTGTCCAAAACTGATTTTAATGGAGGGGAATCACTATCAACCTAATCAAAGTCCAATAGAGCATCAGCTTGATTTTCCAATCATGAAAACTGAAGCTGAATTTCCAAATGATGTGGTGGAAGTTACACTCATGGTTCATTCACATCATGCAAGTGCATTAATTGATTTAGGTTTTGTGTAATCTTTATATCCTCCTTATTTGTAGAGAATATAAAAACAATCCCAAAAAATCTATAAATAGAAATATCTATCATAAAAACTTGATGTATTATCCAAGAATCAATAGATTATAGAAACTCTAATATTAACTTTGGGGAGCATAAACTCATCGCATATCTTGTAGTCATTCGTATGTTGTAATTTCACATTATACTCAGGATGGACTAGATCTCAATATATATTACTATGATCAATTGTTGAATCAAGGAAATCTTAGTAGGCTTGACTGGAAAACTTATAGTTGGTTTATAGTGTTATATCTTCTATAGATTTTTATAGAAGCACCACCTATATCCTTATTTATGAATAATATCGATGAAGATGAAGAAGGAAATGAAATTATATGAATAGAATTCTTCCCCATCATTTAAGAATACATTGAAGTTTTTTTAAGGATTTATCTAGAACTCCCCTAAAAAGAGAGGTACACGTATCTATTTACCACATGCCCAATTCCAATCCAATTTCTATGACACCGTATAGAATGAAAAATGGGGAACTGGAGGAATTAAATAAGCAACTCCAAGATCTTATAGAGAAGAGGTTTGTAGAGACCCGAAGCTGGACGTACATGGACATTACATTACTTTTGCGGAATACTTAATACATAACAAAAACAGACACACAAGGATCGTAATAGTTTAGTGACTTTGAAAACTCGGAATAAAATCTTCTAATCATGTTGAAAGATCATCAACATCTCCCAATAAAAATCTTCCCTTTTTTCTTACCTAAAACCTTTCTTTATATCTTGGGGAAAAGAAATCATAAAAGGGGTGAGCACAAATGCCCAGTAAGGGTAAACATAGAGGACATAAATCAATCCATTAATATTTGAATGCAAAAAACTTGAACATAAAATCTATACATCAAAATCTTGAGCAAAGACATGAATCTTGGATGTACGTAAGGCATATATCATAAGGTAACATCAATCATGATAAAATAGCATGGGAATAAAACATGTAATTGTGGAAACCATTATGCACATGATATTATTTCCATAGTAGCCAAGGCATTGCTGCCAAGACCATCTTAGTGGACAAAGTCCCTTTCCTAATCGAGTTCACTCCTCGTTCCAGTCCTGTATTACTGAACCGGTTTAACTTGCCGTTCCAGTCATTTCTATCTCATGAGATATAAATCTTTACCCAGTGCATTAGAGGGAGATATAGGTCTCACCCATATCATAATGAAATCATTCTTACTTGTGCCACAAAATAAACATACATCATTCATAATAACCCAATTAATAAAATGGGTTTCATAAACATCATCCCATCATCTCATAATCCATATAAAACAAATGGACATTTCATCATAACAAAAGTGAAACCATGTAAATCATAGAGACATTAAACTTAAAACATACACATATGAAATAATTTCATATTCGATGGAAAATGGTTTTGATAAAACCCTTGAAATGAATTCTTGAGGAAAATATCCATTCTTATTCAAAATCAAATTCTTTTCAAAAAACATCATGAAATTTTAAAATAAAAATATTTTGTTTAAAATAGTCATGAAATCTTTTGGAGACTGCTTAATGAAAATAAGGCTTTATAAAACTGTAAAAATCTGTTCGTGCCGTATAAGTTAAAAAACACATTCTTCTCGTACTTTTGCCGGAAAAGTCAAAAAGTACCTCATAATGTAAACAAAATAAAGATTCCTTACATAACATGTAGTAAAAGTAAAAATGGGTAAAAAGGAAATTAAAGATACATGAAATCAATTTTATAAAACATGTACATGGATGGTAGAAATAACCCCAGTAAATATTTACGAATAAGCAATCTTGGATAAAAATGAGATTTTCAAAATTATCCCTTATCTTTTGTCCGATATGCTTCGTATGTATCTGATCCCCTTGTATAATTATTTAAATAATGTCATTGACTTATTATAGAATCATATTCATTGTTATGATATCATATATGGTTTACTTATGACTTTATATTACCCGTTCTTTTGTAAATTCCATGTTAAAGAGTGTCTTGGGTAAAATCGTTTCATTTGTCGTCCGTGTTTTGACTTGTAATTATTCATATGATTACTTCGATCTTGATTACTTAATTTCAGAATATAAAACATGATTTATATATAATATATATTCCTAATATACATATATATAATAGATCTATAAATTGAAAGAAATACACCGTTCATGGAGACGGTAGGTCGTACGTATGCATAAACGCTGTTTTCGTTTCCTTATTGAATTGAATGGAATTAAGTATATGATATACATATATATGTACATAAATACAGTAGCATTATTATGTCATATATTTCATTATTACTTATTATATATACTTTATAATCATTCCTGAATTTTTAACATGGAAAATGAATCTCATCGCGTCGTGGAGACGGTAATCCGTACGTACGCACGAGCGATTATATCATTCCCATGGAATTGTATTGGAGTGTATGTATAATATTTCAGAATCAATAAAACATTACAAAATCATATATAGTAATTATTTACACTATTATACCCATACAAGTAAGGTGGTGGTGGAAAATAGATTACACCACGGCGTGGATACGGTATTCTGTACGTACGCACGCACAGTGATTTCTTTTTCCGTAGGATGGATAGATGGTGAAATAGGTTTGTTTCATAGTTATAATAACATGTTAGTATAAGATTGATACTTATTTTATTACTTCATAATGAAACAACTAATGAATAAGAAGTAGAAGAAGAAATAAAGTTGAAAGAATCGGTAATAGACATTACCTCTTCTTTGAAGCGCCTCTTTGAGACCTCATCTTAGGGCACTAAAATTGGTCTTTGAAGAAGACCAGAACCTCCAGGATGTTTTTAGGGAAGTTAAGAAGATAATTTTGTAGGTTTTTTCCGCACATGAAGGCTCAATGTGGTGTGAGAAAGAGAGGGAGTAGGTGCCCTTTTGTAAGGGAGGAGAGGGGCACCTTTGGAAATCTTAAAAATATTTATTTATAATAAATATATCCCCACTTAAAAACCTCCAAAAATGACTCATATTCGAATACTAGATGGGATAGGGTTGTAATATCATCATACAATAAAATTTAGAAATGTTTGGAAATTATTTTAAACATTATCATCATGATTTATCCTTACTTAAGAAATTTAATTTTATTTGTGGTAATAACATTCTAAATTTCAAATTATAACAAATAATTAATTATTTGTTGTGAATTTTACATAATTGGATAATTTATAACATTTTAGTCCATATAAATTTTAATTTATAATTTTTATATATTTTTGTGATTTTTAAACAATTTTATAATATGTTATTTTTATAAAATAACAATAGTGTCAATTTTGGCACTATTCATTTATATGAATTTAAATAAAATATATATAGAAACTATATTCGAACTAAGAGCTTTAGTAGATTCATAAAAGGTTATATACATCTAGAAAATTAGTGGAGCACATTAAGTAGTTCATATAATATTTATTTGATTATTTTTAAAACCATTTATTTGGTTTATCTCTTAATAAAATAATTACTATCACGTTTTTGTATAATTATTTAATATACTTATTTGTTGCATAAAAATTAAAAATAAAATCCTATGATGTGTATAAATCTATTACCTTTCAGAATAATACGTTTACTCTAATTTATCATCTTAAAATCACAATATTTAAATTGTTATATTTATTAAATTATGAAGGTGACAACTTTGGCACCATTTGAAATAAAATACAACAAGTGTCATAATTGCTTTTATAAGGCTCCAAATGATCACATATTCGACCATTGGATGGTTATGGTTTAAATTTACATGACCAATAAGTTTTGTTTAGGGTTTTGTGCCTTTTATGATCACTATTAGTTTAATAAAAACAATATTCTTGATTTTTCACTAGATAAACAATTTCTGCATCACTATTGTGTCACAATTAATGATAATTATTTAATCCATAAAAATTATAAGTAAATTAATATGATGTACATAATTTTATTAGATTTCTGGAGACTATTCATGTTTTAATTTTCATAAAGTTTATCACTAAATTAAAATTATTATACATATAAGATTTAAGAAAATGACATGTTGTCACTTTCTTTGGTTTTAAAAATAATTAAATTATTTTGATGGAAAAAAGTCCATTAAATGATTCTAATCTGACCCTTATGTTATATGGGTCGACTTTTAGTCATACAATAAAATTTTGGCAGGTTTTAGGGTAATTTTATAGTCTTATGTTTACCCTTAATAATCTGATTTACCTTTATCTACGGTAAATAAAATTTGCCGTAGTTACTATTCATAATTCCCAACAATAAAAAGTAGTATATTAATATAATTTGGACCCATTGATTCCAAATTTGGAATCCATTTTTCCAAATTCAATACACAGAAGTTGCAGAAATTAAATTAAAATTAATCTCGTTGTCGAAAGAAAACAGGTTTTTGTTTAAAACATTGCAAAAGATTGAATTTATTTAACCTAAGAATTCGATGTAAAATCAATGCTAATGACATAAATTATATTAAATGGTTAAAAATATATTCTATTTAAACTTTAAAACCATTCAGTATTATAATTTAACCACATAAAATATTACGATGAAACAAGTTGTTTTTAATTAATATATAGTGTGTTTTTACTATTCTTTAAAATATGAAAGTTATCAGAATAACATGAAAATTTTATCCAAAAATAATAATTTTATTTTGTAAAATTGAACTTATAAACATGTCAAAAACTAGATTTAAAGCGGGTGCGCCATCAAAAAGTGGCAAAACTGTATTTTTTTAAAAATACTTATAATACCCGAAAAAATTATTTTGTTCTTATACCATGTTCTTGAAAATGTGTAAGATGAATAATAATGTTATAAGATTAAAAATTTAGTTAATACTATTCATAAAGGATAGTTCATAATAATATTATAATAATATATGGTTGTTTAGTAAAACCCGGTATTTCATACAACACACGCTATCAAGGAAGGTCGTGATTGCGTGTAATGCAAGAAAAGTCAGGGTTGCATGTTGTGAAAGAATACTTTATTATTTAGTATAAAATAATCCAACCATATTTTATTTATACATTGAATATATATATATATACACTCAATGTTTCATAGAATGACTATTATAATACGAACTTGAAATTGTGTGTAACACAATCTAAGAATAGTGTTGCGTATACTTCAAGCTAATACAGTGTGGTGTATAGCACAAGATAATCTTGTTGTAGCATAAAACACATGACATCAAATAAATTAAAATGAATACTTATCATAAAATATCGTGTTGTTACATTCTACCCCCTTAAAATGAATTTCGCCCTCAAAATTCTTCGGGGTTATAAATGGTTTTCTACTTGAAAGTTTCTTTAATTGAAACCCACATCGTAAAAAGTAATACCAAAACTTATCTTTAAAAACTAAAGTATAAAACGTAATGGTTACCTAAATTAACTAATCACTGGGTTTCCACATAGGAGAACATAGGTGAAAATGTGGATATGGAAGGGAAATCTAACCATCATGTTCTGATAGAGAGTGGTAGAGAACATGGCTATGAAAAAGCCCACAATCACAAAGCCATAGATTTGTGATGATCTACGGTACCATCTGATTTATCGGATATAAGGGCACTAGGACGAATTTTATGTTTTTCATGATCATTTCCATAAAGTTGATGAATTAAATGAAATACTTACATGATTTTGGTAAAATTACATTGTTGTTCGTGCCATGAACAATTTCCACTTCATCTCTTAAAGAAATGAAGTTGAATTTGTTATTCGTGAAGTGTTAGCAGATCATGTGATAGAATGACAGGTCATTCCATCTGTCTCAAACAAAAGGTTAGAAAAAGTTATTAAGTATACATAAGTCGATCTATAGTGATATTAATCATATATGGTACCTAAAATGGACTTATACTGCTTATATCATACTAGTTAAAAAAATTAAAACTAATTTATACTAATCAGGGACATCATGTAGGCCAGTGGTTGGCCATAAAGGCCTTTCGCACATCGGTTGTGGGTTCGATTTCCATAGCCTTGTCTGACACGATAGGCTGTCACCCATCTTGCAGGTTGTCTTTTTTCTAAAACTACATTACTATAACATCCCATCCATAATATCGAAAAAAATTTCTATCCTTAAACAATAATATCTTATGTCCAACATAATCCATTACAATCTTTATCTAAAATACTTCGGTCCAAGCTCATAGTATAAAAAAATTATTACTTGAAATGTCATCAACCAACCATCATTTATCCCCCATTATCTTTTTGGTCACATTCCAATCATGTGAATACCTTAATCGTGTATTCTCTTGAAAAATGAATACCCATTAAACCTTATTGAAAACATTAATGCTGTCAAAAGTTAACTCTTTCCACATACGAAAATCCAAAAATTCTATATACTCAAACCATGATATAACCTTCTCCATATATCTTTCATGAGCTCATTAATACTTTCAAACATTTAATTTTCTCCTTATCCCTTCATTATGTGCATATCATCTACTTTCTAGAAATACGGGTACCATTCATCACACACTTTCAAAACTTAAGGAAAGACAACAGTGTAACAATCCTTAGATGACTCTTTATTCCATAGTAACATGAGATTACTTATACAACATTACACTTGATAATCATGTAATCATTCCACTGCCTTCATAAACCATTAACTGAGCTTCAATAATTCTTTCATCTCACATATCATTTGTAGTCTCTTCATCATCATCAACATAAATGTTACCCATATGACCATACTGATTATCTTCATGAGACTTTCCCTTAGAGAATTGGTTTTCATAATGCCCGTACATTCCACATTTAAAACATTTAACTATTCTTGAAGTCATAGCAATACCATTATCCTCATCCATGGTGTTAACTGAACCTTTTCCATTGCACTTACTGGCTTTATGTCCTTCTTTTCCACACCCAAAGCATCTTCCAGTTCCTTCGAAACATTCTCCTAGATGCCTCTTCCCACATGATTTACATAGGGGAAATTGAACATTCTTTCCACTATGATCATCACGAAACTCCATCTTTCTCTTATTAGCCGAGTCAGGAAACATACCAAATTTGAGTTTATTGATCATATTATGAGATTTATGATTCGGAATAATAATGATGTTTGAACTTCCAAATCCCATTTCATTTGGTTTATCATGAATAATATCATTCCATTGTCCATCATATCCTCCATTACCTTGAATCTTCCTATTTCCAGCCATTTTCTAAAACCCAAAAAGAATAGTGTGAGAGGAAAAAATCATGCTAGGGAAAACAACATAGTAAAGGGGGAGTACCCTCAATATCTAACATCTTAGGTTAAATTCTATGATCGTTACCATAGTTCTAGGACTACATCCTATATGTATACTTATCCTTAGGGACATCCCTAGACATACCTTAGAAATAACTCTAGGGATCTCACTAACGTTCTCGCATCCTAGTTTCCAAAGGTTGACTAAACCTTTGCTCTGATACCAACTGTAGAGACCCGAAGCTTGACGTACATATACATTACATTACTTTATCAGAATACTTAATACATAACAAAAATAGACACACAATGATCGTAATAGTTTAGTGTCTTTGGAAACTCGGAATAAAATCTTCTAATCGTGGTGAAAGGTCTTCAACATCTCCCAATAAAGATCTTCCCTTTTTTTCTTACCTAAAACCTCTCTTTATATCCGGGGGAAAAGAAAACATAAAAGGGGTGAGCTCAAATTTCCAGTAATGGTAAACATAGAGAACATAAATCAATCCATAAATATTTTAATGAAAAAACTTGAACATAAAATATAAACATCAAAATCTTGAGAAAAGAGATGAATCTTGGATGTGTGTAAGGCATATATCATAAAGGAACATAAATCATGATAAAATATCATGGGAATAAAACATGTATTTGTTTCAACCATTAATCACATGATATGATTTCCATACTAGCCAAGGCATTTCTTCCAAGACCATCTTAGTGGACAAAGTCCGTTTCTGAATTGAGTTCACTCCTCGTTCCGGTCCTGTATTACTGAACCGGTTTAACATTCCATTCCAGCCATGTCTATCTCATGAGATATAAATCTTTACCCAATGCATTGGAGGGAGATATAGGTCCCACCCATCCCATAATTAAATCATTCTTACTTGTGCCACAAAATAAACATACATCATTCATAATAACCCAAAGAATAAAATGGGTTTCATAAACATCATCCCATTATCTCATAATCCATATAAATCAAATGGAAATTTCATCATAAGAAAAGTGAAACCATGTAAGTCATAGATACATTAAACTTGAAACATACACATATGAAATAATTTCATCTTAGATGGAAAATGGTTTTGATAAAACCCTTGAAATGAATTCTTGAGGAATATATCCTTTCTTCTTCAAAATCAATTTCTTTTCAAAAAAATCATGAAATTTTAAATGAAAAAGATTTTTTTAAAAATATTCATTAAATATTTTGGAGTAAGCTTCATGAAAATAAGGCTTTATAAAACCGTAAAAATCCGTTCATGTCGTATAAGTTTAAAAACACATTCTTCTCGTACTTTTGACAGAATAGTCAAAAAAGTCCCTCGTAACGTAAACAAAAGAAAGATTACTTACATACCATGTATTAAAAGTAAAAATGGGTAAAAAGGAAATTAATCATACATGAAAGAATTTTTATAAAACATGGACATGGATGATAGAAATAACCCCAGTAAATACTTATTAATAAGCAATCTCGGATAAAAATGAGATTTGAAAAATTATCCCTTACCTTATGTCCGATATGCTTCGTATGTATCCGAACCTCCTGTATAATGATTTAAATAATGTCATTGACTTATTAAAGAATCATATTCATTGTTATGATATCATATATGGTTTACTTATGACTTTATATTACCCATTCTTTTGTAAATTCCATGTTAAAGAGTGTTTTGGGTAAAATCGTTTCATTTGTCATTCGTGTTTTAACTTGTAATTATTCATATGATTAATTAGATAATGATTAATTAATTCCAGAATATAAAACATGATTTATATATAATATATATTCAGAATATACATATATATAATAGGTAGATAAATGGGAAGAAATACACCATTCATAGAGACGGTAGGCCGTACGTACGCATGAACGCTGTTTTCGTTTCCATATTGAATTGAATGAAATTAAGTATATGACATACATATATATGTATATAAATCCAGTAGCATTATTATGTCATATATTTCATTATTACTTATTATATATACTTTATAATCATTCTTGAATTTTTAACATGGAAAATGAATCTCATCGCGTCGTGCAGACGGTAATCCGTACGTACGCCCGAGCGATGATATTGTACCCATGGAATTGTATTGGAGTGTATGTATACTATTTAAGAATCAATATCACTTTACAATATTAATATATAGTCATTATTTACACCATTATACCCATACAAGTAAGGTGGTGGTGGAAAATAGATTACACCACGGCGTGGAGACGGTATTCCGTACGTACGCACGCGCGGTGATTTCGTTTTCCGTAGGATTGGTTGATTGTGAAATAGGGTTGTTTCATACTTATAATAACATGTTAGTATATGAGTGATACTGATGTTATTACTTCATAATTAAACAACTAAATAAGAAGAAGTTGAAGAAGATATAAAGTTGAAAGAATCAGTAACGGACATTCCCTCTTCTTTGAAGCGCCTCTTTGAGACCTCCTCTTAGGGCACTAAAATTGGGTTTTGAAGAAGACCAGGACGTCTAGGATGTTTATAGGGAAGTGGAGAAGATAATTTTTCAGGGGTTGGACGAGCCTGAAGGGTCAATGTGGAGTGAGGAAGAGAGGGAGGAGGTGCACTTTTATAAGGGAGGAGAGGGGCACCTTTGGAAATCTTAAAAATATTAATTTATAATAAATCTAACCCCACATAAAAACCTCCAAAAATAACTCATATTCGAATAATAGATGATATAGGGTTGTAATATCATCAACCAATAAAATTTAGATTGTTAGGAAATTATTGTAAACATTATCAACATGATTTATCCTTACAAAAGCAATTTAATTTTATTTGTGGTAATAACATTCTAAATTTTATATTATAACAAATAATTACTTATTTGTTGTGGATTTTCCATAATTGGATGCTTTATAACATTTTAGACCATATAAATATAAATTTATAATTTTTATATTTTTTTGTGATTTTTAATCAATTTTATAATATGTTATTGTTATAAAATAACAATAGTTTCAATTTTGAAACTATTCATTTATATGAATTTAAATAAAATATATTAAACAAATATATTCGAACTAAAAGCATTAATAGATTTATAAAAGGTCATATGAATCTATAAAATTAGTGGAGAACATTAAATAGTTCATATAATATTTATTTTATTATTTTTAAAACCATTTATTAGGTTTATCTATTAATAAAATAATTACTACAACATTTTTGAATAATTATTTAATATAATTATTTTTTGCATAAAAATTAAAAATAAAATCCTATGATGAGGATAAATCTATTAAATTTCACAAAAATACTTTTACTCTAATTTATCATCTTAAAATCAGAATATTTAAATTGTTATATTTATTAAATTATGAAGGTGATAACTTTGCCACCATTTAAAATAAAATAATATAAGTGTCATAATTGCTTTTATAAGGCTCAAAATGGTCAAATATTCTACCATTAGATGTTTATGGATTAAATTTACATGACCAATAAGTTTTGGTCAGGGTTTTGTGCCTTTTATGATCACTATTAGTTTAATAAAAACTATATTCTTGATTTTTCACTAGATAAACAATTTCTACATCACTATTGTGTCACAATTAATGATAATTATTTAATCCCTAAAAATTATAAATAAATTTATATGATGTAGATACATTTATTATATTTATGGAGACTATTCATGTTCGATGATTCGTGAATTGTTTCAGTAAATTAAAATTATTATACTTATAAGATTTAAGAAAGTGACATGTTGTCACTTTTTTTGGTTTTAATAATAAATAAAGTATTTTCATGGACAAAAGTCCATGAAATGATCTAATCTGACAATTAGGTTATATGGGTCGACTTTTAGTCATCCAATAGGATTTTGGAAGGTGTTAGGGTAATTTTAAAATCTTATATTTTCCCTTAATTATCTGATTTACCTTTAACTATGGTAAATAAAATTTGCCGTAGTTACTATTCATAATGCCAAAAAATAAAAAGTAGTCTATTAATCTAATTTGGATCAAATGATTCCAAATATGGAATCTATTTTTCCAAATTCAATACACAGATGTTGCAGAAATTAAAGTAAAATTTATCCCGTTGTCGAAAGAAAACGGGTTTTTGTTTAAAACATTGCAAAAGATTGAATTCATTTAACCTAAGAATTATACGTAAAATCAATGCTAATTACATACATTATATTAAATGGTAAAAATATATTATATTTATACTTTAAAACCATTCAATATTATAATTTAACCACATAAATTATTACGATGAAAAAAGTTGTTTTTATTTAAAATATATCATGTTTTTACTATTCAATAAAATATGAATGTTATCAGAATAACATGAAAATTTTATCCAAAAATAATAATTTTATTTAGTAAAATTGTGGCTTATAAACATTTAAAAAACTAGATTTAAAGCGGGTGCACCATCAAAAGTTTGCAAAACTGCATTTTTTGAAAAATACTTATTTTACCCGAAAATTTTATTTTGTTCTTATGCCATGTTCTAAAAAATGTGTAAGATGAATAATAATGTTATAAAATTATAAATTTAGTTAATACTATTCATAACGGCTAGTTCATAATAATATTATAATAATATATGGTTGTTTAGTAAAACTCGGTATTGCGTACAACACACAGTATCGAGGAAGGTCGCGATTGCGTGTAATGCAAGACAAGTCAGGGTTGCGTGTTGTGCAAAAATCCTTTATTATTTCGTATAACATAATCCAACCATATTTTATTTATACATTGAATATATATATATATATACACTCAACGTTGAGTAGAATGAAAATTATAAAATGAACATGAAATTGTGTGTAACACAATCTAAGAATAGTGTTGTGTATACTTAAAGCTAATATAGTGTGGAGTATAGCACAAGATAATCTTTTTGTATCATAAAACACATAACATCAAATAAATTAAAGAGAATACTTATCATAAAATATCGGGGTGTTACAAGGTTTATCCATACATGTGTGTCTCCTTGGGTAGAACCAATTCTATTTTTTAAGAATAGAGATGGCTCAATTCGATTATCCCTTGATTATATTGGTCATAATGTGCTCGTAATGAAAATTATGTAACCTCTTCCGTGAATTTATGATTTATTTTACCATCATTGTGGGGCTCAATTTTTCTCCATGATTGATCATTGATCTTGTTATCATCAATTGATGGAATTGAAAGAAGATATTCAGAAGGCCTCCTTCTGATCAAGATATGAACATTATGAATTTTTTCTTATACTTGTCGACATGACTAGTGATCCTAATGTTTTTGTGGATTTGATGAATATAGTATTTAAGAACTACCTAGATTATATTTTGGTAGTTTTTATTGATGATATTATGATATATTACAAAAGACGCAAGGAGAATCATGACCATCTAAGGGTTACATTGAAATCTCTAAGGGAAGGCATTCTATTTGGTAAGTTCATAATATTTCAATTTTTGTTATGAAACGTTGATTTATTGTGGCACATTGTAACCAATTCAAGAATCTCAGTTGATCCTGTGAAATAACTGTTGTGGAGGAGGGGCCTCATCATATACCAGTAATTGAGATTTTTAGTTTCCATGGATTAGTGGGATATTATAGGAGGTTTGTGAATAAAAACTCATGGAATTGTAATTCACTAAAAATGTTAACATGAATGGGGATCATGGTCACCTGGTGAAGGGATTGTGAAGAACGTTTCCAAGAGCTAAATAAGATATTGGTTACTATACCCATGTTAACTCTACCATCTATTATAGAAGGATTTTTTATTTTTAGTGATGCATCTCTAAAATTTCATGGGTATATACTTCTGAAAAATTTCATGGTGATTGATTACAGATCTGGAAAGTTGAAGCCTCATGAGCTTAACAATCCAATGCATGAACTGGATTTGGTTGTGGTTGTTTTTTCTTTGAAGATGTGGTGTCACTATCTTTATGGGTATAATTGTGATATATACATAGTCCATCAATGATTTATGTGTATTTTACAGAAAAAATTAATTGAACATGATACCGAGTAGATTGTGGGAAATTATTACGAACTATGATTATTCTATTAATTCTCATCCTCTATGATCCAACAAAGTAAAGGAGGTATTAAGTAGGAAAGACCATATTGTGTTGGAAATGATGAGTATTCAAGGATATCTGTTGATCAAAGACCTAGTAAAACAGGACATGGGAATTATAATGGAATGGACATGTTGAACCATGTACTAAAGGATTTATCATCTATAATTACACAGAATAAAAAATAAATATCAAAGAGATGATCATTTTTTGGGAATAATTTTATAGCCTATGAATGATGGTATGGTTCCAGAGAACAATATTGATTCAGATGGTGTGATGAAATTTTGTACAAGCCAATGTGTTCTATAAATTTAGAAAATAAAGAAAGAGATTATGGATGAAGATAATATCACTACTAACTCTATACATCACGGAGGTATAGAAATTTATTGGGAACTTCGTGATCATTATTGATGTGACAAAATTAAAATGAAATTTTTCAAATAGTCTACAAGGATCCTGGTATATCAAAAATTAATGGTATAGTAGAAAATAGCTGGTGGGGTTTTATAACCATTACCCATTCTACAATGGACATGGGACTATATAACCATGTAATTTGTCATTGGTCTCCCAAAAACATCCAAAGAAACAATTTTATGTGGGTTATAGTGGACCAACTCAAAAAGATTGATTGTTTTATCGTTATTCAGGAAGATTTATCTCTTGACCAACCTTCCACGATAAACATAAAATAAGTTGTATGGCTTCATGGAGGGACACTTTCTATGATTTATATTCATTATACAAGGATCGCATCAAAATTTAAGAGATGTCTTCAACATGCTATGATTCTTGGGTTGAATTCTAGTATGGACTATCACCCAAAAATATATGGCCAATAATAAAAGGACTATTCATAAACGATGGGACATGATAAAGTCTTGTTTGATTGAATTTTAATGTGGATGGGATCAACACATCCCATTACGTTAATTCTCATAAAATTAAATATTCCATTTGAGTATTAAAATGTAACCCTATGAATGTCAATATTAGAGGAAATGTATAACTTTTAATTGTTTAGTTGAATCTAGTGAGAGAAATATTATTGGGCCTGATCTTGTCCATGAGATGATGAAAAAGGTTCATGTCATCCATCAACACAAAAATTCTTCTCAGAGTAAGTAGAATAGATTTGATGAAAACCATCTAGGGACATTGAGTTTTATATTAGAAACAAATTCTTCCTTCCCATTTAACATTTGAAGAGAGTCATGTGGTTTGGATGGAATGGGAAGATTAGTACCATGTACATTGTCCCCCATTAAATACTCAATCTTATATGAGATGTTTCTTATAAAATTTCACTTCTTGCAAATATATATCATGTTCATGAGGTGCTCCATGTATCTATGTTTAGGAACTACATACCTAACCCTAAACATGTACAGAATCACAAAGTGGTACAACTGAAACATGAACTCTCTTATAAGGAGAAAAAGAATGATATCATGGGCCATATCGAAAAGTTTCAATGCTAAATGACTACATACCTCACTATATTGTTGTGGAGGAACCAAAAATATTAAGAATAAAAGTTGGAACCACAGGATACTGTGAGGAAAATGTAAACACACCATTTTCAATCTAGGGAATGAGTTGAAGCTCCTTTGACAAAATTTCATAGCGGGGGGGGGGAGAATGTAACCACCTGAACATTTTGAATAGTATTTCTATCCTTAATATGTGTGTAATATAATTATTGTACTCATCAAAACTATATCCATTTAATAAATAAGTGAGTATAATTGAAATGTGACCATTGGGTTTCAACTGTTAAATGACAATTGGTTAATTATGGACATTGGAAAATTTTGACCATTGGTTAATATGAGCTTTGGAAGATATAATATTAGTATTTATTTTCATGTTATAATTATTGTTCATAAGTATAACTAAAAATTGAATGTTAATGCTGAAAGCAAAATTGATGGCCTCACCTAGTAGGGTATTGTTATAGGAAACTAATTTCTAGCATTTTTGAAGGAGTTAGCATCACATGGAATTCCTATTGACTAATCCCAAGTTAATCATTTACATGTAAATCTTGAACTAAATCTACAATTGCAGAAGGTCAAGTTATTGGAAATTACTACTCATGTGATGTTAGCCAAGATGCCCATGAGTATATCACCATCAAACACCTCACCCCTAGGTCATATGTGGGTGTTATGAGGTTTTATGTATCTAGTCTATATTTATTTATTATATAATACCTTTTTATAAATAAATTTTTTCCCATCATTTTTATTTTCAGTTAATTTTTTCTTAAAAAAATATAATGATTTCGATAAATTGAATTTTTGATCATAAATTTTAATTTTCAGAATTGATACAATTATTATAATAAATTTAATTCTTATTATTAATGTTTATTTTAATGAAATAGTATGATTGAAACACTATTATAAAAATTTAAATGGTATAATAATTTTATTTTTTTGAGTTTTAGATATTTTACTAGGAATTTTACTATGCATTTTCTATCGACAATTATATTTAAAAGATAAGTATTTTTAACATTTAAAATAAATTTCGCATAATTATAAAATAATTTTGATAAAATAAACATAATTCTTGAAGTAATCACATATAAATTAGGTTAGGATGAACTTTTAATAATTTCTGAAAATATTTTTTGGGTGAATATTAAAAATACAGTTCTGAGTTTTCAGTTTGTTTAATGACATCATATAGATGTAAGGATTAATATATAATTTTAACAAACTATTTTGAATTATAATAACATATTAGGTGTTCCATGTGTCCAATACCATGGTCAAAAACCATGAGAAATCAAATGGATTTTAAAATACCACTACTGAGGTGTCTAAGGAAATCAACAACAAAATCCCTCATTTCTGATATATATACCCACCCATTTGTCAATTATCCTTAAAAAACAATTATTAATTCTCTACGATCTTGTTTTTACCTCCCAAGGATAATTTTAATGGTTTAATATTTCCTTTAAGGTCTGAATTTTCATGTAATAGGATTTATGCATTAATGAAATGAAAATCTAAACTTCTTTTTTCCTATAAAAGTTCTATTTTTTATGTGGTGTATACTTAAAATTTACATATAATGTTCTTATACCAATTTTTTTCAATCACTTTTCCATATTAAGTGTATTTTATGATGGTATACTATTTTCCCTTATCTTTTTAAGGTTATATAAAGCCATGGTTCATAACAGTTATGCTAGCATGTTTTCTTCTCATTGTTTCTCTCTTTTCTCATGATATTCTCTTGTATTATTTTTAAAATACCAAAACCCTTATTTTTATGGTGTATTAACCTATTTGAAAAATTATATATTATATTATAATATTAAGATACATGAAACCCACATTCACGTTTTAGTGGTTAATAATGACACAAAGATCCTGTCTTATGCACTTTTTTTAAACACAAGGATTTTGATATGAAACTCATTTCCTTTATTCTCAACGGCTTATTTATGAAATATTTTATTATGATATATGTGGCACACATTAATAAATACATATTAAGGGACATTAATGATTTTTAAATAGTTTATTTTGTAAAAACAATAATATCCATACATAACAAGTTTTATGATACCCTGTTGAATAACCGTGGTAATTCATACAACACCTCAGTGACAAAAATTAGTGATATTTTAATGAATGTCTCATATGAATTTTGTTGACTTATATCCAAGTTATGATTCATGTTATAATTATTATGTTCCTCATTCTCATTCCTGTAGGATATTCCTCATGTTTTTATTGACAATTCACATGATTTTAGGGAATGTTTTTCCCTTGCTTTCCCCTACTGGGACATATACTCACCCTTTCCATTGATTTATGTCACCGTGTTATGAGATGTAGTAATTGTACTTGTATAAACCTATCTTTAATCATGTATAGTGTATTATAATAATTTTTAACTTTCTTTTTATTTGTACATTTTTTTCAAGAATGTATGCTTAAAAAAATCCCTTATTTTGTAGGATGTAATCAAATTTTTATGAAAATATAAGGAGGGATGCCATATATTTTTTTATATTTTTTCATTCCTATATCCGCTGGATCAAATACAAGTTTTACATAGTGTTATTCAATCAATTTCACCCACTCTAATCCCATATCATTGTCAAATATAAAGAGAACATAAATCATTTATAATCATCATAAAAATATAATCCTTAAAAAATTTCAATAAATACAAACTATTATGATTAATAGGGTTTCTAAACATGGTTATATCCCAACAAAACATAGTTGAAAAAACCCTTTACATACACCCAGTTCTATAATGAATAATAACCACAAAATATTCTTACCTTTTACAGACCAATAAAATAAACAATTTGAGGAAAATATATAATTTATACAAGTGAGTGACTTACCGAAATTGATATAATAAACAACATTTTGTGCTCGTCACTTTTATGACTTCCCTTTATCCACTACTAAAATACATCCTTGATCCGACAATTCCACAAAATTTCTGTTGAATTACTCATCCAATCTATAAATAGATATCCAAAAATACAAATGAAACATTGATAAGAATAATTTTAGAGAGAAAAGGGTAGTATACATCCATAAACTCAATAAAAGACACCTTTTTTGCCCCACATTATTTGAAATCAAATGTAATATATGGAAAGGTGATGGATCTACATGATGTTCAATCATCTAGAAAAAAAATTGTGTTTTTGGATTATAATTATGGTCATAACTTCTAGAAAATATTATATAGGTCAATTAGATAATAGATAAACCTATATAGATAACTTAATTTCGCATTTGGTCACAAGTGAATCGGAACATGGCACATAGTTTCCAAAATAGGGGACCCCCATTCTAAATTATAAGGTACATAGTATTATGACTCTATGTACATAGTTGCTTACTAATACCACCCCCTAAACTTTACCATACTTCTCATGATTTATAAAATTTCATTTTCACTTCAACTACCTCATTATAAAAATATTTCTTGTCATTTAAAAATTACATAAAATCAATGTTTATAAAGTTTATTTT
Organism: Viscum album; assembly: GCA_963277665.1. Lineage (NCBI taxonomy): Eukaryota > Viridiplantae > Streptophyta > Magnoliopsida > Santalales > Viscaceae > Viscum > Viscum album. Next base: position 487,090,270 of record OY728148.1, on the reverse strand, counting down.
AAATATTCAAAATGATCTAGGTTCAACTTCAGTTGGAACTTGAATTTCCTCTAACTCTACAGGAACTATCAAATGTCATTCCTTAAAAATTCCCAGACATGTAACATCACATCATTATAACATTTTTGATGAAATAAATTTATTCCACACTAGTAAATGGGATAAAAGGTGAATTTTTATCCTTGGACACTCTATATGTTTGGAAGTGGGTTCCCCATCCCAAATCCAATGAAACTATTTGAACTTATTATGCTTATTGGTACAGAAAATAATTTTTTTGGTCAACCCATGGAATAAATAAATAAATAAATTTCCATCTACTTTCTACCAATCTCTTGTTATAGTTATTAATCGGTTCTAAAATACATCAAAAAGACTCAATAATTTCATATACATATGAATTTTAGTTCCAAATAATTTCACTAGTTTGATGATGATTTCCTAACATGAGTGACATTCATTTAATACCCAATAAGTATCATAAACCTTCACTAGATGATCATTTTATCCAATTAGAAAACATCATTTTGTTGGACACGTTATTCAATAATATTCTAATATTTTAGCCTAATTTCTATTTTATTATTGTTTAGGCTTCATCCATCACATAAATACTTGTTTGACATTATAGTTCCTTATACTCTAATGATCAAATTAAAATTCACAGATTTGATAACCATGTTTGTTCATTTCTTTATCCCTTAATTTTTCATCAAATATTTTTATTTTCTCCAAAAAAACATATCCATTAGTTTCAAACATAATGATTCATCATGATCTATATATAGTGTTACCAATATCCATTAATTTACTAACTATTAAAGTATTAAGAATCTTGGATACACGAACCCTCATGGATCCCCAACAATATCTTGTTTTTATATATTGAATTCATCAACAATAAAATTGATTATCATTCAAAATAAAATGTGTTTAACACAATGAATCCACATGTTGTATACATTTAAATATATGAATTACCTTATTCCTTATCTATAAGTCATAACATATAAAATATTGATTATCATCCTAACATTAAAACTCATGAGAACCACTATTTATACATAGATTAACCCACCTGATTATCTTTGGAGTAGATTTTACATAATAATATATATCCATGCTAACGTATTATCATTTGATCAATGATATATCACAATGTTAGTATGTTCAACATGAAACATCTCTTCATTGTGACCTCACTCGATGCTATAAAACTCACATATTCTGACTTGATATTTTGTCAGATTATCTCATTAGTGGCTTATTTATTTACATGGTACATATTCCCTTCTAGTTTTGGAACATTTAGTATTCCTCAATAATCACTCTACACCCCTAAGTCCAGTGGTATTCCATAGAACCTAACTCTTACCTTACAGTGATACAAACTTACCAAAATATCACAACAGATAACCCATTGATCATACCTTTATAATTTAATCATGATCATTTTATTACATTCTAATTATAAAAGAAAACCATGGAGATCAAATCTAAATTACCACTCAAAAATTGATTCATAGGGTTTTAGTAGTTTATCCAAATTGGAGTATTCCTAGAGTTCAACCTTTCATCACTCATTTAAAACACTACAACATAAAAACATACTCTATTATCAATTTTATAATACAAATAAGGTGTAACACACATTTTTCATGGCTATATAATTAATAGGAATACATATTATATAGTCATCCATAAAATTACATAAATATCCCATGGTATATATTCATAGAATTGGGGAGTAAAATATACTTATACTCTTTTATCGTAGATAAGTTCCCCTGAATTTCCTATACCGCAATAATTTCCCAAGGTATTATAAAAACATCCCAACTTAGACTAACTGAATAAAATTATTTCATTACATGAAACCATCAATGGATAATTTATTTCTATGATGACCTACCCATAGTGTTTATATGACCTCCTTACTCATTCTCACCACCAAAAATTATTTTCCAAAAAACAACACTTCAATAGGTCCCACATGCTATAAAATTAAAATCATGATAAAAAATATCTTCCATATCATTCCCAAGGATATTCATGGAATCTATAATCCCACAAACCATATATGATTGGTAATATCTCTCTCTCTCCACCATATGTTATATAGAATCCACCTTTTATAGTTCAATGGTGTACAACCACTACCATTATATATAGTCTCATTCTCGAGTATTTATTATTGTTACCATGATTCATATTAATTCCATATTATATTGAGCAATATCCCTTCAATAATATGATGAAGACCCATATTAATTGTCCAGACATGCCTACCATGTATGTTAGTCCCATCCATCACATTAGGTATGATTAATGCTTCCAAATACATATATGCTCAAGGAATCCAATTTTTTCTATCTGAATTTCTGTTCTAAAATATCTAAAGTTATTTTAAATCCCAGAAAACATATAACCACACTTCTCATCTATTGATAAAATAATGTTTCTCTTAACTCCTCTCTCCAAAAATTATGAATCCTTACCAACATGTTGTGTATTAAAATGAATAAAATCATAATATTTTAATAATTTACTTGATTGGAAAATATCCTAAGTCATAAATAATTATTTTTTGGATCACCGTCCTAGTTTATACGTCATATCCTAAAGTGTATGATCACATGATATAGTCTCTTCTACATTTTTCACATATAACAAACGGTATCATTCCCCAATAAACTAATTCTTGGATATGTATATATATGTATATTAAGTATCCCAACTCCCATACTACCAAATATTGAGTAATCTTCATGACATCTATATATGTTTTTATAATATCTATATTTATTTCTTACATTATAGGAAATTATGAAAATAATATTTGGTAAACATGACCACCTCATATATGTTATCTGTGAAAACACAAAATAAATTATTATTAACTCATTAAATAATTAAATAACAGTTTCATATTATTTCACATTAACATAAATTAATGGAAATTTTGCGTCAACCAACGTGTAAAAAAAAATATAGGTACTCATGCTTCCTTCCACCCCATGCCTAAAGAAATATAATATATAAATATCCCCTAATATAATACACGATCAATATAAAGCAATTTTAATGATGAAAATACATGATAGTAATGCCAAATCCCATGAAACATGTACTCAACCACTTATTTTTTGATTACATTAATGACTCAACCATCCAAAAATTATTGTAACCATTTTTAAAGTGATTTACTATATCACAATTCATAATTAAAATTAAAAATTACATGATATGAATTTATAATTTCTACATTATATAACTCACATTTGTTGTTAATTTTTATTCTATAAATACCTCATGAATTTTAATTTTATGTTATAGGTTTTTGATTATTTATGAAGTTATTATAAACAATATGGTTGGATATTCCCTCCATATCACAATACAAAATAATAGTTAATTTTCAAAAAATACACAAGTTAAGAAGACATCAAATTTCATAATTTATAATTATAATATAGTGAATATAATAAATATATAACAAATACAATAATATTTAAACTATATTCATGTAGATCATTCAATCATACATCATTAATTTATCACACAATATGATGATTATAAAAAATTCCAATAAAAATTAATACTAATAAAAGATACCTAGATCAATATGCTCAGTCGATACATAATGTTTTCACTGTAAACATGAAATAATACACTAGTTGTTTCACCTATATTAGTGTTTTTTCTCAGACACGTATACCAATTTTGAAGGAATCATGGGAACTTGGGTGTCTATGCATTGTGTGAATAAAACACATATAAGGAAACAATCAAATGTTCCCCTAATAGAAATTTATATAAAAATACATTACTTTACCAAAGAAAAAAATTGTCATAAACATAAAATATATATTATTATTGAATTATTGGAAACTCAATATGAAACCCCAATGGTCTACTCATTCCTAGTTTAGACAGTTCTAATTCAATGAATTAACATCTCACCCATAATATAGACAGTTGGATTAATGTTACACTATATACCATTAATTATACTGTAACATCAAAATAAATTGTAATAACCTTTAACTATTAAATAAATATCAATCCCATATATTTCAATAAAACATAATTTAACATTCAATATCCATAGGTACTCATATACATAGTTGCACAAAATAAAAAAAAATATGAATTTTAAAAATTGTTAGTCAAAAAATACTATCCCAAAAAAATGATAATTTATATATGTTTATTTATTCCAAACACTTTTATTTTTATATACATGATATGATTATAATATAATCTAACCCTATAACATGGATAAATAATTGATAAACATAAAATCTCATATCAGATTCAGGACCATGTTGAAGTGGAAAATCATAAAAATACCCTTCCAAACTATATTAATGAAATTAAATAGTTTTAAATTCACTATTAATGTTATTAAATGAATTTTAATATCATTACACTCTACTATAAATTCTATGATATATTGAAATTGGGTTTAATAAAATAACTAGGAAAATATCATATGTAAAATGGTGTTTAACCCACGTACCTTTGACATATATCATTAACAAAATTCGTTTATCATGAGTAATCCTATAAGTATATTTTATATGGATGAAAAATATTATTCATGATGGAAAACATCTGAAACATTAGAGAGGGACACATACAATCAAGGTATTATCCCTATAAATCATATAAAGAAAATGTGTTCCTTCTGAAAATAGTATTCACCTCAGTCCTTAGGCTTCAAATCACAATACCACCACCCATTATTTTTATTTATCATTATCATCATTTTTAAAAATATTTTCATTAATTAGGTAGTTAAACAATAATCATTCCCATTTGATCAATACTCATACTTACTATTTCATTTATTTCCATCTCTCAAGAGACATCTCATTGAATGATTTAAACATATAGATCATAAAAACAAATCCCATACTCTAACCCATGTAGTGAAATAGGACTTGATAATCTACTCAAAATATTACCCATTGAAAACACCATTTCCCATTCAATTTACAACCATCATACCATTTTTCATAATCCTTATTAATATCATCAATTATCCAAACTTGATAACTCTTTTCTCGTATGGTTTCTTATGTAAACATATTTTTGGATAAAATATATAACATCTCTCTCCATAGTGTATAATGACACATCATAAATGAACTCAATATCATTCTAGAACCCTTACTCAATGTTTTACACCACTGAAGATGAAACTTTTTATGGAATACCATCATTGGAATACAATGGATTAATAAAAAACCCAAAAACTCTATTTGAATACATGTTGGTTATGTTTGACATTACTATTATGTAAATTTTACCCCCTTATAACCATGTGATATCCCTTATCTTATGCATGGATTCAAAACCACTAGATTACACCTAATTCATTCCACAAAATACATGTCAATTACATACTAATCTATTAATATTATGGACTAAATACCTCAAATGTGGTCTTTTTTCTCTATAAATGCATCGACATATATATCAAATCTAATAAAAAATAATCCCAATGGTCCATGATATAATTTAACCGATGTGCTGACGTATATATATATATCCAAAATTAACATAAATCAATTAAAACAAATTAATTATTATAAAACATGATAAATATTTAATCATTTTAATTAGAAATAAATTGGTAAAATTCATTGGGTGACCTATCATATTTGACACCCAATGTAAGATTATAGGAACCACCAATGAAATACACTTAAACTATAATGAAAAAAATTCACCACTATTAAACTACCATTTGTCCATTAATTTCATAATAATTTTTATAGAAAAAAAAAATTGTTTGTGGACATTAAATAATGAAATATTAAACAACATAATGTGTTCATCGATATATTTCTACATCTATCAAACTCCATTTAATTTCATGTTCTATCACATGATTCTACCATGATCTGTTGCAAATAATTATCCAATCCTATAATCCATCACAAAAAAATTAGTGGTTATTGGGAAATGGAAAATGGAGGAGAAAATGGGAAGTAATTAACTAAAACTCTCTATAAAATTCATCTAAATAGTCCCACCACACAGGGAGGAATGTATAATAATGAGATGTAAGGGGATTAATCGCCTTTCTATTTTACAAGTTTGTTAGAGTGACACCAGAAAAAGGGTTTAAAGTAAGTTAAAAATGAATATTATTCATTCTTTAATAAACAATTTCATAATTGGTACCATGTACAATAGCACTAACCACTTGGATTTCTAATCAAATGGAAACCCAACCAAGTATCTATTTTAATCTTACTAGGAACCCATTGGATTGATGTTTACATCCTTGATAACATTTCAATTTACCAAGAACCTTACTATTTCACTTAATTATTTCATAAAAAATTCACCACCTTGTGGACCTCATGCTAATCATTGGAAATCATGGTAAAATACATTAAAATCTTGATCAACTTTAGAAAATTCAATGAACTGTATGTTCTTCCATGCGTGGACATGACCTAACTTGGAATCCATTTACACACACTATAGTTGGTTATCATATTTAGTGAAAGAATTTACTAAATATATATGAATTTGATAAAATCGTTTAATTTATCATTATTAGAGGAATAAAATATAATAGCTATAGATTATAAAACTCATTTTACCTATCTAGATGACCCGATGTTGATTTTAATGATGATTGATATTTATATGTAAAAAATATTCTACGCCTGTATTCAATTTGAGATTGGGTAATTAATTATGTTCCTAGAATTTCAATCATATATAACTTATGTGAATACTTTTTCAATGATATAAATAAAAATTATTTATACTAAAACTTCTTGAATTTTCCTCCTTGAATTTCCAGAGATAATAATTTATCAGGATAGAAATAGAAATTAGAATGACTTCCATAAAAAAGGTTGTTGGATGAAATCAGTGATTTTAATTTTATATTAGTTTAAATAATTGTTTTTATATTCATACAATGGTATTATAACACAAATAAATAACTTTTATTATATCAGATATTGAACATTTCATCAGTATAGACTTCATTTTAAAATGAAGAGGATTTATAGTTATATATCTTCTGAATTGAGTGGTTGCTAGATTTGTTATAAGTAAATTATGTATTCCTATAGAAAGGATGATGAAGCTTTATATTGGTCTATATGAAATTATATGTAGTAACACATTAAATAGATACATGTACAATAATTAGGGAAATGAATTGTCTATTGGGGAATATCCAAACATATTAAGTGATGGATCTACATAATTTAATGAAAAAAATAATATATATTCTATATTGATCTATACCACATTATATATGGTTAAATATAAATATTTGATATTGGTAAGGGTAGTATATTAGAAAAGTTTTCATCAGAAATGAATTCTTAATTCATTCAATATTAAATTACATTTTATAGTGAAAGTAAAATATTGATTAAAATATCATTCTTGATCTATTATGATTAATGAGGTAGAAATACCAATGTGATTTTAATTCATAGATATAATCACATATACACTAATAATTTTAATAGATTCACTAATGTGGGTTTGTGATCATATTGAAAATTATAGTCACCGATTTTTCATATTTATAGATTTTTGGAGAGTGTGATATTAATTAATAGTGGTCAAGATATACTCTTTTAATCCAGAGATATACTAATAGTTGGATAAAATGATTTATTTGTAAATAAATGGGAAATGAAAATCATAAGATGATAGTAATGGGGATTTATTTATTGGATGTGTAAATGTATAATTGTTTTAAATTTTTGTTAGAAAAATACATGTAGTTTTATATTTCATGATTACCTGGAACAATTTTGATATCGATATCCACTTGTAACTTGGTCCCATTCGAGAAAAAAATTATAATCATTTAAATAAATTTGTTGAAAATTTATTTATCCAACTTAATATATCAAAATGTGTGATATCACCCATGTTTTTATGAAAGGTATATGGTAATGGGATATTTTTAACTATGTAAAGGAAACCAAACTATATGATATTGTAAGTTATATACCCTTTATCAAGTATTTATGATGAAATATTCCAATTTAATGTATTTATGTGTTTTTCAAATTTATTATTCAAATTTTGGTATCACAAGTTCATGATATATTGATGGGACATTAAAAAAAAGAATTCACATACTTTTTTTGAACAATATATGCTTCATGTAATGTTAGTTATGTTTATATAAAACGGTTGTTATTATTTCAATGATTAATAATATAGTTACTGACCGCCTTTAAATTTTTATAGTTGTGTTTTTAGATGATATCACAATTTATTCATTAGTGGATAAGGACTAAACAATAAATTTATTGATCCATATAAGGATAAAAGAATATCATAGATTTCATGTAATGAAATATAAAAAGTTTTATTCTAACAATGTGGGTATGAAATTGATTCATGTTATCTTTATAAATTTGATTATTTTACTAAATCAAAAGGTGAATGTATTTATGTAAGAGTAAATCTATAATGTTTTATAATTGAAAATTTTTCCTAGTTGGGTTGGATATTACAGATTCTTTTTTCAATAATTCAAAAATATGGCATCAATGATGATGCCATTTAGTATAATGAATATAAAATTTGTGGGATGAATGAACAAGTTGAAATAATTTAACGACAAGAAGATATGTATTTTAAATAATTTTTAATTAAAAATTCTTTATTATTGTACTTATTATAAAGTATATTGTGAGGCTTCTGGAATCAATTTTCAATATATTTTCATTTAGTGAGATAATATTGGGGAAAATAGATTGAGGTTATTAAAACCACATGATAATAACTACCCATTCATTACTTTTAGATGGTGTTAATTATTCAATACATTTTTTAGCCTCTACATATTATTTTGACTATTTTATGGTGTACTATGATCATAAAATACATAATTAAATTTTCTCCAATGATGATATAAACCTATAGTATATAACCTAGATTTCATATTATCATAATTTTAACATTGATTTATTTTATAAACATGATAAATCAAATACTATTTTGTATGTATTTATTGTGACAAATCAAGTTGTAAAGTAAATGTACGATCGATGTTAGTTGATGATATGGATGAATGGTATACATTTGATGCCATTTAATGAGGGATAATATAGAGTATTATGATAAACTGATGTCAAATCACATATTTTTGGACAGTTAGAGGATGAATAAACATATAATTTCAATTATAAGAAGATGAGAGGCAATCTATATAGTGGGGATAACATTATAGGGTTTCCGTTGGTTTTTTATTTTACACTATATTACTATAAGAATTTTTTGGTTACCATTAGTATAAAAGAAGATGTTATGGAAACATTTAATGAATCTAGTTTGATATTTTATCCAATTGTGAAAAATTAGTATCATGGTATGAAATAAAAATCATTGTAGGCAGTAATATAGAAAAAGTTTTCTTTTTTTATATTTGTTGTGGATTTTAAAATGGGTTAATGTTGAGTATTAGTGATCTTTGAAGCATTTGGATCCATTTCATATTCCAATATTGGGGTGGATGGAAATTAACATGGATTTTCTATTTTCTTCACCAATATAACTATTGAAGCATAAAACTATATATCATAATATAGAATAAAATTCAAAAATTATTAACTTATCAATAATCCATAAACAATTTTTAATAGAATTATTGGGTATTTGTTATTTGACATATATATTAATGATTTATGGAGTACCATTATTTTGTCATATTAGAAAGTGATTATTTTTTACTCTAATTTTTATAGTGTATTATATAGGTTTATGAGTTATTATTTTAAAATTACACTATCTTATCATCCTCAGAATGATAGTTTATCAGAATAGACAATAAATAAATTTCATTTATCAAGATTGTTTCTTAAATTTTCTACTATAATGGTCGTATAATATAAATTTAATTAGATATTCATAAAACCGTATGTATAAAACATTGACATAGAAATAATGATTATATATATGTCAATTAGTTTTATGTTAGGTTGAGGCCAGTGATAGATATATCTTTGGTCATTGTGAGATATATTAATATAATGATTTTATTAACCTAATCTAATAGTTCTTGATAGAAATAATGATTATATATATTTCTTATGAAAAAAAATATTAATGGACTTTTTTTGTTTTAATTTAGATATTGAATATTTTATTAGTGTATCCATAGAGGAGACAATTGTGACTATTGATGAATGAAATGTTAACACCCAGATACGAGGCTCCATTTGAAATCAAGGATAAATTGGAAATATGGAATATCTATTATTTTCTTTCCACAAAAGTATGTTCTAGTGTAACATACTTTTTATCATCATAATTTGAATAATTACTAACTAGACACATCAGAAGATCATTGAGGGGAACTATAGATTTATACTAATATAATAATAGTGTTCGAAGTACAACACAAATTTTATGGATTAGATAATCTCGTTAGATTTATATTTACATAATTTTATTGAGTGTTATAGAATCAAGATCAGGATATAGAGGAAATAAAATATAGATAATCTAATGTATGGTAGAAATGGATTGATATTTTTGGGTTTGATTTTGTCATGTAACATCTCATGAATGAAAATTTCGTTGTTTGAAAAAATTACATCTTCCATTTTTAAGAAATCAAAAAATATAGTTGGAGATATATAGATGAACGCATTTATCAATGTATATTTTCTATGGTAATGTGAAATTATCTATATAATTACATCATTATTTCAATATTGTATAATTTTCTATGTAATAAAGAAAAAATTATTATTATTTTTTACATCTGAAATAAAATAATGAATTTTTAAAATGGAATGTTTTAATTGGAATATTTTATATTCAATTATAATATTTAGAGTTATATGGGAATAATATATATTATTATGTGAAATATAATATATATATATATGACTATTGATTTATACTAAAGAGTAAAATGAAAATTTATTTCTTAATAAAATATATCATTAATTAAATTATTTTAATGTTTTAATATATCATATTTATGTTATAGAATAGAGGTATTGATTATGAATAGTGGGAGCTACTCATATATCCTAACAATAGTTAATATGGTTGAGCACTGTAGTTTTCTACTTGCAGGGGATATTATGAAATATAGTGATTCAAGATTAGATATTTGATTTGAATATATAGGGACTCAATATAATGATTTAATTCAATAATAATGGATTATTTATTTAATATAAGACTAATTTAAGACTTTTAACTAATATTTTCACCATTATCATTCAAAAAGGTATTAATTATGAATTAATAATCAATTTCCATGAGCCTATACCATATTGAACATCGGTTTTTACACTAATTGGATTTCCTCATCATACCTGCTGATTTATTAAAAATGATACTAATAGTTTCTTGGGGACTATATCATGTTGTGTGAGGCTCAAGCTACCCACTAGAGGTCCCGTTCTTTAACTCTGAGAATCTCATAGCGAAATCAACATTTTTTCATTTAATATTGAATTAACAATAAAGAACATATGAAATATAATCTTTTTACATCAAACTATTTTAAAGGCAAGAATAATTAATTTTTATATAACTATGGTTTATTATAGAACAATTATTATTTTATGTAGTGGACCATTAAATTAGGAATGTGGGTTGATTTAAAAACACGTCCATGGTCGATAGATCTAATTTCGTCATCCTTTATGATTCATTGAAATTTTATTTATGATCATTTAAAAAATGTAAATAAAATAAATACATAAAATAAATGTTTGATTTTTATTATAAAACACTTGATTAATAAGGATTTGTAAAAATTTGTAAATTTTGTAAAACTATATAAAAATTCGATATATTGTATTCAAAATATGAGGATTTTATATGTGAAAATGTTATTTTTTTAAATAATTTTTTTTTCAATAATGGATATTTAGTATTAACATGAAAAATCATCATCAAATTATATAAGTTTAATGTATTTAGAAATTTTGTTTCATTATTTAAATAAACTATAGAGAATTTTTTATAAATAACTTGAATGGGAGTAAATTTAGAAGAACATTGTGGAATGGCTAAAAATATCTTTCATCCTGGTAGAAATAATTTTATTGATTAATCTGAGTGGATAATGATTTATTATGGGTTTACTATAACCATAGTATTTTTGGGTTTATGTTTGGTTTCATGGGAACATGAATTTGGTATTTACCTTGATCATATAAAGTTAGTAAGTGTGTTTCATTGCGTAAATAATTTCGGATTTTCGAATGATTTACAATAAATGATTTTTAATAATATATATTACATTTATTTTTTACATCCATTCAAAATGGAATGTGAAATATGGTTTTGACTAAACAATTTATGTGATTTTTGGGGAGTGGGTTTAAGAAATACTTAGGGGTAAATTGCTACTCAACATTATGCATATATCATAGTGTAGAGATAAATGTGATTTTTCTTGTTACTAAAAAGAAAATTATAACATATAAATTGATTATATATTAAATAATATATGTTTATAGGGGGGATGTCATGCAATTTAGTAATTCACTTATAGAGTAATTAGACTATCATGTGCATATAGATTTCAATTATATATTTTTATTATTATACGTGTTGCATATGGTAACTTAATCCACCTATATTATTGGTACTCTATTTTTGTTACTTTTTTAACAATTTTTGTTATTAATTTTGTATAAAAAAATATTTTTTTACATATAGTTCTTTATTATTTTATATATAATCAACCCACAGTTGTTATGTTTTCTATCATAGTATAAGTTTCATGATTATAATTATTTGGTAAGGTGTTTTAAAATAAGTTACATTTCTATATGGGTGTTGAATTTTTAGTAAATATTTGAGGAGCTATAATAAAAAACCATTTCAGAGATTAAATAAGGTTTTTGAAAAAAATTATATCCTTAGTAAAACTATTTTTACATTTTTACTTTTTTACTAATTATTTATTCTTTTTTGATTTTTATTATTCATACATTTTAATGTAAAATATTTTTTAAATGTTATAAATTTATGTCAATATAGAAATAAAAAAAAATTAATGGATTAAAACACTAGTATTTTTTTCTTTATATACAATATAGGCTCCATTTCCGGTTAATATTACAATGAAAATTTTCAACAGAAAATACTTACTTTTATCCATCATCTTTTCTAGTTAGTATTTTTCTAAACCACCATATAATGTAAAAAAATATAATTAGTATTTGGTCTCTTAATTTAATTATCAAGGATATTGGTGGGTTACCCTTATTGGTATATATTTTATTATAACAAAAATTTGAAAATTTACACATGAATTAAATAATTCTTAGAAAGAATAAAAATAAAAATATGAGAGTTACAATTATAAATATAATAGAATAATGCGTATTATATGATTTTATAAAATATTACCACTTTAATGATATGGGGTATGGACTAGTGATGTGTTGTAATATTGTTATATATAATAATATAACATTGTTATAATATGGTGTGTCAACCCATTATATATACTTATTTTATGCCATTATTTATTGTTGTGAATTATATTGTATTTGAAAAAAAAAATAATACTGCATTAGTATTCATCCCTGATTAACTACAATTTTATACTGATAATTATTAACAAAGAAATATCATTTTAATTATTTTGTTCTTATTCAAGTATTTTCATGTAATTTACTTTTTTGAAGTCCATAAAATTTAAAAAACATGGGTAATAAAGAAAATTTGTGTGTGGAGGTTGTAGAATGTGGTTAATAACACATATATGAGTATTATGAAGAAATATGAGATGGTTCATAAATTATTTATTAATACAAATTAAATATGTCTATTGATATTAGCATTGATTATCCACATAAGGTCTTATCAAAATTTAGAGTGTCATATTAACAAATTAGCCTAATAATGTTCTTGAAGTTGTGTCTCAAGATCAATGTACGATAATTGTCGATATTAATAATTATTAACTCAATATGGTACTACCCAATTTTATATTATCATTGTAACAAAAATATAATAAAATTCAGTTATTTATTTATATATGTTGTTATAGTAATATGTTTATGAAAAAATTATCTATCGAGTATTTCTTTAGATACAATTCTCATTATATTAATTTTTATAGAAATGATCTACCATGGAAATAAATTTTTCCAAAATACATATCTTCAAATATTATATATAACAAATATTTTTCTAATAATCATGAAAATAATTTTTATTTATTTCATTTTTATGTGAATCATAAAATATTTTGAATGGATATAAGAATTTATTTTCACTGAAAACACAATGGAGTATTTATAATTGAAACATATAATTGTATTAATGTAAATAATGTGGATTAAAATTTATCTTATTGAATTACTATGAACGAATTATCATAAAATTATATCCATTTATATAATAAGGTTATGATAGTATAATAAATAGCAATTTTTAAATATTGGTTCATTTTCTAATTAAAATTCGTGTATCATGTGATGGGAAACCAATACAATAATAAATAGACATCTATAAAAATTAAATCATCCATGTTTTATGAAAAATATTTCTCAATAACGTATAAAGTTTTCCTTCTAGATGAAAACCAATATATTTTTTTGATTGATCTTGATCATTATTTATTAAAATGTTATCTTCTGGGGCTCTAATCACATATAATAATATGAATCCATGAATGGAAATATGGATGCCTAATGGAAATAAAAATTTTAAGGACTCATATAAAATGAATTTGGATGACTGGGGATAAATAAGATAAAAGCCACTAGTTTTTTTTATTTTAATGAAGAAAATATTTATTTTATTAATAAATTTAACGTAATATAATTTCTCCATAGTTGTAAAATTTTATATATTTTACAAACTTATGTTGTAGTATTTATAATTTTTTATATAATATGAATTGATGAATGTAAAATATGTTTTTTGGATTGTATAATAGTTGATTATGTTTAATCCATTTCATATATCATTGTTTTATTATTAATTAAATTAATTTTATATTTATTTAATCTTGGATTTATGACACCGTATTATTATTTTAGTTTATTTTTTTGTGAGAATGTCTAGGAAAATATATTATTTTGACCATTTCCTTAATATTTAAATAGTTATCATAATAGAATCATGCATGAATTGAATATTAGATAACCTATTTATTTATTTTTTCTAATAATTAGGATGAATATTATTATGATTTAGTTTTGGTTGTCATTATTATTATGTTCATGAATCTTTATCTGTTTGGTTATAATGATTAATTTAATTAGATTACAACAATAATTTTTTTGTAACATAACTTCTTATTAATAATATGATATTTTATAAAAGTTATTAATAAAATTATTCCTATGTAATATAATTTATTCTTTAATTTTTTTTTAAAAAAAATCTGTTAATATTGTATCTTAATTGAGTATTTGATATTAAGATGATCACACATTGGATTTCTTCCATACACCAAATGATATAAGGATAAATGGGGATGACCTATTGTTGTATTCAAAGCCATGACAGTATTTAGATGATATTCATACTAATATAAAAAAAGTGAAATATATAATCAATATATAAAACTTAATCTATGTTTTTTAATTTATTGAATAAATTAAAATGTGTACTTGTAACTATTAGATAATTATAAATTATATTTTTTATTACTTTTCTATTTTATATAATTAATTTCAAAATATATTTTAGTTTTTCTTATGGTTTTATAATTAGTTATTATTGATTTGGAAGAACACTGTTACACTATTTTCACAAAAATAATTAAAAATTGTCAATTTTTCATTAATATTTTTAAAATTGATATATTAAAAACAAAAACGTTTTTTACTATTTTTATAATATAATTAAATAATATGAATCAACTATTTTTGATTCGGTAAAAATAATTATTTAAATCATCCTAAAAAAATATCCAGTTTAATTTGTATAAATAATTATAAAATCAATTCAAAATAAATTGCATGATTGATTAATTAGTCAAAAAAATATAAATTAATTCACAATAATAAAATAAATTCATTTTGTGGATAAAAATTTATTATCCCAACTCTATATTTTAGGATTGTTCGAGAGTCATAGTTAAACAAAACCTATGGTATATATCCACATGTATTAAACGATGTCAACCAGTTGCATGGGGTGAAGTCAAATAATGAGCAAAACATGCCCTCAAAATAATCCATAATGTTAATTACCTATTTTATCAAATAAATAGAATAATTTGTGAGTGGATAAAATAACCCAAATCTGATAAAAATAAAACATGCAGATAAAATTTATATCTAGTAGACTATTTTATGAATACAAAATAATTTATATGATTAAAAGTATCCATATAATGAATAAATCTATCAAAACATAACCAAAATCATAAATGGTTACACATGATAGCCTATTGGTCAAAGGGAATATATAAAAAAAAACCACAAGACCCTTGAAAAACTCACTATGAAATCATAATTCAAATCATAAACTATTATAACAGTACTTTTTCTGAGTCATAAATAAATCATTCAGAATGTACATGAACATGAGATGAAATAATATAATCCATCTATATTCACTGAAACCAATTTCATCTTTTCATGTAGTGGATAATTCTAATATCATTGTTTGATTTACCCCCTCAACATGATATAGATATTGTTAGTGGTCACGAGGATTCATGTTCATGTATATGGGGGAAGTTTACTCAACAAACCCAACACATTCCACAAAAATTCTCTTCCAATATCAATATACAAGTATACGATTATTTTTTGGAAAACAAAAATAGAACAATAAAACATAAATTACATCATAACCTAGGTTATAGACAATAATATTGAGACTAATACTTTTATGCACACACATCCCAATAAGTTATAGCACAAATGAAATCATGTCCCATCAGACACTCACAATAGAAGGAATTCTCTCATATCCATATGAATCACTCAATAGGGTCTAACCTAACCTATTAATCATCTCACATACCATAATTAATATAAGTCAAATATATAAATTTAAATCATGATCAAGATAATAAATTAAAAATTGGGTTATCTGATAGGTTCCAACAATCAATAAAAATTAATATATGGAAAAAGAAATTATAATGAAATTCAAAAAGATCCAAATGAAATAAGAATTAAAAATATATTAATCCAACAAAAAATTAAATGTGAACATAATTTATGGGTATAAAACATTTGAAATAATTTATATATAATCACCCATGACCTACCAATTTCATCGTACAAGTTCTTTGTAGAACTATGACCATGAATACCAAACTGATTCCCATATCATTATACACTATACCATACATTATAAAAAGCCTATATCATCCTTCCATTTCATATATTCTAATGGATAAATAAAAATCTAATGGACTATGTCTAAATATAATCATTAATAACAATAAATGGAATGTAGATGATAAATTTTTTTACCATAGGTTGATTATTATATAAAGTAAATATGTACAACTGAAAAACCTAGAAAATTGATGTGTCTGGTTTTTTTTGAATGGATGAAAATTCATCAGAATTTTAATTTTATCATTTCTTGTATAGGCCATTTTACTATTCGGTAATTAGAAATAAATTCCAGGAGTTGTAACACATAAATTAGATTTACATAGGCATCATTTGAGGCAGGAGAGCTTTATTGGGTGTTCCTTTGAGCTTCGGTACAATCAGACCAAGAAACCTCACAATGGGAGAAATGTGTCATAGGTACATGTTAGGTTTTGAACTATTTAAACCCCAGAGGAAATTTTGTGGATTAGTCTAGTGGACATAGAGGACTTACACAATTTGTTCTAATAATATGAGTGGAGTGAGAGAATCATGAGACCAACTGTAGGATCTTGACATAACCATATCTCATGGGTTATTCCTGGTTACTGTAATGCCCCGACCCTAGGTACATAGAAATGGTGCATTATTAAAAAACATTGGCACGATCACAAGGGATCAAAATCCTGAAAGACCGATCAATTAAGTATCCTTGGAAGAATAAGACACATTCATACATTTTAAATAACATTATAAAATTAAAAACAACAACAACATTGACTTCATTTATCATATTTATCCCCTAGACTATCCATTCATGTCAGTCATAATATACATTTTCTCATCCACGAAAAAATAAAACATTGAAAGTGCTGAGCACAGATGCTCAGTGAGGATAACAATATAGCTAAAATGTTCAAGAATAAGCATAAAAATTTAAGAAAAATTATAATACTAAATCAAAAGCCTTATAAACAAAAACTTCATCAGAATAATGAAAATATAAATAAAAATATTTCCTTTAACATATTCCCATGGATATTCTACTAGTCGAATAATCACATGTAATATCAATAGCCAACTTTATAATGTTGGAATGCATAATTCCAAACTTCATAACAACATAGTAAAGGACTTGTTCCAAGACTACAAATAAGATTTTGTCAAGGCCTTGTACCTGTACACTTTTTATTCTCATGAAACCTACTGATGCATCGATGAGCTACAGCAAGCTCCACCCGTCACTTATTTATTCTAGTTCCTACCTCAAATGAAATGGTTAAAACATAACATAAATATTCATATTAAAACATGCATATGAAATTTCTATACATTATCCATAAACCATGAATTGTGTAAAAATAACACATCCACGTCCAAACATGTCACAAAAACTTCATGACAATATGGAATATTGGTATCATAATAATCAACATCAAACAAGCTTAAAATCCATCAAAGGGTGTTGACATAGATGAAATCAAATCCTTTTGTAGTGAAATATCTCTTAATTTTTTGAAATTATTTAAAACTCATCTAATTATAGAAGAAAAATTTTATTTTGAAAAAAAATTTATAAGCATGTATGTGAAGCTTGGATGATGTTATAGTTGAAGAAAATAGCCACACCCGCCGTATATGTTAAAAAAAGACATTCTTACCTAAATTTTCTCGAGAAGGTAATTAAATTCCATGTTTGGAAAACGATGGAAATAAAAAATTAATAACATATGTGGTAATATAAGGTTATAAATGACCTTACATCATAGTCTATTAAATCGTAAAAATGTTTTGAATTAAATTTCCAATAAAACACGGATGTTGATGATAAGGAGGTCCTAGTAGATACTTACATATTAACAACCTCAGATAAGTAAAGAGATTGTAGAATTAACCCTTACCTTGTATATTTCATATGTTGTGGTTAAATTAACCTACTATATAATAGTTAAATCATTGGTATTAAATTATAAAAAATAATATACATAAATATGATATCATATATTATCTTCTAATATTTCTTTGTTAATAATATTTTAGAAATATCATCGTTCTGGGTGTTATCTAATTCGTTTTATTTTATATGATTGGTTACATAATCCATGATTTTTAAGAATGTGAAGAACATGATTCATGTAAATAATGATATTAGGTTCATAAATATTATTTTTAATCATAAAATTAAAATTATTCTTGAATGATTATGATGGAGAATTAATCTCATCGTGTTCGTGGAGACGGTAATCTGTACTTACACACAAGCGATGATATCATTATATTGATGGAGAATTCATATCTAATTGGATGTTATATTAAATATACAGAATCATTAACATGTTATTTTTATTATTTTCATTATTTATATTGATTATTATACCCATGAAAATAATGAAGTGTTTGAAGAACAAACTACACCACGACGTGGAGACGGTACGCCGTACATTCATATATATGGTGATATTATCATTTATAGGATGGATAGAATAAAGAATATGGTAGTAACATATTTATAATAACATCACAGTATGTATAAGGTAGTGTAGTTATTATTTTTTTATGGAAACAAAAAAGAAAGTGGAAGTGGAAGAAGAAAAGAACATGAAAGAGGGTGGTGAATTTATTACCCCTTTTTAGGTGTTTCAATTTGAGTTGATCAAAAGAGCTCCATAGGTTGGCTTTCGGATCAATGTATGGACTCTAGGATGAAGGGTGGATAGTTTAGAGGTTATTTAGGTAGGTTTTGGCCGAGAAAAATGGCTTTGGAGGAGTGAAATTATGAGAAGGGGAAGTACCCTTTTATAAGAGAGTTTAGGGTCACTTTAGGAAAAGCTGGAACTATTATATTATAATAAAATCATTTTCTGTTTATAATGGCTTAAAAATGATTTTTTTGGAGGATAAGGTTGGGATGGAATGAGAACCTATCAGCCAATAAGTTTTATATAGGTTTATGTCAGCATATTAACCTTGTATTTTAGATTTAACTCTTACTTAAATAGTTTTACATTTACCAAGTCTCTTTGTATTTTTTTATTATATGGTTAATAAACGTACTATAACAAGTAAAGAATACCACAAGAGGTTCTGTATTAATATATATACCCTTATCTACGTGATTTGGCTGAACCTCAGATATTTTGAAATATTATATCAATTAATAATAAAATATTTGTTTTAAAACCTCAATTTTGACAATTTTGACACTATTTGGTATTTGATTTTTTAAAAGCCATAAAAACTATATCACTTTGAATAAAATTTATTTAATCAACTATAAAATATCATATTATCCTATAAAATTAGTGTATTTCTTTAGAAGTTTCAATTTACATTTATTAGGATATTTATAATATCAATTATTTTAGAATTTCATTATTAAGGAAATTCTTGCATCATAATTGTGTAATAAATAAATTAAATTAATTAATTTATAATGTTTTAAAATAATATATAATTATGTTGGAAATAATATTATCATTCTATCAGATATTTATAGTAAAACAATATTGTGTGTAACCTTATATTAAAGAAGATATAGTTATTAAACATTGAATATAACTCTTTTAACTATTTTCTAAATAAAATAAAAATAAATGTCTTAATCTAATTCATGTCGACCAAAGGAAGAAATAATTTTTTCCTAAGGTTGTTTTTGGTCGAATTAAACTTATACAATTCAATTAAGACATTTATTGTGGTCATTATAATATAATTTTTACCCTTAATTACCATATTTACTTTTAACACTAGAAAATTAAAGTAAAAAGTTACTATTCACCAAAACTTATTTTCTTCTTATTGAACCAAATATTACATACTGGTGTCAACCATGTCTCTGATATTTTATAATTTCAACTCATGGAAGCAGTAATATTTTGTTTTATGCAAATTCGTAAATGCTTCTTGAATGTG
Source organism: Viscum album (assembly GCA_963277665.1). Classification (NCBI taxonomy): domain Eukaryota; kingdom Viridiplantae; phylum Streptophyta; class Magnoliopsida; order Santalales; family Viscaceae; genus Viscum; species Viscum album. The sequence goes on along the minus strand of OY728148.1, from coordinate 487,069,076 downwards.
GGTTAAATACTGTAAAAAGTTCAATAAAATTTTATATATCTATACTTATTATAAATTGACTCCATTAAATTAAATTAAACATATAAAGGTATTATGTATCTATTTTGAACTAAAATAAATTAAAATAAAATTACTAATTACATAATTAAAATGTCGGTTTAAAATAATAACTCAGTGTTTTTCACTATTCATCAAAAATTGAATGTTTTCAGAGAAATATCAAAATTTCACCCGAAGCTATTTTTGATATTCAGAATTCAAAAATGAATTCCATTTTGAAAAATAAAGTATTTAATTTTTCAAAAATCATGTATTACTATTTATAACGGCTCGTTTGATTGGTTGTGGTGTGTTAAAACTCTATTTTGCGTACAAAGCAAGCTACAACATTATTCAACGGGAAACATACTATGGATGTGTGGGGTGTAACATTCTCTCCACCTTAAAATAATTTTTTCATCATAATTTATAAAATATTAATATATTAAAATAATCACGTGGTTCTTCATCATACATTCCTTGGGTTCCCATGTTTCCTCTTCCATCTCATAGTTTATCCATAGCACTTTTACCATACGAGTCATCCGGTTTCTCAGCACTTGTTCTCTGGTATCAAGAATCTTGACAAACTATTCACAATAAGACAGATTAGGTAAAAGTTCAATTTCCACATAGGTTAGTACATGCGTTGGGTCTGACATGTATTTTCTAAATAGTGATATGTGGAACACATCATGAACTTTGGAGAGACTTGGAGGCATTTCCAAATGATAAGCCACACTCCAATTCATTTGAGAATTTCAGAAGGTCTGAAGTACATAGGACTCAATTTACCCTTCTTATCAAATCGTATACTCCCTTCCATAGAGATACTTCCATGAAAACATAATCTCTTACATGAAATTCTAAATCCTTCCTCTGATTATTGGCACAGGTCTTTTGCCAACTTTGAGCTTCTTTTATGTAGGTTTGGATAATCTTCATCTTTTTCATTGTTACCTCTACAATATATGGGCCTACATTTTTTCATTCACAAACATATTACCAAAATGATGGTGTGTGACTTCTCTTTCCATATAACACTTTATATGGTGGAATTTGAATATTTGAATGGAAGCTATTGTTATAGGAAAATTATAACAGAGGTAAATATTGATATGACATACCTTGAATGTCATGAGAGAAAGATCTCAAAATGTCTTATATGTTTTGGAAAGTATTTTCTGATTATCCATTTGTTTGAGGGTGGTAGGAAGTACTCAATTGAAGTTCATTATAAGGGTCTTCTAAAGAGTTTTCAAGAATCTTGATGTAAAACGGGGATCATGATCAGAAAAAGTCAATAGGGGTACTCTATGAAGTGAAAAAACGACATTAATATATAGTCTTTCCATTCATTCAAGTGGTAAAACTTCTCTTATATAATGAAAATGTGTTGAATTGGTATGACGATCACCAATGAACCATATTACATCATTCCTTCTAGTTTTCTTTGGTAGCTCCATGACAAAGTCAATCGTAACATTATCCTATTTCCACTCAGGTATGGGAAGAGGTTGCATTACTCTTTCAAATTTGTACCTTCCAGATTTCACTTGTTGAAAAACCATACACCTTGAAACAAAATCATTAATCTCCCTCTTCGTGTAGTCCAAACAAAAACGATCCTTCAAATATCTAAACATCTTGGTTCTCCCATGGTGTATATAGAAATTGGAGCTATGTGCATCATCCAAAAATTAAATTTTTAGATCAGTTAGGTTTGGAACTCAAAGTCTCTTCCCAAATTTCAAAACTCCATCTTCAAATATAATGTCACTCAATATCCCATCATTCAAAGCTTTATTATTATTTTGAAACTCATCATCATCATTCTGAGATCTATTTATCCATTATAATAAAGATGGTTGGGAAACTATTTTAAAAAGTATTAATTTTTCACCTTCCTTGGTTTTTCTAAAACCCATCATTAGTAGATCCATGAAAATAGGATCCCTTTCCACTCTCATCTTGTTCAAAACTCCATGATCTTTTTTACTCAAATCATCGTCCACCTTATTTTCCATCCCTAGGTGGTAGTGTATAGGGAAATCATAATCCTTGAGTAGTTTAAGCCATTGTCTTTACCCCATGTTGGGTTATTTTTGTGATAAAATATACTACAAACTCTTGTGATCATTATAAATCTCACATTTTTTATCGTAGCGATAGTGTCTCCATATTTTCAGAGAAAATATTATATTTGCTAACTTAATATCATGAATAGGATAGTTTTTCTCGTGAATTTTTAGCTGTCGTGATTTATAAGAAATAACTCTATCATTATTCACAGGGAAACAACCATGTCCATTCATTGAAGCATCACTATAAATAACATACACATCGTTCCCTGATTGTGGTTTCAAGATAATAGCATTGACTAATATTCTCTTCAATTCTTTAAAACATTTGTCACACTCTTTAGTGAAAACAAATTTAACCCTTTTATGTGTGACCTTTGTTAATGGGTTATCCATACAAGCAAAATTCTAGATGAAACATCGACCATAACCTACAAAACCAATAAAAATTTGTACCTCAGTTATTCTCATCTATTCTAGACATTCATGTATTGCCCTGGTCTTTGAAGGATCAATAGATAATCCATCATTAGAGACAGTATGTCCATGATTAGAAATCACTTCAATAAGGAATTCATAAATTCTAAACATCCCATATAATTTATTACTTTTAAGGGTTTTCAGAAAAGGGCACAAGTGATTTTGGTGATCTTCATAGATTTTTTATTATACCCAGATATCATCCAAAAATAACACTACATATTCACCATGATATTCCTTGAAAAATCTATTCATTAGATCATTGAAGACAGAGAGGGATTAGTCAATCCAATAGGCATTACTGTAAACTCGTATTTCTCGTACATAGTTCAAAATGCAATTTTCAGAATGTCTTCCTTCTTCACACACAACTGATTATATCCAGATCGAATATTAATCTTTTAAAAATATTGAGCTCCATGAAGTTGGTGGAATAAATCATCAAAGTGAGGTATGTGATACTTATTCTTTATTGTTATATCATTGATCTCCCTGTATTCAATGACCTACCTCATAGATCCTAATTTCTTCTTAACAAAAAGGACGGTGGATCCCCATGGGGAAACAATAAGGTGAATAAATCCCTTATTACTCAATTCCTGTAGTTGTTTCATTAGTACCACTAATTCCCATGTGTCTATTCTATAAGGGGTCCTTGATATGGGCCTTGAACCAGGAATTAAATCAAAGGGAAACTCAATTTATCATTCTGTAGAATGTCCAGGTAAATCCTCTAGAAACACATCAACATATTCTTACACAATAGTTATATACCCTATTCAGACATTAATTTACTCACCCATAATTATTTCATTCTCTTCCTCCACAATAATTAGATTTAGTAGAGCTATATGGAGTGGATATAGATAAGAATCTGGTGGTGATGTTTTTTCCCTAATGATAAGGTACTCCTAATCATCATTGAAAATTGTAACCTCCTTATTTCAATAAATTTTCACATCATGGTAGGAAACCTAATCCATTCATAGGATTATATAAAATTCAATTATGGGTATGAAGATGAGATCAACATATAAAGTACATTTATATGCCCTAATTGGAACTGATTCACAAAACATTGTTGTGATGATACTTCCCTTAAAAGTTTTTACTGACCACCCCCTTGTTATGTAAAATTAAAAATATCTATTTTTCATATAAAACAAGGAAGTTATAAAGCAATGTGATGATTCAAAATCAAATAATGCATTGTATAAACTTGAAGATACCATTAAATTACCTACTACCACATATTTCGGAGATTCAACCTCAGCAGTAGTGATCGCATAAACATGGCCTTGGACCCTTGAAATTTTCTGAGGTATGTTCCCATGGAACATAGGGAATTCATTTGCATAGTGGATCTTTTATCAACAATTGTAGAATTCAACATTGACAGCCACTTTTTCCCCTTAAAATCACAAGCGTGGGGGCCTTATTCACCACACCTGTAACAGAATCCCATTCCATTTAGGAATCTACCAGGGTTTTTCTTTCCACACATCAAGTAGGATGGATATTCAAATTTTCCGTTCTTCCCCTTATATTAATTTTTAGAATGATCATCAGATCTCTTCATTTCTTTCTATTCATTGAAGTTATAACACTTAGAAAATTCGTTTTCTATCTTGATAGTGCTTAAAACAATTTCTTCCTATGATGAGAAGGATTCTAAGACTAATTCTTGATGGATAAATTGTTTTAACACATCAAATAATCGATCAATCTTACTACTTGGGTTACATATATAATATGATGTATGCCTTTCTATCCTTATAATGTATGGTTCATACATTGTGACATTATCATCCACATTTTACCTCAGACTCAGAAAATTTATTTCCATATACACTCGATGGTCATGAGGAAAATATTTTTATAATAATATATCATTAAAATTCCTCCATTCCATGTTTGATACTTCTCTATCTAACTTTGTGTTTTGGATTGATGACCACCATTTATCTGCATCTCCAATGTGGTGATAAACTACAATGACAACTTTTTCCATCTCGCTACTCCGAAAAGAATGAAATATTTTCTCTAAGGAACATTAAAAATTGCTAAGCTACTAATGGATTTGTACACCCATTGAATATTTGTGGTTGTTTCTTCATGAAGTGGTCTAACATTGATCCTTCGAGTTGGGGATCAAGGTGATCCATACGGGTAATGTTATTATTCATAACCTGAGTGAGTTGTCCCAGTATGGTGATAAGCTGATCAGCACCAGTTTCTTAACCCTATACACTATAATAATCTTGAGTAGGAGGTCAATATATTCATGGATTATTTTCATTGATACAGTTTCCATTCCTTACACTACACGCCATTTCAAAATAATGGCATACACTAAATTGGTTTATGAATCGCAATACATAATTCCAAACATGTAAATAACTTATCATAAATTGAATAATTTATGGATATAATCCATAATCATAAAATAAATTCATTGAGGATGTATGTACACATAAATCCTTAATAATGATTTGTAATGAATATGGGAATTATCCTAAGAATATCCCCGAGAGTGTCTTAACCAATAGTGTAGTAAGGGTCATTGTCGAGTACCAGGATACCCTAGGTCAAGCTAGAAACTTCATGTCCTATTTGTCACTCCTAGTTACATTTGTTCCAAAGCTGCCTCTACCTGCTCGTATCAATAAGGGATGTATTTCTTTGAAAATACACTAAATCTCTATATTACCAAAATTATGGGATGTTCTTCTATTCCAATCCTAAAATTCTATATTAGGTTAATGTGATCTAATCAAGGTTTTATATAAATATAGTTTCCAAGGATTGTACTAAACATCTTGTGATACTAAGTCTAACACCCCAAACCCAGTTACCCAAAGACGGTGCATTATTACATAACATTGGCAGGATCAAAAAGGATCCAAATACCAAATGACGGGTCCATTTAGTAGCCTTGGAAGTAATAGATATATTCGTAAGTTTTACATTACATTATAAAATGGAAAACAATAACTAAATTTACTCCATTGACCACATTCATCCATTAGAATATCCATTTAAGTTAGTCCTAATATACTTCATTGCATCCTAGAAAAAATAATATATAGAAAGGGGTGAGCTCAGATGCTCAGTAAGGATAACCATATAGTGGAAACATTCAAGAATAAGCATAAACATTTAAGGAAAAGTATAATACTAAAACAGAAGCCTTAAAAACATAAACATCATAATAATATGAAAAAATATATCAACAAATGTTGTTTACTAATTTACATGGATATTCTATTAGTCTAATAATCACATGTAATATCAATATCCAATTTCAAAAAGATGGAATGCATAATGCCGGACTTCATAACCATATAGTCAAGGCCTTGTGAAAATACTAAAAATAATATTTTTTCAAGGACATGTGCTAAGACACTTTTTTGTGAATGATTATGTTATAACGGCGGAAAATAGATGCACCCACCATATTAGTTAAAAAAAGACATTCATACCTTAATTTTGCGAAGTAGGACATTAAGAAACTTGTTTAGAAAACGATCGAAATATTTCTTTCAAAACAGATGTGGTCAAATTAGGCAATAAATGAACATAAACCATAGTCTAGTTAATAGTAAAATGTTTATAAATATATTTTTATGAAAACACAGATGTGGATGATAAAAAGGTCCCAGTAAATATATACATATTAACAACCTCAGATAAGAAAAGGTATTATAGAATTAACCCTTACCTTGTACTTTTCCTTAGTCATAGGTATGTTAACCTATTGTATTATAGTTAAATAATTATTATTAAATTATAAAAGAATCATATACATAAATATGATATCATATATTATCTTGTAATATTTTTTTGTTAATAATATTTTAGAAGTATCATCGTTTCAGGTGTTAAGTTATTCTTTTTCTATTATATGAATGATTACATAAGCCATGTTTGTTAGGGATGTGATGTACATAATTAATATATAGAATTATATTATGTTAATAATAATTATTTTTAATCATAAAATTAAAATTATTGTTGAATTATTACAATGGGGGATGAACCTCATCTCGTTCGTGGAGACGGTAATACATACAAACGCACAAGCAACAATATCATTATATTGATGGTGAAATCATATGTAATTGGATTGTATATCATATATACATAATCATTAATATTTTATATTTATTATTTCTATTAGTTCCAGTCATTATTATACCCATCCAAATAATGATGTTTTTGAATAACAAACTATACCACAACGTGGAGATGGTAAGTCGTGCGTATGCACTTGTGGGAACTTTTTCATTTATATGATGAATAGAATATTGAATATGGTAGAACCATAATTATATAACATCATAGTATGTAGAATTTACTTGATTTATTATTTTGGTAAGAAAATAACAATGAATGATAACATGGAAGAAAAAAATGACTTGAAAGAAGGTGGTGAAATTATTACCTCTTTTTCTAGTGTTTCTCTTTGAGTTGATCAAAGGGGATCCTTAGGTAAGATTTGTGATCAAATTAAGGCCTTTGTGTTAAAGGGATGATTTTTTAGATGATATTTGGGTATGTTTGGGCCAAGCCAAATGGCATTAGAGGTGTGAAATTAAGAGAAGGGGAAGTACCATTTTATAATAGAGGTGAGGGTCACTTTAGGAAAAGCTTAAAATGATATATTATAATGATATAATTTTCAGTTTCTAATGGATCCAAAATGATTTATTTCTAGGATAAGGTGGGTATGGTTAAAAAACATCTCATCAAATATCATTTAGAGAGGCTTAGGTCACAATATTAACCTTATCTTTTAGATTTAACTCCTAGTTAAATAGTTTGATATTTACCATGTCTCTTTGTATTTTCATATTATATGGTTAATAAAATTATGATTACAAGACAAAAATACTTCAAGTGGTTCAACATTAATATATATAACCTTATCTTTTACCTTTGGCCTAACAATTTATTTTTATAAATATTATATCAATTAATAATATAGTATTTTTTTTTAAAAATCAATTATGTCAATTTTGACACTATTAAGTATTTTATTTTTTAAAAATCCATAAAAACATTATCACTTCAAAAGAAAATTAATTTAATCGACCCAAACATTTAATATTATCCTAGAGAATTAGTGTAATTCATCAGATGTCTCAATTTACATTTATTTGGATATTTATAATATCAATTATTTTAATATTTCTTTTTTAAGGTAACTACTACATTATAATTATGTCATAAATAAATTAAAATTTTAAATGTCTAAAAATTATTAATAAAATTCTATTATGTAGGAAATATTTTTATATTTTTAATAAATAATTATAGTTGAAATTATTTTGTGTGTAACCCTATATTAAAAATGGTTTAGCTATTAATCGTCAAATTCAAATCTTTTAACTCTTATTTATATAAAATAATAATAAATTTCATAAACTAATCCATGTGGAAAAAAAAAGATCATATTTTATTCTTAAGGATGGTCTTTTTACCCTTAATTTCCATAGTTATATTTTACTGTGGTAAATAAAAGTCAAAAGTTACTATTCACCAAAAATTATTTGCATCTTATTTAACCACATTTTACTTACTGATGTCAACCGTGTCTCTCGGATTTTTGAAATTCAAATAATTGAAGTGGTGAAATTATGTTTTATGCAAATTTTCAAATTCTCTTTGAAGGTGGGTAAAAGAGTGTAAAAATATCAATAAAAGTTTATATATAAAAACTTATTATAAAGTGACTCCTTTGAATTACATTGAACATATATATGTATTATGTATCTATTTTTACATAAAATAAATTAAAATAAAATTTTGATTTACTTAAATAAATGTCGGTTTTAAAAAATAACATTGTGTTTTTAACTATTCATAGACAATTAAATGTTTTTCGAAAAATAGCAAATGTTCACCCTATGCTAATTTTGATATGATGGATTCAAAAATAAAGTCTATTTTGAAAAATGAAATTTATAAAAGTTCAAAAATTGGATATTACTTTTCATAATAGCTTGTTTGATTGGTCATGGTGTCTTAAAACTCCATGTTGCGTACAACGCAAGCTACTGCATTATTCAAAGGGAAACATACCGTGGAAACATGAGATGTTCTAGTTAGGAAAACCATGTGTCTTCCTCATATAAAGAGGGTTCTTGGATATATTTGAATGCATGTTTGGTGAACGATTTGGAAAAATGTGTGGATAAACTATAAACCATTTAATGTTGGATCAATTTTAAATTTATCCTTTAATGAACATAAATTCATAGACACAGTTTTTTATTATCATCACTACTACAAATAATTCATTGAAAAGTTCTAGAAACCACTTTTAACAGTGCTAGAATAATGCTATTAATCATGGAGAATATAAGGGGGGGTCCACTTTAACATTTCTAAAAAATACTGATAAAGGGAGCCCTTTATCCAAGCTAAAAAAATATCTGATAAAGGCCCAATTTATCAATGCTCAAAATAGAATTGATAAACATAGAGTGGCCAATGATGTGCTATTTATTGAAATGAACACACAAAACTAGCTTTCCTACCCACAAACAACACCTGTAAACAAACTTAACCTGCAAAAAAAACAAAAAACATCACCTTCACGTAAGACATTTGCACACAACAACACATGCACCCAAAAAACACATAATAACGAAACAACACACACAAGAGTTTCACAAACAATGTTATATACATTTTAATGTCATAATTAATACAAAAAAACACATTTCTATATATATTTCAAAAAAAATTATGGTTACACTTACAAATAACCAACAAACAGTTAAAAAATGTAATTATATATCCTTTTTTCATTGGCGATCACCTCTCAAACATTTTCTTCCTTGGTATTAGTCAGTGGACAAAGCATCTGAAATCATGAAAAAAATTCCACCTAAACATGAAAACAAATATTATGTTTGTAATACAATAATAAAATAAATGAAACATTAATATAAAATATTGCATTAAAAAATGACAATTTTTAATAATAAAAAGGATAAATTTTGAGTTATATAGGTCACATCATGCATCGTATTGAGGTGGGGTTTATTCATACATGTCAAAATTGAGTCATAGATTTTTGTTTTAACATATTAAAACAATCTGAATGGGTTTGATATGTTTTGAGTATGTCACTTGTTTTTCTTAGTATACCTGGAATGGGTATAGATCATAGGTTTGGATAATTTTATCCACATTCATAGTGGATATACTAAGTGTCCCACTATAGTAAATTGATTGTTTACTTTTATCTTTTACACTTCATTTGATTTCCACCTCATGTGGCACACGTGAGTATGAAATTTCTTTTTTATAAGGATTTTGTCACTTTTACCAGTATGGTATGTGATTATGCATCATGATAGGCACATAGAATAATAATATGTATCATTTATTATGATTTTCATTGGTAACCTAGATTGAGTTATGAGGGGTTGGACTATAAAAACTATCAGTTAAAATACTAAATTTTTTTTTCTTACATAGCCTCTTTTGGTGGCATTTTACTCAGCCTACCCAAACATGTGGATTCAATGAGATCTATATGTGACTTTATACGGATCAGATATATGGTCCTGACCCTGATAATGGAAGACATAGTTGTTTATTGGGGGTGAGTTTTTTAAAGTGTCAAAAAGAAGCTAAATAGTGTTTTCTCTATATAGCATATTCAGTGGAATTATACTTTGCTAACATGAATTAAAACCTAATATTTGATGCCTGGACATATCAGTGGTAGGAAAGGGTCCATGTGGCAAGATTATATGTGGTGGATTACTTTAATGTGGGTAGTTATGGGGCTATAAGACTAGATGATACATGATACCTAAACTTGATATGGGTAGGTAAGTGTCCTTGAGACCATATGTTGTGTGGCATGGTGTTGTAAGGGAGTGAAAGTGTAGGGAGATGTGTTACCTATTACATACATTTCTATTGACTATATTTGTATATATAAAATGATATGCATGTTTGACCATCATGATTGGTATTTAGTTGGATGACACATAGATAGGATTTGGTTGAGATTTAGGAGGGTGGTGAAATGGTGGTTCTTAAATGTTCAAAGGATGAGGCCCCTCAGAGTTGGGATGAGGCCATGAAGGGTTAGGATGATTATTATCTCCATTTATAGGATTCAGTAAAATAAAAAAGCTAAAAATGTAAATCTATGGTCGATGTATTGATGAGAAACTCAGAGTGATTGTGGTTCATTTAATATAGAGCATTGATAGGGGAACCTAGGGAGATTAGCCTTCAATGGCGTACTTGTCTCGAGAGTTCCAGTCTCAACACCCATCAATAATTCATAATGAGGGAGTACTGAAAACAATATAGAACATGATATATTTGACAGAAACTATCTTTGACCAGATCAAGACACCCCAGGTTGGAGAGTGTGGCTGGTGAAATACATGCTCAGGGGAAAGACATAATGCTTTTGGGATGTATATGTATATGTGGGAAGATAGAAGGGACTAACATAAAAGGGTTTTGAGGAAAAATTAATCAATCACATCATATAGAGACATTTAGGGTTGATATAGAATGTTAGATCATGAACCTTTATCGGGGGGATACATCTGTCATGGACTATTCACCTAATTTCACTAAACTATCATGTTTTTCACTCGATGTTGTGGGAGATAACATCACTAGGGTGATGCATTTTGAGGATTGGTTGTGACACACAATCAGGGTGTAGGTCAACATATTCACACTAACATCCTTATTAGAGGTTGTCAATTAGAAACTAATATATTAGGGAAACATGACATACTGGTCTTATTCAAGCTAGGTGAAAGTGTCAGGTGAGAAGAGAAATGATGCTTTAGGTTGAACGGGGAGCTTCCATGAGGAGTTTCTGTAGGGAAGTCAGGCCAGAGACACATGCAAACTTCTGAGTAGTGGGTTTACAGTACTTTTATTTTATTGTAGGTATTTAGGTTATGTTACGACACATTGTGATTAGGTCCTAAAGAAGTGTCACGAGTACAACCAGATGCGCCATTTGGAGATGTTCTATAGAAATCCCAATCAAACAGGTGGGAGCCAGTGAATAGGGAAGATTCAAGGATCTATGTTCGGACTGAGAGAAGTTCCAAGAGTGGGTAGTTTGGATTTAGCTCCACATGGAGGACTTCTAAAATATTTTAGGACACAGTCGTGGGATTGGTGGCTAGTGGCTGGTGAAGCTTGGCATGGAGGCCAAAACTCATGAAGATGGGAATCAGTGTAGAAGAACCCTATGAAGATGATATGGTCAGTGTAAGACAATGATCAAATGATAGTTAATGGTACATAGTGGGCGTGACCGCACTTTTCTTTCATTTTTGATTCAGCGGGTTTTGGAGCATGAGGTGAACGAGTGTTGTTTTTGGATTAAAAATGAATTGGTAAGTATGTTTCCATCTATTATGATGTGAGATTATATATATATATATATATATGAGGTGCGTTAGCATAAATATTTAAGTAGAAATTGAAGCGATGTGAATTTTTATGTGTGGTGTGTATGCATCTGGGCATTGATGTGTTTCTGTTTCTATATGAGGTGTGCAGGAAACATTATTTTTAGGGGAATGCATATCTATATATGATGAAGGTTTATTTGATAAATTATTGAGAAGAAATATATATGGGCATATGTTGAGATGATGTATTTTATTATTATTGTGTATGGAATAAGTATATATGGGCATCAGATGAGATACATGAAATGATAGATGCCAAATATGACATGGATATTATTTGAGCACCAGATGAGGTGGAAGAATGATAATTCAATGTGGGAGGACTTTTGAGTCAAGGTATCATTGGTGGACCTTCTATGCATTTGAGTTTTCGGTCAAGAAGTTACCGGGTAGGTAACTCCTATGGTGGGGGTCCCTTAAGCAGAGTTTACCAATGACTTAATGACTGGGGTTGACCTGGATTATTTTAATGAGATTAATATAGGTGGTACCATATGAAGTTAAATCATGATAGATTGGGGACGATCTATGTTAAGGTGGGGAGATTTTATTGTATTGAATTTTTGAGATGGGCAAAAAATACTCAACCTGTATGAATTTTTCATGTTGGATGAGGATGCCATTTATTTATTATTTGGAACCTAATTTCGAGAGTTCGATTGTCCCATGCACATGTTTTTATATGGGTTTTGAGGATCAGAATGTTCCTGGGGGTTTTGGGTTCAGTAGGTCTTGAGAACTCTATTTCAGGAAAGCATGGATGGAGTCACACTGTTTGGAAAAACCATGCGGTCTCCTTGAAGAAACCATGCAGTTCAACATATACACATTACAGAGTTTGGAAAACTATATAGGTGGGGTTGAATGGTTGTGTTAATCCTCTTCAATTTTTCAATAGAGGTGATTTACATAGTTTTCTCATGTCTTGGAAAATCGTATGCCTAATTAGGAGTAGTGTGATGCTTAGGAAGTGGGCATTGTACATTTTTCACATGGTTATCCAAACTGTGAAGCCAAACCATGTGGCCCATTATAAAGTGGAAAATTATTTTTTTCCTCATTCACTATTTACTTATTTCACCTCCCATTAATCCCATTTACAATGAAAAATAGAGGGAACTACTCAATATTTTTTATCCCTAGTCTTTGATGGAACTCTATCATCCAGACTTTGATCTTCGATTAGTTGGTGAATAAATATTCAACTCAATAATATCTTTAATTTTCTATCTTATATTTTTTATTTATCTCCCATATGGAGTGGTAAATCCATGAGATCCCTTTTTTCATATTTTCTAGGCATTCATCTGAAACACCATTTTTCTTCTGATTCGGATCGATATTGGGGATGATATAAAATGAGTGATCACATACTAGTACAAGGTAGGTTTTTCCTACATTTCTCCTTGATTTTGTTTGTTTTTTTGGGGGTACATTTATATACATTATGTGGGTTATTCGAGATAAAACCTAATTAATTAAATACATGATTCATAAATTGGTCTAATGATTATATTAGATTCTTATGGGCATAATCTTGCTTGATTTTGAATAGTCTAGTTACTCTGATACCAACTATAGTAACCTAAACATTCCATACATTGATATCACATATGAATTAATTAATATTCATTAAATAAAAGAAATAAATTAATTGTAAATATAGAAAAATTATTAATTCAATAGAAAATGATTTTACTGTGCAAAAATAATGATATCCTCTGTGATTGAGCAGACATAACATCCATGATCATCCTGCTAATGGTATGCCATATGGATTAAAATATCCTAAAATAAACGAACCCTACATGGAATAATGAAAATCAAATCAACATTTCATTATATAATTTTTCATTAAAATAAAGATATTATATTATAACATTGCATTTACATCTTTCCAAAAGGCCTCTTTGGTCCAGATATATGAAAATAACAAAACTAATGATTCTTTGTGCACATTACTACTTTTGGATAACAACCGCTTAACATCACATCTGATCAGAACTTTCTTAATGGGGTTTGAGTGATGCTCTCATCTGACACCATCTCTATGACATTGTCACTCATAATCCACATTTACTTCACTTCATACACCCTATTTACCTAGTAAATGGGTGCATTAAGTGAAGTAAAAGTGAATGTTGAATGATGAATTCTTATAGATGGTGTCCGATGAGAGCATCATAGGAACACCAGATCGGATTTTCAGATCAGATGCCATGTTCTGCAGTAGTTAACAAATAGTAGTAAAGAATCTTTAGTTTTTTTATTAAATTTGAGAGTGATGCACGGCCAATTTTCATCCAACACACAACATTAGTACAAACAATATATTAATGACCAAAATATATAACATAAATGATCTATTACATAATATTTTAGGTCTAGTGCTTTTGGAAACATGGAATCATAATGAACATGTTCATAAGAGTCTCCTGTTAAGTTATTCTTTACTAGAAAAGAAAATCATTTCTAAAACCATTCATCATTACTAAATGATTTGAAACATAAGAAAGGGTGATCATAAATGATCAATAATTTTAAACAAGGAAGATATCAATAATCATATAATGATAACATAAGTACTAGGAATTCACCTTCATCCTATTTGCGTACAATCTTTTATTAGGTATGTTGACCCTTCATTTCTAAACACATTTATATCTTCTAGTGAATATGATTATTTCTGACAGTAACGGTCATACTAAAAAATATAAAGACACAATGTATGAATAATTATTTTAATTGAACTAGTAATTATTTTCAAAATTACTTCTTCAGTGATGCATGTTTTTATAGGGAATACGATATATTTTATAAATTTTCAAACATAATGACAATAGTCATTTCTATTTGTTTGTTCTGGACATTACAGAAACATTGAGAAAGTAAGTAATTTCTATTTATATGTATTTGGATAGTGCAATCTTATTATATATACCTGGATACTTGTCATGTTTTAGATCTCATTGGCATTCATGTCTATAGGCCATGGATTTATTCCATGAAGTAACTGATAATGATGCACCACCATATCATAATAGAAACCTCATTAACATATAATATAATTAAATAACTAGAAGTTTAGTTCCCATGTTTTTGTTCTAGTGTATTATAAATGTCAAAGTCCATCACGTGTGGTCAGTTTGTTGGATATCCATGCATTGAATCAACAAAATAAATCATTAGAGTATCCAAATTGACCACCATGAGCTTCCCATACTTCCTAAAAACAAAAAAAGGAATATGTTATGAAAGAATGAAAATATATTTGATATTTGTAAATTGTATAGTTATACCCCTACATCATTGGTATTGAAAAGAGTATGTAATCTGAATTTTTTTAAACAATTTGAGAAGGGATGATATTATTTCACCCTCTGTATCATCAATTAATTCTTCTTTTGAAAAGGTTATCTGAGGACTAATGAGTCTACATTTTTGTTCATGGAGAAATACTTTCAATTATTTTTCATTTATATGAATGAAATAAATATGAAATTTGTTTAGTTATAATTATCAAAGTATATCATCTTTCATAAAATCAAATCATTAAAACATTCCACATTTATACATTTACAACTAAGGTTCCTAGACATTCATACTTGAGTATTTAATCTACATTTTTAGAACTAATGTAATATGATTCTTCACCTCCGTACATATTTTTTTTGAAAATAAAATGTTGGAGTAATTCTGTCAATAAACATTGTATCCACATGAGCCTACAATGACATTAAATGTGGTTATAGAAAGGGTGTGGTGAAGGTTCTCTCAGAAGATCATTTCGATCGATGGGTTTTGTCCTTGAGATAGTTTTCAGCTGATATTTCATTTAAGCACATACCTTTGTTGGTCAATAATAATATTCATCAGTTTAGACATTTTTCATTAAATTTGAAAGGTTTATCATGAAAAATAAATTGCAAATGAATACTTACTAATCGACGTATTTTTTACAATAATTGATGGCCATGAGATTAATGTACCGATAGCTTGTTCGACCATATGAATGTCATCATCATAGTTTGGAACAAGTAGCTCTATTATCAACTCATTAGCTATGTTAATTGACACTCTGACCGGACATGTTGGAAGTGGTCTATTATATAAAATGTCAATCGTCATATTGAACATTGTATCCCTCGCTACAAGGTGATAGGTGGGAGTTGATAGATATAAATCACAGTCATTTTCACCCTATATAATATCAATAGATGAAAGGTATTTGTGTATATGTGATACAAATATCACAAATACAATTATTAAAACATTCATTATCTTAGATAAGTCTGGTTTTTGAGGTGAATCGCTCACCTCAATGCTGGTTGGGGTGGGGAGAGTTCTTCACGCATGGGTTGTTGTTGAGTTGTTTCTTCTCTTTTCCTCCCAAAATCAAACATGATCTCATCTTTCACTGATATTTTAATTCTTCATGAAAAATGGTAATTTATTCTCTCGTATTCTTCATTTCCTCAGTTTGATCCTTCGCTTGATTTTCTTTCTTAAAATATGTTTGGGGTGTCACACCAAAAAAATGCACCTTTGACGTGGCCATTCTTTTCAGACTACTTCAAGGACTCTGAAAGTGTGTCTTGATCTAGTTCCAGTGTTTTTGATACCTATGATTATGTCATACATAAAATATATGAAAATTAGAAAAAAAAAATTTGTAATAGTGTTTTAAAGAAAATCAAATTTACATTATTTCATATATTCTCATGTTTCCCAAAATTATGTTTTCATATAACAATATCCCCTCTTTATTTACATGATCCTCCTTATGTATCACATGGTGTGGAATGGATGTGAAATTATATTTTTATACATCAATATGCATATAAGTAGAGGAACATGGTTATTGTTTTTTTATGTCACATAAAAGTAATAATGTATATTTAATGCATGTACCATTTTTTTCAAGTGAAGCATACCACATCCTTGGTTTACGGTTGAGGTATGATGGATTGTCTTCCCATTCATTATTTTCAGTACTCAGTTCTTATTTCATAAATAAAAATATGTCAATCAAAGTGATGAATACAAGAAAATTCAAACAACCTGTTACTAGACACAATTTACCTAAAACGTTTGCTTTGTACAATTGATGTTAATCACATCAGACGCACCATGGGGTGTCAATTGTTATTATAGAAGAGGTGGTTGTGGCCTGATTTTCCCATCGTCATTTTGAAGATAATATTTCATTAAAATTGTGTGGGAGCCTCTATAAATCCTTCCTAAAATATTAATTCATATTCCTTGTGTGAGGAATCTATAATAAATGCACTCTAGAAGGGATGATGAAGAGTAAGTCAATGTTTTAATATTTTATATTATTTTAATAAATTAATGAAATGATATTATAATTTTATCGTAATATCTTCCCACACTAGTGTCATAATCCTAGTGACCACATGATGCAATGAATATATATCAATCAGCTTCTGTTGTCAAGTGACAATTCTTATGTAGCTAAAAACCTGGCTTTTTGAGTGTTAACATGTTGGCCATGATTATTCAATCCCACCTAAAATTTTATTCCCTTTTCTTTTTCCTTAAGGATTTTGGATAACACTATAATACTACGGTGGTCTTGTATTTTTTTCACTATCATAGTTTCATTTCATATCATTTCTTCAATTTCATCATCATCATTATGTTCCTCTAGAGTGCTAGAATTTTCACTCAGACCAGCATTAATAGATTGAGAATCTTGTTTTACCTCAGCATAGGCTCGATCTGTAATAGGATGAGAAACATATTGTTTCTCTGTAGTGGGACCAATAGCAGTAGGTTGAGATATGTATTGTGCATCGGGATTGGGTTCATCTGAAGGTGAAGATTTCATTATCGGCATAAGTGTTTTAACATTTAATTTTGATTAAATAAAAGCAGAATAGAAAAGTTAAAACCTATTGTAACACAATTTATATTACAATAAACAAATAACCTGATTATTGATCACTATATTTTTAAAGTATGAAGAGATTTTACACGTCCATCGACTATGTAAATCCCTTCATTATGGTCTTCTCCGACATACAAAACACTTTCTAGATTGGGACTGTATTAAAACGATTGTGAAGTCCCAATAATAATTTTATACTCCATTGAACATTCAAATGATCCTTCAGTTGTTTGTTTCAATAATAAAGAAATTGTCATGTTTCAGTTAGTGGGATCTGGAACAACAAATACATCTACATCCTATGATTCCATTATAAATGGTTCGTATTTCTCTCCTTCCTTACTAAAATCCACATTCATGAATCACAATTCATCTATTTTAATATCACTCATGTTATCAACACACTTTCATTAAAAATTTAGCACTTGGAGTTTCCTATAATCCAACTCCCATATTTTTTTGATAAATCCAAAATATGACATATTCACATAAATTTCATTTCATTCCATACCAGTTGAAACCTGCAACACGTCATCCCCAAGTGTAACCCCACCATTCTGAAATTGAGTTCGGATTTTCATCTAACTTCATAAAAATATAGTCCCAAAACCATCTTTTTAAATGTAGATTATCTTTATCTTATATGAATTTTTCAATCCTATTTTTATTCAAATGCATAATAATTTCATATTTGTTTTGATCATATGGGTAAACGTCAAAACTTTTATGAAAAACATAAAGGTTGGACTACTCTTGATCTGTAATATTGAGTGTGGAAACCACTATTCTAAAAATTATTTAACCCTCAAGGTTCCCAGTGTAAAGATAATTTGGTAAGACAATTTTTTCCAGACTAGAAAGGTATTCTATATATAATTCAAAAGCATCCTCAACAATATATCACACTGCAATAAAACCCTCTCGCCGACGTAGATTTTTGACATACCCTATCAAAATCAACATATATAGTTCAATGCGGTAAGACTATTTACATTGTATAGGACCACATAGTAGATTCTCTCTGAAAAAATAAACCATCATATAATATATTATTGGAAGGAAGAAAATTTCAAATTCACATATTATGATGGAAATTTCTCTTTCCATAGATGGAAATTTCATAGTGTTTATTAAATTGTTTCATATAGAATTGAAGAAGAAAAATATTAGTGTTAACATATGGTGGGAATTCATGGAGAAAATAATAATAATTCTTTATGAATTAGATTTTTCATCAAAATATGGTAGTGATGTGATTTCATACCATTTAATGTTCAATCGATCATTAACATGATGTTCATAATTTTTTATGAATACCCCTATGGATCCTTTACGACATTCAAGAAGATACAAAACTGATATATCTCCTTTCCAGAAAGAGTGTAAGAAGCAAGAGGATGAAATGATTATTTTTCACCAATCACTAGTTCCAAATCGTTTCATATTCCCATCTCAACAAAATCCATCATTGCCTTCATTAAATCCTTTTTTGCATGTGAATTTAAAATATTTTTGATGATACTATCGCATGAATTTTTTTCAACACGCATAACATCAAAAAATGTATAACGTACAGACAATTCTGGTTGCGAATTCAAACAAAACTGATCTCTTTTTCCTACTATTTTTCATAATGTTATTGAAAAACAGTTTACAAAAATTATTGTCCACAAATTTTACTTTACGAAACACTTGATCAATTGTTAGTGGAGATGGTGTGGTACATTCATATGATCATCCATTGAATGATGTCATCCTTGATTGGTACTTATGTCATTGGGGTAAAAATATGTTATATCCGAGAAACACAATTTTTTATGAATGTTTCAACCTATTTGACAATGTACCTTGTTCGCAAATGACACACCTTGATTTACATTAATTATATATCCTAAAAAATTCCATAAGTTGGAATGTCATTTTTCATCTTGTTAAACATGGCTCTCAAATTAAAATATTAATATTTGTAAGAATTATACAACGTAATAGCTAAATGCCACAATAATTTTAAATCCTCGATCAATGGAGCCATATAAACATCAATATCATTAACTGGTTTCTTTGGTCCTGATATATTCATAGATAACATGATGTATTTTCATTTCATGCATATCAATAGATGTAGGTTATAATTTACCAACATAATTGGCTATGTATTGTGACTGCAACTTTGAAAACCAAAATTATTCACTCTATCTGTAGATAACCCTAGATGAAGGTTTATCAGCTCATTTCCGAATTTAGGATAATCATGATTAATTATCTTCTACTAATGAGAGTCTTTAGGGTGACATTGTTTCCCATCCATAATTATTGTATCTTCATTACATTTCAATATTCATGCAGTTTCATCAATTCCATATATGCACCTCATCCATGGAAAGATTGGAATGTACCATACAAATTTCATAGAACAAGATTCATCTTTATTGTATCTAGAAGAACCACACTTGGGGAATTTATTATGTGATTTGTGGTCCTTGAAAAATAGTATATAGTAATTCAGTCATGCGTGTATTATTTTAGAGATCATACCCGTTGAGAGTATCATTTTTTAGCATCACATGTTTTGATCAGGAGATCATTATCTTCAGGGTGCATGTCATTTAAGAGAGCAAGTAGTTCCATAAAACTTGTGTCACTCCACTAGTATCCTTCATTCAAATTATACAGCTTCAGTATTAATAACAATGCTGTATATTTACCGCAACAAGTATATGATGGCATTCTTGCACAACTCTTTTACATATCTAACAATTTTTTTATATCTAGAAGTTCAGCTTCAACAATTGTTGTCATTTTTTCAATATGATCTTCATCATAATTCAATTTTTTAATAGTATCCTACATATGGTTGTCTTCAGTATTCATGATTGTTATAATATTAGATGATACATAGAATGTAGTTTTATCCCCACCACTACCTACATTCATTTTTCCCCATTTTTATTCCAACATGAATAAAATTGATTTGTTTAATGACAGATCAGGTGTTCTTTCCACTCCACTAGACTAATTTGTTTTGAAAAAAAATTATTAAATATGAACAATGGTTTTGAGAAGGGTCATATGCATGACCTTTTACGAACATGGTAAAATCTATCACGACATATTGAAAATATTTTTTCAACTGATTTTCATTCATCCATTTTTTATTCGTATTCATCTTATATGATTTTGTAATATTAATATTTAACAAAATTATTACATAGATGATGTTCAACTAGGGTCATCATCCAACTATAATCAATGTAACTATCTAGGGTAAATAATAACCTTACATATCCATGCATTAATCATGACCAAAGTAGATTACAACCATCTTACCAACAACATGGTTTATGAGACTAGCTATGATAATCCCTTTTACTATAATGTTTTACTATCCCACATGTGATCTATATGAATTTTCGAAAACCAGTTTTTTTTGAGTTTCTCTAGAAACATAATGTCTCGTTTTAATAAATATGGTACTTGTTTAATAGATGGTATGATTATCAATAGATTTCTTGTGGGTGGAAAAGTTCATTATAATTTTTTTCTAATTTGACCAGGGTTCCAATAATGTGTCCCATACGGTCTTCTAGTGAAGTGGTTTTCTAAGATTATTTGTAATTGCAATAGGAAAAACATTGTGGTGCCATTGAAATGGGGGAGGTCTGGATTTATATTCAATGGTGGAGGAACTAAAACATTGAAAACAAGTGCGTACCGATCATTAAAACAACTGAAACACCATAGAAACACACAATCATGATCACAATCAATACACCATACAAACAAATCACACACAATTTCATATTTTAAAAAGAATCTATTATTCAATTCCATTTTTAAATTCATGGGTTTGGAAAAAAGTTTTATCATTATGGGGAATTCATTCGTTATCCATGTTTGAGTAAATTACAAATTTTTTATTCAAATGCTAAACAGGAACCAACAAAAATACAATTCATTTAGTGAAAAAACAAGTACCATCGAAGGACATGACTTTTAGAGAGGTGTTTATCTGATACATTTCCTAACATAACCATCAATATAAAATAGTAACAACATGAGAAAAATAGGAAATAATGGAGTAATAGGAGAGACCTCACCTCCAATAGTGTCTTTTAACACATGGTAGAGGTGCGTTCATAGAAGATGAGAGGCAAATGACAAAGGTGATTTCCAACTGAAAAGAATACATAAAATGAGAACCTTTTTATTGTCACTATCTAAAATATGTCCAATGAGATTTAGGAATGGTACATTCCTTGTTTATAAATTTTATTGGTCAATAGTGGGATATTATTTTCTATCTATTATATATGCCTCTTGTTCATTTTTTATTCATACCTACAATTTTCATAGAAGTTCAACATATGAATAAGACATGTCTTGTTTTTTGGAAAATGATCATTTTTAATTTACAATTATTTAGGGGTAGATTATTCCACATTATTTTTTTATTTTTTCAACAGGATCCTAGATATCTTGTAGGGATCATGAATTCCTCTTAGGTTAGTGGAATGTCAGTTCAGTTGTTGGTTATGATTCCATATTAGGTTGAATCATTATATTTCCAATTTTAACTAACCCATGTCCATTTAAATATAAGATTTGTTTGGGTGGGTGGTCAGACACTAATATATTCTCAACTACACTAGAGTTCCTATGTGGGTGGGTCTAGATAGTATCATATCTGATAAAAATTCTATATATTTTAAATTAGAGCAGTCACTAACAATTATTTCCATATTTGTATGGTAGTCATGTTTGTTGAACCTAGTGTGTCAAGTAGACATGAGAAACTAATAATAGATTAAAAATTATGTGATGACTTCATAACCAATGAAAAACAATATATTAAATATTTTACAATACCAATTAAATCTTAATAGGTTCGGTTTCATTAATCATATTATTACAAGGGATGTGGATTGTGTAAATGATAAGTTTCGGGCACTGAATGATGTGGAGATGATGATGGAAATTCGGATGTGGCAGTGTGTTTAAATATTCATTGTATATTTTTCATTATAATTTAGTTGGTTTATGTAATTATACTTAGGTTGATTGTGTTATTCCTTCATGAGGTTCAATAATAAGAGGTGCACCAAGCATCCAAGAATCAAATGGACTTAATAAAAAAGGAACTAAATATAAGAGAGAACAAGCATGCCTCATAACACAACACATAGGGCCATGACCTAATGGGTACCAAATGAGAATGTTCTACGACCCAAAAGAGATGGCCACACCACAATGGTTCTTTGTAAAATAACATTTAGAATCCACATGAATGGTCAATAATGAGATCATATAAAATAAGGGAAAGAGAATATGGTGCATTGGTCATCACTAAACCTTAACCTCTATACCCTCACACCAAAAATATCACCCTCCAATTCAGCGTAAAATATATGAAAATGAGAATCTAGAAAAAATAAATAAATATTGCATATTATCTTTACCAAGTAGAACATTTTATGAAAATGAAATAATACTAAAATTGAGGGAAGAAGATAGGTAAAATAATACTAGGATATCCAAAACATGTGATGAATGATGAAACCTACACCGAATGAGGGAGAACCACCCAAAAAGAGAGGTGGGGGAGGGTGGCATAGTGAGTAGGGGTTTTGAATGAGAGAAGGGGGAAAATATAGAACACATTAAGGAATCAGAGGTGAATTATGATAAAAATACACCTTTTAAAGGGGTTCATGGTTTTTCCATATAGGCTTCAAAACCATGTAAAATTTATATAGACTTCATTATCCAACACACACCATTTCTCACGGTTAATGCACATGGATTAACGAACAGTGTGAAAACCATTAAAAATGCATATAAATTTTATTAATTTATTTTTTATGGTTTTATAAGGCCCTCACATGATTTAAACCAATGTTGTTCCTATTAAAACTAATCTTCACTATTGTGGTGCATGGTTATCACTAATCATGTAAAAACCATTCTACCTAGTTTGGTATCCCGAAAACCAGAATTTAAATTCCTAAAGCTTCTGTGACTAGTTTAAGAACCTAAGACATATCTCGAACTTCAATCTATATAAACAACTTATTTAACATGTCCTAACATTAAGGTTCTATATCCAACCATCATTTTTAAAAATGGTTTGTCCGCTTATTGGAAAAAATTTGATCTCCTCCTAAAAATACAAAATCCAATATCAATGAGGCTTTACAAACTCACCACTATTGTCCTTATCATACTCTATATGTCTTGGTGGTAATACTATTGAATCACAAAAATCAGTTATCTATCTGGAGTCAAACAAAATAAATCTATTCTAGAACAGCCGACATGATTTCAAGTCATAGCACCCAACAGAAGACATAATACCACCGTATTCTGAGAAAAATCTTATAACAATCACTGAGATGATTAGATGGAACTTACATAATCGTTCCCATCATGAGAAAATATCATGTTAATGTTTAGCCAATAAGCCAGTATAAGAAAGTCCCCAAAACAATATTTAACTGATGAAAGCCAATTTCAATCCATGGTTCCTCCCACCTACAAAAGTTCATAACAGAATCAATTTCAAGTTTTTAATGAAACACCTTTTGACATAATAAATAAAACATACCAATCCACACATGATAATTACAGCACAATTTCAGTCTTCTCCTTTATTCCAAATTTTTTAGAAATCCACATATACACCTCTACCGTCCAAGTACAACCTAAACGCAAATATTTTCCTTGTAATGCCTCGAACATCTCTAAAATCATCCCATCGCAAACAATATTAAATATTCAATGCACGTGTAAAATCATTACATATAACATCACGTGATAGAATAAATTGAACATCCTCTACAAGAACTACATCAATAGGGTTAGCATCCACTAACATATTATCTCAATTTCATAATCAAAATTATTAACTTTGATTGAATCCAAAAACCTACCAAGAATACACAACATAGTCTAAACTAAAAATCTTTTGTCATCTTAAAATAAAAATACTAGATAACCAAACTGAATAATTCTTGACATCCAAAAAAATATTCCATTTAGAACTAGAGCATGATTCCTTGCTTGTCGGGGGATCCCATGCTTATCTTAATATATCATGGTCTAATCTAATTCTTGATGTGATTCCACAGTCAAACACTAACCCAATTAAACTAGACAGTATGCAATCACCTAAGATAAATAATATAATGATTTGAATTCTTCCTAGACCACATCATCTATCTCCATCTCAAAATATCATCTTAGATGATAATCATCACAAAAAAACAACCTCTGGGATTCCAAAAGGCATCATAATTTCATACAAAACACATGTGCACAAGTATCCAGTGTTTTTATAGAGACCCAAAGACTAGATATGCACACCAAATGACTTTCTAATGTAAAAGAGTAAAAATTAATTACATATGTAACTAAATAGTTGGAGTATGTGTGTTGTAGATAAGGATGGTAGGGTGATCGTCAGATGAGGACGGCAAGCCAGAGAATGTCATGTGGACAAGGGGATCGTGCAAGGAAGAGGAAGAGAAGATGAAAGTGCAGGAGGAGGAGGATGTATGGTAGAAGGAGGAGGAGGCAGGGGCGACGAAAGAGGAGAATTAGGATAACGATCGCAGGAGAGTAGGTTTTAGGGAGGAAGAGGATGTGAAGGTATTGATGGTGGAGGAGGATGAAAAGGTAGCGGCCGTGGAGGAGGGGGAGGAGGGGATGGGGTCGCAGTGGAGGATGGGTCGTCAGCCCATGTTTCAGCTTCCACTAATTCTTGAATGGGTGTGAGGTCTATTGTGGTTCTTTTATAAAAACTGTGGGAACCTTTATCAGCACTAGTTAAAAGCGCAGATAAAGGAATATTTTCTTTTCACTAAAATACATATCACTGATAAAACATAACATTATAATAATTTTATTAGCATTGATGTAGATAGTCCTTCATCAGCACTGATAAAATACCTATTTCTCAATGTTAAAATTAGATTATTGATAAATAGGTATTTTATCATCTCATTATTAGTACTGATAATGATAGGACTATTCAGTGTTAAAAATGATCTGATTACATATCTATTTATCACTAAAAAAATTATATCACTAATAAAGACTACTTTTATCTGTATATATTTAGTGCGGATAAATGTAGGATTTTATCAGCACTAAATACACGCTAATAAATGTATAATTTAAATAATTTATTTTTATTAATAGTTATTTATTAATAATGATATATAAGATGATTATATATTTATTTATTAATATATATAACTACAAATAGTATATATTTATAAATATTAGTATATAATTGTAAATATATATATAATTATAAATTTATAATTACAAATGTGTTGGAAAATTATTTATATATGTCATTATAAATTTAATAAAATATATTTATTATTTAAATATATATAATGTAATTTTATTAGTACATTATTTTAGAATATATATAGTTCATATGGTTAACATTATGAATTAATCAATATACCACGTCAATGGACTATGAGATTTAATGTATAAATGCACATTCATGCATATGATACATAACATATACGCGATATTAATATAGTTTTTTCCCAAATTCATTGAAAACCCAATATATATTCAATAATTTTAATTATAAATATTTGTATTATAACGTTTTATATATTTATAAATAAAATAAAAATAATAAATATATTAAATATAACACAGATAATAAATACAATGATTTAATCCAATAAATCTGATGATTACAAAATAAATATAATAAATATAATAAATATATTTATTATTTAAAGTAATTAAATATAATCTTAGAATTATTTAATTATATATATATATTTAATTTAATCATAGAAATACTTTTTCAGATTAAAACTTTATAAAAATATTGTATAATTAGTAATAAATATATATTAATTATAATCGTTTTTTATTTATTTTATACAAATAAAAATTATTTTTGAATATAAATATAGTAATTTTATATAAATTTAAAATAATAACATTTATCAGTGCTAATAATAACATTGATAAATGTACCCATTATCAGTACAAGTTTTAGCACTAATAGATGAAACATTTTTCTGCACTTCATTTAGCGTTGACAAAAGAATATTTTATCAGTGCTTTAAGATAGTGTTTATGACAACTCTGATTTTATTACAAACATAAACATGATTTCTTACATAAAACATAACCTGATAAAACAAAGAGGATCAAGTGGTTTAGAGTATTTGGGGCTTAGGATCATTACATAAAAACTTAAAACATTAAATACAACATCTTTATTGAAAACATCCTTTATATGAACACTACATTCCTTCGTACTTAGCATTGCATGGGATAACCTGAGGACATATATAAGAAAAGGGTGAGCTATAAATCCCAGTAAGGGAGTAAATATGGAATAACATGATGATTACAATACATGTTAGACAATAGGCATATCAATAGAGAATAAATGAAACATGAACATAAAGGACTAATAACGCATGATAATCATAACATGGAAATGTGGCAACAACACTTAACATGGAATTAGCATGAGCCAAGGCTCATTGCACATAGAGCATGAGTAAATCCTCATTGCACGTGAAGCATGAGTAAACCCTCGTTGCACTTGAATTAGCATGAGTCGACACTCATTTCACATGACGTATCATGATACTATACTTTAACCAATGCATTGGAGTGCTATAAGGGCGCACCCTTCTTAAACATTTCATTTCATCCATAAGTGTGCCACATGGATCATAAAACATGGATTAATAAAACATAATAATTTATTCCATGACAAAGGAATGTGGAATTCATAAATGAAACTTTACAATCAGTAAGTAGATGTGCATAAAGCTGAATACCCTTGATGGAGAAATGGGCATGGTATTCACTACACAATGACATTTGCTTAGAAAATCGGTGTGATTTCGGCATCATAACGGCGTGACATAAGAATTCATAAAAATTGTTGAAGAGAGAGAAAGGGGTTACAAATCATATTTACATGTAATTTAAAGTATGGAGGTCATATGGATACATGTTCCAACAATTGTAATGGAATTTAGATTCATGATAAAAAAGAATTGCTTGAATGTAAAAGAAGAGAGAGAAGTTCCTTTTGGAATTTCGGCATAGTAACAGGTGTACATGTGAGGAATTTAATAAGAGTGAAAGGGGTCTCCAATAATTCAAAAAATAAGAGGGCAGTATGGGAAAGGTGAGAAATCATAACCCAACATTCATAATTGAAATTAAAAGGGCAATACAACTTAATAAAAATTGATAAAAATGAGAAAGGAAGAAAAAACCCTTACTTGGAAGTGTGCTTCCAAAGGCTAGAGATAGGCTTGTGAGAGGATTCTTGGGAGATTGGGGAACCTTGGGAGGATTCTATAGATATTTGGGAAGAGGTTGGACGAACTCCAAATGCTTTGAGTGAGGAGGAAGTGGGAGCTTGGGTGGGTTTATATAGGAAAGGTGAGGGAATTCTTTATTATTTAGGTTTGGGTCCCCTTAGATTAAATTAATCCAAAACACAAACCATCCCATAGTTTTTTCCAAATGTTTTTGGAAAATGGAATAGAAAAACAATATTTTATAATTCAAAAGTCCAAACATCTTAAAATATTAGGGTTTCTTATGTGAAGGTGAGTCACACTCCCATGGAAATTAATTTAAAAAGGCAAGGTGTTGAATAAGTCTTGAGGGGTACATTAATGCCTTGAATAGTAAGTTAAAAACACCCAAAATCACATTATTTTAATGTTAAAACATATATTGGACGAACATAAAGATTATAGTATTTTATTACATCACTATTGGGTAATTATGATGTCATAAAATACATTATATATTTAAACGGTATTTAATTTTTAACCAAAAATTTGACTGTCTCCGAAAATTATGAAAAAATCACCGTTGGATAGTTTTGACATCATGATTCCAGAAATAACATTTATTTTATCTAAATAATTTTTTAAATATGTTAATTTTCAATTTTAAAATAAAAACTGACATTTATTGAAAATTCACGGGTTTTAACAGAAATGGCTTTCAGACCTTAATAAAAATTATAACTGCATTCATAAAATTATAAGATCATTTATATTTAATAAAAATTTATTTAATAATAAAATTATTTTATTAAAATATTATTTAATTCAAAAATACCTTAATTTAATAAAATATTTTTCTTAATTAAATAATAACTAAAAACACCATTTGTACTTTAAAAACTATTTACAATGTATTGAAAATGCCTAGAAGTTATATTCATTATTGTATAGAAAAATAATGTACATGAACATAGTACTACTTATTTGTTACATAACCCCTTAAAACAGCCGCATAATACCTAAGGGTAAGATGTGCGATGGTGACAGACTCTTGGGGTGGCTCGGATAACATCGCTCGAGTGGTAATTTCAATCAACATCCACTTTTACTGTATACGGTCACATTCGAGGTTGACATGATGAAGCTCAGCTTGGGCTTGGTCAAGAGCGAAGCCCAAAGATACCACCTCGTTTACGAGCTCCTACAAATGGGCTTCATATGGGGAAATTCTACTGGATGAGGCCATCGCTTCCTTTGTCTGAGTAAATTGGATTTGTTAAAGTCCTATATTTATACTAATCATGTGATCACTGTTCAATGACTATATTATCAATGGTCAAAATTCATAACATAAAACCATGGAAGTTGACATTTTATATAAACATAAAGAGAAATTTTTTTAAATCAAGAGGGAATTTCATTAATGAATCTTTGGGTCGTTACAATATTCCACCCTTAAGAAATTTCACCCTTGAAATTTTTCTTTTCCCACACTAAAACAGATGTGGGTAACTCAGCTTCATCATTTCCTTCGATTCCCAAGTCGCTTCTTCAAACTTGTGGTTTCTCCACAACACCTTGACGAGGGGAATTGTCTTATTTCATAGAAATTTTTCTCTACAATCTGAGATCCTCACTAGTTTCTCCTCATAAGAAAGATAATCTTACAATTGTACCACCTCAGAAGAGAGTACATGTGAAGGGTCTGGTATGTACTTCCTGAAGAGGGATATATGAAAGGCATCATGTACTTTGGCCATGGCAGGTGGAAGTGCTAGTCGATACGCCACAGCCCTGACACGATCAAGAATCTTGAAGGGGACGATGTACCTTGGACTTAACTTCACTTTCCTTCCAAACCTCATTACCTTCTTCCACGGAGATATGCGCAGAAACACCATGTCTCCAACTTTAAACTCACGGTCTCATCGATGATTATCTGCATAACTATTTTGTCGACTCTGAGCTACCTTGATATGCTGCTGAATAGTTTTTACCTTCTCCACTATTTCCTCGACCATTTCTGGTCCATGTAGCTTACGTTCACTGACCTCATCCCAACATGCCGGTGTTTTTCACCTTTTCCCATATAGGGCTTCATATGGTGCCATTCAGATGCTCGAGTGGAAACTGTAATTATAAGAGAACTCAACCAGATGAAGATGTTGATCCCATCCTCCTTTAAAGTCCATTGAGCATGCTCTCAACATGTCCTCAAGTGTTTGGATAGTCTGCTCGGATTTTCCATCAGTTTGAGGATGATAGGTCGTACTGAAGTTCAGTTCAGTATTCAGAGAATGTTGAAGACTCTCCCAAAAATTAGAGGTGAATCTTTTATCTCAATCAGACACAATAGATAGTGGTACTCCATGAAACCTTACCAATTACCTGATATATATCTGTTCCAGTTGATCCAAAGGGAAATCCTCCCGAATAGCAATGAAGTGTGTAGTCTTTCTAAGACGATCCACAATAACCCATATTGCATTGTTTCCTTTGGATATCCTCATATGTCCGGTGAAAATTTCCATGGTGGTGTTCTCCCATTTCCAATCTGGTATGGGAAATGGTTGCATCATCCCCTTATACTTCTACCTCTCTGCCTTCACATGCTGACACACCAGGCACTTTGATGTATATTCAGCTATCTCATTCTTCATATTATCCCACCAAAAGTTTTCTCAGAGATCTTGATGCATCTTTGTGCTCTCTGGGTGAATAGAGAAATTTGAACTATGTGCATCATCCAGAAGTTCCTTCTTCAGCTCCGGATTTTATGGAACACATAGTATTTTCCCAAAATGCACGATTCCTTATTCATTAACATTAAACTGCGAGGATTTTCCCTTTTTGATAGCTTCCACTTTTTTCTAAATTCCCACATCATCCTTTTGAGCATCCTTTAACCTTTCCAAAAGAGATGGTTGAGCAATCATTTGTGAAAGGATTGATGATGTTCCCTTCTCTATGATTCCCATGTCCATCTTCATCAAGTCTAAAAATATTGGATCCTTCTCAATTGTCATCATTGATAGAATCATTGGGTCTTTTCTACTTTGGGCATCTGCCACCTTGTTCACATTCCCAGGGTGGTAATGTATTGAACAATCATAATCCTTGATGATCTCTATCCATATTCTCTAGAGCATATTAAACTCTTTATATGTGAATATATATTTAAGACTCTTGTGGTCAGTATATATCTCACATTTCTCTCCATAGAGATAATGCCGCCAGATTTTCAAGGCAATGATCACAGCCGCCAAATCTATATCATGCGTTGGATAGTTTCTTTCATGGATTTTCAACTGCCTTGAGGCATAGGATATCACTTTATCATTC
This sequence comes from Viscum album, assembly GCA_963277665.1. Taxonomy (NCBI): domain Eukaryota; kingdom Viridiplantae; phylum Streptophyta; class Magnoliopsida; order Santalales; family Viscaceae; genus Viscum; species Viscum album. Next base: position 487,037,440 of record OY728148.1, on the reverse strand, counting down.
TGCATCAGCACACAGCCTAATCCCTTCATTGAAGCATTGGTGAAAACCACAAAAGGTTCCCCACTTGTGGGTAAAGTGAGCACGGGCGCAGTGATAAGCCTCCTTTTCAAATCCTTAAAGCTTTCTTCGCATTCATCACTCCAATCAAACATTAATCCCTTTTGAGTTAGATTTGTAAGAGTGTTGGACAATTGTGAGAAATTTCTCACAAATCATAGATAATATCTATTTAACCCCAAGAAGCTACGGATATCCGTTACAGATGTTGACCTCGACCATCCCCCAATTGCATCTGTTTTGGAGGGGTCCACAGATATCCCATTGCTTGTGATGATATGGCCCAAGAATGAGACTTCATTAAACCAGAACTCACACATTCTGTACTTTGCATAGAGATTATCCTTGCACAAAGTCTCCAGTACATTTCTTAAATGCTCCTCATGATCCTCCTTGGTTTTGGAGTATATTAGAATATCATCTATAAGGACTACCAAAAATTTGTTGAGGTAATCTCTAAAGACTCTATTCATCATGTCCATGAATATTTCTGGAGAATTGGTGAGTCTGAAAGTCATTACTATGAATTCATAGTGCCCGTACCATGTACAAAAAGCAGTCTTGGGGACATCTTCCTTCTTCACCCTTACTTGATAATATCCCGACCGCAAGTCCACCTTGGAGAAGTATTGTGCTCCACACAGCTGATCGAACAAGTCATAAATTCGTGGGAGAAGATACTTGTTCTGTATCATGATTTTTTTAAGTTCGTGATAATCGATGCAAAGATGCATTAACCCATCCTTATTCTTGACAAAGAGGACTGGTGCACCCCATGGTGAATCACTTGGGTATATAAACCCTTTATCCATATTCGCATGTAGTTGTTTCTTCAACTCTTCATGCTCAACAAATTCTATTATATTTGGAGTCTTGGATATTGGTAATGCCCTGGCTATAAGTTCAATTGAGAACTCAACATCTCTTCTATGAGGAATACCAAGCAGTTCCTCGGGAAACACTTCAGCGAATTCGCTCACAATAGGCATTTTGTAAGGATGGATTATTTCATGGACTCAATTATCTGAGCCAGATATGCATTCTCATAATGTAGTAATATCCACGCTTGAGATGATGGATCTAATGGAGAATCATCTTCCTCCTTACACTTATAATGAATCGGGGGTCGATTATCCATATGGATTGTGATTTCCCTCTCCCGACAATTTATGTTGGCTCTATATAAGGAAATCCAATCCTTGCCTCGAATTTCATCAAATTCCAACAGAGGGAGTATGATGAGGTTCTCCGGGAAATTAAATCCACTGATTATAACAGGGTAGGACTTATATTCATGTGATGCAATGATTGACCCATTTGACATACTCACCGACATATTCACTACCATGATTTGTGGTGGTGTTGGGATTGTTCTACTAAACGTTCGAGATATAAAAGAATGCGTAAAACCTAAAACAAAAAGTATGTTCGCTATTATTGAATGAATAACTAGAGTACCTATCACCACTTCGTTGTCAGGGTACACTTTAGCAGAAGTGTTGGCAAAAGCTCTTCCTTTCTGCCTTGGAGGTTGTTGGTCGCCTCCAAAAACCCTTGGATTGGGGCACTGATTTGAAAAATGTCCCGGTTCATTGCATTTGTAGCATTGAACAACGTTTTGAGGTTCGAACGGAGTGTTCCAATCCTCTGTCACATTTGTGGGTCTTTCTTGCCGACAATTAACAGGTAGGTTCCCTTCTCTTCCACACCTAAAGCATTTCCTCGTCCCCTTAAGGAAATTTACAGGGTGCTTCTTCCCGCACTTTTGGCAAGTGGGGTGATAGATCTTCTTAGCACCGTTGGATTTATCCATCGGACTTACAGCATTAAAGTCCACCTTACACTTCTTGTCCCCATGATACCCCTGTGATTCCCCGATCTCCATTTTGACCTTGAGGGAATATCGGACAATTTCCTCATAGCTGTTGAAGTCACGGATCGCTAATGCTTTTCGCAAGCTAGGCTTCAGCCCACCAAAGAAGCGGTCAACTTTTCATTCAGGTTAACGACAAAGCCAGAAGCATATCGTGCAAGCCTTGTGAAGTTTTCCTCGTATTCTCCAACATATTCTTCATATTTTTTCTTGAGGGAACGGAAGTCCCTTTCCATCTTAAGTCGGAGGGTGTGTGGAAAATATTTATCAAAAAAAATATTCTAGAAATTATTCCATTTCAACGCATCGATCTCCTCCTCAGGCTTCGTATTTTTGATCAACGTCCACCATTGATCAGCTTCACTATCCATACGATACGCATCTAGGATAATTTTTTCTTGTTCTGAACATTGAAGGATGGAGAAGATCTTTTCAATGGAGTTGATCCATTGTTCAATGATTGTGGCATCAGATCATCCACTGAAAGTAGGAGGCATTTCTTCATGATGCTCTCGATATGGACTTGTTCCTTCTTAGGGGGGTCTGGACGTTCCTCTTGACCCATGTTTCTATTCAAAACGAGAGTTAGCTGAGAGATAAGCGTGGAAAAGTTCGCGATTCCCGTTCCCATTGGATTGGGCATCTCATTAGTACAGTCCTCACACTGATCCTCACAATGGTTGTTATCCTGAGACCTCCTATTACCGACCATTGGCTGGAATAAAAGGAAAGTCAGGGGTTACACATAAAGGGTAATCCAAAGACAAAAGTTGATGACTTATAAATAAACTTTTGTTTCCTTAACTCATGAGTCGATAGGCTTTAATCTAGGCTTTTCATTATCTACTTTATAACGTATATTTGTAGGGGAATTTTTTAATTCCCTTAATAAGGTTTCATACTAAGCTTTTGAATTTATCAAAACATATCCCCTAGGAGTGTCGTAACCAACAGTGCAGCAAGTCCCATTGTCATGCACCCGTTCCCGTTCAAGTCTAGCTCAAAGAGGTGTTTTCGGGTTTTACCACTAGGATACATCTGTGCCAGAGCCTCCTCTACCTGCTCGTATCCAGACAGGGATTTATTTGTTTGATAAACCACTTACTCAGTAATTACCAAAACTTAGGGATGTTTTTATTATACTTAGTCCTTTATCTAAGGCTTTACTAGGGTTTACTAATCCCAAAAATAACTAAACCTATCCTCTGATACCAACAATGACAACCCTACTTTTTTTGAAAACATAAACATGATTTATTACATAAAACTTCACTTGATACAACAAAGAAGATCAAGAGGTTTAGTGTCTTTGGGGCTTAGGATCATTATATAAAAACTTAAAACATGAAATATAACATATTTATTGAAAACATACTTTACATGACCACTACATTCCTTCGTACCTAGCATTGCATGGGATAACCTGAGGACATGCATAAGAAAAGGGTGAGCTATAAAGCCCAATACGGGAGTAAAAATGGAATAACATGAGGATTAAAATACATGTTAGAAAATAGGCATATAAATATAGCATAAAAGAAACATGAACATAAATGAATGATAACACATGATAATCATAACATGGAAATGTGGCAATAACACTTAACATGGAATTAGCATGAGCCAAGGCTCATTGCACATAGAGTATGAGTAAATAATCATTGCACGTGAAGCATGAGTAAACCCTCATTTCACATGAATTATAATGAGTCAACACTCATTGCCCATGACGTATCATGATACTATACTTTACCCAATTCATTGAAGAGCTATAAGGGTGCACCCTTCTTAAACATTTCCTTTCATGCATAAGTGTGCCACATGGATCATAAAACATGCATTCATTAAACATAATAAGTTATTCCATGAAAAAGGAATGTGGAATTAATACAATAAACTTTAAAAACAATAAGTTAATGTTCATAAAGGTGAATACCCTTGATGGAGAAATGGTCATGGTATTCACTATACAATGACATTGGCTTAGAAAATCGGTGCGATTTCGGCATCGTACGGCGTGACATAAGAATTCATTAAAATTGTTGATGAGAGAGAAAGGGGTTACACATCATATTTAAATGTTATGGAAAGTAAGGAGGTCATATAGATACATGTCCCAACAATTTTAATGGAATTTAGATTCATGATACAAAAGAATTTCTTGAATGTAAAAGAAGAGAGAGAAGTTCTTTTCAGAATTTTGGCATTGTAACAGGTGTACATGGGAGGCATTTAATGGGTGGGAAGGGGTCTCCTATCATTCAAACAATAATAGGGCAGTATGGGGGAGGTGTGAAACCATAAACCATCATTAATAATTGAAATTAAAAGGGCAATACAACTTAAAGAAAATTGGCAAAAATGAGAAAGGAAGAAAAAACCCTTACTTGGAAGTGTGCTTTCAAAGGATAGAGAGAGGCTTGTGAGAGGCTTCTTTGGGAGCTTGGGGAACATTTGGAAGAATCTAGAGAGAGTTGGTCAGAGGTTGGATGAACTCCAAAGGCTTTGAGTGAGGAGTAAGTGGGAGCTTGGGTGGGTTTATATAGGAAAGGTGAGGGAATTCTTTATTATATTGGTTTGGGACCCCTTACATTAAATTAATCCAAACCACAAACCATCCCATGGTATTTGCCCATGGTTTTTTGAAAATGGAAGAGAAAAACAATATTTTATATGCCCAATGTCCTAACTTCTTAAAATATTCGGGTTGCTTATGTGGAGGTGAGTCACACTCCCATGGAAATTAATTAAAAAGGCATGGTGTTGAATATGTCTTGAGGGGTCCATTAATGCTTTGAAACGTAAGTCAAAAAAACCCAAAATCACATTATTTTAATGTTAAAACATATATTGGACGAACATAAAGATTATATTAATTTATTACGTCACTATTGGGTCATTATGTTGTCATAAAACACATTATATATTTAAACAGTATTTAATTTTTACCCAAAAATTTGACTGTCTCAGAAAATTATGAAAAATTTACCGTTGGATAATTTTGACATCCTGATTCCAGAAATAACATTTATTTTATTTAAATATTTTTCCAAATATGTTAATTTTTACTTTTAAAATTAAAACTCACATTTATCGAAAATTCACGGGTTTTGACAAAAATGGATTTCAAACCTTAATAAAAATTATAACTGCATTCATAAAATTATAAGATCATTTATATTTAATAAAAATTAATTTAACAATAATATTATTTTATTAAAATGGTATTTAATTAAATAATCCCTTAATTTAATAAAATATATATCTTAATTAAATAATAACTAAAAACACCATTTGTACATTAAAAACTATTTACAATGTATCAAAAATGACTCGAAGTTATATTCATTATTATATAAAAAATAATGTACATGAACATAGTACTACTTAGTTATTACATAACCCCTTAAAAAAAGTTTTATAAGACCTAAGGGTAAGGTGTGCGATGGTGACAGACTCTTGGGGTGGCTCAGATAACATCGCTCGAGTGGTATTTTCAATCAACTTCCACTATTCCCATAGACTATCACGTTCGAGCTTGAGATGATGAAGCTCATATTGGGCTTGGTCAAGAGAGAAGCCCAAATATACCACCTCTTTTCCGAGATCCAACAAATGGGCTTCTTATTGGGCAATTCTACTGGATGAGGTCATCGCTTCCTTTGTCTGAGTAAATTGGATTTGTTAAAGTCATATATTTATACTAATCATGTGACCAATGTTCAACAACTATATTAGCAATGGTCAAAATTATTTACATAAAAACAAGGAAGTTGACATTTTATATAAACATAAAGAGAAATTTAATTAGATCCAGAGGGATTTCCATTACTGAAACATTGGGTCGTTACAGTGTTGATAAAATCCCACCTCTTTATCAGTGCTTTCTACTTAACGCTGATAAAAGGAAGAACTTCCCTTTCCCTATTTTTTGGTAGTTCCTCCTCTAGCCACATGAGGCTACTCCCATCTCCCAGGAGTTTCTCCTCCTTAATCTTCTAGGTATTCTGATATCTCTTACATCCATTGTTGATATCAAGTGAAGTGAGTCCCAATGGATTACTCTCAATAAGCACTATGTTCCACATTAACCTTTTTATGTGTATATATCTCCATCGATGAAGTTGTCATAGGGTGATCTGATTCTCCCTATATGAATATATTTCGTCTATTTATTTTATTTCTCACAATCTTGACGGTATCAAGCCTCGATATTGGATTAGTGTGTCATCTTATTCACGATGTAGGTGGTCCATAACTTTTCCATCAAGTTCTATCATTTTTATAAAATGTCTTCATGTTCTTATATATAAAGGTATCTAGTGTCACTTCTAATTAATGATTTGGATTAAAATAATTTTATTGAAATATATTTTGATGAATATATACACTCCTAGGTATGGGTAGAGGTCAAGAACACTACCAAAACCATCCATTATATTGTAGGTTCTTCTACATGCCTTTGAAATTTCCGTTTTTCATTGTTAGAGTCACCCCTTTGGTGTGCTTTAATTTAAATATTAAATTGTGAAGCAAGATTTCATGGAACCATCTTAGAGGCAGCATTCTTATTAGCTTGTCATTAATTTGAATTATTGAACACAAATGAAATGAATTGGTTCATAACAGTTGTAGCATCAATTTTTTAAAATGAAACATAATGTTTGATACCATATATGATGCTACATATCGATCCTAATCCAACTACTAAATAATATTATTTAATAGGGTAGTTACCAAAATTTCCTTAGAATGGTAGGACTAAACATGATTAGTTGTATTATGAAAATATTATTTAAAATGAATATATATTTCTTTAATTATTTAATAATTATTTATAAATGAAAAACCCAATTTTTTAAATAAATGTAATTTTTTTATGTAAAATATTTTAAATGTGCAGAAGTATGTTTTATAATAATAAATAAAAAATAAAATTTTTTGGATTTTATTAATGAGATATATATAATCTAATGTTTAAAATTTATCTAATGTGTTCTATAGGCATGATATAAGAAAAAAAATCCCATTTTACAAATATAAGATATATTTTTTAAAAAATGAATATTTCTACCTTTTGACAGACACTTGTTCTAAATCTAGTTTTTGAAAATTATATAACTTATATTTCAAAAAATAAACTTGTCATTGAAAAGAAAATAATAAAAATTTACATTCAGTTCATTTTTAGTATTTTCAGATAATTTTTATTTTTTGATTAATAATGAAAAGAATTATGTATCTTAATTGAAAACTGTTTTTTTCATATTTATTAATATTTTCAGATTATATTTTATAATAATTTTAAAGTATATTTAGATCAATATTTTACCAGTTAATCAAATTATGGTCATTTTAAAAAACTTAATATTTAATATTTTTCAACCCTAATAATTAAATAATCAGTTATGAAACCTTTTGTGGACTTTTGGATGAGAATATAACATTTGTAATATAATATTCAAAAGAAATGGAATATTTTTCATGCTATTTTTTAACGAGATATATATTTTCAACATGGATTTAAAGGATATTTTCAAATATAAATAGTATTTAGAAAGTTGAAATCATTAACTACATAATGGTAATATATTTATAATTTTTAGTGATAAAATTATTAACTTAAATGGAGGCATAATGATGATCCAGTAATTGTGGAATTATTGGAGTAATAAAATAAATAAATATGAAAATATTAAAATAAATATAATTTGATATAAACAATATCATCCTTGAATGTTATGGATTACATAGACATGTTAGTGATGATTTAAAATATATTTTTCTCAAATATCATGTTGTTATTATATTTTTTAAAAATTTAGAGTTGAATATTGTCAAAATTAACATTAGTGATGTTTTAAAACAAATAATAATTTATTAAATGATATATAATTCATAAAAATAAAAAACCCATCTAAATGATGAGGATATTTTGTAAAATATTATAAATATTATTTTATTGGAATTTTCTCATTTTACAGTAATAATATTTACCCTTTAAAATGAAATTACAACATATCATTGTATGAATTAAAATTGTTAAATAAGGGTTAAACTTAAAATATATTGATTAAAAATAATCAAAAATAATCAAATTATTATTTTATAATGGTATTTATACCAATATTTAGTTTTAATTTGAAAGTGATATTTTTTTATATATTTTTACCAACAAAATCACTTTTTATAAATTTATTATTATCATGATTTCCAGGAGTTTCCTTCACCTCTCTTACAAAACGGAACCCTTTATTCTCTTTTATTAACTTCTCAACACCTATTTAGTCTACCCTATAACTTCCAAAATCCCATCATAGAATTTATAAAAACATTTAATGGGACATTTTTAAAAAAATGCACACATTAGATTTATTAAGCGGTTAATTCAAGGTGATCACCTAAAAAAGATAAATCGTTTTCAATTAATTATGTCTATTTAATATCATCATCCAGTTCATTATAATATTCATCCAAAATGAATAAATAATAAATCCAATATTGTATATATAATTAGATGATATTATGTTTTTATCAATGCGTAAATCCATCTACACTTCCATCAAATGGTTAAAGAATTATTATTCTTGTGTACAATTAATTACCGCTTTGGGAACCAATATAATTTATATTCTGTAATGGTCTCTTGATTCTGGTAATAATGATAGTAATAATGTTTATATTTTATATTAATGAAAATTTTATAAATATTAATATATAACTTGTCATTTATGTTCTTACCTTTCTAGGCATAGAAAAATGATAACATCATTCGTGTATGCATGAGAACTATCACCTCCACAAAATGATGTGATTCATTTTTCATCATCATATAAAATAGATTATATATATAATTATATTTGAAATATTAATATTATATTAATTATATTATTAAAAAACTAAATATTTAGAATAATATTTATCTTATTTTCATAATGACAATTTAAAATTGAAAACTTTACCCATGCATACTTACAGCTTACCGTCTCCATTATTGGAAATTTGTTAAATTTTCCAGTCAAAATATTATTAATGTATTTAAAATTATTATTTAAATATAAATTATATTATTATGTTATCAATATTATTCATGTGATAATTTACTTATGACCACATGGAATATTGACATCTTACCAAATTCTTTTTTGACTCAGGTACCAAATATCAACAAAGCCTCTGACCAAAATTTAATTAATTAATTAAATGTCATAACATAGTAGTAAGTGATATAAAAAATAATAATATTTAAATTGGATATAAAAAAATTAAATAATTAACAAATTTTTATTATTCCAGATGATGAACAAAATACGAGATGAATCGAACTCAAAAGGGGAATTTTTTCAATATCCTTTCAGTTAGGAAAATCATGATGTTATACACCGCCTTCTTTTATGAGGTGTATATATAAACCTGAATAAATATAATATTATGAATTTATTTATTTTAATTTTATTTAATGTTTTTATAAATGCAAATCATTTATCAAGGCTAATGATTTAAATGTTCAGAATGGCATGAGACACATAGAATATTTGGAGATTTAATTTCAAAATCATTACTCCATGTTAATATTCTTGATTTTATTTTGTGAATTTATTTATATATAAGTATTATAATGGATATTTTATTTTAACTTTTTTCATTCAATTTTTTTAAGGAATATTTTTATGTGTTTTATATGGAATTATTTCACAAGTTACAAAGTGATTTCCATATTCTTAATGTGCACGGTGACAATGACTCTTCCATCATCATGAATATTATTTAATTTCAATATTAATTTTGAATATTACATGTATTGTTAATTAAAAAACACACTTTAATTCATTTTGGGTTTTTTGGTTTTGAATATTTTTCGCACTCAAAATAACTGTTTTGTTATTGAAAATTGTTTTTTTTATAAAAAATTGTATTTTTACATGAATGGGTTTGTCATGTGGATTTAAAATAGATAATAAACGTGTTTAATGATGGAGGTTTTTTGTTCAAGAAATATTTCATGAGAAATATATTAAATATTTGAGACTGATACAACATAAATAAAGGCTTAAGCTCCATTATAGCTCATGGGTGAGCCTAACACTGCTTGTAGGAAGGGAAAAATCTCATTATAGATCCTGATAAATGAGTTAGCATGATATAGTATATAAAAAGTGTTAATCCCAATTTTAGATCATGGGTGAGCCTGATTTTGATTATATAATGGATGATACTAATTATAGATGTCCATTCAATTGGTTAATAATAATATTGGATGTTGAATGTATGGTTATTCTAATGGAAAGGACTTTGAAATGGTTTCATGTATATAGTGATATAAGTCACTTAAAGTATTATACATTTCATTTTATTTTTTTAATTATTTTATTTATGAAAAATTTATGTGTTTTATTCTTGTGAAAAAATTCAACCACTCATAGAAAAGTAAATGGGTTTTCATGTTTTGCACTAGAAAAATAGTTTTATCCTTTTTTATGTCTATGACTATGTGTGTTGTACTCATTGGATGTTTTAAAATGATTTATAATTGGTTAAATTAATAGTAGGGATAAATATGTATAATTGATGAAACTTTTGATGTTATATACTGCAAAGAGACCAATTTTTATTTCAGAATGATATTTTTGGGTGAAAAAAATGGTTTTTGAGTAAAATTTTTCACTTGTAATGTATGGGGATATGTTGTATGAGTTTGTTCTAATTTAATAAATCTCTAAATGCAAAATATCATCTAATATTAATTCATAATTAACAAACTAGGATAATTAATGTTTAAAGATGGGGAATTATAGTTGTTATCAATGGCTGCTTTAGAAAAAATTGAAGGTTATGAATTTGTTAATTGGATTCCCTTATATGATTTTAATTTATTGTTATGTTGAAATGATGTATCATTTTAATATTATCAGGTTTTCTAGTCTAAATTATGTCATTCACTACTAGAAAATGACCCTATACCCACATTTAAGGAAATCACATGGTTATAGCTCACCCTTATACCCATAGTTTTAGAATATCCTAGGTATAGGTTTTGAATTGCCACCTATACCCACATATTTTTTTAAAATATTGTTATAGGGGTTTTTTCAAGACATATACCCACTATTTTGGTGAACCATGTGTATAGATTACATATGTTAAGGCAGGAAAAAACATTTCTGTGCAACAAAAAATTACCTATAATCACTTATTTCCATTGTTTTCCACCTATAACAATGGTTTAGATAAATATATAAAAATATATATATATATATATATATATATATATAAATATAAGAAAATGTGGTGTAGTGTTTAGGCATGAAAATTTTATGCATGTTGTCCAGCATTCGAAACCCTTGTCCGATAATTTTTTAATACCAACACACATGGTTTTGATACTATGGGTATAGGGGTAATAACATGGTCTCATACACCTATCCCTTGGTGTAGAAACCGTGGGTATATAATTTCTAAACCATTAGTATATCATAGAGCTATAACAACCACTAAACATGCCATATTTCCCACAACTATGGGTATATCCTCTAACGACGATTTTGGGGGCTATACACATAGTTCAAAACTATGGTTATAAGTTCATTTTCATGTATTGTGTTCAAAATTGTTTTCCATAGAATAAATATGAAAAATATAAGGGGAATACATCGAGAGGAAAACATCCTTTCAAATTAGCATCTGGAGATAGTTTTAATTTGAATAGAATTTTTTTTCAATGATGGATTATTTATCATACAATATAAATGGGGATGCTATCTATTATAGATAGGAATCTAATCTACCATGAAGGAACATGTCTATAGTGGAGTAATTAATTTGGAAACATCCCCTTTCATTTAGTGGACCATCTAACCCAATTATAGTCGATGGATGAACCAATTCCCTACAGAATAATTTTGAAGTCATGGGATATTCAGTGCATCAAAAGGTAACTCATTCTATTTATCATTTTGAAGGTGAATCTGACTAATGGTTGTCATTCGCGAATTATAGTAGTGATAATTTTAATATTGATTCCATTGAATATGATCCATTTAAAAATATATTTCATGAGAAATATTTCCCTATGGATGTTTGACTTAGGATGGAAAAATAAAAATGAAATTGAATAATAATGATTATTATTTAATGGATGCTTATAAATAAAACATCACAAGATTGGAATTTTATGTTTGGAATTTTTTTTAAGACATTAATAGTAAATTTAATAGAATTTATTAGGACTGAATCCAAGTGTACAAAGGGATTTGGGCTCATGACAATATAATATTTATGATAAGTTGGTTAATAGTTATGAAACAAATAAAGATGGAGTTTACCAACACTTTTGTGCCATAAGATGACATGCTTAAGAAATGGTTTTGGTGGAATGAAATGGGGAACCAAATAACTAAGGAATATAATATTAAACCTATAGCATGTTAAAAGTCTTGTAAAATAATTTTTGGCAAATTTATTTCAAGATAAAGAAAGTGTTATAGATGGTGTATCTCCAGTCATAAGGTGAATGACTTCATAGAAAAGATTCCTAGACTAACTAATAATGGGATTATAGATATCTTGTAAACTGTAATATGATTTAGCTATGATGATTTTGGGGATTATTCTAACAAGTATTTAATGTTAAATAATTAGGGTGGGAATCATCCTGATCCCTAAAAAGTGTGGCAAAATCTTTTGAGACAACTTTTATTGATGTTGATACATCTGGTGAAATGATGGATGATCTAGGGAGCCTGATTTCATTAATGGTTAACCATTGGTTCACAGTTTTAGACACTTCTTCTATGGTTTTATTTGACATGATCTTAAGTGATTAATGTCCTTTTTGGAATATTTCTTGTTGGTTTTAGGTTTATGTTAGGAATTTGGTTAATGAAATGTATGTCTTTACTTTTGGATAATTGTTTTAATGTATTAAGGACCCGTACTTAATAAATGATCTTGGTGAGTATTGTTATTTATGGGGAATTAAATTATAATTTGGGGAATGTTATGAGGATAAAATCATGTTTATAATATAGAAATCGATCAATTAAGAATTTTTCCCTATGTTCATAAATATTAAAGTAATTCATCACATCTATTAAAATTATTTTGAACAAAAAATGTTATTCATTTACTTTTTATTCTGAGAAATAAATAGATTTTTAAACCATCATAGATTTATGGTTATGTGATTGTTTACTTTCCTATGCCTTTTTTCTCTATCACTATCTGAAAAAACATGATATTAATATTTATAATCCATATCCATGGTTTATTACATGGAACCCTATTAAGTGTTTTCTTTGGTGGCCTTCCTACTTTATTTTTTCTCTGATTAAGTTGATGTTTTATTTACACACTTTCTAATGTGGGATTTGAATACATATATTTTGAAAAGTAAAACCCCTAGTTTTTTATCTAGATATAAAATTGGGGGGGGGGATTTTATTATATGGGTGAGAATATAAAATCTTATATTTTTTAAAATGAAACACCATTTTCAATGGCGTACTTGATACGCCACATCAAGCATAAACGAAATACTATATATTATTTTTTAATATAGTAGTTATTGCATAGTAATTAGTATACATAGTATTATCAAGATTAACTATATTATGAAATTATTTTTCAAACATTTATATATTATTAATTCTACTAAGAACAATTGATTATAATTGAAAATAGATCTCAATTTTAAAATAAAAGGGATTTTTTATCTAAAAAAATTATATAAATTTGAAAAACATTATTTTATACCAATAAAAGAATCAGTCTTGTTTGATTATATTAATGAATCATTCTATTTATAATATATCTAATATAAGAATTAGAATTAATTTTATTTGTTTTCTATACATGATATAAGAACCAATCAAATTTTACGGATAAAAGAAGTATTTTCCTAAAAATATATATTTGTTGCCATTTGATGCGACCCATATTTTTAATCACGTATTTGAAATTTTAATAAATTATAGAATAATTAAAAAACCTATTAAATAGAATAATTGAATAAAATTTTACTTTGGTTTAATTTTTTGTATTTTTCTCATATTAATAAAATTTTCAGGAATAGTGAAAAAATACTCAATTTTTATTTAAAACTTCTTTTTCATGTGATTTATTTAAAATAATAGATTATATTTTAAACTCGATTTAAAATATAGATAGATTATTTTTTATCATTTAATCTAATTATGTTCATTTTAACAAATTTCACACTAAATTTGGATATAAAATATTTCTATCTTTTGGATGTTTTTACTTTAAGACATCGTGTTCTCGATCTATCAATGAGATTATTTTTAAATTAAATTATTTATATTATATGTTTTGAAATTTGAAAAATGGATTCCATATTTTTAATCAGTAGGTTTATATTTATTAAATAGACCCCTTTTAATTTTTGGTAAAATATGAATAGAAACTTTGGTAATTTTTATTACCGTGGTTAAGGGTAAATCAGGAAATTAAGGGTAAAAATAAAATTATAAATATTATTATATTATCTTAACTATTATAAGAATTGTTTTGGATGAATATTTTTTATATCTAATAGTTAAATTATCGGTTATGCGATCATTTATGGTCTTTTAGATCAGAATATATTCTTTATATTATTATTTTCAAAGGAAAGTAAATTTTACATACATTCGGTTTATCTATGGAGAATATTTATAACATAGAGTTATATAGATAATATGTTTGACTATAATAATAATTAAGAAATATAAAATGTCATTCTATATAATAGTAATTTATTAATAATTTTTACTGATAAAATAATTTCTTATAATGGTGACCCTTTGATAGTGTAATAATTTTTTAATTAATGGAGGAATAAAATATATGATATTAAAAATATTAAAATAAACAAAATTTGATATAATTTATTAAATAAAATACATTTAAGAAAGAATTTGACATATTTTAATCATATAAATGATTTTATTGATGATATAAATTTTTTATGATGTATTTAAAAAGTCAACTGATGAATAATATCAAAATTGATAGTAATGATATTTTAAAAAAATAATATTTTTTTAAAGGATATAAAATTCATAAAAATATTAAATTCTTCTAAATTATTAGAGTACGTCTTCAATTTTATTCAATTATTTCTTTATTGGTTATTTAGAATTTTATAATAATTATATCAACACTCATAGTGTAAATTAGATGTTATCATGGTTAGAATTAAAAAGGTTAAACAATGTGTAAAGCTAAAAGATAAGGATTTATAATTAGTCAAAACATATATACTATTTATTTTATAAATTTATTCCAACCCAATAAAATAATATATTCTCTGTTAATTTTTTTGATTCATTTTTATTATTAAATCAATTTATACTAATTTAATATTTTATCGATTTCCAGGAGTTCCCCTCCCCTATCATATAAATTGGTACCCATTATCATCTTTTATTCACAGATAAAAACATATTTTTCTTGGCCAATATCTTCCAAAATCCATTCCTACAGCCCCTCCCCACTTTCTAGATGCCATATTTTTGGAATAACACCCTCCTTAGAGGTATTAAGGTGTTAATCAATGTAGACCATTAGAAGACGATGCATCATTTTTAATTATGTGTTTCTATTTTATTTTTTACAATTCCATAAAATAATCTTCCACAATGATGAAATAATAAGGCCAATATAATCAAAATAATAATATGTTATTATAATAATTTAATCACATAAATCAATACATGCTTCCAAAAAATGATGAATGAATTATAATTCGTGTGTACGATGAACTAATGCCTCACAAACTAAGGTAATTTATTTCCCATCACCATTTTTCAAGATGAGTTATAATGATATAATTAATGTTTATAAAATATCTTCCTTATATATGTATCATAATTAAAATTCAATATATCATTTGGATTCTTAACATTCCATCGACAACAAAATGATAACATTGTTCGTGCGTACGTGTGAACTATCACCACCATGAAGTGATGTGATTGTTTTTTCATCACCACCTCACATGGATGATATATATAAGTATAAATTATTTATTAATATGATATTAAATATACTATGATAACAATTTATATAGAAAATATTACTTACAATTTTTCAATAATTACCATTGAAAAATGAAAATGTAACTCATAAGTATATACGACTCACCATCTCCATGATTGTAACATAGTTAATTTTTCATATACATAGATATATAATGGATTTAAAAGTTAAATTTATATATAAAAATTATTATTTTTTCATGAATATTATTCGGGATTAGATGGATTTATGATATCTTCGACTATTGGCATCTAACCAAGGTCATTTTTGACTCTTGTAATAAATATCATCAAAACATCTGATGTGAACATAAATAATTAAGTAAATGTTATAACATAATAATAAGATATATAAATGAAATAATAAACATTAAAAAGGTTCTATGAATATAAATAATTATCAAATGTTTGTGATTTATAATGATAAGAAAATTATGTTAGGAGCCAGAATCAATGTAAGGGACTTCGTCTCAATCTCTTTTCAGTGTGTCATATGATGATGTTATGAAACCATTATATTTAATAAGGTTTATATACCATTATATTTACATTTCATATTATGAATTTATACATTCTCATTTTAATAAATTTATTTAAAAGAAACTTACTCTTTCTTTGGGATTTTTATTTAAATGTTCAAAGTATTAAGGGATAATTTGAATATTAAATTATTTAATTTCAAAATAATTCCTTCATGTCAATAATCAGGAGTTTATTTTATATATTTAATTATATAAAATTATTATAAAATATATTTTAAGTAAATTTTTAATTTAATTTAATTTTTTTTAAATGAATATTTTTATGAGCATTATATGGAATGTTTCGAAAAAGAACAAAAGAAAAATTTTATTCAGAACATATATATTAAGAATGACTTCTCATATTCCATTACTATAATATATTTTTTGGATTAATTTTAATGTGTACAAGTTTTCATAAATGAGAATACATTTTTCATTCATTTTTTTGGTTTTCTTGGTATTGATAAAGTATTCTAAAATAAAATGGTTTTTCTAAAATAAAATGGATTTTTTAAGAAAATTATATTTTTATACGAAATTGTTTTTCATATGGAATTAAAAAAGATTTTAAAATGATATATTAGATGTAACTATTTTATTATGAAATGTTACTTGAGCATTATATCTATCTGGTGAGCCTGATATAACTTAATATAGGGCTGAGGCCCATTATATATAATAGGTGAGCCCGATATAGATTAAATGAAGGGTGATTCCATTATAAGGGTGAGATGATAAAGCTTTTATTCAGTTTTGATAATGATTTTATCTCATGGGTGAGCTTTATATAGATTAAATAAAGGGTGATACCATTATATATCTCTAATGAATTGGGTAATAATAATATGGTATGTCAGTACTATAGTTATTGAAATTGAAAGTATTTTCAATGGATTTTATGTATATTATTCTCTATGTCACCTAAACGAGTATTAATTTATTACTAATGGTTTAAATTATTTTGTTTGATAAAAATATATGAGTTTTATTCAAGTGAAACTATAATGATTCATTTTTAGATATATATTTAATGGCTTAACATGATTTTCACTTCACTAAGGGATTTAATTTTTTTAATGTCCCTTACTGATATTTTTTTCCACATAAAAATTTATAATATTTAATTCATAGTGTTAAACGATGAATATGTATAAGTGTTATTAAAAAATTAAAATTTTGATGTTATATTATTAATCTAAACCATGTTTTATTTTAGAATGTTTTTTTAGAAAAAAATTGAAAAGGCAGTAAAAGTTTTCACTTTTAATGTATGTATTTACATTTTAAGAGTTTGTGATAATTATCATAAACTGTAAACATAAAATATCCATCAATGTGAATTATTAATAAAAATATAAGAATATTTAATTTTAAATTCCATGGAATTTCAAAAATATTATATTTTTTATTAAAACTTATCTTTTCAGGTGTGATGTCTTCTAATACAAAATTGATATTTATATATAAGTGTTATTCCTTATACAACCTTTTGAAATTAAATTTTTACCATGTATTTATATTTAGTAATTTAGTGTGACCACTAAAATATGGATGAAATTGATAGAAATATTAAATTATCATTTTGATATGTGTCATGCTCGAGTACCTAGATTTTCTTTTCTAAAATAAATTAGAAAATTTGTGTGGTAATCTTTTTCCATCCATTTTCATGTTTTTAATGGATTTTTATAATTAAATTTTAATATTTATGAATTTTTATTGATTAAATGAAATAATGATTATTTATGGGATTCTTGTGTTTCCCTACAAGGAACATTGATGACGTTATCATTGGTCTTGTGTTCAGTTTTGCTATCAGATTGTGTATGTGTTGTGGGATATACTTCTACATCAGGATAGGATCATAGTATATACCTCTTAACTCAGAATGATTGATACCGATTCCCTAGGGATACACCATTCATGGGATCATTTGTGGGGTTGTTATGCCAGGACATGAGTGATACATGGTCCCCTATATGAGATACAAGGTATAGGCTCAAGGGTCTTTGTCTCAAATTAGACTAGGAGTTACACTAGTGAGACAATAAATGGATCAAATTGGATGGAATCCAACATTAGTGATAATTTAAAGCTCTCCTGGTGTGAATCTTGTGTTCTTTGTAAAGCTTCACATCACATTGTCTTATGATGCTTCTTATTTAGTTTTGGTAATTACTATTATAGTAAAGGTTGAAATAATTTTCTTATCATAGGAATTAATACTCCAAGATAAATAATTTTTTTGGGTTCGGTCCATCACATGTTACTTATTTTACAAATATTTTTATCACTTACCTCATATCTCACATTTATAGGTTGTATATGGTTCGGACATTTTTAGCTTTAGTCGAAGTAGGTATTCTTTTCCATGTGTCCTAAAGGATCCCGATCCAACATAAAAATTCATTTATTTCTCATTCCTATTGTTCATTGATATACATGAACACTGCTAATTTTCTATGCAGGAATTTTAATATGCTTTAAACACTATTGGTGGTGGCCTAATCAGTATATATCACATCCTAATAAAGCCATTATTGAATTGTGCTACCAGATCCAATCATATTATTTATAGTTCGTTGGTATTATTGTTGTTCTTATACACTTATATCAAGGAGTTAGGATCATGGGACTGAGATGGTACTCATGAGTCTCATGGAGACTTCCCTCAAGGAATTTAGTCTAACTTATATTATTATTTTTCATTGCACTACAATTCTTAATATGAATTTTCTATTTTATCTATTTGTCCAATCATGTACATGAATTCATTGTCGTATAGGCATTGGACACCGTACATAGTCATTATATTTATATTTCACTTCTTTTTTATTTAACATTAATTATTATATTACTCTGTTTTATTTATTTCTTAAAATACCATGGTGATATACAGATCAGGTGGGTATAGTCTCCCCATCATAACGTCATAAGAATCTATCTACCAGTATGTAGCCTTTGGTGTAAGGGGAGTTCCACTTGTGGTCACGTGGCGACCAATCCAGCTACTGGTTTAATGGCTAGTCGGTCCATGATGTTGCAAAGTGTTATTATAGATATATTTTTTCCTCTATCTTTCTATTTTGTGATGGAATACAAGATACTACTAATGTCTTGATTCATTGTAAATAACCATGACTAGGAATGATCAACCCATATAAGTGTAAAATTCCATGTGATTATTGATAGAACTATTTTTCATGCTGTTCTCTATTATAGATGATTATGATTTCACGATCGGTTATTTGAGTATTTTCAACAGCTTACTAGTTTATGAGATTTAGCCTTTACCATTGGCCTAGTATGGAATGGATGATGTATTACATGAATCATTTTAGGCATGTATTTATTCAAATTCCATGCATATTCCATTCCATGTATATTTTATTATTAGGGTATTTGGAATAATTGATGTTACTTTTATGTTATTTTATTTTATATTATATACAATCCTGGGTTCATTGGTAAAATTTTAGTTTACACCTACATAAGTGTTTGGTTATCATGCTTCTACATTTAAAATTATCAAATGTTCATATATTCTATGTCGGTGTGTTTCCTACATACATAGTATATTTCGATTGTTATATTAAATGCTTGTGATTATTTTTCATGTCTAATTGATTTCCATGATTAGGTAAAGAATTAATGTGGTTGATTGAATAGTTCAGATTGTATGTTTTTAATCCAGGTATGAATCATTCTAGTTCAATTTAATGGCAGTCAATTAGTAATTTGAAAGGTGTATGGGCACCATAAAAATTTGAAACAGACTATCCATATAATCAAAACATTAAAGATTTTATTTATATACTCAAATAATAATTTATAAAAATTAATTTTTTTAATGTCTCCATTACCCTAAATAAATTGTTTGTGATTGAATGAGATATTTCCTATAATATATGAAATGTGTATGGATTCTTTAAAAATTGATAAACGGTAACCCATATAACTAAATCATCTTTTATGATCATTATGATATAATGGTATGAAGAATTAGTAAAAAGATTTTTTCATTAGAATAATTGTTTTCTTTATTAATTCTTGTACATCTATTAAAATGGAATACTAACACATACAGATAAATTGATAAATGAAAAAATAGACCCAATTAGGTCAATTAGGGAAAAAATATAAATGAACACGTTAAATGTCTTTTAAAATCATGATTAAAACATTCTAATTTCATTTAGATAAACCAAAATGGCATAATGAGGCTCAAGTTTTCACCATTTTCATTGATATACCTTAATGATTAACCCCATGGTTGTATATTTATGTTTTTATGTGATGGTATTTTAATTTTCTAGTATCCTACTATATGGATTTATATATAGATATATTGTGGAATCATTTTTTACCCGATCTATTTAATTAAAAATGTAACTTCTCTCTACGTCTGCATTCCATTTAAATATAAGGAATTAGTTTATTTAAGATGTTAATTATAACATAAGGGGTGTTTTCCTCTATAAATTACATTTGAAATTTTCATTAAAAAATCCTACATTAAATGATTTTAGTTTAATGAATGTTATCTAAAATGTGGTTTCCATAATCAATGGACTGATTATAACGGATTTTCAATAAATAAATAATTCTTGAAAAGGAGGATAAAAACAAGTTGCCTATTTTTAATTTTGGTCTTTTCTAGATAATTATTCTTTTTTACATAAAATATATTTCAATAATAATAATCCTTTAAATAATTAAATAATTAAATGTGTTCGGCTAAATTCCTTAAAATGAATCCTTTGGTGGTGTTCTTGGTCAAGCCCTTGTTTATGTGTAGTTTGGTGTTCATTGAGCATACCATGGACTGGGATCATGATAAATTCCTATATGAATCTTCATCCATAGCATGATCATAGATGATATGATCTTAATATTGGTGACCTCTTATAGGAAAAACATCGATTTGGTCAATACTTATAGCATCATCAAGTGGACATCCCATTATTGGTAGTTCTATCAGAACTCAATTACCCTTGTAGTTTTCTAGACCTTTTAGGTGTGTGATACTATTCAGGTTCTATAGTCCTATGTAGGTTTCCTAATATCTAAAATGAAAACCTAATTTGGAATGGTTTTCTTGAATTATTTTAACCATTTATTCAATCATGACCAATGAGTAATGATTAGTTGTAGTAGGTTAGACATGCCTTGGGAATGGACAATCTTTTAGTGGGTTGTGTCACCCATATTCCTATTCTTCAAAGATAGTTAACTTGGTATGTCGATAACTAGGTTAATATTCATATAGAAAGATATGAACTTTTGTTTAAATATTTTATCTATCCATAAATAATTTTCTGAGTTGGAATAACAATCATAGGAATAGAATTTAGGATTATTTTACTAATAAATCTCACATATGTATGTGTCACTACATGTTGTACCCATCGATTTGTTTGAGAGGTGCAGTTAGATGTTGACTTTGGTAGTCATTGTTGTGATTTAAGATATCAATTATTTTCTCTGGTCATCTTTGGAGTAGAGAGGCATTTGTGTTTTAATAACTAACTCATCATAATTCATGAGATGATATTGATAAAGGAACATGGGTTTTGAATCTCTAGTTTATTGGTTAGTTTTATATTCACTATTCTATTGTGGTCAAGAAGGTAACTCATGGGGGTGTCATGTGTGTGTCTAATATGTGTCTAATCTAGAGGGATTTCATGCAATTTATTTTTCTTATATTCGGTATTACGCTTTCAAAATCATGTTGTCCACCTCTAGTAGAAGTAGTTAGTGGTCGATGGGACATGCATTGTGGTGTGATATCTATTATTCAAAAGAAATCATGTCTATGATACTATTATGGAAGGGAGTGTTATATTAGAAGAGATATAGTGTTTCCTATAGGTAAAGCTTGTGTAACCATGCATATAACATTTGGAAATGGTATGTACTCTTTATAATTCCATGTGGCTTGTAATCTTTTTTTAAATAAATTACTACAAAATATTGCAATAGTGAAATGCTTGGCACTATTTACAGCCTTTGTAAATATTCTTTGTCATGGATGGACATTGGGGGTTCTACCTAAGTGACCATGAGATTCATTGGGGGGGAATTTATCATGGAATATTAGAGATTCGTCAACAAGTAAATCCACGATTTCAATAAAATATTTTTTCCTGTGACAGTTTGAATTCTCTTCCTTTCTATAGTTGGATTCCAGAAATTATACACCTTTACCAAGCAGTATTTCACATGGTAGAAGAAGTGTCTCAGATCCTTTTTGGAGGTAATTTATATCCTCTTAGTGTACTCTTATTTTATAGATGATCATGTACCATATATTAACATAGTCTAGGTACACTAAGAGAGTTTCATTTATACACCTTTCAATGTTTTAAACATCGTTGGGATTAGTGGTTGAAATACATTAGAGTTTCACTATGGAACCATTAGGTTCATTATAGAATGGTCAGTACTATAGGATTCTAGGGTTCCATAGATTGAATTATATTTCGGAATCACAGAATCATGAAACATTACATTTGAGTAGATCACCAGTCGAATGTCACATTGGACTCAATCAGTGTTCTTTTTATGTAGATGTTTGGCCTTGTACAGACATCTCTCCAATAATTTCTATTTAAGGGTGTCCTTATATTATCTCCTAATATTCTTGTTAATGATTTTGTGGATGCAATTAATTATAGTTTGTCTCAGATGTGATGTTTTAGGGATCACAACCCATGTTTGTTGAATAAGTTTTACACCTATGTTCTTGTGTAGGTACAATAGTTTAATTTTATCTTTTGAATAGATCTTTCATTGGAATATGGTTACGCTCTTCAGGGAGTGGACTCAGAGAAAATCTTGATAGACATTCATTTAAATACCCCATCATTAGATTTTGAAATACATATAACATATAAGATGATCATTTTTATTTTACTAGGCTACTAGTGGCATGAGCAGTCTTCCTATTGCTTCACTAAATGCATTTGGTGAGGATTTTTTCATGAATTCCATCAGGTTATGATTAGTGCAGTGTAAATATCATATAATAATTTTTAGGGTACGGTCGACACTATCAGGTTAAATGAGATCAGTTTAGAATCAACCATTCTATCGAATCCTGAATCATGTCACATGTCGTGAATATCATTGGAATGCTAGAGACATGTTTTGAAAGATTATTCCAATGTTACAGACACCATGATTGTCAATTTTCACGAAAATGAATTTTCATTTAAAGAACCATATGACTAGATATAGAATCGATGATGAAATGATTGTTTCTTAAATTTATGACAACATGGTAGTTCAATCTTGACAATTCAGTTCAAAAATAACTTGTATTTATTTGAGTTTTTATAGCTTGTATAATATATGTTTAGACGTTGTGTAGAGGTGTATTATGCCATTGGAAATTAAATTTGGTGGTTTGAACAAGAATTCATGGATAATTAGGTCATGTGGTGTTAGTTTAATTTCCCCAAGGCTTCTTGAGGATGAGATTTTTTAACATTGGGATATTGTTTCCTCATATGTTTTCAAACAGACTGATATTCCATCATAATTTGAATTTTATTATTTGGACGATGGGTTGTTTTACAAATAGGGATTCAAAAAAATATGATAGATATAATAAATGAATACAAATTTTAGACATTTTACAAGGACCATGTGGTCCCTCAATTGTTTCGTCATGTTTTTGGAGTGTCAAGCCACTAATCATAAAAATTTGAGAAAGCTATCAGGGCCACAAAATATGTATCAAACATTGAGGACCCCTAGGAAAACCAAGAATCTCAATCATGTGGACCTACATGACCCTCAAAATTTCATCTAACCATTCGAGTGGAGAAAAATAGCCATACGACCAACTTCACATTCTGGATTGAATGATTTTTTATAGGCTTCGTATGGCTAGGAAAACTGTGTTCCTATCTCAAGTGAAGGGGGTTCATTTGTAGTGCCTTAGTTGGGTTGGAGCATGGTTTGGCCAAACATGTTGAAAAACTATGAACCCGTTTTTTGGGGTTAATTTATGATCCCCATTATTGAACTTATATTTTAAACCCATGTATTTAATTATATTCCTTTAGCCGGGAGAGGATCCTCCCTTTTCTAGTGGTTTTCCCCTCCTTCCTCTTCCTGGAATGGTGACATATCTTTCATTAATTGAAAGAATAATGAACCATTGGTCCCTATGGATTCCTCATAGTATGAATTACATTCTTATTCAATCATATTCTATTTATCTCATTCTCTTGAGGAAGTTATCATGGTGCGAGCATACACTACTTATTTTCAGGGAATGTATATGTTTCTTCAATTTCATTAAATCCAAACAGAATCTAGCCTCAATATTGGATGAGTTTTTCATTATAATGCATGTGAAGTTGTTATATCTAATTTACATCAGGTTCTATCATTTTTAAGAAATAGTACCAACTGTCGTGTGACGGACATACTCAGTAACATTTTTAATTTATGGAATGGATTAAAATAAATAGAATAATCTAATTTTTGATGTGTTTATACCCTCCATGGTATAGTTAGAGGTCCTAACCACAACCAGAACCACCCCCCTTAGGGTTAGATCCTCTAGACACCATTCATATTTATGTATGACTTGGTTAGAGAAACCCCTTGGGTGAAAATTTATTTAAATATTAAATTCCTAAGCTTGATTTCATAAAATACATTAGAGGTGGGTCGATTAATTGATCGTTATGAAATTGAATATTATTAAATAAATTAAATTAATTGGATAATAAAAATGGAATATTTTATAATAAAAACCCTATGTTCATGTTCACTATCTTCTATGAAAAATATGATATTTAGATATATGTGTTTTTATTTATATGGACGTATGGAATAAGTGTTTTACCATGGATTTTGGTTTAGTGATTAATTGTTATTTTTCAATTATGGTTGATGGTGATGGCCTTATTAAATTATCATTTTCAGATGCGACATTCTTGATTAATTGGAATTTCTTTTCTATATTAAATTAGTAAATTGGATTGGCCCTCTTGTAGAATTATTGTGCATGTTATGGCATGATTTTTTGCATGACCATTTTATAGTTTTGAATTTAAATTAATGAAACAAATTAGGGATGTCATGAGTGATATTTCAGATTCATTAAATGAAACTCTCAGGAATGTATCATCAGGCATGTGATTATTTTTTCTAATAGATAGTGTATGCATCATGGGTGGTAATGGTATACCAGGATTTGATATCCATTCATTTCTCTTAAATTATTATGGGTGATATTGGTTTCCTTTTGGAGACACAATAGATGATCTAGATGGAAATATTGTTTTACTAGGACATGAGTGAGACTTATTCATCTTCGAGAGGTACTATGTACAACCTCAGAGGTCATTCTCTCACATTATGATGGTAGTGACACTTGCATTCCCATTTAGGGATTTTATTTGACAGACTCAGAAAATAGTGTGATTTTAAGGAACTCCTAGTGTAATGCATTGGTTCCATGTAATAATTTTCCATGCAAAGTACCATGATGTTTTTACCTAGCTTTATTAATTAATTTTATAGTAAAATGTGACCAAATTTTAATTTAAGGGACTCATAATCCATGACAAATAATATTCTTGGGTTTGGTCCATCTAAGCTTACATATTTTATAATTATTTTTATAACTTCCACAAAATCTCACTTTTACAGGTTGCATATTGTTCAGACTTTTCCAGCATAGGAAAAAGTAGTTATGGCCAGCTAGGCGTCCTAGTGGAACCTGATCCAATATGGTTATTTATTTATGTAGCATTATTTATTTACATTGTTATACATACGCAATATATATTTATTATGAAACAAACATAAAATTATTTATAAAACATTGGATGGGACATTCTATATATATCTAATGCCCTTTTCTAGCCTCCATTACACTCAGGTACCCCTGAAGATCCCCTTGTTCCCATGTCCTTAAAAATTATCTTGTGATTTTTTTATTATTGATTGGAGTTTAAAGAACGAGACTGTTCTAGTACTCAGGATTCTAGTGGAGACATTCCTCAAAAAAAAATTGTCTGTGTTTTATTATTTCATTGCATTGTCCTATAATTCATACTAAGAGTTTAATGTTATATTTTATGTAGAATTTATTGTTCATTATTCCATTATAATATATTTTGAATTTTCCAACTGAATCCATAATTATATTTATATTCCTCTACATTATCATCTACAATTAAATATTATGATATTTCCTATCATTTATTTCCTAATATACCATTGTGATGCGCTGATCATGAGGGTCTTTTCTCTCCACTGTACTATCATTTGACCCTAGAATCTAGTCGGTGGACTCTAGGATATGGGGAGACACACTTCAGGCCCTGTGGAAACATGTCTGTATTCGAGTTTAATGATTAGTTGTGAGTCTAAGTTATAAAAATTCTCCAAAATGATATAAATAATATTTTGATATGACTCTTCAACCATTATTCCACATCTTTACAGAATAAATTAAGTGAAAAACGTGTTTCTGTGTCAGAATAAACATAGAAGAAAACTCAGGTTCAAATAAATTACAAGAGTCAGTCAATCACAATAGTATAGTCCAAGTAGCTGAAATTTTTCGTAATACTGTAGAGTATCAGTTTTTGTCCTTGTATGACTTTTATATATTTCTATATATATTTCCTATGCTATGCACTGAGACGACGATCTATTCTAAGGCCCAATGATACTAAAATTAATTTTATTGATATATTAAGTATATTTTAAATCGTGGAAGTATATGTTCTTAATGAAAATTTAAAAACACTTAAATGGTTGATTGGATCAGGAATTCAATACTTCTATTGAGTTCAAAACATTGTGTATACCCTAAGTGGGACATAATACAAGTCAGCAAAAGATGTTCTGACCCCTCACTCATTAGATTTTTCTTTTTAGAATTAATTAATTAATTCTATAATTAATTAGTTTTTTATCAATGTAATAAATAATTATATAAATGTACCTCCATGGAAAAAAATTCAATAGTTAGCCGCAAAATTTCATTAATGGCTAGTGAAAGCTCTCTCCCCCAAACATTGGTGGATCTAATGTGAACAATGAAGAAACTCAATATCAGAATGAATCAGGACGTAGAAAATGTCATGAATCCTTCCAAATCATTGGTGAACAAGTCCATCATCATCTATTGATCCAAAATTGATGATGGACCCATCAATTGGTGTTTTCATTATTTTTAATAAATTATTGATTATATCGATTGTAATTTTGCAATATGTTCCCTATAAAACATTTTCATGGGCCCGAGCACTAAAATCTAAGATTATTTCATTTGATATAAAATTTGAAATCCTATTTCCTTACAGATTCTCGATGAATTCATGGCCTCGATCAATTGAAACTTGTTATTCTTCTTTTCCACTTTGTTACCTCTTGTTCTTCACTGGTTGGGTCCCTTTTGTCCCGGTTCTACTTTTCTTGGATGTAAGGTGTTCATTCGGACCCTCAAATTCACAGATAATCGAAAAACAAGAATGGATAGAAAAAAAAGAATATATATGGAATAATTATGAGGAATAGATGACTAATTTAGTCATTGAGGACCATTATCATGATTTACTTATGTGTGGATACATGCAGAATGGGTGGAGAAACCATCAACGATGACCGAAGATTATTCATAGAGAATGGAAACCAAGATCCATAAATCACTATTAGATCCATGAAATTCTAATAGGGTAATGTTGAGACATATGATGGTTTGAACAGATTCAAGGAGAATAAAAGGATCTTGGATTTATACTAAAATATCACATGCATGTCATGTTCATCGATGAACATGGGACATGGGTCCTCTTTCTATTGTGATGTCTAGGGATTGATAAAATTAAGGAGGAAACCACACGTAGATATCAATCACACATAGTTTACCCTGTATAGGTTAGATAAACCTTTTGGAAAACCACACATGTGGGAGTCTGTGTAAATGTACATAGCCACGAGGTTTTGTACTCGTAGTGTTTGTGTACCAATCCGCATGCACATAATGTACTCATAAAAGGTCTAGAATTGTGTGTTGTCCAAAGACATGGTAACCCTATGTATTGGGTATACACACAATGTGGTTCCCCACAGGCATCATGTAGTTCTCATCACATGTTGTGTACTCGTTGAGCTCTTTTTTGGATTCTTCAATCACCCATATCTCTTTCGTTGGAACTCATATTTTTTCTTCTGATTAGCCTATCCGGACTATTTTTCCTTTTAGAATATGATGGTACCCTTGGTTCTAAATTTTGAGATATGTTTTGAAATTTTCTAGGAATGAGGCCTTAAGAGGCAACCCTGATGATGGTAGTGATCGGGGAGGATTACATAATGCTTTCTCCCATGTGAAACCCTCGAACTAGGTTGGGAATGGGTCTTTGATGACTATTAGAGTGAAACCCTTCAATTTGGATTAGAGTGGGTCCTCTATATACTACAAAGAAGAAACCTCAATCTAGGTTAGGCATGGGTCCTCGAAGACTATTATAATCGAACCATGAAGCTGGACTGGGCACGGGTCCTTGACTTCCTGAGTGGAACCCTCCTATGGTATCAGGTCATGGGCCATTTATGACTTAGAGTGA
Organism: Viscum album; assembly: GCA_963277665.1. Classification (NCBI taxonomy): domain Eukaryota; kingdom Viridiplantae; phylum Streptophyta; class Magnoliopsida; order Santalales; family Viscaceae; genus Viscum; species Viscum album. The sequence goes on along the minus strand of OY728148.1, from coordinate 487,008,342 downwards.
ATCCCTCATTCTAGTCTAGGAATGGGTCATCAACCATCATAGTGGAACACTCTTAATGGGTAGGGAATTGGTCTTCCATCAACTATCAGAGTAAAAACCTCTTTTATTATAAAGAATGGGTCCTCTTCATAGAAATTGTCACACCATTACATTTCTTCATAGTGATGAAACATTTCCTGATGCAACATTGGGATCATAAGGAAGAGATATTCTTTCCCCATCGAGACGGGTTTTTTGATGTGACCAAACCCGTGTGGGTGATTCAGTGCCACCCAAAGCAGATTGTATAATGGTGTGGTGATTGGTTTCCTTATACATGTGTGTTCAGGGAAGATGTATTATATCCTAGTCATCATTGTTGGATTTTTGGAACTATTGGATAATGTTCTTATTTGAATGAGTTGTTACATAATGATATCCTCACTTTGTTGTTTGGGATTCTTCTGACTAATCATATATATATATATTTATATCCTACTTTATACCATCACATTGGGTTTGGATACACTCTTTCTATGAGATGTGAACACGTGTGGGGTATTCTATGTTCATTATTTTTCTATCTTTTCATGGTTAGTTGAGTATACTATCCTACTATATAGGGATAAGGAAAAATGGGAAATTATTCTACACACCATTTTTATCCTCTTTATCTAGGAGCATCTTACTCCCACTCTTCATTGGTTTGATCTATACCCATTCACTCTACCTTGTGTAACTACTATCTTCATCACCCTTTTTGTATCCTTTACTTCCCATCAGCTTTCGGAATGTTCTACTGTGTATGTATATACTCACAAATGAATGATATTTTCACATACATGTCATGTCATATGCAGATAGCAGACATGATGACCATGACTATAGAGGATCTTTGGGATACTAGGTTCTTGGACCACATAAAGTGGACATATCATACAATTCAGGAGTGGGGCTCTCTTTTAGTTATTTATTTTTCCTATTTTCTATCATGTTGGGACACATATCTATTTGGGTGTTAATTTTTCCCCTTTTTTCCTTTTTTTACACTATCGTACTTTTTTACTACATAAAGGATCAAACACAAATGGTTTAGTTTATATTAGTGTCGAATATTTTTTATTCCCTTTGATATTTTCATTGAGTTGGTTATGTGTCCATAAAGTTACATAGGAAAATGCCTCCCTGATCAAGTTATTCCATCCTCAATTGATGAAACCCCCTTGCATATAGAGCCGGGATTGTCGTAGTTGTGGTTTGATCCACGGATTGGTTTGGGTCGTGAATGATTTGTATCAATTCTAGTTCATTCCTTGGAATATTGTTCAGACCTATCCCCTTTATAAAGTTTTTTTGGTTTGAGGGAAATAGTTTCAATGAGTCCCATGTGTGGATCTCAAACCAAGGAGTTTAGTGATGGTGTGGTGTGTGACAAATCCATTCACTAGGACCTTGACTACCAACTTTTCAACTCAGTTTGGTGAACCATTTTTGCAGGGATAAATAGTACATGCATCATTTAGGATTGAGTATTTGATTGTCCTCCTTAATTCAACTCCCCATTACTATTGATATGTATATACATATATATATATATATATATATATTACCATATATCCAAGCTACCCCTTGATAACATTCATGATTCCTCTGTGATGATATTCGAGTAGAATAACCTCTACAGATCGTAGATTTGACCAAATGAGAGACAAAGAATCAATTCATAGTCAATATCGTGATCCCCTTCTTCCAAGTGGGATGGTAACAGCACCTAACTCTATTCAGTTTTTTATTATTCTAGTAGAGTAGGTTGAGGAAACACGCAATCTTAGCGCGCTCCTAGAGTCCTAGTTCTATAGACCGCTAAGGTTACTTAGTGAGCCAAACCCTCAAGAAGTAGAGAATTGGATAGATTTTGTGGTCTATATCATCAGGATTTTTGGGGCATTGACTGATCTGGTGGTTTCACTACAATCTAGCATCTTCAATGGTGCATTTAGGAATTTGTGGATCCTTGTTATAAATATGCTCGAGGTGTTGAAACTCTCATATCATGACTTCGAGTATAATTTTAATGGGGAGTAATCCCCCTGCTACATGTGATCAGTATAGATAAAAATAATTTTGGAGTTTCAATAGATAGGGATGATGGGGTTCGAGTTCATTTTGAGGATCACAGACCTTACATTCTAACCCTTGACATGATCCGATACAGGTACATCTAAGCACAGAAGTTTGAGAAAGGATGTCACATAGATATTTGAGACATCATGGTTCCATTGTGCATTCCCATCGATGTTGGGGTGTCAGAACATGTACTGGAGATAGATATCTTTCTATCAGAGGTAATTCAGATAGTCAAATTTGGTAGTTAAATCCACAGAGTTGAGTCATCTATAGTAGCTAAGAGTCACCAGGTGCCATGATCTCAGCATAGGATATCCTTCCATTATCAAACACCAGAGCTTTGTTGGAGGTATAATGGAGTTCATAGGCAACCCAAATAGGGTATTTGTTTCACTTGTGATGGTAAATATCACATGCAATGAAATATGTTGACTAAGCGAGTAGAGTATCCCAGGAATATAGTTAAGGTAATGTCATGGATGAGTCAATACCATGATTAGGGATATCCTAAGCATAGAGAGCATGGTACCCAGGGTGGTGGAGGTGGAAGAGGAGTAAGATGAGATATGTGTGGTGGATGGTTCTATAATATCTTTCCACTTCCACCTCCACTAGTTGGCCCACATCTGGATAAGGGGAGATGGTATCTAGGGCTACAGACAGCTACAACCATTGGATGGTTATGACCCAACAGTGAACAAGGTTCTTTAATTTATGATATATGTTTATTATACACTTTCCATAGTATTATTATTCATTGGTGAGATATAATAATTTTTCCCTATACTTTTGGTGTGGGGGATGTATCTCCATGTTGAGGTGGAAGCACAACATCTTTTTCTTGAGGTTTCTACTGGGAACACTTCTTTCGTATCTTTGATATGTCGATAGTGCGAGCTATGGATTTGTAGAGAGAGGTTAATATGAGACCACATAGTCTTCACAATAGTACTCTATGATGTCATCTTAGGTATGGATTGGGTTTCCAAGGTTAGAGGCTAGATTTACTACCAACGTAAAGAATTAAAATGCCTATGAAATGATGGGATGATATTATCATTTTTCTAGAAAGATAGATCGCTTGTCAGGGAAACTATGTTTTGTGATTGGGCAGATGCAGCCTATAACTAGTCATTTAATGAGTGTATCCATTGGTGCAGTAGGATATGTAATCATTTGGGTTCCTTTATACTTGTATTATTATATGTACATCTTCCTATATGATTTTATGAAACTACCTCAAAGTTGAGTGATGGAGTTTTTCATTAACTTGCATCTATATAAATATTCGTTATCTTCTAGGTAATATCAGATTGTCCGTACCATGATCCGGGGGCTTTAGACTCAACTAAAGGACACTCTATAGAATGTTTTCATCAAAACCAAATGTGTTCCCCTAGGTAGATCTAGTTCTGTTTAGGGAAAATGAGGATGGGAGCTTACAACTTCTTAATGATTATCATACCCTAAACTAGGCCAAAATAAAGAACAAGTACCCCATACCGAGGATTAAGGACCTATTTGATTTGTTGTGAGGCATTAGATGGTTCTCGAATAACTATCTCAGTTCCAGATACCTCTATTTGAGTGTTTTTAAGGCTCATATTCCTACATTAGAATTCTGATTATGCTACTGACACTATCAGTACCTTGTGATTCCCTTTGGACTGAAACATTCCACATGACATTTGTATTTCTTTTATGAACCAGGTCTTATAGATGTTCCTGGGAATGTTTCTTATTGTCTTAATTGACAACATTCTCATCTACCATGAAACAGAAGAGGAACATGTAAAGCACTTGAGTTTTTCGTTATACTTGCTTCAAGAGAAGAAAAATTATGGCAAACCCTCTAATGTTTGTTCTAGATACATGATGTTCACATGCTGGGGAATGTAATTACTAAAATTGGATTGACTGTGGATGCAGCTAATATTGCTGTAGTGATTTATTGGGATCCACCCAAGAGTGTGTCTGTGTTTCGGAGGTTTATTGTCTTGTTGGGATACTGCATGAGTTTTGTGGATTATGTATTATAAATTTCATCCCATTTGACCGTCGTGATGTGAAAGGGGAATTAGCTAACCTATGTGGAGAAGTTCCAGATTTCCTTTTAGTTTTTGAGGGAGAGGGTGGTGAGTGCTATTTTTTGAGACTAAAAGTGGAAGGCATGGTTTTTTAAGTGAATGGGGATTCCTCAAGAGCTGGGCTCAGAAGCTATTAGATGCATTGAAAGTATGCTATCACAAATAGTTAGAGGTCATTGATACCTTCTAAGAATAACTGCACAACTCATGACCTATATTTAGATACAGTATTTATATCATTGAAGATCTCAAGACACTATATTCTGGAGATCCCTTAGTTTTTTACTCAAACCACTAGAGTGTCAGGTATGTATTCACTCATAGAGACCGAATCCTCGGATTGTGATACTAGTGGGAGTTCAAATAGGACTATGACTTAGAGAAATTATATACTATAGAGAATAGAAACATTGTATAATATTCCCTTAGAAATAAGTCCTTGGATTATTTATTGTAAGAATATTCATTTCAATTAGCTTCTCTATTGCTGACCCCGGTATAGATGAAGGGGACAACATTTTTTTGTTTATAGTGATGACCCCTTAACTTCTTGAGTGCGTGAGAGTGTCCTGGTAGGTTGAAATCCACTATGTGTTCTTACATTATCATATATCCAATGATGAATCACCAGATTGATATTATTAAAGAGGGAACCATTCCATTTTATTTAATGTATGAACAGTGGTTCCAGTCACATTATGGGAGAAAATAATGCACGAGTTCCACATGTATCCCCTAGTTATACATCTTGGTGTGGAGAATATGTACAAAGACCAACCAATGTAGTTCTCTTAGACCAACATGAGACATATCAAAGGTGATTACATCTCTCATTATCTCACCTATCAACATGTGATAGATGGAAAATATTTTCCAGAATGTTTCTTGTAGCCCCTTGTGATCCTATAGTGGAAGTGGGAAGAAATATCCATGTACTTCATTATAGGAATTCCATGCACAAAAAAGTTTCATGATTCCATCTGGGTAATAGTTGATCAACTCATGATGTTGGACCACATCCCTTCCACCAGGGATTCGAGTTCGATGGAGAGTTTGGGGTACTGTACTTATGAGAGATTATTCTCATTTATGGGTACCCAATACAATTGTCTCCAATTATGACATACAATTTATTTCCAGACAATGAAGAGGACTATAAGAGGATTTCATAACCCAATTTAAAATGAATACATCCATTCCCTCTTAATGATTAGAAACAAAAGAACAATATACATGTTCTAGATGATATTCTAAGAAAATATGTTTTGGATTTTATCCAAAGCTGGAAGGATCACATTCCCTTGGTACAGTTTTTATAAAACAACAGTTACCACTCCACCATCAGCATGAATATTTTTAGTCTATATACGAGCGACCATGTAGGTCACCCTTGTAATAGATAGATATTTTATGGGTAATATCATGTTGTAAATAGTTATTTCATGTTATAAGGAAGAATGATTATTTATTTTTCCAATGGATGAGGATGTCCCATATCAGATAGAGATCTTGTGTAGTTCAGCATCTTAGGACCTTGGAGTTCAAGATATCAGGCCGCAGTTTTGTGAGAGTCTTCACATGAAGTGGAGTATTTAGGTTTGGTTGGGGAGGTTAGTGTAGATACCCGTATCTTGACGTACATTGACATTACATTACATTTGCGGAATACTTAGTACATAACAAAAATACACACACAAGGATCGTAATAGTTTAGTGTCTTTGGAAACTCGGAATATAATCTTCTAATCCTGGTGAAAGATCTTCAACGTATCCCATAAAGATATTCCTTTTTTTATACCTAAAACCTTTCTTTATATCCTGGGGAAAAGTAAACATAAAAGGGTCAGCACAAATTCTCAGTAAGGGTAAACAAAAGAAATATCAATCACATCATATATATAAGCACATAACTTTTGGAAATCTTAACCTGTAAAAGAGATCATAATTTCATAACCTGGGATAACTCATGGCAGTGAAATATAATCACAATAATCATAACATAAAACATTAAACTTTGTGGCATGCACACATAATCATAGAGAATCATTTCTTGTTAGTCAAGACTCATTTCCAAGACTATCCTAGTGAACAAAGTCCCTTTCTGAACCGAGTCACCCTCATTTCAGTCATGTTTCACTGAACCGGTATAACCTACCATTCCAGCCATGTTTATCTCATGAGATATAAAATCTTTACCCAATGCATTGGAGGGAGATATAGGTCCCACCCATCTCATAATGATACCCTTCTTATGTGTGCCACAAAATCATAAATCATACATCTTTGCATAACCCAGGTAATAAAAATGGGATTCTTAAACAACATGACATCATAAAACCATTCATATAAGATAAAGGAATTCATAAACATAATTCCATCACAACATAGTCAAATCAATGTAAAAATATGGATAGAAACAGAACCCTTTATTATCTTAGATGGAAAATAATTTTGATAAAACACTTGAAATGAATTCTTGAGGAAAATATCCTTTTTTCTTCAAAATCAATTTCTTTTCACAAAACATCATGCAATTTTAAAAGAAAGATATTTTATTGAAAATATTCATGAAATATTTTGGAGGAAGCTTCATGAAAATATGGCTTTATAAAACCTTAAAAATCTGTTCATGCCGTTTAAGTTAAAAAAACATTCTTCTCGTACTTTTGTCGGAAAAGTCAAAAAGTACCTCGTACGAAAAACGACAAAAGATTCCTTTCATATCTTTTACTAAAAACTCACCAAAGGGTAAAATTGGATTTAAATAATTGTAGGTGGATGGAAATAATATAACATATTGAGGAAACATGGATTTTGATGATAAAATACACCCCAGTAAATTTCAAAGTATAAACAATCTCGGATAAAAATTGAGATTGTGAGATTTTCCCTTACCTTAGGTCCGATTTTCTTCGTAAGTGTCCGAACCTCCTGTATAATGATTTAAATAATGTCATTGACTTATTCTATAATCATACTAATTGTTATGATATCATATATGGTTCACTTATGACTTTATTTTACCCGTTATTTTGTAAATTCCATGTTAAAGAGCGTTTTGGGTAAAATCGTTTCATTTGTCGTCCGTGTTTTGACTTGTAATTATTCATCTGATTACGTAGATCATGATTACTTAATTCCAGAATATAAAACATGATTTATATATAATATATATTCATAATATACATATATATAATAAATTAGTAAATGGAAATAAATACACCGTTCATGGAGACGGTAGGCCGTACGTACGCATGAACACTATTTTCATTTCCTTATTGAGTTGAATGTAATTAAGTAGATGACATAAATATATACACACATAAATCCAGTATCATTATTATGTCATATATTTCATGATTACTTATTATATGTACTCTATAATCATTCATGAATGGTTAAAGTGGAGAATGAATCTCATCGCGTCGTGGAGACGGTAGTCCGTACGTACGCACGAGCGATGATATCATTTTCATGATTATTTAATTGAATTGGAGTGGATGATACAATATAATCAGAATCAGTATGATGTTATAATAACCATTATACCCATCCATGTAAGGTGTTGGTGGAAAAATAGATTACACCACGGCGTGGAGACGGTATTCCGTACGTACGCACGCGCGGTGATTTTGTTTTCCGTAGGATGGATAGAAGGTGAAATGGGGTTGTTTCATATTTATAATAACAAATCAGTATATTAGTGATACTGATGTTATTACTTTATAATGAAACAACTAAAGAAGAATAAGTTGAAGAAGAAAGAAGCTTGAAAGAATCGGGAGAAGAAATTACCTATTCTTCGATACGCCTCTTTGAAACCTCCTCTTAGGGCACTAAGATTGGTATTTAAAGAAGACCAGAACCTCTAGGATGTTTCTAGGGAAGCGGAGAAGATAATTTGGCAGGGTTTGGCCGAGCTTGAAGGCTCAAATTGGTGTGAGGAGGAGTGGGAGGAGGTGTCCTTTTATAAGGGAGGAGAGGGGCACCTTTGGAATAACTAAAAATATTATTTTATTATAAAGTCAAGTTCGGTTTTAAATAGCTCCAAATTGATTTATTTCGAGGCTAAGGTGGGGATGGGTCGAAATCATATCATCCAATAGAATTTAGACATGTTTAGGTTCCTATTTTAACCTTATCATTTAGATTTAACATTAAGTTAAATAATTTTACTTTTACCGTGTCTTCTTCTGTTTTTAAACTATAAGGTTAATAAACTTACTATAAGAAGCCAAACGAACCCCAAATTGTTTATTATTAATATATATAACCTTATCTAAGTCATGTTTCCGAACCTTATATTTTTAGTAATAACATAACAATTAATAATATAATATTTGTTTTAAAAACTATTTTATGTCAAATTTGACACTATTTAGTAATTGATTTTTCTGAAAATCCTAACAGAATTATAAGTTCGAACAAAGTTAATTAAATTAATAATAACATGTCATATTAACCAATACAATTAGTGGAATTCATAAAAAGTCTCAAATTTTATTTATTTGAGTATTTATAACATCAATTATGTCAATATTTCATTAATAAGATAATTACTGCATCATCGTTGTGTCATACATAAATTAAATTATTTAATGTCTAAAATTTAAAAATAAAATACCATTATTTATGAAATATTTTTAGCTTTCTAATGAATATTTATATTCGAATTTATCTTATGTATAGCCTTATATTAAAAATGTTTCATTAAATAAACTTTGATTTTAACTCTTTTAACTCTTCTTTGAATTAAATAATAATAAATGTCCTAATCTAATCCATGTGGGCCTAAATGGTCATATTTTATTCCTAAGTTTGTTTTTGGTCTAATTAAACTTGTACAATTGAATTAGGACATGTGTTAGGGTAATAATAATATCATTTCTACCCTTAATTACCCTATTTACTTTTAACCGTGGTAAAAAAAGTAAAAAGTTACTATTCACCAAAAAATTATTTTCATCTCATTGAACCACATTTTACTTACTGACATCAATCATGTCTCTCGGATTTTCGAAATTCCACTCACAGAAGCGGTAAAATTATGTTTTATGAAAAATTCAGTTTTTTAACTACCACTTAGTGGTTTCACTATTCATCAAAAATTGAATTTTTTCAGAAAGATACCAAAAATTAGGCCTAAGCTATATTTGATATTATGAACTCAAAAATGATTTTTATTTTACCAAATTCAAAACATATCAGTTTCATTAATTATTTTAAAAATTAATTCCCGTCGTCAAAACAAAAGGTGTGTTTTTAAGAGATAATAACTATCAAAAGATTGACACTTGTTTATAACTGGTTTAAATGTGAAATTACATCCAATGACCAAAATTATATTAAATTGTAAAAATATATTCTAAATATACTTTAAAACCACTCAAATTAATAATTTATCACTATTAATTATTTCGATTGAAAAAGTTGTTTTTCATTAAAATTTAGTAATTTTCACTATTCATCAAAATATGAAAGTTATCCGAAAATCACCAAAATTTCACCATAAGCTAATTTCATTATTACGAATCCATAAATGAAGTCCATTTTGAAGAATAAAATTTCAAAAATTTCAAAAAGTGGTTATTACTATTCATAACGGCTAGTTTTTATAATATCTTAATAGCATATCGTTGTTTAGCGAAACTTGGTGTTGCGTACAACACACGCTATCGTGGAAGGTCGCGATTGCGTGTAATTTAAGCCAGGTCAGAGATGTGTGTTGTGAAAGCTCCTTTTGGTGTAGCATATAACACAAGACATTAATGAAATTAAAAAGAATATTTTTCATAAAATCTCGGGGTGTTACATTCTACCCCCCTTAAAATGAATTTCGCCCTCGAAATTCGTCAGGGTTATAAAAGGTTTACTATTTGAATGTCTCTTTAATCGAAACCCACATCGTAAAAAAGAATACCAAAACCAATCTTTAAAAACAAAAGTATGAAACGTAACGGTTACCCAAATAAACTAATCACTGGGTTTCCACATAGGTGAAAATATGGATATGGAAGAGAAATCTAACCATCATGTTCTGATGGAGAGTGGTAGAGAAAATGGCTATGAAAACTCTAGCATTCACAAATCCATAAATTTGTGACGATCTAAGGTACCATCTGATTAATCAGATATAAGAGCACTAGGAAAACATTTTTGGTTTTCAAGATCATTTCCCTAAAGTTGAAGATTTTGAATTAGAATAAATACTTACTTAATTTTGGTACAATCTCACTGTTGTTCGTGCCTTGAACAATTTCCACATAATCTCTTAAATAAATGAAGTTGAATTTGTTATTCGTGAAGTGTTAGTATGACAGGTCATTCCGTCTGTCTCAAAAAAAAGGTTAGCAAAAGTTATTAAATATACATAAGTCATTCTTTAGTGAGATTAATCATATATGGTTCCTAAAATGGACTTATACTTCATATATCATACCGCTTAATAAAATAAAACTAGTTTCTACTAAACAGGGACTTCCTGTAGGCCATTGGTAGGCGATAAAGGCCAGTCGCACTTCGGTTGTCGGTTCAATTCCCACAGCCTTGTCCGACGCGATGGGATGTCGCCCGTCCTGCAGGTTGTCCTTTTTCTAAAACAATATTACTATAACATCCCATCAATAATATCGAAAAACTTCTATCCTTAAACAATACTATATTATGTCCAACATAATCCATTCCAATCTCTAGGCTTATCCATAATACTGCAGTCCACTCTCATAATATAGTTAAAACAATTACCAGAGCTTTAATACCATCGTTGATCCCCATATATCATAAGATATGTCTTGTTGGTCACATTACAATCATTTGAATACCTTAATCATGTATTCTCTTGAAAAATGAATACCAATTAAACCTTAGTGAAAACATGAATGCTGTCAAAAGTTAACTCTTTCCACATACCAAAATCTAAAAATTCTATATACTCAAACCATGATATCACTTAGTCCTTATATCAATCATGAGCTCATGAATACTGTTAAACATTTCATTTACTCGTTTTCCCTTCATTATGCGCATATCATCCACTTACCAAAAAATATCTGAATAACCTTTCATTGTTACTCATACCATTCATCATAAACTTTCAAAACTTAAGGAAATACAACAGTGTAACAATCCTTAGATGTCTTTTTATTCTATAGTACAACATTACACTTGATAAACATGTAATCATTCCACTACCTTCTTAAACCATTGACCGAGCTTCAACAATTCTTTCATCTCACATATCATTTGTAGTCTCTTCATCATCACCAACAAAAATACTACCCATACGACCATACCGATTCTCTTCATGAGACATTACCTTAGGGCATTGGTTTGTATAATGCCCGTACATTCCACATTTAAAACATTTAACCATTGTTGATGTCGTAGCAATACCATTAACCTCATCCATGGTGTTAACTGAAACTTTTCCATTGCACTTACTGGCTTTGTGTCCTTCTTTTCCACACCCAAAGCATATTCCAGTTCCTTTTAAACATTCTACTTCATGCCTCTTCCCACATGATTTACATAGGTGAAATTGAACTTTTTTTCCTCTGTGATCATCATGAAACTCCATCTTTCTCTTATTAGCCGAGTCAGGAAACTTACCAAATTTTACGTTATTGATCATATTATGAGATTGCTGATTCGGCATAATAATGATGTTTGGACTTCCAAATCCCATTTCATTTGATTTCTTATGAAGAATATCATTCCATTGTCCATCATATCCTCCATTATCGTGAATCGTCTTATTTCCAGCCATTTTCTAAAACCCAAAAAGAATAGTGTGAGATGCCAAAATCATAAAAAAAAGGGGAGTAACTTCAATATCTAACATCTTAGGTTAAATTCTAAGATCGTTACCGTAGTTCTAGGACTATATCCTATATGTATACCTATCCTTAGGAACATCCCTAGACATACCTTAGAAATATCTCTAGGGATCTCACTAACGTTTTCGCGTCCTAGTTTCCAAAGGCTGACTAAAACTTTCCTCTGATACCAACTGTATTGGTCTGAAATTACTTCCAGTGGACTACAATTGATACCTATCAGGGCACTCCATGGGCGACTACACCCCCTGGGCGGGACACACCACCATCCCCAGTGGTAGCCATTTCCACATGAAGCCCTTGGGCGGAGAGCCATGCTTCGTCCAACGCTCACATGTGAGAGTTCCCAAGGATCGGATACATTCCTACCTCCTTTGCCTCTGATACCAACTGTAGAGATCCGTATCTTAATGTACATTGACATTACATTACATTTGCGGAATACTTAGTACATAACAAAAACACACACACAAGGATCGTAATAGTTTAGTGTCTTTGGAAACTCGGAATATAATCTTCAAATCCTGGTGAAAGATCTTCAACGTCTCCCATAAAGATCATCCTTTTTTTTATACCTAAAACCTTTCTTTATATCCTGGGTAAAAGTAAACATAAAAGGGTCAGTACAAATGCTCAGTAAGGGTAAACAAAAGAAATATCAATCACATCATATACATAAGCACATAACTTTTGGAAATCTTAACCTGTAAAAGAGATCATAATTTCATAACCTGGGATAACTCATGGCAGTGAAATTTAATCACAATAATCATAACTTAAAACATTAAACTTTGTGGCATACACACATAATCATAGAGAATTATTTCTTGTTATTCAAGACTCATTGCCAAGACTATCTTAGTGGACAAAGCCCCTTTCTGAACCGAGTCACCCTCGTTTCAGTCCTGTTTCACTGAACCGGTATAACCTACCATTCCAGCCATGTATATCTCATGAGATATAAAATCTTTAACCAATTCATTGGATGGAGATATAGGTCCCACCCATCTCATAATGATACCCTTCTTATGTGTTCCACAAAATCATAAATCATACATCATTGCATAACCCATGTAATAAAAATGGGATTCTTAAACAACATGACATCATAAAACCATTCATATAAGATAAAGGAATTCATAAACATAATTCCATCACAACATAGTCAAATCAATGTAAAAATATGGATAGAAACAGAACCCTTTATTATCTTAGATGGAATATAATTTTGATAAAACACTTGAAATGAATTCTTGAGGAAAATATCCTTTCTTCTTCAAAATAAATTTCTTTTCACAAAACTTCATGCAATTTTAAAAGAAAGATATTTCATTGAAAATAGTCATGAAATATTTTGGAGGATGCTTCATTAAAATAAGGCTTTATAAAACCGTAAAAATCCGTTCATTCCGTTTAAGTTAAAAAAACATTCTTCTCGTACTTTTGTCGGAAAAGTCAAAAAGTACCTCGTACGAAAAACGACAAAAGATTCCTTTCATATCTTTTACTAAAAACTCACAAAAGGGTAAAATTGGATTTAAATAATTGTAGGTGGATGGAAATAATATTACATATTGAGGAAACATGGATTTGGATGATAAAATACACCCCAGTAAATTTCAAAGTATAAACAATCTCGGATAAAAATTGAGATTGCGAGATTTTCCCTTACCTTAGGTCTGATTTGCTTCGTAATTGTTCGAACCACCTGTATAATGATTTAAATAATGTCATTGACTTATTCCAGAATCATACTAATTGTTATGATATCATATATGGTTCACTTATGACTTTATATTACCCGTTATTTTGTAAATTCCATGTTAAAGAGAGTTTTGGGTAAAATCGTTTCATTTGTCGTCCCTGTTTTGACTTGTAATTATTCATGTGATTACGTAGATCATGATTACTTAATTACAGAATATAAAAAATGATTTATATATAATATATATTCAGAATATACATATATATAATAAATCAGTAAATGGAAATAAATACACCGTTCATGGAGACGGTAGGTCGTACGTACGCATGAACGCTGTTTTCGTTTCCTTATTGAGTTAAATGGAATTAATTATATGACATACATATATATACACATAAATCCAGTATCATTATTATGTCATATATTTCGTGATTACTTATTATATGTACTCTATAATCATTCATGAATGGTTAAAGTGAAGAATGAATCTCATCGCGTTGTGGAGACGGTAGTCCGTACGTACGCACGAGCGATGATATCATTTTCATGATTATTGAATTGAATTGGAGTGGATGATACAATATAATAAGAATCAGTATGATTTTATAATAACCATTATACCCATCCATGTAAGGTGTTGGTGGAAAAACAGATTACACCATGGCGTGGAGACGGTATTCCGTACGTACGCACGGGCGGTGATTTTGTTTTCTGTAGGATGGATAGAAGGTGAAATGGGGTTGTTTAATATTTATAATAACAAATCAGTATATTAGTAATACTTATGTTATTACTTTATAATGAAACATCTAAAGAAGAATAAGTTGAAGAAGAAAGAAACTTGAAAGAATCGGGAGAAGAAATTATCTATTCTTCGATACGCCTCTTTGAAACCTCCTCTTAGGGCACTAAGATTGGTCTTTAAAGAGGACCAGAACCTCTAGGATGTTTCTAGGGAAGCGGAGAAGATAATTTGGCAGGGTTTGGCGGAGCTTGAAGGCTCAAATTGGTGTGAGGAGGAGAGGGAGGAGGTGTCCTTTTATAAGGGAGGAGAGGGGCACCTTTGGAATAACTAAAAATATTATTTTATTATAAAGTCAAGTTCGGTTTTAAATAGCTCCAAATTGATTTATTTCGAGGCTAAGGTGGGGATGGGTCGAAATCATATCATCCAATAGAATTTAGACAAGTTTAGGTTCCTATTTTAACCTTATCATTTAGATTTAACATTAAGTTAAATAATTTTACTTTTACCGTGTCTTCTTTTGTTTTTAAACTATAAGGTTAATAAACTTACTATAAGAATCCAAACGAACCCCAAATTGTTTATTATTAATATATATAACCTTATCTAAGTCATGTTTCCCAACCTTATATTTTTAGGAATAACATAACAATTAATAATATAATATTTGTTTTAAAAACTATTTTATATCAATTTTGACACTATTTAGTAATTGATTTTTCTGAAAATCCTAACAGAATGATAAGTTCGAAAAAAGTTACTTAAATCAATAATAACATGTCATATTAACCAATAAAATTAGTGGAATTCATAGAAAGTCTCAAATTATATTTATTTGAGTATTTATAACATCAATTATGTCAATATTTCATTAATAAGATAATTACTGCATCATCGTTATGTCATAAATAAATTAAATTATTTAATGTCTAAAAATTACAAATAAAATATCATTATGTAGGAAATCTTTTTATATTTCTAATGAATATTTATACTCAAATTTATCTAATGTATAACCCTATATTAAAAATGGTTTATTAAATAAACTTTGATTTTAACTCTTTTAACTCTTCTTTGAATTAAATAATAATAAATGTCCTAATCTAATCCAAGTGGGCCTAAATGGTCATATTTTATTCCTAAGTTTGTTTTTGGTCGAATTACACTTTTCCACCTAAATTAGGACATGTGTTAGGGTAATAATAATATCATTTCAACCCTTAATTACCCTATTTACTTTTAACCGTGGTAAAAAAAAGTAAAAAGTTATTATTCACCAATAAATTATTTTCATATCATTGAACCACATTTTACTTACTGACATCAACCGTGTCTCTCGGATTTTTGAAATTCCACACACAGAAGCGGTATAATTATGTTTTATGAAAAATTCAGTTTTTTAACTACCACTTAGTGGTTTCACTATTCATCAAAAATTGAAAGTTTTCAGAAAGATACCAAAAATTATGCCTCAGCTATATTTTATATTATGAACTAAAAAATTATTTTTATTTTACCAAACTCAAAACATATCAGTTGCATTAATTATTTTAAAAATTAATTCCCGTCTTCAAAACAAAAGGCGTGTTTTTAAGAGATAATAACTATCAAAAGATTGACACTTGTTTATAACTGGTTTAAATGTGAAATTACATCCAATGAGCAACATTGTATTAAATTGTAAAAATATATTCTAAATATACTTTAAAACCACTCAAATTAATAATTTATCACTATTAATTATTTCGATTGAAAAAGTTGTTCTTAATTAAAATTTAGTAATTTTCACTATTCATCAAAATATGAAAGTTATCCGAAAATCACCAAAATTTCACCCTAAGCTAATTTCGATATTCCGAATCCATAAATGAAGTCCAGTTTGAAAAATAAAATTTACAAAATTTCAAAAAGTGGTTATTACTATTCATAACGGCTAGTTTTAATAATATCTTAATAGCATATCGTTGTTTAGAGAAACATAGTGTTGCGTACAACACACACTATCGTGGAAGGTCGCGATTGCGTGTAATTTAAGCCAGGTCAGAGATGTGTGTTGTGAAAGCTCCTTTTGGTGTAGCGTATAACACAAGACATTAATGAAATTAAAAAGAATATTTTTCATAAAATCTCGGGGTGTTACATTCTACCCACCATAAAATGATTTTCGCCCTCGAAATTCTTCGGGGTTATAAATGGTTTACTATTCGAAAGTTTCTTTAATCGAAACCCACATCGTAAAAAGGAATACCAAAACCAATCTTTAAAAACAAAAGTATGAAACGTAACGGTTACCCAAATAAACTAATAACTAGGTTTCCCCATAGGTGAAAATATGGATATGGAAGAGAAATCTAACCATCATGTTCTGATGGAGAGTGGTAGAGAACATGGCTATGGAAAAGCTAGCATTCACAAATCCATAAATTTGTGACGATCTAAGGTACCATCTGATTAATCAGATATAATATCACTAGGACAACATTTTTGGTTTTCAAGATCATTTCCCTAAAGTTGAAGAATCTGAATTAGAATAAATACATACTTAATTTTGGTACAATATCACTGTTGTTCGTGCCTTGAACAATTTCCACTTCATCTCTTAAATAAATGAAGTTGAATTTGTTATTTGTGAAGTGTTAGTATGACAGGTCATTCCGTATGTCTCAAACAAAAGGTTAGAAAAAGTTATTAAATATATATATGTAATTCTTTAGTGAGATTAATCATATATGGTTCCTAATATATACTTATACTTCATATATAATACCGCTTAATAAAATAAAATTAGTTTCTACTAAACAAGGACTTCCTGTGGGCCAGTGGTAGGCGATAAAGGCCACTCGCACTTCGGTTGTCGGTTCGATTCCCACAGCCTTGTCCGACGCGATGGGCTGTCGCCCGTCCTGCAGGTTGTCCTTTTTCTAAAACTATATTACTATAACATCCCATCAATAATATCAAAAAACTTCTATCCTTAAACAATACTATCTTATGTCCAACATAATCCATTCCAATCTTTAGGCTTATCCATAATACTGTTTTCCACTCTCATAATATAGTGAAAACAATTACCAGAGATTTAATACCATCGTTGATCCCCATATATCATAAGATATGTCTTGTTGGTCACATTGCAATCATGTGAATACCTTAATCATGTATTCTCTTGAAAAATGAATACCAATTAAACCTTAGTGAAAACATGAATGCTGTCAAAAGTTAACTCTTTCCACATACCAAAATCCAAAAATTCTATATACTCAAACCATGATATCACTTAGTCCTTATATCAATCATGAGCTCATGAATACTGTTAAACATTTCATTTTCTCGTTTTCACTTCATTATGCGCATATCATCCACTTTCCAAAAAATATCTGAATAACCATTCATTGTTACTCATACCATTCATCATAAACTTTTAAAACTTAAGGAAATACAACAGTGTAACAATCCTTAGATGTCTTTTTATTCTATAGTACAACATTACACTTGATAAACAAGTAATCATTCCACTACCTTCTTAAACCATTAACCGAGCTTCAACAATTCTTTCATCTCACATATCATTTGTAGTCTTTTCATCATCATCAACAAAAATACTACCCATACGACCATACCGATTCTCTTCATGAGACATTCCCTCAGGGAATTGGTTTGCATAATGCCCGTACATTCCACATTTAAAACATTTAACCATTGTTGATGTCGTAGCAATACCATTAACCTCATCCATGGTGTTAACTGAAACTTTTCCATTGCACTTACTGGCTTTGTGTCCTTCTTTTGCACACCCAAAGCATCTTCCATTTCCTTTTAAACATTCTCCTTGATGCCTCTTATCACATGATTTAGATATGGGAAATTGAACTTTTTTTCCTCTATGATCATCATGAAACTCCATCTTTCTGTTATTAGCCGAGTCAGGAAACTTACCAAATTTTACATTATTGATCATATTATGAGATTGCTGATTCGGCATAATAATGATATTTGGACTTCCAAATCCCATTTCATTTTATTTCTTATGAAGAATATCATTCCATTGTCCATCATATCCTCCATTATCGTGAATCGTCTTGTTTCCATCCATTTTCTAAAACCCAAAAAAATAGTGTGAGATGCAAAAATCATAAAAAAAGGGGAGTAACTTCAATATCTAACATCTTAGGTTAAATTCTTAGATCGTTACCGTAGTTCTAGGACTATATCCTATATGTATACCTATCCTTAGGGACATCCCTAGACATACCTTAGAAATATCTCTACGGATCTCACTAATGTTTTCGCGTCCTAGTTTCCAAAGGTTGACTAAACCTTTCCTCTGATACCAACTGTAGCGGTCTGAAATTACTTCCAGTGGACTACAATTGATACCTATTAGGGCACTCCATGGGCGGAAAACCCCCTTGGCGGGACACACGACCATCCCCAGTGGCAGCCATTTCCTCATGAAGCCCTTGGGCGGAGAGCCATGCTTCGTCCAACGCTCACATGTGAGAGTTCCCAAGGATCGGATACATTCCTACCTTCTTTGCCTCTGATACCAACTGTAGAGACCCGTATCTTGTCGTACATTGACATTACATTACATTTTCGGAATACTTAGTATATAACAAAAACACACACACAAGGATCGTAATAGTTTAGTGTCTTTGGAAACTCGGAATATAATCTTCTAATCCTGGTGAAAGATCTTCAACATCTCCCATAAAGATCTTCATTTTTTTTATGCCTAAAACCTTTCTTTATATCCTGGGGAAAAGTAAACATAAAAGGGTGAGCACAAACGCTCACTAAGGGTAAACAAAAGAAATATCAATCACATCATATACATAAGCACATAACTTTTGGAAATCTTAACCTGTAAAAGAGATCATAATTTCATAACCTGGGATAACTCATGGCAGTGAAATGTAATCACAATTATCATAACTTAAAACATTAAACTTTTTGGCATGCACACATAATCATAGATAATCATTTCTTGTTAGTCAAGACTCATTGCCAAGACTATCTTAGTGGACAAAGTCCCTTTCTGAACCGAGTCACCCTCGTTTCAGTCCTGTTTCACTGAACCGGTATAACCTACCATTCCAGCCATGTCTATCTCATGAGATATAAAATCTTTAACCAATGCATTGGAGGGAGATATAGGTCCCACCCATCTCATAATGATACCCTTCTTATGTGTGACACAAAATCATAAATCATACATCATTGCATAACCCATGTAATAAAAATGGGATTCTTAAACAACATGACATCATAAAACCATTCATATAAGATAAAGGAATTCATAAACATAATTCCATCACAACATAGTCAAATCAATGTAAAAATATGGATAGAAACAGAACCCTTTATTATCTTAGATGGAAAATAATTTTGATAAAACACTTGAAATGAATTCTTGAGGAAAATATCATTTCTTCTTCAAAATCAATTTCTTTTCACAAAACATCATGCAATTTTAAAAGAAAGAGATTTTATTGAAAAAATTCATGAAATCTTTTGGAGTAAGCTTCATGAAAATAAGTCTTTATAAAATCGTAAAAATCCTTTCATGCCGTTTAAGTTAAAAAAACATTCTTCTCGTACTTTTGTCGGAAAAGTCAAAAAGTACCTCGTACGAAAAACGACAAAAGATTCCTTTCATATCTTTTATTAAAAACTCACCGAATGGTAAAATTGGATTTAAATAATTTTAGGTGGATGGAAATGATATTACATATTGAGGAAACATGGATTTGGATGATAAAATACACCCCGGTAAATTTCAAAGTATAAACAATCTCGGATAAAAATTGAGATTGCGATATTTTCCCTTACCTTAGGTCCGATTTGCTTCGTAAGTGTCCGAACCTCCTGTATAATAATTTAAATAATGTCATTGATTTATTCCAGAATCATACTAATTGTTATGATATCATATATGGTTCACTTATGACTTTATTTTACCCGTTATTTTGTAAATTTCTTGTTAAATAGAGTTTTGGGTAAAATCGTTTCATTTGTCGTCCGTGTTTTGACTTGTAATTATTCATGTGATTATGTAGATCATGATTACTTAATTCCAGAATATAAAACATGATTTATATATAATATATATTCAGAATATACATATATATAATAAATCAGTAAATGGAAATAAATACACCGTTCATGGAGACGGTAGGCCGTACGTACGCATGAACACTGTTTTCGTTTCCTTATTGAGTTGAATGGAATTAAGTAGATGACATACATATATATACACATAAATCCAATATCATTATTATGTCATATATTTCATGATTACTTATTATATGTACTCTATAATCATTCATGAATGGTTAAAGTGGAGAATGAATCTCATCGCGTCGTGGAGACGGTAGTCCGTACGTACGCACGAGCGATGATATCATTTTCATGATTATTGAATTGAATTGGAGTGGATGATACAATATAAACAGAATCATTATGATGTTATAATAACCATTATGCCCATCCATGTAAGGTGTTGGTGGAAAAACAGATTACACCACGGCATGGAGACGGTATTCCGTACGTACGCACGTGCGGTGATTTTGTTTTCCGTAGGATGGATAGAATGTGAAATGGGGTTGTTTCATATTTATAATAACAAATAAGTATATTAGTGATACTGATGTTATTACTTTATAATGAAACAACTAAATAAGAATAAGTTGAAGAAGAAAGAATCTTGAAAGAATCGGGAGAAGAAATTACCTCTTCTTCGATACGCCTCTTTGAAACCTCCTCTTAGGGCACTAAGATTGGTCTTTAAAGAAGACCAGAACCTCTATGATGTTTCTAGGGAAGAGGAGAAGATAATTTTTCAGGGGTTGTCCGAGCTTCAAGGCGCAAATTGGTGTGAGGAGGAGAGGTAGGAGGTGTCCTTTTATAAGGGAGGAGAGGGGTACCTTTGGAATAACTAAAAATATTATTTTATTATAAAGTCAAGTTCGGTTTTAAATATCTCTAAATTGATTTATTTTGAGGATAAGGTGGGGATGGGTCGAAATCCTCTCATCCAATATAATATAGACAAGTTTAGGTTCCTATTTTAACCTTATCATTTAGATTTAACATTAAGTTAAATAATTTTACTTTTACCATGTCTTCTTGTGTTTTTACACTATAAGGTTAACAAACTTACTATAAGAAGCCAAACGAACCCCAAATTGTTTATTATTAATATATATAACCTTATATAAGTCATTTTTGCGAACCTTAGATTTTTAGGAATAACATAACAATTAATAATATAATATTTGTTTTAAAAACTATTTTATGTCAATTTTGACACTATTTAGTAATTGATTTTTCTGAAAATCCTAACAGAATGATAAGTTCGAAAAAAGTTAATTAAATCAATAATAACATGTCATATTAACCACGAAAATTAGTTTAATTCATAAAAAGTCTCAAATTATATTTATTTGAGTATTTATAACATCCATTATGTCAATATTTCATTAATAAGATAATTACTCCATCATCGTTGTGTCATAAATAAATTAAATTATTTAATGTCTAAAAATTACAAATAAAATACCATTATGTAGGAAATATTTTTTCCTTTCTAATGAATATTTATAGTCAAATTTATCTTATGTATAACCCTATATTAAAAATGTTTTATTAAATAAACTTTGATTTTAACTCTTTTAACTCTTCTTTGAATTAAATAATAATAAATGTCCTAATCTAATCCAAGTGGGCCTAAATGGTCATATTTTATTCCTAAGTTTGTTTTTGGTCGATTTTAACTTGTCCAATTGAATTGGGACATGTGTTAGGGTAATAATAATATCATTTCAACCCTTAATTACCATATTTACTTTTAACCGTGGTAAAAAAAGTAAAAAGTTACTATTCACCAAAAAAGTATTTTCATCTCATTGAACCACATTTTTCTTACTGACATCAACCGTGTCTCTCGGATTTTTGAAATTCCACTCACAGAAGCGGTAAAATTTTGTTTTATGAAAAATTCAGTTTTTTAACTACCACTTAGTGGTTTCACTATTCATCAAAAATTGAAAGTTTTCAGAAAGACACCAAAAATTAGGCCTAAGATATATTTGATATTATGAACTCAAAAATGATTTTTATTTTACCAAATTCAAAACATATTAGTTGCATTAATTATTTTAAAAATTAATTCCCATCGTCAAAACAAAAGGCGTGTTTTGAAAAGATAATAACTATCAAAAGATTGACACTTGTTTACAAGTGGTTTAAATGTGAAATTACATCCAATGACCAACATTGTATTAAATTATAAAAATATATTCTAAATATACTTTAAAAACACTCAAATTAATAATTTATCACTATTAATTATTTCGATTGAAAAAGTTTTTTTTAAATAAAATTTAGTAATTTTCACTGTTCATCAAAATATGAAAGTTATCCGAAAATCACCAAAATTTCACCCTAAGCTAATTTTGATATTCCGAATCCATAATGAAGTCCATTTTGAAAAATAAAATTTATAAAATTTCAAAAAGTGGTTATTACTATTCATAACGGCTAGTTTTAATAATATCTTAATAGCATATCGTTGTTTAGCGAAACTTGGTGTTGCGTACAACACACGCTATCGTGGAAGGTTGTGATTGCATGTAATTCAAGCCAGGTCAGAGATGTGTGTTGTGAAAGCTCCTTTTGGTGTAGCGTATAACACAAGACATTAATGAAATTAAAAAGAATATTTTTCATAAAATCTCGGGGTGTTATAGTTAGTAATCCCCATGGTTCAATCATTCATTTGAAATCATTAGGAGAGTTGGTGAGGAATCCATCTATCTCACCCAACCCCCATTGTTGGAGCGGGTGGACATGATATTCCATGTGTTGCAGTAGGGGAGATATATGAATGACCCCATGCACATCATTGAATATGGTGACCTAGATATCAAGGATTGATCTATCTTTGTGGATCACTCGAGAGTGAAGAATGATTATAAGGAGAGGACCATATATGGATGAAAAAACCCCATGGTTCTCATGTTGTGGTAACACTATAATGCACAAGAGACTTCTTTGATCGGGACAACCCAGTGCGTCCTCAGTATCCCATAATTTTTTTCTTTTTTTTCTTTTTATGGATGAAAAGTTTGATGGAGGGAATGATATACGGACTCATGTTTTTTATTGTAAGACATTGAATATATATATATATATATATATATATATATATATATTTGGGAGCTAGTTGTAAATATGGAATTTGATTCTGAGGCCCATTATACATGAAAATAATTTTATAAGAAAATTAGATATATTTTATATTGGTGTGTGAATATTCTTAATGAAAATGGGAATAACATAATCATTTCATCAAAATATGAAATTGAGACCACTTTTGAGTAATGAAAATTGTTTTTACACAAGGCGTGACATAAAATGAGTCAGTACGAGACTTTTATACCCCTCTCTCAATGGTGATCCTTTTAATGAATGAATGAATTATTTTTATAATTAATTAGATTGTTTTAAATGAAGAAAATAATTTTATAATGTTATCTCCATAAACTTTTTTTATTAGTCTCATAATTTTTTGAATTAATTGTAATATCTCTCTTCCCCCTTCAATTGAAAGATCTCAATCAAACAAAGACAAAACTATTAATCAAATAAAATCATGGTGCAACAAGCGCAATAGAACCTTAAAAATCATTGGAAAACACGTTCTTCGTCAAACATCGTTCTTAAATTTAGTTATTACTTATAAAACTGTGTTTTTCGGCATTATGGTCAAATTATTGACTAGATCGATCATTTTTCAATGATTTGGTCATTTTGTAACCTTTTCATGCACCTATATACTAATATCTATGTTTATTACTTTTTTTATCTAATTTGGAATCGTTGTTCTTGACTGATTGGAAAAGAATGATTAGCCTCAATCAATTTACCCATGTTATTGTGATCTTTACCCTTGTCCCTTCACATTCTTCATCATTTGGATCCCCACTATCCTAGTTCGACATTGATGGGATTTACTGAGCTCAATCGGACCCCTAGATTCATGGAGGATTAAGAGAAAATGAACATTTTGTAAAAAATATCCTATATCCTGGATATTAATGGGGAAATGATGATTTATTTTGGTGATTATATATATATATCATGATGAAATGAGGTGCTCCAACATGATGAACAAGCGGGGAAATCCTCAGTAGTGATTAGAGATGATTCACAGTGAACGGAGACAATGATCCATAAATTACAGCTAGATCTATGTGTTTTAGACCATCTCAAGGTGGGATCTATATATGTTTGAACATATGTGAGGAGTAAAGATGGATATCATATTTCCATGAAAATACCAACTGCATGACGTGTTCAACGAAGAACACACATCATGTATCCCAATTCTATCATGTACCCTAATGTTTGAGATAATTAAGGACGACACAACTCTTCCTCACACAGCATGTACCCTATTCTTGTAGGATAATACATGTGGTGGACCACATGGATTGTAGACCATGAAAAAGTACAAGAACGTGTTGTCTGATACATGGACATAGTGAGAAGCAGTAGTCCAGATCTCCATTTATCATGGACATGTCGTGTAGTATACCTACACGGTGTGTACTAATACCTGTCCAGGATCCATGTGTTATATGGGGACATAGGAAGGCTGTAAATTGGGGTCACAGATCATGTGGTTCCCCGCACAGGTCTTGTACGCCATGATTCCTATTGAGAAAATGTCGATCACTCGTATATCCTTCATTTGAACTCAGATTTTGGACCACAATTAACCAATACATAGTATTTTATCAAGATATTTTGTGAAATTTTCTATGCATGAATCATTTAGATTCAAAACTGGTGATGGAACGGATCAAGCCGGGTGAAGAGATGCCTACTCCCTAGTAGAACCCTCCAGATAGGCCAGGTATGATTTCTCAAAGACTACAATAGTGGAACCCTCTAGTCGTGATGTGAATGGGTCCTCTATAGAAACTTGTGTTGAACCTTTCATTTGGGCTAGTCATGGGTCCTCAACGACTACTTGAGTGGAACCCTCTACATGGGTAGGGAATGGGTCCCCAACATCCTATGTGGAACCATCCTATGTTATTAGGGCATGGGTTCTTAATGACTTATAGTGCAACCCTCAATCCGAGCTGGGCATCGATCCTCGATGATCATAGTTTAACCCTACTTCTTGGATGGGCATGGGTCCTCTATCAAATATCAAAATCAATCCCTATTTTTTTTACATGTAATCATTCCTCTACATTGAAATTATGGCCCATGAACTATGTGATAGAGTGTCGATATATTGTTTGACATAGCTTTTGGATCATAGAAAAGAGGGACACTTTCCCCACCAAGATGCATTTTTGTGATGCGACCAAAACCATGTGGGTTTGTTAGTGAAAACATAATAAGATAATTTCAAGGTGAGGTGAATGGGTTATTTAAAATATTATGTTTTTTGATGATTCATGGGTTGATATAAATCATTGTTAGACATTTGGAAATATTGGATACTCTTCTTCTTTAACTATCTTATGTGTTGGAGATCCCATTACTATCCAATTTGGCCTTATTATTACAGTTCATATACATAAATATATATATCGCTCATTTGAACCCACTCCTTGATTTTTGTTACTACCTTTCTAGGAGAGGCGAAGACGCATGGGGATTTCCACGTGCTTTCTGTGAATAGAATTTCATGGTTGGATGACTCCACTCACGTGAAATATGTGGTGAATTCATGATGTCTAGTTCATCTACACACTATGTTTAATGCCATGATAATTATTAATATAAATTCATTATTTTTGTGTATAGATATAATAATTCATTACACCTTGTGTATCTACTCTCTTTCCCTTTCCTTTTTTGTCTCTTACTTCCCACCCAATATTTTGGGGAATTCTATTTTGTAAGTATATACTCACCCCTACATAGGCTTTCCTGCATGTGTCATGTATTATTCAGAAGATAGACAGGTTGATAGTGACTACAGAGGAGTCTATTGATATTGGGTTCTTAGACAGTGTACTGTGGTTATATATTGGTATTCAGGAGTGTGTCTCTCTATTATATATTTACATTTCTAGTTTCCTAATTGGTTGGGAGATATTTCTAGATGGGCATGTAGGTTTCATCGTTTTAATTTCAATTTTCACTATTGTAATTTCATATGATCTAGACATTCTTTTATTCATTATATATTACATATTATTGTTGTTTCATTTTCTTTCAATCTATAGATTTTCATTGAGTTTGTTTTGTGTATTTATTTGTGTAGGTACATGTGCAAAGACATTCCCAAGATAGTTATTCCTTCAGAAATTATCTCATCCACCAAGCCTGTGGAGGCAGGCTTGGGGTAGTTGTAGATTGAGCCCCAACTTAGGTTGGGTTTTAACAATTTACAAAAATTATTACATGAATCTTGTGTCATTCATCAATTAAAATAAAACTTGGTGAGGTGATTACAAAAAGGTTTCACTATCTATATAGGTGGAAAATCAATGTTGATTTATAATTTATTAATAATTCTTATTATATAAATATTAAACTGTTGGTAGCTATGAAATAATCCCCTTGATTTATAAAAATCACCCATGCATGATTAAAATTAGAAATAATGAGAATAATTAACACTTTATTTTTCAAGACTTGACCTTAGTCTGAGATCCGACCACATTTTATAGATTTATTATAAATAGATCCATTTAGTTTTCCACTACATTAATAATAATAAATACCAGTTAATTCGGAATATTCATTCAACACATGTAGTACAGAGCTTCCAATAGTTTAAAATTTAATATTCTATCACCCTAAAATTATAGTTGAAAAAAAACAAATCTATAAATAACTCTTTGATGTTTAATTTTCTTTAAAATAAATATTCAACATCCATCATTGTGACTTCAGAGATATTTAGAAAATGTAAAACTCACATATTCAAGAAACTCAACAAAAAAAGACACATGTTGAGTGAGATATGAATGTTCCACTGGTTATTTCACATAGTAAGTAGATAATGAAACTAAGAAAATTATGTCTGGGAAAAATTACTTTTCCCCTTCACACTTACACCACGTTGATGACATACATTTGTTTAGATGAGCTTCTAAGAAAACAATTTCCTCTATCAAGGTGTTGTTTTCACATTATGAAGAGGTGGCTGGACTTGTGATTAGTTGGAAAAAATACTCCATTGTTTTTTGTAATGGAATTATGGTTCGAAAGAAAAACAGGATCATCTGAATTCTTGGAGTGAAAAAAGCGACTCTCCCTTTCCAATATCTTAGTGTTCCTCTATTCTGGGGGAATGTTAAAATAAAATATTTGGAAGGTCTTTATTCAATAATTGTTAATCAACTTTCTAGCTGGAATGGAAAGGCCAAGTCCCTGGCTAGGAGAGTGTGTCTTGTTAACTCATTGTTCTGATCAAAGTTTTTTTATTCTTTCTCATTGTATAGGTGTCCTAGAGGCTTTATCAAGGAGCATCAGTGTATGGTATGAAATTTCTTATGGACTTGTTCTTCCCATGAAAGGAAGTTGGTAACTATTTCTTTGATGGATTGTATAAAACTAGTTGATCTTGGAGGCCTTGGAGTCAATGATATAAGGATCTTTAATGATGGTCTCATTGGGAAAATCACATGGGGTCTGATTTCCAATGATGTCTCTGATGTCTTTTTGGTCAAAAGATTTAATGAATGTTTGTTGAATGGGTACAAGTACTATCTTGGGTCATCTGTGTGGTAATTGATAAGACATGCCTTCAATAAAATCATGAATGATACGAAGTGGCTTGTGTGTGATAATTTCGTCTATAATTGCTGGAATATCACTTTTCACGATATGCCACTACATGATATCTTGATAAACCACTCTGAAATAAGGTATATGCCCATTACTGATTTCTGAACACAATGACAAAGATTTGACAGGATGCATCCTCCTCAAATTGGACTTGAAATTCAAACTTACACATTCATGGATCATGACACTCTGATATGGAAACCGAATATTCATGGGTGTTTTAACACAAAGTAATTTAATAAGATGGAATGTGGGAACTCTACTCACATTCCGAGCTGGCTTAAGGATTTTTAGGTATCCTTTATTCATCCATCAGGACTCTTCCTAATTTGGAGAATCTGGAAAAATAATCTTCCTACCCAGGATCAACTCAAGCGGGATGGAATTCAGATTGCTTCATCATGTTATCTATGTATGTGTGCAGAGGAAAATTCACATCACCTATTCATGGAGTGCATGTATGTGCAACAACTTTGGTCTTATACAGGTTCTCTGTTTGGGCTGGAATTGAGCTCACACATGTAGGTTCATGAGATGATTTCAACATTTTCCATTGGTGGACAGAGTGAGAAAATTCAGAACCTACTTTTAGTGGCTGGTACTGCAATTCTTTTGGCTATTTGGCATGCACGCAATGCCATCCTATTTGAGAATAAGCATATTTCTGCACAGACTGGAATGCTTTCCTTGCTTATGAAAGTTTATGTAGCATCTATGGGGAAACTGGTGGGATGAATAAAAACGTATTTGATTTTTAGATTCTCATAATGTTAGGTGTATCTGGTCACCCCCGGAAACCCAAAACTCTCAAATACATTCAATGGATACCTCCGATAGGCTCGTGACTCAAGGTAAATATTGATTATGCCGCTATTGGCATGCTAGGGTCGTCTGGATGTGGCAGAGTCTATTTCACATATCACAGTTTTGTGAACGGTTGATTTTCATGTTACACTGATATAGGGGTGGATTTTGAAGCTGAATTATGGGATATGATCCATGTGGTCAGGTATGCTTTTCAAATTAAATGGAGCTTGTTATGGATTGAATCAAATTCTCAAACTGTGGTGCCAGCATTGAAAACAAGAACACGAGATATGCCATGATGAATTATACCTCCCTGGATTGCATTTCTCAACAAGGTCACTGAGCTCAATCTGGTAATCTCACATGCCTTTAGGGAAGCTAACCATGTTGCAGATGCTCTGGAAAAGAAAGAAATAATGGAGAATAATATGATGTGTTATTTCACGACACCAGGCTACTGTGCTCCACTGGTGGAGGAGGACATGTGTGGTGTAATGTATTCTCGTTTTTTTAATAGTCCCTTGTCTTCTTGACTTATCTATATTTTTTTAATAAATTTTTTTAGTGCCGGCTTTGACCAGATCATGGACTTTTTGGGTAGATAATGAAACATCCTCTTATTCAAAACACAAAATTATCTAAAAAAACTAGTTTTTATATATCCCCCATAAACTAGATTCATTTGTAGCTTCTACTACTTTATGGAGATTCATCTTAAACATCAAATAATGTTCTCATAGTGTTTATATATAATAAATTCTCTATATTCCACTTGTGTAAATGCATCAATTTGAATATTAAGGAGAAGTTGGTAGATATATCTTAAATCAAATTACTATTTCTATAATATTTTCAGCAACAATGGCTATATTAATGAAATAGATCCCATGAAAATTCATTCAAATAATTTTTTCAGACAACCACTCATGGTCGTAATTCTAAAAAGAATTAAATATAACCATTTATAATTAACCTTTTCAATTTGGTGGTTATAAATTTAACAACACTATATTTTAAAATATGTCAATTATGTTTGATATCACATTCAACACACAACATTGAGCTTTTACAATCATTTATATAGATTACATTTATAAACTAAGAATTAAATTTATAGGTAAGAATTGTATTAAAAATTCGTAGGTGTGTGTGTGTATATATATATATATATATATATATTCAAAACCAATATAAATTACTAATAAATTCTTATTAAATAATTGATCAATTTTTAATAATATATTTTTCCAAATTATTTTAAATCAAAAGTGATTTTAATTTTTCTCTTCTGGGAAAGTATAATAATTTTTTTAATATATTACAGAAATTATATTTTATAAAATTTTAATAATTTTTTAAATATTAATATAAAATCTATCTCAATGATTAATTTCTAGGAATTTTAAAATAAAATTGTTTTTGCTGTGATTTGTAAAAATATTAACTCTTATAAAAATGTTATTTAATTATAGTAAATAAATTAAAATAAGATTCCAATTTTGTTTTAAATGTTATTCAATGTATAATATGTAATATATATTTTTATATAATAGAGTTAATTTTATTTTAAACACCTTTCTATTTTATTTTTGTACTTGTTGATTTATGGGTTGAAAGGGGATTTATTGAAAAATGTTTACGGTTAATAATGTTCCCACTATTTAATTATTTTAAATACCTTAATGAAGAATGATAAAAATGAAACATAATCATTGTATATCTATAAATATAAACTGGATTCATACCATGATTATTACAAGTATTATATTTAATATATAGTCATATTTTAGTTGAAATATACATATATTGAATACCTATATTTTCCTCACATCTATTGGTTTAATATTAAAATAGAATTTGAAACAATGTGAATTAAATTTGATATAATAAAAAAATTATTCTTAATTCAAAAA